>CM028134.1:1103497500-1104777500 GCA_016271365.2 Neoceratodus forsteri | reverse complement strand
TATATATATATATATATATATATATATATATATATATATATATATATATATATATATATATATAGGTTTGACTAGGTCACCATTATCAAGGGCCTCATGAACATAGTTGGTGTAGTCCAACAGCACCATGTTGGTGCTGTGGAGCTCTGAAAGCCATGATGCTGTACACACTGGGCACTGTATTGTTTCTGGTATGTGACAAGTTGCTCAGAGATTATTCTCTTGAGAGCCTTGGACCTCATTGGCTTATCAACATACATGGATATAGGGGAAGAAAATAGAAAATGGGTCCATGACTTGCAAGGCTAATGCAGTCTCTACTTTTGAAAACTGGTGAAACCAGTGCAGATTTCCACTTCTCCGGGAACTGTGAGTGGCACAAGGAAAAGTTAAAAATTCTAGAGATGGGGTGAGAGAGCTCCTCTACCACTGGGGCAAGAAGTTTTATATCAGCTGAGCCACAAGTTTTGCCAAGTACCCTACTGAAGTATTTGGAGGTGTCTGACTGAAACAGCCTTAAGTAGAATTTAGGGCACCTTGGTTCAGAGCTCACCATCTGGGAGGCTTCAAGACTTAGTTCCCTGCAAGGGATATAGGCAGGTTCAATGGGGATGATGAAGCTGAAGTCAATGAAAGCTATGTTGAAGTAATTAGCAATGTTGGTGGGATCAAGGACCTCTCAACCCTCCACTATAAGCATCTGAGGAGTGTTTTTAACTCCCTTGCCAAGGAGCTCTAAGACATTGTCCCAGAATCCTTTGTCATTTCTCCAGTTCTAGGTCTGCTGGTCCTTATAGAAGATTTAACCTTTCTAATCATACTGGTGCACTTTTTGAGGGCATCCTTGTACCTATGCAGATGGACAGGGTACCCTGTTTCCATGACCAGTGCCTACACATTGTCTCTCTTCCTCATGCAGGCATGGAGTCTGGGAGTAATCCATTCAGGCAGGGTTTCTCTTGCCTTACATTTTTTAAAGGGCACAGATTTATCACAGGCAAGTGTGATCTCAGAAACAAAGAATTCTAGGGCTGAGTCTTTATTTGGACTAACATCTAAGAAGCTTCAATTAATTTGGGCCAAGTAAAATTTAAATTCAGGCACCTTCATTTTGTTTAGAACTTGACTGACAGTGATTTGGGGGTTGGGGGTGGTCTTGTCTGTTTAACTACCCATAGACATTGCACCGGGAAGTGGTCCCTTAGGGTATCTGGCTGAACTCTGTCAACTTTAACCCTATCAGGGTGTGTAACTAGCACCTGGCTGAGTAGCATCATGGTGCCTGTTTTATAATTGATCCTGGTGTGCTCAGTGACAATTTGTGTGAGAAATAAGCTGGACTGTAAGACATGTGCTGGCTTAGCATACCAATTGATGTTAAAGTCACCAGTAACAATGTAGTCCCAGTTCTGACTGAGTTGCATTAAGTAGAGAGTAAGTGACTCTATGCCCAAATTCTGTTTACCTAGTGGATATACAGTATACAGAAAAAATGACAAGAAATTTGTGCCCTCATCCTATCAGAAGCTTTATTGCTAGTCATCCACAGTCCTTGGTTAGGGCTTTGATCATGATTTTAGAGGCTGAACTTTAAAAATCTTATGCTGGTGAAAAGGTACCAGAAATGAAAGAAGGGCACATAGATGTTTGTTCAATATTTTTAGTGCTACAGCAAACAAGCAATTGTGTCTGGAGTGAGTTTGGATCAATTTTGATGGAAGATGTTTGTGGGATGGTCTTGAAGTTGTGTCCCACCTACTGTGAGCTAAATCTAGGTCCAACGCACCTAATAGTTGTATGTGTGGGGGGTTTTAGAGTCCAGTGTTCGCCGAACTGGTCCAGTGTTTCCTTTCAGAGGGGGATCTTTCCTGGGCCACTGACTGTGACTTTGGTGAGATCTCTTCTAAAAAATCCAGCTTTGGACCCAGACTGTTTGGCAAATTATGGACCCTGCTCTAACTTCCCCTTTTTAGGTAAGGTTATAGAGAAGGTGATGGCTCTGCAGCTTGAGGAGCACCTCATGACCTTTGACATCTATGAACTTCTCTGGTCTGGGTTTAGGTCCAGGCATAGTACTGAGATGGCAATGGTCAGGGTGCAGAATGATCTGCTCAGGGTGAGAGATCGCGGGGAGAAGTCAGTGCTTGTTCTCCTTGATATGCTTTCAACATTTGATACTGTGGACCATGGGTTATAGCTGGATCATCTCATGGAGTACTGTGGATTCACCAGCACTGTCACTCACTGATTTGAGTCCTACCATTGAGATAGGATGCAGAGGGTGGTGATGGGGAGTTCCTCCTTGCTCCCAATGCCCCTGCTCTGTTTAGTGCCCCAGGGATCAATCTTTTCTTCCATGCTGTGTAAGATGTATGTACTGCCCCTGAGAGGGATCATTAGATGATACAGACTGGGTTTTGATTACTATGCTGATGATACCCAGCTGTATCTGTGTTTTGCACCTGAGACACCTGATGCCATTGAGGTAATAAATTTGTGCCTGACTGAGATCCAGGACTGGATGTCATCAAGCTGGTTGAGAGTCAGTCTGGACAAGACAGAGGTACTGGTAACTGAGCCCGGTCAAAAAGAGGGTGCAGGGTCCACTGATGGGGACTAGTTCATGGCTGGGTCCCTCCAAGCTGTTGGCCTCTGCTAAAGTTAAGAATCTGGGTCATTCTGGGCAAAAGGCTAACACTTGAATATCGGGTGTCAGCTGTAGTCTGGAGTGGCTTTTATCATTTTAGGAACATCGCCTGGACTAAAAGCTTCATTCCCCCCCCCCCCGAAGACTTGCCCTCACTAAACCATGCATTCGTCACCTTTAGACTTGATTACTCCAATGCGTTATACCTCAGGGTGAGTGGAGGTGGCCTACAATGTTTGCAGCTAGTAAAGTACACAGCAACCTGGTTGCTGATGGACTTTTTGAGGTCATGTCATATAATCTGGTCCTCCGGGAACTGTACTGGCTGCAAGTGAAGTGGTGCATCGTTTTCAAGGTCAGTTTCTTGACCTATAAAGCCCTGTTTAGACTGAGTCCTGGCTACTTGTGTGACCTACAGACTGCTTACCAGACCTCTCGCCCTCTCCGCTCCTCTGAGGAGGGCCTACTAGCCATTCCAAGGATGAGACGGAAATCTTCTGGTGATTGGGCCTTTTCATCTGCCAGTCCTGCTCTTTGGAATAGGGTTCTCAGTGCTTTGAGAGAGGCCCCCTCATTGGAGGCTTTTAAAAGGAGCTTAAAGTCCTTCCTCTGTCAGGAGGCTTTTGGCACTGTTTAATCTTTATGCCGGAAAATTCACCTACTGACCAGCTTTGCGCTATTAGTTATATTTACTATTTATAACTATTTTAATGTGGTTGTACATTGTGAATGTTTTACTCTTATACTGTGATATTTGGAATTTTGTTCAGTGCTCAGCGCCCCTGGGATTGGGTGTTATATAAATAAAATTTAATACCACTACTACAATTACAAAGAAATGGTTACCCAACACAGTGATCTCTACCCCAAACTGAGTAGAGATCTGTAAAAAAGGGAAAGACGTGGATGCCATTAAGGTTATGGAATTTAAAGAATCTAAATGTAATACCTAGTAGCTCCTTGTTCTACCATTGTAAGAATGATAGGACACAGCAGCTATAGCAATGTTTCAATAAGAAATATATAAGGAACCTTCAAATGATCTTATATCTAGAGTCTGCCAGATGGGATTATTTATTCATTTTAGTATTTCTATTAGAATCTATAAAAGTGGGCTTTACACTTACTGTTATGTATTTACAGTACAACTTCAATTATCTGAATGCTCTGGGAGACATCAGATTTGTTTGGATAATCGAGAATTCAGACAATCAGGGGTCCATAACATTAGGCAAATGAGAGTTGAGGGACAATGTCAGAGTTCAGATAATAGGGAGATCAGGAGGATCGGGGTTCAGATAATCGAGGTTGTACTGTGTTATGCTATGATTAATTTAGAAAAGAACTGTGCTAAGTCTGCCTTTTTTTATCCTAAAGAAGCAGTATTTTAAATATTGGGTCCCGGCCTATTATTGTTCATTATAAAATGGCTGGCTGGCACTATAGCCTACAGATCAGAGTAACGAGCTGTGAATGAGCTTGATACATCCAGCAGACAGACCTGGGTTTGATTTGCACAACCTCCACTTGCATACTGTGTGACTCTGGGTAAGTCATTTAACCTCCCCAGTGCTCCCGGGTCACCCCTGAAAACAGGCACTTGTGCCTAGTGGGCCTTACTCGGTTACCAAAGAATAAAAAATAAAAAAAAAAGACAGAAAAGTATCCTGGGCTCTGATTGGTCAGTGCTGATCTTCATCAGTGATGTTGTCTCAGTATAACATCACTGTATGAAGGTCCAGCATGAAGACGAACTCACAGAAAGGAAAAAATCACTGCGCCCCCAACACCTCTTGCTTCATCCCTCATACTGCATCACATTGACCCCCACTCCCCACTGAAGCCATCAGACATTTAAACCACCATGTTCTGTTACTCTCTCAGTCCAGGAACCATCGATAATGATTTATAACTACCGAAGCCATCAAGGCTTCGAGTTGTTAGTCTGAATCCCTCTCTGTTCCAGCAAAAAAATAACAACATTCCGAGAGAGAGAGAGAGAGAAAACTGCCCTGAGTGCGTGTGCTTTATAAAACACATGGCGCTCCACTTACTATTTGCCTAGTCAGGCCTTTGTTTCAGATGCAGGAATCCACAAAGTTATCGTGCAGACTGAAATGTGGGTAAAGTTGAAAAAAATAAATAAATAAAGCTGTAATTTCCCAAATCAGTTTCTCTGTCCCACTCTGGTGGGCAACACAACTGTTACAGCAAATGCGCAATACACCACCACTGAGCTAGTCTGATTGTGATCCTCCTTTATGTCCGTACAGAGCAAGTTTTCCAGCCCAGTCAGCAGGACCAACAGAACTTATGAAGAACTGGCCACAGATACAGGTTTCAGTGGTGGTGGTGGGGGGTGGCGGCAACCCAATGACAACACCCCTCAGGACATGAACTACTCAACCGCACCACCTAGTGGACTAATGGCAAAGGAACTTTTTGTTTAACAAGTATGCTTCCACAGTAAAAATCATACACAAATATGTTTTTAAAATGTTTTTTTTCTTATTTTTAATTTTTTTTATGCAAATTAACCATTGTATAATAGCAGTAATGCACTCCAGGGTGTGTGTTGTGCTGGGATAACGTCACTTCTTGGGTGCTGGACGCACTCGGCCTGCAGCCTCGTGCCCAACCATCCAAGGTGTGACATTATCCCAGCATGACACACACCCTGTCGTGCATTATTGCTTAAATATTTACTGACCTTTAAGCAACTCAGGTATTTCTCATTCATACAAAGAAACATAGAATGTCACAGAGAAGGACCATTTGGCCCAGCCAGGCTACCCAAGTGTTGCCTGCCTATTCTATCTCTGCTCTCCAGCAAACCTCTACCCTCCCAGCCTCTGTTCTAATATACCCTGTTTGTATCCCAAGCATGATTGAAGCCCTCCACTGTTCTAACCTCCACCACTTTGGCTGGCAGTCAGATCCATGTGTCTACCACCCTTTCAGTGAAGAAATATTTCCACGCTGGTGGCATTTTAAAATTGCATGATGTTGATTATGTCCCCTTCAGGAGCATAGTTTTATAGTAGAACACAGCTGCATTGTGGAAACAATGGAGGAGCTCAGCAAGGATGTAAATTATAGATCAAGGGCGTGTTCCCAACCAGAGTACTCCTTTCCTCTGTGTGTGAGACATGCTTATTCTGTGAAAAGTGTCTCACATGCAGCTACCCTGGAAACATTCATGTTTGGGTAAGTTTAAAAAAAATGTAATATCTTATTGATCAAGCATGATCAATAATGTATTAATATCACCACCCAGACTACTCTTATGGTTGTAAAAGTGGTCTCACATTCTTAGGGCACCAGAACCACTTGCCTTTGGTTCATAGTTCTCATACCCTAAGAATGCATGTGAGACCAGTCTCACAGCCATAACAGGTATTTCAACGGCAGTACTAACATACACTACATCGCACAGTTCTAACATGGTCCTTACCCGCAGTGCATGAATTAGACACACCTACTGCATTTATTAAACAGCCAGTAAAAATGGAACAAGAACAAAATGTGAGCCAGTATTTGAAAAATGTTTCTACAGAAAATACAGGCTTGCAGGTTAACTGCAGGTCTCCTTTAATAGTTACCATAGAAACATCAATACTGAAGGCAGAAAAAGCAGACTTGGAAAAAGGCAAATCTTGAAATATGGTAGGCCACGCTGTGCACAAAATGCAATGGCTGGGTTTCTCAAGGCGATCCATGTAAGATACGTTTGCTTGCTGTTATTTTTACATCAGAATTTCATCCAAACCTGTTAGACCATCTATTTAGATGGCCTAACAACGTCCAAAGTTTGCATCCAAAAACGGCAGCAATTGAGTCCAAAAATGGACGTCAATATACTTGAGTCCATTTTGGATGCAATTGTGTCCTTTTTTTTGGAGGAGGGGGCTGCAAACTGTGACTTTCTGTTATAAACAGGAATAGCTTCTGAAAACAGCAGCAGGATTGCCTGGATGCAAGAAACTGGATGCAGATGCTGCGTGTATTCGGTCCTGTGTCCCACCCTTTTGAAAATCCCCCCCCTTTAGTCTGCTTGGTTTGTGGTCTCTCTGTCAGTTTGTGTGAAATTAGAGTTTTTGCTATATGCATTTTATAAAATAAAAGTTATTGCACTTTATATCTGTGGCAGTCCTTGTATTCACGATAATGCGAGCCTGGTTTTCTTGCTGGCCTGATTAGTTTGTTTTTACCAGTTATTCTATTAATATTGGCTTTTTGCTTGTTGAACAAAATATGTTTGCATATCACTTGTGTTACTGTAAGCCACCCCTCGTGGGGCTGGCTTACTAGCCATCTCTCCTTTTGTTTGGCCATAGTCCTGGTACAGACATCTTTGTCCCACCTCTGGGGGTTTTGGGGGCATTGCTTTTTGCCCAGGATATAAGGGGGGAAGTTCCCCTGGTATAGGGAGTCAGCAGGAAATGTAGGGCAAGTAAGGTTGGGGCCTTGTGCCTCAGCCCAGGAGGTACTATCTTCAAGGGCGTCATGGCCAGTGTATCCGATGGGGTGGGTGTTAAGGAGAAGAGGCTACTGTGGGCTATGGGGATTTCTTGGATCTGGCTGGGAAGAATTCAAGGAGGCCAACTGGAATAGCTGGATACAGGAGGCTGGGAGCCCAGTAGCTAAAAGTATGGCAGTGGGACTCTCATGGTGGTAGCAGGGCAATGGCAGAGCCTCTCAGAGGTGGATTTTTATGGCCAGTTTCATCATTTTACAAAAGAAAAGCCTGAGTATTACAGAACAAGAAAGTGGTTAAGAACCTCCCCTGTATCCAGACGGGAATGGAATGGCACGTTGAACAAGCTAAATCAAATGGAGATGTTGGCATACTTTCTGGTATGTATAAATTACACATTTTGACCTAGTTTTTAAATTTCCCATGGGTCAGAAGTTGTCTGTACAATTGTCAGTGAAGCTGTGTGTGTTCTCAGTACTGGTTCTCATGGCAACACATGCTGTTGACACTCCAAGCCAGCTCAGCACTTCTGTGCCATTTTAGGGTATTAGCCCAGCCTCCTAATGTGGACCTGAACCCACATGCGTCTGATCTTTTTGGCTCACAGGGAGAATTTCTACCCTGAACTGAGTCACTGTCATCTCTCCTCATATGAAAGAGAACAACTATGCTACTTAGAATGCTTTTGCATGTTTCATGTGCTTCACAGCTGTACTGCGTGCTCTTTAAAAATGTTGCCCACGCAATAGTTTGAGGTATTAGAATGGCAAATGTACAGTAGGTAACCACAACACACCCCAGGAATGTTATGCCTCAAACCATCAATTTGCATGGAGCAAATAGACAATTTATTTTTAAAGGTTTAACATAAAAGAAATATATTCTCTGCTTTGCAGGGAACCTGATCCCATGTGTGGCTGAAAAGACATTTTAGATCTAATGTAGGGTGACAATATCCCTGTGCGCCCCATATGTGGGTAGCAGCTAAGTCAATCCTCCAAAGATGGAAAGCAGATTGATTAAAATCTTTTCTCCTGCACATTTGCAAGAAATCTCTCATATATCAACCAGTCCACTTGTGTGATTGGAAATGTTTTAGAGTCCAGTATTTTTGAGTGTAGTTAAAATGAAAGAAATATCTAGATCGGGGAGGGCATTGGAAATATTAATTTCCATTCAACTTTGTCTCACCCCCTGACTCACATGACACCACTCTCACTGTCTACTACCTACTGTCCTATGCAATTACTGGTTATCCATTACTTACCCAGGGCTGTGACAGTGGTGGTGGTGTCTGTGTGCAAAGGCACACATGCATATATGGTGTCTAGTGTGCAATGGCACACATGCACGCCTTATGTTTGTTGTGTGTTATGGAGTGTATGTCCATCATGCTCTTCTGCATACCTGGTGTCTGGTGTGCAATGGTACACATGCATGTCTTGTGTCTAGTGTGGAATGGCACACATGCATGCAATAGCACACATGCATGCCTGGTGTCCGATGTGCAATGGCACACATGCAGGCCTGGTGTCTGGTGTGCAATGGCACACATGCATGCCCAGTGTCTGGTGTGCAGTGGCACACATGCATACCTTGTGTCTGATGTGCAGTGGCACACATGCATGCCTCATGTCTGGTGTGCAGTGGCACACATGCATACCTTGTGTCTGGTGTGCAGTGGCACACATGCATACCTGGTATCTGATGTGCAATGACACACATGCATGCCTGGTGCTCAGTGTGCAATGGCACAAATGTATGCTTGGTGTTTGGTGTGCATTGGCCCACATGCATAACTGGTGTGCGGTGTGCAATGGTACACATACATGCCTAGTGTCTGGTACATAGATACATAGATACAGTGGCGTGAAAAAGTATTTGCCCCCTTCCTGATTTTCTCTATTATTGCATATTTGTCACACTGGATGTTTTCAGGTCTTTAGAGAAAATGTAATATTAGATAAAGGGAACCTGAGTGAACAAATAACACTTTTTTTTTTTAATTTCACTTATTTAATGAAAAAAAGTTAACCAACACCAACTGGCACTGTGTGAAAAGTAATTGCCCCTTACACTTAATAACTGTTACTGCAACATTTAGCTGCAATGACTGCAACCAAACACTTCTATAATTCAATATCAGTCTTTCACATCATTGTGGAGGAATTTTAACCCACTCTTCCTCGCAGAACTGCTTTAATTCAATAACATTTGGTAGGTTTTCGAGCATGAACTGCTCGTTTCAGGTCCTGCTACAGCATCTCTATTGGGTTTAAGTCTGGACTTTGATTAGGCCACTCCAAAACTTTAATTTTACTTCTTTTTAGCCATTCTGATGTGGACTTGCTTTTGTGTTTTGGATCATTGTCTTGCTGCATGGCCCAACTACGCTTCAGCTTCAGCTGACGGAAGGATGACCGGACATTCTCCTGAAGAATTTTCTGGTACAGAGCAGAATTCATGGTTCCTTTAATTATGGCAAGTCATCCAGGTCCTTAGGCAGCAGAGCATCCCCACACCATCACACTACCACCACCATGTTTGACTGTTGGTATGGTGTTCTTACTGGAATGCTGTGTTTGCTTTACGTGAGACATTATGGGATCCATGTCGTCCAAAAGTTCCACTTTTGACCCATCTGTCCATAGAACATTTTCCCAAAAGGCTTGTGGATCGTCCAGGTGCTTCTTGGCAAATGAGAAACGAGTGTTTATGTTCTTCTTGGTTGGCAGTGGTTTCCGCCTTGCTACTCTCATGAAGCCATTTTTGCCCAGTCTCTTTCTGATTGTGGAGTCATGAACACTGACCTTAGCTGAGGCAAGAGAAGCCTGCAGTTCTTTGGATGTTGTTTAGGATCCTTGAGACTTCCTGGATGATTTTACGCTGCGCCTTGGAGTAATTTTGCAGGCTGCCCACCCTGGGAAGATTCACTACTGTTCCAAGTGTTCTCCATTTGAGATTATGGCTCTCACTGTGGTTCGATGGAGTCCCAGAGCCTTAGAAATAGCTTTGTAACCCTTTCCAGACTGATAGAGGGCAACACATTTTTTCTGATCTTTTCAGGAACTTCCTTTGATCATGGCATAATGTGCTTGTTGAATCTTGTGCTGGCAACGTGACTCTGATGGTAAGGGTCAAAATAAGTGAGGTTTATATTGAGCAGGGCTGGCTGTAATCAAGCCTGGCTGTGTTCAATCAGCTGACTCTAATTATCCCTTTAATTGGGTTGATTTAACTAGGGGCAATTACTTTTCACACAGTGCCAGTTGGTGTTGGTTAACTTTTTTCGTTAAATAAATGAAATAAGTAAAAAAAAAAGTGTTATTTGTTCACTCAGGTTCCCTTTATCTAATATTATATTTTGTCTAAAGACCTGAAAACATCCAGTGTGACAAATATGCAATAATAGAGAAAATCAGGAAGGGGGCAAATACTTTTTCACGCCACTGTACATAGACAGTGTCTGCAGATAAGGGCCTGTGGCCCACCTAGTCTGCCCATTTGAGTCTGTAACTTCAGTTTATGTTTTCTTAGAACTCTGTTGCCCTTTACCCCGGACCTCCAGAATTCCTTTATGTCTATCCCATGCATTCTTAAATCCTGTGATTGTTTCAGCCCCCACCACCTCCTCAGGCAGGGTGTTCTACTTGTCCACCACCCGTTCTGTGAAGAAATTCTTACTCACATTTCCTCTGAATCGTCCTCCCTCCAACTTCATCCCATGCCATCTAGTTCTGGAACATCTTTTTCGCTTAAAAATAGTGTATTCTTGCACCCTGTTCCTCCCTGTAAGATACTTGTATGTCTCTGTCATGTCCCCTCGCTCCCTCCTCTCCTCCAGGGAGTGCATATTCAATTCCTTCAACCTGTCCTCATAGGACTTGTGATACAATCCATGTACCATCTTTGTTGCCCTCCTCTGAACCTTCTGTACCCTGTATATGTCCTTACATAGGTAAGGTCTCCAGAACTGTACACCGTACTTCAGGTGGGGCCACACTAGTGTCTTGTATAGTGGAATCATGACCTCCCTTTTCCTGCTGGTGATGCCCCTGCCTATGCATCCCAGCATCCTATTTGCTTTACCTGCTGCCTTGTCACACTGTTTCCTACCTTGAGGTCATCAGAGATGATAACCCCAAGATCCTTTCCTGCTTGGTGCATGCTATATCCTCACCCCCAACTGATAATTTGTGCCAGGGTTTTGTGCCCCATATGCATTATCTTGCACTTCTTGCATTGAATTTCAACTGCCAAACCCTGACCATTCTTCAAGTTTCTGCAGGTCCCTCTCATTCTGACTACACCCTCTAGTGTGTCTACTCTGTTACAGAGCTTTGTGTCATCAGCTAACAGTGAAATTCTGCCTCTAGGTCCCGTCCAATGTCACTGATGAAGATGTTGAATGGGACCGTCCCAGCACTGATCCCTGTGGTACCCCACTGGCCACTCTTCCCTCTGTGGAGTGACAGCCATTACCACCACCCTCTGTGTCCTGCCACCCAGCCAGTTACCTACCCCACCACACTACTGCCCTGCCCACACCCATATTCCCTAGTTTGTGTAATAGTCTTCTATGTGGCACAGTGTCAAAGGCCTTGCTGAAGTCCAGATAGGCCATGTCCACTGCCCTCCCTGATCCACCTCCTAGTCACCCAGTCAAAAATTCAATGAGGTTGGTCTGACATGACCTCCCCTGGTGAAACCATGCTGCCTTGGATCCTGTAGTCCATTGACAACCAAATGTTCCACCAATCTCTCCTTCAGTAGTGCTTCCATGATCTTCCCCACTACCGAGGTGAGGCTGACTGGTCTGTAGTTCCCCACTTCCTCTTTGTTCCCACTTTTGTATAAGGGGACTACATCTGCTGTCCTCCAGTCTTTGGGTACCTCCCCTGTTTTCAGTGATCGACTAAACAGGTTAGCCAGAGGTTCAACCACCACCTCTCTGAGTTCTTTAAGGACCCTGGGGTGCACCCCATCTGGCCCAATTGCTTTATCAACTCTTATTACTTTCAGTTTCTTCAGGACCCTTTCTTGTGTAAAGGGACCTGTGTCAATTTCTGCACCATTCTCACCCCTTGTACTCCCTTCAGACCCATTACCCTCCTCTTCCTCAGTAAAGACTGAGCAGAAATACCTGTTCAGTATGTCTGCTTTACTGTTGTCAACCTCCATGCAGCCCCCATCCTCCCCCTTCAGTCTCACTATCCCTCCCTTTGCCTTTCTTTTTTCACTTATGTACCTGTAAAAGGTTTTGTCCCCTCTACCCACTGATTTTGCAATGTGCTCTTCTGTCTGAACTTTGGTTTCCTTAACTGACCTCCCTGCCTCCTTTGCTTCTCCTTGTACTTCTCCCTATCCCCTTCTGCCTGTGTCTTTTTGTATTGCCTGAATGCAATCTTTTTGGCTTTCACTTTCTTTCTACCTCTTTGGAAACCATAATGGCCTCCCTTCCTTTTCCTCTTGCTAACCTGCTTAATGCATAATTCTGTTGCTCTTGTAATCCCCATTTTAAATACTGCCCACTGTTCCTCAACCTCTGATTCCTGCCCCATTCCCTTAATGCCTCTTTTTCAGGTATGTCCCCATTTTCCCAAAGTCTGCCCCCTAAAATCTAGGATACGTGTTTTGTGTGGTTTGGTTCTGCTCTTTCTGTGATTTCAAACCACAATGACTGGTGGTCACTGTTACCCAGGTGCTCCCCACTGTTACCCCATCACACTGTCCCTGTTTGTGAGCACAAGGTCCAGTATTGCCTTCTGCCAAGTTGGTTCCATGACCAGTTGCTTGAGGAAGGCACCCTGAAGGGAGTCCAGGATAAATCTGCTCCTAGTTGATGCTGCTGCTGGGATGCTCCAGTCCACGTCTGGAATATTGAAGTCTCCAACCAGTACTACCTCACTCTTGTCTGCCATCCTTTGGATGGCAGACAACAGACAGGAGGGTTACCCTGTTCTGTTAACTGTTCACAATACTGTGCTCTGAGGTTGGCACTGTGGGAGCAGAGGGCCTGACCTGCTGAGTAGGGTTGTGACAATGGGCAACTAATATCTGCAAGGATAGGTAATCAAAGTTAAGAGTTTCTAGACACTCCCTAAGAACAGTATGTGTGTTATTAGATGCATGTAGTTGCAAGAGGCACCCTAGAGGGCAGGTTGGAGTACACTCTACTTGTGTTTATGTTTTGTATGTTCCACATGTCCCTTTCCCCCAGGACGCATCTGGAATCGAGTGGTAACACGCTCAGTATGCCATTCCTGGTAAAACTGTTAAATAAATAAATAAATAAATAAATGCATACTGTATGGCAATGTACAGAATGATGCAGTAATAAAAGGTTTTGTTTAAGTTACTAGTTGCCACTTTTTATTGACGAACCCACAAATAAAAGAACATAATACCCAGCCCCCGCTGAGCATTATAAAGGTGCATGTGATAGCATCCGTTCACATGCTTAGTTTCTGTGTTCCACCACTCTCCCCTCCTCCTCCTCTTGGTTATCTCTTTCTCTGGGCAGGGCTGTGCCAATGACTTTAAGGGACCCCCTAAAAAAAAAAACTTTGTGAGGCCTTACCTCTGCACCAATGAGCGTAAAGTAACCATTCGCATATATAAAATATTTATAGCATAGGTTCTTTTGCTTCAGTCCTGCAGAGCATCTATAGTTCATCTTTGTTGCCCCCCTTCCTCCTTGCAGGATTAAAGAACTGAAGAATGAAATTTGTCAGTCAGATGTTTTAGTAATGGGTCATACTGCTTCTTTGTTCCGTACCCCCCAACCCTTGAAACTGGAGTTGAACTCTGTAGCACATACCCCACAGCTGCCATTGCTGACAGACCCAATTTCAAATGGATAAGCTACAGTACGTACAAACAATGTAAATAAAAGAAAGTTACAAGTTTGCCTCTGACAAAAGTTTTCTTAATGCTGACCTCTGAGGCAGTGATCCCCCTGACAGTGTGCACCCTACTGCAACCGCATACTGTATAGCAGTTTATACTCACACCTTTTATATTTAGTGCTCCAAGCACACACTAGCAAGTTCACTTCCTCTTATTTTCACTGGTGGAACACTCGTGCTGCTATATATAGGGATCTACCTAATATTCACTGTATTTTTATTTTCACTCTAATATGGAACCAGCGAATATAGTGAAAGTAAAATGACAGTGAATCTTTCATGTTATGCAGTATCTTGCACCTCCCTCATCACAGCCTTGACTCTGGGGAAGCACCCTACGTTCCCGTCCTTGGAGGGTCCGGAGCCTCAGGGCCATTCCCTGCAGCTGTTTCAAGTCTGAACCCTCACCAGGCTAGGAGTTCCTTTAGTTCTGCAGCCAAGCTCTGTGGCACCTTCACAATGGTGGATATCTCAGATGATGTGAGACAGTGTGAACGGAAAAACCCTGATGTTGCACAATCATTCAACACATACAGTCTTGCTATATAATGATATACTTGTCCATTGATCAAATGAAATTATGTGTAAAACAAGGTAGTTTTTCATTTGGGTTTAAAATAAATCAGAAAGTTATTTAAAACCTAGTAGACATCAAAAGAAAAAGACCTTCCACCTAATTTTGTTTTGATTATGGTGAGGTTCCATAATAACTACTGATATTCTGATACTAGTGTCATGATGTCCTCAGTTGTAAGTAATGGTACCCAGTGTCAGGTTCCATAATAACTACTGATATCCTGATACTATATGTGACGATGTCCTCAGTTGTAAGTAATGGAACCCAGTGTCAGGTTCCATAATAACTACTTATTTATTTATTTTATTTTATTTATTTAGTTTTTGTTGACCAGGTAAGTGCACTAGACAAATCCTGCCTATTTTCAGGCACGACCCGGGGGAGGGGGATACAGATGAATGCCAACTGACATTGAACCAGATTAAGCTGTTGGTGGTATTTTTAGTGAATGAGGGACATTTGGCCAGGACACCGGAGAAATTCTCCTACTCTTTTCGCAAGAGGGCACTGTGTGGATGCGAGACGGTGCTCAGAAGTGCTCGAGCTTTTAGAGGAACAAGACGTGTGGGTGGCTGAGGAGTGTGATGAAGTACTTACTTATATCTCTGCTGAATCTAACCCCCTCAGCTTCATAGCATGTCCCCTTGTTCTTGAGCACCTTTCTTCTGACAAATACTTCCCTCCTGTACCTTATCTACCCCTGTGAGGTATTTAAAGATCTTTATCATATTCCACCTCTCCTTGCTCTGTTCCAGGCTATATATAGAGATCCCTTAGTCTCTCCTCATAGGGTTTTTGATGCAGACCCTACACCATCTGAGTTGCCCTCCAATGGACTGCCTCTACTCTGCCTGTGTCCTTCTGGAGATGTGATCTCCAGAACTTCACAGTACTCCAGGTGGGGTTTTACCAGTGAGCTACACAGAGGCAACAATACCTCCCTCTTTCTGCTGGTGAAACCCCTCACAATGCACCCCAGCATCCAGCATCCCACAATCTCTCTCTACTGCCTTGTTGCACTGCCTGACCAACCTTGATTACCCCTAGGTCTCTTTCCTACTTGGTGGTTGTCGATACCACTCCACCCATTTTGTACTCTGCTGCTAGGTTTCTGTACCCTAAGCGCATTATTTTGCACTTTTTTTGCATTGAAACCCAGCTACCATACCTTTGACCACTCCTCCTGTTTTCTCAGGTCTCTGCTCATCCTTTCCGCCACCACTGGAATGTCCACCCCATTGTAGATTTTGGTGTCATCTGCAAAGAGGCACACCTTCCCTTCCAGCTCATCTGCAATGTCACTTATAAAGGCAATGAAGAGGACTAGTCCCAGTACTGATCCCTGAGACAGCCCTCAATCTGGTCACCCTCCCTTCCTTGGAGTGAATTCCATTTACCACCACCCTCTGCTGTCTATCCCCTAACCAATTTCTTATACTGTTTACCACCTTTGGATGCACTCCTTAGCTACTTAGCTTGCTTACTAGTTTCCTTTGTGGAATAGTGTCGAAAGCCTTACTGAAATCTAGGTAGGCCACGTCCACTGCTCCACCCTGATCTGAATTTTTTGTCACCCAGTCAAAGAAATCTAAGATTCATTTGACATGACCTCCCCCCTGTGAAACCATGCTGCCTCAGGTGTTGTAATCTACTGGATTCAAGATATTCCATAGTCCTTTCCTTCAGCAGTGATTCAATAAAATTTCCCGCCATCAGTGTGAGGATGACTGGCCCATAATTGCCAGCCTCCTCCTTGCTACCACTTTTGTGTAGTGGGATTTCATCCGCTGGCCTGTCCTCCTGACCCACTCCTGTTTTCAGTGAGCTGTTAAATAGAACTCTCAGTGGTGCAGCCAGTATCTCCATGAGCTCCCTCAATACCCTTGGATGCATCCCATCAGGCCCCATTGCATTGTCCACATTCAGTTTAACAAGTCCCTTCAGGACTTTCATCTTCAAAAAAGGACTACTGTCCCCTCCCCCAAAGCATCTGTTACTTTTTGTGGCCCTCCTCCTTCTTTGTGAGCACTGAACAAAAGTAATTGTTCAGGATGTCTGCCTTTTCCTAGTCCCACTTTGCACAGCCCCCCTTCCCTTTTAATCTTACAATTCCACCACTGGTCTTCCTCTTTTCACTTACATAACTAAAAGTCTTGTCCCTTTGTTACCTCCTTTTGTTATGTTGGCTTGTGCTTGAACTTGCGCCAGCCAATATATTGCATTAGGAGCAGATCTGGAGGTGCAATCACTGTGAGCAAATACAGGGCACGCATCAGTAGGTGCGTCTCTCATTCCCCAGTAAGACAGCATGCAGGCGCCACACTAGTAAGATGTAATGTGGCGACCATATCTAAGAAAACATCTGCTGCAATGAGAAGCAATCTTCTCATTGCAGCGGCACAGCCTCCCTATGTAAACATGGCGACAGGGGTCCCCATCCCCTGTCGCATTCCCTGACCAACTTTATTTGCCGATGGGGGAGTCCATCCTCGCTGGCATAATGACCCCTCCAAGAGGCAGCCGAGGGGTGCCCAACTCCCCTGGTGTCATGCGCCCCCCAACAGTCTTCCTTTACAATGGGGCCTGATCCCATCAGCTACAGTCCTCATCCCAGTTTATTTAGCCAACGGGGAGCCCACCTGGCCGGGCATAATGTGTCCCCATCTGTTGTGTGTCGATCGGGTGCCAATCCCCTGTCGGCTACAGCTTCCCAAAACATCAGGTGACATGCTGGGAGCCCACCCCAGCATGCTAAATGTGCCTGAAAAACAAAAATCGTCTCCTGATGTTCACTTTTTTACCCTGTAAAAAGAAAATGGTCCTCAGTGTCTCCCTGCCCCCTCCCACAACCCGCGCCCACCCACTGCACACCCTGCCTCCCCACACACACACTCACCCCATACATACTTCTGGAGCCTGGCACGATGACCTTTGGTGGACCTGGAACATGTCTGCACTCTTCAAAGCTGACCACGAACTGAAAAAATGCCTGTAAGCCGTATAATGGAATAAATAGGGGTTTTTCAACTTTGATGCATATCTCAGGCATTTTTTTAATATTTTGGCACCAGATTTTCAGCATGAGGTTTTTGGGTTCCCTCTTCATGAATTCTTTCACTGTCATGGCGTTAATCGGCCCCGAAAGGTGATTTTGCGGCCACTGCGCGGAATCACCTTCCGGGACCGATTACTGAAACAACAGTGCCAGGGTTCATGAGGTGGGCTCTCAAAAGTCTATGTTGCAAATTTGGTGGAAAAAATCCAAAAAATGACTGTTACAAGTGTGCGTTGCGCAGTTTCCATGCACGCTTGTAACTTCGAGAATTGTTAATATTTTTACTCCAGATTTTCAACATTGGCATTTTTCCACACCTCCTCATGAACACTACAGCTGTCATTTTCCATATCCTGCCTGAAATATGTTTTCGCACATCCAGCACACAGTAGCGCTGCTGCTGTAGGAAAACAATGTTCAGAACACAGTAAGACAATCACAGTAACTGTTCATGAGCAGAGGTCCTGAAATGCCTAAGCTGACAATTCCACAAAATTACCATGTTACAACTGTGCATTGTGCAGTTTCCATGCATGCTTGTAACTCTGAGAATTTTTAATATTTTTACTCCAGATTTTCAACATTGCCATTTTTCCACACCTCCTTATGAGCAGTGCAGCTGTCATTTTCCACATCCTGCCCAAAATGTGTTTTAGCACATCCGGCGCACAGTGATGCAGTCACTGTAGGAAAACAATGTTCTGGACAGAGTAAGAAAATCACAATAACACTGTTAATAAGCAGAGGTCCCAAAATGCCTATGTTGAAAATTTGGTGAAAAAAATTCCACAAAATGACTGTTACAAGTGTGTGTTGTGCAGTGTCCATGTACAGTCGTAAGTTTGAGAATTTTAAGATTTTCACTCCAGATGTTCAACATTGCCATTTTTGTACACCTTTTTACAAACAGTGCAGCTGTCATTTTTCACATCCTGCCTGAAATGTGGTTTCGCACATCTGGCAGACAATGGCTCAGTCGTTGTGGGAAATCAACATTTGGGACAGATTAAGAAAATCATACTGCCACTATTCATGAGCAGAGGTCCCAAAATGCCTATCTTAAAAATTTGGTGAAAGAATTCCAAGAAAAGAATGTTATGAGCGTATGCTGCACAGTTTTCATGTACGCTCGTAACTTTGAGAATTTTTAATATTTTCAATCTAGATTTTCAACATTGTCATCTCTTTACAGCTCCTTATGAATGGTGCAGCTGACATTTTTATGTGGTGCAGAATGGTGCGGTCACTGTGGGAAATCAATGTTTGGGACACACTAACAAAATAACAGTAGCACTGTTCATGAGCAGAGGTCCCACATGCTTTCATGAGGTGGGGTCACAAAAAGGTCATGTTGAAAATCTGGAGTGCAAATACCAATAAACGACCAGGGCGTTAGGGTTTCTAACCATAACGTCCCACCCTGTACAGACTAACAGGCATCGGGGTGTGCCTTTGGATTGTCTGCTGTAGTGCTCATGCCATTGCACCCCCACCCCCACCCTGCAGCCACTGACAGCCATCCAGGTATGCCTTGGACTCTATTCGGCCCCAAAGTTCACCCCATTCTCCTATACTGCACCCATCTCAACATACTTCCTTAAGAAATGGGGTAAGTGTAAGGCCCGACGACTCCAAGGCACAATGTGACACTTGTCAGAGTCTGCAGGGTAGGGTTAGGTGAAATGGCATGAGTGTTATTGCCAATGACCCAAAGGCACACCCCAATGCCTGTCACTGTCTGCAGAGTGTGGTGGGGTTGACATTGGTTTTATACTTCACTGCCATCCCTATTATGTGTCTCTCTAACTCCTGCACTACCAATGCCAAAGCCAGCAAGACAACATTCGGCATTGACAAATGCTTGTTACCTATTGAGATTGCTTCCCCCCACACTTCTCAGTTGAAGTATCTGTCTGGTTTTGTCTCCTGTAATTACATATCTAATTTTTCTAGATATTTTTCCTTTCCTTCCAAGCTGACTATACTACAATACTTGTGAGTGAATTCTGTCTATAGGACCAACTACCCTCTGTGAGAAAAAGTACTTTTTCCTGTCTCCCCTGAAAATTTCCCCTTGCATTTGCTTATCATGGCCATTTGTTATACTTTCATTTTGTTTAATATTTAGCCACAGTTCCTTGCATAACTCCAGATTAGTGGTGCTCAGGTAGTTTCCACCAAAGTCAGATAGCACCAGATACCCGCCCCTGCTCAATTTCGGATGCCATTGGCTATTGTTAGTATTCAACTATGGATCTGATTACCAACGATCTCATGTGGAACTATTGTATTCGATCAGGTCGATTCAATGGTTAGAGCCCATCAGATCCCAACTATCTGAGGGTCAGATAAAATCTAACCCTTGGATCTAAACATCCACCCCAACCCACCTTGAATCCTTAAAATCTGACTGCAGATCCAAAATCCAAGCTTGGTCAGATAGAGGTCAGATTTGGAAGATGGATAGCAGTACTATCTGTCAGAGGACACTCAGATCCCACAGGATATTATCTGAGCACCCCTGTTTGAGATCCTATAGGAAACCATACAACAAAATTAAAAGGAGAATGGTGCCTCTTAATGTCCTTTGTTCCAGGCTAAACATGTTAAAGGTCTCTCTCTCTCTGTCTCTCTCTGTCTCTGTCTCTCTCTCTCTCTGTCTGTCTCTCTCTCTCTCTCTGTCGTCATTAATCTAGTTACTATTCTTTGGACCCTTTCTAGTTTCTATGTTCTTCCTGCATTATTTTTTTTATTTAGTTTTTGTTCAATGGGTAAGGTGCACTAGGCAGACACATGCCTATTTTCAAGCACAGCCCGGGAGGTTGCAAGGTAGGGTTTACACTCTTAACAATAAGAACAGGGCAAACATTGACATGGTGCTTCATCTGGTACAGAGCAAGGCTTGGCAAGACTAACCAGATCATACTGTAAGATAAAATTCTGAATGGACACAGGTTACATAGGGTGAAGAGTAACAAATGCTACAGGAAATAAATATAAAAAGTGAAAGGTGCAGGTTACATGCAGTGCAATAACACAGAAAAAGAACAGAAGAATGAATGGTGCAGGTTGCATACAGTGCAGTAACAGACTATCAAAATATTCGGCATAGTAAAATATGCACACCAGGGACCAGAGAGAATAACAGCGCAAGTGTCAAAGTCAGGTGAGAGTAACAGAATAGCAGGGCAAGTGTCAAGGTCAGGTGAGAGTAAGGTGGTTCGCTAGAAGCATGATTAGGCAGGGGTCATAAGGTGAGGGAACAGGATTAGACCAAGCAAGTGCATTGGAAATGCTGGATCAGAAAGGGGTGGAGTTGATTTCTTTTTTTTTTTCTTCTTTTTTTTTAACCCTTAAATCAGATTTGTTATAGAGATCCAAACCCATCATCAGAATTAATCTTCATATAGGTCTTATTTATAACTCCTCATCATATGGACAACGGGCGGGAATCCAGGAACTTCCCTAGATATTTTGTTAATTTATTAAAGTGCAAATATCCAATACATTTCCATTTACATTGAATGAGGCTGAAGACAGACTAGGTATAAATGAGGATGAAAACTGGGGAGCCTGTTGGTAAAATCACTAAAACCCAATACCAATAAGCAGCCTATCCACCCCAGCTAGCAGTGGTGAATTAAACAAAGAGGAAAGCAATTCCAAACAATGAGTCTTAAAGTGTCTAAAACTGAGAATGACCTCCCTGACCTCCTAGTCACCTTTTACTAACCACCACTATCCAACTTGCAGGCTCATCTTATGGGCCTTACAACCCCCCGCCCTCTTGAGCTCGTTATTATCACAAACAGCAAAAGAGTTGCAAGAAACAGTTAAATACACCTGAGAAACAATTTATAGCCTTCAAAGGTATCTTTTCTGTGGGATTCACAGTGCTTAAATGACAGCCCAAAGGAGTTTGTCATTGCACTAAAGTGCCGTAAACTAAAGATGACCTTCTTGACCTCCTGGATAACCTTTGCAGGCCGCCAAAAATACAGCTTACAGGCTAACCCTATGGGGCTTGCAAACACTCCCCACCACCTTCCCACTGAGCTCATCGTTACCACAAACAGAAAGTAGGTAATATACCTGAGAAACAATTTACTAATTTTAAAAGTATCATTTCTGTGGGCTTGATATTGCCTAAGTGACAGCCACTAATGAATTTGAGTCACTGCGCTAAAAATAGCTGAGACAGGGGGCGCTAAGCGTGCATAGGCTGTCCCGTAGGTCCGCCTCAGTATGGGAAGAGAACTATGCTTACTTTTGTTGCATAGCAACCAGTAGTGACTGGCTCCAGGGGCAGCACCTTCTGGCCACTTCCTTATGAGGTGGTGGTCAGTAGTTGGATGCTACATTGGTGCTGCCCTCTGTCCCAGCACTATATAAGCAGAAACCTTTCAATGAAGTGTGCATCACATGATAGAGCCTGAGACACAGCCAGAGGGAAGCAGAAAAGGTAACAATTAACCTCTAAACAGGAAAGTGTCTAGATTACTATCTACAGCAGAATGGAGTTACTTTCAAGCATATATACTGACTACTACTTTCAGCTCCAGTAATCCGCTATGATGATGTAAATGATATTTGAAAGACAACCCCAGGGCCAACACTCCTTTCAAGCCAGAACTGTGGTATGTGTCTGTTTACGAAATGCTTTAATTGTCTGCTTATAAAATGTTTTAACTATTTGAAGCAAGTGTAAGGTTCTAGGCCTACACTTTTCCACTATCTGAAGCAGGTGTAAGGTTCAGGGCCTACAGTCCTTTCAAGCCTGAATTAGGGTATGCTGTATGTCTGTTTACTAAATGTTTTAACTGTCAGAAGCAAGGGAAACACTCATTTTCAGCAAATATGTGTAAGCGTGTGGTAAACTGTCTATAGAGCATTTGGGCTTTAGAACTGTGTAGTTGCAAATGGAACCAAGACAGCAATATTTGTATTGATAGAACCGGATAGTGTAAAGAACATAAAATAAGTACAATGAACTTAGAAAGAAAACTTAAGAGACATCAACAAGTTAGAACATTGTACCTGTATGACTTATAGCGGGCAAGTAAATGTATAATCGGAGATGGTTGTTTTAAAAATGTAGGTTACTGTTAAATGAATCCTTAGCAATGAGAAATTTGCTTCTGATTATACTTGAGGGCCCAGATATTCAAACTGTGTCAGAAAAGTGCACAACAGCAGGAGCAAGTGCAAGTCCACTGTGCCCATGCGCAATACGTGCGATATTCAAACACTGCGCCAGTCAAGATGCACCTGCAGCACACGACTGAATATCGTGCCAACTGCGGCATAGTGCAACCAGGGATGTGCAGTGGCGCAGGTCAGATGCGCAATAGCACAACCAGGGATGTGCAGTGGAGCAGCGCAGCAGCGCAACAGCACAACCAGGGATGCGCAGGGACAGGATGCAGGGGCCCACCACCCATGGTAGGGATGGGCAGAGGAGCACACAGCAGAACAGACATCATCCCCCACACTCCATGCACTGCACAACCGGAGGAGAGCTGGAAGAACCACTGGCCCAGGGACACCAGCAACAAACCCATCACAGGGGCATGGTGCCCCAGCACACCCTCTTGCAAGCTGTGACCATGACACATGGATGCCCGGCCACCCTGTGCTACACCATCCCACCAATGCAGAGCACACCCTGCACTGTGATCCCCAGACACCCTGCCCAGGAGCAGAGCCCACCAGTGCAGGACACCCCATGCATGCCACCACCCCCACTGTGACAATGCAATCCTGTGCACCACAGAACCATGCAAGGCAGCCCCACCACGAGCACCCTTCAGCGGGTGGCAGCAGACAGCGATGCAACGACTGCATACACAGTGCCGCCACACACATCCCCCCCAAGGTACAGCTGAGAGACCGAACATGTGTCGGCACACGAGGTACCCCACACATGACAGGGCATGCCCTGGATCCCACCACCAGTGGTACAGCACACTGCACACCCTCCCAAGGACACACCCTGTCCAAGCACTGGCCACAACAGCCAGCGCAGACACACACACAGTGGTACATAGAAGCATGCACCACACAGGATGCAACACAGTGCATGGACAAACACCCACCCATACCCAAGGGCACACCAACACAAGGACACAGTAGCGGGTTAACCAAGTCCCTGGCATGTGGCCACGGAAACCGTGTGCATATGGCCAGCACCCCTCCATGGCACAGGAGTGCCAGCCACCCTGCGCAGGCACCATGAAGCTGTACGCCACCAGCATGCACCCGGAGCACAAATGACAGACAGTGGAGCACATCCCCTGCAACAGACACAAACGACAGCATGGAGATGGGACAACAACAGTGGAGGCCACAGTGCCACCCAAGGCAGACATGCACCACACCAGTGACAGGAGGCAACCCGGCATTGTGCTGGGTACAGTGGCTGTCCAGCATGGACAGCCACCACTGACATGCCAGCGGACCATGTAGGTCACAGACATGCAAGGGTGTCAGCTGCACAGGCCATGGACAGTCTGACAGGTGCACCATGGACACAGTGTATGCACCGTGGACCACTGCACACAGTCATCCAGTGCACAGGGAACAACACACAAACCACAGACAGTGACTGATAGCTACGCCCACACCATAGTCACTTCTCCTATGGACACACACAAATGCCCATGACTGCAGCACCCCTGACGCCATGCACACCACTGCAACTAAGCACCTGTAGCCCGCTGCAAATCAGAGACCACCACAGTAGGCATAACAAAACAAATGTATATTAAAAGGTAGAAAACAACTATTTACAAATATGTACACAACAGTTGGGGTGAGGACCACAAACCAGGTGGGGGTGGGTAAGGGGCAGGGTGAACAAATAGGGAGAGGAGGGGTGTGAGGGTGGGTCCAGGGGGGTAGGGTTGAACCCGGGGCGATGATGTTTCAGTGGGCGCCCCACTCCCCACTCCTGTGGCGCCTCCCACCACGTCTCCTCCGGACGCCATGCTGGTCCATGCACTGCAGGATTTCAAGTGAGGCACGTGCCACCTGTAGCAGCTCCTGCATGGCCCTCTCCAGTTGCATCATACTCCGGCCACCTAGGACAAGGGAGCAGAGTCAATAGGTGTGAATGTCCATCCCCCTGCAGCCCACCCATTGTGCATGGCATACAGCCGTAGGACATGCCCCTGTGATGATGTGCGACCACCCACAGTGATCGTGTCCACATGACCTGCCCACCCAGGCGCACATAGCCATGCGGACCACTGCACACACCCACTGCCCAAGTCCTGCACAGCACCACCTTGGCTGTTCATTGACATGGCTATGTGGTTCGAAGGCAATGGCACAGCCATGTACCCGGTGCACGCATGGACCACCAGCGATGCACACCCACACATGCAGTGCCACTGGACAGTGCTGACTGTACCATGTGGTGTGCACGGCAGTGGTGTCAATGGATGGTGGCCATGCCCCGCTGCCTGCCCTGCAACACAGCATGCACAGAATATCCTGGAAGTAAGGCACTCACCGTCATCGGTCTGGTCCTGGCACTGTCCTACATTTGGAGCATCTGCCCTTGGCTGTTGCTCACCTCCCCCCTCACATCGGTGGCAGTCTCCTCAAGCCCGGCACTGCTCATCAGGGCCTAGGGTGCAAACATGGAGAGGGGAATATCAGTACAATCCAGTATCAAATGCCCCCCACCCCCGGGTGTGTGCGATCCCACACAGCCCAGCCATGCCGCAACCCCCCCCAACACCACCTCCACCACCAACACCACCAACACCACTAACACCACTGCCCACACTGGACGGCCCACCCCCCCATGTGGTGGACACATGCCCACTGCAATACCCGTACGGACGCAACTAGTGTATGGATGGGGCACCTACCTGGTCGTGGCACTACGCCTCTCCTGGTGCGTGCCCGCAGGTGGGCAAGCCTGTCCGGATCCCTCTGCTGGAGGTCCCCGTATCTGTGGTGATACTACTCTGCTGAACAGTCCAGTTCTGTGCCACCCCCACCTCCTCCCATACAGCACTCCTGGCCCTGTCTAGGGGTGCATTTCCAAACAGAGCCCAGCATGGGGCTCCACTATGGGCCACCAAATTGGCCAGCTCCACCTGGCTCCAAACAGCAGCCCTCTGTCTTGTCATTGCTGAAGCTGGTCGGAGTCAAAATGGCACTCAGTAGCGCACGTCCGCCATGTGCAGATGCTGCGCGGTACAGCGCTGCCATTCCCCATCACGCTGTCACCGAACAGCGTGATAGTGGTGCACCCATGTGGATGCATGGTGCCTAGGGGCAAAGGTTGGGCACAGGGTCAAGGGTCTCTCGCGCATGGACTGCCACAGTGCGATTGGTACTCCCTGTGTGTAGTGCAGTTGAGTGCCTGTGTGAGATGCCTGTAGTGGCCTACCATGCTGTGGCTCCACGGCACCTACAGCGGCCCAGTGCAAGAGCACCATACATGTGAACAGCGCACTAGCACCACCGGCACAATGGTGGCCGTGCCCTGCAGTGCCTCCCATGCACAGCACATCAGAAGCATGGCAGGCATCAGTGTCAGCACTCCAGGCATGCACCGTTCAGTGTCCACTGTGCACATCACAGAGCTGCGCCCTTGTCTGAGCACATTCAACACAATTGCGCAAGGTGCAACAGCGCGATATTCAGCCAGCATATTCAGATCAGCTCATCAGCGATTCAATGGCGCAGATACTGCATTAGCATCCACTTAAAATTGAGCCTCACCTCATTTGCATGTGTTGCGCTATATAAATGTGACATTGGGCTGCAGAGACCATAGTCTGGTATTGCAGTCTATTGTGGTGAGTTGCATGCTGTTTGGGAGTATGGACTGTGGTGTGTGGGAGATGCAAGGAAATGCACAGTCAGAGGTAACACCTGTCATTCCCACAGGATCAATGATGAGCGAACGTGAGGTGGAGGAGGAGGAGGAACAGAGATGTGGGAGATGGAGGAGGCCAAACTTTATCAAGGCAGAAACAGATGCCCTGTTTGAGGCCTACCTTGACCAGGAACCGCTGCTCAGCGGACAGCAGGAAACACCACAGTCCCCTGCTGCAGCATGGGGTGAGGTGGCACGTGCTGTCAACCAGCATGGCAGCCACCAGCGGTCCATGCAGGAGTGCAAGAAGAAGGTGGGCATGGACAGGAGGAGGATTAAAGATAAGGTGGCTGCCATCAGGGCAGCACGGGCTGCAACTGGTGGGGGGCAGCTGGTCATGCAATGCCTGACGCCACAGAAAGAGTGGGTTGCTTGCAGCATGCGGCGTTGTGCCATCGAGGGTGTTCAAGGTGGTGGCTTCCAGATGGGTGGTAGCCCATCACTGCATGGTAGGTCCTGATCTGTCACTGCGGGGGGTGGAATGCCACAGGGCAGGGCAGATACATTAATGCTACTGTGTTCTCTTACAGCTCCTGAGCGTCTATATGGGTCAGCGGTGGTGGGCTCGTCCACTGAGGGTGATACCCTGGACACAGAGGAGGGCCCATCTACCTCCACAGGTGTCTGAGGGTCAAGACGACAGTGGGCCTGCCTGGTTGTCCGGACTGATGTTGGTGGAGCAGGTGCGGAGGAGGCCCTGCCCGTGTCCCAGCGTGACAGCATCCATGGATGCCAGCATGCTGAGACTCGGACTGGTGCCGGATCTGTCACTGATGATGACGGAGCTCACATCATGGACAGTGATACGTGTGGGCCACAGGATGGCCACACAGCAGGTTACAGCATGGGCATAGCCGAGGGTGGTGCCACCGTGGAGGCATGTGTAACATAACAGTCCCAGCCTGTGCCTGTCTGCACCAGTGAGGCAGCACTGGTGTGTGTCCAGGACAGTGGGGCTGTTGTGGCTGCTGTGGCAGCACCGTTGAGCCTTAGATAGTGGCAGCCAGAGGGGCAGTGTCAGCAGTCAGCCAATGGCGATGGGGGGACAGTGTTGGGGGGTGGCCTCAGTGCACCACCTGTGGACATGCCCAGGCATGGCCCTGGTGTGCAGCACCCAACCTCAAGGGGTACTGCCCAGCACATCCGCGAACACCATGAGGGACAGCATGCTGATCAGGCGGATGACCTCTTAGATGAGCACACCCGCATACTCCATGAATCAGTGGATCAGCAGTTGCGGCTTGTGACGGCAGTGGATGCACTCAGTGTGGTCCTGCGCCAGGCAGAGGAGCAGCGCAGCAGGGACACTGGTCTGCTCCTGGCAGGGATGGACCAGCTGCGGGATGATGTGACTGCCGCTATTGACAGGCAGACACAGGCATTCACAGCTGTTATGGCCACAATGGGCACACAGTCATTTGCCCATGCGCCGCAGACACCGCACAGTGCCATGTCCACCCCTCATTCCCGGCATCATGCGACACCCTCCTTGTCAACACCAGGTTCAGCTGTTGGCATCCCGAGCATGCCTGGCACAGGCATGTTCGGTGAGCTGCAGACCCCTGCTCGAGAACGGTCGCGTTCCCACAGTGGCACCCCTGGAGGACTGTTGGTGCCACCCCATGAGGCCATTGGTCAGCCTGTCACTGCTGGCGGGTCTCGGTGGGCAGCCCATGTATCTGTGGTGGCTGTGGCACTGTGCCGCATGACTGACCTGTCTCCCACCATGGCTACTATCTGATGCTGCCCTGTGTGCAATGTGTTGTTCAACATGCAATGCACGGGTGGGGTACCCGGCCCTGCACACACACACATTCCATGTGCACACCCTCCCGGCTGCTGGCCACTGTGGCATGTGCATGATGATGCCTGCGTTGTGCTGTCCACCACTGTGCAATGGTGCACAGCGTCTGAGACACACACAATGACAGGCACTGGACATGGTAGTCTGTGGATGTGTGTGTGGCTAGGGGTGGCAGTTTGGGTCGGCGTGCCTCCTACCCTTTGTGCATGTCTTGTGTGTGTGTGTGTGTGTGTGTGTGTATGTGTGTGTGACCGTGTGCCGTGTTAGGCCTTGCCCATCCCTGATGGCGTGTGCGGTTCCATGCTCAGCCAATTCCCTTTATGACATACACCCCTGGGGTTTGTCCATGCATGTTTGTGGGTTGTGCACTTGCCATTGGTGGTTGCACATGGCCCCATGACTTACCTGCGTTGGTTGAAGTGCTCCTCTGTGATGGTATCCCAGTGCAGCTGCGCCATCCTGATCAGTCGGGGGTTCCTTCGACCAAGGGGCAGCTGCCCATCGCCATCTGCACCAGCGTCCTCATCGTCTCCATTGCTGTCCCCCTCTTTGACCTGTACAGCTATCCCACATTCATTGGCCATGTTGTGCAGGATGCAACACACCAGGAATAGCTCTCAGGCCTTTGAGGCGCTGTACTGTAGGGCACTGCCAGATGTGTCCAGGCAAAGGAAATGTGCCTTCAGCATCCCGAACACCCGGTCTATGACACTGCGTGTGGTGGCATGTGCCTCATTGTACCGTTGCTCCGATGGGGTGGTGGGCCACCGGTATGGTGTGAGAAGCCAGGGATGGAGTGGATATCCACTGTCACCTGTGTGTAGAGGGTGGACATTAGTTTGGTGATCAGCATCGCCCTGCCATGGGCCATCTAGGCCAGTACCCATGTCACCTCTGACTATGCCCCTCCCAAGATCCTTGTCTTTCTGTGTGATTTTCATACTCACCCACTAGGTGGCCAGTATGGAGTGTCCACACTCTTGAACCTGTGGCACAGTGCAGACAGGTGCCAGATGAAGGCAACATGTGCTCCCCCAGGTTGCGTGGCACAGACATTGGTTATGCGCCCCCTAGCATCGCACACCACCTGGCAGTTGATGCTTGCATAGCCCTTCCGATTGATGTATGCAGCACCTTCCAGGCCAGGTGGTGTGCTGGTGGCCACATGGGTGCAGTTAATGGCCCTGAGCATGCCAGGCAAAAGTGCTACCCTGTGGAACTCTTCTATGTGTGCTGTGCGCTCCACCTGTGTGCTGGGGAAATGGATGTACTCCACAGCATGTGGCAGCAGTGAGCTGAGGAATTGTTTGAGTAGGCATGATGCAGCTGACTGGGTTATGCCTGTTGTGCTCCCTGTTGGTCTCTGGAAGGTACCTGTGGTGAGCAGGCACATGACAGCTGTCACCTTTGTCTTCACTGACAGAACATGGCTCTGTTGTGTGGGTGCCTGCATCTCATCACTGCACAGCTCACAGAGCCGCCTCAGGATCACCCAGTTCAGGCGGTACCGTCCCACTATCTCGGTGTCACTGTAGTGCTCAATGCTGGTGCAGGCTCGGTACTGCCTGTTGGGGGCATCCCACTGATGGGCCCTTCCACGGTCATGCCCCCCCTGCTGCCTGCCTTCTCACACCTCTCATTACTGCCTCCATCTGAATGGTGGCACTGGCCATGTCCCTGGCTTGTGTTCCCCCCCTGGCAGCTGTATTCCTGTTCCCCCCACTGTCCTTTATGCTACTCCCCCTGCACCGGGAACACCTCCCAGATTTGGCTGTCCTGCCCACTGTCACTGCCCTCAGTCCACTGTGGCACTTCTCTTTTACTCCTGCACAGTGGCACAGGCTCCCCACTCCTTTCCTGTTCCTGGTAGCTTCCAGGTGTGCTCTGTCCCGCTCCTGCCCAGTCCTGCTCACTGCTACTCTCTGCCTAGCTGCAGTCACCTCGCTCCCACCTCTGGCTTCCCTGTAGCGTTCTTGCATCTCTCTCTCTTGTTCCTTTTTATTTTGGATCATTTCTACTATCGCGTAACTTCCGTTTGCTCCCCTATTGCACGTGGCGCATGCTGTTGAATATTGCACTGCGCCATTTATTCATGGTTCCTCCCCCTTCAGTTGCACATGCATTCATTGCCATTGCGCTCTTGCACATTGTGATTTGGGGGTGCAGCTGCCTCCCTCTGAATATCACACAATGGTGCATTTTCGGACTTGCGCTGGTGCAACCCTTTTGAATATCTGGGCCCAGATGTAATGAGAAGGCAATCTTTGCCTGATAAAACAGTAATAATGTTAAATACTGAAAATATTAAGCTTACATAAGAAACCTAATCAGAAAAGCTCATTTTGGAAACTGAGAGGATACATACCATTGGAAAATCAGCTCAAGAATCCCAGGTAATTAGATGGGTTAGTTACAATTAAGTGCATAGGGTGAAATTTAGTTGTAGATGGTGGTCATTCACAGCCTTGTTTTTATGAATAATGAAGTTAGTTTTTTACCATCATAAAGAAAAATGCAAGTAGTACATAGATTGTGATAGGAAGTGCAAAAAATGCAATGTTGGTTTGACTAGAAAAAATGTTTTTGAAAAATTAATAGTAAAAATTATTTTTTTTATTTTAGAAATTACAACTTGAATTATGTATTTATGATATATCCTGGCCCCTGAGGAAGCCTGATGTGGGTGAAACATTGGGCAAGCACAGGGGATTGTTGATTCTAAGAAATACTTTGAAAAATAAAAAAATCAGCTTTTAAGAAAAGATTGAGTGGCTGGCTTTCTCTATTATATAATTCAGCCGTGTTTTTAAACTAGGTGGGTCTGGTTCCTTCCATTTTTGCAAAACACATTTTTTTGCTACTATGGTAAGCAGTGTAAGTAATTTCTTTAGATCCTCATTTAAAAAGTTTTTATCAGGATATATTCCCAATAAGGTAATAATAGGATTGAAGATTATTTGTTTCTTAAAGAGAACTGAAGAAAACTGTTCAATTGTAAACCAAAAATTTGACAAATAAGGCTATGAGTAGATCATATGGATTAATGTACCAAATGTCCTGACACATCTAGGATATTTATCTTCAATATTAGAATTAAACAGGTGCAATTTATGCAGTGCAGTGTAAGTTCTATGAATTGTATTTATTTGAATTTGTTGTAATTTAACTGACTGGACATTAGAAATATAAGCATCTATAATTTCTTCCCATAATTCCTCTGAAATTCTGATTCCTAAATCTCTCTGTCATTTATGAGTAAGTTTATTAATGTTTAGTTTTAATTTATCCATAATCATGTGATATGCCTTTGAGATTATTTTTTTCCATCCTTGTTTTTCTTGAATACATCCAGCAGCGTAGAGGGGTCCGATATTCAAATTTAATTTTTATTTTTAGTCAGAACATTTTTTAACTGATAAAAAAAAATGAGTATTAGGCAGGTTATATTATTCTATCAACTGGGAAAAGTTTTTTAACTGACCATTTTTTGAACAAATCCCCTATTTGATTCAGACCTTGTAGTTGCCATCTTTTAAAAAAAATTTTCAGCACTGAGGGAGAAAAAATATAGCCTCTATGGATAGGAGAGAATTCCATGAATAAATCTTGTTCTCTGATTTGTTTTTGAAGTTCTAGCCAGCATTTATAGGTGGCTGCAGTAGTAATAGGTATTGGAGTTAATAATTTCCTAAGTGTTATAGCAGAGTATAGCAAGTTCATAAGGTTGGGATAAGGTTGAGCTGTGGTTTCCATTTGTGATTATATAAGTTTGGAAGGCTGTAACTGTAGCCAGCCCCAAATTTGTGTCATTTGTGCTACCAAATAATATATGTAAAAATCTGGTAGAGCTTGTCCCCCATGGTCTTTTGGAAGAATCAAAGTAGTCCATGCTATTCTGGGTTTGTTTGTTACCATAAAAATTTTGTAATCATAGTTTTCAAACTCTTGAAGAAATTTGAAGGAGTGGGAATTGCAAGTGCTTGAACAAAAATAGAATTTTTGGTTTTTAATTAGGTTTATTCTGCCTACCAAAGTCAAGTACAGTAAATTCCATTTTTTAAGATTGGTTTCTACCATTTCTACCATGCAGTGTCTGTGGCTTAGCAGGTAGTACACTCACCTCAGAGGCTGGGAGATCAGTAGGCTGTGGGTTCTATCCCCACACCAGGCACTTGGGTTAATATCCCAATACTGACACTGTAGTGCAGCATGAGGGGGGTGCTACACTCCTGAGGTGCTGTCTTTCAGATGAGACGTTAAACCGAGGTCCCATCTGCCTGTTCTGGTGGTAGTTCAGGTGAATGTTAAAGATCCCATGGCACTTCTCAAAAAGAGTAGGGGAATTTCCCCAGTGCAATGGCCAAATTTCCTCCATTCACAAACAATACCACCAACAGCTTAATCTGGTTCAAGGTCAGTTGGCATTCATCTGTATCCCCCTCCCCCGGGTCGTGCCTGAAAATAGGCAGGATTTGTCTAGTGCACTTACCCGGTCAACAAAAACTAAATAAATAAATATATTTTCATCAGTTTCTCAAAGTTATCACTATATAAATCTTCTATTTTAGCAGTGATGTTCACCCCTAAGTATTGTATATTAGAGTCTGCTTGTTTTATATTGTGGTTTATAATTTGGATATCAGGTGCATTATTATTTAATTTTAAAATTTCCATTTTTGATCACTTTATTTTGTAGCCAGAAATGTATCCAAATTGTTTAGTGAGTTGAATTATTTGAGGAATGGAAATATCTGGTTGAGTTAAATATCATTAAATGTCATCAGCGTAAAGGCTTATTTTTTCTTGTTTATGATGGATGGTAGTCCCATGAATTCCTTGATCATTTATAATTGCTATAGGTAAAGCTTCAACTATTAAAGCAAAGATTATTAGGGAGAGGGGACAGCCCTGTCTAGTTCCTCTGAAAAGGGGAAATTGTTCTGATGTAATGCTATTAATTTTAATGACCACTGTTGGGGAATCATACAGACAATTTAACCACCCGCTGTGCTGTGCACCGAATCCCATCCTCTTTATAACGGCAAAAATATAAGGCCACTCAATCCTTTTGAAGGCTTTTTCTGCATCTATAACTAATGGAACTGTGTCTTTTTCTTGATTTAGGGCCATTATATTAATGGTACATCTGATATTTTCCATTAGACTTCTTTTTTTAATAAATCTGCTTTGATCGAGATGAATAATATTCAGTAGAAATCTGTTAGTTATAACCTTAGTAAAAATCTTGTAATCTGTATTGAGTAAAGAGATGGGGCGATACAATGCACAGCTCAGTGGGTCCTTGTTTTTTTTCAAAAAAACTTGAATAGTGGGTTGTTTGAAAGTATTTGGTATAGTTTTTATGGTATTAAAGGGGTTAAACAGTTGCTCTAATGGGGTTAATAAAATATCCTTATATTTCTTATACAGTTCATTACCCAGTCCATCTGGACCAGGAGATTTATTTACTGCTAAATTGTGCATAGCTCTATTGATTTCCAATTTAGTAATGGGTTGGTCTAGTGTTGCCGTAACCTGGCCGGATATTACCAGAATATGGATAGAATCCATAAATTTATCTATTTCTTCAGGATTCCCATCAAATTCTGAAGAATAAAGATTGTTATAAAAATTCAAAAAATGATGAATTTTATCTTTTGGTTTATTAACAATATTTCCATGGTCATCTTTTAAGCTGATTATTGTATTTTCAGTCTGTGTTTTCTTAGTTTGCCATGCTAATAATTTTAAAGACTTGTCTGTTAAAAAATAATAATTAGCTCTAGTATTAACTGTCTGCTTTTCTGTTCTTACTATTATTAGTCGGTTGAGTTGGTCCTTTTTTTGTAGCAGTTTTTATATACCTCTGGATCAAATGAAGAGCTGTGAATACTAGATAACCTCTTAATATCTTCCTCAGTTTGTTTAATTAATTAATCTCCATTTTTTTCAAATGTAGTTATGTTCATTGTAACCCTCTTATGTAGACTTTGAAAGCCTCACAAACACTGCTAATAGCTATTCCTTTCCCACTATTAAATCTAAAATATTCTTCACAGGCAATTTTTATACTTTTCTCTGTCTGGGGTTTCAATAATATAGTTGGGTCCGTTCTCCATACTTTAAAACTAGGCTCCGAGTCTATACATTTTATAGATATTATACAGGAAGAGTGATCCAAAATGAAAATACCCGGGTACTGTATGTCCTGCAATGCAAATAATAAAGAATTAGAAAATAAAAAAGTCTATCCTTGAGTTAGATTGATGGATAGCAGAAACAAAAGAATAAACACTCTTATTACCATATTTCTCTATCTCTCTCTGAGGGTCTTCCAATCCCAGATCTGCCATGAACTCATGTATAGTGGCTCTGGCGGATCTACATGATCTGTCCAACCCTGTAGTTTTGTCTGTTTTAAGGCTAGCTTAAAATTCCCTCCTATGATATAAGGTGCTTCAAAAGTAGCTAGATTAAGAAAGAAGTCCCCAAATACTTTTGGATTATTATCATTGGGGGCATACAGTACCGCTAAGGTCAACTTCTGTTCGTATAGCTGTAACTGCAAAAGTATGCAACGTCTTTGTGTATCTATGAAATGTCTAAGTATTAATGGAGTTGTTTTTTTTCCTGTGAAAAGCTATCAAGACTCCTTGAGAATTGCTAGAATATTCTGAAAAAATGTTTTACCCCATCTGTTTTCAAACCAATGAATGTCTTTTCTCAATAGATGGATTTCCTGTAACAAAATTATGTCAACATTCTTCCTTTCCATATAATTTTTTACTTTGAAACTTTGGATCGATTTTGTAGACTTTCAACATTCCAGGTGGCCATTTTAAAATTGTTGCCATTAAAATAGCTGCATATTTCTATTTTGGTTCCTGGATCCCAATAGCCAATCAAATTCTGTTTTAATATCATGAATCTTTATATTTTTTTAATAAGTTTTAAGGCCTCAAGTTAATTAACCAGAATAGGTATATTTAAATATGAAAATCCACCCTCCCCTTATCAAAAAAAAAACAAAAATCCCCCTCCTCAAACCCAGACGAGATGAATAGAGAATCATCTCTGTACACCAGTAATGCTACCTTACCTGCTACTAGAGAAACTCTTCCCATTTAGCTTCTTTTTATAGTTCTTATACCTACTGTATTTGTCTTTCCACGTTTATCTCAACCCTCCCCCCAAAAACATCTATTCTCCCCACCCTAGCCTCGGCTGCTTCCCTGGTAGAATCTGGTTCCCTGGCAGGCAACAAAAACCTCAGGCCGCGAAGCATCAGACAGAGGAGCAATACTTTGTGTAAGGCAACCCAGCTTTGTATCAGTAACATTCCACACACCCCTCTCAGCCCCATCCGAGAAGCCCACATTCCCATAGTCCAGCTCAAACCAGTCCCCAATCCAACAACACCCCATTGGCTCTATCTAATCAAGAAACTCAGCTCAGATTTCAGAAGTCAAAAAACAAATAAAAACATTTTTCTTTTTTCCCCTTCCCCTCATAGTAATAATTTACTGCTTTTCCATTTATATATTTTCTTCTTTTTTTTCCCCCCTCCTTCTTGATTTTATCAAGAGACATTGGGAGTTCCTTCAGATAGACCCGGGGGGGGGGTGGGGAGTATTTTTCCCACAGTAGTTTTCCTACTTTGTAGGGTGGTATCCTGATTGTTTTCATAGGCTATTTTATATGCCTCCATCACATCATCAGGGGAATGAAAAGTATGTAATCGACCATTCACAACAAAGTGTATTTTAGCTGGGTAGATGATAGAAAAATGTATACCCTTCTTACAAAGCATTTGCTTTGTAGGGTTGAATAGCTTTCTTTTTTCCGATGTTTCTCCTGATGAATCTGAGTAGGCATTGTTGTGAAGGTTCTCAAAATTAAGACATTTTCAAATACAAGCTTTTTGTAGTATGGCTTATCTATCTTGGAACTTAAGAGGCTTCACAAAAACTTCAGAGATAATTGGATCCCGAAAACCAGAGCACCTGTGAGGAAGCTCTGACATCACATGTCTTGATGCAGAAGCTCCTGAGATGGCCGGGTGAAGGAACACTGGATGCTACTGCCTAAGGAGAACTCTTCCGTCAAGAAATTAAAACTGCTCTGACCTTTCCTTGCCCTAGTCCTCGGCTGCTCACTTTTTTTAGGTATTCCCCTTTCTACAGTACAATGCTATGGGGTAATTTTGAAGCATTACCAACGTAGAGTTAACCTCATTGTTTTAGCAGCTGGGTTTATATCCCCCCTCCTGGTACTTTCCCATCCTGATTGCATAGCATGTAGAAAAATATTCAGCACATCAAAGAGATACCGAGTATTTCAAGGCGGAAGAAAAGGAAAACGTGGAATACCCACTCGACTACCAAAGTTAACTTTCCAAGTTTACCAGACCTCATAGCATTAGGAGAACCACCTCAGCCTCTTCTCTCTCTCTCTCTTCTCTGGTAAGCCCTGCCACAGAAAAGACAGCTCCAGGTAATATGTTTTCTATATTTTCTAAAGAAGCAATGCATAAAATGCAGGATTTTGTAGAAACAGAAGAAGAACTTAGTAATGGACAAATGACTGTAATGAAGCAGAACATGAGGTCAGAACAAAATAAATTTTCTGAAGAAACAAGTACCTCAGGGGTCAGTTCTGGGGCCAGTCCTCTTCAATATCTTCATCAGTGACATTGCAGATGGACTGGAGGGTAAGGTTTGTCTGTTTGCAGATGACACCAAGATCTGCAGCAGAGTAGCTGATCCAGATGGGGTGGCAGAATTAGAAAAGATCTAAATAAACTAGCAAAATGGTCAGAAGAGTGGCAAATGGGGTTTAATGCAAAGAAGTGTAAGATCATGCACATAGGGTAGAGAAACCCTGGAGACACCTATAGGTTGAGAGGGGAGTTGTTGGCAATCACAAGGGAAGAAAGAGACTTGGGCATCATCATCACACACATGACCTGAAATCATCCAAGCAGACCACTAAAGCAATAGGTAAGGCTAGAGGGATGTTGGGGTGTATTAGTAGGCGTATCACAAGTCGTAAGAAGGAGGTGATAATCCCTCTTTACAAGACACTGGTTAGGCCCCATCTGGAGTACTGCATGCAGTACTGGAGGTCACACCTGCACAAGGACATTAACCAAATTGAGGCAGTCCAGAGAAGGGCAACCAAAATGGTGCAGGGACTGTATTAGAAAACATATGAGGACAGATTAACAGAGCTCAATATGCATACCCTTGAGCAAAGGAGGGAGAGGGGTGATATGATCGAAACATTCAAACATCTTAAGGGCATTAACAAGGTGAAAGAGTCTAACATGTTTGAATATAAGAAAAATAGCAGAACAAGAGGACACAGCAAGAGATTAGAGGGAGGCCGATTAAGGGGTAATGTGAGGAAGTTCTTTTTCACAGAAAGGGTGGTGGATGTATGGAATGGCCTACCTCAGGAAGCGGTGGATATGACTACAATGCAGGGCTTCAGACAGGCATGGGATAGGCATAAGGGAGCAATCCAGATGATTATGAATAGATAGGCCATTGACAGAGTACAGGCCTATTGCACATTCATAAGGTAGAAAAAATGGGCAGACTGGATGGGCCTTGCAGTCCTTATCTACCATCAGCTTCTATGTTTCTATGTAAAGGGAAATTGGAAGTAAGGAATGTGAGGTTGCTAAATCATGAGAGGTGGGGAGACCCAGCCCCAGCCCCAGGCCTCAGATACACAATTGCCTCTACAAAAAGGGGATACTAATTTACAGGAGGTAAGAGAGACAGCAGATTCAACTGAAACCTATAAATTATCAAAAGCAGTGGAACAAAATGTTCTTATTGCTCAGGCCCTTTCTAATGTAACAGATACTCTCCCTTTAGATACTACTGGGGGACTGAATAACTTTAAGGAGGAAGTCCTAGCCACGGTTTCAAGTCTTAGAGTAGGCATGCTTAGCACATTACGGGATTTAAAAGGAGCTCTCAACAATGTTACAGGAGCCCTTTCTGAGTTGACCTCAAAGCTGCAAAATCTTTCCTGCAGGACAGAAGAACTTGAAAGCAGGGTATCTAATATAGAAGACTCCACCCAAAAAGTGTCCCAAGACATTCTGCAGTTAGAAAAACAGCTCCAAGCACTTGAAACAAAAATAACAGAGCAAGAGGACAGAACCAGAAGAGTGAATATCAGACTTTGTAAAATTCCAGAAGTGGTGGAGGGGATGGGGAACCCAGTATCATATTTTGAGAAACTGATCACGGTGGCTTTAGACAAAAAATACCTGGAAGAAAAAGTATTACACAGAGCTTGCAGAGCAGGGTCAAGTTTATTTATTTATTGATTTAGGTTTTGTTGACTGGGTAAATGCACTAGACAAATTCGGCACAACCAGGGGGAAGGGGATACAGATAAATGCCAACTGACCTTGAACCAGATTAAGCAGCTGGTGGTATTTTTAAGTGAATGGGGGGAAATTTGACCAGGGCACTGTGGAAATTTCCTTACTTGACTGTAGGGGGACCTCTTGTGAGAGAATGGATGACACTGGTCAGTCGGAGCCAGAATGTGGGAATGTGGGTGAGGGAGCAAATGGTAACCCAATTTCAATAGAACCTATGGATAACCAACTGCATGCTAACGCACCTCTGGAACTTACAGAGGAAGAGGATATCATCATAGCAGAGAAGTCGTTGTGTGAATCCCTGGAACAGAAAAAAACAAGAGCTACAAGCACAACTCCATAACGTAGAAGTGGAAAACTCTGTCTGAAAAGAATAAATTGGAAGAAGAAAGAAAAAGGAAGCATCTAATGAATGGATCTCCGATGTTGCCTGGAAAAAATCTACCTTACATCAGGTTTTTCTTTTTGGCACTCCTAACAATGCCCCAGATTGAACCTCTACATCACCCAGTGAAGACAGAATGGATTCTATATCTGGATGGTCACCAGAAGCAGCATTGGAGTCTGCAGGATGGAAAAAAATTTGAAATGGACTCGTGGATTCCCTATCCAGACATATCATTACCCGGCACACCTGAATGGAAACCAGGACAGGAGCCACTGACATTTCAAAACCCAAAACCCAACACTTCCACCAATATAAATCTGAAGCGAACCCAGCAAAAACAACTGTATAGGTAAATGACTTTATTTCTGTAAATACTGGTATTGTCAATACAGCAGACCCCACAGAACAAAACAATTAAATTTTCCATGACACTCTCTCTGTAGTAGAAATTGAAACTGTAGCTACAGAAGCAATAAATGCCTATGTACCAAATGATATCATAATAGAAGCTTTGACAGAACCCCAAAGACCCACATATGCAAGTCTGCTTCATAACCCAGACAAAGACGTGAAGAGTAGACATGCTGTGAGATTAAGATATTTAGGGGACCTGCAGGAACCACCAGACAGGTTCTTTATTGGGAAAGACATAATTAAAAACCAAATGGGGTTCTCACAATTGGAGGTTTATGCCTTTAATCACACCACTGGGGAAACAAATGTTGATATTAGTTTCAGATCAGAAGATCTGTTGAACAGGTTCTGGATGGCACATGCAGCACAAAAAATCTGATCCCATTTGGTCACATTTCCAGATTATTCCTCTTACTAAACGTTCCATCAAGATTGTTACGATTCTCTTCAGAAATGAGTGAGTAAAGTTAACTGACATTACGTACTGGCTAGAAAATAGATGCTCAATCCAAGAAATGCCGGGGCTGATTATTGACCATGAAGGCTCTGGACAAGAGGATGGAAATTTAAAATTAAATTGAAAACTACCTCACGCAGTATGGAAAATCTCCCAAACTGCTTTTCTGGGGAAAAGATAAGGGCGTCATCTTCTACCTAGGACAACCAAAAGTATGTTTTAAATGTAGGTCATCACGACACATTAGCACTAACTGTGACAAAATTAAATGCTTTGTGCGTGGGGAAATGGGCCATTCCAGCTTTCCTTGCATTTGTAACCTCTGCGATAAAGGACATTTTTTTACCACCTGTCCTTGGGCGGCACATAACACCACAAATGTGGATTACGCTGAGCAAGACTTTAATATCAAGAAAGCTGCATGTCTGCAAAATAAAACCCCTGCCAGCAAAAGCTTTTTTTACAGCAGCAGCAGCCAAACCATCTACTGCACCACCCAGCTCTGCTGCAAATGTAGTGGCCACCATTCCAACAACACCATCTTCTGACGTCATACCCCAGCCTGAGAACACAAACAAGCCTCCACCCCCCTTCCCGACAGTGGAGGAAGGAACATCATTACTGGGGTAAAAAGTAGACCCAAAACAACTCTTAAGCACCCAAAAGACACAGAGCCGATACCATTGACCAACTAGTTTGATGTTCTTCGGTGGGGGGACACGGAAATGGCTGAAGAATCAGACTCCCTCTCAGTAACCTCATCCTATGTGGAAATGCCTTCAGATACAGAGGATATAGAACAAACTGATTCAGCAAACACAGGAAAGAAATGGGAAACTAGAGCGATGATGAAAAAGAAAGAAAACAAAAAGAAAACATCCTTAAACACATTCTAGTTTAATCTCCTTCTCTTCCTATGGACCTATACAGCCTGAGAATTACCTCTTTAAATACCAATAGTATCAAGTCTGATAGGAAGAGAGGCGCTACCTTCACATATTTCAAAGAGAATTATTTTGATTTAGTTTGCCTACAAGACACTAGGCTTCATACTACTAGAGAAGTAGAAATTTCAGAATCAACATGGCTTTGGGGCAAAAGTGTATGCTCCATCGGACTGGATCAGTGTTGTGGGGTAGGAGTAAGTACTAATAATGAGAACATGCAAATTATACAGTTAGTAAACATTTGCTCAGGACGAGCCTTACTGTTAGACATTTCCTTTTTATGTTTGCTTGCACGCATGTGCAAGAAACATAGTGCCATCATCGGAGATTTCGGAGGTGTGTCACCTCCTCCTCCAATTCAGTCAGTGTGCTGGCAGGCGTGGCCTCTGTAAGCCAATGCATGCTGCAGCTGTCTATGACACACTCCAAAATGCAGTGGCATACAGTTGAAAGGGGGAGCTACGCTTGAGTGAGCACCGGTAAGATAAGGCTGCCCATGCGCAGCTCCCCCCACAGATGCCTGTGAGGCGCGGCGCGCGCCGCCTCTAAGACGCGATATCGTATAGCCGACGGGGTGCCCAACTCGCCGGCTGCTGCATTCCCCCTGCCTTCCCCCAAAAGGCTTCCAAAATGCCACACTGGGTGCCCACCCCAACGTGGCAACTAATCATATAGCTGATGGGGGATGCAATGTCCTCCCCCCCGCGTACTGAGTGCCACACTGGGAGCCCACCCCAGCGTGGCAAGCAATTCGTAGGCCGACGGGGGTGCCCAATCCCCCATCAGCTGAAGGCCCCCAATGTCCTTGTGCCACGCTGGGAGCCCACCCCAGTGTGGCAAACGGTCCCACGCCGCTTTTTTTTTATGTTTACCTGAAAACAAAACTGTCCCGCAGCGTGTCTCCCAAACCCTCCCACAACCCGCACCCACACACTGCGCACCCAGCCTCCCCACACCCCCCCACCGCATACTTACCTCCGGAGCTCGGCGCGAAGATCTTCGGTTGACCAGGAACACGTCTGCACTCTTCAAAGGCGACCGCGAACTGAGGAAATGCCGGTAAGCTGTATAATGGAATAAATAGGAGAGGGTTCAACTTTATTGCATATCTCAGGCATTTTGGGGAATTTTGGCACCAAATTTTCAACATGGGGTTTTTGGGACCCCTTCTCATGAATGATGTCACTGTCATGGCATTATTCGGGCCCGAAGGGTGATTTTACGCAGTGACTGTGAAATCACCATTTGGGCCCGAATAACGCCATGACAGTGACATCAATCATGAGAAGGGGTCTCAAAAACCCCACATTGAAAATTTGGTGCCAAAATTCCCAAAAATGACTGTTTTACGAGTGTGCATTGCGCAGTTCCTAAGCATGCTCGTAAGGTCGTGAATTTTCAATATTTTCACTCCAGATTTTCAACATTGCCATTTTACCACACCTTCTTATGAGTAGTACAGCTGTCATTTTTCACATCTCACCCAAAATATGTTTCCGCTTCATGAAGCGCATAAATGATGCAGTCGGAAGCAAATCAATGTACGGGACAAATTAAGAAAATCACAGTGACACTGTTCATGAGCAGACATCTTAAAATGGCTATGTTGAAAATTTGGTGAAAAAATTCCTAAAAATGACTTTTACGAGCGTGCGTTGCACAGTTACTATGCATGCTCGTAAGTTTGCAAATTTAATATTTTCACTCCAGATTTTCAACATGTCCATTTTATTAAACTTCCTTATGAACAGTACAGCTGCAATTTTTCATATGTCGCCCAAAATGTGTTTTCGCACATGTAGCGCACAATGGTGCTGTTGGTGTGCGAAAGCAATGTTTAGGACAGATTAAGAAAATCACAGTTACACTGTTCGTGAGCAGAGGTCTTAAAATGGCTATGCTGAAAATTTGGTGACAAAAGTCCATGAAATGACTGTGTTACGAGTGAGCATTGCACAGTTTCCACGCACCCTCATTAGTTCATGACTTTGTAATATTTTCAGTCCAGATTTTCACCAGTGGCATTTTTCCACACTTCCTTATGAACAGTACAGCTGTCATTTTTCACAACATGGCTGAAGTGTGTTTTCACACTTTCAGCGCTGAGATGCATGGTCACTGTGGGAAATCATTGTTCGGCACAGATAAAGAAAATCACAGTGACACTGTTCATGATCGGAGGCACCAAAATGCCTGAGTTGACAATCTGCTGTAAGAAATCTCCAACCTAATTATATTACGGTTGTGCGTTGCACAGTTTCTATGTACGCTAGTGACTTCACCATTTTTTTTTAAATATTTTTACTACACATTTGCAACATAGCCATTTTTTACACCTCCCCATGAACGAGTACAGCTGTAATTTTTTACATCCTGTTCGGAATATTTTTGCACCTGTGGTGCTAAATGCCATAGTCACTGTGCATAAGCAGCTTTCGGCTAACAAACTGATATTCCCCCTGTTCATGAGGTGGGGTCACAAAACAAACATGTTGAAAATTTGAAGTGAAAATATCAACGAATGCCTGAGGTATTAGTGTTTTCAACTATAACGCCCAACCCTATAGAGAATAACAGGAATCAGGGGTGTGCCTTGGGATTCTTGCCTGTGATGCTCATACCATTCCACACCCTGCAGTCACCGAGAGGCATCTAGGTATGCCTTGGACTCTTTGGCCCCAAAGTTCACCCCATTCTCCTATATTGCACCCATCTCACCATATTTCCTAATGAAATGGGGTGCACATAAGGGCCAAAGACCACAAGGAACACCGTGGCACTTGTCAGTGTCTGCAGGGTGGGGTGTGGTGAAATGGCATGGCCGTTATGCCTGATGACCCAAACGCACACCCCAATGCCTGTCACTCTCTGCAGGGTGGTGGTGGGGTTGGCTTCACTTCAATACGTCACTGCCATTCCTATTACGCAGCTCTGTAACTTCTACACTACCACTGCCAATGCCAGCAAGCAAACATTCGGCATTGACAAATGCTTGTTAGACATGGATCTCAGGCTAATAAATATTTATGTGGGACAAACAAAGGCAGGGAGAATAGAGTTACTTAAAAAAAAAAAATACAACCATTTTGTTTACATCAAAACAAATTATTTTTGCTGGGGATTTCAATTGTGGAAGGTTCCCTTCAGATATAGGGCTGTACAAAGTATTTTGTGACACCTTATTCTTAAATCAATTACTTTTACAAACTGGGCTTCAAGATAGTTTTTCAAAATTACACACAAAACCAGCACACACATACCACAGAGGTACATTATCCTCAAGAATAGATTATGCTTTTATTTCCCCTACTTTACCATTACTGCCAGCCCACACCCAAACTGTCCCAACTTCAGACCATGATTTATTAGTTATATCGATAATTACAAGGAGACACACTTAGGAAAGGGTTACTGGAAGCTGAATATTTCCTTATTAGAGGACCCAGAAATATTCCAGGGCCTGCAACACATAGTGCAGGCCAAGGCATCACTAGATTTTCTGTGTGGCATTCTAACTAACTGGTGGTTAGAAACAAAAACTGACTACATTGAATTTTTGAAGCTTGCAAGGCAATTAAAAGGGGCACAGAAAAACCAGAAGTACCAAAAAGTACGATAAGAATTATATTAACTCATTTCCCATCAAAACACCTCGGCCCAGATATTCAAACTGCACCCAAAAAGTACGCAACAGCAGGAGCAAGCGCAAGTCCACTGCGCCCATGTGCAAGAAGCGCAATATTCAAAAACTGCACAGGCCAAGATGCGCCTATGGCCAACGACTGAATATTGCACCACCTGTGCCATAGCGCAACAAGGGATGCTCAGCAGAGCAGTCCAGAGGTGCCATAGTGCAACCAGGGACACCCCTGCAGCAGGGCAGCAATGCAACAGCACAACCAGGGATGCAGGGGCCCACCATCCATGACACAGATGGGCAGAGGAGCACACAGCAGAACAGATATTGTCCCCCACACCCCATGCACTGCACAACCGGAGGAGAGCTGGAATAACCACTGGCCCATGGATACCAGCAACCAACCCACAGCTGAGCCATGGTGCCCCAGCAAACCCCCTGGCAAGCTGTGACCGGCACACAAGGAGGGCCGACCACCCCATGGCACCCCATCCCACCAATGCAGAGCACACCCTGCACCACAATCACCATACACCCTTCCTAGGAGTAGCACCCAACAGTGCAGGACACCCTATGCATGCCACCATCCCCACTGTGACAATGTAACCCTGTGCACCATGGAGCCATGCAAGGTATCCCCACCATGTGCACCCTGCAGTGGGTGGCAGCAGACAGCAGTGCAACAACAGCATACACGGTGCCACCCTGCATGTCCCTCCCGAGGTACAGCGGAGAGACTGACCATGCATTGCCACACAAGGTACCCCACATGCGACAGGGCATGCCCCAGACCCCACCTCCAGTGGTACAGCACCCTGCACACCCTCCCAAGGACACATCCTATCCCAGCACTGGCCACAACAGCCAGCACAGACACGCACAGTGTAGCATGGAGGCATGCACCACACAGGATGCAACACAGAGCATAGACAAACACCCACCCATATCCAAGGGCACACCAACACAGGGACACAGTAGCGGTTCAACCAAGCCATTGGCATGTGGCCACAGCTGATGTGTACACATGGCCAGCACTCCTACATTGCACAGGTATGCCAGCCACCCTGCACAGGCACCATGAAGCTGTATGCCACCAGCATGCCACAGGAGCACAGGTGACAGACACTGGAGCACATCCCCTGCAACAGACACAAGCGACAGCATGGAGGGGGTACAACAACAGTGGAGGCTACAGTGCCACCGGAGGAAGAAGTGCACCATACTGGTGATGGAAGGCAACCTGGCATTGTGCCTGGTACAGTTGTTATCCAGCATGGACAGCCACCACTGACACACCAGCAGACCGTGCATATCACAGACATGCAAGGGTGTCAGCTGCACAGGCCATGGATGGTCTGACAGGGGTGCCATGCACACAGTGCAGGCCCCGTGGACCACTGCACACAGGAATCCAATGTACAGAGTACAACACACAAACCACAGACAGTGACTGATCCCCCTGCCTACACCATAGGCGGTTCACCTCTGCACACACACACACACACACACACACACACACACACACACACACACACACACACACACACACATGCCCATGCGAGCACCACCCCTGACACCATGCACACCACTGCAGCTGAGCACCTGTAGCCCGCTGCAAATCAGAGACCACCACAGTTGTCATAACAAAATGCTTATATTTAAAAGAAGTAACAAAATCTATTTACAACTATTTACAAAAGGGGGAAGGGCCACATAACAGGTGGGGGCAGGTAAGGGGCAGAGGTGAACATATAGGAGAGGGAAGAAGGGGTGTGAGGGTGGGTCAAAGGGGGGAAGGTGGTAGTAGGGGCATGGAGTCCTCAATGTGTGCCCTGGTTCTCCTCCACATGGCGCCTACATCTGCCGCTCCTCCTCCTCCTCCTCACCCCGTGCTGGTGGATTCTCTGTAACAGCTCCAGTGTCACCCTTGCCACCTGAAACAGCTCCCGCACACTCCTCTCCAGTGCCTGGAGTTGCCATCCACCTAGGACGAGGGAGCAGAGTCAATAAGTGTGACTGTCCAGCCCCCTGCAGCCCACCCATTGTGCATGGCATACAGCAATGTGCCACACCCCTGTGATGGTGTGCGACCACCCACAGTGACCGTGTCCACAAGACCTGCCTACCCAGGCAGCCACAGTCATGTGGACCAATGCACACACCCACCGCCCATGTCCTGCACAGCACCACTGAGGCCGTACAGTGACTTGCCTATGCAGTGTGAAGGCAGTGCCACAGCCATGTGCCCGGTGCATGCATCGACCACCTTTGATGCACTCCCAGACATGCAGTGCCACTGGACAGTGCTGACTGTAACAAGCTGTGTGCATGGCAGTGGTGTCAGTGGATGGTGGCCATGCCCCACTGCCCACCCAGTTATACAGCATGCAATAGTAATCATGGATGTAGGGCACTCACCATCATCAGGCTGGTCCATGCACTGCTGAGCACCTTCAGCCCTCCTGCCCTGCTGCTCCTCCAGGAAGCGCCTCCACTCCCTGGCCTGCCTGCATTCTTCGGCCCTAAGGGGTAAACATGGAGAGAGGAACATCAGTACAATCTGGTAACAAAGTCCCCCCCGCCCCCGTGTGTGCAATCCCACACAGCCACACCCATCCACCCCACACCCCGATACCACCACCACGGCTAACACTGGACGGCCCCCTCCATGTGCCGGACACATGCAACCGTCGTGATACCCGTATGGACAATAATAGTGTATGGATGTGGCACCGTGCCCCTACTGGCACATGCCCGCAGGTGAGCAAGCAGGTCCAGGTCCTTGTGCCTCAGATCCCCATAACTGTGGTGACACTGCTCCGCCATGCACCCCCTACCGGTGGCCTCCTCCAGAGCATCAGCTACCTCCTGCCACACCGCACTCCTGGCCCTGTCCAGGGGTGCATCTCCATACAAAGCCCCAGCATGAGGCTCTACTATTGCCACCAGGTTGGCAAGCTCCACATTACTGCTCACCTCCGCGCCATCTCATCAGTGTAGTGGATTCAAAATGGCGCTCGGCAGCACGGTCCTGCCACGTGCAGATGCTGCTTGGTACAGTGCTGCCATTCCTTATTGCGTTGTCACTGAACAGCGTGACAGTGGTGCACTCATGCCTGATGCATGGTGCCTAGGGGGCAAAGGTCGGGCACAGGGTCAAGGGAATCTGGCGCACGGACAGCCACAGTGCGATTGGAACCCAATGCGTGTAGCGCAGTTGGGTGCCTGTGTGCTACCTCCTGTAGCGGCCTACAGTGCTGTTGCCCCAGTGTGCCTACGATGCCCCAGTGCCACAGCGCCATATATGTGAACAGCGCTGTAGTGCCACTGGCACAATGGTGGCCGTGCCCTGCATTGCCTCCCATGCACAGCATGTCAGCAGCCTGCATCATCAACCCGGGCATACGCACTTAGGTATGTACTGCGCATGTCACAGAACTGCGCCCTTGGCTCAGCACGTTCAACACAATTGTGCAAAGCGCAACAGCGCGATATTCAGCCGGCATATGCAAATCATCTAATCAGTCATTCAATGGTGCAGTCACTGCATTTGCATCCACTTAAAAATGCGCCTCACCTCATTTGCATGGGTTGCACTATGAAAATGTGACATTGGGCTGCACTGGCCATAGTCGGTTACTGCAGTCTATTGCGCTGAGTTGCATACTGTTTGGGAGTGTGGACTGTGGTGTTTGGTACATGCATGGGACTGCACAGTCACAGGTAACACCTGTCATTCTCACAGGATGAATCATGACCGATCATGAGGTGGAGGAAGAGGAACAGAGATGTGGAAGGAAGAGGAGGCCAAACTTCACAAAGGCAGAGTCAGATGCCCTGTTTGAGGCCTACCTTGACCAGGAGCCGCTGCTCAGTGGACTCCAGGGAACACCACAGGCCTGTGCTGCTGAATGGGAGGAGGTGGAGCATGCTGTCAACCTGCATGGCAGCCACCAGTGCTTCGTGCAGGAGTGCAAAAAGAAGATGAGCACGGACAGGCAGAGAATTAAAGAGAAGGTGGCTGCCATCAGGGCAGAATGGTCTGCGACCAGTGGGGGACAGCTGGAGGTGCAATGCCTGACCCCACAGGAAGAGTTGGTTTCTGGCAGCATGCAGCATTGCACCATCGAGGGTGTTCCAGGTGGTGGATTCCAGACAGCTGGTAGCCCATTACTGCATGGTAGGTCCTGGTCTGTCATTGGGGGGGCAGGGTAGGTCACTTACATTAATGCTACTGTTTTTCCCTTACAGCTCCTGAGTGTCTGCATGGATCAGTGGTGGTGGGCTTCTCCACTGAGGGCAGTAGCATGGAGATGGAGGAGGGGCCCATCCACCTCCACAGGCATACGGGGGTCAGGGTGACAGTGGGCCCACCTGGACATTCGGACTGATGTTGGTGGAGCAGGTGTGGAGGAGGCCCTGCCTGTGTCCCAGCGTGCCAGCGTCCATGGATGCCGTCATGCTGAGACTTGGGCTGGTGCCAGATCCATCACCGATGATGATGGAGCTAACATCATGGGCAGTGAGACGTGTGGGCCACAGGATGGCCACACAGCAGGTGACATCGCGGCCATGGCTGTGGATGGTGCCGCCGTGGAGGCCTGCATGTCATCACAGTCAAAGCCTGTACCTGTCTGCACTAGTGGGGCAGCACTGGTGTGTGTCCAGGGCAGTGGGGCTGTTGTGGCCACTGCGGCGACACCATTGAGCCCTGGAAAGTGGCAGCCGGAGGGGCAGTATCAGCAGTCGGCCAATGGTCATGGGGGTACAGTGTCAGGGGGTGGCGTCAGTGCACCACCTGTGGACATGCCCAGGTCTGACCCTAGTGTGCAGCACCCACCCTCAAGGGGTGCTGACCATCAGGGCCATGAACACCATGAGGGACAGCATGCCGATCAGGCAGATGACCTCTTAGATGAGCACACCCGCATACTGCAAGCATCAGTCAATCAGCAGATGTGGCTTGTGATGGCGGTGGATGCACTGAGTGTGGCTCTGCACCAGGCAGAGGAGCGGTGCAGCAGAGACACCGCTCTGCTCCTGGCAGGGATGGACCAGTTGCGGGAGGATGTGACCGCTGCCATTGACAGGCAGACACAGGCATTCACAGCTGTCATGGCCACAATGGGCACACATTTATTTGCCCATGCGTTGCAGACACCGCACAGTGCAATGTCCACCCCCTGTTCCCGGCATCGTGCGACACCCTCCTTGTTGACACCAGGTTCAGCTGTGGGCATCCCAAGCACACCTGGCGCAGGCATGTTCGGTGTGCTGCAGACCCCTATGCGAGCATGGTCGTGTTCACCTAGTGGAACCCCTGGGGGACCGTCGGTGCCACCCCATGAGGCCAGTGGTCAGCCTGTCACTGCTGGCAGGTCTTGGCGAGGCCACCCATGCATCCATAGTGGCCGTGGCACATGACTGACCTGTCTCCCAGCATGGCTACTGTCTGATACTGCCCTGTGTGCATTGTGTCATTCAGCATGCAATGCATGGGTTGGGTACCCGGCCCTGCATGCACACACACGTTCCATCTGCACACCCTCCCGGCTGCTGTCCACTGTGGTGTGTGCATGATGATGCCTGCGTTGCACTGTATGCCACTGTGCAATGGTGCCCAGCATCTGACACATGCACAATGACAGGCAGTGGGCGTGGTGGTCTGTAGACGTATGTGTGGCTAGGGGTGGCTGTCTGGATCAGCGTGCCTCCTACCCTTTGTGCATGTCTAGTGAGGTGTGTGTGTGTGTGTGTGTGTGTGTGTGTGTGTGTGTGTGTGTGTGTGTGTGTGTATGATCATGCGCCATGTTAGACCTTGCCCATCCCTGGCAGTGTGTGCGTTCCATGCCGGCCACTTCCCTTGAGAGCATGCACCCCTGGTGTGTGTCCATGCATGTTTGTGGGTTGTGCCTTTGCCACTGGTGGTTGCACATGGCCCCATAACTTAACCTGTGTTGGCTGAAGTGCTCCTCTGTGATGGTGTCCTGGTGCAGCTGTGCCAGCCAGATCAGTCAGGGGTCCCGTCACCCAAGGAGGGGCTGCCCATCACCATCTTCACCAGCATCCTCATTGTCCCCATCGCTTTCCCCCTCTTTGACCTGTACAGCTATCCCACAGTCGTTGGCCATGTTGTGCAGGATGCAGCAGGCCAGGAATAGCCCACATGCCTTTGAGGAGCTGTACTGTAGGGCACTGCCAGACATGTCCAGGCAATGAAAATGTGCCTTTAGCATCCCGAACACCCACTCGATGACATTGCATGTAGTGGCATGTGCCTCATTGTAGCACTGCTGTGATGGGGTCACGGGGCGCTGGTATGGTGTGAGCAGCCAGGGACGGAGTGGGTATCCACTGTCACCTGTGTGTAGAGGGCGGAGGTTAGTTTGGTGATCAGCGTCGCCCTGCCTTGGGCCATCTAGGCCATTACCCATGTCACCTCTGACCATGCCCCTCCCAAGCTCTATATTTTTCCATGTGGTTTGCATACTCACCCATTAAGTGGCCAGTGGGGATGTCACCACTCACAAATCTGTGGCACAGTGCTGACTGGTGCCAGATGAAGGCATCATGTGCTCCCCCAGGGTATGTGGCACAGACATTGATTATGTGCCCCCTGGCATCACACACCTGGCAGTTGATGCTTGCATAGCCCTTCTGATGGATATATGCGGACCCTTCTGGGCCAGGTGGTGTGTAGATGGCCACATGGGTGCAGTCTATTGCCCCTAGCATGCCAGGCATATGTGCTACCCTGTGGAACTCCTGTATGTTTGCTGTGCACTCCACCAGTGTGCTGGGGAAATAGATGTACTCCGCAGCATGTGGCAGCAGTGTGCCGAGGAATTTGGTGAGGTAGCGTGATGCGGCCAACTGGGTTATGCCTGTGGTGTCCCCGTTGGTCTCTGGAAGGTACCCGTGGCGAGCAGGCACATGCAAGCTGTTACTTTTGTCTCCACTGACACAGCATGGCTCTGTCGTGTGGATGCCTGCATCACATCACTGCACAGCTCACAGAGCCGCCTCAGAATTGCCCGATTCAGGTGGTACTGGCTCACGATCTCAGTATCGGTGTACAGCTCGAAGCTGGTGCAGGCTCGATACTGCCTGTTGGGGGCATACCGCTGACGGACTCTTCCACGGCCATGCCCCCCTGCTCACCTGCCTTCTCACCCCTCATTACTGCCTCCATCTGGATGGTGGCACTGGCCATGTCCCTGGCTTGTGTTCCCCCCCAGCAGCTGTTTCTGTGTTCCCCCCGCTGTCCTGGCTGCCACTTCCCCTGCACCGGGAATACCTTCCTGTGGTGGCCTCAGTGCTGTGTGGCACTTCCCCCTTCTGTACTGCCTTTGGATATGGCTCCCCACACCTTCCCTGTGCTTGTGGGTTCAGGGTGCCCTTTCTCTATCCTGCCCTGTGTGTCTGTCCTGCCCTGCAGTCTGGCTATAGTTCAGCCACATGTGCCTTCCCTGTAGCATTCCTGTGCCTCTTCCTTGTTCCTTTTTATTTTGGCTCATTTCCGCTATCGCACAACTTCTGCTTGCTCCCCTATTGTGCATTGCGCATGTTGTTGAATATCGCACTGCACCATTTATGCATGGTTCCTCCCCCTTCAGTTGCGCATGCATTCATTATCATTGAGCTCCTGCTCAGCATGATTTGGGGGCGCATCTGCCTCCTGCTGAATATCGCAGAATGGCGCAATTTTGGACTTGTGCTGGAGCAACCCTATTGCGCATGGCACAACCCTTTTGAATATCTGGGCCCTCTAATATAGATAATACAGAAGGAATTTCACAAATCAAAAGTGACATGGCACAATGTCAGTATGACAGACTGGTGTCACTAGATCAGGAGCAAAAGTCTGAAACACAAGGAAAATCATACCATACCAACCTATTTGATAGTTGTTAAGTGAGAAGGAAACATAGGACTATGTCCTTTTTGAAAGATACAGGAGGTACCTTAGTGACAAAAAAATCAGATACTTTGCGAACTGCTAAAGATTTTTTAACACATGTTTTTCAGCAACAAAATACCAATCTAAATGAATTACACCTCTGGGCACAAAAACAGAACCTTCCACAAATTCCAGATGAAGTTAAACATATCTTAGAGCAACCCATTACTGCATTCTAACTTAAAAATACAATCCAGTTACTAACAAGCATTTGTCAATGCCGAATGTTGTCGCGCTGGCATTGGCATTGGCAGTGCTGGAGCTAGAGATGCATAATAGGAATAAAAAAAAAATAGGAATGGCAGTGAAGTATTGAAGTGACGCCAACCCAGGTAGAAGACTTGGTTTGCTGGCCAAGGCACCTAGCTTCACCTGAGCTCTTTCCTTCTAAGACTGCTTGAAAGGCAGAGTAGAAAAACTTACCAGAGCAAGGGAGAAGGATTAAGACTTAGTTTGGCTAAGCAGATTTACTGTGTGGTGGTGTTTTTATTTTTTACTCACAGGGATTGCTACTGTTTGTTGCTAACATTTCATTGCTTTATTTTTTCTCTGATTCAAATTGTTGTTGCTGGTATACCTTCTTCTGCATTATTACAAGGTGTGCCTACAGGTGTAGCTAACAGATTACTGCTGTAATCTTCTGATTCAAATTGTCTTTTGCAAGGTATATCTTCTGTTACTGCTTTATTTTCTCTGGAGCAAAGTGTTTCTTACAGGGTATATCTTCTCTGAAATTATTACAGGTGGTGCTTTACAGGTTTTACAGTTTTATCTAACATTAGGATAAGCTTTCAGGGTTACTGCATTTGTTGTTGACTGATTGTTTCTGCCTTACCTCCTTGTTCTTTCGTCCGTGGTTCTTCTTTTTGGCAGGAAGGCCCAGCCAACCACCCCACTACACTCCTTTATGTGGGTACCACAGTTGTAACATTTCCTGTGGCAGAACAGGAAGGGGGCGGATCAGTGGGGCTCCACAAGGTGATCTCATTTACAGGGCACTAGTAATTTAACTTGTTATAACAAGTTAAACAAAGCACAATTAAACCATTACTTGCATTTTTTTTTTCCTTCTAATTACTCTGACTAGGTTACAAACCCAGCAACTTATTTGGAATGGATTTCATTAACTGCAGGTACTGTGGAACAATTTTCAGAAGGACAGTCTTACAGGATTTAGGACACTGTCCTACATGCTGGGCCTTTGAGATCTTAGGTCTCAGCTCCGGCAGCATGGGCAGAGATTGCACCTCAAATTTCATATTGAAGAGGAAATACATTATAAGAACCACCCGTCCATTTCCCCAGCATCCAACAGAAAAACCTCGACTGCAGAGGGTAGTTGGTCCAGGAGGTTGGCAGGTGGTTAGAGGAGCAAATCAGGTGCCCCATCACCTCTGCTCTCCAACACATTACCTCCAAAACCATATAAACACTACAAACAGGTATCTGCCTCTATCTCTGAAATCAAATAAAGAGGCAGAAGACACTGCAGAGCAGGACACTGCGCACAGGAGCTAGCACAACAATACTCACCCAAATCAGGAACCAAAACTAAACAAGCAGAAAGGAAATCAAAAACTTCGATCATAGGAGACTCCATGATTCGGGAGTTGATACCCATCTCCAGCCAGGGGTGATGGTCAGATGTCTCCCAGGTACATCAGCATGGAGAGACACTGACCGCATTGCTAAAATTGTTCACAAAGCAGGAGAAAACATTGATGTCTCTAGCACATAGGGACTACTGATCTCGCCAGCCGGTCAGTTGTGGAGACCAAGGAACACCTGACTAGGCTGGGTGACAAACTATCATCTATTTCGTCTGCATCTCCTTCTCTGAGATCCTGCCAGTCTGGGAGAAGGGAGCAGATGGACGGAAGGTCAGAGAAGGGGAGATAGGGAGCTAAACACGTGGCTCAAGGACTGGTGCCAGGAAAAAGGACACAGATTTGTAGGGAACTGGCAACAGTTCTGGGAGCGAAAGTTCTTTAAATTTGATGGACTGCATCTGACTAAAGAGGGAGTCAGTGCATTGGGGCAGAAGTTTGACGTCTTTGCAGAATATTTAAACTAGCAAATGGGGAGAGGGGTGCAGCACCCCATACGTCGAATGGGAAGAACACCCTCCCCTCAGCTAGTGGTCAAACAGGAATTCAGCGTGTTTGCCATTCATTTGCATCACCAGGTAAGAAAAAGGTTTGTCTCCCACACGATGCACAGGGTAATGCCAAACTTCACCCAACAACTAACACACCAAAATCTGGCCAATGGAAAATCATGTACACAAATGCTCACAGCCTGGGAAATAAGATCCCAGACCTGCAGGCAATAATGTCAGAGGCTAAACTGGACATAGTAGCATTAGTGAGACGTGGTTTACCAGTAACCACACTTGGGAGACTTCAGTACCTGGATATGTATTGTTCAGAAGAGACCGAGGTGCAAAAGGGGGGAGGGGTGGCCCTGTATGTTAATGAAAATATCAAAGCTACAGAAATTCAGAATACATAAGGAGCCAGAAGAACTGTGGGTCACCCTGAAACAGGTAATGGGACAGCCATAAGAACTGGGGTTGTCTACAGGCCCCAGACCAGAGGGAGGACATAGACACATTACTGTTAGAAGATATACAAAACATGACAGCTAAAGGGAGGTTCTGATAATGGAGACTTCAACATGCCAGATACAGATTGGTCAATACCAGCAGGAACATCTGCCAGAACTAGACTCATAGTGGATTCCTGCAGGGGAGGGCCTCAAACAACTGGTACAGCAACCCACTAGAGACAGGGCTATCCTAGATCTAGTACTGACTAACAAAGAAGGATCACAGATCTCCAGGTAGAAGGTCACCTGGGGCCAGTGACCATCACATGGTATGGTTCAATTTGGCTACTACATCTAAATCATCCCATTCCAAGGCAAAATATGGGACTTCAGAGGAGCTGACTTTGATAAGATGGCCAACAGAGTTAAGCTAGCCCTGGCAAAAGAAACACAGGTGAGGAGGTACAGGCAAAGTGGGCAAGCATTAAGGATACAATACTGAAGCAACATCCCATTGTGTTAGACAGAAAAGGAAGTGCAAAAGAAGAAGGAAACCACTTTGGTTCTCAAATATAGTAGCAGAAAAGGTCAGAGCCAAAAGGCTGGCCTTCAGAAAATATAAGGAACACAGCGGATGAAGATAGGAGGCATACCAAACTGCCCTAAGGGAAGCAGGTAAGGCAGTAAGGCAGGCAAAGTCCCAAACTGAGGAAACACTAGCACTAACAGTAAAAGAAGGTGACAAGACTTTCTATAGATACATTAGTGAAAGGAGAAAGTCCAGAGGGGTATTGCTAAGCTTAATGGAGAAAAGGGAGCATGTGAGGAGGAGGACCCTGTAAAGGCATCTATCCTAAATAGATACTTTGCTCAGTATTTACTGAAGAGAAGGTAGGCAGGGCCCACAGCTCAGCATCATGGACACAGGGGGAGGGAGGTGAGCACTACTCCCTTCACAAAAAGAAAGGGTCCTACAAGAGCTTGCTAAGCTCAGGGTGGATAAGGCAATGGGACCTGATGGCATACATCCCAGGGTACTTAAGGAGCTAAAGGAGGAACTGGCAGAGCCATTAGCAGAATTGTTTAGTGAGTCTCTGAGCACAGGAGAGGTCCCAGAAGACTGGAGAAAGGCTCATGTGATCCCACTCCACAAGAGTGGTAGCAGGGAGGAGGCGGGAACTACAGACCGGTCAGTCTTACCTCAGTAGTGGGCAAGATTATGGAGGCACTCCTTAAGGAAAGGATAGTGCAACACCTGGAACCATAGGGCACAGGATCCAAGACAGCATGGGTTTACAAAGGAAGGTCCTGTCAAACTAATCTCATAGATTTCTTTGACTGGGTAACCAGAGTGGTGGACCAAGGGAGAGAGTTGATGTCGCCACCTTGACTTCAGCAAAGCTTTTGACACTGTTCCACATAGAAGATTGATAAATAAGCTAGGTAGGCTCGGGTGTGGGTCAGAAGTTGGTCAACTGGGTGGCAAACTGGTTGACTGGCAGAAAACAGAGAGTGGTGGTAAATGGTATACAGTCAGAAGAGATGCAAGTCACAAGTGGGTACTTAGGATCAGTCCTGGGGCCAGTCCTATTCAACATCTTCATTAGTGACCTCGAGATGGACTAGAGGTAGGCTTGTCTGTTTGCAGATGACACCAAGATCTGCAACAGAGTAGATGATCCAGATGGGGTGGGCAGAATGAGAAGAGATCTGATAAACTAGCAGAATGGTCAGAAGAGTGGCAACTGGGATTTAATGCAAAGAAGTGCAAAATCATGCACATAGGGAAGAGAAACCCTGAAGCCACTTATAGGCTGGGAGGGAGTTGCTAGCAGTCACAAAGGAAGAAAGAGACTTGGGCATCATCATCACTGATGACCCAAAATCATCCAAGCAGACCTCTAAAGCAGTAGGTAAGGCTAGGGGGTGTTAGTGTAATAGTAGGGGTATCACAAGTCGAAGAGGGAGGTAATAATCCTCTGTACAAGACACTGGTTAGGCCTCATCTGAGTACTGCGCAGTATTGGAGGCCACACCTTCACAAGGACATTAACAAATTGAGGCAGTCCAGAGAAGGGCAACCAAAATGGTGTAGGGACTGCATCAGAAGACATATAAGGACAGATTAACTGAGCTCAATATGTATACCCTTGAGCAAAGGAGGAGAGAGGTGATATGATCGAGACATTTAAACACCTTAAGGGCATAAACAAGGTGAAAGAGTCTAACATGTTTAAATATAAGAAAAATAGCAGGACAAGAGGACACAGCATGAGATTAGAGGGAGGCCGATTAAGGGGGAATGTGAGGAAATTCTTTTTCACAGAAAGGGTGGTAGATGCATGGAATGGCTTACCACAAGAAGTGGTGGCTATGAATACAGTGCAGGGCTTCAAACAGGCATGGGATAGGCATAAGGGAGCAATACAAATGACTATGAATAGATAGGTCACTGACAGAGCAAAGGCCGATGGTACATTTATAAGGTAGAAAAAGAAATGGGCAGACTGGATGGGCCTTGCGGTCCTTATCTGCCGTCAACTTCTATGTTTCTATGTTTCTATGTTTCAACCCCACCCTGTAGAGAGTGACAGGCATTGGGGTGTGCCTCTGGGTCGTCAGCTATAACAGTCATGCCATTGTACCTCACCCTACCCTGTAGACACTGACAAGTGTTGGGATGTGCTTTGGGGTCTTTGGGCATTATACTTACCCCATTCCATAAGGAAATTCACTGATGTGGGTGCAGTATAGGAGTATGGGGTGAACTTTGTGGACAAACAGTGCAAGGCACACCATGATGCCTGTCAGTGGCTGCAGGGTGGGGGTGGGGGGTGGAATGGCTTGAGCATTACATCCTATGATCCCAATTCACACCCCTGACACCTGTCAGTCTGTACCAGGTGGGATGCTACAGTTGGAAACCCTAATACCGTAGGCGTGTGGTGGTAGTTTCACTCCACATTTTCAACATGGACTGCTTGTCAGGCCACCTCATGAAAAGCGGCACTATCACTTTGTTAGCTGAAAGGTGGTTTTGCACAGTGGCTGTGCCAATTGGCAATAGAGGCACAAAAACAGATTTTTGAGCAGGATGTGGAGAATGACAACTTTGTTCATGAGGAGGCATAAAAAAATGGCAACGTTGAAAATCTGGAGTGACAATATGAAATATTGGTGAAGCAATGAGCATGCACACAAACTGCGCAACACATATCCGTAACCCAATTATTTTGGGGAGTTTGTTAGCCACATTTGTAACAGGCATTTTTGGGACCTTCCCTTATGAACAGTAGCACTGCAATTCTGTTAATCTGTCTCGAAAGTTGATTCCCACAGCAACCATGCCACTGTGTGCCACAGGTGCAGAAACACATTTTGGGCAGGATGTGAAAGATGACAGCTGTGCTGTTCATAAGGAGGTGTGAAAAAATGGCAGTGTTGAAAATCTGGCATGAAAATATTGGAAATTTGCAAAGTTACAAGGGTGAGTGGAAACTGCGCAATGCACGCTTGCAACTCAGTCATTTTATGGACTTTCGGCACCAGATTTTCAACATAGGCATTTTAGGACCTCTGCTCATGAACATTGCCACCGTCATTTCCTCAAACTGTCCCGAAAAGTGATTTCACACAGCGACCGCTCTAGTCAGCGCCAGACGTGTGAAACCACATTTTGGCCAGGATATGTAAAATGACAGCTGTACTGTTCATCAAGAGGTGTGGAAAAATGCCAGTTTTGAAAATCCGGAGTAAATATATTACAAATTCACGAAGTTACAAGCATGCGTGGAAACAGCGCAATGCATGCTCGTAAAACAGCCATTTTTTTTTCTTTACACCAAATTTGCAACATAGGCTTTCTGAGAGCCCCCCTCATGAACAGTGGCACTGACATTTCATTACTCGGTTCCGAAAGATATTACGCACAGTGACCGCGAAATCACCTTTCGAGAGCAATTAATGCCATGACAGTGCCAGAATTCATGAGGAAGGGTCCCAAAAACCCCATGTTGAAAAGTTTGGTGCTAAAATTCCAAAACATGCCTGAGATATCCAACAAAGTTGAAAAAACCCTATTTATTCCATTATACAGCTTACCGGCATTTCCTCAGTTAGCGGTCGGCTTAGAAGAGTGCACACGTGTTCCTGGTCTACCGAAGACCGTCCCGCCAGATTCCGGAGGTAAGTATGGGGTGAGGGGGGTGTGGGGAGGCAGGGTGTGCAATGGGTGGGTGCAGGTTGTGGGAGAGGGGCAGGGAGACCGTGAGGGACCATTTTCTTTTTTACAGGTTAAAAAAAAAATTGGGGGACAGTTTTTCTTTTGTAGGGGCTTTGGCATGCTGGGGTGGGCTCCCAGCATACCACCTAAGTGTTTTGTGGGGGAGATGCTGTAGCTGATGGGGGATTGGGCACCCCTTTCAGAACACAATGAAAGCAGGGAGGCCAAGAGCCAAGGGGGTTGGGCACCCCCCTTGTCACATAACAAATGGGGGGGATGATTTATGCTGGCAGGGAGTGGGCTCCCCCATTGGCACATACATTGAGGCAGGGCATGCCAAAAGGAGGATTGCGCACCCCTGAAGTTGGCAGTATGGCAGGCAGTGTGCCGCCATGTTCATTTTTTCATCACCAGGGAAAGCATGTCAGGAGTTCCGCTGCGTATGACAAGCTTAGCTAGCATTGCAGAGGACCTTTTGACAGATCTCATGGCCACATTAAGTATGTACAGTGTGGCACCAGCATGCAGACTGATTGGGGAATGAGGGACACACCTGGTGATGCGTGCCCTGCATTTGCCCAACAGTGACCATACCTCCAGATCTGCACTACAGCAAGCTGTTGGCTGCGCTAGCGCGCCAACATAAAAACTGGTTCAGCTCCAGGACTTGATGGCCTGCCTGTGCAATTTTATAATAAAGTTAGCATCCCAGGGCTGTTGAATCATTTAGTAAAGACTTATAATTTTATGCTTTTTGAAGGATCTATTCCTGCCATTATGTCACTGAGTTTAGTGATTTTTAATTTTCAAAAAAGGTGATAGGTAACAATTAACCAATTGGAGACCCATCTGGTTATTAAATTGTGATTTTAAAATACTCACAAAACTTTTATACAATAGAATTTCCTTAAGCATACCACACTTAATACAAACTGCTCACGAGAGTTCAGTATCTGGCAGGAGAATTACAGATATTTTAATTTTAATAAGGGAGATCATTGCTAAGGGAGTGGAAGGGGAAATGTCTGGTTATGTGCTATGTTTGGATCAATTAAAAGCTTTCAGTTCAGTTATACATCCTTATTTATGGCAATGCATGAAATGTTATGGCTTTCCTGATTCCTTTACGGTTTCGATAAAAAAAGTTATGCTTCAGCAACAGTACAGCCTTATATTAATGGGTGGATTGGAAACAAGCATGCAATACAGAGAGGGGTACGGCAGGGCTGCCTTCTAAGCCCTGCACTTTACATTCTAACCCTGGACTCTTTAATCCGAGCTATACAAATGCATGACTCTATAACTGGCCTATCAGTTGCTAGTCAAGATGAAATCCAGAAGCAAATGATTTGATACCTTTTAATGGACCAGCATAGATGTAACAACAAGAACAAAGTGCTCTAGCTTTCAGACCAACTAGTCCTTCAGAAGCTGAATGGCAGTTATTTAGAAAAAAACAATACTTTTAACAGTTAGATCATGCAGAAAAAACAGAAACAATCCCCATTGGTTTAAAAAACTCATTTAAAAAATACAGATGATGATGTCCGAGAAGTTTAAGAGTGCCATGTGACTTTCAGCTGAGAGGGTCCCAGGGTCAAAGGTGCTTTGAGCAAAACACATACAAAGAATCCTACTGCATATAAATTTAATTGACATAGGATAACACTGCTGGAGCAGATGACTCTTAAATCAAGCTATGAGTGTCACAGCGTGTATGAGAATGTGATTACTGAAAAACAACCCCCACCCAGATTAAAGACATACTAAGATTGTCTTTGACTCCAAGAAGTTTCATTGCATGCATTATAGACAATAAGTTACCAGTAAAGCTGTCTTAAAAACATCAGTGCACACTGTATGATGTGTAAAACTTAGCTTGACCTATCACCCAGCTATACTCTCCATCTAGATATCATGCCCCATAAACTTCAAAAAACCTCTAGTGTAGTGACAGGACTTTATAAATGATAATTTAAATATAAATTAACAGTGTTAGTGTCAACAAAAAACTCTTGTCAAGGACCACCAAGGATTAAGACCATGTAGCCTGATATGTACTGATGTCAATAAATTCTCAGTGTATAACAACTTGATCTACCAGAAGTGTATAAGGAATCTGAAAAAGAGATAAAAATTTCATTTCTCTCCTCCTCTTCACACAAACAGTACACCCTACCCCATATCCCCATAATGCGGGGGTAACTAGCTTTAAGGAGATACACAAACACACACACACACACACACACACACACTCCTAATGAACCTTATTTCACATCAATCACTGCAATAGTTCCCCAAAGGAATTCAGCTTGTCATGAAATCCCAAGTAAAAGGGATCATGTATCCTAATACCTACAGAGTAAAATGCGACACCATTTAACCTTATTTCTAGCTGCGTAGTAAAATTTCCAAGGATTCTGGATATAACCACAATGAAATAAAACTGCCATCTTCCCCAGGATAAGGTAACTAGAAGTAAATATTAAGTATGTGTGTAAGACCAGAGGTCTAACATATCTACATTTTCACCAATCACTACAACATTAGCCTAATGTAAAAAGATCTGTCCAGGACCCCTATGTAAATGAGATCTCACACCCCAATATGTTCAGAGTTAAAAAACATATGTGACTAGCTATCATAACACTCCTGTATGTACAGTAACAGGCTAGGTAATCTGAATATGGCGCGACGGAATAACCCCACTCCTGGGTGAAGGCAAAAAGTGGTCCTTGACAAGAGTTTTGTTTGACACTAACACTGTCAATTTATATTTAAATTATCATTTATAAAGTCCTGTCACTACGCTAGAGGTTTTTGAAGTTTATGGGGCATGATACCTAGCTGGAGAGTATAGCTGGGTGATAGGTCAAGCTAAGTTTTACACATCATACAGTGTGCACTGATGTTTTTAAGACAGCTTTACTGGTAACTTCTTGTCTATAATGCATGCATTGAAACTTCTTGGAGTCCTAAACAACCTTAGTATGTCTTTAATCTGGGTGTGGTTGTTTTTCAGTAATCACATCCTTATACACACTATGACACTCACAGCTTGATTTAAGAGTCATCTGCTTCAGCAGTGTTATTCTACATCAATTAAATTTATATGCAGTAGGATTCTTTGTATGTGTTTTGCTCAAAGCACCTTTGACCCTGGGACCCTCTCAGCTGAAAGTCACATGGCACTCTTAAACTTCTCGGACATCATCATCTGTATTTTTTAAATGAGTATTTTAAACCAATGGGGATTGTTTCTGGGTTTTTTCTGCATGATCTAGCTGTTAAAAGTATTGTTTTTTTCTAAATAACTGCCATTCAACTTCTGAAGAAGGACTGGTTGGTCCGAAAGCTAGAGCACTTTGTTCTTGTTGTTACATCTATGCTGGTCCATTAAAAGGTATCAAATTATTTGCTTCTGGATCTGTTCTTGCAAGGACTAATATGGCTAATACTAAATCTAGTGAAGATGAGGAAATTGAAGCCCTAGGATACGAAGATGACTTGATTTTAGTATTAGCAGTTACCCAGTCGGTGGCTGGCGCATGGTCCATCCTAGCTGAACATGAAACAGTGTCAGGAATGACTTAATTATTCAAAAAGCATTTGTAGACATAATTCACAAGTCATTTCTGTTATGGGCATAGATCTTACCCAAACTCCACAGAAAATATTAGGGCTCCATTTTGAAGAAGGAGATCTACACAGTAGCTACCCTGAATTGGGAGATCAGCCTTAAAAAAGCCATTGACAGAGTTAAACTGTTGAACAAATGGCACATGTTTAAGAAAAAGAGAATCTACATCAAGAAATCATTTTTGCTCCCAATGTTTTTACACCTTAGTCATATTTTTCCTCCCCTTAGACATTTAGAAGTGACATTATATAGCTGTTTTTTCCTTTGTTCATGGGGAAATGGCTCAACCCTGAGAAGAGGGCACTCACCTATTTGCCCATTGCCATGGGAGGTTTAAAGATGATTAACCCCCTGCTGTTTTTTTTTTTTCAGCATTTTTATTTATTCCAACATTAAACCAATACTACAGCACAGAACTACATTATGGACCCCGTGGGTTTTAGATGATATTAATAACATGCTCACAGATTGGCCTCTTAATACCCCAATTCCTAAACAAAAGCCTATTCAAGACACGGCACCATACTTTCAACTCTGTTTTTCAAAACTAAAATAATGGAAAGCCACAAAACTCACTCTCTTAACCATAAACAAGAGATCATTTTATGATTTAATCCTATCCCTTTGGCTTCATGAGACCCCCATTTTCCTTTTAAAACCTGATTTCATTATAAAAGAAATAAAAAATACATTCATAGACCCCAGGACCCCCCTAATATGTAGGACATCCTTTGGCTCAGTGCGCATAAAAAGTTGAATGTTAAAAATAATTTAAAGCACAAAGAAAAAAGTGAAAGGAATTACCCATGACCCGCCATGCTCAGACATTCGAGATAATCGCACACCTATTTTATGAGTGCCCCCACATAATAAACTTTTGGCAATTCATTAAAAAACAATGGGGATGGGGCATCTTTTATAACATTCTGCCTGACACACTATTATTGGGAATTATGCCCACAGCCTGGTCACGCTATCATCCCAGTACACTCAGACCTTTTTTTATCTGTTTGAAATATAATACATGGCAATCCTGCTGTAAGTGGTCCCTACAACAGATAATTTCAGAACAAGAGCAATTATTCCTTTAAATCTCAAACATGCTCAGACATCACCAAAACATAGAACGGGACACTTTACTGTCCTACAGATATCAAGAACTGTGGGAAAATATACAGCTTTAAACTGACAGGTCATATGAGTTTCTACCTAATAGTAATATTATTTGTTCCTTAACTTATGCTTCCTTTGGCGTATATTTTGAAGAAAAGGAAGGAGGTTTTCTTTTTAAGATGTATCAATTAATTTTTGATCGTACGAACATTCATTAATAAGCAAACTAGCAACAGTATGATTATAATACTTATTTGTTTTCTTATTCCTTTTGGTGAATTATTCTGTGTAAAGTTAATACTGTACATACATTATTGTTTCTTTGAAGTAAAAAAAATTCCCCTACTCTTTGGGGGTTGGGGTGATTTTCTTCCTTTTTAGTTTATGATAAAATTTAGGGTGTTAAATTTTGTCTGTAAGAAAATCTGACTATGTATGAATGTAATACTTATTTTGAATTTTCTGTTTTTATGATTTGTATTTTATTTGATGTGAAGTCAACATTGTGTGTTATTATTTGTTGATGAATGTAATAATAAAAATTCCTCTACTCTTTTTGAGAAGTGCCATGGGATCTTTATCATCCACCTAAACCACCAGCAGAACAGGCAGATAGGACCTCAGTTTAATGTCTCATCCAAAAGACGGCACCTCCGGAGTGCAACACCCCCCTCATGCTGCACTACAGTGTCAGTATTGGGATAGTAACCCAAGTACCTGGTGTGAGGCCTAAAGTGGATAAGGGTTTAGCAGTGTCGCATGTGTAGGGGGATGCTGTTTCAGAGGCATGGAAGTGCTTAACAACTGCCTGGCTGAAATTCAGGACTGGATGGCCTCAGTTCTGGTGATTGAACCTGGTCATGGGCGTGATGGAAGTGCCTCTGAGCGGCACAGGATTGATCCGGAGAACCACCTTATTTATAGCTTCCCATAGGGTGAGGAATCTGGGTGTCTTCCCGGACGACAGACTGACACTCGATGGTCAGGTGTTGTCTGTTGTCCAAAGTGGTTTCTACTACTTAAGGAATGTCACCCAGATTTATTTATTTATTTATTGAAAAGTTTAACCAGTAAGTACATACTGAGCTGACAAACAGCTCGTTTCCAAATGAGTCCTAGGGGATTGGGAAGATGGAGATTGCTAACAATAGAATAACAAGGTAAAATACAAAATACAAGAAAATTACACGCTCAATCATAATATTAATGGCAAAATAGCTGATGAAAGCAACTAGAAAAATAAAACACTCTCAAAATATGTATGAGGAAAATAAAAAAGGAACAGCAAGGAAAGGGCAGGACAAGAGAAAATATTGAAGAAGAGAAATGGAATTAAAGGCAGTTGCAAGAAGGACGACAAAGGTCAGAGAGAAGTGACTTTAGAGAGGAAGAAGAAGAGACGTAACGAATTGAAAGAGGAAGAGAGGATCAAAGTTTTGGAAAGCAAATTGGCCAACAATAGATTTTCTAAAACGGATATTAAGAGAAAATAGAGAAGAGTTATGAAGAGAATAAGAGGAAGAGAGAGGAGAGGAAAGAAGGGCTAGAAGACAGGAGAGAAGGGTACCAAACCAGACTTTAAACAGGAAAGGGACACAATGGGAAACATACCCAGAATCAAGAGAGGGGAGAGAAAGAGCTGAGTAAAGAGAGCAGTGGTGAGTATGAGAGGGGCAATCTAAAGCATAGCGACAGAAGGCATGAAAGAGGGGGTCCAGTTTGGCAGGGGATGTTTTAGGGGCACTACTGTAGGCTAAGTCACCATTGTCAAAGATTGGAAGGATAATTTTTAGGACAATTTTCCGGCGGGCAGGGAGTGGAGCACAATCTGTGTTCCAATACAATGCAGCAAGCTTAGGGTGAAGTCTATGGTGAATTGCATCAGTGTGCTCAGAGAAATCAAGATGAGGATCAAGACAGACCCTGAGGTACTTTATTTTGTTTATTTATTTAGAAAAGTTTCACCAGGAAAGACAACATGAGCTGTGAACAACTCGTTTCTAAAAGCGTCCTAGGAGGAGGGGGTTACATAGAGAGGAAAATCAACACAGAGATCAAACAAATAATGAGCAAAGTAAGTGACAAATACATCTCATACAAGTCAGTTATTACAAGCAAACAGCATATACCATTATGTGATAAAAGGCGATAGTGAGTGGGTAGGCTCACTGTGATGACATAACTTTAGGACACATCATACATGCTATAAAGGAAAACATTCTTATGAGAGTACTAGCATAAATGCATACATAAGCGCATTGGTGAGGAATAGTGTGGGTGTAGAATGCAAGTACATGAGAATCAGGCAAGTAGCCAGAAAAAAATTGCAAGTGGGAAACCAAGTACTTAGGGTGTAGGGGGAAAGGATAATAAGTGCTATATTGAAAATGAGAGGGTAAGGCCCTTCAAAAGGAACAAGGATCGGCCAGAATAAGTGGTGATGGAAGTAGAGGGGTAGGGGTGGCAGTGGACAGTGGGAAACTAAAAAGGAGGGCAGGGAGCAGGAGAAGACATGAAGACAAAGAACCTTTTCCCCTTCAGGATGCTGAGAACCCTGCAAGGCAGTGGGGAACTGGCAAAATGAAGTAGGAAGGAGGTGGAGGAGTAAAAGACAATGAGCCTGAAACCTACTCCCCTTCAGGATGTTGAGAAAACTGCAAGAGGACAGAGAACTAGCAAGATGAAGTAGGAAGGGGGGATGTGGAGGAGGAGAAGGCAGGATGCCAGAAACCTACTCCCCTTCAGAATGCTGAGAACTCTGCAGTGGGATGGGGAATTGACAAGATGAATGAGGAATGGACGTCTTCAATTTTAGCACCATCATGGGTATTAAATAGCGGAGGAGATGAAAGTTTGGCAAGCCTCTGACAAGTACCAAAAGTCATTGAGACAGTTTTTTGGCATTAAGAGCTAGTCGATTAACCTTTAACCAACAATGAATGTTGTCAAAATCCAACTGTAGCCGGGAGGTAAGGTCTTGGGGAGAGGAGCCAGATGGAAAGAGAACTGTGTCATCAGCATGCATGTGAATGGACATAGAGGAACAGATGGAGGGTAGGTCGTTTAGGAAAATTAAAAAGAGAATAGGGTGCAGGACAGACTCTTGAGGGACACCTGAGCTAATGGGAAGAGAAGGGGAAATGGTTTTCCTGTCTGGACAGCTTGAGACCTACCTGTAAGGTAGGAACAAAACCAACTGACTAAAGAGTTAGAAAGGCCTGCAGCTTTAAGTGTGTCCAGTAGGAGGGAATGTACCACAGTGTCAAAAGCTTTAGTTAGATCAACAAAAATGGCAGAAGTCATCAGCCCTTTATCCATACCTGTAAGTATGGAATCAGTGAGATGAAGGAGGGAGGTAGAAGTGGAGAGGAGTGGGATTTCCTAAAGCCAGACTGGAATGGAGTGAAAAAGGAGGCATTGTCAAGAAAGGAAGTAAGCTGGGATAGAACAATGCATTCCTGGAGTTTAGCCAATGTAGGAAGGAGAGAGAGAAATAGGACAGTAGTTCCCAGGAGAAATGGGATCACCACCTTCATGAATAGGTATGACAGTAGTCTGGCTCCAGGTATCTGGAACAGTAGCAGAGGAGAAGGAGAGATTTATAGAAACATAGAAACGTAGAAGTTGACAGCAGATAAGGACCGCAAGGCCCATCTAGTCTGCCCATTTCCTTTTCTACTTTATGAATGTGCCATCGACCTTTGCTCTGTCAATGGCCTATACAGTATATTCATACTCATCTGTATTGCTCCCTTATGCCTATCCCATGCCTGTTTGAAGCCATGCACTGTATTCATATCCACCACTTCCTGAGGTAGGCTGTTCCATGCATTCACCACCCTTTCTGTGAAAAAGAACTTCCTCACATTACCCCTTAATCGGCCTTCCTCTAATCTCATGCTGTGTCCTCTTGTTCTGCTATTTTTCTTATATTGAAACATGTTAGACTCTTTCACCTTATTAATGCCCTTAAGGTGTTTGAATGTTTCGATCATATCACCTCTCTCCCTCCTTTGCTCTAGGGTATACATATTGAGCTTCGTTAATCTGTCCTCATATGTTTTCTGATGCAGTCCCTGCACCATTTTGGTTGCCCTTCTCTCGACTGCCTCAATTTGGTTAATATCCTTGTAAAGGTGTGGCCTCCAATACTGCATGAAGTACTCCAGATGGGGCTAACCAGTGTCTTGTAAAGAGGGATTATTACCTTCCTCTTACGACTTGTGATACCCCTTCTAATACACCCCAACATCCCCCTAGCCTTACCTACTGCTTTAGTGGTCTGCTTGGACGATTTCAGGTCATCTGTGCTGATGATGCCCAAGTCTCTTTCTTCCCTTGTAACTGCCAGCAACTCCCCTCCCAATCTATAAGTGGCTTCGGGTTTCTCTTCCCTATGTGCATGATCTTGCACTTCTTTGCGTTAAACCCCAGTTGCCACTCTTCCGGACCATTTTGCCAGTTTATCCAGATCTCTTCTCATTCTGCCCACCCCATCTGGATCATCTACTCTGTTGAAAATCCTGGTGTCATCTGCAAACAGACAAACCTTACCCTCCAGTCCATCTGCAATGATGCAATTTAGAAGTAGGGAAATGGGAAGAACAATAGCAGGTACAGAATGACGGAAGAGCTTCGGGTCAAGACCATTAGGACTGCCTCCCTTTAGTGGATTAAGAGAAAGTAAGACCTTTAAGGAAATGTCAGGAGAGACAGGAGAGAAAGAAAATGAAAGAGGAGGAGAAGGTGGAGAGAGGGGAAAAAAGAGGAGGAGAAGGTGGAGACGGAAGAAGGAGACAAGGTAGAGGTGGGATAAGAGAAATGGCACAAGTAGTAAAGTAGGACTTAAAAGAGTTAGCAATTTTACTAGATAAGTTTTACTGTCAACTGGGATTGCTTTTAGACCTCAGGTTACAACCAGTGATAGGAGGGTAAGTCTCTGTTGCCAAATGACTAAGGGCAAGTGTTGGTCGTAATAGCCCAGTGGCCCAGCCGTGATGAGAGGCTGAATTCCCCTGCTGCTACATCAGTATTAAGGGCAAGGACTGAGCAGGTATGCTAAACCCTGGTAAAGGGAGGCCCCAGTGCCCTCTAACCCCTATATTCAGGCATGGTAACCTGAAATGAATGCCAATCAGGAGCACAGTTCTGGTCATTATGTACATTTGTAATATTAGTTGGGTGGATCAGCTCTTGGGTGTGAAGGGTGATAGCAACCTGACCTGGGGACTGCAGGACTACCACCAACCTTACCTGCATTACCAACCTGCTACGCATGCAGTGGACTCACTGCTGGTGATGCACAGGTTAGCTAGGAAGAGGACCTGCTACTTAATGTTCGATGGCTCCAAAAGAAAGGGGATTAGAACTGCTCTCCTCAAAATATCAAAAGTACTAAGCCTAACCTCAGTACTGCTGATCCTCCTTGCAGGAGACATCAAATGTGGCAAACTCTAACATTGGATCCCCCACATGATCCAAACTAGGTCTCCCCCAAGGGCCTAAAACTAGCCCATATGAATGTCTGCAGTCTACACCCCAAAAAAGGAGGCAGTACAGTGCAGTGGTTTAAGGCTCAGAGCTGCAAACCTGGAGACCTGGGTTTGAATCCCACAGCCCCCACTTGCATACTGTGTGACCCTGAGCAAATCACTTAACTTCCTTGTGCTCCCAGGTCACACCTGTAAACAAGCTTTCAGCTTAGTGTGTCTCTCCTGGTAAAAAAAAAAAAATATATGAGATTCAAAGCTGGGTGAATCTTTACAAATCAGATGTACTGGCAACCCATGAGATTGAACTCAATGACTATAATATCTTCAGAAAAGCTAGGGAGGAAAAAAAAAAGGAGATGGGGTACTTATTTACATAAAAGACTACTTGGTTTACTTGGTTAGTTGGACAAAAGAAGGCAGTTGCCTATAAATATTGTCCTCCACATAAGTGGATCAATGAAGATGACCCTGTTCGATCAGCCAATTATCCAGTTTAGATTTGAAAATCAAAAAGGAGGGAGACACTACAATGTCCTGGGGGAGAGTATCCCATAATCTCGGAGTTCTTATTGAAAAAAAGTTTTGTCTATTATTAGTATTACATTTTGCAATATTAAGCTGTCTATTGTTAAATCGGGGTCCAGTTTTCCTAGTCGTAAATGAAATACCACATTGTTTCATTAAAGTAGGATTTTGGATAATCTTAAAAAGTTGAAGTAGATCGCCCCGTGTTCTTCTTAATTTAAGTGAGTGCAACCCTGTTTTATGAAGCCTCGTATCATAGTCTTCGTGAGCTAGGTGTGGAATAGATTTTGTGACTTTTCTTTGAATCTTCTCTAACCTCACTACATCGCCACAAAGATATGGGCTCCAAAATGGAGAACCATAATCCATATGTGGTCTAATGTGTGATCTATAAAGTGGGATGATACATTGCTCAGTTCTAGAAATGAAAATATTTTTTATTCTACGAAAAAGTGAGTTTGCCTGATTTGCAATTTTATTACAGTGAGAAACTTGAGACAACTTGTTATTTACTAAGATCCCCAAGTCTTTTTCAAAGCAAGAGGTTTTAATGATAGAGTTATTCAATGAATATTATTGTTGAGGGTTATTTCTACCAAAGTGCAAAACGGCACATTTGGATGTGTTAAACTCCATTTTATTTGTATGCGCCCATTGCTCAATTTTTGAAAGGTCATTGATTAAAGTTTGTCTGTTCATAACATTATTCACTGCTCCACCGAGTTTAGTATCATCAGCAAATTTAATCAGTAGATTTGTCGACTGGATTACCATATCGCTGATAAAATATTAAACAAAGTTGGACCAAAACCGACCCCTACGGCACCACTTGTCACATAGCCACAATCAGCTAGATAGCCATTAACCCAGCCCTCTGCGATCTGCCAGTCAGCTAGTTTTTATCCATAATACAATATTTGTTGAAAACCTAATTTGAATAGTTCAGAAATAAGTGTATTATGAGACACTTTATCAAAGGCCTTGCTAAAGTCTAATAGAATAACATCAGAGGATATTTAAGTCAAGGTTAAGACTAATAAAATTGTAAAATGATAATAAATTAGTAGTGCATGAAAGACCTGTTCTAAATCCATGTTGTGTATCATCTGTAAGGTTAAGGGATACTATTTCCTTCTCCAGTAATGATTTGATTACTCTTTCAAGCAATTTACAGGGAATGGAAGTTAGGCTTATAGGACGATAGTTGTTTACTAAAGAATAGGAACCTTGTTTGTGAATAGGGGTCACTATAGCCGTACGCCAGTCAACAGGGACTTCAGATACACATAAAGATTTATTAAAGATAATTGATAAGGGGAGAGTAATTTTATCTATAGTACCTAAAAGGAATTTTGGATGAATACCATCTGGTCCCGGACTGGTAGTTTTCTTGAGAGATAATAAATTATAGATGTCCTTTTGTTGGACAAATTTCACATTACCAAATATAGATGAAATAATTGTAGTGGATTGTAAGGATCGTTGATAAAGACTGAGGTAAAATAAGTGTTTAATGTAGAGGCTATAACAGAATCGGAGTTTATTAATTTATTCTACAGTTAAGGGGACCAGTTTTTATGGTTTCCTTTCTTACTGTTTAAGTAGGGTGTAAGGATTGTCACGTATCCTTGGTGTGTGTTATCCGAAATTCTAAGTTTCTTTTGCTAATACTATTGATTTTTGAGTAATCTTACAGATTTTCTATATTGTAGAAGTAACTCATTATTATTACTCAGAGTAAATTACTATTTTCAGACGTGCATACAATGTATGCTTATGTAAATATTGTTTTTTATAGAGAATTAAACCATAATGGTATTTTTCCTTCTACGGTTATAAGTACATTTGTTAGGAACATATTTCTGCTCAGCTGTGAATATCTGTGATTTAAAAATCCCACGACTCAAAGGTGTTGAGGGTGCTAAGACATTCCCCAGTCAATACTATCTAAATAAGTATTTATTTTGTCAAAATCAGCCCTATCATAATGTTTAATTGTTTTATTTATAGGTGGCATCTGGCAAGGAACAGATAAGGAAAGAAATATAGATTTATGATCACTGTTACCCAAGGGATCTGATAGATATAAGTTACTAACTGGAATATCATGACTGGTTAAGACCAAGTCCAAAATGTTGTTACCCTCGTGGGCTCTTTAACAAGTTGAAACAAACCCAGATCGATTATAGTAGTAAGAAAATTTTTTCAATAGTAGTGGAACGAAGTAGTGTCCCAGTTAATTTTAGGAAAATTGAAGTCTCCTAAAAGGAGAACTGACCCCTTACTAGTGAACTGAGTTATGTCTTCTAGTAGTTTAGTATTCTGAAAACTATCAAGTGAGGGCACGGTAACAATTACCTACCAAAATTTGGGGGATGCCTAAGGGTTGAATATAGACCCAGACACTCTCAGTGTTATGTTCAATAGGAGATTGGAATGATGGAATATTGTCTTTGACATAGATACTGACTCCACCACCAGACTTGGTGTCTGGTCTATTTTTAAAATAATGTTTGAACCCAGTTATCTCAGCAGAGCAATTTTTACAAGAATTACCCCATGTTTCAGTGACTGCAATAATTGATAGGTCCAAGAGATGTGCTTTAATTTCCAATTCAGCTATTTTAACAGCATTCAAGGATCGTGCATTTAAGGATAAGATGTTTAAGTGAGATTTTAGTGGTATAGACCCCTTGTCAAGAGTTTGAAAGTGTTTTCCAAGCTCCCCCTTACCTAATAGTTTAAATGGGAATTTATGTATGAAACAATTATCTTCCCAAGTATGGTACTACCTCTTCTACTGAGGTGAAGACCATCCCAGCAGAAGAGAGAAGGGTTTTGATGGTATTCCTCCCAGTGGGTTAAACACGCAATACCTTGTCTTAGGCACCACTTCCTCAGCCATTCATTTATGGCTTTGATTTTAGAGTTAACAAAATCACTTGCTCTTGGATAGGTAAAATTTCGGAAAGACAAATATCACAACCCTGTCTACCAATAGGTTGCAGAGGAAACAAAGTCCTGTTTTATATCTTGCTGAGATTTCTTGGCGATATCATTTGTTCCCACGTGGACTATAACCAAAGGGTTTTCTCCTGCAGATTTTAGAATTGGTTTAAGCATAAAGGTGATATCGGAGATCTTTGCACCCCGATAACTTAGACTTGAACGATGTTCCTTGTCGGGGTTACAGACTGTCTGGTCTATATACTTAGTAATAGAGTCTCCAAGTATGAAAATTTCCTTTCGGTTTATCAATGTGCCTAAGGGAGGGGAAGAGTGAAGAGGGGGATGTAGCATGAGAGTGTCCAAAGGAATAGTTAAAGCTTTAAGACCTGTTGGACTATACACAGTAGGTTTGCTAAGTTTCGGACTAGTTTCAATAGGGTCTTCAATAAGATTGGACAGAAGCTCAAGCAGAGTTATGTGTAGGTACATCAAATAAAGTCGAGGGTTAAGATATTTGATACTGTATTTAGTTTAACGCTAGGTTTTTAGACCGAAGATTAATCCTACTAGTTGCCGACTGATGGTCAGATAAAATCATAGGAGTTGAAGTGGAGGAAGGTTGCCCACGAGTTGATTCATAAGTGGCGCTAGAGTTAGACTTCAGGTGTCACACCCTCACTTAATGTTGTAGTAGGTTCAAGAACACTTTCTACCATATTTACTGTAAGCGAGGTATTAGCCTCAACTAATATTGACATTTGGTCAATATAGTCTTCAGGCTTTGATTTCAGATTTAGCACATGGTTTAGGTTGAGTCTCACAATTTCATTTTTCAAGTCAGTTACTAGTATACACTTGTCACATCTAAAGTCAGCTATGTGCTTACCCAAGGCATACATCTTGCAAGAAGTGCAATATTAGCCTTTTTCATTATTGCAGTTATACTCACTGTAATATGCACAGAACTTAATTATTGAAAGTTAAATGTGTTACCTAATGTCCCCTTGTCCACGATGGACACGATAGACAAGCGCAAGAGGCAGCGTGTCTCTCTGCGCCTCTCTCTTGTGACCGCATGCTCGCCCCGCTCGCAAGAGCGGCTGTTAAAAAGGTCCGAAACCGGAAGTGCAATTCCGCCCTGCTTCCGGTTTCGCTAGAGCCCCAGCAGTATTGAAAAATATCAGATAAGCCTTTAAAAAGGCTAAGTAAAGTATATTAAGCCCAAACTTGAGTGTGTGAGCAGCCCAGGAGTTAGAAACACACTCGTGTGATAAGTGTACTGGGGGGGTCAGAAGGAGTGCAGGACAAACCTCCTATACCCCACAATCCTCTGCAAGCAGTCACAGAATCACTGCTGCATGGAGAAAGTACCCCTGAGTTGAATTAGGTAAACAAAGCAGAACACAGTAATAAATTTCAAAAGCAATCACAATAAGGTTTATATTTCGAATAAAACCTCTCTCCAGAGGTAGGCAGCTGAGTCAGTAGTTATCTGGGACTACCTGTATGTATTGCTAGCCTCCCTTCCTTCTATCGGCTGCACTGGATGAGAGTCTGTATTCATTAGGATTACCCTTGGCCACACCATGTTCCTAATGATAGGCTGCTTCTAGAACCCTCCCAAGGTCACCCCCCAAGCTCTGGAGGCACTAAACAAAATGCTAGCAGAATACACCCCCTCTGAGATGATAATCCTTGGGGACTTTAACCTGAATTGGGCAGCTGACACTAAGCAGGTTCTTGGAGCTACCCTCCTGGATTCCAGTCTTTCCCGGTCATCACTGAGACCACAAGGCATAACACCAAAACAAGGAACCATTCCACCCTAGACTGGGTACTGGCTTCCAACCCTCTAAAGATGCAAGTAGCTGGCACTCTGGTGGATGCCTTGCACGACCACTCTCCAATGTTTTGCATATGGAAGAACCACTCACCAAAGGTTCTTACAAGAATCCTCACAGCAAGAGATTTTTCCAAATTCTGTGCAGAGGCCTTCCAGGAGTACCTATTCAGTCTTGACTGGAGCCCTACCCAGCTTCTCCCTAACATAGATGAAACACTAAAATATTTCCAAAATAACTGCATCTCAGCAGCCAACCTGCATGCTTCCCTAAGGAGACGTAGAGCTAAGGAGCGCTGCGACAAATGGATAACACCCGAGTTAAAGTCAATGATGACCAAACGTGACAAGGCCTGGGTCAGTTACAAGAAGTCATACCTTCCAGAAGATCAGATAATATGTAGGACCCTAAGAAACCAATGTAAGGAAACAGCCTGCAAAGTGGGAGTACATTAAGAACCTCCAACACACCAACCTAATTGACCCATGATCCTTCTGGGCCCATATTAATGCCCTGATAGAGGGCAGTGGCAAACCCCCTCAAGGCCTGATAGACTGCAATGGCCAAACACTCAGTGAAGGCCAGGAGGCTGCCACTGCCTTCAACAGGTCCTTTACTGACCTTGAAAACTACAAGGTGGGCCCCCCCCCCCAAAATTCAGAGCAACTGAGCCCTGAGAACCTGAACCCTCAGCACTCACAATTTGTCTATGGATACTACGTCCTAAGGAAGTACTTCACCTACTGAAGAGTATTAAGGCAAAAGGGTCAGCTGGCCCTGATGGCCTTGACCCTAGATTACTCAGGGCTAGTGCCCCCTGCCATAACCTTACCTGTTACATGGCTCATCAACAGGTCCCTGCTGGAAGGAGTTGTGCCTAACGAACAGAAACAGGCATATGTGGTACCCATCCACAATGGAAGCACCAGGGAGCCTATTGGTAACTAGAGGTCTATCTCCCTCTTACGCATCCTAGCCAAACTACAGGAGCTGTGAGTCTACTGCCAACTCTGTGACTATCTGGAAGCAAACCAGCTGCCGGTGAGCACCCAGAATGGATTCAGATGAAAGCATGGGACTGATACAGCTCCCATCAGATTTCTGCACTGATGTCCTTAAGGCCCTTGACAAAGACACTCCAACTGGGGCTGTATTTATATATCTGACAAGGCCTTTGACTTGGTGGACCTCAACCTGTTGGTATACAAACAGAGTCAACTTGGCCTTGATTAGCACTCACTGATCTGGTTCAGCAGCTACCTGTCCAAACAGTCCCAACAGGTGAAGTGGAGAGGTGTGACATCTGAATCACTCCCTATCAAGGAGGGGGTACCACAGGGCTTTATCCTGGGACCCCTTCTGTTTTTTCTGTTCGTAAGTGATTTAAACAATCATTGCAGAGGCAGCTCTGTGGTCCAGTACGCAGACGATGCGGTACCTTATAGAACCTCAAACAGCACTGCAGAACTAGGACCCCAACTACAGTCGGATTTGGCACACTTAGAAAGATGGCTTTTAGAAAACATGCTGATAGTGAATGCCAAAAAAAAAAGACACATTATGTTTGGACCATGATCCCTAGGCTCAGAGAGAAGCCCCCTGCTCCCCCTGATCTCCACATCAGGATCACCCATAGAGGTAGTGAAATCTTTCGAGTACCTGGGCTTAACGCTGGACCAAGGCTTCACACTGAAACCCCACGTGGATCAGCTAACCAAAACAATCCACCAAAAACTAGGTCTACTGTACTATTTGAATGCTCAGATGATCCCTGAAACCAGGATCACCATAGCAAAAAGTATCCTCCTTCCTTCCTTAACTTATGCCACTACTGTAATGCACTCAGTTGCAAAACAGGAGGACAGCAGGATGCAAACATTATATAATAAGATCGCATGCTTTGCCACAATGTCCCACCCGAGATGCCATCACTGTGAAGTACTGGCCTACTCTTAGCTACCGACTACAGTACCTTCTACTATGCAATGCATACTAATTGTTCAACGACCTCCCCCCAGTAAATTTCATTGGCCTGTTGTCTCCCAAACACTCGGGTAGACAGCTCTGGTACACCCTTTAGAGTTTTATTTGTTATTTATTGCTTACCTTGCCTGTTTTAATATTGTAAGGAGCCCAGAGCCTCTGGGATTGGGTGCCATATAAATACATTTTACCTACCTATCTACCTACCTACCTACCTAGCTGCTCCTCATCACCCTTCCAAATCATAATAATATCATCTGTAAAACATCTAAAAAAAATCAATTTTTTCCAAAAATGGGTTGTTCTCACAGTCATGTACCCACTTGGTCTCTCCCACTCTGACAAATAGATATTAACATAATTGGGGGCCTCCATTGCCAGAATCCGCCTGTCAGAGCAATTGTGCCGAGTAAGGGCTCTTTGACCGAGCCGTTGGCACAATATATTGATTATTATATTAAAGAATCTGCCATGGGTGCAAGAACATATCTAAAGGACACCACCCATGTTTTAAATCTGATAGGAGATATGGCTGTAGAGCAAGATTGGATATTGGTTACTCTGGATGTACAGTCATTGTACACAAATATTCCCCATGATATGGGATTGCAGGCTGTTTTTGATTCCCTTAGTAAAACTACTGTATACTCTAACAAATTCATTCTGTTTTTAATTGACCTACTGAAACTTGTTCTGACTACAAATATTTTTTTGCACAATGGACAACTGTACCATCAAATAAAAAGGTACGGCAATGGGGGCCGCGATGGACGGTAATTATGTTAATATTTATTTGTCAGAATGGGAGACCAAGTGGGTGCATGACTGTGAGAACAACCCATTTTTGGAAAAAAATGATTTTTTTAGATGTTTTGCAGATGATATTATGATTTGGAAGGGTGATGAGGAGCAGTTTTTGGAATTTGTATGGTACTTAGAGGGAACTAATCAGCATCTTAAATTTAGTGTAACAGTAAGTCTTGAACAAGTAGCCTTCCTGGATTTAGTCATTTCAAAGGATGGAGAAGGGGGGCTATCCACTAATATTTTTAGGAAGGAAACAGATAGAAATGCCATTTTGCATTACAGCAAATGCCACCCTAATCATGTGGTACGAAACATACCAGTTGGGCAGCGCATGCATATCAAAAGGAATTGTAGTTCAGTGGATGGGTATAATATACGCAAAAACAAGAAATGACTTGGAGGTTTCGAGCACTGGGATATAATGACGACTCGTGCCTTAGGAGTGCCATATCACAAGTTGGTGGTATTAATAGGGTGGACCTACTTAAGAGAAAGGGAAATAGTGTTGGGAAATATAATAGCAAAAAGCAAAAATCTGATCAGTGTCCTAAATATTACTGTTTTTAATGCATAGGCATCTGCTGTTGAAGCCATTGTACAGAAACATTGCAATATCTTGGGAGGGGAGCCTAAGCTGGCTGAGATTCACGAGCTGGGTCAAAAAATAATATACTGGAGGAGAAGCAACCTTGCAGACCAGCTTATTTACAGCAAGGAGAATGCAGAGACATCTAAAGGTCCAGTATTGCCTAAGGAAATTTCAAATGCGGAAATTGTGTAGCTTGCACTTACATCCAGGTGGGATCAGTTTTTGAAATTCCTAATAATAGACAGCAACACTGTGTTCAGAGTTACATCTGCTGCCACACAGAATCCGTTATTTATCTGCCGACTTGCACCTGTGGTGTTTCTATGTGAGCAAGACTAGAGTGAAATTCAAGAGTAGAATTTTGTAACACCTAGGGTGTGTAAGTAATAACAAGAAAGAATGCATTAGCTAACCATACTGAAAATGCTGGACCAGGTCATTCTTTTCTGTTCAGGGGCCTAGAGCATGTTACATTAGGCCCAAGAGGAGGTGACTTAGACAACAAGTTGCTGCATCATGAGACATTTTGGCAATATCACCTAAAGGCAGGATGCTTCCCGGGACTTAATGACTCTTTCCAGCTGGCTGCTGTTCCAAAGACACATAGATAGAAATGTTATCTGTATTACAGGGATATTATCGTGGTCATTTTATCTTTCACTGTTTACTTGCTGTTCTTTGCAACAATGTAGTGTACGTACACAGTCCAAAATGATGTCATGCTTTAGCAACGTGTAATGGCCTCATCCCTTTTTTTCACTATTGGGGTATCTAATTGTTTCTTTAAAAAAGGAAATGAATTGAAGTATTGGTGAATAAGCTGTTATATGAGGATGTAAGGGATGAGCACTATGGCCCAGATATTCAAACTGCGACACAAAGTAGCGCAATAGCAGGAGAAGGCGCAAGTGCAGTGAACCCATGCGCAACACAAGCGATATTCAAACACAGCACAGGCCAAGGTGCGCTTGCACAATACAACTGAATATTGCACCAACTGCACCATGGTGCAACCAGGGATGTGCAGTGGTGCAGGGCTGATGTGCAGTAGCACAACCAGGGATGCGCAGTGGAGTGGGGCAGCAACGCAGTAACACAACCAGGGATGTGCAGGGACAGGATGCAGGGGTGCACCACCCATGGAAGACATGGGCAGAGGAGCACGCAGCAGACCAGACAGTGCCCCCCACACCCCATGAACTGCACAACCTGTGGTGAGCTGGATGAACCACCAGCCCATGAACACCAGCACCAAAGCCATAGCTGGGGCATGGTGCCCCAGCACACCCCCTGGCAAGCAGTGACCGCAACACAAGGAGGTCCGGCCACCCTGTGCCACACCATCCCACCAAAGCAGAGCACACCCTGCACAATGATCCCCAGACACCCTGCCCAGGAGCAGCGCCCAACAGTGCATGGCTCCATATGCATGCCACCACCCCCACTGTGACAATGCAACCCTGTGCACCATGGAGCCATGCATGGCAGTCCCACTGTGAGCACCCTACAGCAGGAAGCAGCAGCCACTGACACAACAACTGCAGACACAGTGCCACCCTGCACGGCCCCCGCATGGAACAGCTGGGATGTTGACCCTGCGTCGGTACCCGAGGTACCCTGCATGCGACAGAGCCTGCCCTGGACCCCATCACCAGCAGGACAGCACCCCACACACCCACCCAAGCACACACCCTGTCCCAGCATTGGCCCCAACAGCCAATGCAGATGCCCACAGTGGTGCATGCAGGCATGCGCCACACAGGATGCAACACAGGGCACAGACAAACATCCACCCAGACCCAAGGGCACCCCAACACAGGGACACAATAGCAGGGCAACAAATCTTGCTGGCATGCGACCACAGCAGCTGTGTACCCACGGCCAGCACCCCACCATGGCACAGGTGTACTAGCCATCCTGCACATGCACTATGAAGCCATCTGCCACCAGCATGCGGCCAGAGCACAAGTGAGAGTCATCGGAGCACAGACTCTGCAACAGACACCAGTGACAGCATGGAGGGGGGACAACAACAGCAGAGGCCACAGTGCCACCTGAGGCAGACGTGAACCATACCAGTGACAGGAGGCAGGCCGCCATTGCGCCGGGTCCAGAGGGTGGCCAGCATGGACAGCCACCACTGACATGCCAGCAGACTGTGCATAGCACAGACATGCAAGAGTGTCAGCTGCATGGGCCATGGACATACTGACAGGGGCACCATGGAGACAGTGCATGCACAGGGGTCCACTGCACACAGGCATCCAGTGCACAGAGAACAACACACATACCACAGACAGGGACTGAGTCCCCCACCCACACTGTAGATGGGTCCCTGCTGGACACACACACGCCCAGGCCTGCACCACCCCAATGCCATGCACACCACTGCAGCCAAGCACCATTAGCCCGCTGCAAATCAGAGACCACCACAGCTGTCATAACAAAATGGGTATATTAAAGGCGTGTGAAATACAAAACATATTTACAACTATATACAATGGGGGGGCATGGGGCAGGGGTGAACAACTGGGAGAGGGATGAAGGGGTATGAGGGTTAGTCCAGGGGGGAATACAATAAAGGGGCATAGAGGGCCTATCACCGGCCCCTCTCCCCACTTCTGTCCCTGCGCCATCTTCTGTGCTGCCGTCCTCCGTCCTGCTCCAGCCTCTGCAGGAGGGTGGCCCTGGTGAGCTGCAGCAGCTCCTGTACACTTCTCTTAAGTGCCGTCTAGCATTGTCTACCTAGGACAAGGGAGCAGAGTCAGTATGCGTGACTGGCCAGACCCCGTCATCCCACCCATTGTGCACGGCATACAGCCATGGGCCACACCCCTGTGATGGCATGCGACCACCCACAGTGACCACACCCACATGACCCACCTACCCAGGCACCCACAGCCATGTGGACCGCTGCACACACCCACCACCCATGACCCGCACAGCACCACCATGGCCGTACAGTGACATGGCTATGCAGTGCGAAGGCAGTGGTACAGCCATGTACCCAGTGCATGCATGGACCACCAGCGATGCTCACCCACACATTCAGTGCCACAGGGCAGTGCTGAGTGCACCATGTGGCATGCATCGGCAGTGGGGCCAGGCGCTGGTGGCCATGCCCCGCAGCCAACCCTGCAACACAGCATGCACAGATGTAAGGGGAAAAACAGCACTCACCTGCATCCAGGCCAGCTGGGCACTGCTGGCCCATGGCCCCTCCACCATGACCCAACTGCAGCTCCAGCGCACCAACCCTGTCCTGCTTGGAACAGGCCTGCTTCGCCCTACGGTGCTCCTCCAGGCCTAGGGTGCAAACATGGAGAGGGGAACATCAGTACAAACAAGTAGCAAAGCCCACCCCCCAGTGTGTGCATTCCCACACAATCCAGCCATGCTGCACCCCGACTACCACCACCACCACCCCCACTAGATGGACCCTACCCCCCTGCAAGGTGGACACATGCACACCACCATACCTGGATGGATGGACGCTACCAGTGTATGGATGGAGCATCTACCTGGCTGTGTCACTGCACCTAGCTGGGCGCGTGCCTGCAGAAGCTCCAGTCTGTCCGGGTCCCTCTGCTGTAGGTTGCCATACCGACGGTGACATTGCTCACCAGACCTGGCAATACCAGTGGCTTCCTCCAGACCTTCAGCCATCTCCTCCCACACAGCACTGCGTGGCCTGTCAAGTGGGTCCTGGCCAAACAGGGCCCCAGCATGGGGCTCAACAATGGCCACCAGGTTGGCCAGCTGTATGGAGCTCCACTGCTGTGCTCACCTCCGTGCCATCCTGCAGTGAGTATCGCTATCAAAATGGCACTCTGTAGTGCATGTTCCCCATGTGCGGAGACTGTGCGGTACTGTGCTGCCAGTCCCCATTGCACTGTCACCGAACTGCGCGATAGGGGTGCACCCATGCAGATGCCTGGTGCCTAGGGAGCTAAGGTTAACCACAGGGTCAAGAGTCTGTCCGTGCAGGGAGTGCCACAGCACTTTGGGGCACCCTGCATGTAGCGTGGTAGGGTGACTGTGTGTGATGCCCTGCAGAGGCCTACTGCGCTGTGGCTCCATTGTGCCTACGGCGCACCAGGGCACAAGCGCCACATGGGCAAACAGTGCACTAGTGCCACTGGCACAGTGGTGGCTGTGCCCTGCATTGCTCCCCATGCACAGCACAACATCAGCGCCGCACGGGTCAGTGTCAGCACCCCGGGCATGTGCCGTGCAGTGCCTACTGTGCATGTCACAGAGCTGCACCATAGCCTGAGCATGCTCAACAACATTACACAAGGCGCAACAGCGCAATATTCAGCCAGCATATGCAAATCAGTTCATCAGCAATTCCATGGCGCAGCCACTGCATTAACATCCACTTAAAGTTGCGCCTCGCCTCATTTGCATGCGTTGCGCTATATACATGCGACATGGGGCTGCAGAGGACATAGTTTGGTATTGCAGTCTATTGTGGTGGGTTGCATGCTGTTGGGATGTGTGGACTGTGGTTTGTGAGGGCTGAATGGGACTACACATTCAAAGGTAACACCTGTCATTACCACAGGCTCGATCATGACTGAACGAGAGGATGAGGAGGAACAGGGACAGGGGAGAAGGAGGAGGCCCAAATTCACCCGGGCTGAATCAGATGCCCTGTTCGAGGCATATCTCAACAGGGAACCGCTGCTCAGCGGACAGCAGGGAACACCACAGGCCTGTGCTGTGGCGTGGGGTGAGGTGGCGCGTGCTGTGAACCAGCATGGCAGCCACCAGCGGTCCGTACAGGAGTGTACAAAGAAGGTCGGCACAAACAGGAGGAGGATCAAGGATAAGGTGGCTGCCATCAGGGCAGCATGTGCTGCCACCGTTGGGGGACAGCTGGATGTGCCACACCTGATGCCACAGGAGGAGTGGATGGCCAGCAGCATGCAGCATTGTGCCATAGAGGGCATTCCTGGTGGTGGCTTCCAGATGGATGGCAGCCCATCACTGCATGGTAGGTCCTGCGCTGTCACTGTGTGGGTGGTGGGGGGAAATGCCACAGGGCAGGGCAGAGACACTAACGCTACTGTGTTCCCTTACAGTTCCTGAGCATCTACATGCGTCAGCGGTGGTGGGTGTGTCCACCCGAGGGTGATGCCCTGGACATGAAGGATCACCCATCCACCTCCACAGGTGTCCAAGGGACCGGACCAGTGCAAACCTGCCTGTCTGTCCAGACTGAGGAGGGTGGTGCGGGTGCAGACGAGGCCCTGCCTGTGTCCCAGCATGACAGTGCCCATGGTCTCTAGTGTGCCGGGACATGGATTGGTGCTGGATCAAGCACCAATGATGATGGATCACACGTGCCAGACAGTGATACGTGTGGGACGCAGGATGGTCCCACAGCAGGCAACGGCACAGGCATTGCCATGGGTGGTGCCACAATGGAGGCCTGCGTAACACAGTCCCAGCTCATGCCCGTATGCCCCAGTGGGGCAGCACTGGTGTGCGTCTAGGCCAGTGGGGCTGTTGTGGCTGCTGCGGTGGCACCAGTGAGCCCTGGCGATTGGCAGCCGGAGGGGCAGTGCCAACAGTTGGCCAATGGTGACAGGGGGACAGTGTCAGGGGGCAGTGGCAGTGCACCGTGTGTGCAGCACCCATCATCAAGGGGTGCTGTCCAGCAGGGCCAGGAACACCATGAGGGACAGCATGCCGGACTGGCGGATGACCTCTTTGATGAGCACAGCCGTCTACTCCAGGCTTCAGTAGATCAGCAGTTGCGGCTTGTGACTGCGTTGGATGCACTCAGTGCGGTTCTGTGCCAGGCAGAGGAGAGGAGCAGCAGAGACCACAGTCTGCTCCTGGCAGAGATGGCCCAGCAGTGGGAGGATGTGACCGCTGCCATTGACAGGCAGACAAATGCATTCACAGCTGTCATGGCCACATTGGGCACCCAGTTTGGTGCCCATACGCCGCAGACACTGCACAGTGTCATGTCCACCCCCCATTCCCAGTGCTGTGTAACACCTGCTATGTTGACACTGGGTTCAGCTATGGGCATAACGAGCACACCTGGCACGGGCATGTTTGGTGAGCTGCAGACCCCTGCATGAACACGGTCGCGTTCACATAGCATCACCCCTGGGGGACCGTCGGTGCCACCCCATGAGGCCAATGGTCAGCCTGGCATGGCTGGCAGGTCTCGGTGGGGCCGCCCACACATCTGTGGTGGCCGTGGCACTGTGCCGCATAACTGACCTGTCTCCCACCATGGCCACTGTCTGCCACTGCCCCATGTGCAGTGTGGTGTGCATCATGCGACGCATGGGTGGGGTACCCAGCCCTGCACACACATGGTCCCTGTGCACATCCTCCCGGCTGCTGGCCACTGTGGTGTGTGCATGATGATGACTGCGTTGCGCTGTCCACCAGTGTGTAATGGTGCCCAGTGTCTGAGGCATGCACAGTGACGGCCACTGGGCGTGGTCATGTGTGGACCTGTTTGGGGGTAGGGGTGGCAATTGGGATTGGCGTGCCATCTACCCCTTGTGCATGTCTTGTGGTGTGTGTGTGTGTGTGTGTGTGTGTGTGCCGCGCGCATGTGTCGTGTTTGCCCCTGCACATCCCTGACACCGAGTGCGGTGCCACACTTAGACCCATTCCCTTACTGCCGTCCACCCTTGGGGTTCTTCACTGCCTGTCTGTGGGCTGTGCCCTTGCCATTGGTGGTTGTGCATGGCCCCGTGACCTACCTGTGTTGACCAAAGTGCTCTCCTGTAATGGTGTCCCGGTGCAGCTGTGACATCCAGATAAGGTGGGGTCCCTTTGCCCAGGGAGTGGCTGCTCATCACCGGCTGGACTGGTGTCCTCATTGTCCCCAACGCTGTCCCCCTCTTTGACCTCTATGGCTATCCCACAGTCATTGGCCATGTTGTGCAGGATGCAACAGGCCAGGAATAGCCTGCAGGCCTTTGAGGGGCTGTACTGCAGGGCACCGCCAGACATGTCCAGGCACCAGAAATGTGCCTTCAGCATCCCGAACAGCCACTTTATGACATTCCATGTTGTGGCGTGTGCCTCATTGTACCATTGCTACGATGTGGTCGTGGGGTGCCGGTATGGTGTAAGCAGCCAGGGATGGAGTGGATAGCCACTGTCACCTGTGTATAGAGGTTGGACATTAGTATGGTGGTCTGCGTCGCTTTGCCATGGGCCGACAAGGCCAGTACCCACGGCACCTCTGACTATGCATCCCCCACGTCTGCTCATGTCATCCTGCGTGATATGCATACTTATCCACTAGGTGGCCAGTGGGGATGTTCCCACTCTCCAACCTGTGGCACAGTGTGGACTGGTGCCAGATGAAGGCATCATGTGCTCCCCCAGGGTGCATGGCACAGACATTGGTAATGCACCCCCTGGTATCGCACACCAACTGGCAGTTGATGCTTGCATACCCCTTCCGGTTGATGTATGACACACCGCCCAGGCCAAGTGGCGTGTGGATGGCCACGTGGGTGCAGTCAATGGCCCCGAGCACACCAGGCAACTGTGCTAGCCTGTGGAACTCTTTTATGTGAACTGTGTGCTCCGCCTGTGTGCTGGGGAAATGGATGTACTCCGCAGCATGTGGCAGCAGTGCGCTGAGGAATTGTGTGAGTAGGCGTGACACGGCCGACTGGGTTATGCCTGTTGTGTCCCCATTTGGTCTCTGGAAGGTGCCCATGGCAAGCAGGCACATGATGGCTGTTACTTTCGTCTCCACTGACAGAGCATGGCTCCGTCGTGTGGGTACCTGCATCTCATCACTGCACAGCTCACAGACCCACATCAGGATCGTCTTGTTCAGGTGGTACTGGCCCACAATCTCTGTGTTAGAGTAGTGTTAGAAGGTAGTGCAGGCTCGGTACTGCCTGTTCTGGGTGTACCGCCGATGGGCCCTTCCACGGCCGCGCCCCTCTGCTGCCTGCCTTCTCACACCCCTCATTACTGCCTCCATCTGGAGGTGGCACTGGCCATGTCCCTGGCTGGTGTCCCCCCCCCCGGCAGCTGTTATCACGTTCCCCCCGCTGTCCGTTTCTGATGCTCCCCCTGCACCAGGTACACCTCCAGCCTTTGGCTGTGGCTGTCCTGCCTCCTGCCACTTCCCTCAGTCCACTGTAGCACTCCACTATCTATCCTTCACAGTGGCACAGGCTCCCCATTCCTATCCTATTCCTGGCTAAGTTCAGGTGTGCCATGTCCTGCTCCTGCCCAGTCCTCCTCACCGCTACCCTCTGTACTGCCCTTGTGTCTGTCACCACGCTCCCACCTGTGGCTTCCCTGTAGCGTTCTTTCACCCCACTCTTGCTCCTTTTAATTTTAGATCATTTCTGCTGTCGTGCAACTTCCGCTAGCTCCCCTATTGCGCATGGCGCATGCTGTTGAATATCACACTGCGCATGTTATTCATGGTTCCACCCCCTACTGTTGTGCATGCATTCATTACTATTGCACTCTTGCGCATTGCTACTTGCATGGCACAGCCGCCTCCCACTGAATATCGCACAATGATGCATTTCTGTACTTGCGCTGACGCATCCCTGTTGTGCATGGCGCAACCCTTTTGAATATCCGGGCCTATATGTTTTACTCTTCTTTTTTTAGTTGCCAATTTGCACATAGGGGGTTTATCTGTTAATGCTCTCTCTGTTCTCTCTTTTTCCCCCCCTTTCTGTTTTTCTTTTCCTTTTGGTGATCAGAACTGTACCCAGTGTAAAAATCTGAGTAAAAATGTAAGAAAATGTGTTTTAAAATGAGTAAAAACATGTAATCACATGTAAATACTTATGTGTTTTAATGTATGAGGGCTGCTATAGGACATTAACTGGCAAGTAGTGTATTTGTATATGACTTTAAATGGGGGGGTATGACTGAGTTATAAAAGGTGTGTCATACCTAGCTGCTGATGTCTTGAAACAGCGTCTGGTATAGGTGTGAAACGTTGATGCTGTTAGAGGGAAGTGCTATTGCTTTGCACTAGGGCATTTGTCCCTTGTTCTGCTTTTTTAATAATAAAAATGGTTTTGCATTGTGTCCTAATGTATGGATCTTTGCCTCTTTTCCACTACCATAGTTTAGCCTGCTGGTTTTTCTTATGTAGTGAGAACAGCAAGGGTTCAAGAATGGATCCTTGTGGTACACTGTGATGTGTAGGGAGATAATTGGAGAAGGAGGAGCCTATCCAAACTTGCTGGTGTCTGTTGGAGAGGTTGCTGGAGAACAAGGGCAGGGCACTATTAGATATCCTGAGGGTACTAAGCTTGCTGAGAAGGGTAGGTTAGTTGACAGTACTGAAGGCCTTTGTGAGGTCTATAAATACTGCCCCAGCTTATTCACCTCTATCAAACGAGGTAAATATGCTATTGGTTAATGGGAGAAGTACAGTGCTAGTACAATGCCCTTTTTGGAAACCATACTGGGCTGAACAGAGGAGGCTGTAATTATCAATATATGAATTTAATTGGACAGCAACTATTTTTTTCCAGGATCTTACTCAGGACTGGAAGTATGGCTATGGGCCTATAGTTGAAAATTATTTTGCTGTTCCCTTTTTTGTATATTGGGACAGTGTTAGCCACTTTTCAGCAGGATGGTACGATGTTGTGGAATGATTCTGGTGACCAGAGGTGCTAGCTCCCAAGCAACTAGTTTTAGCAGCTTGGGCTCAATGCCATTGGGACTGATGGATTTGGAATCAGGAATATGGTTAAGGAGTTTGTAGACTTCATTGGTGTAGATGGGGGGAGGTGCTCAGTGGAGCTGTTGAGGATTGAAGAAAAGACAGAGAGGTCTGAGAAAAGGGTATTGAAGGCTTTTGATATGGCATCAGGATTGTTGCAGTTAATACCATTGATCTCAAAGTCGGGAGGGGTGGAGAGGTTGGAGAGCCCAAGGGATCATTTAAAGTGGCTCTAGTATTGGTGTAGGTTGTTGAGGGTGGTCAAATGCATGCAAAAGTATGTACTTTTACTGTGATGGATGACCTGTTTACATTTATTTCTTAGGGATCTGCATGTGGCCCAGTCCAAGCTGGATCTAATGGCTTTGTAGGTGGCCCAATTTTGCTTCAGGAGGGATAGAAGGTAGCGGGTAAGCCAATTTGTTTGGAGACCATGGACTCTCCTAGAGGTAAGGAGTGCATGCTGGTTCTAGAATGAAGTGAAGACCTTGTTAAAGGAAAACTGCAGCTTAAAAACAGGAAAATATATGTATTGCTACCAGTTTTGAGTTCTTATTTCATCCCAGTGTGTTTTGTTTCTGCCTAGGCTGTGAGAAGAGTTTTTCTAACTTTCCCTGCTTTCCCTGGGTGTTTTAATGACCTCTGGGGGCTGCCATTTAGGTTTGTTTTATTGCATCTTGTCCAGGATAGTCTTCCCAGAGTGCCCTTCAGTTTGATGTCTAATAGCTCCTACAGCAGGCCAGTGTCTTGTTACAGTGTCTTATAGCCACAGCAGAGAAAGAACACTGCAGCCAGGATTCACATTGCTAGACTCTGGGTAAGTATGACAAGTTTCCTAAATATTGGTACCTTATCCAGCTGTGTTCTGCTTCGGGGGGGGGGTATGTGTTTGAACATGTAACTTACTTTAGTATACTGTATAGCAGTGTGAATCCTGGCTGCAGTGTTCTTTCTCTGCTGTGGCTAAGCAAGACACTGGCTTGCTGTAGGGGCTAGTAGACATCAAACCAAAGGGCACTCAGGGAAGACTAACTTGGAGAAGATGCAATAAAACAAACCTGAATGCCAGCCCCCAGACATAATAAAACACCCAGGGAAAATTAGAAAAAACTCATCTCACAGCCTAGGTAGAAACAAAACACTGGGATAAAGTGATAACTCAAAGCTGGTAGTAATACATATATTTTCCTCATTTTAACTTGCAGTTTTCCTTTAAAGTATGAGACAGCAAGGTCAAAGTCTGTAGCAGCCCAGAGATATGACCAGTCATGGAAGGCAACCTCAGCTTTAAACAGCAAGGGATTGAGGTTAGAGAAGTCATGGAAGTGCATGGTGTGAGATGGGGGATGGGAAGCTTTGGTGTACCAGATGCAGTACACTGGAGAGTTATGAATTCCAGAATTAGCAGCAGTATTCTGAATGGGGCATCACATAAGCCCTGTACAGAGGCACCATTACTTCACTTGATCTGCTTGCAAAGTTTCTATTCCTACAATCTAATACTTTTTCTGCCTTTGTAGATGCTACCTTGCACTGATGCCATAAGGATTTAAATATACATTATTACTCATAATGCACTGCACAAGGAGCGTAATTTAAGTAATGTTCTGCTTTCTAAAACTTGGCTTTATTTTCAAATGCTTTTATTTTGGTTCTCCTTCACCCTTGTCCAGTGCATTTACATTGAGATTCTATTCTTTTAAATGCCAATGCATATAACAAGGAGAATGGTTCGCTATTGCAATGTACGTACTTATGAACAAGCTAAGGGTGTGTCTTCGGGTGTGGGGCACATAAAGGGGTTACGGTGTATACATTTTATTTTCCTATATGCCTATTTACGGTTTCAAAATATAGGGCTTTGAAGCTACAGTACCTCCAGGTGCAGATTGCTTAACTACCTGTCAAAGTAGAAGACAATGGCAAAACTTGGCAGACTCATAACAATAGCATTTCTCCATGCTTGATAGTTCTGCTAACACAGAAGAACACTGGTTCTTTTTCATTTGTAAACTATGTTATTTTCAATAAATGAAATAAAATGATACTGGGCTTTACAGAATGTAAAACATTGAACAATGAAATTTATAGCAGAACTGAGTTCTACCACTTCTGTTTTTCCGCAGAATGCACATTGTGACGCCATCATTGGCCCACTAGTTCCCCTTGTTTTCAAGTCTTCTTCCATAGGCACATGGGGATGTTTCTAAAACTTACTGATTGTTGAGAGGAACTAATAACAGTGTTGAATGCACAGTTGTTTGATTTGGTGAGTGAGATTAAAGCAAGAGGGAATGTAATCCGTCCAAGGCAGAGGCAGAATAAGGGAAAAATCAAGAAGCAGCACTCTAAACAAAAGCTGGCAAACATGTGGAATAGCATTGAGGTGGTAGAACCTGGAGATGTCCAAATATTTATAGAGTGGCTTGCTAGTTTCTTGATGGAGAATAACATTCAAGATTTATTTTCCTACTTTCAATTTATTCCTCCGCTCTCCCTTCCAGCTCTGGTCTCCTCAGGAGCACCTAGGAGTCATCCCTCTATGGTCAGTTCCTGCCTGGTCAACCATCCTTCACCCATGTAGCCATGGTTTACCCCCCCGGATGGGGACAAGGTGGGCCCCAACACCCTGAACTTCTCTGGTGGCGTCAATTGGGAGGGTGCCAGGAGGGCGGCCACAAATCGAGGGCAAGCTCCGGTGCTCCGTCTCCACGAGAGCTGAAGGGCATGTTCCCCTGTTCTAGGGAGTGGCTAACACTCTGACATCAAGGCGTTGCCACCAAAGTCTGCCACTCCCCACCCTGTCTCTACGCTCCAGCGTTTGCTGTGCCTCCGATTTCCGCCAGAGACCAGCCAAGCACCGAGCAGGAACTCTCCTCCCCTCCCTCTCAGGAGAGGAGCGCTGTCCTCTGGATGCTTGATCCTCTCCTTCCCCTGCTGACCCCCGGCAACCCGGGCTCATTCCCAACCTGGGTCACCGGCATGGCACGGGGTGTGGAGTCCAGTGCCTCAACCCACAGCGCCATCTGGCCAGCTTAGCAGTCAAGATTAACACAGAAAGAACATGTCAAGACTTTCATAGTAATGTATAAAGTTACAAAAAAAGGCTCAGCAAAGACTGGAATTACATCAACATATCTCGATACAAATACTGGGTACTCTCTTAGTACTTTTTTTTTTATATTTATTGAATTTTAATGTAACAACAAAACAAAGTAGAAATAACATCTAAAACAAACATAATTCAAAATATTTAGAGCTAAGTACAAACAAAAACTCGGGCAAATAGTAACTATATAGAAGCTTTGAAATAAGAAAACACATATTTAAAACAGGTTCATGTAATCATTATGACAATTAATGACTGCGGAGATATCCTACACTCATACTATAAATGTTTAGCACATTCTTATAGCAGTTTGGGGGAGGGTTAGAGAAAAGGGAGCTATCAGATGAGGATAAATGTAAAAATATGACAACATGTTGTTAAAGGTCTGTAATTTACCCAGAATCTGATAGCTAATTGTTTCACGTACTGCTTGGGTACTCATAAGTGCCAACCAATCTACTGCTAAAGAATCAGATTTATCTTTCCAGGTCTTGATAATTAACCTCTTTAGTCCCAGTGCAGCCAGTTGTAGCCATGTCTGTTGATGTTTGTCCATGTCTGGAACAATTTGTATATTACCTATAATCTATAGTTTGGGATTTAATGGCAAAGGTGGACCTAGAATCTCTGTAAATATTTCTTTAAATTCATAACACACCTTTTTACCTGAGGACAGTACCACAACATGTGGGTTAAAGCTGCATGTGATTGGTTACATTACCAACAAGGACCATTTTCCAATATGCCCATGGATTCTAATTTGGTTGGGCTGTACTAGTATCTAAGATTTTAAACTGTGTGGCACATCTCTGCACGTCTTTGCAAGCTTTGTAGGTGTTAATCCCCAATTCATTTCAGATTTTATCCGTTATGGCTGTTTGTAATTCTGTGTCCCATTTCAGTTTAGCATGAGCTGTGAGGTTGGGGTCAGGATCTGAAACAATTTATAAATGATACCACCAATCATTCTTAAACCCATCAGTTTCCAAAACTGATTCCATTCCCCCACTCAAGAGTATCATTATTAATAAATAAAAATGTTTCTGTATGATGGATTGTATTTGTAAATAGTCACAAAAATTAAATCTTTATAGGCCATATTAGCCCTTAATCTGATTAAACAGAGCACTGTCACTACATATGTTATGGTGCAATTAAATGTGTTAGTGTTCACCTCTAGCGTATCATGAACCCAGTGTCTCTCCTCAGACCATATGGCTTTGAATCAAGCTGCTTTGTCTGATGGTTTCTTTCCTGTATTATTCTATGTTGTCTTTCAGGAGAGTGAGACACGGGGTTTTACTCAGTAAGTAAACTAAGCAATGTCTCTACATTAGTTATTGCATAATTATATTAAATGTGGTACTGTATGTGATTAGATCAGTCAGGCAGCCTTGGGAGATCTTTAATATTTGGCAGATATTAAAGAAACAATGTCAAGGAATACCCAAAAAAAAAATTCTAATACACTTTTTTAAAATAACAGACCTTACTAAAACATATTGATAAGTAATATATTAATATGATTTTGAACCAAGTGTGTTATAGATCAAGGGAGTGCTCCCAGCAAATTGGAGCACTCATTTCTCTGTGTATGAGACACTTTTATTCTGTGAAATTTCTCGTGTGCAGCTGTTCTGGAAACAGACACTTCTGGGAAAACCATTTTAAAATGTTAGTATATTATTGAGGGATCTCAGCCAATAGTATATTAATACACTACTGAGACCACTCTAACATTGTAAGAGTGGTCTCACTTACTTCCTTAGTGTATTAGAACCACCCATCTTCAGTTTATAGTTCTCATACCCTAAGAATGTACATGAAACCACTCTTAGGAGAGTGTTTGCAGTGGCCAAATTTACATACACAATATAACTCTAAGGATTCATTTAAAAAAATAGTCAAGTTCCAAGCCCTAACAATTTCAAGGTTGTCTCTTTTTAAAGAAACTGGTTGACATTTTCAAATGTCTGTGTCCATTTTCGTATGTGGCTATGTGACATCTGCCCTGATAGACCACCTTTCAGATGATCTAACTATCTTCTAGATTTGATTGCAGCAACCTGAGCTACAAAAATGATGCATGTACCAGAATTTTGATGCATTCGTCATTTTGTGGTCAGAAATCAGGTGAACAGTTACAAATGTGTGAGGGTGTGTCAAAAGAGGCTGCAAGCATCCTGATGCATTTGCCGGGAGATGCAGCATGCATCCAAAATAAGCATGTGAGCACTGCATTCACACTTTTGGAAATCCTCTCCCCTATTTTTAATAGGGCATAACTTTGGAAAAGGAGGGCTATAATTGTTTATATATGAATGTTTGGGCATCAGGTCAATATGGATAAATCATGTTTATGCTGTTTCCATTCATCAATATGTTGAAAATGTATTGACACTTTTTATGTGTTAATACTTTTTATGTGTCAATATATAGTTTTTATTAACTTTAAAAGAAATAACACTTTTTCAACTTTTTCTGATGAAACTATAAAGGAAAGAAAGAATGAATAATGGTGATATAGAGAGTTATTACTTTCATTAAGAAATGTAATGTTAGCTAGATTATTTAAAAGCTATTGATTTTAGGCAAAACAATTTCTAAATGTTAAAACAATTATATAAAGGTATCCAGTGAGGATGGTAACTGAATATGAGCTACCATCAAAAAGGCGGCTCATATTCAATGCTTTCCTCCTGGGCTACCCTGGAAGGATAGCGACCCTATGTGAACACAAGGGTACTACAGGGTAACAGGAAGGGAAGGATAGCAAGGGTAATGGGGGACAGGGAAGGGGTTTGGGGGACTGGTGTACCTGCTGCCACTGAGCTAGCTGTGTTGTGTGGTGGTATGGGTGGCTAGCTCAGGTGTAGCAGGTACAGGGTTCAGGACCAGGTGCAGGAAGATGTTGCCGCTGCCTGCAGCTACAGCACTTAATTTTTTTAGGTGCAGGGATTTTGCCTCCTCCCCGATATGCATCCCCCTGGAGTGGAGAATCATTATCCAAGGGGGTGTGGGGGGGGGCGGAAAAACACTTTTTTCTTTTTTCTGGATGTCAGGTCGCTTATAGAATGTATATGATTTGCTTTTCAGCGTTATATACACTCACCATAATAGCGATCGTTATGTTGCGATTGCTATTATGGCATGGAGCCTTATACAAATGCCAGTGAAAACAAACACATCAATAAGACAGAAAATAATCATATTAGTGGAAGAAACATATGGAAAAATACTGTATGTCAACATTTTTGTACATCAATAAAGCTTTTGAATAAAGAAAATGCATGAATAAGCATAGTAAGGATTGTGAATGCTTAAAATGATATACAAGTATATATTTGCTCCATCAAGGGGAAACAACTTTTTCTAGATTTAGGTCATCCCATTATCTGGCAATCCCATACTTACAACCTACAAGAGTGAAGATGGAACACCTTAATCTTTGACATAAAAAATGGATTAATAAGCTGGGTAGGCTCGGGGTAGGTCAGAAGTTGGTCAACTGGGTGGCAAACTGCTTGACGGGCAGAACACAGAGAGTGGTGGTAAATGGTATATTTATTTATTTAGTTTTTGTTGACTGGGTAAGTGCACTAGACAAATTTTGCCTATTTTCAAGCACGACCCGGGAGAAGGGGATACAGATGAATGCCAACTGACTTTGAGCCAGATTAAGCTGTTGGTGGTATTTTAGTGAATGAGGGAAAATTTGGCCAGTGCACTGGGGAAATTCCCTTACTCTTTTCGAGAAGTGCCATGGGATCTTTAACATCCACCTGAACTACCACCAGAACAGGCAGACGGGACCTTGGTTTAACGTCTCATCTGAAATAGTCAGAAGAGATGCAAATCATAAGTGGGGTACCTCAGCAATCAATCCTGGGGCCAGTACTCTTCAAATATCTTCATTAGTGATATTGCAGATGGACTGGAGGGTAAGGTTTGTCTGCTTGCAGATAACACCAAGATCTGCAACAGAGTAGATGATTCAGATGGGGTGGGCAGAATGAGAAAAGATCTGGATAAACTGGCAAAATGGTCAGAAGAGTGGCAACTGAGGTTTAATGCAAAGAAGTGCAAGATCATGCACATAGAGAAGAGAAACCCTGAAGCCACCTATACGTGGGGAGGGGAGTTGTTGGCAATCACGAGGGAAGAAAGAGACTTGGGCATTGTCATCACAGATGACTTGAAATCTTCCAAGCAGACCACTAAAGCAGTAGGTAAGGCTAGAGGGATGTTGAGGTGTATTAGTAGGGGTATCACAAGTCGTGTGAGGGAAGTAATAATCTCTCTTTACAAGACACTGGTTAGGCCCCATCTGGAGTACTACGTGCAGTACTGGAGGCCACACCTGCACAAGGACATTAGCAATCCAGAGAAGAGCAACCAAACTGGTGCAGGGACTGCATCAGAAAACATATGAGGACAGATTAATGGAACTCAATATGTATACTCTACAGCAAAGGAGGGAAAAAGGTGATATGATCGAAACAGTCAAACGTCTTTCATTAACAAGGTGAAAGAGTCTAACATGTTTCAATATAAGAAAAATAGCAGTACAAGAGGACACAGCATGAGGTTAGAGGGAGGCCAATTAAGGGGTAATGTGAGGAAGTTATTTTTCACAGAAATGGTGGTGGACGCATGGTATGGCCTACCTCAGGAAGTGGTGGATATGAATACAGTGCAGGGCTTCAAACAGGCATGGGAAAGAAATAAGGGAGCAATACAGATAAGTATGAATAGATAGGCCATTAACAGAGTAAAGGCCTATGACTTTGCAGTCCTTATCTGCCGTCAACTCTATGTTTCTATGTTTAGCAAGACTGATGAGGAATAAAATCACTTCTAACATACATTACAAAGGCATTTGACACAGAGCCACATGCTGAACTAATAAACAGTCTACAAAAATTCAGAATAAATAGCAAAATTATATTGTGGATTAAATTATGACTAAGTAACAGGTCACAGAGTGAACAAATAGAGTTAACTAGTGAGGTCCCGCAGGGGTCAGCATTGAGGCCGACTCTATTCACCCTTTATGTAACTAGAATGGAAATTACAAAAGGGGTCTGGCTATCAAAGTTTGACAACAACACCAAGTGAAGTTACATTGTGGACACTGTGGAACAGGTTAAGTCTCTGCAAGCTGAAGTGGATGAGTTTCAGGAATGATCAATTAAGTACAAAATGGGGTTTAATCTAGAGAAATGTATAGTAATGCACCATGGCTACAAGAATATTAAAGCTAACTACAGAATAGGAGATGGAGTCCTAAAAGTCACTGAGTGTGAGATGGACCTGGGAATAACTCTGGCCAACAAACTTAAATTTGATAAGCAGCGAAATAAGGCCGTCTCAAAATGCAATAGGATACTGGGATACATTTGGAAGAACACCACGGGCAGGAGTACAGAGAGGTTATGCTGCCTATGTATGGAGCATTGGTAAGGCCCCATTTTGAATACTCGGGCCAGCTGTGGTTGCTACAAAATGCGGGGGATAGCCACAAACTAGAAAGGGTGGAGAAGAAAACAACTATATTAATCGCGAGCTTAAAGAAGCACTCATAGGAGCAAAGGCTAGGCAGTCTGGAACTGTATCCATTGGAAAAGGGAAGATTTAGTGGGGGTCTTAATGCAGTATACAGATTGTTGGCACATGAAGAAGTAAGAAGCTGTATGCACTTGGAGCTTACAAACTTCAACAGAGAAACAAGAGGGAACAAAATCCAACTGCAGGCCAAACACTTCAGAACTGTAAAGAGAGTAGGACAGTGGTTCATGCAAAGGGTAAGGGTTGGTAAGTTTTGGAACAGTTCACCTGAAGCCATGGTGACAAGTGAAAATTTGATATCTTTACTGTAAATACAGGTTTGATTATTACTTTAAAGAGGGTGTGTTTTGTGGACTTTATCATTGAGACATTGCCGGACAGGTTTGATAGGCATACTGCTCCCTCCTGTCTGCAGATGTTATGTCTATACTATAGTAACATAGTATTACGGTGGCGGAAAGGATCTTAAATCCATCTTATTTACCCTCCTGCCAAACATCAGTAAGTGTGACTAAGACTGTATACAAATTTCTTTTGCTGTCTTTTTCTGTTGACTAATAAAATATGTGCTGTGTGAGAACATGTTGTTCTACTGGAAGCTTGTTCTGCCCTAATGGCATTCTGTTTATAGCAAAGCAATCCTGAAAATGATAACTAAATCTGACTGTGCAGTCCACACATGGCATGTTGGCCAGTCAGGATAGCCAAGGCTAAACAGAAGACTCCCTGCTGTGTCTCTAGATATTCCAGACAAAGAAAGTGCTTTAGGTAAAGGATATTTCCCCAGTGAGAGATTATCCTGTGTAGATGTATAGTGCTCCCTCTTTTATCCACCATAATCCATGCATCCTAATTGCTGGCAGATAAAAGAGGGTGGCAGTTAAAGGGGGAGATAACATTTCTGGAAAATAGGACAAGAGCTCACACTAGCAGTAAGTGAGGGTGGCGGAAAAAGGGGGGCTGGATAAAGGAGGGTGTACTGTAAATGAATAACTTTATCCGTTTTTCTGCAGAGAGGGGGGGGGGTCACTCCTAGACCAGCTAAGACCAGCTGGGGTTAAAGCAGGGCTGGTCCAGTAACAGAGAAACATGTTAGTTGCTTATGGTAATGATATATCCTGGTCCTGTAGCATTATGTGAGCTCCTAGCTCCCCTAACTGGGGAGGCAAGAGAGAAAGTCTCCTCTCCTCTCCTCTCCTCTTACCCAGGGACAGCACTGTGCAGCTGCTGTCTGTATCCAAGGGAGAACCACTTGGTTACAAACAGCAACCAGTGACCAAAGGAGAGTCACTTCTTCCAAGGTGCTGTTGTAATCTTTCTGGGGAAGTGAATTCCTGAGCAGAAAGTCAATTTTCAAAGAAATACCTGTGAGGTAAGAATTTAGATTTCAGTCTAGTTTATTTTTTAATAGCTTGTGTTTCCTTTCATATAAAATCTTTATTTTGATTTATTTAATGTGTCATGCATTCTCCATTAGCTGTTTGTATATCTTGTACATTGGCCCAATATTAAATATTTTATATTTTACAAGTATATTTACTGTGCAGCATTTTAAAAGATACAGGTAATCTATTTACTGGCTGTTGTGTGATCTACCTCTTTGGGCATGTACTGAATCCAAGTTTTACTACTCCTAATACAGGTGCAGAGTGACATAGAGATTGAAGTGAACTGGGGGTTTTGAGGTCCAGAGTACTTTCACCATCTGTGCAAGGGCTTAACAAGCAATGAGATGGAACAGCCCCATGTGGGTTCTTGATCAGGCTGGTGGAAGCATTGGTGAAGTGGGTAAGCCAGTTGTCAATCACTGGGTAGCATGACAGTGACTATTCCCCAATTTGAGCATTGAGTCACATCCAAGCATAACTGTCAGAATGCTATGCTAACTCTTGTTATGTGACTGTCAATGCTTTCTCCTTCAGGAATCTGCCAAGTCCTACTTGGAAAGCATGAACACTGCTAGCTGTACTGGAACTTTTATGCTTGAGACTTTCTGAACATAGAGACATAGAATCTGTCGGCAGAAAAAGGCTCATTAGCCCATTCAGGGGTCAACCTTAACTTTTCTTTGCACTAGTCAGCAGGACAAGTTGATTCAAAATTGCACTTGCCCGCAGATGGTTTTACTAGCCCAAAACTGTAATGATAAATTTTGATCATTTATACAGAAAAAATACAAGCCAAGAAAATACTCAGATTATTGCACATTTATCCTGCTCCCACATTGCTCCAGCAGAAAAAAAGACTGCAATACCATCACACACAGTGCGCCTCTCATAGTTTTGTACCATGGCCTCCTCTCTTCCTCTTTTTTCACCCCCTGAACCAGAGGATAGCACAGCAGCAAATGTTCAGTCAAGCAGACCTAGCTCTGCACACAAAATAGTTGGCATCATCATGCACCTCACCACATTCTCGCCACCATCATGCAGAGGGCAATGAATAGAGTCACGCAGAGAAAGACACTCTCAGCCCCCACCTTGTGAGTAACTGGATTCCAGCACTTCTAGAAGTTTTTGTACAGTGTTGAGTGAGCCAGGAGCACATCTAGGGTTTCTTTGGGAGGGGGCTGCAAAAAGCTAAGGGGCTTGGGAAACAGAAAACTTTGACATTTTTATTTTTAAAAGTAAAAATTTGAACATGCTATACCCCAACAGTAACCCCGCTTTTTTTTTTTTTTTTAAACATTCTTCTTTCATTAGGCCAGAGTAAACAGTACTACGGTTGTCATCTGTCCCGTTTCCCGCAGAACAGTCCTGCTTTTTGGGTTGCCGTCCCGTCTCCTGCACCTCCCAGCTGTGGGACGCTAAATGTTCCACTTTCGGAACACAATTTGTAAATTCCAGATAGTGACTGCAAGTTACAATACCTGCTTGTTGCAGCATGCAAATTCCCCATAATTTTTTTCCCTTTGCTTCCTCATTCTGTTTCTGTTGAGCTTGTAGTGGCTGCCCCTCCTCTGATCAGTCACAAGCAACGTTGAATTATGCCGGGGTTAGGTGGGCAGCCGAGGACCTGACCCGCGCAGTGCAATTTAAATTAACCAGGTCCAAGCACTATGGTTGCCTTCCAACTTCCCAGTCTGTCCTGAGTCACCACCGGCGCCAACCGACCGCCCTACTCCTTAAGCCCTCTTGTTCATTTTAACTTAGTTTGGTGCCTTTTACACTGATCCCAGGGGCAGGCTTTCTGTGTGTGGGGGGAGCAGGGGGTGGAACTGCGAGCTGTCTGCTCTGCTCTCAAACAGGTCCGCTGCCGCTGTTGCAACATGATTGGTGGTATCAGGTGATGACTCAATGGCTGTAGAGTCATCAGGGGGTGTGGCTACCAGGTGGTGGAATGTTTAAAAAGCCACCAGAGCCATGGTCGGGTCACTCACCACCAGAGATAGAGAGAATCGATTCGGAATCGAGACAGGCTGCCTGGCACTGGGATTGGAACAAATATCGATGTTTTGGAGGAAAGAGCAGCTGCCTGCCACTAGCGAGCGAGGACCGGAGCCGACTGGAGTGATTTAGGAGTGGACTGTCCGACAGCGTGCAGAACTCTTGAAGAAGGGAGATGGAGCGTGAGTGTGCATTGGTCGGACTCTCTCTCTGGGGGCAGCACGGCTCATTTCAAGGCACTCTCTGGCAGTCAGCAGTAGCACAGCAGAAGCAACTAGCAAGTATGCCTGCCTTATTAGCCCTGGCCCACCCACCACACTGCCCAGAAGAGACAGCAGCTGACTGACTTTCACGGAGGGTGTTTGGAGACTTGGAGTGGACAGCTGCAAATGAACTGAAGAAGCAATTTTGACAAGTTTCTCTTGGACTCGCTGCGCCGCTGCACCGTTTGGCTTACTTTTTCAGTCAAACAAAAAGAGCTGTAATCACTTTGGTGGTGCGTGCATGTGAGTGAGTCTGGGGGCAGGTCTCATCATCGTTGCAGCAAATTGGCAGATTTGAATCAATCTGTACAGTGACTTGACACTAAAATCCCATCCCATCACTTGACTGAGGAGGAGGACTGTGTGTCTGCTGGCTGGGTGTGTTCCTGGCTCACTACTGAGGAGGGTCTGGTAAGGGCTTCTAGCCAGTATTTTTACTTTATTTGCAATGCTACTGTTTCAACCCCCCATCTGGGCAAATGCATTTTGTTTTCTGCATCCATTTGTCATCCCCCCGGGGTAGGTTATAATATGGTGGGGCAATACATTTTGTTTGTTATTTTGGATCCATCTCTTCCTCCATGATGAAAGACTGCCCCCCTGGAATTATGCTGCTGTGTGTTTCCTGGCTTAGCTAATGTTAACTTGGGATAATTAAGCAATAAGGTACTCCGGTGTGTGTTATGTACAAACGTCACTCTGGGGTGGGTTGAAGCATGGTAACACACCTTGGAGGTGAAGCACCTTATTGCAATTATACAATGGCTTGATATTATTTAAAAAAAAAAAAACAGAGAAATGTTTTTAGTAGATTTGTAGTGAGGCAGTGTATCTTTGTTTCTGAGAAAAAGTGGCTCATAAGGATCATCCAAAAAATCAATACAGTGATGTTATTGTGTAATAATATCACTGTCTCAGCCAGGCACACATTGACCAATCAGAGTCCAGGAAATTGTCTTGCCATTGTATAATTTATCATAATGACAGCCTGTTGGAGGAGGAATCACTTTTTCATATAGCTGATGTGTTGACAAGGATACTCCATAAAAAATAAAATGGCATATGACAAACACATACCTCTCAAGTGTCCCTGATTTTCAGGGACATCCCTGATTTCGTCTCAAAATTTTACTTTGTCCCTCCTAAAATTTGTGTTTTTGTGGTTAAACAGTGGGGACTGTAAGCACAAAACAATGTCAAGCATTAAAATTACAGACTTTTTCTTTTGAAAATGCATTTTGCACTAAGCCCCATATTCTACCAGCTTTCTGGGTGGATATCTTTAATTCTGAAGATGTGTCCCTGATTTTGGTCCTTTGTCCCTGATTTTTTTTTTTTAAGCCCTGTCCCTGATTTTATCAGGCAGGAGGTTGAGAGGTATGCACACACGTCTCAAGGATCTTTGGAGAAATTAAAATACTCAGCAAGTTCCTGTAGTGACACAGCAGCTAGGTGAGTGTGTGGAAGATTCCGGAGATTGGCACAGAAGTGAAAACTTACTGTGCGGAGCTCATGCCATCTATTACAGAAGAATGAACTCAGCAGTTTCTTAGTTTACACCTCCGTGCCTTCTTGTTTGGTAGTGTCAGCAATTAATGAAAGCTTGCGTTGTTTTTTTAATGACCCACACACATGTGCACGATGTGGTAACAAATGACAGTACTGTATATTGAACAGAGGACAACACACCTGATCTGATTTTGTGAACATAATTTTATTTTGCGTGACAAATTGATTCTTGATTATCACGAGCATGTTCTAGTCATTCTTTTAAGCCCCTAGAAAGTGTTGAACAGATTGTGGATGTGCATGTCTATTTAAAGCAGCAGTATTACTATGTAATAAGAAATGCAATCTGTGTTTTTTGTCAGTTTATTCCTTGTGCTCTGCTGATCATGTACCCTTTCCCACTGGCATTGTACGATTCTTCTTCCCCCACCAATTTGCTCAGTTATTCTTTGCATTTGTTTACATTCTGCAATCTGCACTGGATACTGGAACCCCCTCTGCTGCCAACGGCATATGTATTTGACTGTCAGTACTACACAGAGAGCACAGGATCCTACAGCAGTAACCAAAAGATAAGATGTGATTTGTGGGGGGTTTATAGCTTAAAATTAGTCAGCCACCAGATTAATTGTGGCGCCACAAATTCAAATTGCAAATATCTTAAAAAAAAAAAAAAAAAAAAACTGACTAGGGGAAATAATTACAGATAAGGGAAGTGGATCTACCTTACATCACTGTCTGATTTGGTAGTACTGCTGCTTTTAGTAGTTGGAGACAGTTGACCAAATGACAAGTGTGCTTTGAACTATCACAGGTGCTGCTTACTGCCACAACTAGAAAATAACCTCATTTTGGCTTGGCTGGGACTTTGATGTTTTGGTGTTTTGCTTATACTAGTACTACTAGTTTGATGGTGTCGTGGCCACCTGGTGTCTTTTGTAGAGCTTTTCTGTGTTCTTTCTGTTTCTGTATTTTGGTAGATGGGGGAATCAAATCAGTTACGAAAATACTGCTGGTTGTACAGTGACAAGCTCATTACTTCATGCAGATATTCTTCCTATGTACGGTGGGCCTGCAGTTGGTCATTTGCAACCGAACATACAAAGTGGGGCAAGCACCTAGCAGTACAGACTAGGGTTTGGACTGTCAGACTGTCCAAATCTGTAGTCTGTACTGCCAGGCCACTTGCTGCCTTCCCAGTTTTTACATTCTTGGTTGCAAACAACCACCTGCAAGGACCAAGGTATATGGGAAGAATATTTTGCCATGGTTATAAATGTTGTCCACTGCCTGTCATTTTTATGTTTGCTTGCACACATGTGCAAGAAACATAGTGCCATCATCGGAGATTTGAGGTGTGTCACCTCCTCCTCCAATTCAGTCAGTGTGCTGGCAGGCGCGGCCCCTGTAAGCCGATGCATTTTGGAGCTGTCTATGACAAGCTCCAAAATGCAGTGGCATACAGTTGAAAGGGGGAGCTACGCTTGAGTGAGCAGCGATAAGATAAGGCTGCTCACACGCAGCTCCCCCCCCACAGATGCCCGCAGGCGTTCGCACCCCCGCATGCACTGTATAGCCAACGGGGTGCCCAATCCCCATCGGCTGCCAGTGCCTCCGCCTTCCCCCAAAGGTTTAAATGCCATGCTGGGTGCCCACCCCAGCATGGCAACTAATCATATAGCCGATGGGGGTGCCCAATCCCCCGTCGGCTGCACTGTCCTTCCCCCCGCGTAGTGAGTGCCATGCTGGGAGCCCACCCCAGCGTGGCAAGCATTCATAGGCTGATGGGGGTGCCCAATCCCCCATCGGCTGAAGGCCTCCCCAACGTCCTTGTGCCACACTGGGAGCCCACCCCAGTGTAGCAAATGGTCCGTCATCTTTTTTTTATTTTTACCTGAAAAATGAAAACTGTCCCGCGGCACGTCTCCCGACCCCCCCTCTCACAACCCGCACCCACCCACAGCGCACCCAGCCTCCCCACACCCCCCCTCACCCCATACTTACCTCCGGAGCTCGGCGCGACGATCTTCGGTTGACCAGGAACACGCCTGCACTCTTCAAAGGTGACCGTAACTGAGGAAATGCCGTAAGCTGTGTAATGGGATAAATAGAGGGGTCAACTTTATTGCATATCTCAGGATTTGGGATTTGGCACCAATAACATGGGTTTACCCTCTTCATGAATGATGTCACTGTCATGGCATTTAGCCTGCGGCGATTTCGCACAGTGACCGTGCAGTGACTGTGAAATCACCCTTTGGGCCTGAATAATGCCATGACAGTGACACTAATCATGAGAAGGGGTCTCAAAAACCCTACATTGAAAATTTGGTGCCAAAATTCCCAAAAATGACTGTTTTACGAGCGTGCATTGCGCAGTTCCTACGCACGCTCGTAAGGTCGTGAATTTTCAATATTTTCACTCCAGATTTTCAATATTGCCATTGTACCACACCTTCTTATGAGTAGTACAGCTGTCATTTTTCACATCTCACCCAAAATGTGTTTCCGCCCATGTAGCGCACAATGGCACAGTCGGTGAGCGAAATCAATGTACAGGACAAAGAAAATCACAGTGACACTGTTCATGAGCAGACGTCTTAAAATGGCTATGTTGAAAATTTGGTGAAAAAATTCCTAAAAATGACTTTTACGAGCCTGCGTTGCACAGTTACTATGCATGCTCATAAGTTTTCAAATTTAATATTTTCACTCTAGATTTTCAACATGTCCATTTTATTAAACTTCCTTATGAACAGTACAGCTGCAATTTTACATATGTCGCCCAAAATGTGTTATCGCACATGTAGCGCACAATGGTGCTGTTGGTGTGCGAAAGCAATGTTTAGGACAGATTAAGAAAATCACAGTTACACTGTTCATGAGCAGAGGTCTTAAATGGCTATGCTGGAAATTTGGGACAAAAGTCCATGAATGACTGTGTTACGAGTGAGCATTGCACAGTTTCCACGCACCCTCGTTAGTTCATGACTTTGTAATATTTTCAGTCCAGATTTTCACCAGTGGCATTTTTCCACACTTCCTTATGAACAGTACAGCTGCCATTTTTCACAACATGGCCGAAGTGTGTTTTCACACTTTCAGTGCAGAGATGCGTGGTCACTGTGGGAAATCATTGTTTGGCACAGATAAAGAAAATCACAGTGTTAAACTTGACCTAGAATCCCTTTTATATATTTCATGGGCTAAGGTTCCGAAGATGGTTAGGAGTACCCCGCTGGGTTGGGATATAAAAGCTTTGCAACAATTTTACGCAAAATTGAGAATTTCGCAATCATATGATTTATCTCAACCCTTATTAAAGAATCCGAACCTTTTAATCGGGAACCAGCCGATATCCAGTATTGCAGCAACAACTGCTTTTAAACTTCGAGTTAGTGATCTTTTTTCAGGTAATTCTATACTTCCATTTCAGGCCTTGGTGGAGAAGTTTGCTGTGAGAGCCCAGCCTTTTTTTAAACTAACCCAAATATTAAGTAGTGTCAAATCTTTTTTTTGCATAAAGGTCCTGGTTTTGAGAACCTGGGAGCTATGTTTAGTAAACTGAATGAGCTTATACTGTCGGGCAAAGCAATTTCTAAGATTTATAAATACATTATAGTGAGAATAGATTCTAACGTATCCCCGATCCCGTCATATTGGGAAATAAACTTGTCTTTGGGATGGTCACCAGAGACATGGGAGAAGGTTTGGGTCGACACCAACAAATATGTTAAGCAGGATAGGTTGAGAGACATTCAATTTAGGTTATTACATAATTTATATTTTTCTCCAGCAAAACTTTCTAGACTAAGTAGCCGATATTCTGCAGTATGCATAGACTGTAATGATCCCCTAGCATCCAGTTTTCATAAGTTTTGGGCCTGCCCTAAAGTCTTGGGATTATGGCAATTGGTGAAGCAAGGGATAAACCAATATTATGATCTTGCGGGCTACTTTATCCCGGAGGTTTGCATATTTGGGATGTTTGGTAACGTACCTGGTAATTTATCAAAGTACAGAATGGCATTGGTGGCATCTGTTACCAAGTTATTAATTCTACGTCATTGGAGAGATGATTGGACCCCTTCATTAAAGAATGGTGGGATGAATTTTTGAATGCATTAAACGCAGAAAGATCGTTTTTTTTCACTCCTCAATGCCCCGCTGAAATTTCAACAATGTTGGGGTAGTTTGATACAAAGCCTTAAGAACAGGTATGGTTATTAAAGCTAGGAATATTTTTGACTTCCCTTTGTTGGTGTCGATCCTTGCTCGTTTTCTTTTTGTGCATTGTCCTTTTCTCCTTTGTATAACATGAACTAGGCCAGTTGTTTTCCCTTTTGTATTTTTATGAGCTGTTTTACGATATAAGACTATGTATTGTTGGTTAACTACAGGGATAGCTGAAAAGGGAGGGAGGGCTTCTTTTTATTTTCCTTTCTTGGGGGAGCTGTTTTTTTTTTGGTTTCCTTGTATTAATTTGTATGGTTTTGGGAATTGAATTTCCATTTTTTGAGTTATTTAATTATCTTTGTATGTAATTTGTGTTGGATACTGCTCAATAAAGTATAGTTATTTGCAAAAAAAAAAAAAAAAGAAAATCACAGTGACACTGTTCATGATCGGAGGCACCAAAATGCCTGAGTTGACAATCTGCTGTAAGAAATCCCCAACCTAATTATATTACGGTTGTGCGTTGCACAGTTTCTATGTACGCTCGTGACTTCACCATTTTTTTTTTTATATTTTTACTACACATTTGCAACATAGCCATTTTTTACACCTCCCCATGAAAGAGTACAGCTGTAATTTTTTACATCCTGTTCGAATATTTTGCACCTGTGGTGCTAAATGCCATAGTCACTGTGCATAAGCAGCTGCTACCAAACTGATATTCCCCTGTTCATGAGGTGGGTCACAAAACAAAACATGTTGAAAATTTGGAGTGAAAATACCACCGAATGCCTGAGGTATTAGGGTTTTCAACTATAACGCCCAACCCTGTAGAGAATGACAGGAATCAGGGGTGTGCCTTGGGATTCTTGCCTGTGATGCTCATACCATTCCACACCCTGCAGTCACTGAGGCATCGAGGTATGCCTTGGACTCTTCAGCCCCAGAGTTCACCCCATTCTCCTATATCGCACCCATCTCACCATATTTCCTAATGAAATGGGGTGCGCATAAGGGCCAAAGACCACAAGGAACACCGTTGCACTTGTCAGTGTCTGCAGGGTGGGGTGTGGTGAAATGGCGTGGCCGTTATGCCTGATGACCCAAACGCACACCCCAATGCCTGTCACTCTCTGCAGGGTGGTGGTGGGGTTGGCTTCAGTTCAATTCTTCACTGCCATTCCTAATACGCAGCTCTGTAACTTCTACACTACCACTGCCAATGCCAGCAAGCAAACATTTGGCATTGACAAATGCTTGTTAAGTTATGAATTATTCAACCCTGTTTAATTTAGGGATTCTTTTTCGTGTTTTCAAGCCTTGTTTGGTACAGTGTATGTGCGTTGCATTGTGCTTTCAAACCAAGGGCGTAGGGTGGCATCATGGAACAAGCTATATTCCTTGCTGTTCACTGCCTCTAGATGTTCCAGCTCCAGCGTTACATAACCTGTAGCTACAATTGCACTGGCTTGTGGTGTTTGGTTTTGGCTGCCATGCACAGAAGTTGCATTGTGCTTTCAGACCATGACTGGCACACATGTGATAGTGCCTGCAAGTAAGATGACACACAGTGCACCAGTTTGTCACTGAATATATACAAAAATCACATTGCAACATTTGTTAACTGCACAGGTAAGTAACAGGGCTCAAAGAATGAAGCGATCTGCACTGACTGCATCTTCTTCCAAAAATAAGAGGCTCTGCAAGTGGCAAGATGTGTGGAAGATGGAGTTCAACTGAGTCGAGAAGTGCAGCGACATACTGAAAGCCTTCTGCAGGTGTTGTAGACGTGAAATCCTGGTGTCACATAGCGGGCGGAATGACCTAACAAGGCATGAAAGCACAGAGCAACACAAGTCGGCCATCCAGCAAGTCAAACGCACCCATCTGATGATGAAGTGGACCAGAACAACTAATCTGGATGGGACAGAGCTGAAGGTGACTGCAGCTGAAGCGACTGAAGTTTTTCATGCAGTGCAGCACAACATGTCTTACAATTCCTTGGACTGTGGGCTGAAGCTGGCCAGTCAGCTGTATGGGGACTCTGAGACTGCCAAAAAACTTGCCTGTGGCAGAACAAAGGCTGAAGCCATTGTAGAGAATGTTCTGGGACCACATTCTCTGAATGCCTTCTGAAAGACTTGCAGTCCAGGGTGTCATTTTCAATAGCATCCGATGCATCCAACAAGGGCAGCATAAAACTATTTCCACTGGTAGTAAGGTATTTCAAAAAGGAAGAAGGTGTGGTTAATGCTCTCCTGGACTTCTATGAAAACCCAGATGAATCTACTCAAGCTGTAACTGAGCAGATTTCATCTATTTTGCAAAGGCATTCCTTGCCGTGGGACTCTGTCGGCATATGGTGCCGACAATGCCAGCGTGAACTATGGGAAGCGGTCAGGCATGTAAACTAGACTGAAAGAGAACTGCCCATCATTTCAAAAAGCAAACTGCCCTGCTCACATACTTCACAATGCTGCAAAGAAGGCAGCAGCAAAACTGACATATGATGTGGAGGTGTTCATCCTAAAAGTGTTTAGCCATTTTTCAGGGTCTGCCACAAGAACAAGAGATTTAAAAGAGTTTTTTGAATTTTGTGGCATGGAATACGAGTCCCTTCTGAGGCATGTGCCAACCAGATGGCTGTCATTGCTGCCAGCAATTGACAGAATAGTCAAAAACCTTGCTGCACTGCAGTCCTATTTCCTCTCACAAGGAGAGGATACACCTAGACAGATCTGGCAATACTTTGCTGACAATGAACATGGGGAGGGCACACTTCCAACACTGCCACAGTGCTACCTGTATTTCCTCAGTGCCGTTCTGGTCGATTTTAATGAACATATAGCCACCCTAGAAAGATCACAACTGACAGCTATGGAAACATTTGCAGTGATGGCCTCACTTCGACAAAAACTTGAAGCCCGAGCAGCAGACAAGTTTTTTGGGGAAAGCTTCGGGCATTCATGAGGGATACGGATACTGTCTCCTGTAAAAAGCTGGAGACAGATTTTATCCTTTTCCTTGAAACTGCTGTCAAATACTTGGAGCAGTGGTTTGACTTCAGTGATGACAACTATCTAAAGAAAATGTCTATGCTGTCTTTGAAGGAACCCTTTGCCTTCGAGGATTTATTAAATGTTGTTGCTGCCTTTTCTCTGCAGGAATCAATAGATGCAGACAAACTCTTTCAGGACTATTCAGTCATCGGGCCCCTTATGCCAGAGTTGTGTAGACTGGACCTAGCACCAGCAGAAAAGTGGCAAAAGATTTGTTCGGATGCACCAGACCTGCCTGCTCTGTATCCAGTAATTGCACGTATCATGAGCATCCCACCTTCAAATGCTTTTGCTGAGACAGTGTTCTCTCTCCTAAGGAACAAGTGGACCGCTGTAAGAAATTGTTGCAGGGTGGAACTGATAAAAGCCGAACTTATGGTCACAATAAACTACTGAATGAAAAGTGGTGAATTCCATTCAAACATTGTGGAACAGACCCCTTTTGTAGGCTGTTAAATCAAATGCTAAGTATAATTTCAAAGCTAAGAAATGAGGTATAGAGCTGTTTGAGTGAGAAAGAGGTGGAGTAGTTTTGAAAGAGGTGAATATCTGCTTTTTATTGCTTGAAAATGTCCTTGCTGCTTTACTATTTCTTTTTTTGTAATAAAAAATGCATTTTTTGCAGTGTTGCATTTGTCTGTTTCCTGATTTCAAATTACGAAAGGTTCTGAACACAGACAATGTTAATGTTGTTCCATGGGTGAACATGCAAAGAGTGCTGAGTCAAGACAAACATGGGGTGGGCGTGGGCAGTGGCACATGACAAAGCATCCCAAATATCCTGATTGGTACCCTGTGTCATAAGGATGCCGTGGACCAGTGGCGCTCGCAGGAGCAGTTGGCTGCCAATGGCCAGGTCACACGCTTTTGTCCCACTTTGGGCTTCTGAAAAGGTGGTAACCCTAAAACAGTACACAAGCATGACACTATACTATTGGTGTTTCTATATAGGATGATCTATGCACCCCAGGAATGCCTATTTTAACCTTTCAAATGATGTATTTTATTAAGGTGTTTTAGAAACATAGAATGACGGCAGATAAGGACCACTTGGCCCACCTAGTCTGCCCATTTTTCTACCTAACAGAAAAGCTGCAGATCCCAATTAACCAACAGCTTACTTCCTCCTACCCCCCCACTAGGACTGCCTTATGTATGTCCCATGCATTCTTGAATTCTCCCACTGTTCTTGACTCCACAACCTCCTCAGGGAGGCTGTTCCATGCATCCACCACCCTCTCTGTGAAAAAATACTTCTTCACATTACCTCTGAGCCGTCCCCCCTCTATCTTCAAATTGTGCCCCCTTATTCTTGCACATCTCTTTTTCTGAAAGATGCCACCCTCTTGGACTTTGTTGATTCCCTTGAGGTACTTGAAAGTTTCTATCATGTCTCCTCTCTCCCTCCTTTCCTCAAGGGTTTGCATATTAAGCTCCTTTAGTCTTTCTTCGTATGTCTTCTGGTGCAGACCCTGCACCATTTTGGTTGCCCTCCTCTGGACAGCCTCCGCTCTGTCTATGTCTTTGCGGAGATGGGGTCTCCAGAACTGCACACAGTACTCCAGATGTGTACCATACTTGCTCCAACACTTTGTTTTAAGGATGAAAGGGGCATGCTGAGTGGGATAAGGGTGGGACTATGTGGATGGTGTTGGCTGTCATGGTCCATTTGGAAGGGCTGAGGACCCCCTACACTTGCCAGTAATGGCAGCTATGGGTCTATGGATAGTCATTGTAAAGTATGGTTGTAGTGGTGTCCAGAGAAAGTGCAGAGTGGAGTGATTTGAAGGGGGGAGGGAGCAGCTATGGTGAGGCATGTATAAAACCCACCACCTGCAGAGCAGACCCTGTATGCCTCTTAGCATTTTGTCACTGAAATGTTGGATACAGACACTCAAAATGTAGGTAAATGAAGGGCACTGGTCTTAATAATGTGGGAAAAATTGTCACACAGAGTCACATTCAGAAAACTGGAAGCTGGTGATTTAACAGTTTCTTCCATTGCTCACACCCTGGACACTAGCTGAAAGTTCTAACAGAAAGTGATAATTACTCACATTCAGCCTTTTGTGGGATCCCCTTCTTGAACTGCCAGATAGCTGCAGCTCTTAATAAGGTGTTAATCACAGCAGGCCATCTGCAACACAGAGAGATTAGTAGGAGGGCTAGAGCCTGCTAAAGCAGGGACATTTACAGTCATGGAAAACCTATACTAGTCAAGATGGACAAGTAGCGGGTTAGCTGCATTAGCCCTGGCCAATTTGTACTAGGGTTTGGGTTAGTAAAACAATGTTAAAATTGAACTTTGGGCCCATTGTGTCTGTCCATTCCTACCTAACTAATGCTGAATGAGAGAGCCCTACAGGCTCCTCACTCCTCCCTCCCCTCTCTTTCTAGTGTGGTCTTTACCAAGCTCTTGTATCTGTCCCACTCTTTGGAATACCTCTACCGGGTTCACACAGATCACCTCCTCCAGCGGTCTTTCCACCAGTCCACCACCTTCTCAGTTAAAAAGTACTTCCTGATACATCTGTTAACAGTCCCCACCCCAGCTTCAAGGAGTTGTCACTGGTGCTTGTGTTCCAAATCAGTCTGAAGAAGTGCCCCCTCTCCACTTTATTTAACCCATGGAGGTGTTTGTATATTTTAATCATATTTGTTTTTATTTATTTATTTTAGTCTTTTGTAACTGGGTAAGGCCCACTAGGCACAAGTACCTGTTTTCAGAGGCAGACTGGGAGCACTGGGGAGGTTAAGTGACTTGCTCAGTCACACAGTATGCAAGTGGAGGTTGTGAGAATCAAACCCAGGTCTGGTCTGCTGGATGTACCAAGCTTGTTCACAGCTCATTACTCTAACCTCTAGGGTATGCTGCCTTTACGTCCTCATCTCAAGTTTGTACATGTTCCAGTCTAGTAATCTCTCCTCATAGGACCTTTCCTGCTGCCGCTGGATCATCTTGGTTACCTCTGACTACAATGCCTCCACCTTGTTGCCACCGTCTTTCAGATACAAACTCCAGAACTGCACACAGTATTTTAGGTGAAGTTGAATCAGTAACCTTACAGTGGCAGCAGCACTTCCCTTTTCCTGCTGGTGGACCCTCTCCCTATGCACCCTGGGATACTATTTGCACTGTTCACCATCCTATTGGATCGTGCTGATGTCTTCAGGCTGTGCCATGTTATCACTCCCGAGTTCTTTTCTTCTATATTGTGTTTCACTCCTACCTCTCCATCCTACATTCAGTGCTAGGATTTTTTTTTTGCCCTTATACTGTGTGTAGCACCTTGTATTTTTTGGCATTACATTTTAATTGTAATACCTTTGACCTCCTTTTCAATCTAAACAGGTCCTCAGTCATGATTTTGACTCATCCCTCACTATCCTTTCAGCCACAGATATCTTAGTATCACCTGCAGAAAGACATATCGTGCCATGGCTCCTTACCATTACGTCTCAGATAATGATACGAAAAATGACCAGTCCTAAGACTGACCCTGTGGCACCCTGCTAGTGACCCCTTGACCTCTTAGTAGTCCCCATTTATCGACACCCTCTGGGTCCTATCACTTAACCAATGACCCATCCACCTTGTAATTTTGTCCCCTACTAAGAAGTTCTACGTCTTCGTAACCATCCATCCATCCATCCATCCCTCCCCATGGACCCCAGGAAGGTGGTGTAAGTGACAGAGAAGGTGATGACTGGATTGGGGGGGAGGTGGCCAGGAAGAGGAGGGCTACACCAGAGACAGGAGAACAAAGAAATTATAGAAAAACAAAATAGCCTCTTGGCTAACCCCTATTTTATTTTTTAACTACTACCTAGTTAACTTCAGCCATTTAGTCATTTTAGCCAGTTGTCAGTATGACATAAAATCCTCTAGCCAACAGTGGCTAATTAATAATTTTTTAGCAAAATGTTTAAAAAAACCTAAATGGGTCATTAGACACACATTATATAAAGCTAGTACTTCTCACACAGTTCTCCATGTTGCTATAAAAGCCTTTAACCCTTACAATGCAGTGGGCATATGTCTATAATCTGAATATGTTTCAAACATATTTAGCCCTCATTTGACCACTTTCACCTTGCTGGCAATGCATGCAGTAGAAACGTAATAGCTACCAGTGATTTTATAAGAAAAGGGAAAAGCCTGAAGAGTGTAGGTCATGTGACTCACTAACACATGGCTTCATGCAGTTTCTGGCCTTTTGTTACTTATTGGTTTATTACCCTGAGTGACCACAGGTGAAGGCTTCACAAGGTATATTTTCATATTCTTTGAAAAAACTGCATTAGTGCACTAGTTAGGGTAACTTAATGCCACCAACGTAGGGAAACGTGGTGTTAGGGTTTCCAACCCTAACACCCCCTACCCACCCCAAACAGCAAAAGGAAAAAAAAAAACATTAGTGTTTTGGATCTCCAGAGGCTTGGCAAATCACTGGTGGGGTCTTCGTTGGTGGTTATCAACACTAATGCCCACCCCATTCTGTGAGCAAACAACGTCACATATGATCTCATTTCTTCATACAGGGCCCACCGGGGTGCGGAGCATTAGGGTTGACAATCCCCTAAGAAGACGCCACCACTGATTTGCCAAGATTCCAGAGACCTCAAACCCTAATGTTTTTTTCCTTTTGCTGCTTGGAGGGGGTTGGGAGCCATTAGGGTTTGAAACCCTAATGCCAAATTTCCCTACTTTTGTGGCATTAAGTTACCCTAACTGGTACCTTAACACAGTTTTTTGCAAAGAATGTCCTTACGTTTTGAGACACTATAATCATATCCTCATGCATGTGTATGTTGCCATGGAAGCACAAGGCCCAGAGGACCCTGCGCTTGCATTTCAGCAAAAACTGCAACAAAATTATCAGTATAGCCTTGTTATTACCCCACCTCATGAATGCCATGCCGACAATTTTTAAATCCCCACCAAAATGTCATTCTGCACCACCATAATGTCATTCTGTGCCACAGGTGAGAAAACACATTTTAACCAGAATTTGAAAAATGACAGCTGACACATTTATGAGGTTATGTAAAAAAATGGCTTTGTTAAAAATTTGGGGTTAAAATATTTAAAATTACAAAAGTTATGAGCAAGCATAGTAAAATTTTTAATGTGTGCACATAACTTTGCCATTTTTGCATGTTTTCACTGCACATTTTCAATATTGCCTTCTTATGACCCCACATATGAACAAGGGTGATGAAAATTTTTAAATCCCACCTAAAAGGTGGTTTCACCAAGCAGATACAAAATTGCTTTTTGGGCCAGATTTCTGGAATTCCACTACCTTTCTTCATGAGGGGTTAACCATAAGATCGTTAAATAGAAGAAAGCACAGTCGAAAACCATGCACAGAAATTGGCTAAATAGAAATTCTCTTTATGTGAAAATGCCACAAGGCACACATAGTGTGAACTCCAGGGGCCGGGAATGCAACTCAGAGGGGGAGAAAGTGGGAAGGGGGAAGATGATTCCAACTCCAGTGAGGATGCACCTCATGGGGGGAGAAAGTTGTGGGGGAGATTAAATACTCCAACTCTAGGTAGAATGCAACTTGGGGAGGGGGTGCGAAGGTGTGTGTAACAGAAAAGAAAAAATAAAGCTACCTGGATTGAACCCAGGTCTGCTAGATGTAGCAAGCCCCTTCACAGTTCATGACTCTAACCTCTATGCTACACTATCAGCATGCTTAGGTAGCACACACTCGCAGACTTAATCTAAATAGTGTGAGTGAAAACAGCTACATGTACAACAGCGCTATAATATCCCCACTGTTATTGTTCATGTAGCTGTTTTCAGTCACACTATTTTGTCAGCACAAATTTCATTGCAATGCAATCCCAATGTGATCTTGATGGTATACCGTTTATGAGGTGGGGTTCCCAAAAGTCCATGTTGAAACTTTGGTCCCAAAATATGCAAAAATGACAAAGTTGTGCATCTAAGTTGAAAACCCCATTGAAATACATTGAACTGCTCTTACCTTAGTTTCTCATATCACAGTTGGTGAGTCCACAGCAAGATGTGTCTTCGATTGGAAAGTGGACCTTCACCCTAAGATATGTTCAGGTAAGTGAAGGTGTGTGGGGGTGTACTGGAGGCTGTGGGGTGGTGGGGGCTGAGTGGTTGGTGGGTGTCAGATGAGCGGGGGACTGTTTTCTTTTTTGTAGGTTAAACAAAATCAAGGGATGGTTTTCTTTTATTTCAGACAGGAATGGTGATCGAAGGGTGGGGGTGCCACTGGACACCAGGGAAAGGCAGAAACTGTATGGGGATGGTAATCAAAGGGTGGGGGCAGTGTTGGAATTACAGGGAGACCTTGCAGGGCTTAGCCCACTTAGCTTTGAAGTGAGGCCCGGTAGCTCATGTACCACTGCCATTGACTTGGCAAAGGGGGCTTAATTTTAAGTTATGACCCTTATGGGCTCTCTAACTCCCAAAGCTCATAATGTTTAATTCCAACACTGGGTTAGGGGTGCCACTAGACACCAGGGAAACATAACAAATATTACGAGGACCATGATGGGAGGGAGGTGCCACTAGACACAAGAGAAAGGAAAAACTATTATGGGGATGGCAATTGTAGAGTGGGAGTGCCACTAGACACCAGGGAAAGTAAAATGAGTTATGAGGATGGAAATCGGAGTGTGGGAGGTGCCACTACATACCCAGGGTTGGGAAAGGAAAAGCTATTATAGGGATGGTGATTGGAGGTTGGGGGCACCACTAGACACCAGGGAAAAGAAAATGTTTTATGGGGACAGTGATCGGAGTGTGGGGAGTGCCACTAGGCACCAGGGAAAGATAAATTAACAATGGGGATGGTGGTCGGAGGGTAGGGTGCCACTAGACACCAGGGAAAGATAAAACAAGAAATGCTATTCATAAAAGATGCCATTTCTGACATAAAACCTTATTCCTCACCTCACTATCTGTGGGAAATGCTGATATGCAGTCAGATGAAGAGAATAACATGGCAGTGATTGTTCCCTGTACTTCAGTAATGTGTGCTACAGTGAGTGAGTATGTTCACAGAAACTGGTACATGCTGCCAAGATTGCAACTTGCTCATCTCTGTGAGTAACTGTCTTGTCAATGTTTGACATAGGAACAAGCTTGTACTTGAGCCGCAGTCCTGTTTTCAGGTGATACACCATGAATTATATTCATCAGTGTATTTAAAAATGTTGCTTGTTTTTTTTTTTTTTTTTTAAACAAAATACATCACAAGGAAATAAATAGATATTTGATTTACAATAGATTTATTTATTAAACTTGCACAAAACAAATGGCTCCACACATCTGACAGTCTCCCTTTAAATGGAGCCCACTGCAGACAGAACGGGATCAGCAGCTCACTCCTCTCACTGCAGCCCACAGCACGAGTTCCAGCTATGGCTGCACAAGTGAAGAAAGTCTCACTGTTCTCATACAGAGAACATGGGTGAATAGCTCCTCTCGCTAAGCTGGGTGCCCTGAATTTTGGGTGCCCTGAAAAGGTATTTCTGACAACTATAAAAGAAAAAAAAAAAGGCAAACACCAGAATCTAGCTAAACAGGTCCCGTTTAGTTAGGTTCAGGTGGTTGTTTTTCAAAATACATAATTTTTAAGTACTTTTACTGTCTAAGTTTTAAAAGTACAAAGAAAATGGTGGCCAACTATACTGTTTTTTTCCCTCACAACAAGTGAATTGTGCAGATAATCACTAATGATATATTTTTTTTACATTTCAGGACAGTTTTTTTTTGCCTTTCACAATAGTTTCTTATTGTTTTTGTTGTTTTTAACCAGTCGCACCAGAATGTTAACTCTAAAATCATTATAACTCTGGAACCTTTTAATATTTTTTCACCAAACCTTCCAAAGGCATACCCTTGTCATGGTCCCCTTCAACCCTGAACATTTCATGAGAAAAGTATACCCTCTAGGCTGTAGGTGAGAGCAAAAAATACCCAATGTTAAACATAGGGAAACCAAACATGTTTTTTTCTGGTTTTTTTATGTCTTCAGATTCAAAAAACTGTCTGCTTGGTTGTCATACAACCTTTCCACATCTTTTGAGAATCTGGCAGCCTGACTGTGTCTGCCAAAGCTTGGACTATTTCATCAAAGAATGCAAAAGTTATTTAGGTGTAAAAAATGATGCTTAACATTAAATAGGCTACTCGACCTTAGCTATAGGGGCACAACCGCACCCCTAAGCTCCTTAGATTATCTGTCCTCACTGGTGGAAGAAAAAATTGGCAGACAATTGAGGGCTGCAGGCCAGCCACCATTACAGCAGTAGCTCTACCCCTTGCAACACTGATAACCTGGGTTTAGGAACAAGCCCAGGGCAACAGAGAGCTGGCTTGGTGAAGCAGGATACAGCACCTGATGGACAGCTCTCCTCCAGGTAGGGAGGGATAGATATGTACTCAGGCAATATTCTGATCCCTAGCAGTGGCTGGGTTCTGGTGCACCATGAGACTATAGCCACAAGGTGAGGAAGTGTGCATGATGTCACATTGCATGTCCACTCTGCTGGGGATGAACATACACAAAAAAGCCACTATGGCCAAGCAGTATGATGCCAGAGTCTAGCAAGCACCACTCCACTGTGCCTCCTGAGTACTGCTAGGAAGTCAGATTAGCATCTCAGCTCTCCTCCATCATAAGGGGTTCGGAGGGGGGGATCCCCATTGTGGGGGGCAAGCCATGACAGTCAACGAATGGTGAGTCCTGGTGCAAGGGGGATTGAACGTGATAGGGGTCAAGAGGGCTGATATGGAATAAATCCTCACTGACCACTGGAGAATGGAGAGAGTTTAAAAAAACTGAGGGATGCAGATAACCAAGGGCTAGTGTAAGACACATTAACCATTTTTTGTAAAAACGTGTGTGGGTCTTTGTCGCGGGGTTCAATTCAAGAAGACAGCAGGAATCATAAAATATCATGTAAAACACCCTGAGGTGCTGTTTTATTGCCAGGTTTGTACAGATGGCATTTTCAGATATAAACTTTTGTCAGGTTACTATAAGAAAAACCTGAAAGAGTATGGGCTGGGAGTTTAGCTAGGAGACCTCTCACTAAAACACTGCAGTTGGACCTTACAATGCCCTCTAGAGACCAGGAACTGAACCCATCGCATGGTATGGTCATCCTGCCAATACCCTCTGGGTTTCTGCAAGTTCCTCTGCAGTCTGAGTATCTGCCCACTCAGGCCTCTGCAGCTTCTCACCAGTCTGAGTCCTCTCCCTTTGGTAAATTCCAAGTGAGCAGCTTCTAGCATCCAGGTAGCCCAAACCTGACCTTTGGAGGTCCAGGGCCAATCCCAGGCCACAGTGATTCCTCCTTGCTTTTAGACTTTACAGGACTTTCAACCTGAGCCTCACCTTCACCTTTGGGTAACCAGGATCTCAGTACTTCAACACTGCATGCCTCTTTCACGTTTGGCTGCTTCTCTGGCTCCACACTGCTTCTCCCTGAGGTTCCTCTCTGCTCCTCAGCCCAAAGTAAATCTAAATTGTAAGCTACCTGAGCATCTCTTATATAGAGCTCAGGTATCACATGATTTAATCAGTCGTGTTCTATTAAACAATTAAAGGAATACTAAATTTATAATTCACACAACTGCATTATTTTCAAAGAAATATACAGGATACATATATAGGGGCAATTGTTACACAATGCTAAGCCCCTTACAAAAGCATAAACATAACATACAAACAAATACCCTTTTCAGAAATTTCATACCTTTAAACTAATCACTTTCTGGCAGGACAAGACCCAAGCCTTCCCTATATACTAATGCAATTAAGGGCCAGCCCTTCCCTAAGGGAACATCTTTCTAAAATGGCTGCAGCCGCTGAGACAGCAGCAGCAGAAACACAGACCTAGGAGCTCCTGAACTCCCAGCTTCCAGGTGCAAACTACCTTTAAAAAGCATAGATTCTTCTAGAGATGAACTCAACCTTCAACTGTTATCCTGCATGTACTTTTATAGATTATATACATCTCTTTTTCTAAAGCTATCAAATGCTTCCTTATATCATATTTTGTTTCATAGAAATATAGTCTCAACTGTTTCCTAAAATCAGCAGCAGCCTGTAAACTACAAACTATTTAGCACAGGTATATTTGCCTGGATTTACTGCTCAGCACTTTGTTACACTTGTACTTAGTGCGGGGGGGGGGGGGGTGGCATCCTCCCATTACATAGCCAAACTGCCATTCTCAGAGTTTCTACAGCAAGGAGAACTTTATTCATTTGTTAGCTGGCAAATTATACCCCATGGACAGCTTCTTTTACTCTTATTTAAAAGCAAACCCTCATGTAATACTTCTTATGGTGATCTCTATATACTAGCATGCCACATTCTTTGGAGGAGGGTTGTAGAACACAAACTAAATTGAAGATTACCCTAATAGTGGCCAGCTATCAAGGCTCAAAGATAAACAAAATATAAAGTACAACAAACTTACATAGAAGGAAAAAGGTAACTACAACTTTATTTTATTTCCAGGGACTACTACATGCTATACACATCCCTAATTTGGCATCACGGGGTAAACTTTGTTGAAGCTGAGCTGCTTTATCCCTCACCACAGTTTTCCAACTAGGATAGGGTCACCCACCCTATCACAGTCTTAATTAGTATTATTGGTACATTACCTTACCAGTATCATAATAAGGATGTGAACTCTCACCAATAGCATTTTAGATCCAGAAACAAATGGTTTGATACCTTTTATTGGACCAACATAGATGTAAGAAAAGAAAACCGTGCCTAAGCGTTCAGACCAACCACGTTCTTCCTCAGAAGCTTATGCTTAAGCACTGTTTACTTTCGTTACATCTATGTTGGTCCAATAAAAGGTATCAAACCAATTGTTTCTGGATCTGTTCTTACAAGGACCAATACAGCAAATAAACTAATTCTGCACAATATTATTTTAGTATATTGTACAGCAGTCTGTGATGCATCTTCATTTGTTTTATGGTTGCAGAGAATTTGTTCATTTGAAGGTTAATGTTCAGATATATTGTACCTGCTTTATCAGCTTGTTTGCATCAGTAATCCTAGTAGAGCTTTGTGACAGGGAGCTCCTGCCACTCTTGAGGACCGGCCTTTTCTTAAATATGTTGCAACAGTTCTTCTATTTCTTAGCCTAATCTATCCTTTACAATTTCTAGTCCATAAGGTTGGCCACCTATGGGCACCCCCTCCCCTTTCTTGACTATGCTATAGTGTCCTCTTTAATTTTCCTTTTCCCTCTCAGGTCCTCATACAGGGAGGTTATTGTGGTGACCTCCAAACGTATGTAAAACAGGTTGTGTTTATTGTTGTTGGATTTAGTATGTAATAGCACTATGTCATAATACAGCTTATGTTTATAAACCTGTAAATGTTGAAAATACCATGGCACTAGATGTTTTTGATAATGGTAAAAAGTACTAGGTGACTATTATAGAAATTCAGTTAGTTGTGCTATTTAAAATGCATGTACATTGCTGTAAACTGAACACATCTGAAATTCCATCGTGATTTGTATATATCCCATGATGCTTTGCATTATGGAAGTATGTATGATGTTGTATTTCTTTGAAACTTGATTTGTTGCCAATGCCCTTTGGAGAAACCCTTGTTTCAGTGTTTCTGCACTGAGGTTCTTTGTTTTTAGCTTGTTTTGTTTTCTTTTTGAGCCCCCACTACCCAAACAAACGGGGCCCACATAGGGATGAAGGGTTTTCAGTGAAAAGTGGCTAGATCAGAGATCAGTGTCAGTAGGTGCTGGCTAAGTGCAGAGAAAGGACATTCATAGTCTGTTGCTGCAAACTGATGTACTGAAGAAGGAACATGCCACTGCTGAAGCTTGTTGCCTGTATTTTGGATAAACATCACATAGAGGTTGTGTGTTGAACCTGAAGTTCAGTGTCTGGTCCATCTGTTATCCCACAACCCCTCCACAAGCTTGTATAGTAGTCATCACGTATGATCATCTAGGTGGTGGACTGTCATGTAAGAGGTCACTGCAGCCAACTACCTCAGAAGCACAGTTAAGTTCATAATCAGCAGGGCCATCTTAAATTATCTGCTATCTGAATCAAACTCCATTCAGAACTAAAGCATGTATACAAAGAAAACCCCATTCTGCCACTCATGAAAAAAAAAAGCTTGGTGAGTGCTCCTTTGTGGTAAATGGGGTAATTTGCACATTTGCTCCAATCAGTAGCTTCAGGTTGTGTGGCAACAATGCATTTTCTAATAGACTCCCTAAACACAGGATGCTGAGTGCGTAAGGACCGATGCGACATTCTCACCTGACCTAGCGGCTAATGGATGATAATTGCCACTGAGGGAAATGATAATGTACCAGGTTTGAGCGTGGTAGATGGGAGATACTGAGTCTGCTGGATAACTGAGAGAGTTAATATAGAGGAGGATGACTGGTACGAGGAAAAAGCTGGCAGACAACAAGAGCAGTGATTGTGAATCACCAAGAGGTAAACAGCCGAGGGAGAATCATACATAATACAACGAACCATCAGATTAACTTGGTTGTACTATATGCTGTCCTTTCAGAATTCCCTTTGTTATTCATGGGTTTGTTATGGTGGCTAACCACAGGGGAAGTCTTCATTATAGGTATTTTATATAGAGAATAACGTATGGGAAATGGTGTATTATGAGATTTTATTAAACACACCCAATGTGTGTGATGCCCATAAACATCAAAATCAGAACTTGAGATTAATGAAGACAGTACACTGAGGGTACATAAAGAAATTCATTGTACAATCCTTCCTATATTTTATTTTTATAATTACTAGCTGTGACAACATAGGTAAAAAAACATGAAACATTCTCACTGTCACTGAATTAATTGCCTTATGTTGTTGAGAATAGACTGAGGGGAAAATAGTTTGGGACCCAAGAAATGAAACCCATTAACCTGATTCTTTTAAATTGTAATACACATACTGGTTCAAGGAGTATGTTGTTTGGTTAGTATGAATTTTCAAAAAATATGTTTAAGTGTAAAACTGTTATAATGCACAAATGATGATACACACATTTGTATATTATGCCTTATGTATTATCACTCCTTTCATAATATGTGTATTATCACATGTATATTACAGGATTTGAAAGTGTTCAAAATCAAAGTATTAAATATAGCAACCAGTAACTACAGTATAATTTTATCTAATACCATTGGTCTAGAGGTGCAGTGGTAGTGCACAGTTCTGCAGATTTCTGCCATCTCATAGACCAGCATGTGCATTCAGTCCCAGACTAGCATGCTGAGGATAGCTGGAGATTGGAAGCATCATGAAGGTGCAGCACTCAGTGCTGATAAGGGAAGGAGTGAGCTGGAAAGTATTCATGTACAAGCCAACCAAGGAGAGGTACTGGTGTCTGCTGCGTAGGTGGCTACTCACCCACCCTCTCATAGATGGAGGAAAGGTATAGCTGTACCCCATAGTTCCTGGAGATCATTAGACACCATGGAGGAGAGTTTTGCTGCTATGCAGATGATACTCCGCTCTATCTGCCTTGCACTCCAGCTGGGTCGAATGCAGTTTTGGTGCTAGGGCGGTGCCAACAAGAAATCAACAACTGGATGGCTTCCAAATGGCTGTGTCTCACCCCTGGCAAAACAGAAGTTATGATTAGAGATCTGAGCTGTCATGGGCAGCAATGTTTTACCATTTGTGAATGGCAGTCACTTCAAGCTGTGGATGGGGTGAAGAACACGGGTGTCGTTCTGGACTGCAAGCTTACATTGGAACAATAGATGTCAATGATAGTCAGGAATGGTTTCTACCATCTCTGTAATATTGCCCGGATCACGCCACGTCTAGCGACAGCTGAGACAGTAGTTATTGCCTCTGTTACCTCCAGAATGGATTATTGCAATGCTCTTTAGTTAGGGTTATCTGAAGGGATAATGTGACACCTGCAACTGGTCCAGAATGCTGCAGCCTGAGTAGTGATGGGGACTTCTTGGCCATCCCACATCACACCAGTGCTGTGTGGCCTGCACGGGCTGCCAATGCTGGGGTGCATCAACTTCAAGATCTGCTTGTTAACATTCAAGGTCCGACATGGGTTGGGTCCAAGCTACCTGAAAGACCTTCTGATGTCCTACACACCTACCTGCCCCCTCCAATCCACAGATATGGGCTTGTGTTATGCTCCTCACTCCCGTCTTAAACAAGCTGGGGGCAGGGCCTTTGGAGTTGTTGCCCCACTTCTCTGGAAATAGAAGCTTTCAAACTTCAGTTAAAGACACATCTGATTGCACATGTCTACCCAGACTACTTTATTTAACTGTGTACCGTTTATTTGTTATAATTATCTTCTTATGTGATTACATTATGCTGTTTTTATTGTTGTAAATCACCCTGAGCAATTGGATAGGGTGTCAAACAAACAAACTTACCTTGCCTTGCCATAGTTGGTGTGAGGGCCTGGGAATCAGAGAAAAACTGTGAGGAAAAGTTTAAGAATATAAATATGCATGGGAAATGGGGACACCCCCACCACCAAAAACTACAATATGCTATAGACTCTCCCAGTTCAAAGTGAGGCAGTCAGGCTCACAGCATGAAGCTGCATCTCACACAGTGGACTACAACTCACTGCACCAGACGTCAGGGGCTCTTTAAAGGACTTGAGTCATTCCCAGCAAGAAAGCAACATGCAGCAAACATAATATTTTATTTCTTTTTTTTTTATATAGAACTATTTGGTTCCTGGCTGCTACCATTGCCTGCTTCAGGCTTGTGGCTCAACACCCCTAGTCTCATCTGCCACCCCCCCCCCAACATCATATCAGTGGGGATTCACATGGAGTGTGACCTGATGGCAGTGGCACCATCATCCTTGGTGACTGGTGCACATCCAGCTTTTCTTACTCTTTTCCTTCATTGGTTTCCCCTAGGGCTGCATCACATGCAATGACGCACATGCATGTGCTGACACATGCACACAGTACAGGCATCTGCGTCGGGTCCCCTTCCTACGGCACTTGCCTGGTGCTCCACCCAGCCTCTGCTAGCAGGTGATAGTGCAGCAGGACACACTACTGGAGAACAGCTGTCTCTGAGATGTGCAATCCTCCTTTTCCCAGCCAACTCTCGAGTGACACTGGTCAATTCCTGAACCCAGGTCACCGTCATGGTGACAGGTGAAGTACCCACGCCTCAGCCCTCCATGCCATTGAGCTGGTTAGCAAACATAATACTTTATCTGATACCAAACTGTCTAGTCTCAAAAACTAAACAAATACTTCTGCAATGTCACTATATTTATTGAGAAACTGAGAAAAAGACAATTTTTGGGGGGAGGGGGAGAGGTTATCTAGTCTTCCAGATCATACTGAGGCCATCTGGTATGTTTCTCAGCAACTGTAAATCAAAGGCTAAATATAGAAAGGCCTCACAGGGTTATAAAAAAGAGGCTCCTTTCATAAAGTAGGTAGTGTGCTCTTGAAATTCCTGGAAAAGTACATGAATCCACCCACAGTACTAGCATGAGCAGTTTATTTATGAAAGAACTGCACCATTTTGGTTGGCATGGGCTAGTGGTTCAAAGCTGTCTACACTGCTTTCATGTGGAGCTCAGATACCAGTGAGGTCACCCTGATAAATGACCAAGCCACCAGGTAGATGTAGACAGCTCCAGAAAAATGATCCTTGACCAGGCTAAGTCATAGCCAGACCCCCTTACTTGGACTCATCGGATTATTGGGCAGCCAGACGTCCTGGCACAGATACTTCCACGCTCCTTTTCTCTGCAGGAAAAAATATGATCCTTTTTAGCTAGCTCTATAGTTGATAGAAAATGGAAAAGTGAAGCCCTCTATGCTGTAAAGAGCTTGTCACTCAGGTGTAAAGAAGACCGTTACTCAGTATTTGGTGAGTTACTTTAACAGAAATCACTCACTTTATGCTAATTAACATCCCGTTACCTTAGGGATACCCTGACAATTAACCCTAAAATGTGAAAACAAATATTGAACATGTATCTTTGATAATTGTTTTTTTGTAGCTACTGCTGTTTATGCCCCTTCATCTTCAGTCGTCTCCCTTCTACTCAGTCACCCTAGAGTCATCACCCTGGAATCCCCCAGGATTTACCTTCACCTCCTTGAGTTCCCCTAGAGCTTAACCACCTCTGGTGGGTGGCAGAAACACACCCAGTTTCTACCATAGAACAGATCTAGTGTATGGAGGTGGTTCTTGAGTACCCAGATGTGGGTCTGCAAACAACCAGTGTAATCCTGCCATATGACGTATTTTTCTGTTTCCTTCCGTAGGATATTGGTGGTGAGGGTGCACAAGCATGCCCACATACAAACATGCAAGGGTGGGGGTGCGTGTTTGGCATTGACAAGAACGGCCACTTCAGACGTCAGCTGTTGCACATGTAATCATTTTATTTAATAATTTGCACGTTTCTGAATCAAACTCTCATATTTTCGTTCGCTTACGTTCGCTTGCGTGCATGTGCAAGGAACGTTTTGGGAGAGTAGCACACTTGGAGGTGTGCCTCCCATCCAATGCACTGCACCAATGGGTGCAGGAGCTCAGTATGACAGCAGTGTTCCTCTGCTTCAAAGGAAAGCACCGCTGCCATACTGAGCGCTGGGCCACAACGCTCCCCTCGCCACGCCGCTGCCCCCGCACGCCACGCCACCCCCAAAGCTTTGGTGCCACGCTGATCCCACTCAACGTGGCAAACATTGTTTGCTGATGGGGTGCCCAATCCCCGTCGGCTCCATGGCCCCCCCTGCCATCCTGCTGCCACACTGGGAGCCCACCCAGCGTGGCAAACGCTCGTTTCATTTACAACGGGGGTGCCAATCCCCTGTTGGCTCCTCGCCCCCACATAGTTTGCCGATGGGGTGCCCACCCCAGTGTGGCAAATGTCCCACGTCGTCTTTTTTGTTAAACCTGTAAAACAAAACGTTGTCCGCGGCGCTGCCCCAGCCCCTCTCACAACCCGCACTCCACCACCCACCGCGCACTCCAGCTTCCCCACACCCCACCCCATACTTATCTCTGACTCTGGCGCGATGATCTTCGGTGGATCTGGAACACGCCTGCACTCTTCAAAGGCGCACGCGAACTGAGGAAATGCCGTAAGCTGTATAATGGGCTGATAGGGGTTTCAACTTTATTAGAGATCCAGTTTTTTTTGACTTTGCACCAAATTAACATATGTTTTGGGACCATTCTCATGATTATGTCACTGTCATGGTGTTATTCGGCCCGAAGGGTGATTTCGAGGCACTGCGCAGTCACTGCAAAATCACCTTCAGCCTCGAATAATGCCATGACAGTGACATCATTCATGAGAAGGGGTCCTAAAACTCCATGTTGAAAATTTGGTGAAAAAATCCAAAAATGACTGTTTTACTAGCGCTGCTGCACAGTTCCTACGCATCGCCGACACGCTTTGCGTAATTTTCAATATTTTCACTCCAGATTTTCAACATTGCCATTTTACCACACCTCCTCATGAGCAGTACAGCTGTCATTTTTCACATCTCACCCAAAATGTGTTTCCGCCCATGTAGCGCACAATGGCACAGTCGGTGTGCGAACTCAATGTATGTAACACATTAAGAAAATCACAGTGACACTGATCATAAGCAGAGGTCTTAAAATGGCTATGTTGAAAATTTGGCAAAAAAATTCCTTCAAATAACTGTTTTACGAGCGTGCGTTGTGCACTTCCTACGCACGCTCGTAAGTTTGCGAATTTCCAATATTTTCACCTAGATTTTCAACATTGCCATTTTACCACACCTCCTTATGAGCAGTACAGCTGTCATTTTCACATCCTGCCCAAAACGCCTCTTCTGCCCATGTAGTGCACAATGGCGGGTCGGCGTATGGAATCAATGTATGGGACACAGTAAGAAAATCACAGTGACACTGTTCATTAGCAGAGGTTTTAAATGACAATGTTGAAAATTTGGTGAAAAATTCCTAAAATGACTGTTTTACGAGCATGCGTTGTACAGTTTCCACGCACGTCAGAGGGTTTGCAAATTTTCAATATTTCCACTCCAGATTTTCAACATTGGCATTTTACCACACCTCCTTATGAGCAGTACAGCTGTCATTTTTCACATCCTGCCCAAAACGTGTTTCCACCTATGTAGCGCACAATGGGGGTAACAAAAAGGTCATGCTGACAATTTATTGTGCAAATACCAGCAATCGCACAGGGCATTAGGGTAAAGCACCATACATGCCAAACACCACTGCAAATACCTGCAAGCAAACATTCGGCATTGACAAATGCTTGTTTATATTACTCATTAGTTCTAAACTTCATCTAACGATTACCTAAAAATCAGCACGATCCTCTTTCGTTTTCATTATTTTCTTTATCACAGAAATTGTGGGTTCCCAGCTTTGTCATGGCTCCAACAACTGGGAACTCTGTGTCAGACAGCTCAAAGCCTGCTTCGATAAACACTTCAGTTGTAAATGCCTCCAATAGTAAGTCTGATATTCAAACAATCAAGGATATGTTAGCCAGCATAAAATAGACATTGCAGATCTGAAAAGCACCATTGGTCTCTGAAAAAAAAGAAACAGAGGACAACACTGGCCCTGAACGATAACTTGCCCAACCAGTAGCAATGCCCCACGCATGTACCTGGTGGGCACTGCAAGGGATGGCAGCTTGCAGACAGTGACCAGTGAATGCCATCTGTGTACACCCATAGTGTACCACCATGTGTGTGTGCCACTGTTCAGTCCCTGGCCCATGCCATGTGGACATTATTACTATGAGTCCCAAAAAGGGAGCACACTTCATGGAGAGCAATTAGAAACAGAAGCAGAAGTAATACTCAAATTTCCATTTATTAACCAGAGCACAGGGCAGCAACCCCAGCACTTCAGCATTCAAGCCTTCATCAGGGGGTGTGGCTTTCAAGATCAAAGTGCAGGTTTAAGTACAAAAGCAGTGATGCCATCATCAAACAATGACATGTAGATACAAAATCATTAAATCCAAATTACAAAACAAATACATATTTACACACACAACAATGCTTGTCTGAGATAATAACCTGAGAGAAAATTAAGGTATTAGGTAAACACCACACATGTCCACAATGAAAACATTGGGTGGCTCATTTCTGAGATGGACGGCAGATAGGTGGCACATTTTGGCTGAATATAATGATGCACGGCATAGTCATGGGAATGCCCCCTTTATTTGTACCGCATACATTATTTCCGCATGATGGTACATCTGGAGATGCACACCGCATCTCTGTCTTTCGAACATCGTGCGTTGGTGCATTTTTCGAGGTGGGCGGCACGTCTCTACTTTGCGTCACACATCTTCTTTGAAAATGTGGGCCTAGGTTTCAAAGCATTCATAGTGCTTGTGTAAGTGCATAGAATATATTAATGTTACTAGTTAATTTTTCTTTATTCTTATTTTTTCTGTTTGCTGTTTTTAGTGTATTCAGTAATTGGAACATATTATCTTTCCTTCAGTTATTGTTTTAATTATATTACTACCAGTGACTTCGAGTATTATATCCTTTAGCAACCCTTTATTATCCTTTTAATTGTTTCCTTTGAGTAGGATTTTTTAGGAACCTTAAAGGGACACTGTCAACCCCCCTAGGACTCTAAGTTTCCCTAGTTTAAATAACACATTTTATGATTGTTCACATTCTGTAAAGATTGCTGATGTAGCTGGTAGTTTGATTCTGATTCTGTTCTTCTTTTAAAAAGTGAAAAACTGACTGCCACACAAAAACATGTTTGTTTACATTCCTTGATCAACTCCCACTGCATCCTTTCTGGACTTAGGAACACCCCAACACAGTCTAGCTACTTATTATGCAGTGAGAGTAGAGGAGACTATTGTATCATGAATGACTGCACTGCTTGGGGGTGTTTCTAATGTTCAGGAAGTGTGCACACTTCCTGAACATTAGAAACACTCCTGAACAGTGCAGTCACTGCATAATAAGTAGTTCAAGGATCCGAAGCAAAACAAGGCTGGGTATTTATTTATTTATTTAAGAGATTTACCAGGAAGGCATACTGAGCGGAGTACCGCTTCGATTCCAGATGCGCCGTGGGGGAATGGGTTACAAGGGTGAAGTAATGAGATGAAAACAGTTCAAATACATGTGTGCCAAGGTTATGACAGACAGTAGTACAGTAGAACATAAAAATACAACAAAATAGAGAGAACGATAATGACGACAAGGTGGGTAAGGCATACAGCTTAAGTATTAATAGGATCATCATATGCAATTTACAATAGCACTATGTGTCATTTTCAGGAACACAGGCCCAGACTGGAGTATAAAGTGGGTAGATAGGGTAGGAGTTGTGCAGGAGCCTGAGTAGAAAAGCTAGGTCTAATCCAAGGAGTTTAGGAGATGGGGGGAAGCAAGAGCATTTGGTCGCGAAATGTAATTTGAGAAGGGCGTTACGCTGGGGGGTACTGGTGGTGTGTCTAATGTCAGCTGCCAGTGAGTTCCACAACTTGGGCAATCTGAAACTGAAAGCTCCCTGAGCAGATCTGGTGGATCGATGAGGGATGTGCAGGAGCCTGGAGTCGATGTTCCTGAGATCATAAGTAGGTGGGGTGAGGGCAGATAGGGAAGCAGATGGGTAGGAGGGGAGTGTGTGTGACCAGAATTTGGCAGCGAGTCTAGCACCATGCAGCGATCGCCGGTTATGGAGGGATGGAAGGTCAAGGGACTGGTACAGGCTGCAGTGGTGGGTGTTGGGAGAGCGGTCCAAGGCGAACCGGCAGGAGTGGAATAGTGGGTCAAGCCTGATTAGGGACGTGTGAGGGACGGCGCCGTAGATGACGTCTCCGTAGTCAATAATTGGGAGGATCATTTTTTTGGACAATGGCTTGTCTAGTTGGTAGCAGGATGCAATACTTGTTACAACAGAGTGCACCAAGCATGGGGTGCAGTTTTTTGTACAGCATGTCTATATGTGCAGAGAAGTCAAGGTGCTGATCAAGCCAGATACCGAGATAGCGATATGTGGTGCAGGATGTGAGAGGTGTTCTGTCCAAGGTAAAGAATGCGGGTGGTTCGGTAAGCCGGGTTAATTTAGTTCTGGAGCCGAAGGTGAGGGAGACCGTTCTTTTTGAGTTTAAGAATAGTTGGTTCCCAAGGAACCAGTGTTGGATGGAGTCGAAGTCCTTTTGTAGACAGGCTGTCACGGCGGATGCGGTTGGACCAGAGGCGAATAGAACAGTGTCGTCTGCATACATGTGAATGGCAGATTGGGTGCAGACAATAGGCAGATCGTTGAGGAATATTGAGAATAGCAGCGGACTGAGTACAGAACCTTGGGGTACACTGCTGGTGACTGGGAGAGGGGTGGAAAGAGCTGTTCCAATGCGGACTAATTGTGTCCTCCCTGAGAGGTACGATTGGAACCAGTTATTTGCTGTCTTGGACAGTCCAGATTTGGCCAGTTTAGACAGCAACAGGGGATGCGAGACCATGTCGAACACTTTTGCCAGGTCTATAAATATGGCTGCTATTATTTCCCCTTTGTCCATGCCTGTAAGTATGGAGTTTGTGAGGCGAAGGAGGGAGGTGGTGGTGGAATGTTTTTTTCTGAACCCGGCCTGGTAGGGGGTGAAGAAGGAGTTAGTATCCAGATAGTGGTGTAGTTGGGATAAAACAAGGCGCTCTTGAATTTTGGCTAGGATGGGGAAGAGGGAGATAGGCCAATAGTTAGAGGGGGAGGAACGGTCCCCTTCCTTGGGAAATGGGATGACAGTGGCTTGCTTCCATGCTGTGGGGACTGCCCCTAATTTAAAGGACAGGTTATAGAGCATGGATAAAGGGTGGCTATAGCTGTGCTGAGAGTAGGAGCATTTTGGAATCCAGGCCCGATGGACATTTCCCTTTGGCGGATTTAGTGAAAGTAGGATTTTTGCACCTGGCCAGGAGCGACTTGGCGGAGCGAGAAGGAGGTCAGGGTGGGTTCGTCAGGGGGCATGGGGGGAGCAATGGGGAGCACGAGGGGATGGGGGTGGGGTTGGAAGGAGAGGAGGGAGGAAGTAGCGGAGGAAAAGTAGGAATTAAACTCGGAGGCAACCTGGCTGGGAGTTGAGACGATTTTACCTTCGATGTTAAGAGTGGGGGAGGGGGTTGAGACGGCAGGGTGAGGAGGGATTTTATGGACTTCCAAAATTGTGAGGGGTGGGTGTGGTTATTGTTGAAAGCTGTTTTGAAGTAGTTTGATTTGGCCCGTCTTATGAGTCTAGTACAGGCATTTCGCAGAGACCGGTACTGAAGCTGTGCTGCATTGGCACCCGTGGCCTTGAAGGATTTCCAGGCACGGTCTCTGGCACGGAGTTTTTCCATAAGGTTCGCTGTTACCCAGGGTAAGTGGAACCCTCTGACTCTGGATCTCCGTAGTGGGGCATGTATGTCCCAGATGGCAAGGACATTTGTAGCGAAATAGTCCAGGGCTTCATCCATGGAGGAGGCTCTGGGGATGACGGACCAGTCTATGGTGGTAAGGTCGTTTAGGAGAGCAGTCTGATCCAGAGATTTATAAACTCTGCTGTACAGCATGCGGGGTGGGGGCCGGGGACAGAAGATTTTGAGCACTAGGAAAATCATATGGTGGTCACTGAGGGAGTCTGGCAAAAGGCCAGCTTTAATTATCCTATGAGGGTGGGTTGAAAGATCCCAGTCCAGTAGTGAGTGTTTGTTTGATTTATGGTTTAGGCGGGTAGGTTCCCCTATTTGCTGGTGCAGATTTAGAGTGCTTATTTGACTACGCGTTTTGTAGGCAGCATTGCCTAGCCAGTTCTGATTGAAATCACCAAGGATGTGGAGTTCGCCACCTTCGGTAAGGGCCCTCAGATTGCCCAGGTGTTCAAGGATGCTAGTTGATGGTGTGTCTGGCAGACAGTAGGACCCAGCTATGTAAATTGGATGGAGTGGAGCAAGGGGATTTTAATCAGGAGGGAGTCTATGGATTGTGTGGTCGATGGTGGAGTGATTACTGAGAACTGGAGGTTTGTGGAGACATACATGGCAGTGCCACCACCCTTCTTACTCCCCTGCCTGTCTTGTCGGATTAGAGAGAAGCCCGGTATAGAGAATTCTTCGTCCCAGTGGTGAGGCTTCAGCCATGATTCAGTGCTGATTATGATATCCAGGCGCAGGGCCAGAACAGTTGTTTGAAGGGCAGCCAATTTATTTAGGATACTGCATATATTGAGGTGGATGATTTTGAAACCTTTGGGGAGGGGTGATGATGGTGTGGGTTGCTTGGCTGCGGGGGTAGCCTGGGGTCCTGGGTTCCATTCGACATCCCCTGCTAAGAGGAGAAGAAGAACAAGGTGTGCATTAGGTGCGATCAGTTTACTAGGAGCTCTGCGGGTGGGAAGAATGGAGGTTACTAAGCTTCTCTTTGGGACAGAAAAAAGTGGGAGATAAAGTACAGTTAACACAGCATGGAAAGAGGGGGGGAGTATAGAGGCCACCGGGGTCCATTTATGCCCATGTTGCCAGTTGTGAGTCGTTAGTGCCGAGGAGGAGTTGGGGTAAGCTTGATAGTTGAGGAGTGGATTGTTAAAGTGTCTGGTAGGCTAGGATTGGATACGTGTGGGAGGGAGGCTGTGGCTATGCATAGCAAGGTGATAGTTTGTTCTTTTTTTTTTTTTGTTTGTTTTATTACACTCAAGCAGGGGATGGTTTTTATGAACAGGTTGCTCTGCGGTGGCCGCTAGTGGTGAGAAAATATAATGGACTATTGGGAAAGTGGGCTGATTGGTTTAGTAGCTCACCAGGTCACCTCTATAAAAGCAGGAGCCGACCAAGGGTGGTGGTGGGCCTGCGCGAAGCGCAGGTGGGGCTAGAGCTCAGATAATAAGTTGGCCAAGGAGTTAATTCTGCCTGCAGCCTCTATGCCCCTCCGATTAAGCTTTTACAGACTGCACACAAAAGGCGCCAAAATTAAACGTTAGCAAATCACAGCTCCTTGCAGAGAGCTGCTCCAATGCTTCGGTGGCTACCTGGCTCCGGTTCTTTCGGTGTGCTCCATGGGGGGGGGGTCTCTGCTGGAGTGGGGAGGGCTGGGGACTCCTGCCCTTGCAACCCTCTGGTGCTGCGGAGGTAAGAGAGAGGTAATATAAGCAGGGTTTGACAAATAGGGGAGGGGTTAGTCAGAACAAACTAAATTTAAATTTCTTTTTTTTTTTTCTCTTGGCTAGTGCGCTGATCAGTACAGTCTGGGGCTCGTTAACACAGTGCAACTGGCTTACAGCAATTACTTTACAGCCCCGAGAGAAATTCTAAACAGTCCCCAGAACAGAGCTCAGATAATACTCAGATAATCAGGACAGAATTACAACAAAAGTTCCCCGATGTTAATCAGTTGGCCGAGGAGTTAATTCTGCCTGCAGCCTCTATGCCCCTCCGATTAAGCTTTTACAGACTGCACACAAAAGGCGCCAAAATTAAACGTTAGCAAATCACAGCTCCTTGCAGAGAGCTGATTCAACACTTCGATGGCTACCTGGCTCCGGTTCTTTCGGCGTGCTCCACGGTGGGGGGGGAGGTCTCTGCTGGAGTGGGGAGGGCTGGGGACTCCTGCCCTCGCGACCCTCTGGTGCTGGCTCCGGTTCTTTGGCGTGCTCAGCGGGGGTCTCTGCTTGAATGGGAGGGCTGGGGACTCCTGCCCTCGTGACCCTCTGGTGCTGGCTCCGGTTCTTCCGGCGTGTTCCGCGGTGGGGGTCTCTGCTGGAGTGGGGAGGGCTGGGGACTCCTGCCCTGGCGACCCTCTGGGTATAATTATACACTGTCATGCATTTCAGTTCTATAAAGGAAGGAGGCAGATAAAACAACCAGTGACATTAGTGGGTTTTTAACTTGAAATAATATGGATATAAAAAAGAACTACAAAAGAACCCCAGAGAGATGTAGAAAAGGTTGAAGTGTCTCTTTAATTTAATAGTTCCCTACTGATAATATTTCACTTGTTTAGTTTAGTTTTTTTTTCCTTTCTCTTAGCTAGCTCTAACAAGCATTTGTCAGTGCCAAACCTTGACTGCTTATATGTGCTGTTTAGGTATTTGCAAGTGAAAGTACCATGCCTAAGAACTGTCATGTGCCCTCCCCCAAGACATCCACTGTGTCTTTCTATTCAGTATTCACAGAAGAGGGGGAAGGGCAAGAGCCGCAGCAGTACAGCAGTTGCTAAGGCTCTAGGCCGGTCAGCCTCACTTCAGTAGTGGGGAAGATCATGGAGACATTGGTTAAAGAAAGGATAGTGGGGCACGTAGAAGCCATTGGAGCCCAGGACCATAGGCAACATGGATTCACAGTGGGGAAGTCATGTCAGACAAATCTGGTTGATCTCTTTGACTGGGTGACAAAGGAAGTAAATCAGGGTGAGGCAGTGGACAATGCTTACCTTGATGTAAGCAAATGCTTTGACACCGTCCCACATAGGAGGCTGATAAACTAGCTGAGTAGGCTGGGCATGGGAGAAAGGGTGGCAAACTGGGTTAGAAACTCGGTAACAGACAGGAGGCAAAGAGTGGTGGTAAATGGGGTGCAGTCTGGGGACAGGGGATGACCAGTGGGGTGCTGCAGGGATTGGTCCTGGGGCCAGTCCTGTTCAACGTCTTCATTAGTGACATTGCAGAAGAGCTGAAGGGAAAGGTCTGCCTGTTTGCAGATGACACCAAGATCTGTAAGACAGTGGATACCCCAGAGGGGGTGGAGAAAATGAGGAGGGACCTGGGGAAGCTTGAGAAATGGTCTGAGGACTGACAACTGAAGTTTAACTCGAAAAAGTGCAAAATTATGCACCTGTGACACAGAAACCCTGGGGAAAGGTACAGGATGGGGGGGGTTGCTGACAGTCACAAAGAAGGAAAGGGACCGTGGGGTTGTTATTTCAGATGACCTGAAAATGTCAAAGTGGTAATGCAGCTGGGAGGGCCAGTGACGTGAGATGGTACAGAGTTTACAACACAAGACTTATGAGGAAAAATTAAGGGACCTCAATATGTACTGAGTGGAAGAGAGGAAGAAAAGAGGGGATAGGATAGAAACATTGAAGTACCTCAAGGGTATAAATATAACTACAGAGAAGCAGGAGACAGCTGCTATAGGCATATGTGCCAGCTTCTGTGTGATATTCTTTTGTTCTTCTAAATCTGTAATCTCCAGTATTTCAGTAACCACATGACCACACTGCCTTCTGTGGGCAATTTTATGCTGATTGATGCCTGGTGTCAGATGGCAGACAGAGGGCTCACCAGATTGTGTTGCCATTTGAACAACTTCATAGAGTGTTCTTTTACTGGTAAGCATTTTGGAAAGCTGGTGAAGGTCTCACAATTTTATTATGAGTGTATCTCCTTATGTCTGTCTCCTTTGGTCCCCCCATCCCCACACCCCAACAGTCATCAGTGGCCACATATTTTTTCACAGGGCTATGGTCAGCTTGGTCATCCTGACTGACCCCCCAAGCCCTGCCCCCAACATCAGGCCAATCTGCTCACCTCCATGGATTACCCCTGTGCTGGGGTGGTGAGGAGCTTCCCAGGTCAACCCACTGGAGCAGGATCCGGTTGAGGAGGTGCCATTTGGGGCAGGCAGAGGGGTTCGGAAGCTCATGCTGTCTGACCATAGCCCATTTTCCATTTTTCTCCCCTTTGCGGAGTGCGGACGTGCAATGACGCTTAGGCACAGCGTGCTAACATCTGCCACACTCCACCACCCTTTACTATATCACTGTAGTAGCATCCACGGTCGTCACCAGGGGCCACTACACAGCAGTGGGTCCCTGGATCCCACCCTGGGATAGGTGAGCAGTCCTCTGGACACTCAATCCTATCCCTCCCTTGCCAACCCCTGGTGGCCCAGGCTTGTGTCCGAACCCGGGTCGCCAGCTTGGAGTGAGGTGTGGCGTCCAGCGCCTCAACCCTCAGTGCCAGTGGCCCAGCAGCAATGCTGCCTTTAATACTCCCCTCCCCTCCTCTTCCTGCTCCAGTGTACCCTGTCCCCCACGTACAAGTCACTATTCCCCCAGACCCTACCCCAGTTAGTCACTAACCCATACTGTTTCATGTGGCACCAATCCCTTAGCCACTCGAACTCCTCAAGCCTAACCTTCCTCCCCATGCTTGCACATGGTACTGGCAGTACCTCCAAGAATGCCACCGACTTCCCCAACCCCTCACACTGCCTGCCCAAGTACTCAAACCTCCCCCTCACTACTTCCACAGTGTCCCCCGCCAAGTCGTTTGTACCCACATGCAACAGTGAATGCAGTTTCTCCCTCCCCCTTGCTGCACACTTGAGCAGTGCCTGCCCTGCCCCTCCTGCAGTCAACTTGGGGACAGCTTCAACCCAAATATGGCTGTGCCTTTCCCCCTTTCCACCCTATCTCACCCATTTCAGTATAGAATCCCCCAGGATGAGTACCCCTGCCCCTTACCCCTTTCCTTCTAATGCCCCTTCCACCACCCCAGTATTCGTTCTTCCCTGTCCCTTACCCCCGCCAACTGCACCCTCTGTGACTTCTGTGTCTGTATCCCCGACTTCCGCCTCACAACTTTTCTCTGCCTTATTCCTCCCATCCCCCTTGAACCCCTTCCCAGCCTGACTACTTCCAACTGGGCTTCCCATGTCGACTTCCCCTCCTCCCCTGCTGATTTCCAACCCCTCTCCTATCCCCACTGTTGTTGATTTAGAGCCCCCATTCCTTTCTACCCCAATAGTGATGCCCCTGCCATCCTTCCCCTTTCCCGTAGCCTTCTCTCCTTCAGTCACCTCCCCTTCTTCCTTACTAGCCCCTTTCTACCCTTTTGTCCTCACTATCTCTTCCCCTACCTGTTGCCATCCCTCTCATGCCCTGTTTGTCCTCCCTCTTCAGTATGTTCCTGCTCCCCCATTCTGTCCGAAAGCAGACTTTTGAATCTATTCCTAGTCGATACCTGTCCTACATCTCTTCCCCCTATCAGTTCCCCCCCAGTTGTTCCCCTCCGTGCCACCCCTGGTCCCTCCCTACCTGCAGCCATCTGCTCTCTCCCTTGGTACTCCTCGTGGTCTCTTCCTCCCCCATCAGGAGGCCCCCCCGCCCTCGCCTCGGGCACCCCCTTCCTTCTCTTCTCTTTTCTGCTAGTGCCTCTGATACTGGGGTCGGTTTCAGTCCCTAGTTGTTCTTCCTCCATCCCTCTTAGCCATCCCCTATTCCCCCCTCAAGATGCCTACCATACTCATCTGCCCTGCCACTTAGATGCCTCCTTAACCTCCACAGTTCCTCCCTCAAACTAGCCAGTCATCTACAGACCATACAGCCCCCCCATCCTCCAAGCCCAGTCCAGGATCATGGCATACCCACACCCTGTACACCCCTCCACCCTTCCAAAGATGTCCGCCCTATTGACATGTGGCACCTGCCCCATTTTGGCCCCCATCTTATGTTACAGGCTCTTACTCCCACGTTCTGTACCCTACTACAATTGTTAGGCCCCTATTTACTCAAATTCCTGTCCACCCCCACAGTAGACCCCCTACTGATCCCTTGCCGACCGGGGTAATTCAGTCTCAAATCTCATCCGTTAGATACTGTATTACTGTAGCAATCCTAAAGCCTCCTTGTTCGTTTTTCACCCCTCAGCTACTATACTTTTTGTTCTCGGCTCTCATATAGTTTCACTTAGCCCAGTTAAAAATCCTATTGCACTCCAAGTATTACTCAGCTCAGTTAGATAAATAAACAGAACAAATAAATATGCATTGTTACAGCAATCATAACAGTATAGTTCAGTACTTAGCTCAGTTAGAGAAATAAACAGAACAACTAAATCTGTATTATTACAGCAATCCTAAAGTATCCAATCATTGCTTTGTCTCCACTCCAGAGACCCTGCTGTAATATAGGACCACAGGGGACTATGGGCGGGAGGGTGGGCAACTGTAAAGTCCCGGCAGCGCTCCATTGAGCTTGCGCACTCCCCCTCTTTCACTCGCTCATTCTATTTCTCCCTACACTGCAGGCTGCCCTTTTGTACTGGGGTTCTGCTTGCACTGGCGCCTGTTTCTGCCCCCAAAGAAATCCGCAGCAGTCCTGACACAGCTCCATTGAGCTCACTCACTCCCCCTCTCTCACTCGCTCATTCTGTTTCTCCTGGTGCTGCAGGTTGCCCTTTTGTACTGGGCTCCTGCCTCTGTTAGTGCCTTTTTCTGCCCACAAAGAAATCTGCAGCAGTCCTGACAGAGCTCCGTTGAGCTAACTCACTCCCCCTCTCTCACTCGTTCGTTCTGTTTCTCCCACCGCTGCAAGCTGTCCTTTTGTACTGGGCCCCTGCCTTCATTGCTGCCTGTTTCTGCCCACAAAGAAATCTGCAGCAGTCCCAACAGAGCTCTGTTGAGCTCACTTACTCCCCCTCCCTCACTCGCTCATTCTGTTTCTCCCGGCGCTGCAGGCTGCCCTTTTGTACTGGGCTCCTGCCTGCGTTGGTGCCTTTTTCTGCCCACAAGGAAATCCCCAGCAGTTCCAACAGAGTTCAGTTGAGCTCGGTCACTCCCCCCTCACTCGCTCGATCCTAATCTGTCACAAACACTGATGTCCAAAAGCGACTGCGCTATTCTGCCCCGGAAGCTTGAAAACACTTTTCTGCCAGGATGTAAAAAATGACAGCTGAACTGTTCATAAGAAGGTGTAAAAAAATGCCAGTGTTGAAAATCTGGCGTGAAAATATTACAAATTTGCTAAGTTACAAGGGTGCGTGGAAACTGCACAATGCAAGCTCGTAACACAGTCATTTTATGGAGTTTCATCACAAAATTTTCAACATAGGCATTTTAGGACCTCTGCTCATGAACAGTGTCACTGTGATTTTCTTAATGCATCCCGAACACTGATTTCCCACAGCGACTGCGCTATTCTGTGCCAGAAGTGCAAAAACACATTTTGGCCAGGATGTGAAAAATGACAGCTGTACTGTTCATAAGGAGGTGTGGAAAAATGGCAACGTTGAAAATCTGGAGTGAAAATATTGCAAATTTGCGAAGTTACGAGCGTGCATGGAACCTGCGCAACACACGCTCGTAAAACAGTCATTTTTTGGATTTTTCCCACCAAATTTGCAACATAGACTTTTTGAGAGCCCACCTCATGAACACTGGCACTGTCGTTTCATTAATCAGTCCCAAAAGGTGATTCCACACAGTGACTGCAAAATCACCATTTGGGAAAGATTAACGCCATGACAGTGGCTGATTTCATGAGGAGGGGGCCCAATAACCCCATGTTGAAAATTTGGTGCCAAAATTCAAAAAAAGGCCTGAGATATGCAAAAAAGTTGACAAAGCCCTATTTATGCCATTATACAGCTTACCGGCATTTTCTCAGTTCGCAGTCGGCTTTGAAGAGTGCTGACGTGTTCCCAGTCCACCGGAGATCATTGCACCGGACTCCGGAGGTAAGTATGGGGTGAGGGGGGATGGGAAGGCAGGGTGCTCAGTGGGTGGGCGCGGGTTGTGGGAGGGGGCAGGGAGACTGCTAGGGACCGTTTTCTTTTTTACAGGTTTTAAAAAAAAAAAACATCGCGGGATGGTTTTTTCTTTACAGGGGCATTGTGCACGCTGGGGTGGGCTCCCAGTGTGCCATCTGAATGTTTGGGGGGGCTGTAGCTGATGGGGGATTGGGCACCCCCTTGGAATAAGCCAAACATTTTGGTGGGGGGAACCATTATGCCGGTGGTTAGTGGGCTCCCCCATCGGCAATCTGAGCTCGTGAGGGGACTGAAGCCGATGGGGATTGGGACCCCCATCGGCAAATAAACACTGTTGTGGGAAGGGCACATGCTGCTGAGGGGGACTGGGCACAGTCATGTTGTTTGTGAACACAGCGGCAAGCCACTGCCATGTTCACAAACAATATTACAGTACCAACGTTCTGTCCAGCAATGATGGGTCGCTCCCTCATTGCAGCGGAATGGCTGACGCTGCAATGATGAGGTGGCCCCTGATTGCAGCGGCTGAAATGTTTCCAGGTTGTGACACACTGGCTGAACTAGTGTCAGCAGCAGCGTGCCACCCCAGCGGGGAAAGCGGGCCAAGCCTCAAAAGGCAGTGGGGGCATTGGCCACAACTGGGCCACAACTGTGCCGCGCCTCCACAACCTGCAGCAAGCTGCAGCAATATGTTTCTTGCGCATGCACGCAATCAACATAAAAATGTCAAGTCTTAACAAAATTCTGAATGTTGTCTCCTGGAATATCAAAGGCTGTAATAATCCACTTAAAGGAACTAAAATTTTGGCTTTTCTCAAATCCATGAAAACAGAAATTGCCTTTCTGCAGGAGACTCACATTACTCCTGCAAAAACTGCCAAACCTAAAAGGTCATGGGTGTGTATGGTTTATGGGAATTCTTTTAACTCTAAAAGTAGAGGTGTATATATACTGTTTCACAAGAATTTGAATATTACAGTTGATTCTACTATTGTTGACCCAGAAGGAAGGTGCATCATCACCCAGGTCTGAATAGAGGAGAGAAAGTTATCTCTAGTTAATGTACATGCCCCTAACAATAAACAATCTGATTTCTTTGCCTCTCTGGCAAATACTATTTTTAGTAATACTGCTGAGGAAATGATTATTGCTGGTGACATGAATACAGGCGTTGATCCTTTCATGGATAAAAGTTACTTGGGCCCTGCAATTCATTCTGTCTCTTCCAATGCCTTTAGTAAATTTTGTAGTGAGTTGGTTGATATGTGGACGATTATCCATCCAAAAGGTAAAGACTGCACCTTTCATTCTACCAGGCATAACTCTTTCAAGCAGGCTTGATTTCATTTTCATCCCTAAATAACTTATTGGGGGTCTGACCACAAACAACATAGGTAACATTACCATTTCTGATCACGCCCCTCTGTCCATGGGTACTAGTTTAGGGTATATTTATTTAGTGGAAAAACATTTGACATTTTATTGCAGCTTGCTTAATAGCGGTGAATTTATTACTTGGCTAGGTAATGAAATAAAAGCCTTTTTTGAATTAAATGATAATAACAAAGTAACTGAGTTTACTCTTTTGGACTCCTTTAAGGCATTTATTGGGGTAGAATAACTTCCTTTCATCTCATAAGAAAAAAATAAAGGAAGCTGAACTTCCTATTCTTGGGGCCTATGCTCCAATGGGTGGGAATTATACACATGAGGCATGTATCCTGCCCACGGAGCTCTGCACCTGTGGACAGGTGTGCACTGGTGGCATGCACAACTGCCGGCCACCTGTCCATGGCCCCCTCCCCTGGCACGTGGGTACACTCAGGATCACGTGGAGTGGTTGTGGGCAGAGGTGTGCACCTGGGTGGCATCCAATGGGATGCCCATCCTGGATCCCTCAGTGGATCCCATACATGATGGGGGGGTGCATTGGCTGCACTCCCCCATGTATATCCGCATGGCTTGCAGCTGTGGAGGTGAGAAATGGGATGTGCTGCTGAACATGCCATGCCCCCAAACTGACAGGGAGGTATGGGATGGGGCGGTGCCAAGAGGTGTGTGTGTGTGTGTGTGTGTGTGTGTGTGTGTGTGTGTGTGTACTACAGTGCATTGCATCATCCCCACAGGGGCTGGGATCCTGAGCGAGGGGAGCCACAGAGGCAGTGCTGTATGGGGGTCTGCCGTCCATGGGCTGGTGCCCCTGTGTGTGTGTGTTGGAGGGGTTTGACTGGTGCTGGAGTGGGTGGCTCTGGGTGGCCTGTGCCTATGGATGCCGATGTTGTGGGATGGTGGCATGGGGCATGCAGGGGACTTATGGCAGGGTTTCTCTGATGTACCAGCTACCCCCCAGTGCACAGCTGTAAGTGGCTATGTACATGCTGCATAGTGCTGGCACACCCCCTGCGTGTTGTGATCTGCGCAGTGGGGGATTGAGTGCATAGGGGCTGCGTGCCCTGTTTTGTGAATTCTGCACGGAGGCGCTCCACACCTTCAAACATAGGGGACCTTGTGAGGAATCTGAAAACTAAAGAGAAACTTTTTTTGAAAACTGGAGGCAAATGTCTAGCACTACACAGAGACATAATAGGCCTCTGATATGCCATTAATACTATACATAGTCAAAAAGCTGAATATGCATTATTTCACCTTAAACAAAGTTATTGGGATGCAGGAGAGGCTCTGGGGAGACTTCTTGCCCATAAATGAAGAAAGACCTCTGAGGCATCTAAGATTGCATCTATTAAGAATAAGGATGAACCGCCAATCTTCTCACTCAACCAAATTGTTGATACATTCAGTAGTTACTGCTCTAGACTATATCAATCTGAAGTTTATTTCTTTCTTTCTCAGATTACTAGTACCTTCGAGCCAGAGACTCTTTTACAAAGGTTCCATGTCAGGTGGGAACAGCAGTTAACAACAAAAAGGGCAATTGCTTAACAGAGTGACAGTTTGACAAGAAACATTACACACAGTAGAGACAGCAATATAAAATATGGTTACATTTATTACAAACAATAAATAATTGTAACAGCATTAGTGCCGTCAGTAGGATGACTTTGTCTGTAACAGGGTAGTAGGTAGCAATACCGGCTGATGAGTTCATAACAACAATCGGTGTTAGAAAAGAAAAATATATAGGGTTGCAGGTAGGTACCATAATTTATATTGTAGTAACTTTAAAGCAGTCAGCAAATTGACATTATCTGTACCAGAGTGGAGAATAGGGGAGAGGGGAGTGGAGCAGTGGCCCAACCAGTGGCAAAAGAGACAAGAGATGACTGAAAGTTGGGAGGGGGAAGCTAGGTGGGGTAGGTAGTAAGTGGGTCACAAAAGTCATTAGCAGAGTGGATGTAGAGTTGATTATAGATGGGGTGGTGGCTTAGAGGTTAATAGGGGTGGTGGGGGAGTGATAGATGCAATTGGAGGTTATGGTAAGACTTACTGGGGGGTCAGCTAGGTGGGGAAGTCATAGCTGCTAAGTGTTGTGAGGTGCTGACAGAGCTTGTACTTGAATGGACCAAGCTTGGATTCGTCCAGGATGTCTGAGGGGAAGGAGGCCATTTATGCAGCTGGGAGCTCTGAACATAAAAGACCATTGCGATTGTGTTGTGCAGCAGAATGGCACTTGGTATGTGTGCTTGTGTGTGCTTGATGTGTGCACTTCTCATACTGCGGGGGGTGGGTGCACATGTAAGAAGATGTTGGGTGGTTGGTGGGGTTAGTCCGAGGCAGTTTTTTTTTTTAAGTTAATTGCGACCAAAACAAATTAGATATATTTCTCCTTACTTTAAATCTTCCCTCAATCTCAGACCATGGTCCATTACAAACAATCTCTTAATAAACCTACCGTATCTCCCAAGAGGAAGTTACAAAGGCCAGTTCTTGTTTGCCTGCTGGTAAAGTGCCTGTCCCTGATAGCCTTACTGGAGAATTCTTTAAGGCTACTATACAACACATTGCCCCTATCTTACATAGAGTTTTTGCATACTGTATGTCTATGATTCTGGAACCCTTCCTCATTTCACGAGAGAAACCACTATTTCGGTAATTCACCAAAAAGACAAATATCATTCATTATGCAAAAATGATCATCCTATTCCATTAATTAATGTAGACTGTAAAATTCTAGCCAAAATTTTGGCAAATAGGCTAAATAAAATTATTGAGCAATTAATTCATCCTGATCAGGTCGGCTTTGCCTCAAGATGTCATAGCTCTGACTTTCTGCTGAAAATAATCCACATAATTCATGCTTCGAAAGAAGTGAAATCTCACCCGACTCGTCTCTCACTACATGTGAACAAAGCCTTTGATCATTTAGAATGGGAATATGTGATCAAAATTCTTAATAGTTATAATTTGGGTAGTTACTTCTGCAACTGGGTGCAAGTACTGTACTTTGAAGGCTATGCCAACGCGAGGGTTAATGGCCTATTTGCTGATAAGCTTCTGATTATTAAAGGCACTAGACAAGGATGCCCTCTTTCACTACTATTGTTTATTTTAGCCCTGAAACCTCTCCTTATTCAAATTAGATTGACTACCTTCTTCTAGAGCATAACCATAGGGAACGTTCATAGAATCTCTGCTTATGCAAATGATGTTCTCCTTTCTATGACCCATCTAACAATTTCAATATCTTCACTATTAAAGGTCATTCAAGATTTTTCAAGCTTTTCAGGCTTTCAAATTAATTTTAACAAATCTGAAGCTCTTCTGTTAGCAGGTAATATAAATAGACATGTCTTTAATCAGAATAAAATCAAGATTATTCCTAAGGGTATTACATTTCTTGGCATCACCTTAAGCTCTAATATTACTCAGACTATACACTATAAATTCAATGTCCTTTTAGACAAGTAGGAATCAGACATGAGCAGATGGAGTAAAATATTCCTTTCAGTATAGGGGAAGCTACAAGCATTTAACATGGCGTTTGCCCCAAAAGTTTATTATCTCTTACAACACCTACCACTGCACATTCCATCACATATTTTTAATAAGATTTATTCTTTGAACAGGAGATTTTTATGGGATAATAAACCACCACACATTTCCTTAGTAAACTTCAACAACTTAGAGAAAACGTTGGTTTTAACCTCCCTAATGTTAAAATTAGACATGACTCGGTTACAGCAGCGCAATGTATTAATCTGCTATGGCTATATAACAAACATGAAATGCCAGGTTGTTGGGTTCACTTGGAGACTGCACTATTGAAAGGTTGTCATGCCAGAAAAAAATTATACTCAGGCACTCCAAAATACTTGAGCTCACATCCAATTTTAAAGCAGGTTAGTAAATCATGGCAGGAAATAGCCACAGCATTAGAATGGGACCCCGTTTCTTCCCCTCACTGTCCTCTTTGGGGTAACAAGCTTCTTCTATGTAATGGGAAATGCCTGGACTGGACAATTATGAAAACATTCTTTTCCTAAATTATATAATTGACCCATCTACTGCCTCCCTGATGTCCTTCTTGCAGGTGAATCAGAAATTTCATCTGCCCAGAATGGAATTTCACAGACACTTACAGCTCAGAGAAATACTTGGAACAGTCTTTAATAAGGATTTGGCTTTTTCTTCAGTACATTTTTAGACAAAATCCATACAACTAATAAAAGCTATAAAACTATTTACAGAATGACTATTGATTCTAATCCTAATTCTATAGACTCTCTAATTTCTAAAATGGGAAAGTGAATTAAATATTAAAATCTCTCCTGATGAATGGAACCATTTACGGATCATGACATTGGAAGCGTGTACAGAAGCAAAAGACAGGCTTATTCAGTACAAGATTTTACACAAATGCCACCATTCTCCAAGTACATTGGTAGAATTAGGTCTATCTCAAGATGATTCATGCTGGAGATGCTTATCTGAGAAAATGACACACTCATATTCTATGGTCCTGCATAACCTTGTCACCTTTCTGGAGAGAAGTTATTTAAGTTTTTAAAATTGTGACTAAAAAAATCTTGCCTGCGCAGCTAAATTTGCAGTTCTGAGCATCTGCTCTAATCTTATAATTTACATAGAACCCAAGAAAATCTGGCTTATTGACACTTTTGTTACTGCTAAAAATTGGTAGCACCCATGTAGAGTGCTTATTATTGAGTGCTGCACATTTGAGTGACTCAATAATAGCGCTCTACAGGAGAGCGAGTGGTGCAATACCTCGCTATATCCTGTATAGCAAGTAGAGCAATAAGCTGTACTCAATATACAGGATATAGCATCCTTTGTGGCCGATTCCCACTGAGCTGCTTGCATAACTTAGTGGTGTACATCACCACTTGCGATGCAAGCAGACCCGGTTTGGGTCCATCTACAGGCAGGACATTTTTTTTTCACAATCCGTTAACTTGCCCCATGGTCCGCGCCTCGGAGTTGGTTATTTAAGTTTGGGGGGTGCAGGGGGCTTGGGTTCTCACAAGGGGGTGCGGGGTGCAGCCCCTGCATAAAAAAAGATTCCTGTGTGATTTAGTTAAGTATTGTACCAACCGTTGCTATTTGCAATGGTTGGTACAATATCTGTTGCCTTTTTGACTATGGGTTCAAGTTTGCTCACTCTATGTGATAGGCAGTCTTTGAGACTCGCCTTTATCACATAAAACCCTAAAAATGTGATTCAAAGACATTGGAAATGTTACAACCCTCCTTCAATGATAGAATGGTTACAAGATGTGTCTATTAGAGCTAGTTATGAGAGATTAGCATTAGATCCGGGCGGAATAAAAAATTCCACCTGCAGAGTGCCCATGGAATGACCATTCTGATTCTGCTGAATTTCACAGAATTTGGTGAAAATTCTTCAGAATTTCACCAAATTTTATATATCAGTTAGTTTGCTCTGGTTTTAAAGCTACATGTCCAAATTACACTAAATGTGGTATGCAGACATTCCGAAATGACTTGCATAAGTGAACAAAATTTCAGTGTTGTAGGTTAAAGGAGCAGAGTTATGGGTGGCCAAATGTTTAATAAAAATTACATTTTCAGTTATTTTGATCTCATTTTAAAACTTCTTATCCAACTTTTTCCACAGTTTTAGGATTTAGGGAACCTTACAACATGGGTATGTGCACACATTTAAGTCTCAAGCTTCAAAGGGGCTGAGTTATAAGTAGCCAAACATTTTGCCAGCATTTAGACTTCTGTTATTTTAGTGTGATATTGATAGTATTCATTAAAATGTATACAATTTACAGGTATGCAAGTTATCAGTACATTTATATATGTAAATAGTTTTATACTTCTAGCTTTAGATTGGACTGAGTTGTAGCCTGGAAAACATGTTGTGAAAATTTAAACTTCAGTTGTTTCCCACTAAATTTAAAAAAAACATACTTAAATTTAACTAGTTTTGAAACATCTAAACTACTATACCACATAGTCATTTCTGACAGAGTTCATATTTACAGCTTTAAATAGGATTGGATTAAAATTAGTAAAAATTTCACAACCTTTTAAAATTAAATTTTGCAAGAACTGAACTTTAAAACTAAAGAAGGCAATGCCATTAAATTTGACAGGTTCTTAGACCTTACAAAGAGACTGAGTGTGCCAATTTTATTAATTGCTTGCTGTCAGAAACTGCAAAATAACATCTGTATTTAAAGTCAAATCCCATGAGTCTTTGTGAAAATTGTGGAATTTCATGAAAATTCCATAAAATGGGAATTTGCTAATTTCACTCAGCCTTATCTAGGGATTCTAATTAAAGGATAGTGATATGAGAGGCAGGTAGTGTAGGGGGTCATCGGTTTCAGGAGTTAGATTATACATCGTTTCATGAAGAACTGGACAGCTGAGCTGGGTAGCACAAGAGTGGTAGACTCCCAGGTTGGAACAAGGAAGCACAGAGTGCCAACAATTCCAGACTGCATACAGGATATATAAGGATCACATCCAGTAAATTGATGATCCAGGGAGCATGATGTACACAGAAGTCTGGGATTTAGAGGTTCTCAGAAAGATGTAGTTGGGGAAGACAATGTCTGGGGCACCAGAAAGGAAGAATTCTGGCTATTCCAATGGGACAGGTTGATAGGAAAAAGAGTAGGTGACTCACGTTTTAAGGGATTTTGTCACAGTAAATAATAAAGCTTTAATCTGGCTATGCCAAGAGAGAAAGGGGGCAAAATAGTCACCCAGAGAGGAGCAGCAGGGCTGCAAAAAAACTCAGGTCAATTTATCAAATGAAGTAGTGGTACATACATTGTGATTGTTAACTTCCACAAAAAGAATTCTGGATGCTTCATCTATATGCTATAAGAAGACCACTAAAGCAGTAGGTAAGGCTATAGAGGGATGTTGGGGTGTATTACTAGAGGTATCACAAGTCGTAAGAGGGAGGTAATAATCCCTCTTTACAAGACACTGGTTAGGCCCCATCCGGAGGTGGCACATGCTCAAGGACATTAACAAAATGTAGGCAGTCCTGAGAAGGGCAACCAAAATGGTACAGGGACTGCATCAGAAAACACATGAGGACAGATTAATCACGCTCAATATGTATACCCTAGATGAAAGGATGGAGAGAAGTGATATGATTGAAACATTCAAACATCTTAAGGGCATTAACAAAGTGAAAGAGTCTAACATGTTTCAGTATAAGAAAAATAGCAGGACAAGAGGACACAGCATGAGATTAGAGGGAGGCCGATTAAGGGGTAATGTGAGGAAGTTCTTTTTCACAGAAAGGGTGGTGGATGCATGGAATGGCCTACCTCAGGAAGTGGTGGATATGAATACAGTGCAGGGCTTCAAACAGGCATGGAATAGGCATAAGGGAGCAATACAGATGAGTATGAATAGATAGGCCATTGACAGAGTAAAGGTCTATGGTACATTCATAAAGTAGAAAAAATGGGCAGACTGGATGGGCCTTGCAGTCCTTATCTGCCATCAATTTCTATGTTTCTATGTTCTATAAATATTTAAGCAAAAGTTACCAATATTTTTTTTTGTTCTTAATTATTTTATTAATTTTAGAACAACAAAGAGAAACAAGCGTGGAACATATTTACAGAACTAATAATATAAAACTGAAACATACAGCAACACATAAGCAGTCTGTAGTATTAGTACCAATATGCCAGTGGCAGCCAGAGTACAAACTGTACCACTGGGTCCCTGACTACATACATTGTATCAAGATCTAAAAACTAAACATTGCATGTCATTTCTGTAGTTAAAGGGAAGTAAGATACATTGGACCTACCTTCAATAAAGGGGCACTGTGCGACCAAGAGGAGGTACCACAGTTGATTGACAAAGTCTAGAAATCATAAAGATGCACCATCCAAAGGCCCCACATGGAAAATATCTTGATATTCCAAAGATCTGATGGTCTGAACCAATAGGAGGTACCGTTGTTGAGGACAGGCAGGGCATCAGTATTCAGGGAATGATACCTTCCATTGGTCAGTAAGATCGCATACTATAAGCTGGCGGAGAAACAGAAGCTACCACAAAGTATCTGGACTTAAGATAATGAGGATACTCAACTACAGTATATATCTAAAATCAAATCAACTATCCTGCTAAAGTGTCCTAGTGACAACTATTTATAACAACTGCTGTAAGCACATTTTGCAGAAATATCTGTTAACGATTGCTATATCCAAAGCAAATGAGATTACAAGCCTGCTGGTCAAAGAGAGGTCAATGAATCATTGCTAGAAGATTAACAGGAGGCATCAAAAGGAGCTGATTATGAACTTCACCCTATCGCTGCTCTGGGGTCTACATATGCCATGAACGGGGCCCAACATAAATACAACTTGTCCCTTTGTCCTAAGGATACATGGGAACATCTGTCTAACTCATATAAGGTTGAAAGGGAGGGCATGATTTCTGCCAGTGAAGGTATGGTTGGGCTTCTCCAGTTATGCAAGATGGAATGCTTCACCTGCATGCATTGTAGCATCAGCCATCTAAATTGGGGGAGGGAGAGGAGTGGTGGTAAGCTGTATCCCCAGCAGCATCAGAGGAGTCACTGGTACAATATGTAGTTTTAGGATTTGACTTGCTAACTGTGCTATAGCTGTCCAGAGGGGTGTTACCAAGGGGCATTCCTACAGTATATGAACGAGATCACCTCCTGGCTCTAAGCATCTCTAGCATTTGTCATGTGGGAGGACTTTGGCCTTGTAAAGTATTGTGAGAGTTCTATACCAAAAGTGCATGATTTTATTTTGAATCAATCTACTACGAGTATCCCTGTATGCCATATGGGTGGTAGTCCAGCACTTTTTCCATTGGTTGTCGGATATGTGAATATGCAGGGCTTCCTCCCATTTAGCTTTAAGTAAGGATTTTGGGTTAGGTAAGGTATTTCTTAATGAGGTGTATATGGTTCCTGCTGCTCCTCTTATTTGTAGAAGCCAGTTCCGAGTGGGAGAGTCTTCGGCAGTTCGAAGTTTACCCTGCAATAGAATTGGTTGGACTGCATTCCTTAACTGCAGGTATCGCCAGAAGTCTGAGGTGGGGAGATCCCAAAGGTCCTGTAGATATTGAAAGGTCGCAGTTGTCCCTGTGTTGGGGGACAAAAGATCACTGAGGAAATGTATGCCCCTGTCATACCAGGACTGCCAGAATACTGGGCGGCCTCCTATTTGTATATGAGAGTTATGCCATAAAGGGTGTGAGACAGAGGGTGTGGGTGGCTTTTAAGTTTCCTGTGGGCTAGTAGCCAATAGTGGATAGAGGGGCCTATCGTAGGATGCTTCGAAAAGGTGGGGCTTTTGGAGTGCCATAATAAAGAGGCTAGTATGAATGTATGACTGATCTGCTGTTCTACGATTAGCCATTGGGGGGAGTTAGTAGATATAGGTTGGAACCATTTCAGAGTTTGGGAACATTGGTATGCCATTTTATAGCCTTCCATCCATGGAAGCCCCCAGCCCCCTTGATTTCAATGTGCCCTGAGAGCATTCCAGCTATAGCGGGGCTGGGAGGAGCCCCAATGAAAGGAGCCTACCATCTTATCTAGTTTTTGATACCAGTAATGGGGAAGAAAGAGAGGGATATGAGAAAGAACATAAAAAATGTTTGGCGCCATGGACATTTTAAAAGCTGCGATTTTCCAAGCCATAGTGAGATGTAGGCGGGTCCAACGTTCCAGATCTCTCCTGCAATCAGCTAACAAAGGGTTCAAATTGTTATCCTACCACCTATCAACGTTGGTCTCAATCTTGATCCCTAGGTAAGTAATAATGGTTGAGGACCACTTAAGGCCTATGTGAGGGATACTGCCCTCATGACATATTGAGTTAAGGGGAAGAATTTTGTTTTTTGTATGATTGACTATTAGGCCAGAAATAATCGATCTAAGAGGGATAGCAAGGGGGGAATAGACACACTGACATCTGCCAGAGTCACTAACAGATCATCCACATACACCAAGGTTGTACAATAAGAGTTTCCCAACTGGATCCCTGAAATATTTTTAGCTTGCCGAATGGCAGATGCCAAGGGCTCGACTGCTAGAACAAAAAGTAAAGGCGAAAGAGGACAACCTTGTCTGGTGCCTCTATGAAGCGGAAAGGGATCGGACAGAGAGGAGTTGGTTCTGACCCTAGCTTGTGGCAGTGTATATAAAGCCTGAATATTTGCCAAAAATTGTGGCCCAAAGTCAAAATGGCCCAGTACAGTATGCAGGTAGTCCTATTCTACTGAATTGAATGCCTTTTTGAAAATAATCACCAAAGCAGCTGATGGGGTACTAAGTTGTTTGGCTATATGAATGAGATTCAGAAGAGTTTGGGTGTGGTCAGTACTGTATTGATCTGGGATGAAACCTACTTGAGAGGGATGGATCAGAGATGGGAGAAGAGGGCTTAATCTGTTGGCTAAAACTTTGGCAAAAAAATTACTGTCTGAATTTATTAAGGAAATAGGGCAATAGTTAGAGGGGGCAGTGGGATCTTTGCCTTTCTTAGGTAGAACTATTATGGTGGCTTCTCTAAGGAATGGGGGCAGCATTCCTTTGTCCTTAGACTCGGCCAACATTTGCCCTAGGATGGGAATTATAGTAGGGGTCATGGCTTGAAAGAATTCCACCGGGAATCCATCTCCTCCAGGTACCTTCCCCGATTTTAAAGCCATTAGAGCTGTTGTTATTTTCTGGGCAGTGAAGGGGGCATCTAGTTTATTTCTTTGGTCCTGGAATAAAGTAGGGAGGGTTATGTTGTCTAAAAAAGCTTATGTCAGAGTGGGTGGCTGGGCGGGACGAGGTATAGAGATGAGCATAAAAATTAGTCATGATCTTATTCACCTCCGGCGCCTTGGTTGTTATTGTTCCTGATGTCGGATCTTTTAAGCTAGCAATAAACCTAGTGGTCTGCTGCTGCCTAATCTGGTAGGTCAGGATTTTCCCGTTCTTATCTCCACCCTCCCAATATGTATGCCGGACTCTTAACATGGCTAGATCAGCCTTCTGGGATATTAGCTCGTTTAACCTGATTCTAAGGGATAGCACCTGTCTACCTACATAAGATTGTAGTGGAGGGCATGAGCAGGCTTTTAAGCCCTGTTCAGCTATGGCCAGCTGTCCGTCTAGCTCGGTCTGTTCTTTGTCCCTGTCCCTCCTTCTGTTGACAGCATACCCTATAATTTTCCCTCTCATTGCAGCTTTATATCCGAAATGGGGTTCTCATGCAGAAAACATTTGTTTTCGGATTTAGCCCAGCTCAAGAAGCTTGAGTCTTGCATTAGCAGGGGTTCAAGCTTCCAGGAGGAGAATCTAGGAGCTGGATCACCCCATGCTATAATCAGTTGGACCTGGACATGATCCGAAATGATCATGGGGAGAATTTTTGAGGTAATAACTGAGTGTGTTAAAGTTTGTGAAATCAACCAAAAATCTATCCTACTAAAAGAGCCATGAACTCCAGAATAGAATGTATAATCCCGCTCTTTGGGCTGTATAAGATGCCAGATATCCACGACTTGGTATTCTGAGCAGAGATTGTGAATAGCTTGGGACCCTTTAATATGAGTTTCCTTACTCAGGTCACTCCTGTCCAGAATGGGAATCAAAGTAAGGTTAAAGTCACCACCTGCTATAATAGGAGTATCTGGAGCAATAATAGTTTCTATCCTTGCAGTAATGTCAACAAAAAAATTGGGGTTTTCCTCATTTGGGGCATATATGTTGACCAGAAGGATATTCTCAGTCGGAGTGGCAACTAGGCCCATGACCCATCGACCCTGGGGGTCAGCTACTCTCTGGATTATGTTCCATGGCAAGGCTTTATGGACCAGAATGGTTACACCTCTCTTTCTGGTAGGGGCACCTGCATGAATCTCCTGCCCCACCCAGTCTCTCATCAGCTGTGCATGGTCATGCTTGGTAAGTTTTGTCTCCTGTAGGAATGCAACTTGACTTCAGTCTCTTCAAGTGTGTCAGCACTTTTTCCATTTCACCGGCGTAATAAGACCCCTAACGTTCCATGTTATGAAGGATATATCAGCCATAATCCTGGGGTCCACGGAAAATATTGAAACTAGTGCTTGAGACACTTGAAGGGCTCCACGGGTCAGAGTCACCAAACATGAGCTGACAAAAATCCCAGATGATCCCAACTAGTAGTACGTTAAGTGCTTTTTTCCAGCAAGTTACAGCATAGCTAAGTAACGTTAATGAAGAAGTTACAGCATGTTGTACGTAAAAATATAGTAACTCTAAAATAAAACCAATAACAGAAACACTATATACAAACATTGCACTAATATGTGCATTGGTAGTAGTCGGTTTAGGGAACAAGGAGTAATATTCCTCCAAAGGTTCCAGCCGGCTGTCCATGGGGGGGGGGGGTAGATAAGAGAATCCTACATTAACAACTGTAGGATAGATCCAAAATCAGTCATGGTGCCAGCACTGTATGGGGCTGCTTAGCCCTGGGGAGGGGGTGTACAGCAAAAAAGAATATTAGGTTGCAGCTAGACTGTTACCTGGGTCAATATGTCAGACTATCATTAGAGTTTGCAGGCCGAAACAGCGGGACAGTAAGAAAGCTGTAAAGTAATGATGACATTATAAAAATATTGTCTCACCCAGACAGAGCAGCTATCCCTTAAATAGTATTGGCAGATTGTGGGAAGGGGGGAGGGCTTCCATTCTAGGAGTCCCTCTATAACAGAGTATATGAGGGGTTGCAGAGGGGTAGCTGCTAAGAAGATAGGGTGTGGGGTACATCTTCCAGTTTATGGTTGTTTCTATCAGCAGCTTTGACTGAAAAGAAAACATTATATTTCATTATCCCAGTGTCCTGGATATTTTCTCCAGGTGACAAGGTAGGGGGTAACAGGACATAGAAAAACAGAGGTGAAAACTGCCATAAATCTTCCTGTTTAGCATTCCCTGAAGTTCAGCCCCTACCCTGCCCTCAGAAAAGAACAAAAGGGACACTTATCTGTCTCCACCCATGAGAGGTTCTGTATGGAGAGGTGGAGGATGCAGAGTTGGGATGGGTGCCAATTCATCTGTACTAGTATCGGAATGTCCACGCTCCACTTCTGGGACTGAGGAGGAAGAGATGGGTGCATTATTAAGCTTCTCTACAGCTGCCTCAGAGTATGCCATTTCGGACACTGTAGCCTCTAGCACCATTTCTGCCTCAGGATATTTGGGGGAATTCATCTGTCTTGACCTGATCTCCCAGCATTAGGGCTGCGTACTGATTCAGTGAGGCAAGTTTCTGAAGGTTGAAAATTTCTGTTTTGGGTCCTTGGTATGCAGGCTCCATTGTACGATGGTCATGCGGATGGCTTCTTCTGTCATGTTTCCCGGATTGTTGGTGCTTTCGAGATCTGGCTGGCAGACCTTGAAACTGATAACTGGGAATTGTACTCGATTTAAAAGTGTTGGGTTCCCCGTTATCAGACTGCTCTTCATGTAGATTGTCATTTCGGCTCAGGGTAGTGATGCTGGGTGGTGCTTTGCTGAGGTATTCCATGAGGGCTTCAGGAGTAGCGAATAACATAGGTACCCCATTAATCTCCAGCCGCATCATAGCGGGGTACCGTAGTGTAAATTGAATGCCTTTGGCATGTATCAGTCATCAGCATTCAGTGTATGCTTTTTGCTTGGCAGCCAGATCTTTGGAATAGTCCTGAAATAAAAGGACTTTGTGGCCCTGCAATGACAGTGCCCCAAGCTCTCGTGCTCTAGATGAACCCATTTCTTGTCCGCGAAGTTGAGAATGCGTGCCATAAGGGGCCTAGGCTGCTCGCCAGGCCTCGGCTTAGGATTAAGCATTCTATGGGCCCTTTCTATCGTAAAGCCTGGTGGGAGGTCATGCTTAAGGATCTCTGGTAGTACATTGTATAAAAAAATCTGCCGGTCGCTTCCTCTCAACCCCTTCAGGTATGCCCAGGATGCGGAGATTGTTCCGGCGACTTCTATTTTCAATGTCATCCATTTTTGTTTGCAGGCTGTGGATAGTACATTCCTGTTCCCATACTAGCTCTGTAAGCGAGTCAATTCTGTCTGAGTTCTGGCTGACTTGGACTTCAGCTTTGGACATTCTGGCGTCCATTTGTTGTATGGCCCAGGTGGTGTTATTGGAGGCTATAGTCACCTCAGTCATTTGCTGCATCAATGCTGCAACCTTTCCAGTGATTTGTTGCATAGAGAGGCTTCCAGGCACCTCTGGCCTGTCACCCTGTGACATAGTAAGGTACCGTTGACTATCAGCAGCGTGTAGCGATCAAGAAAAGCATCTGGGAGAGAAATTTTCTTACCGGGCATCTTCCAGAAGGATAACTGCTGCAATACTTGTATATAACTGATAGATTTAATCTGTCCAGTGGTGCATCTCCTGTGAATCATTCCCCAGGTCTACAGAGCTCCGCAGTCAGGCGGCCATCACGGTTGGAGCGAAGCACATGCCCCCCAATATATTTTTTTGTTTGTTATTTTCCACTGTAAATGTAAAACTGCTAAACCAATTTATCTAGTTGTGTTAGACACTAGGGGCCGGATTTTCAAATGGGGGCAAAGGGCTTGTGTCCTGCCCTGTGCCACAGGACTTTGAACTCTGCAGTGCACCAGCCCCCTCTGCCACAACTGCACCTGAATTTCAAATCCCGGGGGGCAGTTGCGACAAATTCTACAATTTACGGCTGCTTGCACCAATGATTTGGTGCAAGCACCGTTACATTACCTCCCGGGGTGGCACATGCTCGACCACAAAACTGTGATCTAAAGTGCAGCGATCATTGCAAGGGATTGAAAATCCCGATCGCTGACAGGGGACTGCCGCAAACTCCTTGCATCATATGTTTAGCACACCGCGGGCTTGTGGCATCCCCCGAGCTTTGAAAATCCAGCCCCAGGATGCACTGACATCAGATATGCATGTCAAATGTTAAGACTATACCTGCAAGAGCAGAAAAGTTACAAACATCCACATTTTTGAGTGTTTTCAAAAACTTTTGCAAATATTTATAGAGTAACAATCTGAACCCCTGTAACATAAACATCTCTAATCCAATTCTCTCCATATTTAGAGGATTTCTATAACCATTACAAAAAGGTTATTCATGCTAATTTACACATGTCTAGCTCTAAAGGCACTTGCAGTATATGCAGATAACATTGTTCACGAAATTTCCCGCAAAAAATAAAATGATTGACTTTGAGCACACGTAATTTTGAGATGATTCATCATGATGTCATGCAATCTAGCACATTGTTAGACTTCCCGTCTCCAAGTAATCATGCCAAATGTAAGATTTCTGCCCAATAGACAGATTAGGTATGTGCAGATAAAAAGTTTCATGAAATGTCCCACAAAAAATTAGATGACAGATTTTGAGCACCTGTAATTTTGAGAATATCCATCCTAATTTCATGATGTTTGGCACATTGTGGAAACATCTCCATGAAAGTAAGCATTCTAAATTGTAGCATTCTAGCTCTAAAGATGACTGAGTTATGAGCAAATTAATACATTTTAAAAATTCCACAAAATTCTGACACAGTTCCACAAAATTTCATGGAATTTTGCAAACATTCATCAAAATTCCACAAATTCAGAATTTTGTCATTTTGCACCATTCTAATTAGCTATGTTAAGATGAATAGATTGGATAAGTATTTGGCATTGGGAACCATTTTTAAATTCTAAATTATTTTAGTCTTTAGACTACCTATATTATTTTATACTAGTTCCTTCCAGATACATCCAGATGTATCTTATCTCTTTTCCTTTTTCTTTCTCAGTGTATACTGTAGTGTATATCTTTATTTTTCTTCTTCTGAACTGTTAATTATAACTTTAGTATATAGAAAATGTATATTTTGTGTATATATATACATATATATATATGTTAATACTTAATTATTATATGTATGTTGTTATTTCTGAAAAATCCAATAAAGTTTAATTATTAAAAAATCAAGCATGCACAGCACAGCACCAGTCAATATCCTCCCACCCTAGGAGTTGCTCCCTACTGCACTGCCAGCCGTGGTCACCAAGGTGGCAATATAGTGGTGGAGCAGGCTGCCCTCCCTCCCTCTCTGAAGGAGGAGCGCATCCCCTGAGATGTGCGATCCTCATTGTCCATGGCCCGCCCCCAATGACCTGAGCGTGTTCCCGAACTCAGGTCACCAACGTTGCTAGTGGTAGTGCTACCACTGTACTGACAGGTCAGCCATATCTTTGGTAACTGAAAAAAGGAGCTCTCATGCACTCCCACCACTAACACCAACACTGACAACAAATGGTTGATCTAATAATGCCCACTGATGTTGTACCAGCAAAGGAAAAACACAGCACGGCTGAGGAGGAGCAGAGGTATCACTGCACCAGCTGCTTTTTTATTAATTTATTTTTTTTGTTATTCTTTGGTAACCAGGTAAGGCCCGCTTGGCACAAGTGCCTGTTTTCAGGGGCAATCTGGGAGTACTAGGGAGGTTAAGTGACTTGCTTAGAGTCACGCAGTATGCAAGTGGAGGCAGTTGGAATCAAAGCCAGGTCTGCTGGATATACAAAGCTTATTCATAGCTTGTTACTGTAACCTCTAGGCTACACTGTCAGCCAACGCTGTATAGAACAATTACTGATTAAATGATCTAGGAGGTATTTAGACCCAGAGGAGACCCATTTTATCATAAGAAGGCTATTAACTCATTATCTAGGATGTAAGTAAAAACTTCTCTAAAGTATTTAAATAACGTGCCCTCATACCTTAACTGACTATACTGTGTGCCCTAAATAAACAAATGCAAAACACTTTTTCATTTCATAATGAGTAAATTTTGAAATTTACTTTTGTAACAACTGTTAATATGCAAGAACAAGTGTAAGAACAAGGAGGCACAATTTGAAGATAGAGGGGGATGTCTTAGGGGCAACATGAGGAAGTATTTTTTCACAGAGAGGATGGTGGATGCATGGAACAGCCTTCCAGAGGAGGTAGTGGGGTCAAAAACAGTGGGAGAATTCAAGAATGCATGGGACAGACATAAGGCAATTCTAGGGGGTTGGGGTAGGAGAAGTAGGCTGTTGGTTAACTAGGATCTGCAGTGTACCCGAAAGGTAGGGAAATGGGCAGACTGGGTGGGCCAAGCGGTCCTTATCTGCCGTCAAAGTCTATGTTTCTAAATGGTATGAATATTTAAATGATATCATGTGATATTTAATCATACAGATTATTGTTTTGTCTTTTTTTTGTTTCACTGTACAATGTATTATTTATAAAATTCAAAATAAAAAGTTTATAAAAACTGGTTTGGCCACTGCTGAATCTTGGGTGTTGCAGAGTCCTTGTGTTTTTTTGTAATTACCAAAGATACAGGTGTTATATTTTTTTTTGGTTTTAACGCATTAGGGCTGCTGGATAGCTTTTGGAAGGTGTTTTTTTTAAAAAAAAAACACATTCTGTTTTCCTTTGAAAAGTAATAATCTTACTATTTTGTATGAAGAAGAGTTGTAGTCTCTTGTCACAAGACACAACTGTTTTATTATTTTTTGTCTGCCAACTGACTTACATAGAGGGAACAGAATCCTAGTCATACTATAGCTCTCTCTCAATCCCATATAAAGAGCAAATAGATATTTCTTTGTTAGCCTGCTATAGAGCTCAGGTACACTGCTGGAAGTAGAATCTACAACATGTTCTGTCTCACATAGCTACTGTAGAAGGGCACTTTCTAATAAACAACACCAGAGATCTTTTCGTAACTTCTAAGATCACATCAAGACAGCAGTTACAGTTATAGTTATGTAACAGCTCTTTGAGTCACTTTGGCTGCTCCGGGGCCCTCGGGGTAGTTCCGAACACACCTCTGAGGGGGCCGTCCTGGGTTCTGCAGTGACAGCTCGTGTGGCGCGGTGCCTCCACCTGGGGTAATGGCATGGGAATCCTGTGGATAAAGAGCAGGAAATAGTACCCTGCCCCAACAATATGTTCCCCACACAAATTAGTTTCCACACTATTGCCCCACACCCCCAGCAGCACTCTTCAATAACACAGGGACAGTGAATGAAATGCAAACAGTAACCTTATTTATTGGGGGGGGGAACAAGGAGGAGACTAGTAAACACAATTCACTCTGGGCACAATATCTTCCCCAGTATCAACCCTTCTCACCACCTCCTGGGTGCACCCAGATTGTCCCTGTGTGGTGGTGCAGGCCTGGGGTCTTTCGTCGGGGCCCAATTAAACACAACACATGTTGGATTGCTTATCTTATACTGGCAGACTTGAGTATTGTTTAATAGAGGTGGAATGATTTACTCCCAGAATCCTATCTGACTAGCTGACTAAAAGACTCCCCAGAGCCACAGCTCAGGGTACTCATGGTTGGTAGTCCACTCTGGGGGTTCACAGCCAGCTGTGTTGCATGGTACTGTGGAGGTTTTGACGTAGGTGGTGCACTACTGGTGGGAAAAATAAACTTAGTGGTTCCAGGGATGATGAGCTTCACTTGCCTGGCCTTGCCAGTTTCGCCTACAGGCCTTTGTATACAGAATTCACACAGGCAGGCCTGTTTCATCCTTCAACCTGGTGCGTCGATGTCTTCAGTCCAGGGAACCAAGTTTGCTTATGTTCTCCAAACCCTTTCCAAAACATGCAGGACCACCCTCAGGACCAACGCAGGGCAGCAGTGCTTCCACAGTCTCAAAACCTACAGCCCCTCACCTTGAGGATACTGTCACAGCAGGCTGGGTCCTGTCGCAGCAGCTTGGATCAACACTTGCAGACTCTCCCCTGGCTGAAATGTCCACTTCACCTAATGATTGCTGTGCTGTGGGGAGCAGGGATTATTTTCAAAGTCCACAGCCCATCTCTTATTTTTTTAATTCCAACTGAAGTTCAAACTAGCTGGGCTGCTATAAACTCTGCTTTTCTCTACTGTTTCAGTCTCACATGCAGCTACTTTTTCTCCTGCACACAGCTTGGCAGATGGCGGTAGGCAGGGTTTGCACAGCCAGTTTGACTGTATTCATGAGAGCAGTCTCTCCTCTCACACCACCCTGCAGTCCTTTTTGACCTCCAACCCCCTTTTCGATGCCAAAACCAAGCCTTATAGTTCCCCTGAGCAGGGGTGTAGCCAGGGATTTCAGATCTGCACACCAAGTGGACTCACTGCTACCCCCTTCTTGTTACAGTGAGCTCCCGGGTGTAGCCAGACAATTCACAAATGTACACCAGGACCTTGTTTGTTGTCTCCTTTGGCACAATAAATACAACTTTTGTATGTTATGACAGTGGTTGTTGCCATGCGTGGGTAAATACAAATGCCATGCATTGTTCCCTAAGACACCCACATACCGGCCCAGAGCCTGTAAAGTTGTATTGTCCTTAGAATGCAAAGAGTATTAGTGACCAGTCCTTCTAGTTTTGACTCCTATGAATAAAATTACAGAAAGGTTCAGTATTTTGTTTGTTAGTTTTCATGGAAAAATGAAGCAGTTCAGAGCCTATTTGCTACCCCCCTTTAATAAGATTGCACACCATGGAGTGCTTGAAGTATGCCTGCCTGCACCCATGCCCCTGAGCAGCCTCTCTATTATTGGCTGCAACTCCCCAGGTGATCTCCAGGCTGCCTCTGGGTATTCTCCCAGCAGCAACCAGTTTGTAGTTCTTTAGGGAGCAACCCTTTTGTCTTTCTGGCAGGCTCCTTGAAGTCAGGCCCCAGATTACTTAATTTAGCCTATTAACACCACAGCCACTTGGCAGAGGATCAGAGGGCCAAAGCCCTACCAGGAAAGCTTGAATTGGGGGGGCTTACAGTTACAACTTACAAGCCACTACTTACTCTCTGTTGCTGCTCATAACAATCACATTGTGCACATCCATGATGCCCTACTGTATGTTTAGCCCAGCTGTGAGGTCTGAGTTGGAGTAATTTGTCAAACTTCTAAGATTGTCTGTGCTTCCTCTCAAAACACATTTTTTAATGGGTTTCTTTTCTTTTGGAAATAATGCAGGAATGTTATTTTTAAGAGTGGTTACCATGGCAAGAAGTAATTCTTTAATGCCTGCTTGTTTGGTTTGAATAGTACAGTGTATTTTACAGTTTTGCATTAAATATTTAAAATACGTACACAGTGGAGCTTACCACAATGCAATACTATAACTTGCAGTAAATGACATGTCACTAAATACTGCAGTGAAAAAGGGCTTAACTGCCATTGAACTATACTGTTCCCTGCAGCATACTGCAACCCACTGCAGTTATACTGCAGCATACTGCAAGCCACTGCAGTTATACTACAGCATACTGCAACCCACTGCAGTTATACTGCAGTAATACTGCAATGCACTGCAGTAATACTGCAACACACTGCAGTTATACTGCAGCATACTGCACCCCACTGCAGTTATACTGCAGTAATACTGCAATGCACTGCAGTAATACTGCAACACACTGCAGTTATACTGCAGCATACTGCACCCCACTGCAGTTATACTGCAGTAATACTGCAAGGTATTGCACTGTATCCTGGCTGGCACCACTGTACATGGATTGTCACTGTTCTTTATCATTTCATTCCTGTTTTACCAGAGGATGGGTGCTTGCTACCCTATGATTTAGCATTCTGGGACTTTACCTTCAGGGGCATATCAGTGTTATATCTTCTTAATTTTTAAAACCCCATTCACCAGCAAAAATAAATAACATTTCTCATCATTAGGTCTCAATCGAACCGCATTCCCAAAAACAAAGAACAGCAAAAATAGCATACATTTCAAATGATTTCATTCTTCATATAAAGGTATTTACTGTGCATGAAATCAGAATCCTTATCACCTGCCATTCAGTCAAAGCTAAGGCTTATTCAACAGCTTAAAGCATAATGCCCTGCTTTTGACATTGATGTAGTTTCTGTGGCAAGTTGTGCTGGAATAACATAGAAACATAGAAGTTGACAGCAGATAAGGACCGCAAGGCCCATCCAGTCTGCCCATTTCTTTTTCTACCTTATAAATGTGTCATCGGCCTTTGTTCTGTCAATGGCCTATCTATTCATACTCATCTGTATTGCTCCCTTATGCCTATCCCATGCCTGTTTGAAGCCCTGCATTGTATTCATATCCACCACTTCCTGAGGTAGGCCGTTCCATGCATCCACCACCCTTTCTGTGAAAAATAACTTCCTCACATTACCCCTTAACTGGCCTCCATCTAATCTCATGCTGTGTCCTCTTGTCCTGCTATTTCTCTTATATTGAAACATGTTAGACTTTTTCACCTTGTTAATGCCCTTAAGGTGTTTGAAAGTTTTGATCATATCACCTCTCTCCCTCCTTTGCTCTAGGGCATACATATTGAGCTCCGTTAATCTGTCCTCATATGTTTTCTGATGCAGTCCCTGCACCATTTTGGTTGCCCTTCTCTGGACTGCCTCAATTTGGTTAATGTCCTTGTGAAGGTGTGGCCTCCAGTACTGCATGCAGTACTCCAGATGGGGCCTAACCAGTGTCTTGTGAAGAGGGATTATTACCTCCCTCTTACGACTTCTGATATCCCTACTAATACACCCCAACATCCCCCTAGCCTTACCTACTGCTTTAGTGATCTGCTTGGATGATTTCAGGTCATCGTGATGATGATGCCCAAGTCTCTTTCTTCCCTTGTGACTGCCAGTAACTCCCCTCCTAGCCTATAGGTGGCTTCAGGGTTTCTCTTCCCTATGTGCATGATCTTGCACTTCTTTGCATTAAACCCCAGTTGCCACTCTTCTGACCATTTTTCCAGTTTATCCAGATCTCTTCTCATTCTGCCCACCCCATCTGGATCATCTACTCTGTTGCAGATCTTGGTGTCATCTGCAAACAGACAAACCTTACCCTCCAGTCCATCTGCAATGTCACTGATGAAGATATTGAAGAGGACTGGCCCCAGGACTGATCCCTGAGGTACCCCACTTGTGACTTGCATGTCTTCTGACTGTATACCATTTACAACCACTCTCTGTTTTCTGCCCATCAACCAGTTTGCCACCCAGTTGACCAACTTCTGACCCACCCCGAGTCTGCCCAGCTTATTAATCAATCTTCTATGTGGAACAGTATTGAAAGCTTTGCTGAAGTCAAGTTAGGTGACATCAACTGCTCCCCCTTGGTCCACCACTCTGGTTACCCAGTCAAAGAAATCTATGAGATTAGTTTGACAGGCCCTTCCTTTTGTAAACCCATGCTGTCTTGGATCCTGTGCCCCTATGGATTCCAGGTGTTGCACTATATTTTCCTTAAGGAGTGCCTCCATAATCTTGCCCACTACTGAGGTAAGACTGACTGGTCTGTAGTTCCCTGCCTCCTCGCTGCTACCACTCTTGTGAAGTGGGATCACATGAGCCCTACTTCAGTCTTCTGGGACCTCTCCTGTGCTCAGAGACTCACTAAACAGTTCTGCTAATGGCTCTGCTAATTCCACCTTTAGCTCCTTTCGTACCCTGAGATGTATGCCATCAGTTCCCATTGCCTTGTCCACCCTGAGCTTAGCGAGCTCTTGTAGGACCCTTTCTTTTGTGAAAGGATTAGTGCACATCTCCCTCCCCCCTTTGTCCATGGTGCTGAACTGTGGGCCCTGCCCTACCTTCTCTTCAGTAAATACTGAGCAGAAGTATCTATTTAGGATAGATGCTTTTAAATGGTCCTCCTCCTCACATGCCCCTTTAACCCCTTTGATCTTAGCAATACCCCCTCTGGACTTTCTCCTTTCACTAATGTATCTATAGAAAGTCTTGTCACCTTCTTTTACTGTTTGTGCTAGTGTTTCCTCAGTTTGGGCCTTTGCCTGCCTTATTGCCTTCCCTGCTTCCCTTAGGGAAGTTTGGTATGCCTCCCTATCTTCATCCTGCTGCGTTCCCTTATATTTCCTGAAGGCCAGCCTTTTGGCTTTGACCTTTTCTGCTACTGTCTTTGAGAACCCAAGTGGTTTCCTTCTTCTTTTGCACTTCCTTTTCTCTCTAACACAATGGGATGTTGTTTCAAGTATTGCATCCTTAACGCTTGCCCACTTTGCCTGTACCCCCTCACCTGTATTTCTATTTGCCAGGGCTAGCTTAACTCTGTTGGCCATCTTATCAAAGTCAGCTCCTCTGAAGTCCCATATTTTTGCCTTGGAATGTAATGATTTAGTTCTAGTGGCCAAATTGAACCATACCATGTGATGGTCACTGGCACCCAGATGACCTTCTACCTGGAGATCTGAGATCCTTTCCCTGTTAGTCAGTACAAGATCTAGGATAGCCCTGTCTCTTGTGGGTTGTTGTATCAGTTGTTTGAGGCCCTTCCCCTGCAGGGAATCCACCATGTGTCTAGTTCTGACAGATGTTCCTGCTGGTATTAACCAATCTGTATCTGACATGTTGAAGTCTCCCATTATCAGAACCTCTCCTTTAGCTGTCATGTTTTGTATATCTTCTAACAGTAATGTGTCTATGTCCTCCCCCTGGTCTGGAGGCCTGTACACAACCCCAGTTCGTATGGCTGTCCCATTTCCTGTTTCCAGGGTGACCCACAGTTCTTCTGGCTCCTTATGTGTATTCTGAATTTCTGTAACTTTGATATTTTCATTGACATCGAAGGTTACTCCACTCCCCCTTTTTGCACCTCGGTCTCTTCTGAACAGTACATAGCCAGGTACTGAAGTCTTTCAAGTGTGGTTACTGATAAACCATGTCTCACTAATGGCTACTATGTCCAGTTTAGCCTCTGTCATTATTGTCTGCAGGTCAGGGATCTTGTTTCCCAGACTGCAGGCATTTGTGTACATGATTTTTCATTGGCCAGATTTCGGTGTTTTAGTTGTTGGGCGAGGTCTGGTGTTTCCCCTGTGTGTCATATGGGGAGCTGGACCTTTTTCCTTACCTGGTGATGCAAATGAACTGCAAACATGCTGAACTCCTGTTTGACCACTAGCTGAGGAGGGAGGGGTGTTCTTCCCATTCAACCCCTCTCCCCATTTGCTAGTTTAAATATTCTGCAAATACATCAAACGTCTTCCCCCATACACTGACTCCCTCCTTAGTCAGATGCAGTCCATCAGATTTAAAGAACTTTCGCTCCCAAACTGTTGCCATTTCCTACAAATTTGTGTTCTTATTCCTGGCACCACCCCTTGAGCCACATGTTTAGCTCCCCTATCTCCTCTTCTGTGACCTTCCGCCCATCTGCCCCCCTCTCCCAGACTGGCAGAATCTCAGAGAAGGAGATGCCAGATGAAATGGGTGACAGTTTGTCACCCAGCCTGGTCAGGTGTTCCTTGGTCTCCACAGCTTATGGACTGGCGAGATCATTAGTCCCTATGTGTACCAGGACATCAATGTTTTCTCCTGCTTCCTGAACAATTTTAGCAATGTGGTCAGTGTCTCTCCATGCTGATGTACCTGGGAGACATCTGACCATTACCCCTGGCTGGAGATAGGTATCAACTCCTGGAATCATGGAATCTCCTATGATCAGAAGTTTTTTGGATTTCCTTTTTGCTTTTTTTGTTTTGGTTCCTGTTTTGGGTGAGTTTTGTTGTGCTATCTCCTGTGCTGCAGTGTCGTGCTCTGCAGTGTCCTCTGCCCCTTTGTTTGATTTCTGAGATAGAGGCAGATACCTGTTTGTAGTTTTTATATGGTTTGTGGAGGTGATATGTTGGAGAGCACCGGGTGATGGGGCACTCGATTTGCCCCTCCTAACCACCTGCCAACCTCCTGGACCAACTACCCTCTGTGGTCGAGGAGCTTCTGTTGGATGTTGTGGAAATGGCAGGTGGTTCTTATAATATATTTCCTCTTGAATATGCAATTTGAGGTGCACAATCTCTACCCATGCTGCCTGGAGCTGAGCCCTTAGATCACCAATGGCCCAGCATGTAGGACAGTGTCCTAAATCCTATAAAACTACCCTTCTGAAAAGTGTTCCGCAGTACCTGCAGTTAATGATATCCATTCCAGATATGTTGCTGGGTTTATAACCTGGTCAGAGTAATTAGAAGGAAGAAAATGAAAGTAAAAGTTTGATTTTGTGTTTTATTTGTTTTTGTATAACTTGTTATAACAAGTTAAATTACTAGTGACCCTGTAAATGAGGTCACTGTGTGGATGCCCCTCTGATCCACCCCTTTCTGCTTTGCTACAGGAAGTGTTACGACAGTGTTACCCTATAAAAGGAGCATAGTGTGGGGTGGTTGGGGATGGGTGTGGGTGGCTGGGGCCTTCCCCTGCTGAAAAAGAAGAACCATGGACAAAAGAAACAAGGAATGAAGAGCAGAAACAATCAGCCAGCAACAAATGCAGTAGCCCTGAAAGCTTATCCTAATGACAGTTAAAACTGTAAAACCTGTAAAGCACCACCTGTAATAATTTCACAGATGATATACCCTGTAAAAAATACTTTGCTACAGAGAAAAATAAAGCAGTAACAGCAGATATACCTTGCAAAAGACAATTTGAATCAGAAGATTATAGCAGTAATCTGTAAGCACACACCTGTAGGCACACACTGTAATAATGCAGCAGAAGGTATACCCAGCAACAACAATTTGAATCCGAGAAAAATAAAGCAATAAAATGTTAGCAACAAACAGTAACAATCCCTGTGAGTACAAAATAAAAATAACACACAATAAATCTGCCTAGCCAAAAGAAGCCTTAATCCTTTTCCTTGCTCTGGTAAGGTTTTTTGCTCTGTCCTTTCAAGCAACCTAGAAGAAAAGAGCTTAGGTGAAGCTAGGCACCTTGGCCAGCAAACCTACTCTTCCACAATAACCCACACCCAAGTTGGGTGTGATGCATGAGGGAGCGCCAAGGGCTTTCAATTATCTACTATAGGGTGTAATGTTTTCAATCAAAACCCACCAACCCCAGAGTGGAATTAGTGGTATTAGTATCTTCCAATGCTTTTGCAGGTGAAGCCAGTGAAAGCAATGAAGAGTAGTGGTTGCTAGAGAAGAGAATAAAATATTCACAACGTGATTAACGGCGTGCAGTGCAAAGGATTAAACAGTTTCAGATTAAATAATTAGCAGTCTTACTAAAAGTGAGAAAAGTAAATATAAATATATATATATATATAAACTGTCTTGTAATTGTATGCATTAATACAAGAAAAATGGTATCAAAGTCTGTTGATACAAAAAATATCATCAGTACAATGTGTTTGCTGTTTTATGGCTGTGTTGCAACAAAATGATTAATAGTAAAGCAGTTTAAATAGTATTGATACATATAGAGTAAGATCAACACAAAAACAGAATCAATAAGAAATATTCTTGAATCTAATGGGTTAGTATCTTGAATCCAGCTAGTTACAAGGCCCAAGGCAGTACGGATTCACAGGGGGAGGTCATGTCACACAAATCTGATAGATTTCTTTGACCAAGTGACCAAGGAAATAGATCAGTGTGGGGTGCTGGACATGGCCTACATACATTTCAGTAAGGCGTCCAACACTGTTACACAAAGGAAACTCATAAGGAAGCTGGGCTGCTTGGGGTGTGTCCTAAGGTGGTAAACTGAGTAAGAAATTAGTTAAGAGATAAGTAACAGAAGGAGGTGATAAATGGAGTTCATTCTGGAGATGGGAGGGTAACCAGTGGGGTGCCTCAGGGATTAGTGCTGGGACCGGTCCTCTTTAACGTCTTTATAAGTGACACTGCAGATGAGCAAGAAGAGAAAGTCTGCCTCTTTGCAGATAACACCATAATTTGCAATAAGGTAGACACTCTAGGGCGGTGGAAAAAATAAGCAGAGACTTGAGAAAACTAGAAGCATGATCAAGGGTAAGGCAGCTGGGTTTCAATGTGAAAAAGTGCAAATCATGCACGTAGAGCGCAGAAACCCAGAGGCAGGATACAGAATGGGTGAAGAGCTATTGATGGTCATCAAATAAGAAAGGGACCTGGGAGTAATCATGTCTTACAACGTAAAGTGGGCCAGGCAGTGCAACAAGGTGGTTGCTAGGTTTCAGTGGGATGTTGGGGTGCATAGGAAAGGGTATCACCAGCAGAAGGGAGGTGGTGTTGCTACCGTATAGATCACTGGTGAGACCCCACCTGGAGTAATGTGTCCAGTTCTGGAGACCACATCTTTGGAAGGACATAGAAAGAGTGTAGGTCGTCCAGAGGAGGGTTACTAAAATGGTGCAAGGTCAGCATCAGAAGTCAAATGAGGAGAGACTAAAGGACCTAATTATGTACAGCCTGGAAGAAAGGAGAGAGAGATGGGAGAGATGATAGAAAATACCTCACGGAGGTAAATAAGGTACAGGAGGGAAGGAGTTAAAAAAATGCACGAGAACAGGGGACATGGCATGAAGCTGGAGAGGGGGGTAAATTCAGGAGAATTGTGAGGATGTACCTCTTCACAGAAAAAGTTGGGGATGCTTGGAATTCTTCCAGTAGAGGTGGTGGAGTGAAAACAGTAGTGGGATTCAAAAATGTATGGGATAGGCATTAAGGGAATCTTAGTAGAAAGCAATTGGGGGGAGAGATAGAGGTCAAGTATGGTCTGCAGTGACACTAAAGGCAGGGAAAAAATGGGCAGACTAGTGGTGTTAAATGATATCTTGTCCAGTATTTTATAAATAACACCTGTCTTGTTCAGAAGGGGGTAGGGTCATAAAAAGACAACGTTGAAGATCTGGGGTCAAAATATGCCCCCCAAAAGTTATGAAGTGACGTTGTTTTTCAGGAATGATCGTTGTCCCATGGAGGACAACATTCCCTTCCTGTGCCAGTGACCTAAGTTTGGGTGCAAGCTCAGTGGGTCGGCTGAATAGGGCAAGGCTGGAGGGAAGGTGCTGTGGTGTGTAGAACTGACTCCAGCCTGGGAAGGGACAGAGCAGTGAATTGGTGCCCAAATGACACTTTGAGACAGGCTGAGGAGCCTTCCCTCTGAAGCAGTTGATGTGCACATTGAGGCCTGATGGGCCCATGCACTGCATCAGATACCCCTTATAAGGCAAATCTTGCTTTAAATCATAACCTTCCCCTTTCTGCTCCCCATGAGCTTGCCAAACACTTCTGAGGACATTGAGACATCAGAGAACAGTGTGGCTTGCACGCCTTACAACCCTGAAGCGCATTAGGTCTGCTGCACCTTTAAAACAGGCTGCCTCTGCCCATTTCAGAGGGATATATCCTGATGAAGCTAGCTAGTCACTGGGACTGCCAGAGTTTGTGAGTACTAGAGCAATACCTAGTGCCCTATGAAATTCTTTTTATTTTTTATAATTTTTACTTTTCTTTTTCTGGAATTTCATGTTATTTCTTTTTATTCATCAGAAATGTAGTTTTATTTCTTGTTGTCGCATTTACATTCATAAAATACTTCAAAATGACCTTATACACACTAGAAATCCTAGGATGCTACTTTGTTTAAGCAGCATTATGCTGTGGTCTTGAAAGGTTTTTTGAATCAGACAGTTCCGCTGCCGCTTCCTTGCAGACTGCCTCTGTGGTAAAAACGGAGCCTAAACAACAACTGCTGCAAGCATGCATTGAGTCTTTTGCCAAAAAAACAAGTAATCTGTTAACTGTTTTTCATGTATTTGTTTTCATTTTACTTCTTTTTATACCTTGAATTTCTTGTTATTTCTTATTTAAGAAAAACACAGATCTCTATCAATACCCCACAATTTGTATATTTGTTAGGGCAAGTTAAATAAAAAGTGAGCATTCCTGCACAATTTAAATACTGCCCAAACAGAGGATTTAAAGCCAGCAGCCACTTAAATCTTCTGTTGTTGTTGTGGTTATAATATTTGTTTGGGATTCTCAATGCCTGCCTTCTGCTGGTACTGCACCGAGACCCAACATCAGGCCTGCAACTGGCCGCTGCATGCACGCATTATAGACTGTGTGGACGCTCCCAGGAGACAGTGATTATTTGGAGGTGAGTATATTATTTGGGGATCCCTTTCACTGAGGGTTGGGGTTGAATTTATTTCCTGTGGGGCAGCACCCTAGCAGCATTCTGTCAAAAGGATTTGCATAGGTGAAGGCACGGCCGGCACCACATTCCAGCTACCTCCAAAGCAACTGAACCCAGACACCATTCACCCCAAGGCCTAAGAACTGCCAGAGACTATCATACTGGGTTTAGGCTCACACTTCACTGGTAGGGGTGGTTACATACTGTATAAATGAAGGACATTTTTCTTAAATGCCACCTTTCTGGCCAGTGCTAACAGTTTTAATATTCAATACATGCAGCACAATGCTAATTTAATATTCACCACCAATGAATAATAAAATGGGTAGGGAAACTCTTACTTCCTAACTGATGGAGAAGGTTCCAAAACATTGCGGTTCAGAAATAGCAACCGTACTGCTAAATTTATCTTAATTTTTGTTTCACAGTGGGGACGCAATTTTTAAGTGCACCAAGGCACTTCTGGGTGTTGGTTTTTCCTTCTGAGCAGCACTTCCAGGTGATTGAAGGCACTCAGTGCAACTGACTTGTGCCTCTCTGTGCCGCTGGGCATGCAGTTCAGGAAAAGTTACCCAGACACTGTAATTTCTTACTGCTTACCTAACAGACATCAATAATAATTAATAAAATTAGCTCAGAGCTAAAATCCTTTTTCCTGTACAGTTTAGTTGCCCAGGATAACCCAAATGAAATGTAGCATTTCATTTGCAAAGGGGGCCTGTAATTTCCTAAATAATACATTTCAGTTATACTATAATAAAATAAGCAAGAGGATAAAATGACTCATTAAGTTTCACATATTATGTCTCAGTCATACAACAACAGCATAGCATGTTTAAAGGGACACTGTCAGCTTTTAGCTGGTTTGTTTAGCCCCATTTAAAAATGCTACTTGCACATATCTCTGTCATTGTGCACATACACAAGATGTTTGTTAGCAGAAAAGAGCATTTAAAGATCCGTCTGTCTTTAATGATCTTCCAACTGATCTGAAAAGTCTGCACTATTCCTTGGCTGTTTTTAAGTCTAAACTAAAGAAATGGTTAGTTACTACTAGTGATTGTGAATGCAATAATGTCTGACTTTTTTATTTATTGATTTGTAAAAATTGTTAGTCACTAGAAATGTTTGTAAATGCACTTTTGTATGATGTTTTATTTATTGATTTGTATGTTTATATCTGTATCTCCTTCTTATATTGTTATCTGGTCTCCCATGTAAACAGGTCTTTGGCCCATGGACTTTTCCAGATTTTAAATAAACAAACAAACAAAAAAAAAAGAAATATATTGTGTGCTCTCTGTCATCCTGACTTTACCCTATACAGACCATCCATTCCCACTTGTGCACTGCTAAGATGGCCACAAGGCATGTGTAAATTTTTGCACTGAATTTTGTTTTTTTGATGTGTCAGCCAAAATGATTTTGTAACAGAAGTCAGTCTCCTGAGCACAACAAAGTTACTCCACTGCTAAAACTAGTGTTCTAACATGTCTAACTCTGCCTTTGAATTTTAAAACCATGACTCCGGGCATGTGCATTAGCCAGTGATTTCAGAAATTCTGCCTACTTCCACAGAATTGTATCAGACGTGAGTTTCTGAAATTCTGAAAGTGGAATGTTAACTATGGAATTCTATTCCAGTGTTTATATAAACTGTGCATTCATTTTCTGCAAACTATAGAATATTATTCTGCGGATCCCACAGAATTTACATAAAAATACTTTTCGGAATTTGGCGAAATTAAAAAAAAATTCTGAAAAGTATTTCAGAAGTGGAATTGCCATTCTGCACAATTACACCACTAGAATTCCACAGTTCTACATTCTTCTTTTGGAATTTTTGAATTCTGGTTCTGACCAAAGTTTGCAGAATTAGGTGGAATGTGTAAAATGCTGCATAATTATGTCTGAGGTGGAGTTTGCAAATTCCCCCACCTCTAAATATATGCTAAAATGATGTGTTTAAGAGTTTTCCATGCAAGTCAGGATCTCTTTAACCTAGTCCTGTTTGCAATAAATGACTGCAGATTAGGGCTGTGTGGAATTTTAAAATTCTGGCAGAACACAGTTCCATGGAATTTTTAAAATTCCATCAAAATTCCGCCAAAATTTTACCACAAACAGAATGGTGGAATTCCACTGCAGAAAATAGTTGCAGAAACATTTTCTATGTAAAAAATGCTGTTCCACATATTATTCTGTGAATCACAGTAGTCAGAATTCTGCAGAAGAACCAGCAAAATTCCAGTGGAAATTCCACCGGCGGAATGGTCATTCCATGCTAATTCCACCGGCAGAATTCCGCATTCTGCACAGCACTACTGCAGGTGTGATATGTATCAATCAAATCAATCAATCAATCAATCAAAATCTTTATTTATTCAGGCGAACATCATTGAGCAAAGCTCATTTACAAGATGGACCTGAGTGGTCATACAAATGAGGATACAAGTATTATTACATAGACAAGAATAGAATAAATAGCAATACAATGGCATGAAATGATTATATACAACAATTTACATATATACAAGTAACAGTAGAACCATTTAGCCTGTAGGAAAAAAGGGGACAAAGGGTATAGCAGGCATAAAATATAAATTATATGGTCTAACTAGTTTTATGAGAATATAATAGGTGATTCGGAAGAAAGAAATTGAATTAATATAATGAATGGAAAAAGGAAGGTGGGTCAGATATGTAGGGGATTAGGCTTTATAAAAGCAATTGCAGAGCTCTGGAAAAAGGGCGGAGAACAATCTTTTGAAGGATGCCAGAGGTAGTAGGCTATCTAGCTTCATGGATTTTTGGAGAGAGTTCCATGCAACTGCTAAGGAATAGCTGAAAGCAGCCCTCCCATACCGGGTGCAGGCATTGGGGACCTTTAATATGATGAGTTTACTGATCCTTAAGGTGTATGGCCTAGTTGTAATTTGGGTAAAGCAATCAGTGATATAGGTCGGTAGTTTGCCTGTTAATGCTTTGAATATCCAGATAACAGCATTCCTATTTCTTCTGTGTTGCAATGATGTCCAGTTGACTGCCATATAAAGGGAGCAATGATGGGTGCTGGAGGGAAGGTCAGTAATAAATCTTATGGACCTGTGATACAGGGTGTCCAGTTTATGTAAGAGGTGACTTGAACAATGGCAGTAGAGAAAATCAGCATAATCAATGAAGGATAGGAATGAGGCCTGAATTAACCTTTTTTTTGGAATCACTGTTTAGGTAATGTTTTATTCTAAAAAATAGTCCGAGCCTCTGTCTTAGCTTTTTAAGTAGCTCTTCAATGTGGACAGAATAGTCAAGCCTGTTATCTATCCAGACTCCATCAACAAATTCAACTTTCTCTCCAAGTAAGGTGGATAAATGTAGGGTGTTGGATGCTGGGGTAGTGGTAGTGCAACTCTTTGTGGCAAAGAACATAGCTTTTGTTTTTTTTGCATTTAGAAGTAGTTTTTTTGTCAAGTAGATTGTGCTGCAGAATGGAGAATTCGGATTGTAACAGTTCACAGGCTTTGGAAGGTGAGGGATTGCTGACATATAATACAGTATCATCAGCAAACAGATGAATGTTAGATTGAGTGAGGTTGGCATCAATATTGTTTATATAAATAGCAAAGAGGATAGGGCCAAGAATAGAGCCTTGTGGTACGCCTCTTAGCAGTAGTTTTGAGGTGGATAGGTAATTTCCATTTCTAACCAGTTGTGACCTATCTGAAAGGTAATCCTTAAACCAGTTGGAGTGATAGGGAATCCAGGCCTATTGAGTTAAGGGAGGTGATTAATAAGTCATGATCCACTGTGTCAAAGGCTTTACTCAAATCCAGAAACACAGCACAGGTAAAATTTTTCTTGTCCAAGTTAGTCTGCCAATCGTTGGTTACCTTGGCTAAGGCAGTAATGGTGCTATGCTTTGATCTAAATCCAGACTGTGCAGAATTTAGAAGGTTATTGTTATCCAGATAGTCCCTTAACTGAGAGTTTACTAGTTTTTCGAGCATCTTAGATAGTACTGGTAGGATGGAGATAGGTGTGTAATTGTTGAGATCCCTAGTATCACCAGATTTGAGTAATGGAACTACTTGAGCTGTTTTCCAAGTAGATGGAATGGATCCAGTAGTTAGGGAAAGATTGAAGAGATGAGTGAGGGGAGCAGATAAGACATGCAAAGCAATTTTCAGGAAATAGGGATCCAGGGGAGTCTGCACCTGCACTCTTAGTGGTGTCTAAATTAGAGAGGAGATCTTCCACTTCTTTCACAGATATTGGGATGAAGGAAAAAGTTGAAGTGGCCATTTGGCCATGTAAGCAATAATACCTGAGAGGGTGGGCATTATTGGGAAATACCGGACCGCCCAGGGGCGTAATGAGGCCTGATGCTGCAGGTGGAGGGCTTTATAGCCCCTGGAAGGTCTGATATTTCCCAATAATGTCCACCCTCAAGGGTACTATTGCACTTAGAAAATGGTTCTCTTTGTAAATGTTCATGAAGTTGTAAAGGAACAGAGCAAATGACTGCAAAATGAGTAGAAATGTTAGAAAACAAAAATACTGATAAAGTAGTCCATAGGCTGTTCTGCTGCTGTTGCTACTCACTACAGAGCCATTCTGGTGGATTTGCGTCCCCCCCCCACACACACACCAGCACGTGACCTTTGACCATAGAAACATAGACATAGAAACATAGACTTTGACGGCAGATAAGGACCACTTGGCCCACCCAGTCTGCCCATTTCCCTACCTACTGGATAAGCTGCAGATTCTAGTTAACCAACAGCCTGTTTCCTGCAACCCCCCACTATAATTGCTTTGTGTCTGTCCCATGCATGTTTGAATTCCCCCACTGTTTTAGACCCAACGACCTCCTCAGGAAGGCTGTTCCATGTATCCACCACTCTCTCTGTGAAAAATAATTTCCTCACATTACCCCTGAGCTGTCCCCCCTCTATCTTTAAACTGTGCCCCCTTGTTCTTACACATCTCTTTTTCTGAAAGATGCTACCCTCCTGGACTTTGTTGATTCCCTTGAGGTACTTGAACGTTTCTATCATGTCCCCTGTCCCTCCTTTCATCAAGGGTATACATATTAAGCTCTCAGTCTCTCCTCATATGGTTTCTGATGTAGACCCTGCACCATTTTAGTTGCCCTCCTCTGGACTGCTTCCATCCTGTCTATATCCTTGCGTAGATGAGGTCTCCAAAACTGCACACAGTACTCCAGATAGGGTCTCACCAACTGTCTGTACAGAGGATAACCACTTCCTTTTTCTACTTGTGATGCCCCTTCCTGCATCCCAGTATCCCCTGGCTCTCCTTACCGACTTTTCACATTGCTTACCCACCCTTAGGTCATCTGATATGACTACCCCAGGTCCCTTTCCATTTTTGTTGTTGTTAGTACCTCCCCTGCTAATGTGTACTCTTCTTCTGGGTTTTTGTTTCCCAGGTGCATTACTTTGCACTTCTTTGCATTGAATCTAAGTTGCCATATGTCTGACCATTCCTCCATCCTTGCAAAGTCCCTTCTCATCTTTTCTATCCCCTCTTGTGTATCAACTCTGTTACAGATCTTTGTGTCATCTACAAAGAGGCATACCTTTCCCTCCAGACCCTCTGCAATGTCACTTATAAAGATGTTAAAGAGGATTGGACCCAGTACTGAGCCTTGAGGTACTCCACTAGTAATCTCCCTTTCTTCGGAATGTGTTCCATTCACTATTACCTTCTATGTCTTGTTGTGCAGCCAGTTCGCTACCCAGGCTACCACCCTGGGACCCACTCCCAGGCTGGCTAACTTGATTATTAATCTTTTGTGTGGGACTGTGTCAAATGCCTTGCTAAGGTCTAGGTAGGCCATATCCACAGCCTCTCCCTGGTCTATTACTTTGGTCACCCAGTCAAAGAAATCAATTAGATTAGTCTGACATGACCTTCCTGCTGTAAATCCATGCTGTTTTGGGTCCTGTGCCCCGCTGGCCTCTAGGTACTCAACAATTCTTTCTTTCAGAAGTGATTCCATCATTTTCCCTACCACTGAGGTCAAACTTATAGGTCTGTAGTTTCCTGCTTCTGCCTTGCTTCCACTTTTGTAAAGGGGAATCACATCTGCCCTCCTCCAGTCCTCAGGTACCACCCCATCCTGCCATGATTTGTTAAAAAGTGTGGTCAGTGGTGTCACTAGGTCCCCCCTTAGTTCTTTTAGGATTCTGGGGTGAATCCCGTCAGGCCCCATTGCTTTGTCCACCTTGAGTTTTAGGAGTTCTTTCAGTACTCTTTCTTCTGTGAATGGACTGGTGTCAACACCCCTACCCAGAGTGCTTCTATTGTCTGGTTTAGGTAACTGCTCCTCATCTTCTTTGGTGACTACTGAGCAAAAGTATTCATTCAGTATCTCTGCCTTTTCACTGTCTCCCTCTGCCGACCTCCCCTCTCCTTTATTAATCTTCACTATCCCTCCCTTAACCTTTCTATGATCCCTAATGTACCTATAAAGGTTTCATCCCCTTTTGACCGGGTATTTTTTCTCGGTTTGTGCCTTTGCTATTCTGACTGCTTTTCCTACTTCTTTCTGCTTTACTTGATACAGTTCTCTGTCGTGCTCCTTCTGTGATTCCTTATACTTTTTGAATGCAGCCTTTTTCTCCTTAACCTTCCCTGCCACCTCTTTTGAGACCCATAGTGTTTTTTTACTCCGCTTTGTTTTCTTTATTTGTTTTACACAAAGACTTATTGCCTCTATGATGGCAGTTTTGATTTTTCTCCATTGTTCTTCCACCCCTCCTATTTGGTCATTTGCTAGTGCATTCTTCAGGTGTTCACCCATTTTGCCAAAGTCAGCTCTTCTAAAGTCCAGTATCCTTGTTTTTGTATGGCTTATCTCCATGGTTGTGCTCATTGTGAAGCACACTGTGCAGTGCTCGCTTGTTCCCAGATGTCTACTGACTTCTAAATTTGTGATCCTCTCTCCATTTGAGAGTACCAGGTCTAGTATTGCTTCCTCCCGAGTGGGTTCCAGCACTAGCTGTCTAAGGTCTGCCCCCTGCAGGGCATCGAGAATGACCCTGCTCTTGGATGTGGCTACAGTACATGTCCTCCAGTTAACATCTGGCATATTCAGGTCCCCCATCAACAGTATCTACCCTTTTTCAGCCATTTTGAGAATGTCTCTATCATTTTCTTGTCCATTTCTCCCTTGAGATGGGGGTCTGTATATAACCCTTGTGCGGATTGTGATGCCATTCCCCATCTCCAAGGTGACCCAAAGTGCCTCTTGTCCTCCCCTTTACTTTTTAGTTCTGTAGCTTTGATCCCTTCCCTATGTATGAGCTACCACCTCCTCTTTGCCTTCCCTGTCCCTTCTGTAGATTGTGTACCTTGCATGTTGACATCCCAGTCATGGTTCTCAGTGTACCACGTTTCTGTGACTGCCACAATATCCAATTGTTCATCTTCCATCAAAGCTACTAGCTCAGAAAGCTTGTTTCCCAGACTACGGCATTGGTAGTCATTGCCCTCCATTTAATGTTGGCTTTATACTTTTTCCCCCCATCCCTGCTCTTATTGCTCTTATCTATTTTACCATTTACCCCCGTCCTGCCCTGTTTTGAGCTCTGTACCTCAGTGTTTACCCTACTACCTGCCATGTTTAGTGGGGGGAGGCTTGACTTTTCCTGCCTTTTATCAGTACCTCGCCCCTTTTCTAGTTTAAAAGCTTGCCAAGGAAGCATTTAAACCTGTCACCAGTCATGATGTAAGAGATCCCCATGGTTAAGGAAAAAAATGGTTGTGAGCAGTTTTAACCCCCCCAGTAGCCTGTTTATGCACACCCCTACCATCCTCATGCAGTGTGTGTTTAATATAGCTCCCCGTGGCAATAGAAGTTTGCTAGTTTTTTTTTGCTTTTGAAACACCAGCTGTTGCTATAGCGATCCCAACCCAGACAGATAGACTGTGAGCGCAGTCAGCAGCATTTTGAACTTTCTTTCAGAGAATCATTTTTATTTTCTCAGAGTTCCCAATCGTACCCCAGAATAACTGTTCGTTTTTTTTCCTTTTTTGAAGAGAGAGAGAACGGAGAGCTGCAGTAAAGGAAAGGTCAGTGCTAGTAAATGAAAAGTGGTGTTTACGTTCTGCGAAAGAGCTGTGACTTCAGGGAGCGTGGTTAGTTGGAGGGCAGCATAGTTAAGCCTCAGAGAAAGTAGTCGGCGGTAGTCATTGTTCTAAAAAAAGAAAATCTGTTGGATTCCACCTTTGCTACGGCATCACCATCCCTTCCCCTGCACCTTCACACTATTGCCTACCACTGTGATGTCTCACAGACTGCCAGAACAAAAGAGGAAAAGCTGCCGAAAGTCGATACCTGTTCCCACTGTATACTTTGAAAATCCTCGCTCAACCGAGCTTTGGTCAAGTAAAGCAGTCACTTAGAGGTGGTGGGTTGAGAATGACTGCTTCTTGCTGTTGGGAGGCGGTACAGATGGTCACATTAATTTTCGGGAGCAAGTGGGTGGGTGGCTGAAGGAGTTAGCACCAAGAGTGTGGTCGGTTGTCCGAGAGTTGGACAAAAGCGTACAGTAAATGAAAATAAAAAGAAGAAAGAAACACAGATACCCAGGAGTGAGCCCAGCGGAAGTTGATCTGTGGCTCTGTTAGGGAGCTGGCACTGAACCAGGGAGCTTGGAGAACAGCATCTCTCGCTAAGGGAGAGAAAAAAATGGTGGCAATTTGTAATTCAAATGATATGCATTTAGCCAATCAGGGAGCAGGGTGGGCACTAGGATACTTCAGTGTGTCAAGGGGCACTATAGACTGGTACTTTTTATTGCCTGGGCATATACTGAAAAATAAATGCATGGCTGAGTAGGCTTTTAGCCAGTCAGCATGCTTTATTTTTCAAGCCCATTTTCTAATTATTTACACCACAGTTCAATGTACTGTCTGAGAGAATGATGGTAAATAGTACCGCAGATGTGTTGGTGCAGTCCAAGAAATGTACTCTATGGAATTATTCATAAGAAACCCTTCCTGTCTTTAATTAGAACCTCATCAGCTTCTTATTTTTTATCTGTTTTTTAAACAGAATAGTTTTCATAAATTTGCATATTAATTAAATGCTAAACAGATGTCAAATGGTCATTTATATCTCAAGCCATGCAAACTGTGTTTTAGGGTTTTAGGGTATGTCCTTTTTGGTTCTAAAAGTTATATTTGGAACAGTTTCTGGGGTTCTATTTTCTGGTTCTGCTCCATCTATTGTGTAAGCAATGAGACATGACAAGGTGTGGGTAGTAATTTGATCACTGAATGACCAGGGGTGTAATTAGGAACAAGGCCACAGGCCAAATGTCTTATTGCCCCAGAAGTGTGGTGATCACACCACTACTCACACCCTGAACTGACTTATTTCATTTAAAAAATGGTCTTATTACTTTCACATGCATTAAAAATTACTAATATATGGATCTTCAATTTAATAGGTCTCTTAAAGCATATAAAAAAAATCCGGTAATACCCTCAAAGGTTAAGTGATAATAGTACTGTCAATCACTTTTAATAGTACTGTCAATCATATTTAATACTATAGTTTTATGGTGATAATAGTACCGTTGCAAGTACCCAAAAAGATGCCTTCTGCCCCCCATGTCCTAAGCGTGCCTCCTCATTGGCTGCTTTCCCTGTGTGGGTGGGCAGAACAGTTTTAAAAACATGACGGCCAGTCTCTCACTGAGTGAGAGCAGTTATCCTCGACAAACGTTCCCCATTTTTTTTTTTTTTCAAAAAAGGAGATATCTGGTTGATCCAGCATTCCCCATTCCCCAAAAACAAGAAAAGGTAGGATTGCCTGTGCTGCGAGTGAACTGAGCGGTGAGCAGTGAGCAGAGAGAAACAGCTGGGCGGGCCGGAGAAAAATGAATAGGGCTTATATAGTTCAAAGCCACAGGACTGACACAGTCCTTAAGTGACAAAAATAAAAAATGTTATCCATATATTAAAAAAAATAATGGATAAGTCACTGGGCATTACCGGTGACCTACCATCTCGAGGTTCTGGGCACAAGAACCTCTTGAGCTTCGATCTCGAGGTTCCCGTGTGTCCAGAACCTCTCGATAGTATTACTCATCTGTAATGCCAAGTGTCCTATCCGCTATTCTCTTTATATGAAATAAAAAGACCTTTGTGTGAAAAAATACAAATAAGTGTCTCAATATATGGTAATACAGTTAAATCGTTCCTCCACCTGTTGGATCTTCTTTGCATTTACTGCATGCCTTTACTCATTTTGGCCCAATGAGGCTACCATACATGTGGTTTCTGTTGTGTTGTTCTTTTGTTGTTAAGGATTTTTATTATTATAAAAAAAGGGAGCACACAAAAAGTATGCATACACCCTTGGGAACACCACAAAATTTGGTGACTTTCAGGAAAAATGGAAGCATTGGGCGACCAAAGCTTGTACAGTATTGACACCTAATATTGTGTGGCTGCATGCCCCCTGAAAAAAATAAATAAAAAAATAATATATATATATATATATATATTTTTTTTTCAGGTGCTTACTGCCACAGAAGGAAGACAGAGTCAGCATGTGAGTACCACAAGTTTTTGGCCAGCAGTTGACTGCTCCAGGTGTTTTTAACATAGAGAGATGAGAGCAAGGGGAGAGCATGAGAGAAGGCTGTTTCCCTTCTCCTTTTTGTAACCAAACTGCTGTTGTGCCAAACAGTGAGTGAGGTGCTGTTATTCAGTCACATCAGCTTCCTCTCCCATGCCTACCTTTTGCTCTCTCGCTCTCTTGTTCCTAAGGCAACCAACCCCACCCCGCTGAGAACAACAGCAAGTGTTTTTAGCCCTAGCAAGGAAGGAGTAATGTAATGCCCTGGGTGTGATACAAGGAAGTTGAAATTATAGTTGAAATTAACCAAATACATTTACAGACTGTTTGTTGATCTATCGTTTCATGTGATAGTGAGTTCGAGATGGTAGTGGATTTGAAGCTAGCAGAATAGTCAGAGAGGCTTGTGTCTGGACAGCTGATTATGGAAAAAAATATCATTTTGCCTTAATAAAAATATGCACAGGCTGCGCTGCACGTATAGATGTTTTCCTTTTAGTAATGAAGGTCAAGATAGAAGCTGTGAGTGGTGATTTTTGACATTTGCCTGTTCCTTTGTAGGGTGTGTGGCCCAGTGAGAAAAAAAGATGGCTGACAAACATTTTCTTAAACTTCTAAGGTGTGTAGTGATTTAGTGATGAGGCTAATGACCAGGATGTCTGTAGGTTATATTGCAGTCATGCACAGTCACATGACTAGTTCTAGCCAATCATGATTTGAGGATTCTGGTGCCTATTTTATAATTCAAATTTGGATATAGGGGATATTACATTTTCAGCTTTAAAAGCACAGAAGTATTGTACCGAGCAGGAAAGTTGCAAATACTAGTAGATGTTTAGCAAACATCTCCAATACATAGAAACAGAACATTTTTACAAGCAGAAAAAGAATGGAGTTTATTTAGCCTGTGCTGTTCTTACCTATACCTGCTCCACTAGCCTAGTGCTGTGTGCCCTAGTGGTAGCTCAATTTCCTCACCCCTCCCTTAGTCCCCTCCTCCCCCAACAGTCCTTATCAGCCCCTTGTGTTTGTCCCATCACCCTTTTGAAACCCTCCATGGTTTCCATCTCCTTGGCAACCTGATCTACCTATGCACCATTCTTTCTATTTAGAAATATTTCCTTACATATTTTCTACCCCCCCCCCGAACAATTTGCAGCCCTATACCCTTGTGGTAGATCCCTCACAATACTTGAAGAACCGCTGGCAGCAACCCTGTTTATTCCTTTGAGAAACTTTAAAGATTATATTATGTCACCTTGCTGCCTCCTGGTCTCCAGTGAGCACATGTTAATCCTGCAGAAACATTCCTCATATGATTTACCCATGCTGCCCCTGACTCATCTTTGCTGTCCTTCTGTGCACAGATGTCAGCCTCTCTCTGTCCTTCTTAAATTGGGGACTCCAGAACTGTGCACAGTACTCCAGGTGGACTCCCCCTAGAGATCTATACATAGGAAGAATCATGTCTTCCTTCCTACTGGAGAACCCCCTCTCTATGCAACCCAGCATTCTGTTTACCCTTTCATTTGCCTTCTTGGCCTGAGCTGTGCATTCAGCTTATCTTCTATAACATCTCAGTCCCAAGACCCTTTCCTCTTTTTATTGGGCTACTCTGATGCCCTCAAGTTAATACTACATTTTAGGACTGTTCCTAGCAATATAGACGACTGCATTTTTCCTCCAGAACCACTGACCTAACTCCCTTGGATCCATTTTCATGCTCCTGGCACCTACATCACCATTTACTCTCCCACACAGCTTGGTATCATTTTCAAACAGGCTGCTCTTGCTCTGTATCTCTTCGCTTATATAATTGATGAGCAAATTAAATAGGATTGGTCCTAAGGCCGATCACTGTGGTACACTGCTAATGACTCCTACCTCCCCTGAGTACTGTCCATTTACCACTACCCTCTGAGTCCCTTCAACCAGCCATTTTTCTATGGACATTGTCAGTCTCACCCTCAGCCCCTGTTCTCTAACCCATTCACTAGTCTTCTATGTGACAAATGAGTGTGTTACTAAAATCCAGATATAGGATGTCCACAGCCTGACCTTTGCCCTCTGCCTGCATCACCGCATTGAAGAAATCATTGTGGCTTGTCTGCCTGGACCTTGCTGTAACAAAGTCATTCTTCCTTCAGTCCAGTAGGTTGTTTGCGTCCAGTAACTCCACTATCTGCTCCTTTAAGGTGATCTTGAGCAAAGTGCCTATAATGGAGGTCAGGCTTACCGGTCTGCAGTCCCCAGGGTCACCCATGTCCACTACTTTATGGATTGGTGTGACATCCACTCTCCTCCTGTCTGCCAGGAACACTTCTGTCACCAGCGACTAGCTGAAGACATCTACCAGAGGGCGGGGTAGCTCGTACCCAGCTCATTTCTTTCAAACACCTGGGGTGCAACCCTTCCGAGCCTGGGGATTTGCTGACTTTCAAAGAACTAAGAACCCTGAGTTCCCAGTCTGTGAAAGTACGCCCCACCTCTAGTCTGTGACGTAGGCCGTGAGCTTTGCCTTAGTCACTCCACAATCCAGCAGCAGATCATGCATTTCCTTAGTATAAACTGAATAGAAGTACTTGCTCAGTACAGTTGTGTTTCCCAAGTGATCTACCACTCATTTTGACCCTTTGGTCAGCCTTTATATGCCCTCCTTTTTAGCTCTTTTCTCATGTATAAATCTGAAGAAGTCCTTGCCGTTACCTTCACTCCCTCTGCTATCCTAGGCTTAGTCTCCACTGTAGCCTTCTGTATAGTTACACTACCTGTCTCCAAACTTTTGCTGATATTTAATCCTAATGCTTTTTGACTGGTCACACCTGTACCTCCCAAAAGCAGCCTTTTTCCTTTACCACCTTCCTTACCACCCTAGAGAGCCACAGTAGGCTTTTTCACCTCTTGTTTTCCCAACCTGCCTCAGGCTGCACTTGATGACCTCCAAAACCTCTTTTCAACAGTTTCCGTTTGTTCTCCAGACCCACTGTGTAGCCTGCCCCTCAAAGCCTGGTCTCAAGGATTGCCACCATCTTCCCCAAGTCATCCCTTCTGAAGTCCAGAATCATTGTCTTTGATTTCTGCTGCCTGCTCCTAGGGGATACAAAAAACCAAAAATGAAGGAGCACCAGGAATCATGTGGTGCTATGTTCAAGTCACAACAAGCACAGAGTTGTAGAACAGCACCCACGCTATTGCAAGAATGACCAGAACACCAAATGCTTTAGTAGAAATGTTCTTTATGAAGCAGACATACACAAACACTGTAGTGGCTAGCAAAAAAAAAAACAACGTTTCACTTGGTACACTGCCAGGTTTCCTCATAGTGAATTATTTTTACAAACAGGTGCTCAATAAATACATAATCTTTATGTCATGTGACTTTAAAAAAAACAATCACCTTTCTAAAGTGCTTAATAGTCTCATTATCCTATAAAAGAACAGTTCAAGTTCATTTCTTTGATACTGTCCTACACACCATTAATTCGTATGTATATTTCTTGGAATCTCAGACAAGAGGACTATTAATATCCATTAATTTTATGATATACTCTGTACTTCAATTGCAGTAAACCACTTATGTGATTCTATATACTAAATTTAAATCTGCAAGGTAAGACATCATGTGCTAAATATGTATTTGAAATACAATATAGTCTCCCTCAACTTTCCACATATTTTGGAACTGTAGAGGCTTTTATTGTTTGGTCTAGAGGTCCCAGGCACCTAAAGTTGTTCACTGCACAGGAGGCATATTTCATATTGCATAGACAAACTCTGTCATGAAATAAATGGGAGACATAACAGCGCCTTAACATCTGTATTTTTTCAAAACAGCACAGTGATCAATACTATTATTTAACCCTTTATTGGAGTGAGCTCCTAGCCTAAATATCCAATAACTTTCTCTTCGTGCAATCAATTTATTAAGATCTCCTCCCCTGGGGCCCGCAGTGACCAGCTCTATACCAAAAAAGCCAAATGTGTGTTTCCTATAGTCATTCTGCTGTACGTGTTTAACAATGGCATAGGCAATATCTCCCCTTTCCGATGCCCTCACATGTTCACCTATTCTGACTTTGAATTTCCATGTAGTTCGGCCCACATAGTATGCCTCACAGTCACACACCAACATGTAAACTACCCCACTGCTGCTACGTGTTATAAAATCCTGCATCTCCATAGTTTTCCCTGAAATAGGATGTATGAATTCCTTGCAACAGTGTATGTATTTACAATAAATACAGTTGCCACACCGAAATGTACCCCTGGGCATTCGTGACGATAAAGTCTGTCTGTTTGTCTCTTGGGCTGGTACTGTATTGGACACAACACAATTGTTGATGCTTCTACACTTACAAAATATCACTCTGGGTCCCTGTTTTGCTGTTTCCACTAGTTTGGGTTCTAGCTCCAAAATGGGCCAAACTATGGGAAAACTATGGAGATACCGGACTTTATAACATATAGCAGCAGTGGGTTAGTTTACATGTTGGTGTGTGACTGTGGGGCATATTATTTTGGCCGAACTACATGGAAATTCAAAGTCAGAATAGGTGAACATGTGAGGGCATTGGAAAGGGGAGATATTAACTGTGCCATTGTTTTTTTAATCATAGAATAATTTTTATTAAGTGACAGGAAAAATACATTACAGGGTTATCCAATGCTATACAGGACAAAATTCCAAAAGAGAGCATATAGTAATATATTCTTCAACCTTATATTAAGGTTAACTAAAACATTACATCAGACTAACAGTAATATAAAACATATTACAACATTTGTTACTACCCAGTGCTGTTTCAAGTTTAACAACTAGATAACAGTTATGGCTACCTAAGTTTACCAGACAGCCTCTATGAAAACAGAAAGGTCTGCGATGGAAACACTATTTCATGTCAATAGACACAAATAATCACAGGTCCTCAGCTTTAGAATATGATGTAGAGATAATAAGTGAAAGATACAGATTGGGGGGTTTGGTGAGTACCACTGTTACAGAATGCATTCCTATTCCTGGTACGGCTGCCTATAAAGAAGGGAGAGGAGAATAACATGCTAAGACAAGCTGTACGTAGCCTTAGGTAGGAGGGTTACATGGAGGAGGGAGGGGGGCTCAACACAGGGTGGAGTTTAAATAGGGTCCCCACTTGCGGTTGTATGTTGGGAGTTATCCCCTGTTGGCATATGTAAGACGCTCAAAGTCTGGCACTCTCGCCAGGGCAGAGTGTCATGCAGAGATGGCCAGAGGGGCAAGTTGTCTCCACGCCCAGAGTACTAGCCGTTTAGCTTCCAGGAGTGCAACAAGGATCCACTTTTTATGCTGCATGTCAATATGTCCAAGTGGTGTCATATTACCTAAGAGAAGCATGGGGTCTGATAAGTCAATAGAATATCCGAGTACCCCAAAACATTACATTCCTACAGCAGCCCAAAACTGGGTAAGGGTAGGGCATTGCCACAGTACATAAAGTATGTCAGCCGGAGTATCCTGACACCTCCAACACTCCACATGTGGTAAAACTCCCCATCTGTGTAGGACCGCTGGGGAGCGATACCAGCGGAGAAGAATCTTGAGCTGAATTAGCTGGCTCCTGGCATCTATGTAATTAGAATGCGCCTGTTGTAAACAGCAGGACCAAGTTCTGGGGGTAATAAGCTGCTGTAGCTCTGAGTTCCAGGCTACCCTACAGGAGTCTGTATGATCGGGTTGAGCTTCCCGCCACGTGGCATAAAACTTTCCGGCCAAGCCTCGATATGTGGGTTTGGTATGCAAAGCAGCTAGCCACTGCCATTTGGGATCTGTCAGATGAAACCAGCAGGGAGAGTGTACTGCGCTGCACATCTGTAAATATTTCCAGAAATCTCTGGAGTGCAGATTGTATTCCATTTGAAACTGTCCAAAAGACATTAGAGTGTTAGAGTTAGGTATAAGAAGGTCTTGCACAGTACTGATTCCCTGCTTATCCCAGCTCTGCCAGTCAAAAGGATGGGAGTCCATTGTTAATAGCTGATTTTGCCACAAGGGAAGGTAACTGAAAGGTAAGGAATACTCCTTCGTAGCAGTTTTGGCTGCAGTCATGAGTCGGAACCTTCCTGGTTGCAGTCATACTGGGTGTAAGTTTATAGTGGGACGGGGGGCCTTAGTGAGTAATAGGCTAAGTGGGGTCCCCTCTAAGACTTGGGCTTCCAGCTAGGTCCAAAATGCAGGTGATGATAGACAAGGAACAAACCATCTAGTTGCCTGAGCTGACAGGAAGGACCAGTGATAACCTTGCAGCCAAGGGAGTCCTAGGCCTCCCCTGGACCTGTGCACCCGCATTTTGTAGGTGCTCCACCATGGTTTCTTTCCTTCCCAGAGGTAATGTGTGATTACCCTATCTAGAGAATGAAATGTCTTGTCTGAGAGGGCAATGGGCAGATTATTCAGGAGATTCAGGAGAATCAGGAGATTGGCAGAAGACACCAGGAGAAAGGATTGCTGTGTGACTAGACTTCTCTGCTGGGACTAAAGTAGAAGAACTTTTGTACTTGGACCTTTAATTTAGGGTAAAAAAACTAACATACAAAACAAAAAAAAAGTGTGTGCGTCTGTCTGGGTTAACTGAACTGAATGGGTATCCAAACAGTTTTAGGTGTAAATATCAGGTGATTGAAAGGACTTAACTGCTGTGAGGTTTAAATTACTGGTAGAAAGATCTAGTAAGTAGGGGAGTGGCTTAGCTGGAAGGAAGCTACATTTAAAGACTGCCTTAGAAAGATTCTGCTAATATCTTGGCAGAAGACACCAGGAGAAAGGATTGCTGTGTGACTGGACTTCTCTGCTGGGACTAAAGTAGAAGAACTTTTGTACTTGGACCTTCAATTTAGGGTAAAAAAACTAACATACAAAACAAAAAAAAAAGTGTGTGTGTGTCTGTCTGGGTTAACTGAACTGAATGGGTATCTGAACAGTTATAGGTGTAAATATCAGGTGATTGAAAGGACTTTGCTGTGACGTTTAAATTACTGGTAGAAAGATCTAGTAAGTAGGGGGAGTGGCTTAGCTAGAAGGAAGCTACATTTAAAGACTGCCTTAGAAAGATTCTGCTAATATCTTGGCAGAAGACACCAGGAAAAAGGACTGCTGTGTGACTGGACTTCTCTGCTGGGACTATATTGCCCTCCTTCCTCCCCACCCAAAGCTAGTTCTATTTTTATAGGCACAGGATTTGACTGACAACAGAAACTTCCTGTTTGGGAGCAGGAAGCGAGTGATCACAGAACCACCAAAGACCCACCATCCTAGAAGGGCAGGGAGTAGCTCTCCAGCCCCTCTAGCTGCTGGAGGTCTGCCTCTGAGCAAGTAAGTGGTCTACTGAGAAATATAGGATATTCTTGTCTCAGAACAGGACAATCAGGAGCTTAAAGGCACACAGGCAGAAAGTAAGGAGAGAGAGAGAAAAACAGAGGAAAGAGTAAGGATTGAAAACAGTTAAGGGCCAGAAGTAAGACATGATTGGAGTGGTGCAGTGCAGTGGCTGTGGAGCAGCAGTCTTCCGGGAGACGTTCTGGAGGATGCGGTGTTGTCCCATCTGCAGGCACCTCTCTGGGCTGAGGGAGGAGGTTGCTCATCTCCAGGCTGAGTTGACTAGGATTTGTGGGACCTCCTCTTCCACCCAGGGACCACCAGTGCCACTGCCGTTGCCTCAGAGGTTGCCAAGAAAGAGGAGCGGTTGGACCACAGTGGGCTCAGGGAGGGTGAGGGTGGTGGAACAGAGGCGCATCCCGCCAGTTGTACCTCTCCACAATCCCTAAGCCATTCTGGCAAAGTGTGGTTCCTCTATGGAGGCACCTGCAGTGGAGACCAAGGAGGATGTTGGGAACCTCCTAAAGGAGACCCACAGGAGGGTGGCAGGGACCCTGTAGGGAAGGAAACAACTCCTGGTGGGGACCCATTGTTAGGAAGGTAGAACTGGGGAGGAAGGGAGAGGAGGAGGTGCCTGCCTGGCGCCATGGCTTGAGGGACAGGGAGTGAATCTCAGGATTGCCAGAGCAGCTGCACAGGAGGGAGCTGGATGTCATTGTCCACCCATGGACAAATGACCCGCTAAGAAAGGGATTAGAAGTGCAGGAAGAGTTTGGAATTGGGAGGGGCCTTAGTCAACAGCACGACGGTAACCTTCTCGGAGGTGCTGCCCATCTATGGCATAGGGAGAGGCTAGGTGTTCCGCATCATGGGATTCAATCAGTGGTTGAAAAACTGGTGTGGAGCTCAGGATTTGGCTTCATTGGGGACTGGGGTCCTGGAGTGATGCAAGCCTATACTGGCATGATGGACTGCATCTGTCCGGGAGGGGAACCAGGATCCTAGGTGATAGGTTTAAATGGTTCATTGGCAAGCTTTTAAACTAGCCAAGGGGGGAGGCACTGGAAAGGAGCAGGGAAATCCTAGCCCCCCCAAATAATCACGGTAGTAAGTGCGGCAAACACCAACATAGAGGTGTCGATAGGGAGAAGGGATGGGTAAATGGAGAAAGTGACAAAGGCAAGAAGGACAGGGATGGGGCAAAAGGGAGTAAGGCCATCAGGAAATGGAGGGTAATGAGTACCAATGCCCGTAGTCTGGGCAACAAACTCCTTGAGCTGGTGGCCTTGATGGAAGAGGGATGCCTGGATATCGTAGCAGTCACAGAAACATGGTACACAGAGAACCATGACTGGGATGTTAACATACCAGGGTACATAACCTACAGGAGAGACAGGCAGGGGAGAAGAGGGGGAGGAGTAGCTCTCTATGTAAAGGAAGGGATAAAAGCAACTGAACAAAAGAGTAAACAGGGAGGAGAGGAGGCACTGTGGGTCACCTTGGAGACTGGAAGGGCACCCAATCCGCACAGGGGTTAGGTACAGACCCCATGTCAGGGGAGGGAATGGACAAGGACATAATAGAAGGCATTCTTAGAATGGCAGAGAAAGGGGAGATACTGTTGATGGGAGACCTGAATATGCCAGATGTTAACTGGAGCACATTTGCTGCAGCCACATCCAAGAGCAGGGCCATTCTTGATGCCCTACAGGTGGCAGGCATTAGACAGCTAGTTTCAGAACCCACTCATGAGGGAGCAATCTTAGACCTCATACTCTCAAACGGGGGCAGTGAGAGGATCTCAGATCTAGAAGAGGGTTGCCATCTAGGGACAAGTGACCATCAAACAGTGTGGTTCACGTTAAACTCAGCTACAGAGTCAAGCCATACAAAAGTGAGGGTACTGGACTTCAGGAGAGCTGACTTTGGCAAGATGGGAGAGTGCCTCAGAAAAGTACTAGCAAACAGGCTAGAAGAAGGTGTGGAGCAACAATGGGGAATCATCAAAACTGCCATCACAGAGGCAACAAACCTTTGTGTGAAGCAAATAAACAAAATCAAAACAAAAGAAAAAGCCACTATGGTTCTCAAAAGAGGTGGCTGTGAAAGTCAGGAAGAAAAAGATAGCATTCCGGAAGTATAAGGAAACACAGAAGGAGCAGGACAGACAGCAGTACCAGTTAAGGCAGAAGGAAGCAGGGAGGGAAGTCAGAATAGCAAAGGCCCAAACTGATGAAAAGATAGCCAACTCAGTTAAGAAGGGGGATAAAACCTTTTATAGGTACATCAGCGAGCGTAGAAAGACAAAGGGAGGGATAGTGAGGCTGAATAGAATGAACGGTGGGTGGGCAGAGGGGACAGTGAAAAAGCAGGGATACTGAATGAATATTTCTGCTCAGTATTCACAAAAGAGGAGGGGAAGTGCCTAATCCAATTAATAGAAACACTTTGATAGGGGGTCGATCCCAGTCCTTTCACAGAAGAAAGGGTTCTGCAAGAACTCCAAAACTGAAGGTGGATAAAGCAATGGATCCTGATGGAATTCACCCCAGAATTCTAAAAGAATTAAGGGAGGAACTAGTGAAACCACTGGCTACTCTTTTTAATAAATCATGGGAGGATGGTGTGGTACCCGAGGACTGGAGGAAGGCGGATGGATTCCCTCACAAAAGTGGGACCAAGACAGAGGCAGGAAACTACAGACCTGTCAGTCTGACCTCTGTGGTAGGGAAAGTGATGGAGTCACTTGGAAGGAAAGAATAGTTGAGTACCTAGAGGCCAGTGGAGCACAGGACCCAAGGCAGCATGGGTTCACAGTGGGAAGGTCATGTCAGACGAATCTAATAGATTTCTTTGACTGGGTGACCAAAGTAGTAGACCAGGGAGGGCTGTGACATGGCCTACCTAGACTTTAGCAAGGCATTTGACACAGTCCCACAAAAAGATTAATAGTCAAATTAACCAGCCTGGGAGTGGGTCCCAGGGTGGTAGCTTTGTAAAACATTGGCTGCACAACAGGACACAGAAGGTAATTGTAAATGGAGTCCACTCTGAAGAAATAGAGGTTACTAGTGGGGTACCGCAGGGTTCAGTATTGGGTCCAGTCCTTTTTAATGTCTTCATCAGTGACATTGCAGAGGGACTGGAAGGAAAAGTATGCCTTTTTGCAGATGACACAAAGATCTGCAACAGGGTTGATACACAAGGAGGCGGAAAGGATGAAAAGGGACTTGGCAAGGTTGGAGGAATGGTCAGAAGTATGGCAGCTAGGATTCAATGCAAAGAAGTGCAAAATAATGCACCTGGGAAACAAGAACCCAGGGGAAGAATACACAATGGGTGGGAGGTAGTAACAACAACAAAAAAGGAAAGGGACCTGGGGGTAATCATATCAGATGACCTTAAGGTTAGTAAGCAATATGAGAAGGCAGTAGGGCGGGCTGGGGGGATACTGGGATGTATAGGGAGAGGCATCAGCAGCAGAAAACAGGAAGTTGTTATCCCTCTGTACAGACAGTTGGTGAGACCCCATCTGGAGTACTGTGTCCAGTTCTGGAGACCCCATCTCCGCAAGGACATAGACAGGATAGAGGTAGTCCAGAGGAGGGCAACTAAACTGCAAGAGAAGCCGTATGAGGAGAGACTAAAGGAGCTTAATATGTATACCCTTGAGGAAAGAAGGGAGAGGGGGGACATGATAGAAACTTTGAAGTACCTCAGTGGAATCAACAAAGTCCAAGAGGGTAGCATCTTTCAGAAAAAGAGACTTGCAAGAACAAGGGGACACAATTTAAAGATAGAAGGAGGGCGGTTCAGGGGCAATGTGAGGAAGTATTATTTCACAGAGAGGGTAGTGGATGCATGGAACAGCCTTCCTGAGGAGGTTGTGGGGTCTAAAACTGTGGGAGAATTCAAGAATGCATGGGACAGACATAAGGCAATTCTTATGGGGGGTAGGAAGAAATAGGCTGTTGGTTAACTAGGATCTACGGCCTATCCTGTAGGTAGGGAATGGGCAGACTAGATGGGCCAAGCGGTCCTTATCTGCCGTCAAAGTCTATGTTTCTATGTAGATACGTGACTCTTGGAAGGAAGAGCATCCGGAGTGCTGCTACCTTGCCAAGAAGAGAGAGGTTCAGCCTGCGCTAGAGACCTCTGCTTAAGTTGGGTTATAAGGGGGGAGAAATTCCTAGATTTGATCTGCGTCCACTCATAAGGTATAACAATACCCAATTAGAAGTGAGAGTCAGGGGCCCATGTTAACTCTGTATCCTACATACATTCCCTAGTGCATTTTGCATTAAGGGGTGTAACACAGGTCTTTTTCTGGTTAATTTGTAGGCTAGACATCTGAGCAAAGGCTTGGAGAGCCTGCAGCACTATGGGTATAGATTCTTGAGGGTGAGATATCGTTAGGAGCAGGTCATCCACTTAGGCCACGGTCAAGTATGATTGATCACCTACCTGCACTCCTGTAATCTCCTCAGTGGTTTGCAACCTCCGGATAAGGGGGTCTAAAGCAATTAGGAACAGCAGTGGAGAAGGCAGGCAACCTTGTCGTGTGCCACACTGCAGCAGGAAGGGAGGAGAAGTGTCTTTGTTAGTGAGAATATGGGCCATGGGGTCATTGTACAGTACCTGGACCCACTGCCTGAAGTAAGGACCAAACCCATAGAATCGGAGCATCTCTTGCTAATAGGGCCATTCGACAGAGTCGAATGCTTTTGAAAAGTCTATTGACATGGCCGCTATGGGGGTGGGGAACTGCCTAGCAATCCACTTAAGGTTGAAGATTAATCTAATGTTATCAGCCGTGGCTCAGCCCCTTAGTGAATCCAGCTTGAGAGGGGTATACTATGGATGGAATTATATCCTTCAGGCGAGTAGCAAGCATCTTGGCCGCAATCTTAGTATCTATTGCTATAAGAGAGACAGGGCGGTAGTTTGCACAATCTAGTGTATCGTCCACCTTTTTCGGGATTAGGGTAATAAAGGCTTCTCTCATAGTGGATGGGAGAGAGTCCTTCTTATGGGCTTCCTGAAGGGTTGTCAGGAGAGGAGTGCTAATCTGTGAACTCATAAGTTGGTATAACTCCATGGTCATACCGTCTGGCCCAGGAGATTTGCCTTTTGCCAGTTGAGATAACGCCTCCCACAGTTCTGCCTCAGAGAAGGGTTTGTCCGGCTCCTCCTTCATGGGATCTGATAGTTGGGGAAGATTGGCAGAGGCACAGAAGTCCTGCATCAGTCGCCCTAGCTGGTGACCTTCAGTCTCAGTGTGCGACTGATGCAATTGCTCATAAAACTGACGCATGCAGTCATTAATCTGTTTGAGTTGAGTAACAATATCCCCCCTTGGGGACTTGAGGGCATGAATATGGGAAGCCGCCTGTTGCTTCTTCAGGCAGAAAGCTAAGAGCTTCCCCCCTTATCACCCCCCTCCCAGTATGTCTGCTTGCTTCTCAGTAGCAGCCACTCAGCTTGTTGTTGTAGTATCATATTTATACAGTATTTCAAACCTACTATTTCCCTATGGGTTGTCTGGTCACATTGGTTAGTCATGGAGGCCTTAAACCTAGCCTCCAGGGTCAACAACTCAGTCTGCAGGTGGATCAGTTCTGTTTTCCATGTTCTATTTCTCTGAGCTGAGTATGCTATGATACGTCCCTGAAGGACAGCCTTAAACGCCTCCCATACCATCGCAGCTGACGTGTCCTTGGTGGTATTATTCGCAAAGTATTCCTCAGCAGTGTTACGCACTAACATCTAGAATACTGGGTCTCGGAGGAAGAGAGGATTACAACATCATCTAGTTACAGGGTTGCACTGCCCAGCAGGCATGTAGATGAAGGAGACATGGGCATGATCGGAGATAATGAGGTTCTTCATCTTGGAAGAAATGATATCCTGTGCTGCAGCGAGGTTAGCCAGCCAGAAATCGATATGACTGAATGAGTTGTGGACTGGCGAGAAAAATGAGTAGTCTCTTCCAGATGGATTGTCTCGTCGCCATATATCAGGCATGCCCCACTCCTTTGTTACCTCCTGCTGGGAGTGTGCTGCTTTGGCATGCATTTGGGGTGTTGGTTTGGATTTATCGAGGAAAATATTCATGGTCATATTAAAATCCCACCCTATCATGATGGGAATATTAGGATACCCTTTCACGAGGGAATCTAGGGCCTGATTAATGTCCATGAAGAACTCTGGTTCATCAGTATTAGGACCATAGATGTTGACCAATATTGCATGACCTCCAGGGTAAGAGAATCTGGCGGCTATCCAGCGCCCATGAACGTCGGAGACCACCTGATCTTTAATCCACGAACAGAATTTCCGAAGCAAAATAGCTACCCCTTTGGATTTGTTTTTTGCAGAGCTGGCAAGAACAGTACCCACCCAAGATTTCTGAAGCCACAATACAGTTCTTGCAGTGAGATGCATTTCTTGAATGAGCTCAATGTCCGCCTGCAAGGAGTGTAAGTGTTTGAGGACCATAGATCGTTTCACCGGGTGATTTAATCCCTTTATGTTCCATGATATCAGTTTAAGCCCTGACCTGGAGTTCTGCATTCTAGTGTCTGTAATATGATAAGTATTAGTACTCACCACTGAGGAACAGTAAACATAGGTAGTTGGAGGAAAGTAGGTAGTCCCTTGATTAGGAAAGGTAGGAGCAAGCTGCTGGTGCCCTATGGTAACTATATATGAACAACCTGTAAGGGATCAAGAACAAAAACAACAGGATTATTCACAGAATATCTATTTATATTACAAAATAACAGTTTTCAGAATTAGAAAAGGAAAGAAGAAGAAAACAGAAATGGCCATCAGCTAACAGGCCTAAATATAAATGTTTAATTAGACAGAGTCAAATCCTAACAAAACACTACGCTACTAGTGAATGGATTACACACAAAGTGCTATCCCTTACAAATATAGAGGGAGTTGCACAGCCATGCTGTCCAGACACCTAAATGCAGGATAGTGGGGTGGAACCGAACAGGTAAACAAAGTTCCATCCCCAACCATCATATATCTTAAAGGAGTGTCTAAAGAGACAGCCAGGGGAGGGGAAGGGAGAAGGAGTGGGAAACAGCCCCATAATGTGGCCTTATAGACCTCATTGGATCTACCTTGGCAAGCAGAGGTGCCGACGAATAAAAATCCGTCATCCAAGGTTTCAAGTAGGTAGCAATGTCAGGGGTGGGGTTCACTCCTTGACAGAGAGAGTGGCGCTACCCTGTGTAAGATCCAGGATAGTAAAGAGTGAGGGGGCAGTGAGGGAGGGGGGGAGAGGATCCTAGCTCGCAGCTCCCTTGTCCCCCACCCGGGAATCCCTGAGATCACGAGATGACAGAGAGGATAAAGAGGGATGAGGGGGAAGGGGCCTTCAGATTTGTCCATCTTTGGAATTCCATGAGGAACCATGCCTTCAGCTGCAAACGTTACAATATGCAATAAGCAGACATCATCCCCCGCCCCCCTCTGTAATATACTAGCCCCAATATCAGTGCATAGGGTCCTGAGCTTCTACTCGATTATCATAAATCAGAGTGCCAGAGGTAGCCTCAGTCCGGAGGGGTAGGTTCAGTAGTGGTGTGACGCGAGGTTGTCATCTGCGAGGGATCCTTCTTCAGTACCTTCAAAAACATCAGCAATCCCGGTTTGACTGGAAGATCCTCTGGATTAGACCCCACCTCTGGTTCAATGGAGCAGTCCGCCCAGGAAGTCTCATCCACCACTTCCATGATCAGCTTGTCCGGGATATCCCCCATAGAAATATGCTCCTCTTTTGTTTGTTTTGCAGGAGAGGCTGCTTCTGGCCCAAGGAGGGCTGCATTGCAATCCCAGTTGCTGTGTGACCACTGCCTTACTCTGGTTCCTGAATTGTGATTTTGTTGCTTTTGAGGAGGAAAAGGAGAGCTAGATGGCTGGTGTTGAGTGCTATGGGGGGTATTAAGAGGCTGTGGAGTATGCGGTTGGCCTGCAGGCCTAGAGGAAGAAGAATGTCTAGGACTGGTCCAGATGGAATTGTGTCCCCCTTGATTGCTGCCCCCTGCTTGGCGGTTCCCTGTGTCTCGGCTTCGCTGCATTGGGTCTCACAGCTTCCTGGGAGATGTAGTTTTGAGCAGGATCCGCGGCCAGTTCTTGGATATCCAAAGTTCCAGTTCTTGTGGTGTCTCAGCGATGCAGTCCTTCCCTTCCTGGGATACATAGAGGTGAGCTAAGTTTCGAAAACTGTATTTAAAACCATGTTCTGCCAGCTGCTTTTTGATGGGTATAAAAGCCTTTCTACAAGCTGCCACCTCCACTGAAAAGTCCCGAAAAAAGGATATTTTGACTCCCTGCCACCATATGCCCCCTTTGTCACGAGCAGCTATTAAAAGTCTCTCCTTAGTAGAGTACCATGAAATATATGCCACAATGGGTCTTGGTACAGGGCTATTACACCGGGGCCCACCAGGCACTCTATGCGCACTTTCTACTTCAATCTGACCCTGCCATCTTTCTCCCATCATACGAGGGATCTCCTCATTTAAGAACCATTCTGTATTTTAGCCCTCGGCCCCTTCAGGGATGCCCAGAATGCGAATGTTGTTCCTTCGCCCCAGATTTTCCTGGTCCTCTGCCCTCCTCCATAATGTGGCTAACTTATTCTCATGGTCCTGAAGGCAATGCATAATTTTAGCATGATTAGCTTCCAAATCTTCCGTCTTTTGCTCTGTAACATTAACCCGGTTGCTAAGCACTCTCACTTCTTCTACTGTACCAATCAACGTGGTAGAGAGGGAATCCACCCTGGTGATTAACGTTTCCAGCAGCGTGACAATATGATGCAATGAACTGCCGACATCGACTGCTTGTGACATGTTTCCCCTAGTGTCTGAAATCTGGCCTCACTCAAACAGTTTGACTGGTGCCTGGGTGTGTTGAGGGCATTAATGCTGGTGAATCTGAAATAGTACAGCGTTCTGCTCCTCTCGTAGCTCGGATATTGGCAAGTTCTGCAGCCACAGTCAGCGCTTACATTGCAGTCGTCTGGAGGTGCCACACCGGCAGAGTGGGGAACTCCACGAGCAGCTGCAGAATCAGGGTTAGGCACTGTCTGGGTCGGAAGGGGTCCAGCATCCCGAGACGATTACCGGCTCCAATACGTTATCACGTTCACACCGAGTGGAAGGATTAAGGCTAGAGGGACAGTATACTATCGTTAGCGAGTGATATCCTGCCGGCTGTCTGTATAATGGTTGGGGATGGAGTGGCGGTTTTAGGCTACCATTGTCTTCAGCGTCCAAGCCAAGCCCCTCTTAGCTATGCCATTGTTAAACATGTACAGCAGAATGACTATAGAAAACACACATTTGGCTTTTTTGGTATAGAGCTGGTTACTTTGGGCCCCAGGGGAGGAGATCTTAAATTGATTGGACAAAGAGAAAGTTATTGGATATTTAGGCTAGGAACTCACTCCAATAAAGGGTTAAATTATAGTATTGATCTCTCTGCTTTTTTGAAAAAATACAGATGTTACGTCTTCCAGTTATTTATTGACAGAGTTTGTCTATGCAATATGAAACATGCCTCCTGTGCAGTGAACAACATTAGGTGCCTGGGACCTCTAGACCAAACAATAAAAGCCTCTGCATTTCCAAAATATGTGGAAAGTTGAGGTAGACTATATTGTATTTCAAATACATATATAGCACATGATGTCTTACCTTACAGATTTAAATTAAGTATATAGAATCACATACGTGGTTGACTGCAATTGAAGTACAGAGTATATCATAAAATTAATGGATATTCATAGTTGTTTTGTCTGAGGTTCCAAGAAATATACATACAAATTAATGGTGTGTAAGACAGTATCAAAGAAATGAACTTGAACTGTTCTTTTATAGGATAATGAGACTATTAAGCACTTTAGAATGGTGATTGTTTTTTTTGAAGTCACATGACATAATGATGATGTATTTATTAAGCACCTGTTTGTAAAAATAATTCACTATGAGGAAGCCTGGCAGTGTACCAGATGAAACGTTAGTCTTTTTTCTCTAGCCACTACAGTGTTTGTGCACGTCTGCTTCATAAAGAACATTTCTACTAAAGCATTTGGTGTTCTGGTGATTCCTGCAATAGTGTGGGTGCTATTCTACAGCTCTGTGCTACTCCTAAGGGGAATATTGAAATACACAGAATTGTGGCCACTTGTTCCAAGGGGAGTTTCAACAATTACAACTTCGGTGAGTTCCTGAGTCAAGAGTACTAGGTCCAAGATGCCCCTCTCCCTAATTGGTTCCTTCAGATGCTGGGAGAGAAAACCATCTTCAAACGTGTTCACTATGGCCCATGCTCTGTCTCTTCTCACCCCTAGTATACTCCAATTCACATCAAGTATATTGAGATCACCTGTCAGGATTACAGTTTTATGTGAAGGCATCCACCTTACCTTACTCTCAAGAGCTTGACTGCTTTCCTTGGATTGGTTAGGGGGCCTGTACACCACTTCAAATCTGTAGTCCTGCTTCCTTCCATTACCAGTTGCAGCTAGACTGATTCTACTCTTACTTCCCCTCCTATTGCATTTTACTCTCGGGCTGAGATGCAGTCTCTAATATACAGAGCTACCCTTCTCCCGTCCCTGCCACCTTATACTGTCTGTAAAATAAATGGTGTATCCTGGAAGTCGGGATTGGTAGTTGCCCACATCTCAGTGACAGCTATGATGTCTAGCTGTCCTTTTACCACTGGTGTTTGGATGTCCCCATCTAACTTCGCAGGCTATTAGCATTTAAACTAGCCACTGTCCAACAGTTTATTCTGTTCTCCAGTCCCAGCTTTTCCCCTCTCATCGAGTGATTCGCCCACCTCCATAGGCTTGTTTATCGCATTCCCTTTATCCCCGCTAGGCCCCTGTTTAATTCTGCTAGTTGGGAGAGTGCAGGCAGGGCCTTTCCTGGCTTGTACTACATCCTGGTTCTCCCCAGCTTCAACCTCCCCCCATCAGTTTAAAGAGCAGGTAGCACTAACAAGCAGGCAGAAAATGTTAGTAATCTTTAAAAGTAGTCTCTGATCACTTTTTATTTCTTAAGAGTTTTCTTTTCATTGCACTCAGCACATGGATTTCTGTCTAATAATATTGATGTGATGTTAAAAGCAGTGCTTTACCTGGAAGCATACATATCTACAGGTAGTTCTGCTCTTCTTCACAACAAAACCAGGCACTGACCTACCACCAGAGAGACAGACTGACGCTCCGGTATTATAAAAAAGATTTATTAAAAACAACCTAACGTGTTTCTGGTCACCATGACCCTTACTCAAAGGCTGAATTACATTCAAAGAACACATCCATAAATACAAGTTGTTCATTATGATATCACAGTTACAAATAAACCTAGACCAATGGATTTAACAACATAATTAAAATACTAAGGCACAAAGCACAGATGATTCATCTAGCTTTATTTGTAACTGCGATGTCTGTCTCTCTGGTGGTGGGTGAGTGCCTGGTTTTGTTGTGATGAATATTTCAGAAGTTACCATGAGCACCCCATTCCTTGTGCAAGCCCTGTTCTTTGTTTACACAGTTCTGCTCTTTTCACTACATCATCGGCATGTGACCGCAACCACTGCTACATCCTAAGCACTGTTGCCTGATTGGTCAGTGTGTTACATGTTACTAATCAAGTAGGAGTAGACTGACTCTTGTTGGTTACTAGTGATGTCACTTCCATGAGGTCACAGTGCTGATGATGTATAGGGTGGAACAGAATTGGTTATTCTGGCCCGGTGGTGCTGAGGATTGAGGCGCTGGATACCACACCTCTTGCCACTCCAGCAACCTGGGTTCAGGAATGAGCTAGGGTCCTCGGGGTCAGCTGGGGGGGGGGGTCAGAGCTGGATTGATCAGCCGAGGCAGCTCTCCTCTCCTGGGAAGGGACCTGTCATTCCCGCCATATGGTTGCTGCTGGGTGGAATTCCAGTGGCAGCACAGAACAGGATACAACACATAAGGGAGGGTGTCGTGGGTCCACAATGTGTGCATGCCTTCACACACAGATGCACGGCCGCGACTAGGGATGGGAGAAAACAAGTGGAAAATGTGCCAACCGGCAGGACGACACCAGTCCTCTGCAGTGTCCACACCCAACCAGCTGGGCACCTGCATGTCATCGAGGTAGTTCCCAGTGGACATTGTGGTGATGGGACTGGGTGGACTGGTAGAAGGGGCTGGTCAGTACGGGGCAGAAAAAAATGTAAATTAAAATAAAAAAATAACTAGTTATGTCAGCCTCTAGGTGGAGTGCTCTTCAGACATCATACCTGCTACTGTCAAGTAGAGAATATTCTAATCAGCAAAACAGAAAAGAAAACAATACTTGAGATACAAGAAGTGATACCTGACTACTTTTAAAAGTTACTATAAATTCCAGGCAGAACACTAGCTCTTTATATTTAAACACAGTTGCAAAGATGGGCTTCGCCGCTATAATGCAGTCCCATTTAAACATGTATATGTGAAAGTTTTATGGGGGCAGATCAAGTGCCGAGACCCCCCTCCCAGACCTTTGGAAATGCACTGCAGTAGGCGAGGAACATGAAGGGCACACACCTGAGAATTTTAGCAGCTGCTGGAATGTCAACACACTGAAAAGTAGGTCACGGTGGCAGAAAGCACACTCTGATAAGCACCCGGAGTAAACAGATTGTTGTTGAAGACTCATTCATGTCATCCAGAGGCCAGGAAGTTGCTGAGATTTTTCTTTTGGTGTGGGGAGGTACAAGAAGCACTCCTTGTGAACTGGAGTTTCTGATCAAAGAGTGAATAAATAAAGAGAAAGTGCTAGTAGTGTGACATGCCAACAGAGATGGATGGACTTTGGAAAATCAGCTGCTGTACTTGATATACACTTGGTGGGACCCGTGAACATACTCACGTTCACATGCATGCCCCATGAAATGGAATACATTGAAAATACCCCGTAACACACAGTGAGGAATGAATCAGGTGTCACTAATGATATCTCTCAGTTCTTGCTGAAATGCACTGTGTGCAGAATTCTAATACATGCAAAATGCAATGACTGTCTTCTAGGTAAATCACAGTGATGAATGAGAATCAGTCTTAAACTTTCTTAGAATTGATAGAATAATATTTTCTCTGTGGAAAGAGATCATTGTATTGCAGAAGCTGTAACATAAGTAATGTTATGTAGTTTTTTGTGTGACTGGAATTTTGAGGTAACATTAATTGGTTACAAATGCAGATATATTACTACTGTAGAGACTGCTTTAGTTGTCCATTCAACAGCCCCTGTTCTTTTTATTTATTTTTTTATTGAAATGTTTCACCAGGAAGGCACACTGAGCAACAAGTCGCTTGTCTCCCAATGCACTTTGGGGTGGGGGTACAATTGATGAAGAAATAGACATACAGTTTAACATTTAACATATCCAAAAAATTAAACATTCAATTACATTTGTAACAAGACATACAGTTAAAAAATATCATAAACAATCATACAGTCACATTTGTGACATACCGTACAATTAAATATATCATACTTGTGGAATATGCATTTTATTACAAGTGGCATATCTGAGGAACATAGTACAGAAATTTACTGTAGCTTTGGAACCAACTCCTTGCAGGAATGGATCACGGTTAATAAGCAGATTATTTAGCAATTATTGAATGAATGTGGTCCCATGGGGGGACATCAAGGAGGGCAGAGGGGTAGACAGGAGAAACCAGTTGGGAGAAGGAGAGGATAAAGATGGAGGGAACATTACCGAAGAAAAGTGAGCAAAAAAGAAAATCTGCTGTGAAGGGCAAGTTAACACAGGGCTAGTGCAATCTGGGAGCACCTCAAACAGAACAAAAAGTGCAAGTTATTAGCTCAAGTGAACTAATTCCTTTGATTAAGTGTAGGGGGTAGAAAGGGGGGCAGAAGAGAGGTGGGGGTAAAGGATAGGGAAGGGAAGGACGAATCATACCTGGAACTGGTCGTTTTGGAGTGCAGAGATCACTGCCAGTGGCGGAATAAGGCTAGGACTTAGAATAAGGGGAAGGATCAGGCAAGGACAAGTTGGGTAGTGATAGTAGAGGGGATGGTAAAGGGAAGGAGGAGGGGTGGGAGAAACTTGCCTAAGACTAGGCCGCTTCAGGATGATGAGAATCCTGCCAGAAAGCAGAGTCAGGCAAGAACGAGTTAGGTAGAGAGGATGGAGGGGAAAGGGGAGGGAAGGAAGAATCATTTCCCAGTGCTGGACCCCTGCAGAATGCTGTAAACCCTGCCAGGGGGCAGAACTAGGCGAAGACAAGCTGGGAAGAGAGAAAAGAAAGGATGAAGGGAAAGGGGGGGAAATGAGAGAAAGAAGAAGCTTGTCTAAGACTGGGCCACTCCAGGATGCTGAGAACCCTGCCAGAGCACAGAATCAGGTGAGAACTAGTTGGGTGGAAAGGATAGAGGGGGAGGGGGAGTGAAGGAAGAGTAATTGCCCAGTGCTGGGCCCCTCCAGGAGGCAGAGAACACTGCCAGGGGATAGAATTAAGAGAGGACAAGTTGGACAGAGGGAATAGGGGGGATAGAAGAGGAAAGGAAAAAAGGAGGGAAAGAAAGAAACTTACCTGACAGCAGACATCACCAGGGTGCTAAGAATCTCGATAGAGTGTAGATTTAGGCAAGGACAAGTTGGGTAGAAAGGAGAGAGGGGGGAGGGGAAGGAGGAGGCTTGCCCAGAGATAGACCCCTTCAGGATGCTGAGAACCCTGCCAGAGGTCAAAACTAAGCAGGGGCAAATTGGTAATGGAAGAAGATTAGTGATAGGAGTGAGGGGGTAAGTGGTGAAGGGAGAGGAGAGCGTGCTGAGAAGCAGGCTCAGGGGGAGGAAGGTTTAATAGGGGATGTGAGTCATGGAGAGAAGCAGAGGCATAGCAGGACAGTTAAGGAAGGTTAAGGCAGGAGCAGTTAGATGAGAGAAACTTATGTAAGGCAGAGGCAAGGGAGTACGAGGAGGAGGAGTGCTGTATTTGAGGGGGAGTTCCAAATTTGAGGGAAATGATGGGTAAAGCCTGACTGACTGATGAGAGTTGTTTGACAGTGAGCCAACAAAGTGTGAGTCTCAAAGGATCTGAGAGAGTGGGAGGGAGGGGGAAGAGAGTGAGCATGAGAGGTAGTTCTCCTAATCAAAATTTAGAAGTGAATTTGGCACAATGAGTGAGGCACCTGTTGGCTAGCTGGGGAAGGGACAGGGTATGGTAGAGGTCACAGTGATGAGTGCATGATGGAGCATCAAGGGAAAATTGACAGAAGGAGTTAAAGAGACTGTCCAATCTGGTTAGCGAGAATTTGGGAATGGCACCATAGACAACATCACAGTAGTCGAAAATGGGGAGGATCATCTTCTGGACTAGTTCATGTCACATTGTAGGAGGGATACAACTACGGTTCCTGTATAAGGCATCAAGCTTGGGGTGCAATGTTTTCATGATGGTGTCAATGTGGCCAGAGAAGTTGAGATGTTGGTCCAACCAAACCCCAAGATATCTGAATGAGAAGGTGTCCTCATGGATTGTCCCATCAAAGGCATGGAAAGATGGTAAAGGGTAGAGCCTAGAAAGTATCTGCCTAGTTCCAAAGGTCACGGAGACAGTCTTATTGGCATTTAGGAATAGTTGATGTGAGGCAAACCATAGCTGAACCTGGTGGAAGTCATGCTGAAGGGTGGTTGCTACATCAAAGGGGCATTTGCCAGAGAAGAAGCATACTGAGGGCAAGTCATTTAGGAAGATGGAGAAGAGAATGGGTCCAAGCACTGAGCCCTGTGGGACTCCTGTGGAAATGGGGGATTGTATGCTGGATCTTGACTGATTGTGTTCTGCCTGAGAGGTAAGCTCTAAACCAGTTTTGGGCAGAAGTAGACAACCCAGCAGCCATAAGGGAGTCAAGAGGTAGGGCATGAGAGACTGTGTTAGAAAGCCTTGATGAGGTCGACAAAGATGGCAGAGGTAATGAGGCCATTATCCATCCCGGTGAGGATGGAGTCAGTAAGCCTGAGTAGGGAGGTGGTAGTGGAGTGGTTCTTCCAAAAACCAAATTGGAATGGGGTGAAAAAGGAAGATCCTTCGAGGAAGGAGGTTAGTTGAGAGAGGACCATGTGTTCTTGGAGTTTAGTAAGGGCAGAGAGGAGGGAGATTAGGTGACAATTTGCAGGGAAGGAGGGGTCACCACCTTTTGGGAGAGGGAGGACCACCAAATGTTTCCAGGATGAAGGGACAGATGAGGACGAGAAGAAAAGATTAAGGATTAAGGAGACAGGGTAAGCTATAGCAGAAGTTGAAAGATAGAGGAGTTTAGAGTCAAGGTTGTCCGGTGATGAGCCTTTGGAAGGATTAAGAGAGAAAAATGCTGTTAGTGTATCTTCTGGAGAGACAGCAGAAAAGGAGAAGGAAGGGTGGGCATGGACAGGTTGATTGCTGGGTGTGGGAGGATGAGGAGGGGGGATATTAGAAGGGAGGGACTTTAGAAGTGCTGTGGCGCAGGAGGTATAATAGGAATTAAACTCTTCAGCCACTGCGCATGGTTCGGAAATCAATGAGTTGCTTATTGTAAGCACAGGGGAAGCAGACGTGAAGGGAGGGTTCTCACAGGGGAGACTTTGGGAAGGTGTTTTAGACACAGTTTTGCTTATTTTTTACATGTTTTCTGTATTTAGCTGCCTTTTTTAACTGCATGAATTAGAGCTGGACAACTTAAAATGTCTGTAAGCAAAAAAAAACCAAAAAACCTTGAAATCCCATTTTTGCATGGTATTCTTTCTTGTGAGTATTAGAAGAATTTGACAGTTTTTTAAATTGTGCAAAATCTGGCAAACATTGCCATTTTTATACAAAAACGCTTATTTTTGCATGGCAATTGCCATTAAAACAGCAACTTCCCCACAATTTTGTCCTTTTCATAAAAATGTACCAGTTAATTTTGCCCAGCTCTAGAACACATGTTAAAGAGTGACTACAACATGTGCTTCAGCATGTAATTTAATCAGCATAATGTTTTAGCTGTTATAATCCCCTAGAGAATTACTTTTTGTCATTTTGAGCTTTCCTTTCCAGAGATTATAATACATCTCTGTAGCCTGTCTCAAAGTGTGTATAAATGGCATTCAACTGTCCCTAGCTGACCTCATAGTGCCTTTGTTTATGATGTCATGATACTCACCCTGGCAAGACACTGTGCTGTCACCCATAGAAACATAGAAACATAGAATTTGACAGCAGGTAAGGACCACTTGGCCCACCTAGTCTGCCCATTTACCTACCTAATGGATAAGCTGCAGATCCTAGTTAACCAACAGCCTACTTCCTCCTAACCCCCACTAGAATTGCTTTATGTCTGTCCCATACATTCTTGAATTCCCCCACTGTTTTTGACTCTACGATCTCCTCAGGAAGGCTGTTCCATGTATCCACAACCCTCTCTATGAAGAAATACTTCCTCACATTACCTTTGAGCCGTCCCCCCTCTATCTTCAAATTGTGCCCGCTTGTTCTTGCACATCTCTTTTTCTGAAAGATGCTACCCTCTTGGACTTAATTGATTCCCTTGAGGTATTTGAAAGTTTCTATTATATCCCCCTCTCCCTCCTTTCCGCGAGGATATACATCTTAAGTTCCTTTAGTCTTTCTTCATATGTCTTCTGGTGCAGACCCTGCATCATTTTGGTTGCCCTCCTCTGGACAGCCTCCACCCTGTCTATGTCTTTGAGGAGATGGGGCCTCCAGAACTGTACATAGTACTCCAGATGTGGTCTTACCAACTGTCTGTACAGAGGGCCAACAACTTCCTGTTTTCTACTAGTGATGCCTCTCCCTATGCATCCCAGTATCCCCCCAGCCCTCCTTACTGCCTTCTCACATTGCTGGCCCACCTCTAGGTTGTCTGATATGACTACCCCCAGGTCCCTTTCCATTTTTGTTGTTGTCAGTATCTCACCCCTATTGTGTACTCTTCCCCTGGGTTTTTGTTTCCCAGGTGCATTACTTTGCACTTCTTTGCATTGAATCTAAGTTGCCATACACTTGACCATTCATCCAACCTTGCCAAGTCCCTTTTCATCCTTTCCACCCCACCTTGTGTATCAACTCTGTTGCAGATCTTTGTGTCATCTGCAAAGAAACATACTTTCCCTTCCAGTCCCTCTGCAATGTCACTTATAAGGACATTAAAAAGGACTGGCCCCAGTATTGAACCCTGCAGTACTGCACTAGTAACCCTCCTTTCTTGACTGTGGACTTCATTTACTATTACCCACTGTGTCCTGTTGTCCAACCAGTGTTTTACCCAGGCTACCACCCTGGGACCCACTCCCAGGCTGTCTAATTTGTTTATTAATCTTTTGTGTGGGACTGTGTCAAATGTCTTGCTAAAGTCTAGGTAGGCCATGTCCACAGCCCCTCCCTGGTCTACTGCTTTGGTCACCCAGTCAAAGAAATCAATTAGATTTGTCTGACATGACCTTCCGCTGTGAATCCATGCTGCCTTGGGTCCTGTGCCCCACTGGCATCTAGGTACTCAACAATTCTTTCCTTCAGAAGTGATTCCATCATTTTCCCAACCACTGAGGTCAAACTGATGGGTCTGTAGTTTCCTGCCTCTGTCTTGCTCCCGCTTTTGTGAAGGGGAAACACATCTGCCCTCCTCCAGTCCTCAGGTATCACACCATCCTCTCATGATTTATTAAAAAGGGTAGTCAGTGGTGTTACTAGTTCTTCCCTTAGTTCTTTTAGAATTTGAGGCGAATCCCATCAGGCCCCATTGCTTTATCCACCTTCAGTTTTAAGAGTTCTTTCAGAACCCTTTCTTCTGTGAAAGGACTAATATCAACCCCCTATCCAGAGTTCTTCATTGACTGGATTAGGTATTTCTCCTGCTTTTCCACTGTGAATACTGAGCAGAAGTATTTGTTCAGTATCCCTGCTTTTTCACTGTCACTGTCTGCCCAACCACCTTCCTCTTTGTTCAGCCTCAGTATCCCTGCCTTAGTCTTTCATTACTCCCTAATGTACCTATAAAAGGTTTTATCCCCCTTCTTAACTGAGTTGGCTATCTTTTTCTCGATTTGGGCCTTTGCTATTCTGACTGCCTTACCCGCTTCCTTCTGCTTTAACTGGTACAGTTCTCTGTCCTGCTCCTTCTGTGTTTCCTTATACTTCCTGAATGATATCTGTTTCTCCCTTACTTTCTCCCCACTTCTTTTGAGAACCATAGTGTTTTTTTCTTTCATTCTGATTTGCTTATATGCTTCACACAAAGGCTTGTTTCCTCTGTGATGGCGGTTTTGATATTTCCCCATTGTTGCTCCACCCCACCTTCTTGCCTGCTTGCTAGTGCTTTTCTGAGGCACTCTCCCATTTTGACAAAATCAGCCCTCCTGAAGTCCAGTGCCTTCACTTTTGTGTGGCTTGACTCTACAGCTATGTTTATTGTGAACCACACTGTTTGGTGGTCGCTTGTTTCCAGATGGCTACTCACTTCAAGATCAGAGATCCTCTCTCCATTCCCATTTGAGAGTACCAGGTCTAAGATTCCTCTCTCCTGAGTGGGTTCCAAAACTAGCTGTCTGAGGCATGCCCCCTGTAGGGCATCGAGAATGGCCCTGCTCCTGGATGTGGCTGCAGCAAAGGTGCTCCAGTCAACATCTGGCATATTCAGGTCCCCCATCAGCAATATCTCCCCTTTCTCTGCCATCCCAAGGATGCCTTCTATCATTTCCTTGTCCATTTCCTCCCCCTGAGACAGGGGTCTGTATACAACCCCTATGCAGAGTGTGGAGCCATTTCCAGTCTCCAGGGTGACCCACAGTGCCTCCTCTCCTCTCTTCCCTGTTTACCCTTTAGTTCTGTTGCTTTGATCTCTTCCCTTACATAGAGAGCACTCCTCTTCCTCTTCTTCCATCCCTGTCCCTCCTGTTGATTGTGTACCCTGGTATGTTGACATCTCAATCATGGTTCTCTGTGTGCCATGTTTCTGTGACTGCCATGATATCCGGGCATCCCTCTTCCATTAAGGCCACCATTTCGGGGAGCTTTTTACCTAGACTACGGGCATTGGTATTCATTAGCCTCCTTTTTTATGGCTTTATTTCTTTTTGCCACATCTCTGTCCCTACTGCCTTTGTCTTTTTCTCCATTTACCCCTGCCCTTCTCTCTATCGACTGCTCTATCTTGGGGTTTACCTCACTAATTACCCTGATTTTTTGGCGGGGGCTAGGATTTCCCTTCTCCTTTTCAGTACATCCCCTCTTAGCCAGTTTAAATGCTTGGCATTGTAGCATTTAAACCTATCACCTAGGATCCTGGTTCCTCTCCCGGATAGATGCAGACCACTGTGCCTGTATAGGTCTGCATCCCTCTAGGTGGAGCCCCAGTCCCCAATGAAGCCAAATCCCTGAGCTCTGCACCAGCTTTTCAACCAGTCATTGAATCCTATGGTGTGGAATACCCTAGCCTCATCCATGCCATAGACAGGTAGCACTTCTGAGAAAGTTACCGTTTGTGCTATTTGTCTAAGGCCCCTCTCCAACTCCACAAACTCCTGTTGCACTGCTCTGATCCCATTCTCAGCCAGGTCATTTGTCCCTAGGTGGATAATGACATCCAGCTCCCTCCCCTTGCCGCTGCTCCCACGATCCTGAGGATTTGTTTCCTGTCCCTGCAAGCCATGACGCCGGGCAGGCACCTTACCTCCCTTCCCTCCCTCCCCCAGTTCTACCCCCCTAACAATTGAGTCCCCCACCAGGAGTTGTTTCCTTTCCCTGTGGGGTCCTGGGCCACCCTCCTGTGGGTCTCCATTGTGGAGGTTCCCAGCATCCTCCTTGGTCTCCACTGCAGGTGCCTCCATAGAGGAACCATGCTCCACCAGAGTGGCGAATGAATTGTGGAGAGGCACAACTGGAGGGATGCGCCTCTGTTCCACCATAGAAACTATAGTTACTCTTTAAGTGTCTTTTTCAATGTAACTAATCATTAATTGTATGCAACAGGGAATTGCACTGTAGCTGCAAAGCACTAGTTCTATTCTCACTGATAGTGTAGAGGTGTTTGAGTAAGGAGAGGCAGGAGACAAACTCAATGAATGGAAACAGGTTTACTGTGTGCAAAGCACCAAAGAGGATAAGCACTTCACAGCTGGATATTCTGTAACTCGGTACTCTATAATGTCCTTAAACTCTATAACTCTATAACCTTATGCTCTATTCTTATACTCTACAACTATATTATCACGCTATCATTATGCTATTTCATTACATTAGTACAGCATGACAAGCAGATACCAAAATGAACATAGAGTCCTTCAAAGGTTAAGAGCTGTGGTCACCAGTGCACTTTGTCTGCCGGCTTTAGTTGAACTGGAAGAAACGAAGGGGAGAAAACTAAAACAAACAAGAGCCTCAAGCAATGGTAAGCCTCTGGGCTGAAGTGGGACTCCAGGGAAAACGAGATGCAGCGAAGCTGAAGCATAAAATGTAAGTCAAATGTAGGGCCTCCTGGCCGGTGATGGACCCCAGGGAAATGAGACACAGATGCAACTGGCTGAAGACTTCTGAGCTAAAGCAGGATCCCAGTGAAAACACAAGATGCAGACAGCTAACTGAAGACCTCTGGGCTAAAGCAGGATCCCAGGGAAACACAAGATTCAGACAGCTGGCTGAAGACCTCTAGGCTAAAGCAGGATCCCAGTGAAAACACAAGATGCAGACAGCTGACTGAAGACCTCTTGGCTAAAGCAGGATCCCAGGGAAAACACAAGATGCAGACAGCTGACTGAAGACCTCTGGGCTAAAGCAGGATCCCAGGGAAAACACAAGATGCAGACAGCTTGCTGAAGACCTTTGGGCTGAATCTGGATCCCAGGGAACTGGAAGATCTGAAAAACTGAGACATCTTCACTGGAAAACCTCTGGAAAGGCTAGGTACTTGCAACCAAAGCCCCACCCCCCTTGATGACAGATCCCTGTATGTGAACCAGGGTGGTTCCCTGCTCTACCTAAAACTGTTAGGGAGGGATGGCCTGTAGATCTGGAAAAGAAAGAAGTGACAGGGAGCTATCTACGTTATACCTGTGCTGGCAACTGGTCCCAACTTGTCTGAAGAAGGAATGATGGTACCAGTCTCTGGTTGGTCACTGCTAGCAACAGTCTGTAACTGAGCAATAATCAGGTGAAAATATTGGCATTAGGCAAAGAGATTCTTGTATAAGCAGGCAGTTCTTGACAAGAAAAGCAAGTGCGGGGTTAATCCAACAGTCTGTTAGAGCAAACAAGGCAAATTCGAACTGAAAGGGCACCTTAGTACATGCAGGATCAATTCAGGGTTAATCCAACTGTCTATTGGAGCAAACAAGGCAAACTGGAGCAGGAAAGGCAGCTACGTGGTTACGTACAGGCACTGTCCCTTTAAATGCAGTCTGAATGTCAATAAAAGATTTCACCCCTTTCACAATTCGCAATGTTCCACAAAATTGTTTTCTCATAGCAGGAACTCTAGTGCGATAATGTAAGGGGAAAGCCTGTCAAATGCTGGATAGCTAGCTACTCGGGGACCTTGTGGTATGACCCCCCCCTGACAGGCAGTTGGGTTCAAAGGAGCCTAACAGGAGAATTGCCCTATTGAGTAAGGGTAATCTGGATAACTGGCATGCTAAGGATCCCTCGCTAACTGTTATTACCTTTCTAGGGGCTACATGGCAATTACACATGTTACTAGCCCTTGGTTCAGCTAAGGCTACTGCACTACTAGGGTGGCTAACCATGTACCCACTCCCCTTCCTTTGCTGCTGGCTGAAGCTGACACCAGAGTGCACTTTTTAAAACAGCAGAATTTTGCACTTCCTAACTATTGCTGTGACTTGGCTACTGATGGTCACATGGCTACTGGCTACCTTGCTCCACACTGGGGTACTTTCCCTCTATCTGGGATTTGCTTTCCCCAAATGGCCCACCTGGAGCTGGATTAACTGCAGAAAATTATCAAGAAACCTTTGGGCCACCTGGCACTTAATTCATTAGCCCACCTGCCTAGCTTGGCTACGGCATAAACAGGGGCCCTCCTTGCCCTGACTGGCCCTCTTATTTATAACTTTAGGGAAAACCAGGCTTTGGGGCTAACTAGCCCTGCACATTAGCTCACTGACTAGCTTGATAGGAAAATTGGGGCTTCCCTCTTCCCCTGGCTACAGTTTTCCCTTTTAAAATATGTTTATTCATTAATTTCTGGGCATCCCGCCCTAGCTTCCCCTCTTGGGAGCTTAATTTAAATATATTCCACCCCTCTCCTTTTGCTCCTTAGCTGGAGCTCATTTAAATAAATTAAGATAATCCCGCTCCTGCCCTATTGCTGCCTTGCTGGAGCATGCTTTGATAAATTGAAATAACCCCACCTTCGGGGGGGGTCTCTTCTTAGGAGGCCTTGCCTTGACCCACTCGGCTGCCCTCCCGTGTGCCCTCCAGTGTGGAAAACAAATCATTTATTGTATTTATAGTTCTGGTGGTCAGTGCCTGTCCAGTGGTGCTACTGCCAACTCACTGCCCCAACCCGGGGAGAAGCTGGAGGGAGGATGAGCTGGAGGGAGGATGAGGTGGAGGGAGGAGATGCACTGGCTGGCTGACTGGCAATGGAGGCGGTGGTAAGAGGAATGACTAACGGGGCTTTGCTGCTCCCGATGCTCCCTCTGCTGGCCCGATGCATGCTCTTGAGATGCAGCCCCGCTTGTGGGCACTACTGATGAGGGACCAGAATTTAACTTTTAAAATAAAAAAACAAACAAAGTAGGCAACTGGGCCCACACCTCAGTTGACCACTGCAGTCTAGGAGCTGCTGCAGCACCACTAGAAGCTGCTGGACTGACATGCAGGGCTAAGAGGAAGACCACAGGTACTTTTTCCCTTGGTAGTTACCCCCCTGTGTCCTCTCTTTCCCTGATGGCCACAGAGCTTGACTCTTTCTTCATCGGGGTGCCTGAGTGCACTCCCCCATCCGCTGCTGCCGCTGGCCACAGTAGAATTAAAAAGTGGCTGTTTCTGGCCACTTTGGAGTTCTCCCTGGTGTTTGGGACACTGAGTCCCTAGCAACCAGGGCGGCAAGGAACTGCCCAGCATAAGGAGGGCTCAAGATGGCACAGGCTCATGCCATAGATTGGCGACTGCAGCAAACAAGAAAAAAAAAACCTTTTAAACTGCAGGCTGTAGTTTTCTTTTGCAGGGATTCCTCACTGTGTTTACCCCCCCCCACCACCTAACCTGCTGGGGCAACTGGGAAAACTAGGGACCTGGGGAGACTGAGGATTGCTGGAGAACAAAAGGTACCCCAAACATTGTCACAAGTGGGTACCTCAGGGATCAGTCCTGGGGCCAGTCCTCTTCAATATCTTCATCAGTGACATTGCAGATGGACTGGAGGGTAAGGCTTGTCTGTTTGCAGGCGACACCAAGATCTGCAACAGAGTAGATGATCCAGATGGGGTGGGCAGAATGAGAAGAGATCTGGATAAACTGGCAAAATGGTCAGAAGAGTGGCAACTGGGATTTAATGCAAAGAAGTGCAAGATCATGCACATAGGGAAGAGAAACCTGAAGCCACCTATAGGCTGGGAGGGAGTTGCTGGCAGTCACAAAGGAAGAAAGAGACTTGGGCATCATCATCACCGATGACCTGAAATCATCCAAGCAGACCTCTAAAGCAGTAGGTAAGGCTAGGGGATGTTAGGGTGTATTAGTAGGGTATCACAAGTCATAAGAGGAGGTAATAACCTCTTTACAAGACATTGGTTAGGCCCCATCTGGAGTACTGTGTGCAATACTGGAGGCCACACCTTCACAAGGACGTTAACCAAATTGAAGCAGTCCAGAGAAGGGCAACCAAAATGGTGCAGGGACTGCATCAGAAGACATATGAGGACAGATTAACGGAGCTCAATATGTATACCCTTGAGCAAAGGAGGGAGAGAGGTGATATGATTGAGACATTTAAACACCTTAAGGGCATAAACAAGGTGAAAGAGTCTAACATGTTTAAATACAATATAAGAAAAATAGCGGGACAAGAGAACACAGCATGAGACTAAAGGGAGTCCAATTAAGGGGGAATGTGAGGAAATTCTTTTTCACAGAAAGGGTGGTAGATGCATGGAAAGGCCTACCTCAAGAAGTGGTGGCTATGAATACAGTGCAGGGCTTCAAACAGGCATGGGATAGGCATAAGGGAGCAATACAGATGAGTATGACTAGATAGGCCACTGACAGAGCAAAGGCCGATGGCACATTTATAAGGTAGAAAAAGAAATGGGCAGACTGGATGGGCCTTGTGGTCCGGTCCTTATCTGCCATTAACTTCTATGTTTCTATGTTTCTATTACATAGTTACATAGAGGATAATGGATGGGCAAAAGAGGTGGCAGTGAAAGTCAGGAAGAAAAAGACAGCATTCCGGAAGTATAAGGAAACACAGAAGGAGCAGGACAGAGAGCTGTACTAGTTAAGGCAGAAGGAAGCAGGGAAGGAAGTCAGAATAGCAAAGGCCCAAACTGAGGAAAAGATAGCCAACTCAGTTAAGAAGGGGGATAAAACCTTTTATAGGTACATCAGCCCGCGTAGAAAGACAAAGGGAGGGATAGTGAGGCTGAATAGAATGAACGTAGGTTGGCAGAGGGGACAGTGAAAAAGCAGGGATACTGAATGAATATTTCTGCTCAGTATTCACAAAGAGAGGAGAAGTGCCTAATCCAATTAACAGAAGCACTCTTGATAGGGGGTCATCCCAGTCCTTTCACAGAAGAAAGGGTTCTGCAAGAACTCCTAAAACTGAAGGTGGAAAAGCAATGGGTCCTGATGGAATTCACCCCAGAGTTCTAAAAGAATTAAGGGAGGAACTAGTGAAACCATTGGCTACTCTTTTAATAAATCATGGGAGAATGGTGTGGTACCCGAGGACTGGAGGAAGGCGGATGTGATTCCTTCACAAAAGTGGGACCAAGACAGAGGCAGGAAACTACAGACCTGTCAGTCTGACCTCTGTGGTAGGAAAGTGATGGAGTCACTTCTGAAGGAAAGAATAGTTGAGTACCTAGGGGCCAGTGGGGCTGGGACCCAAGGCAGCATGGGTTCACAGCGGGAAGGTCATGTCAGACGAATCTAATAGATTTCTTTGACTGGGTGACCAAAGTAGTAGACCAGGGAGGGGCTGTGGACATGGCCTACCTAGACTTTAGCAAGACATTTGACAAAGTCCCACACAAAAGATTAATAGTCAAATTAACCAGCCTGGGAGTGGGTCCCAGGGTGGTAGCCTGGGTAAAACATTGGCTGCACAACAGGACACAGAAGGTAATTGTAAATGGAGTCCACTCTGAAGAACGAGGGGTTACTAGTGGGGTACTGCAGGGTTCAGTATTGGGTCCAGTCCTTTTTAATGTCTTCATCAGTGACATTGCAGAGGGACTGGAAGGAAAAGTATGCCTTTTTGCAGATGACACAAAGATCTGCAACAGGGTTGATACACAAGGAGGTGTGGAAAGGATGAAAAGGGACTTGGCAAGGTTGGAGGAATGGTCAGAAGTATGGCAGCTAGGATTCAAAGCAAAGAAGTGCAAAATAATGCACCTGGGAAACAAGAACCCAGGGGAAGAATACACAATGGGTGGGGAGGTAGTAACAACAACAAAAAGGAAAGGGACCTGGGGGTAATCATATCAGATGACCTTAAGGTCAGCAAGCAATATGAGAAGGCAGTAGGGAGGGCTGGGGGTATACTGGGATGTATAGGGAGAGGCATCAGCAGCAGAAAACAGGAAGTTGTCATCCCTCTGTACAGACAGTTGGTGAGACCCCATCTGGAGTACTGCGTCCAGTTCTGGAGGCCCCATCTCTGCAAGGACATAGACAGGATAGAGGCAGTCCAGAGGAGGGCAACAAAATGGTGCAGGGTCTGCAAGAGAAGCCGTGATGAGGAGAGACTAAAGGAGCTTAATATGTATACCCTTGAGGAAAGAAGGAGAGGGGGACATGATAGAAACTTTAAGTACCTCAGTGGAATCAACAAAGTCCAAGAGGGTAGCATCTTTCAGAAAAAGAGACGTGCAAGAACAAAGGGACACAATTTAAAGATAGAAGAGAGGCGGTTCGGGGCAATGTGAGGAAGTATTATTTCACAGAGAGGGTAGTGGATGCATGGAACAGCCTTCCTGAGGAGGTTGTGGGGTCTAAAACAGTGGGAGAATTCAAGAATGCATGGGACAGACATAAGGCAATTCTTGTGGGTGGTAGGAAGAAATAGGCTGTTGGTTAACTAGGATCTGCGGCCTATCCTGTAGGTAGGGAAATGGGCAGACTAAATGGGCCAAGCGGTCCTTATCTGCCGTCAAAGTCTATGTTTCTATGGGCAACAGTGAACAACAATGCTGTGTTTACTTCTAGAGGTTGTCATGACAACCAAGTAGACCTAGAGAGCAAGGCTTGAGAGGTTTCCAGTTGTCATACAACCTCAGGAATTGAACTCAGTGTTGCTGTTTACTGTTGTCCATCCATTGTCTTTTGTAGTATATGGGCAACAGTAAATCAATCACTGATCACTTATTTGGCACTGTGCCATGATGTCAGACTTTGTCTCCCCCCCCACCCCCAATCCAAGAACAAGTCCTTCTCCATCCTGGTCCCCTGCTCACACAGAGTCTCTTTTTTTTAAATAAAAAACAAATTACAGTCTCCTGTTGTGTTCTTGCTAACAGTAAAAAAGAAATATGCCCTTACTTGGGGTGGATTGCTCGCTGTTCACTTTCTGTGCCAGTACTCACTGCTGTGGCCGTCTACCGACATCCAGAGCATCGCGAATTGTGCAAAGACATTCTATGTTGTTGTACCATCAACGTGACATACTCACAATGGTACAACAGCATTGTGACATCACAGCAGTGGTACAAAAACACTGGAAAATGATGGAATTAAGTTAACAAGAATGTTTTATCATACACTATGTTTGTGGAGTGTAACTACATTGCAGTTGCAATGCAGTTACAGTGTGACAACAGTGTAGCTAAGCAACACTTTAAGTGCAACTGAAATTGTAAAGTCAGCTGAAGACAGGACCAGTAACTCAAGAAAATAATGAAGAATCTAGAAAGCACACCATTTAAACAGAGCCATTACAAACATCAAAGCTGTTAACTTTTTATTTTAGTAGCTGTATGCATTTTAACATGAAAACAGGATTATTGTTTATTAGATGTTACAGCTGCAGCCAATGGTAAAATGTGCTATATACAATATGTGGTACACGGTTAGTGCTTGTCGCAGTATCTGTGAGTGACACTTTCTGTCTCCTGCTTTGAAACTCACACAGTGTGAGAGCATGAGGGAAGGCTGGCTGGATTCCTAAAGGTTTTTTATTTGCTTGTGAGTTACTGTGACTATTCTGTTCCCCTGACCCACATGCTGTGCCTGGTACCTCATTAATTTCTTAATACTGTACTGGAAACACATTGGCGACAGTTATCCTACTCGGTGGCAGTGTTTGGGATTTTCATACCTCATCAACTTGCAGATCCTGGTTCTAAATTGTAAGAGGGTAAAGGGAGAGCACAGCCATCTCCCTAAGGTGCAGCTGTACAAAAAGAACAGCACTCACAACACTTAGGCCAAAAAATAACAAATTTATTGGTGTAAAGGAGTGCAGACAAACAGCCACTACATATCATTACCCAACATGGCTTTCTTGGGGTCAAGCCACTTTGTGTGGTGATACATAGCGGTTGCTTTTCGCTCCTGTCTGTTGTCTCTCTCCTGTGTACTCCTATGCACCAATACATTTATTTTTTTCAGCTTAAGTATTGTATGCGCAGTTCTTTTTCTGGTCCTGGTTCACTATTGAACGATTACATTTGAAATAGTTATAGGCATCATTTTTACACCCCTTATCGGCTGTGTAACGCTTTTATTTTATTTTATTTGTTGGAGTATCTGTCAGAGTGTGACTGAGTAATTGCTGCTGTATAACTGTTTGCATGTTGGTATGAGAGGTGTTTATAGCAGTGGTTTGTTTTTGGTGGTAGTTTGGTTGTAGATTTTTATTTTTTTTTTATTTTTGGTTTTATTGACTGGATTGACATGATGTACAAGGGACAAGGTGCTGAGAGACTCCGCTCTACCTCGGACCACTATGACAGTTCAGTCTTTTTGGGGGGCCCCTATTGCCCTGTCACCAATGGTCATTAACTGGGTCTGGAGATCCTTCAGAAGTAGAACAATGGCTGTGGGGGACGTTTTGAGGTAGCTAGTGGGGTGGGCAAGATTGGGGTAGTGAGAACACACAGGCAGCCAGGGAGGAAATGGAATAAAGTAATGGGTCCTTACTGTATCTTGTTCCCCTCCCTAGGGCTGTGCCTAATACTACTGGGCAACAGGTAAGCTGGCCAGTTGACTGTGCTGCTCCTCTATTTTAAAACTCCATAAATTAACTTAAAAAGTGTACAATCTCCTTATTTCCACTACATAAGCATATTTAAGGGAACTATCTTCAAAACCTTCATACCCAATGTATCATTCTCTTTCATATATGTAATTCTTACTAAAAAGAAAAATGAAACACACTATAATTATTCAAAACCTTAAAAATCTCTTAGTAATAAGATGTAGAGATCCCTTGTTTCGGCCCTTAAATGGCATTAATGACAAGATCTGCACCAGACCTACAGTATTTAACATCATTTAATTACTGGTGAACTTATTTATTGACTGGACTGACACTAGTTTCAAATGCTATAATAACCAGGTTCCATTCCATAATAATGGGAGGTAGGGTTACCACCTTTTAAGAAGCCCAAAGTGGGACATTTCTTACTGAAACATGATTTTTCACAGGACAGTATGTAACCTCGACCGATGCAACAGACTTGTTTTCTCTATATAATCAAAATTAAGGCTAAGTGTGACAGTTTCCTAGTTGCTTCCATTGTTTCTTATAATTTTAAGGTGTTTTAGTTAAGGTACTGTAGTTTTCTGCAACATTTAGTGGAAATTCAGAAAATATTTTTTCTACTATAAAATCAGGACATTTAGTATTTTTCATGTTTTTTTGCAGGACACAGCTGCCCAAATTAGGACTGTCCTGCGAAAATCAGGACAGGTGGTAACCCTAATGGGAGGTTATTGCAGCATTTGGCGTCAGCCAGGATAAATACAAACTAAAGCAGGAATTAGCATTAAATTGCTGCAGCAGTCCATTAAATCAAAAGGTAGCATATTTACAACGTTATATTTTAGCACCCAGAAAGAAGGACTCCGCAGATTGTAAATAAATTTGTTTTTAAAAGTTTACATTTTAAAACCCTTCCCGACACAGTCACAGCATTTTGCAGACAGTCGCAGCAGCTCGCCATCGTACCTTCTTCTTGAAACACAGAACTTCCACCCCTCTTTCACATGAAATATAATATTTAATGAAATACTGAAAAGAAGCAAATAGCAACATTCATGTACTACTTTTCCACTGTTTCCAGAAAATACAGTATCTATCTATCTATCTATCTATCTATCTATCTATCTATCTATCTACATAGAAACATAGACTTTGGCAGCAGATAAAGACCGCTTGGCCCATCTAGTCTGCCAATTTCCCTACCTATTGGATAAGTTGCAGATTCTAGTTAACCAACAGACTACTTCTTCCTACCCCCCGCAAGAATTTCCTTATGTCTGTCCCATGCATTCTTGAATTCCTCCACTGTTTTTGACCCCACAACCTCCTCAGGAAGGCTGTTCCATGTGTCCACCACCCTCTCTGTGAAAAAATACTTCCTCACATTACCCCTGAGCCGTTCCCCTTCTGTCTTCAAATTGTGTCCCCTTGTTCTTGCACATCTCTTTTTCTGAAAGATGCTACCCTATTGGACTTTGATGATTCTCTTAAGGTGCTTAAAAGTTTCTATCATTGATGTTGGTTGGTTATCGATGTAAAAAACCATGATGGTTCTCAAAGGAGGTGGCAGGGAAGGTTAAGGAGAAAAAGATAGCATTCAGGAAGAACAAGGAATCACAGAAGGAGCAGGACAGAGAACTTTATCAGTTAAAGCAAAACGAAGCAGGGAAGGCAGTCAGAACAGCAAAGGTTCAAACCGAGGAAAAGATAGCTAACTCAGTTAAGAAGGGGGATAAAACGTTTATAGCTACATCAGGGAGTGAAGGAAGACCAAGGGAGGGATAGTAAGGCTTAATAAAGGGGAAGGGGATGGGCAGAGGGTGACTGTGAAAAGGCAGAGATACTAAACAAATATTTTTGCTCCGTATTCACAAGTGAAGAAGGGGAGGTACCTAAACCAATAAACAGAAACACTCTGGATAGGGGGGTTGATACCAGCCCATTCACAGAAGAAAGAGTTCTGAAAGAACTCTTACAACTGAAGGTGGACAAAGCAATAGGGCCTGATGGGATTCATCCCAGAATTCTAAAAGAACTAAGGGTAGAGCTAGTGACACCACTGACTACCCTCTTTAACAAATCATGGGAGGATGGGGTGGTACCTGAGGACTAGAGGAGGACAGATGCGATTCCTCTTCACAAAAGTGGAAGCAGGGCAGAGACAGGAAATTACAGACCTGTTAGTTTGACCTCAGTGAAAGGGAAAATGATGGAATCACTTCTGAAGGAAAGAATTGTTGAGTACCTAGAGGCCAGAGGAGCACAGGACCCAAGGCAGCAAGTATTCACAGCAGGAAGGTCATGTCAGATGAATCTAATAGATTTCTTTGACTGGGTGACCAAAGTAGTAGATCAGGGAAGGGCTGTGGACATGGTCTACCTAGACTTTAGCAAGGCATTTGACACAGTCCCACACAAAAGATTAATAAACAAATTAGACAGCCTGAGAGTGGGTCTGAGGGTGGTAGCCTTGGTAAAACATTGGCTGGACAACAGGACACAAAGGATAATAGTAAATGAAGTCTACTCTGAAGAAAGATGGGGGTTACTAGTGGGGTGCCGCTGGATTCAGCACTGGGTTTGGTCCTTTTTAATTTCTTTATAAGTGACATTGCAGAGGGACTGGAAGGAAAAATATGCCTCTTTGCAGACGACACAAAGATCTGCAACAGGGTTGATACACAAGGGGGGTGGAAAGGATGAGAAGGGGCTTGGCAAGGATGGAGGAATGGTCAGAAGTATGGCAGCTTAGATTCAATGCAAGGAAGTTCTATGTAATGCACCCGGGAAACAAAAACCCAGGGGAAGAGTACACAATGGGGGAGTTAGTAACAACAACAAAATGGAAAGGGACCTGTGGGTGGTCATATCAGATGACCTAAACATTAGCAAGCAATGTGAGAAGGCAATAGGGATGGTTGGGGGGTACTGGGATGTATAGGGAGAGGCATCACCAGTAGAAAACAGGAAGTTGTTATCCCTCTGTACAGACAGTTGGTGAGACCCCATCTGGAGTACTGCGTGCAGTTTTGGAGACCCCATCTCCTCAAGGACATAGACAGGATGGAGGCAGTCCAGAGGAGGGCAACTAAAATGGTGCAGAGTCTGCACCAGAAGCCATATGAAGAGAGACTAAAGGAGCTTAATATGTATACCCTTGAGGAAAGGAGGGAGAGGGGGGACATGATAGAAACATAGTTCTCCCCTTAGTTCTTTTAGAATTCTGGGGTGAATCCCATCAGGCCCCATTGCTTTGTTCACCTTTAGTTTTAGGAGTGCTTTCAGAACCCTTTCTTCTGTGAAAGGACTGGTATCGACCCCCCTATACAGAGTGCTTCTATTGATTGGATTAGGTACCTCCCTCCTCTTCTGTTGTGAATACTGAGCATAAGTATTTGTTCAGTATCCCTGTCCTCTCTGCCCCCACCCCTCTGCTTTATTAAGCCTCACTATCCCTCCCTTTTTCTTTCTTCATTCCCTTATGTATCTATAAAAGATTTTATCCCCCTTCTTAACTGGGTTGGCTATCTTTTCCTCGGTTTGGGCCTTTGGTATTCTGACTGCCTTCCCAGCTTCCTTCTGCTTTAACTGGTACAGTTCTCTGTCCTGCTCCTTCTCTGTTTCCTTATACTTCCTGAATGCTGTCTGTTTCTCCCTAACCTTCCCTTCCACCTCTTTAGAGAACCATAGTGTTTTTTTCTTTCATTTTGATTTGTTTATTTGCTTCACACAACGGATTGTCGCCTCTGTGATGGCAGTTTTGATGTTTCCCCATTGTTGCTACACACCTCCTTCTTGCCTGTTTGCTAGTGCTTTTCTGAGGCACTCACCCATTTTGAGAAAGTCAGCCCTCCTAATATCCAGTACCCTCACTTCTGTATGGCTTGACTTTGCTGCTGAGTTTATTGTGAAACCACACTGTTTGGTGGTCATTTGTTTCTAGATGGCTACCAACTTCTAGATCTGAGATCCTCCTTCTGGCCTCATTTGAGAAAACCGGGTCTAAGATTGTTCCCACCCAAGTGTGTTCCACCACTAGCTGTGTGAGGCATGCCCCCTGTAGGGCATCGAGAATTACCCTGCTATTGGATGTGGCTGCAGCAAAGGTGTTCCAGTTAACATCTGTCATATCCTGGTCCACCATCAACAATATCTCCCCTTTCTCTGCCATCCTAAGGATGCCTTCTATCATTTCCTTGTCCATTTCCTTCCCCAGTCTCCAGGGTGATCCACAGTTCCTTTTCTCCTCCCTGTTTACCCTTTAGTACCATTGCTTTGATCCCTTCCCTTACATAGAGAGCTACTCCTCCTCCTCTTCTACTTTCCCTGTTCCTCCTGTAGATTGTGTACCCTGGTATGTTGACATCCCAGTCATGGTTCTCTGTGTACCATGTTTCTGTGACTGCCACAATATCCAGGCATCCCTCTTCCATCAAGGCCAGCAGTTCAGAGAGCTTGTAACCTAGACTATAGGCATTGGTGCTCATTACCCTCCATGTTTTGATGGCCTTACCCCTTTTTGCCCCATCCCTGTCCTTACTGCCTTTGCCTTTTTCTCCATTTATCCCTGCCTTCTCCCTATCAGCTTCTATATCTTGGTGTTTACCTCACTAACTACCCTCATTTTTTGGGGGGGGCTAGGATTTCCATGCTCCTTTTCAGTGCCTCTCCCCTTGGCTAGTTTAAATGCCCGCCAATGAAGCATTTAAACCTATCACCTAGGATCCTGGTTCCTCTCCAGGACAGATGCAGACCATCGCACCAGTATAGGCCTGCATCCCTCCAGGTGGACCCCCACTCCCCAATGAAGCCACAACCCTGAGCTCTGCACCAGTTTTTTAACCATTGATCGAATCCCATGGTACGGACCACCCTAGCCTCACCCATGCCATAGACAGGCAGCACCTCCGAGAAGGTTACCGTACATGCTACTTGTCTAAGGCCCCTTCCCAATGCCACAAACTCCTCCTGCACTGCTCTGATCCCTTTCCCAGCCAGGTCATTTGTCCCTAGGTGGACAATGACATCCAGCTCCCTACCCTGTGCAGCTGCTCCCGCAAACCTGAGGATTTGCTACCTGTCCCTCCAAGCCGTGGCACCAGGCAGGCACCTTACCTCCCTCTCCCCTCCCTCCCCAAGTTCTACCCTCCTAAAAATTGAGTCCCCCACCAGGAGTTGTTTCTTTCCCCTGTGGGGTCCCATGCCACCCTCCTGTGGGTCTTCATTATGGAGGTTCCCAGCATCCTCCTTGGTCTCCACTGTGGGTGCCTCCATAGAGGAACCAAACTCTGCCAGAACAGCATACAAATTGTGGAGAGATACAACGGGAGGGATGCATCTCTGTTCCACCACCCTCACCCTCCCTGAGCCCACTGTGGTCCAACTGCTCCTCTTTCTTAGCAACCTCTGAGGCAGCGACGATGGCCCTGGTGATCCTTGGGTGGGAGAGGAGGTCCCCTGAATCCTGGCCAACTCCACCTGGAGATGAGCAACTTTCTCCCTCAGTCCAGAGAGGTGTCTGCAGATGGGACAACACCGCATCCTCCAGAATGTCTCCCAGAAGACTGCAGCTCCACAGCCACTGCACTGTGCCACTTCCATCATGTCTTATTTGTTGCCCCTTAACTGTTGTTTTGTATACTTACTCTTTCCTCTCTCTGTTTATTTATTTATTTTATTGTTTTATAAAAGAAATGTTACCTTATTTTCCTACTGCCTCTGTGCCTTTAAAGCTCCTGATCTTCCTGTTCTGGGACAGGAAGTTCCTGTATTCCTCAGTTGTTTCCTTCTTACTTGCTCAGAGTCAGACCTACAGCAGCTAGGGGGGATGGAGAGCTACTCTTTTCCTTCTAGGATGGTGAGTCTTTTGTGTCTCTGTGATCATTCTCTTCCTGCTCCCAAACAGGAAGTTCCTGTTGCCAGTCAAATCCTATGCCTATAAAAGTAGAACTAGCTAAGGGTGTGGGGGTGGATGGGATGGAAGGGGGCAGTATAGTCCCAGTAGAGTTGGGGTGGAGGAGGGAGGGAGGGAGGCAGCATAGTCCCAGCAGAGAGGTAAAGTTCTAACAGCATCTCCTTCCTCTTGCTGTTCTCTGCCAAAGGCTAACCAGAGCAGTTCTTAAACCCAAACACCTGGCTTCCTGTTGCCTAAGCCACTCCCCCTAATTCATAGTTTCCTTCTTCACTTAGCTAACTGCACAAATAACAATTCCCTTCACCCAATTCAGACAAGCACATAAACTCTTTTTTGTTTGTTTTTAACCTAAATTGAAGGTCCGAGTAGTAGAGCTCTAGTTCTTTAGTCCCAGTAGAGTAGTAAAGTTCTAACAGCAACTCCTTCCTCTTGCTGTTCTCTGACAAAGGCTAACTAGGGCAGTTTTTAAATCCAAACACCCAGCTTCCTGTTGTCTAAGCCACTCCCCCAATTCACAGTTTCCTTCTTCACCTAGCTAACTGCATCGATAACAATTTCCTTCACCCAGCTCAGACAAGCACACTGACTCTTTTGTTTTGTTTGTTTTTACCCTAAATTGAAGGTCCCAGTAGTAGAGTTCTAGTTCTTTAGGCCCAGTAGAGTAGTAAAGTTCTAACAGCAACTCCTTCCTTTTGCTGTTCTCTCATCTGTCTGTCTGTCTATCTGTCCATCCATCTATCTATCTATATATCTTTCTATCCATTTATCTACATATAGTATCTACCTATATATAGTATCTACCTGTATATAGTATCTATCTATCTATCTATCTATCTATCTATCTATCTATCTATCTATCTATCCATCTATCTACATATAGTATCTACTTATCTATCTTATCTGTCTCTGTCTGTCTGTCCTTCTGTATGTCTGTCTATCTATCTATTGGATTTTGGTAACTGAATAGGCTCACTGAGATAACCAGTTCCTTTTTGAGGAGGAACCTGGAATGAATACATAAATATAATGAAAGAATACATAAAGATAATAATAACATATAGCACATCAGTAAATGACAAAATACAGTGTGGACAATGGATAAACATAGCAGGTCAGTAGTTAGATACAGCATACAGATAAGTACTCAGAGGCGTTTGGTTGTACAGAATATGGACACTGTTCCTAGGCAACTATAGCGAATCAGATTAACAAATAAACTAGCCAAAGCAGGCACAGGGCCTATGAACAGAGTAACTACATAGAGGCCATATTTTCTATGCACAAGCCAAGCAAAAGTGAAAGTGAATCATATCTTGTCACAATTTTTCACCAGCATATATATATATAATATAAAGAATGGGGTGTTGGCAGTATTTCTGTTTTTCTTTTTACACACCTGTGTTGTGTAATATCACCACAAACCACTTGTGCTTTGCACTTATGGTTTATGTGGTATTACAGACCATGGGTATGTTAAAAAACTCATAATGTACAATGTCCCATCTATTATTCTCTATCTTGTTTTCTTATGCTGTATTATGAATATTCACAATAGCCATTAAAATCATATTTAAATCTCTGAGATCAAATCAGTTCATAATCAGATGTAAACACTGTTACAGACCTATACATTCACAGCTTCACTTTTCTCTGTTTTCTTAGAGTCAAAATATCTGGAAATAGTAACAACAATACAGTCTTTACTACTGCTCCTATGGCTCTACTAGTGCTTCTGAGTTAGGATCAGATTATGCGTCATGTTGTTGCATTTACTCTTTTTATATAAGTGCTCCTTGATAATGAATCCTATCTTGGATGCTCTCTTTGTGCGTGTGTGCAGACACACACACACACACACACACACACACACACACACACACACACACACTGCACTCTGAAAAACATTTGTTTATTTCCATTGCTATGAAGTGTGTCCAGATTGCTATATAGGCTAAAAAATGACTCTGGAAACCTTTACTTATTGTGCTCTATTCTTCCAACATGGCTCTCATTTCAGCTTGCAATATAATATGTTTTTTTCCTCAACAAGGTGTCCTCCATTCAGACCAGAATCTCCTCAAGCAGTCTGTCATGGACTGGCAGTGTCCGGGTAGAGAGGGATAATAGCAATCTCCTTTCCTGGGTGGAGTTCCAGCAAGTTGTAGAAGAGGAGGTGGTGCAGGTGACCTCATGTCTGCACCCTACTTACTGTATATTGGATTATGGGTCTACATGGTGCTTGTTGGTGGTTCCATGTCACAAGCACAACTGCGGGAAGGTGACAGCTGCACTGGCACAGGCACAACACTGCAGGCAAGAACAGCACGGGGAGAACCACGGCGAGCGGCAAAACCGTGACCACATGGGTTAAAAAAAACACTACCAACATCACCACTGGAACAAAAGGGAATGATGGAGGCACAGATATGCATAGAACAGAAACATGAAAGTAGAGCACTGGAATGGCCAGGACAGACCCGGCAGCATGGCTGACTCAGCAGAGGGCATACTCTCAGGTGTCAGGACACACAGGCTGCAATGGGTTACAGGTGCGGGGGGAAGGGTGTTTCGCTGCAACAGGATGCTGGTCCAAGGGGGTTCCATGGCAACAGGAAGCGAATCCAAGAGCGGGTGGGGAGACCTAAATCAAGAAATAGCTGGTGTGAGGGGGCACATATGCCATGGGTGTACAGGACAGTGACAGACACTCCTCAGTGGCACAAGGCCAACTTTTACAGCCAGTGGAGCACCTGACTATACCTGCAGCTGGAAATTGTATGACAGCCCTCAAAGGTAGTCTGGTGTGCTGCGGTCCCCATACTCACTTATGATAGCCTTCATGTGGTGGGTCAGATCCCTGTATCTCCACTTCTTAGTGACACCACCTGACCCAGACACCAGCTGCTCAGTCTTGGAGTCTCTGAGCCGCTGCTCCTAGTGAAGGAAATCAAGCAAGTGCCAGATGCTGGGATGGCTGACACGGAGCCAGGTGCTGAATCCCTGGTCCCAGCCCTCCACAGCATTGTTTGTCCATGCCAGGCCAGCATGGGTGGGCTTGTACATGTTCCAGGCAGCCACCTGGAACAGTGATCACCTCCTCACAGTCTGCACCATGGTGCGCTCGATCCATGTGTGCTCTACGTAGTCAAAGACAAGGTGCAGAAGCTCCTCATTGTCACAGAAAAAAGAAAGGTCCTTGAGCTCAACGTAGATGTCTGCAACAGCGCTCCCTGGAATGAATGCCAGGGCATGGAGCATGCATAGCTGCAGGGTAATCTCCTCATCTGTGGTATACTGTGAGTATACCATGGGTGTCTGTTGTATCTGCTGCCAGACAGCCTGGCAAAAATGAAAAAAGCACCCATGGATCTCAATCCCATCAAACACTGCCATAAATGCCCTCCGGGCTGCTTGCTCAAAGTCTAGGAGCACAGTCTTGGGTTGCCCGCCCCGAACAGCCACCACACCTCTGAAAACACATGGGTGTATGCTTTCTCTGCCCATGTGCACATCAGAATGTAGACTGCAAACACGATGATATCCGACTGCATACCATGTATGGTGTAGAGCTGCCCGAATAGCGGTGGTGTGGAGTGGAAGGTGCCACTGGGAAACTAGTCATTGCATCCCTCCTGGAATTGCAGCAAGCAATGGGTGGTGAACAGGAGCACCCTGTCCCCTGTGGGCCCACTGTCATGCTGCAGGAATGTTTCCCTCACCCTAGTTGTGGTGTACTCTGGGGGTATGTGGAGGTCGGCCACAGTGGCTAGGGTGGCGGGACAGCCCCTAGCTGACTGTTGCACATGCTGGACTATCCTCTTCATGAGAGGGAGTTCCAGCAGCCTGCCAGCCACTGTGTCCAGCAACCCTGTGGTGCACTGCACAAGCACCTGTGAGCACCCTCATGTTGCCCAGCACACTCCGTACACCAACCTCACCAGCATCAGGCACATGATTGTGCAGGCTGCTGGTGTAAACAACATGGTCCACCTCCATGTGGACCCTCACAGGACACTGGAATTTGCATTCCTGTGCACATCTTCAGTAAACCTTAGCCTTGATCTCCTTGTCCCTACGGTATATGTAGCTGCAGTGGGACAGAAGCGGTTTCTCCTTTTGGCTTGTGAGAAATGTCACTTCTTCCATCTCTACATTTGCCATCCTTGTAAGATGGCTATACTTCCCTGAACAGGACCTTTAACCTGCACAGGAAGGATCAGGTGATCCTGCACCTGTTCTGCATGCTTGCATGCCCCCCGCCCACCTCGCTCAGTGGCTGGTTGTAAAGGAAGGCCCACTGTGGAGCGCAACATCTAGAGTACAGTTGCGGTGGGGAGGAGGCGGTCACACCTGCATATCCTGAATGGAGGTGATAGTGAGCACCAATGAGCAGGCTGCTACATCCCTTCTTTGAATGTTGAATTGTGTATATGGTGTGGTCATCCCAGCGGTTCTGTGAATGAGGGGTGCAGCGGTGGCTGGGATTCAATCCCACAGCACACAGCCCCCCTAAACACGGATCATCAGCATACTGTCTGCTCCTCACTGGACCGTTCCACGACAGTGACATGCTGACTGGTGGTCACACCACCACCAGTGTGCAGTCAGGGGCATGCAGCTCTGCACATGGGTGCTGTTGGGAGGTCAGGCAGGTGCTTGTAGTAGTGGTAGTAGTTGTTGTAGTAGTGTGTGGGCACAGGGGGGTATTCACCATTCTGGGACTCGCCCTCTTTCAATTCGCCCATTTACCCCCTCACCTTTTTCATCTGTCCCAGTCTTGCCTGTTCGCTGTTTTGATGGTGTGCTGTCCTGGATGTTGTGCCCTTGATGCTGCCCTGAGCTTATTGTGCAGTCACTGGCCTGATGAATGCTCATTTACAAATGATCATTTTACAGGAGCTGTACTCCACATACCCACATCACTGGATACCCTTGTGGGTAACCTTGAATCCCTGGGGCCAGTATACACTGAGATAGTATCCTATTTATTGCATTTGTATGGTTTATTGTTTTACTGTTTCATATTTCATTGTTGTATGGTGCCCTGAATCTCACAGAAAGGGCACCACACAAATACAATTTGCATTGCGTTGTTATGTATGACAATTGTGAACTTCAAAAATGCTATTTTGCCCATTCAAAGCTGTTGTGCATGTTCTAAAAAGGTTGCATATTCCGAATCAAATTCAGCAGTATCCCTGCTTGTGCTATCTCCCACTGCACTTCACTCACTAGTAAAATACTGAAAGTACAAGTCAAGGTACCCAAGGTCTTTTAAAAAACATTAAAAAAAATAACAAATTCATTTATTCAAAACCATGTACTACATATACTGGTAAACCAACAGTGTTTTCTTCTAGTTTTTCCCCATGGCGTCATGTGTGTTATGATGCACATGCGTGCTCACATGCAACGTGTGCCACTGTGCCATGTCTTTCAATGCCTTCCCTACTCCACTGTCCCTGTGGGTACAGCCATCCAGCCTCATGAGATGGCACTCAAGTGACGGGACCCTTGAACCCCCCCACCCCAAGGGAGGAGAACTGTTATTGGACACCCAATCCTACCCTCTCCCTCTAGCCCCCAACCAATCTTGAACTGTTCTCGAACCTGGGTCACTGGTGTGGTTAGTGGTGTGGCTTCCAGCACCTCAACCCACAACCCCACTGAGCAAGCTCTCTTAAACATTGCTGACTGAATAATAGCTGCTCTTCAAGTTAGTAAACAACAACCCCCCCCCAATAGCAAGATGTCCTTAAGAGCCAAGTGATTAGGACATAGTGAGTTGTATCAAGTGTGGTATTAATGGGCCTCAAAGCAATCAGCAGCCAAGATACTAGGAGTGGAATTACTTCCAGGAAATATTTTGATAATGGCCCCCAAGTAAAAAATGTTCAGATCTGGAACCACCAGCATTAACAGATTGTCACTCCGCAGTAAATCCTGTTTATAATAAGCTCTGGTCAGAACCACAGCAACTGCCACTGCAATAGCACTGAAGTAATTTGGGTGCGAATGCTCAGAAGCCCTCCATCTCACTTCATTGTGTACTGTCATCTTTAATTTCTCCATTGTCCTCCAGTTTTTGGCTAACGTTGGACTTCCTAGAGCTTATAAACAGTTTGCAGTTATAGTAGCACCTTGGAGTTCTCCTTTAAATACACGCTATCCTGAACTAATGCCTTTATTGTGCAAAGTTTAATTTTGCTTCAGCATCGTAAAATCTTAAGAAATTCTGCTTTAAATATTGAGTTTAAGAGTGCCTTCCCAATGTGGGACAGATTTTGGGCAGACTAGAGCACTTGTTCTGAGGGGTAAAAGGAGAGCGATCGCTGTTAATGAGGAATTGTTTGGAGATATGCTTCTGGCAGCCATTTTTGGTGCTACTACCTCTTTAATTATTGCGAGGAGTACATCTTCAGGGAACCCGAGCAACCAGCCACAGCACAGTGAATTTTGGAACATATAGTTCAGTTGAGACTGAGGGTATATGGGACCAATCAGATACCCCAACCTCAGACAAAGAGACAGTAAGAATGAGAGAGAGATGGACTATCATTCCCATGGTGTCCGTCACTCACTGACTGAGAGCTAGTGCTGTTCTACGTGTGTCTGGCTGGGCGATGCTTTTGGTGCAGAGCCCAAGTCACACTGCTGTTCAGTCTCTCTCTCTCTGTTAGCTGGAGAAGCTCAGCCTGCAAGCTGGCTGGGGGACAAACAGCAACAGTAATGACGAGGAAGTAAGAGGGACGCAAACAACGGCAGCAGGGAGAGGACTCAGGAGGAACTGGAATGGCATCCAGAGAGCAGCAACTGTCAGAAGGACACTAGAGAGAGAGAGAGAGAGAAGGGAGGAGGAAGATTCAGGGCAAAACAAATGTAACTGATGAAGTACTCATTACTAAATCTCCCACACTGTCTTACTCTGATACACGGCACTGTGTGTGATGATGGCCAGTGCTACCCGTGGCCACTAGACAGGTATGCCAGCAGGGTAGGGAGCAGGAAAATAGTGCAGCGGGGGGGGGGAGGAAGCACACTGTACTGAATAAAGAGGATGCGGAGAGATGTGCTTCAGCCCCACTCAGTGTAGACAGACAGCTGTGGTGTGTTTGTAGTCACATGCTTCCAGAGCCCTCCTTCTCTATGTAATATCACTACGTCAGCATAGCTATCACACTACAGCCATAACAAATGGAGTACTGGGTGTGGCATCCTAGTAATTGAGCTTTCATGTACTTATTCCTTGGTCTACACATCAAATGTAATTATTTACATTTGAAAAAAGCAATTAAATATAAGTTTTAAAGTCTAGCCACAAAACAAGGCAACCCAGAGTTTGTACCAGATTTGTTTGTAAAGATGCTTTCTTATATTTTGTAACAGTTTAACATTTCTAGCCAGAAAGCACTGTGCAAGTTAATAAAACATGTTGTACTCTTACTAAATGGCTGTGTTAGAATTATTTTAAATATTTATGTCAGTGCGATGTTTACAATTACATTTCATCTTAGACTGGGATGTTATGGTGGTAAACTATAAATATCTATCTCAGATTGCAGTATAGTGCAGATATAGCACAATGCTGGTACACTGAGGGATTTCAGGACATCACAGAAGCCTTAATTGTTTAGGCCAATCCTGCTGCATAATGTCAATTCCTCCCAAATACTGGATGCCAAGGGTTGTCCAGAACTGAATCCAAAGAGGCTACTGTTCAGCTTCCCCATCTGAAACTACCATTCAGTTTTCCAGGCAAGGAACAGTGCTGCAATATTTGTAAAAGAGCAGTAATATTCCTGTTATCATATTGTAAAAATGGTGCGATCAGAACTGACCCTACTAGCGGCAAGGAAGTAAGAGGGACACAAACAATGGCAGCAGGGAGGGGACTCAGGAGGAACTGGTAGGAGGATTCAGGGTGAAACAAATGCAACTGAACAAGTGCTCATTTTAGTCTCCAACAGTGTCTCACTCGGATACACAGCGCTGTGTGTGATGAAGGCTAGTGCTAACGGGGACCACTAGAGAAGTATGACCAGTGGGCTTGTGAGCAAGAAAATAGTGCAGTGGGGGGAGAGGAAGGAAGCACACTGTACTGAATGGAGAGGATGCTGAGAGATGTTCTTCAACCCCACTCCGTGTAAACAGACAGTTGTGGTGCATTTGTAGTCAAATGCTTCCAGAGTCCCCTTCTCTGTGTAATAGCACTATGTCAGCATAACTGTCGCTATGCAACCTTAACCAAATGGAGCAGTGGAGGTGGCATCCTATTAATTGAGCTTTCATGTACTTATTGCTTGGTCTATGCATCAAATGTAATTGCTTGCATTTGAAAAAAGCAATTAAGTATACGTTAAAATGTCTTGCCATGAAACAGGACAACCTGAGGGGTGTCAGTACATCACAGAAGCCTTACCTTTTCAGGCTGCCCCTGCTGCGTACTGCCAATTTCTCTCAGATACTGGATGCCAAGGGTTGCCTGGGACTGAACTCAAACACGCTAACTGACCCTACTGAACAAGTCAATGTAATCTAAATAAATGGTAGTTAGACAGGTTTAGGATTTGCAATATTTCACAAAGTGGTGTACAGAATAAGTGTCTTACATTCCTTTTCTACTGACCTACTAGGCCCCTCCACATCATATTTCTGTACTTTTTATGGCATGCAGTATACACTAACCTCTGTGGGTCAAGTTAAACAATCTGTTTTGTCATTATTAAAATAATCTGCATATCTGAGATGCTGTAGATTGGAAAAAGGTTAAGAATCCAAGCCCAGTCACTATCTCACTGGGTGACCTTGAGCAAGTTACTTTGCTCTCCTGTGCTTGCACCCAACAGCAGTGCTGCCAAGCTGTGTGGAAGCTCAGTCTGTGTTAGTCCAGAGTTAAGGATATGTAATCGTTTTAAACAAAACCAAATTAAATGGAACACATTGCTAGCAAACATGATGAAAATGCACAATAATCAGTTTATCAATACTGTGTAACAGCACCCAGATAAAAAATGCAGCATTATCCTTGATCTAAAAGTGTTACCTATCTACTAATTGAAACAAACCCTTGTTGAGCTATAGACAAGTTTTGCCAAGAACCCATATACTGTTTAAGGGGTCAAGTCAGGCAAATGGTACTGCAGGGTGTTATCTCCAAGTTCTGATGGTGTGCCAGAATGAATCGATTATAGTCAGTTGTGCTATAAAAGCAATTGATTGTACTGCTGTTAGTTGCCAATAACAGATTAGTTTCCCTTCCATTCCTTACATCCACGATTTTGAAGCACTGGGTTCCCTGGCCTGCTCCAGGGCTGTCAAGGATGAACACCAAATTGGGCTGCATGAGTACCACTGCCTGCTGGCTGTGTGAAGCTGCTGGGAGGATGCTGATCGAGGAGCATTTCTGACAGATGGCACCCAGGAGGTGATAAAACATAAACCTGGGGGAGCAGCTAGGGCACTGCAGCACGACCTTGGGGTAAAGGTACGGGGTCTGAGTGATGGGCCACAGCCTCACTCAACTGCTCAGGAATATTCTACAGCTGTACAACTCTCCCAGACCCAGACTATTCAGCTGCTCTTCTGGCAGTGCTCCACATTGCCTCAGCACCCACAACCCGCTTCCTGGTTAGCTACCAGCACTGTGTTGTCACCAGGAAGCTGCAAGCACATCTGGGTTCATGATGTCTCGATCCAGTCACGCAGCCTCATTCAGTAGTCTCTGTCATAGAATTAGTCTATGGTCTCTGTCAGGCTCAAGAGAGGTATGGGCAATGGGGCTGAGAGCAAACAAATAGGAATAGGACATCCTGCCCGGGGGAGGTCTTATCTGGAAGATAAAAGGCACCACTCCTAATGTATCCCATTCACCTTCACGTTCCAGACAGTGAGTGGAACAGCAAAGGAATGGAACAGGACTGTCTTCTTAGGCACCTGCCGGGGTTCACAGGTGACTGCAGACACACGGGGAACTCTACAGGTCTGGTAAGATAAGGCAGACTACCTGTATACTTGTTGCCACCTGCATTTATTTTATTTATTTATTTGTTTTTGATAACTGGGTAGGTGTGCTAGGCACAGAAAATGCCTATTTTCAGGCATGACCTGGGAGAATACAAAACAGGTACAGTCAGTACAGAGAAGTAGAAGTACAATAACATACAGGATATATGATCAGTATATCATTAAATAAAACAAAACATAGTCAAGAAGGCACATCAGCGAGGTACAATACATTGGGGTAAGTATTAAACAGCAGTAGCATACAGTATACAATGATGGTAAAATTTGGGGACTAAATAAATGACAGCACTACAATAGGAGGAGCTTATTAAAGACAACTGGAAGAGTTCAAGTGCCAAGCTGTAGTCAGAATAAGCCCCAAGAGGGGGGAGGAAGGAATAGGTTAGGAAACCGCATATGTCTGAATTACCTCTAGTGCTAGAATAAGAACCAGCTTGAATAAGCGCCTGGATGATTACAATGTCCAAATAAATAACAGCCTGGCCCAGATATTCAAAAGGGTTGCGCATGGCGCAACAGTGTTGTGTCATGTGCAACCTACTGATGAGCCCCGGTGCGATATGCAAAAGAGAAAAGTGCGTGGGCAATAAACCTAGTGCCCAAGCGCATCAGTAATGTATGCAGGCACAGGAAGGGGGGGCATGCCCATGCATAACCTGCACAGCCCGATATTCAGCCCGGGATGTGCAGAGCCATGCATGCGCAACCCCTACCTGCACCAGCACAAAGTTACGCCAAAAAAAAAGGAACAACTGATGGCCATCCACAGGTGAGCTGCCACATTGCAGGGCACAACACGGCAGCTGCCACCTGTTGGTGGCCACCAGAGTTCCGGCTGCACCTGGCGACGCCCCCCCATGCCCGATCACAGGCATCTGCAAAAATGAGAACCCTGTCCTATATCCCTGGTGGTCCAGTGGACCGCTATGTGCCCAATTGCGGGCATCTGTAAAAATGAGAACCCTGTCCTATATCCCTGGTGGTCCAGTGGACCGCTATGTGCCTGATCGTGGGCATCTGTAAAAATGAAAACCCCGTCCTATATCCCTGGTGGTCCAGTGGACCGCTATCCGCCCGATTGTGGGCATTTGTAAATAAAAATGAATTCCAATATCCCTGGTGGTCTAGTGGTTCCCACCCACTGAGCCCCACCGCCCGCTCCCCGGTCAGCTGGCGGGCAGCAGCACCTAACCTGCCTGCCGCCCCACCGCCCGCTGACTGACACCTCGGTAGGCTGCACGCCCATTGGTTCACAGCGTGAGTGGTAGTTTAGTCATTATTATTATTCCAGTTATGTGAATGAATCATTCACATAACAGGAATGTGTAGTACGGTAGGGGCTGCAATCACCTGAGCAGGATTTGGAGCCAAACAAAAAGAAATCACAGCTCCACAGCTACAGTATTTATTTTAAACTAAGAGCCTGCACCCCCCCCCACAACTAAGCACTGTGATTAAAAATAAAATGGATTTTATGTGCAAATAAAGATCTTTGAATTTTGCTCTATTTTGCAGCCTTGCAGCTCTCTGGTATCCTCCCCAACCTCAACCATTGCACAAATTTAACAAATGCCGGTGCTTGATTAAGCACCTGCTCGAAGAAGCACCAGGTGCTACAGCATTCAGAAATAAATAAGTGCCCAGGCTCTCATTTGAGCAGATATGGGGTAGTGGGAGAGAGAGATTCAAGTTAATGGCAAGGGGAGAAATTGAGAAGTTGGGAAGAGCCAGATACAGTACAGGTCAAGACTGCAAGTAGTAAGTGCTGGTAGAAAGGATAAGGCCTCTAGCAGAGTAAGTATAGCTTCAGGGGATGGGGAACAGCTTGGGGGGAAGGAAGCAGGAGCAGGGGTCAGACTGAAGTAGGTGACTTTTTAGCTGTCGATTAAAGTCGGTGTGAGTAGGAGTGAGTATGATCAGAGCAGACAGGGAGTTCCAGAGAACTGGTGCTATGTGGGAAAAGGCCTGAGCACCCATGGCTGCTTTACATCTGGGTACAGTAAAGAGCTGCTGGTCTCCAGAGTGGAAAGCATAGAAGGGACAGTGAGGAATGAGCAACTAAGTGAGTATAGGAGGGACACCAGTGCATGAGATACTATCAGTCAGGGTGCCAAAGGCATAAAGACAGTTAGCCATAGGGGAGAGCCAGGTTAGGCTGCTGTAAAGGTGACCGTGAAGGGTATGCCTATGTAAAGCCAGAGCAAAGTGACATATATGGTTATAAGTAGTGTTCCAATTGTGTAAACTAGCCTTAGTGGCACCAGCATATATGACGGAGCCATAGGTAAGAGCTGGGAGAAGAATGCCCTGGGCTATGGCAATACGGGGCGAATGAGTGAGTGCGTGTCTTGTTCTATAGGCCAGTCCAATCTTAGAATTGACTGCTTTACAGGTAATGGCTATGTGAAGGTCAAAGTCGAGAGAGGGGGGTCATGGGTGATATCCAGATATTTGAAGGAGAGAATGTTTTCAAGAGGGGGGCCATCGGAGCAGGAGACAGCTAGCAGGCCATAGCATTCCCTTAGGCAGGGAGCAGACCCAAATAGCACAGCTTGGGTTGCACTAGTGTTGAATACAAGTTTGCTCCCTGAGATCCAGGTTTTGGATTTGGCAGAAATCAGAGGAAAGGTTAGAGTTTAGGGTGGCAATCCCTTGGCACAATACAGAACTTTCAGCACCTGTTACTAAGGCTGTTGAAAGAACATCATATGCGGGGTAAAGGTAAATAGGGGAGACAAAGGGGAAACTTAAAAACCCTGTCTAGGGTAAGGGTAAGAAGGTTTAGACTAAACTGAAGCAGAAAACTGGTAAAGTCTTACTAAAAACATAAGGGGAAAGCAAACTGAAACATTATCTAGGCTATAGCAACAAGGTTAAACCAAACAAAACAAAGGGAAATATGGAAACACCCTATTTGGGGTAAGAGCAAAAGGTCTTAAGTCATAGGAAGAGTAGTACTGGGAATAATGGAAGTGGTGCAGTGCAGTGGTTATGGAGTGTCAGTCTTCAGGGAGACCTCGTGGAGACTGAGGTTCTGCCCACCTGTGTGCATCTCTCGGGGCTGAGGGAGGATGTCACTAGACTCCAGGCCAAGTTGGATGGATTTATGGGACCTCTTCCTCCACCAGGGGCCACCAAGTCCACCACTATTGCCTATGAGGGTGCGAAGAAGGGCCAGCTGGACTGCGGTGGGCTCTGGGAGGGTGGGGGGAGGACTCAGAAACACATTCCTCTGCCAGTGATATTACACAGCAGTTTCACTGCTCTGGTGGGGCAGGACTGCCAAGAAGAGGCACTTGTGGTAGTGGCAAGGGAGGATGTGAGGATTCTCCAGAGATGAGGTCCCAAGGTGGGAAGCAGAGGACCCCAGCATAAGAGGAAGCAACTTCTGGTGGGAGACTCAATTGTTAGGGGGGTAGTTTTGGGATAAAAATGGGAGGGTAAGAAGGAGGTGAGGTGCCTGCCTTGCACCTTGGCACACAAAGATTAGAACTGGATCCTTAGGATCACTAGGGCAGTGAAGCAGGAGGAGTTGGGTGTCACTGTACATCTAGAAACACAGAAACATAGATTTTGATGTCAGATAAGAATCGCATGGCCCACCTAGTCTGCCCATTTCTCTACCTACTTAACTCCCGATCCTAAATGATCAGAAACTTATCAACTCTTTCCTACCCCTAGGGCTGCCTTCTGTCTATCCAATGCATTCTTTGACGTTCCAGTCATTTTAGCCTGTACGACCTCCGCTGGGAGGCTGTTCCATGCATCCACCACCCTTTCTGTGAAAAAATACTTCCTCACATTTACCCTGAGTCCCCCCACCTCAGCCTCATACTGTGACCCCTTAGTCTTGCACATCTCGTTTTTAGAAAGATGCTGCCCTCCTGTACCTTGTTGATTCCCCTGAGGTACTTGGATGTCTCTATCATATCCCCCTCTCCCTCCTTTCCTCCAGGGTATACATATTGAATGTATTTCAGTTTTTCCTCATATGTTTTCTGGTGCAATCCTTTCAACATTTTTGTTGCCCTTCTCTGGACCGCCTCTATTCTGTCAATGTCCTTATGGAGATGCGGTCTCCAAAACTGAACAAGTATTCCAGATGTGGCCTAACTAATTGTCTGTACAGTGGCATCACCACTTCCTGTTTTCTATTGGTGATGCCGCTCCCTATGCACCCCAGCATCCCTCCGGCCCTTCCCACCACCTTTTCACATTGCTTGGCCACATTCAGATCATTTGTTATGTTTACCCCCCCCAGGTCCCTTTCCAGTTTTGTTGTTATTAGTATCCCCCACCACATTTTGTATTCCTCTCCAGGATTCCTGTGGCCCAAGTGCACAACTTTGCACTTTTTTGCATTGAATTTAAGCTGCCACTCTCTTGACCACTTCTCCAATTTGCCTAGGTCTCTTCTCATGTTTTCCACCCTGTCTGGAGTATCTTCCCTATTGCAGATCTTGGTGTCATCTGCAAAGAGGCACACCTTCCCCTCCAGCCCCCTCCGCAATATCACTAATGAAGACATTGAAAAGGACCGACTCTAGAACTGAACCCTGTGGCACCCCACTGGTCTCCTTCCTCTCCTGGGGTTGTACTCCGTTCACCACCACCCTCTGTGCTGTGCTGCTCAGCCAATTTCTGACCCATTGTACCACCTTAGGACCTACTCCCAGACTGCACAACCTGTTTACTAGCCTCCTGTGTGGGACGGTGTCAAATGCCTTGCTAAAATCTAGGTACACCATGTCCGCTGCCCCTCCCTGATCCACCACTTTGGTTACCCAGTCAAAGAAATCTATCAAGCTAGGGACTAATTGTCTGGCAAAAGGGATGCAGCAGGGGTGGTGCAAGATACATTTTGGGAGCTGGGGAGGGGCCTAAAGCAGCTAGCTCGCATGGTGTCCTTCAGTGTATGGCAGAGGGAGGATAGGGAACAATTGCACCAGGGTTGTCAATGACTGATTGAATGCATGGTGCAGGGAGAGTGTTTTGGCTACATCAGGGACTGGTGTCCTACCTGGGGGGATGAAGACTTGTACAAAGGAGATGGCTTCCATCCATCTGGGAGAGGAATGGCAGTCCTGAGTGGATGATTTGAATGCTAGTTCGACAGGCATTGAAACAAGCCAGGAGGGAGACAGAAATAAAGGAGGAGGCAGGGAATTCCTCCAGAAAAAGGAGCTTCATAGAGGGGAAGCCCAGGGAAAATATATTCCCCTGGTGTACAGGGGTCTAGCACAAGGTTGCTCCTTCACAGCTGGGTGACTGCATATGACTCCTGAGCCTTTGCTCCAGCAGTTCCACCCCCATCCCCGCTAGGTGACTGTGAGTCACCCAAGGTTGCCGCCCCCACCCCTGCTAAGTCTCTGTGATTGACCCAAAGTTGTCTCTCTACACCTGAGTACGTGTGACTCCCAAGTCTTTGCCACAGCACTATGACCCCCACCCACACTGGGTGACTGTGAGTCAAACCACAACCTCTCTTCAGGATGATTTGCTCCAGCATGTACCCCCTCATGTGGTGTTACTGCAGCGGAGTGTCTAGCCCCCCCCCCACACAGAGACCATGTCCCTACCTCACTTCTCTGTGTCCAAGGTCCCCTCCCCATGGAGTGCATGTGACTCATGAACCTTGCTCCAACACTGCCACCCTTACCTCCATGAAGTGTGCACGAGGCACCCAAGGTTGCCACTCTCACTGGGTTTTTGTGACTGACCTAAGGTTGCCACTCTCTCTGGGTCTATGTGACCGACCCAAGGTTGCCACTCTCACTGGGTCTATGTGACTGACCCAAGGTTGCCACTCTCACTGGGTCTATGTGACTGACCCAAGGTTGCCTTCCCCCAGGGGCCTGTGATTCCTGAACATTTGCGCATCCTTGGGAAGCTGAAACCCCCTCACCAAAACACATCTTTGCTCCAGCTTGGACCTCTTCCTTTGGGCACCCATGTGGCATTACAGTGGTCGAGGCTGTTGTGCTGATTGACCAGTAAGCCACGATGTGGCACTGATTTGCTCCTGGACAAGGTGAGTCACAATGGAGATAAGGATCAGACTGCTTAATTCATAGGACCAATAAGTTTCTGTTTTAAACAGTAAACACTGTAATAAAACTGAATTTATCATTTTTAAACCAGTGTTTTGGATTTGATTGGTCTTGAAAAATCAAATTGTCCACTAGTTGTTTGTGCAAAGCCCTTTTGACCAAATCATGCTGATTTTCCTACATTACAAGGAAACATTTGTATGTTAAGATTTTGGCAAATGGAATTGGCCAGTTTGCACAATGGGAAATCATTGGCTCTACACTCAGTAATTTGTAACTAATAACACAGCTGTCACCACATACATTAAATCTGGAGGGCAGTAGTTCCTGAGCACTGGATGGTGTCGATAGCATCATGGGCATCCACTGCTGTTTTGCCTCATTGTATTTTCTAAGATGCCTTTGTTTTTCACTTTTCTAGACATGGAGACAGAAGTCAGAAACTGCAACGGGAGCGATGATGAGACCAGAGTCTTGATTGCCATATGGGGTGATGAGGATATTCAGTTAGCTTTGAATGGGAACCTGAAGAACAGCCACATATATCATTACATTTCTACTGAACTGCATGGCATGGGCTATGACCATATGCAGACCCAGTGCTGTGCATGCAATAAGGGACTCAAGCATTGGTATATTCACTGCAGAGACAGCAACCGGAGTGGACAATGTCACTTTTTTTGTTGAGCTGGATGCCATCCTTGGATGCCGCACTTCCAACGCAACCCACGGTTGTGATGGACATGGCCATTGGCACCATGGTGCTCATGGAAGACAATCTCAGTGAGGATGACACTGATGAACATTCCAGTGGTGAAGAGCAGATGGATAGAGCAATTCAAGATCTTAGCGATATACTATCGATGCAAGAAACAACTGCCGAGGGGTCAAACACAGGTAATGCTTCTCAGAGACCATCCAGCAGGTCACAGCCTGGTACTCAGACAGCAGTGCCATGTAGAGACAGGAAACGCCTTGCTGATGCAGCTGTTTCAGCAATAGCTGGGCAGTTTATGAAATGCATGCAACAGTTCGGCAATAAATATTTGGAGTTTGAGCAACAACGCATGGAATATCAGAATGATGCAGAACATCGAAGACTGGAGCACAATGAATGCCTTGAAGTACTACACCTGGAACAAGAACAATATCACTTGGAACATGAATGGTATGTGCTACAGCTTCTCATTGACTGTGATCATCCCACAGTTGCCCAAGCAAGCCATCTCTACCCATTTTTTCAATGCCCAGTATCCAATGTTTGTTTCCGGCATCTCAGTTTGGGACACAGGAACCAAACCAAAATAGGAAGAGTGATAGCCATGTTGCTCACAATCTTTCTACAATGTGTAATATGTAGAAACAAGCATAATGATGTTCAAAGAGGGTTTTGCACATTATTGTGGTGCATGTCTGTTTCTCACTGGTTGTGTAGTTAGAGTTTGCATGACTGAAGCAGATGATGATGTCACATTCGTGAATTCACTTGGGTTCCTTTGGCTGTGGGACAGTGTAATAGTTTGCCTGAACTCTGTATGTCATGCAAGTAGAGATGCAGTGAATTTAAAATCCGCTGGAGAAGTGTACGCGAAGTAACCACTTTGCATTGGCACTTCGCTATATGGAGTGCCCCATAGGAAAGGCTCACTTTGCCTTGTTATTATTACTTCATGTTGTCATTCTGCATTAAATGCAAAGTAAGGCGGAGTGACAATATTGGCAGCACCCCACCTACAGTCTCCAGAATTAATGTGCATCCCCAAAGTGCTACTGTCTTGTGTCCAGAAAACTCCCCAGTGCTGACAAAGTGAAATGAGAGCATAACAAGAAATTCAGTCTCCCAGAATTAATGGCGCACTCAGTCATGCGCGCAGTGGTCACATAGAGTGACCAGAATTAATGTGCATCCCCAAGATGCTACTGTCTTGTGTCCAGAAAATTCCCAGTGCTGACGTAAGTGAATGAGAGCATAACAAGAAATGCAGTCTCCCAGAATTAATGTGCACTGCAAACGCACAGACAGATTAAGATTGCTCTGCACACTCAAGGGATGCGTACGAAAAGGCACAACAACACCTAATCAGTGCTCACAAGTCACAAATCCAAATCTGGAAAGGAATACATTTTGCTAGTTGGGGGATTAGTGCACGGCAGTAACAATCCACTATCGGTAAAGATACCACAAAGCAGTATAAAAAATTAATGCAGGTGCGGTGGATAGCAGGTTCACACTGCTGCAATTACTCTGTGGCACAATAAAAGGTGTCTGATTTATTGGCATGCATCACACACACATGCAAACTACAAGTAATGTGTAGCAAATTGAAAACCTTTAGTAATGTAACCAAATGTTTTAAACAATCAGCAAAAAAATGGCAAGAATTATTGAAAATATTACTGTGTGTACATTAACACAGTTATACAAGAAAAATATAATCAAAACAGAAAGAACTGTCTTTTTCTCCAAGTTAATCTACCTACACCACAGATACGCCCCTCCCCAAAGCACACTTCCACTGTGTCTCAGTACACAGAATGAATGTTGTACATTAACATTCAAAATCCACACACAAACGACAAACGCTCCATGAGATGAGCACAGGAGAGTTTCCTACAATTGATGAACTAAAGTTTCAGCAAAAAAAAAAGACTCAAAAAGGCTTTTTTAACAGCTTTTAGAAGGTTTGAATCACAGAGAGCTCTCAGAGCAGACTGTCTTCTATGGCTTCCTGCACACATTACCCTGAACTGAGGGTGTGCAGAACAATCTAGAGCCCATGTGACCTGAAATACCGTGAATCACTGCAAAATTCGCCTTTGGAGCTTAAACACAAGGTATAGTGAGGTGAAGTACATTGTTTTCAATGTACTTCACCTTAAGAATTGGTGGAATAGTGGTTTGGGAAGGTGGAGTAGCGCAAAGTCATTGCTTTCAATGGATTTCGCGTTACCCTTTATAATGCGAAGTACTCTGCTTCGCATTGTGGAGCACTCTGCGAATTCACTTTTACTTTGCGATTCACTTCATGGAGCGAATTGGAGCCACTTCGTCCATCTCTACATGCAAGCCATGTGTGAATGTGCAGTAAAACAGTTTTACATGGGGCAATATGTACTACGCAAAGTAGCAGTCAACAGTTTCTCCTTTGTCTGAGTGATGTATGATAATATATATATGAATTAGTATAATCCTGCTCTGGACTTCCTTGTGATTACTTCTTTGAAAGTCATTTTTTGAAAGTAGTAGTAGAAATAGTCTTTATTTTTATACAGGAAAAGAGCTTACAAACACATCATTAGGTCAAAGACTCGTTTTCAAGATGGTCTTGTTTCAAAAGTAGACTCCATATAAACATTTAAGAAAAGGTTTAGTACTAAAACAGCACAATGCATGTAGTAATAAAACATTAAAATGCATGGAGTAATAAAACATTACAATGTATGTAGTATTAAAACATTATAACACATGGAGTCATAAAACATTACAATGCATGCAGTAATAAAACATCACAATGCATGGAGTAATAAAACATTACAACGCATGAAGTAATAAAACATTACAACGCTTGGGGTGGGATATTCAGACTGCGCCAAAAAGATATACAATAGCGGGAGCAGGCACAAGAGCAGTGCGCCATTGTGCAACGTGCATGATATTCAAACCAAGCGCAGGCCAAGGTGCGCCTGCGCATCACAGCTGAATATCGTGCCTGATGTGCTGTGGCGCAACCAGAGGTGCACAGTGGAGCAGGGCCGATCTGCAGTAGCACATCCAGTGATGTGCAGGGACAAGGAGAGAAAGCAGGGGTGCACTATCCATGGATGCACCATGGGCGGAGGAGCATGTAGCAGGCCAGACAGACCAACCCCCCCAAGGCCCCCCATGAGCTGCACATCCAGAGGTGAGCTGAACAGACCACCAGCCCATGAACCCCAGCACCGATCCAACAGCAGAGCCACAGTGCCCCAGCACACTCCCCCGGCAAACAGTGACCGTAACACAAGGAGGGCCGGACCCTTCCACACCACAGCACCCCACCAATGCTGACCACCCCCTGTACAGTGATCCCAAGACACCTGGCCCAGAAGCATTACCAAACAGTGCATGGCACTGAAGGCATGCCACCACCACCATGACAATGCAACCCTGTGCTCCATGGTGCCATGCATGACAGCCCTACTGTGATCCCCCCGCAGCAGGTGACACCAGCCACTGACGCCACCGCAGCATACACAATGCCCTCTGCATGGCCCCCACAGTGGCACAGCAAAGAGGTCAACCCAGTGTCAGTACCCGAGGAACCCCGCATGTGACAAGGCCCACCCTGGATGCCATCACCAGCAGCACAGCACCCCGCACACCCAACCATGCACACATCCTGTCCAGCACTGGCCCCACCAGACAGCACAGCTGCCCACTGTGGTACATGGAGGCATGCGCCACACAGGATGCAACACAGGGCATGAACAAATCCCCCACCCTGTCCCAAGGGTACCACATCACAGAGCCACACAAAGTGGGGCAACAGATGCCGCTGTTGCGAGTCCAATGATGCCGTGTACCCACGGCCTGTACACCACCATGGCACTGGTGAGCTAGCCATGTGGTGCTTGCACCACGAACCTGTCTGCCACCAGCATGCAGCTGGAGCACACGTGACAGACAGCAGACCACAGGCACCGCCAAAGACACCAGCAACAGCATGGAGGGGGACAACAACAGCACTGCCCACAGTGTCACCTGAGGCAGACATGCAATAGACCTGGAGACAGGATGCCAGCTGCCATGGCACCATGCCCAGAGGGTGGCTGGCATGGACAGCCACCATTGTCATGCCAGCAGACATGCATGCGGTGGAGGGGTCGGCATTACCGTGCGTACCACAGACACGCAAGGGGCTCAGCCACATGAGCCAAGCACACACTGTCAGGGGCAACTGGGACACAGCACATGCACCTGAGACCACTGCACACAGGCATTCAGTGCACAGGGCACAACACACATACCACATACAGGGACCATGGCCCCCACCCACACCAGTGGAAGGGCCCTGGCAGACACACCCACGACCAGGCCAGCACCACCCCCAGACGCCATACACACCACTGCAGCAAGGCACCAGATGCCCGCTGCAAATCAGAGACCACCACAGTTGTAGTATGAAACATGTCTATAATTCAAAAGGTAACAGAATTAACAATAACTATTTACAGTACTATATACAAAGTGGGGGAGGGGGTACAAGGCTACAACTTGAGGGGTACAGGCATGGGGAAAGGGGGAACAGCAAGGAGGGGGGACAAAGGGGTGTGAGGGACAGTCGGGGAGAAGGAACAGCGCGGGCGCCACAGACCCTACTGGTGGCCCCTCTCATCCCTGCGCTCCCTGTGACGCCTTCTGTGCCACTGCCTGTCACTCCGCTCCATGCCCTGCAGCAGCTCCAGTGTGGCCCGGGTCACCTGTTGTATCTCCTGGATGTGACACTCCAGGGTAGTCCAGCGTTGTCCACCTAGGACAAGGGAGCAGAGTTAGTACGTGTGACTGTCCAGACCTCCACAGCCCACCCAATGTGCATGGCATACAGCTGTGGGCTTCACCCCTGTGATGGCACGTGACCACCCACAGTGGGTGCACCCACAAAATTTGCCTACCCAGGCACCCATAGCCATACAAACCGCTGCACACCCCCACCACCCATGCATTGCACAGCACCATCGTGGCCATACAGTGTCATGGCTATGTAGTGTGATGGCAGTGGCACAGCCATCACCCAGTGCACGCACAGCCCACCTGCAACACCCACCCACACATGCAGTTCCACAGGACAGTGCAGAGTGCACCGTCTGGTGTGCATGGCAGTGGGGCCATGTGCAGGGGGCTATGCCCCACCACCACCCCTGCAACCCACCATGCACAGATGTAAGGAGAAACACGGCACTCACCTGCGTCCTGGTCAGCAGGGTGTTGCTGACCCCCTGCACCACCACTGTACCCCAGCTGTAAGGCCACACCACCAGTTCCAGCCTGCTATCCCTGCTCATGGGCCAACCGGGCCCTACGGTGATCCTCCAGGCCTAGAGTGCAAACATGGAGAGGGTAACATCAGTACATGCCAGTAACATAGCCACCCCCTTGCTGTGTGTGTGCCCACACAGCCCAGCCGTGACGCGGTGGTGCAGGGTGTACATGAGGCACCCCAAACACTGGCAACACAGGTAGGGCCCCCCTGTGGAATGGCCTGATGACCACCGCGATACCTGGACAGACAAATACTACCAGTGATGTGATGGAGCACCTACCTGGCCATGGCACGGTTCCCCACCGGGCATGTGCCTGCAGTCACCCTAGGTGGTTGGGGTCCTGCCGATGGAGGTCCCCATATTGGTGGCGACACTGCTAGGCAGTCCTGCTGCACCCCATGGCCTCCTCGAGGCCCTCTGCCACCTCCTGCCAAGCTGCTGTCCCTGGCCTCAGGAGGGGTACCTGGCCAAAGAAGGCACCTGCATGGGGCTCTACCAACGCCACCAGGTTGGCCAGCTCAATTGCCATCCACACGGGTGCTCTGGTGAGTGGCATAGTGCAGTAGCTATCGGCAACAAAATGGCGCCCTTTAGTGCACGTGCCCCACATGCGGAGGCAGAGCAGTACTGCGCTGCCAGTCACTATCACGCTGGCACCGGACTGCGCAATAGAGGTGCAGCCATGCATATGCATGGTGCCTAGGGGGCAAAGGTCAGCCACAGGGTCAAGGGTCTGTCCGCGCACGGAGTGCCACAACGCTATTGGGAAGCCCTGCATGTAGTGTGGTAGGGTGCATGTGTGTGATGCCTTGCAGTGGCCTGCCACGCTGTGGTGCCATGGTGCCCACGGTGCACTATGGCACGGATGCCCCCTGAGCATACAGCGCACTTACACCACAGGCACAGTGGTGGCCATGCCCTGTACTGCCTCCCGTGCACAGCACGTCAGCAGCACTGCTAACATCGGTGTCAGCACCGCGAGTATGCGTGGTGCGGTGTGAATTGCACATGTCACAGTGGTGCGCCATAGCCCGAGCACACTCAACACCATTGCGCAAGGTGCAACAGCGTGATATTCAGCCAGGATATGCAAATCAGCTCATGAGTCATTCCACAGTGCATCCACTGCATTAGCATCCAATTACAGATGCACCTGCTCTCATTTGCATGCGTTACGCTATAAATATGTGATCTGAGGCTGCATAGGCCATGGATCGGTATTGCAGTCCTTTGAGGTAGGTTGCATGCTGTAGAGACGTGGGGACAGTGGTCTGGGAGGGCTGTATGGGACTGCACAGTCCAAGGTAACACCTGTCTATCCCCCAGGCACAAGCATGACCGAGCGAGAGGAAGAGGAGGAGCAGGGAAGGGTGTGAAGGAGGAGGTCCAACTATACCAGGGCTGAATCTGATGCCCTGTTCGAGGCATACCTCGACAGGGAACCACTGCTTAGCGGACAGCGGGGAACACCAAAGGCTCATGCTGCGGCGTGGGGTGAGGTGGCATGTGCCGTCAACCAGCAGGGCAGCCACCAGTGGTCTGTGCAGGATTGAAAGAAGAAGGTTGGCACAGACAGGAGGCAGATTAAAGACAAGGTGGCCGCCATCAGGGCGGCATGTGCTGTCACCGGTGGGGGCCAGCAGGACATACCCCACCTGATGCCACAGGAGGAGCAGGTGGCCAGCAGCATGCAGCGTAGTGCCATCAAGGGCGTTCCTGGTGGTGGCTTCCAGACAGGTGGCAGCCCATCACTACATGGTAGGTCCATCACTGGCAGTGTGTGGGTGGTAGGGGGGCAGGCCCCAGGGCCAAGTGGAGCCACTAACGGTACTGTGTTCCTTTACAGCTCCTGAGCATCTACATGGGGCAGCAGTGGTGGGTGTGTCCACTGAGGGGCAGGCCCTGGACACAGTGGAACACCCATCCACCTCCACAGGTGTCTGAGGGACTGACCATCTGCATACCTGCACATCTGTCTGGACTGATGCTGGTGGTGGTGGTGCAGACATGGCCCTGCCTGTGTCCCAGCGTGATACGGCCCTCGGTGTCCAGTGTGCTGGGACACAGATCGGGGCTGGCTCCAGCACTGATGATGACGTGACACACGTCCCAGACAGTGATGTATGTGGGACACAGGATGGTCCCACAGATGGCAACCACCCAGGCGGTTCCGCTGGTGGTGCCGGCATGGCTGCCTGCACAACAGCCCATTCCCAGGCTGTGTCTGCATGCTCCAGTGGGGCAGCACTGGTGTGCAGCCAGGATGGTGGGGCTGTTGCTGCTGCTGCGGCTGCGCCTGTGTCCTCTGGTGAACGGCAGCTGGAGGGGCAGTGGCAGCACATGGCCAGTGTCAATGTGGGGACAGGGGCGGGGGCGGTGGCAGTGCACCGCGTGTGGACATACCTCAGAATGGCAGTGCTGTGCAGTGCCCACTGTCATGGGGTGCTGGGCAGCAGGGCCAGGAACACCATGGGGGACAGCATGCTGGACATGCAGATGACCACTTGGATGACCTCAGCTGTCTTCTCCAGGCCTCAGTAGATCAGCAGATGTGGCTCGTGGTGGCGGTGGATGCGCTCAGTGTGGTTCTGCACCAGAGAGAGGAGCAGTGCAGCAGGGACCACGCCTTGCTCCTGGCAGATTTGGCCCAGCAGCGGGCAGATGTGACCGCTGCCATTGACAGGCAGACCACTGCAATGGTGACTGTCATGGCTACACTGGCCACCCGGTTGGGTGCCAAGCCACCATACATCCCGCGGAGTGCTATGTCCACCTCCTGTTCCCGGCATAGTGTGACCCCTGCTATGTCAACGCTGCATTCGGCTGTGGGCATACCAAGCACACCTAGTGCGGGCATGTTTGGTGGTCTGCAGACCCCTGTGCAGACACGGTCATGTTCACGCAGTGTCACCCCTGGGGGCCTGTTGGTACCACCGCATGAGGCCACTGGTCAGCTTGGCATGGCTGGCAGGTCTCAGCGGGGCTGCCCATGCATCCGTGGCTGCCGTGGTACTGTGCCGCATGACTGACCCATCTCCCTCCACAGCCACTGTCTGCTACTGCCCTGTGTGCACTGTGGTGTTCTTTGTGCGGTGCATGGGTGAGGTGCCCAGCCCTGCACACACATGATCCCTGTGCACACTCTCCTGGCCACTGTGGCGTATGCATGATGATGCCTGCATAGCGCTGTCCGCCACTGTGCAATGGTGCCCAGCATCTGAGGCATGCACAGTGCCAGCAACTGGGCATGGTTGTGTGTGGTCCTGTGGGGGTGTGGGGGTGCCTGTTGGGGTGGGCGTGCCTGTTGCCCTGTGGGCATGTGTTGTGGTGTGTGTGTGTGTGTGTGTGTGTGTGTGTGTGCATGATGAGTGTAGCCCTGCCCATCTCTGCCGTTGTGTGCGGTCCTCCACCCATTTCCACGCCCTTTACACCGCCCACCCCTTGTGTCCACCCTTGCCTGTCTGTGGGCTGTGCCCTTGCCCTTGGTAGTTGCACATGGCCCCATTGCCTACCTGTGTTGTCCAAAGTGCTTCTCTGCCAGGGTGTCCCAGTGCTGCTGTGCCATCTGGGCCAGCCGGGGGTCCCATCACCCAGGGGGTGGCTGCCCTACATCAGCTGGACCGGCGTCCTCATCGTCCCCACCGCTGTCTCCCTTCTCAACCTCAATGGCTATCCCACAGTCGGTGGTCATGTTGTGCAGGATACAGCAGGCCAGGAATAGCCTGCAGGCCTTCGAGGGGCTGTACTGTAGGGCACCGCCTGACATGTGCAGGCAATGGAACCGTGCCTTCAGCAGCCCAAACACCCACTCGATGACATTCTGTGTTGTGGCATGTGCTTCATTGTACTGTTGCTGTGCTGGGGTCATGGGGCACCGGTATGGTGAGAGCAGCCAGGGCTGTAGCGGGTACCCACTGTCACCTGTGTGTAGAGGGGAGACATTAGCATGGTGGTCTGTGTCACTGTGCCATGGGCCATCATGGCCAGTACCCATGGCAACCCTGACAGTGCCCACCCACATCTGCACACATCGGCCCAGCTGAGCAGTGCATATCACCTACCAGATGGCCAGTGGGATGTCCCCACTCTCGAACCTGTGGCACAGTGCAGACTGGTGCCAGATGAAGGCATTCTGTGCTCCTTCAGGGTGCGTGGCTTAGACATTGATTATGCGCACACACTCCTTCTCTCACTCAGGCACACCTCCAGTGGCCCTGTCCAACTCTTGGCCACACCTGCCCACTGCTTCCTGTCTTGCCTCCCTGCCACTCTGTCTCTGCGCTCCCACCTATGGCTCCTCTATGGCACATTCATCCTCCCCTCTCTTGCTCCCTTTTATTTTGGCTCATTTCCGCTGTCACGCAACTTCCGCTTGCTCCGCTACTGCGCATGTCGCCTACTGATGAATATCACACTGTGCACATTATTCCTGGTTCTGCCGCCTGCAGTTGTGCATGCATTCATTACTGTTGAGCTATGGCGCATTGCATGTTGTGCTGCGATACCACTTCCGCTGAATATCGCACCATGACGCATTTCCGCTCTTGCGCTGGTGCATCCCTATTGCACATGGCGCATCTGCTCTGAATATCCCACCCATGGAGTAATAAAACATTACAATGCTTGTAGTACTATAACATTACAATGCATGTAGTAATATAACATTACGATGCATGTAGTACTATATAATATTACAATGCATATAGTACCCACCAACATTCATTAGGCAGCCATGGTCATACAGTCAGTCCAACCTTAACATTTAGACCAGTCATTGCACACACATTTCATATTTAATTCATGTTTAACAGCATTCATAAAGTGCTTATTGCTCTGTGTTTGTTTCAAACTGTTTTTAAAGAATCTTAAAGTTGTGTAACCTTCGCAACAAAGGACATAGTCCCAAACCTGTTATTTACTCTTGGCTGTAAATATTTATCCCTAAAGTCTCTCAGATTATAATTATGTATATGTTCAGTTTTCTCCAATTTATCTATGAAATACTTAGGGTTTTTTTTTGAATGTAAAACCTGATGAGTCTGGTTTAACCATTTTAAATTTCTTTTATGGACCAAAGAAATCCATTGTAGAGAGTTTAACATATCACAATGGTGAGTGTGATAATCACACTTCAGAATAAATCTGGCCAGGTTATTATATGTGACATTTAGTTTTTGAAAGTGTATTTCTAAATCAGCTTCCTAGTTCCTGTTGCAGAAAAATTCTTCTCTATGCAGATGATGTCATCCTCTTCTCTAAAGGCACTGACCCTAGCTCTCTGGAGCACTCCCTACGGGACAGTTTCTCCTCAGTTGAAAAGTGGTTCAAGGCACACAAACTTGTCATGAATTATTATAAAATAAAGACAATGTTTTCTTCAGCCCACAGAATTGACACCGACTATACCTGCTCACTATTACCAGTGAAGAAGGCGCACCTCTTGAAAAGGTACAACACTTCAAGTACCTAGGGATTACAATTGACAGTACCATGTTGTTTGTCTACCATAGCCCAGATATTCAGAGCGGTTGCACACTGCGCAACTGAGTTGCCCATGCACAACCACAGAAATGTGACCCGCAGCCATATTCAACCAATGTGAATGTGCAGCGCAAAAGCCAAAGCACAGATGTGCAATAATAATGTATGCGGTGCAAGTACAAGGGGGCATACCCATGAATAAGCTGTGCAATGGCATATTCAGCTGAAAAGCATGGTGCAAGACAGGAGCAACCCACAGAATGTGCCAGACAGAACTGAGCATAAAAAAGGAGGCTCAAACACACACACACAGCAGATGCGCAAGACTGAAACAGACTGAGATGGATGCAGGGCCATTTGTCATGGATGCAGTAATGCGGGGTGTGAGGAGGAGGAGGGTGGAACACCAACATGGACGAGGAAGGGCCCGGCAGTGGTATGCCCAACACGGATGGTACCATTCCCACCTCACCTTCGAGGACTATAGGGATGTGGAGATCATGGGCTGGTACTGGCTGAACAGGGCAATTCTGAGGCAGCTCTGCAAGCTGTGCCATGATGAGTTGCAGGCACCCACCAGAAGGAGTCATGCCATGACAGTGGAGACCAAGGTGACAGCAGCAATGTGCCTGCTCACCACGGGCACCTTCCAGAAACCAACTGGGGCAACCACTGGGATAACCCAGTCAGCCACATCCTGCCTCCTCACACAGTTCCTCAATGCCCTGCTGCCACACACTTTGGAGTTCATACGATTCCCAAGCACACAGGAAGAGCATACAGCAAACATGCAGGACTTCCACAAGGTGGCATGCATGCCAGGCATGATTGGGGCCATATACTGCACCCACATGGCCATATGCACACCACCTGACCCAGAGGGGGCCACCTACATGAATAGGAAGGGGTACCCCTTGGTCAACTGCCAGGTGGTGTGCAATGCCACAGGGTGCATCACCAATGTCTGTGCCACACACCCTGGGAGTGCACAAGACACATACATCTAGCACAGCTCCATCCTGTGTCAGAGATTCAAGTGTGGGGAGATCCCCATGGGTCACCTGTTAGGTGAGAATGACATGGGGTGGGTTGCGGGGGCAGCCGTGCCATGGGCAGAAGCCCACGCTACACACGGCGGGAGCTGAGAGAGTGGCTGCAGGTGGCAGGGGTGGGGGGGGACAAGCAATGCCAAGTGCTAACCTGCATGTACCACCCACATAGGTGATGCCACCTACCCCCTGCGCCCCTGGCTGCTCACCCCCTTCTGGCACCCATCCAATGCTGCAGAGGAGAGGTACAATGAGGAACACATTGATTCATGCAATATTATCGAGTGTGTGTTTGGCATGCTCAAGATGTGATTCTGTTGCCTAGATAGATCTGGTGGTGTCCTACAGTACAGCCCTGCAAAAACCTGTGGCCTATTCCTGGCCTGCTGCATGCTGCACAACATGGCCATTGACCATGGGATAGCTGTCCAGGGGGATGAGGGCAACAGCAGTGATGAGGATGGGGATGATGGGCCAGATGGGGGTGTGCAGCCACTCATGGTGAGGAGGGACCCCAGGCTGGCCGGATGGGCAAGGAGGCACTGGGCCACCATTGTACAGGAGCACTGCGGGAACCGGAGGTGAGTAACAGACACACATGCCATGCATGCACAGATCCCCACAGACACATACCCAGGGGTGCACAGCCACACAGGGATGCATGCAGCGACACCGGCACACACACAGCATGCACAGGGACTGCACAAACACACAGCCACATGCCCACAGCACAGTGCACAGGCATGGGTGCATGCACACACACACACACACATATGCAACTGGACGTGGCATGGATCAGAGTGAATACACTGGCACAGACAAGGCCAGCATAGTGCTACCCTCATCACGGCCACGCCACAAGGCCCAATAGCACAGCATGCACACTCGGAGAATGTGCCACACGCTACACATACACACTGCCACACTCACATGGGTGCATCCACACATGTGTGCACCAGACAACAGCAGGGGGGCAGCAGGATAGGACAGCACACTCAGCAGGCCTACCATGTGGTGCCACGGCCACCATGGCCATGTGGGTGACCACGCCCAGGTTGTGTGGCAGCCACAGGCTGTGCAACAGCCACTGGAGGTGTAACCAACACACTCACGGGGGTAGAGGCCTGAGAACGTGACCAGATCCTCATTCGTATGAAAAGCCCAGAAAAGAGATCACCGCTGGGTGTGTCAGGGATGGCCATGTCGGAGCCCATCGTCAGCCGTGCTGGGATCACCAGATGCCATGTTTGTGGTGTCGATGTGGCAATGTAGGGAGTCCTACACACCCTGCCACACCGAGTGGACACCAGGGTTGCAAATTTGGTGGTAATGGTACTGACAATGCAGTCCAGTGATGCGGTCGTGGACTCCTGGACCTGCCAGAGCTCACCAATCAGCTGGGTACATCCAATGTCCCCACGCTCGGACAGTTGACGCACCTCTACCTGCAGTGCATGTATCTCGGCCTCAAGCATCACCTGGTTGTCCACGGATGCCCTTAGCAGCCTGGTGTGCTCATCCAGCCTCTCAGTGCCCTGCACATCCTGGGGCAGATGCCGACCAGCTGGGGGTGATGAGGCATGCTGTTCAATGTCCCTCTCCTGGGGATGCTGCACAGGGAACCGCGCAGGGGGTGGTGTTTGTGTGGGTGCACCATTGGTGGCCCCTTCGGTGTGCTGCACAGTGGGCACTGCAGCCCACTGCCACTACCCAACTGCCTGCTGGGCTGTCCCTGTGGCACTGGCGTCTGCTGCAGCACCCCCCCATGGCTGGCGACACCAGCGACACCACAAGCCACTGTGCAGCCATGGTCAGGGTGTGGTTGTGTGGGTGCTGTAATGCCACTGGTGGCAACTGCTGCATGTGTATGGCCCTGTACCCTGGGCAGCGATGCCAGTCCCATACCATCCAGGATAAGTATCACGTCATCATCTGTGTTGGATGCCCCACCCACCTGCATCCCCAGTACCAGCACGGGTAGGTCTTTGGTGAGCAGGAGGTCTGACAGTGTGTCGTTATCACCTAGGAACAAGAATTCCAGCAGCCCCACACTGCCCTGATGCTGATGGTCGTGGGCCCGGATGCCTGTGGATGTGGATGGCTCCTCCTCTTCAGGTCCAACATTGGCAGTGGCATCCTGCAACTCACCCCTGAGGCATGATGGCACTGGAAGACAGAAGAGCATTTTCAGTGGTGGTGATGGCAATGTGCCGGCAGAGCCATGGCCAGTGCTAAGGGGCATGTGTGCCATATCCGTGCTAGCATGCAACAGTGTACGCCTGTGCAGCAACGTACTGCAGGGTGGACATGCCACTGATGGTGCCCATGCCAGCCCAGCCATGGTGGGTGGCAGTGGTGCATGGTGCTGCAGCAACATGTGGCCGGCATGTGAGTACCCACCCCAGGGCATCAACACCAGTGGTGTGCCGTGCTGCAGACAGTGCCCCAGTGGATCACGCCATGCCATATAGCACTGTGGGGCTGGACAGCTGCGCCACACACCTTGGAGCAGATGCCTCAGGCACAGTACAGTGCCTATGCTTCCATTTATTTATTTAGCTTTTGTTAACCGGGTAAGTGCACTAGCCATAAAATGACTATTTTCAGGCATGACCCGGGAGAGTACAGACATGCAGAAACTTAACAGGATAACAAATTATAAGTGCTTTACATACAATGAGTTAGAGAGGATACAATATATCTGAACATACAAAGTGCATGATGCCATACACAGTGGCCCCATGTGTGCCATGCACTGCTGCATGCCACACACACAAGGGCCATGCAGCACAGCAGCCGGCATGCCTGCACGGTGCAGAGCGCCACCCCCCCCAACACCCACATGTGACACACACTGACTCACAGTGCTGTGAGGTGCTGCCACCCATCTGAAATCCTCCTCCCGGCAGGCCCTCAATGGCAGCATGGCTGATGGTCGCCGCCACCAGCTCCTTACCTGCCGTCAGTAAAGGGGTGGTGCCGGGTCCCCCGCTCATCCTTCTGCGGGACTCCCTGGTGGCTGCTACCTTCTCCTTGATGCTTTGTCGGTCCGTCCCCACCTTCTTCTTGCCCTCCTGTGTACTCCTATTATGCCTCCCATGGGCATTGACATAGGTTGCCACCTCCTCCCAGCCAGTGGCACAATCCTGTGGGGTGCCCATGGCACCACTCAGCAGTCCCTCCCTGTCGAAGTAGGCCTCAAACAGAGCCTGTTGCTCATTCTTTGTGAAGTTGGGCCTGCGCTTCCATGCAGGCCCCTTCTTATCAGCTCCCTCCATCTCAGACATGTTGCTACCTGTGGACAGTTAAGCAATGGCCCGTCAGTGGCTTGGCAGCTGAACCTGTACCTGTGCAACACTGGCAACATGGCCAGCCCATTCACAATGTATGTTGCTCCTTATCGCACTGCCTGCAATACCTGTCAGTGACATGTGCTGCATTGTGGCGCTTTTATTGAGCAACACATGCAAATGAACTCCAGCGCAACTGTAATGCAATGCAAATGAGCCTGACTGTGCCATGCATTGCCTCATGAGACTATTTGCATACGCCGGATGAATATTATGAATTTGCACTTTGCGCAATGGGATTGCACCAGAGCAACTGTGCAGCACATTTCCAGTGCATGCACTGTGTGCTGCTGTGCAGTGTGCATGTGCGCCATTGGTGGCACCCCCGTCCTGTATCCTACTGCGCAGCAGTGTGCGTTACATGATAGTCCCACACTGCGCATGTGGCACACAGCCCTTACCGCTCATTTGGGTACACTGTGCCGTGTGGAACCACTGTGCAAGAGCACTGGATGTGCTATGCCACTGACTGTACATTGCCAGAACCTGCATGACATTGCGCAGGGTCATGCTTGGCGCTTATGTGGGTCATGGCCATGACCCCCGTACTCCCGCCATGCCGTGATGCGGTGCGCATGTGCATTACTGCATGATAGGCCTCCACTGCACATATCTATCACGCATCCATGTGCTGCGCAGCCGAGGTCCCTAGCCCACTATTGTGCATCATACCTGCACATTTCCATGTGCATGCAGTGTAGGCCTCAGTGGTCACGCTATCACCGTGTCCAATTACAGAGCAGTATGACAGTGTCTTGGTCACGTTCACAACACACTCTCAACTGGAGTGAGGTTGAGTTGTGCAACCTGGTGGCCCTGATGGAGCCTGTTGCTTCCCAGCTGTTTGGGCCAGATGATCTTCAGGAGCTACAGTCCCAGGTGTGGGACAGGGGGGTGGTGGTGGGGCTTGAGCACCGTACGGGTGTTCCACACATGCAGGAGCAGTGCCACCACTGGTATGGGGACCTGAGACAGTGGGATCTAGAGCACCTATGCTGGCTACAGGCGAGAGCACAACGGGGGGCTATGCCGCAGCCAGGTAGGTGTCCATCTGCACTGCGCATGCCTGCAGTGTCCATTTACTGTGCTGACAGGTGCGCTGCATGTGCGGCTGCCTTGGGAGGGGTGATCCCTGTGCTGGTGGGTGTTGCATGTCCTGCGTCGATGCACCACGCACCTCTGTAGTGCATGGTGCTGTTGGCCAGGCACCAGTGCCCACAGCTGGGTCAGTGTACCATCCCATGCTGTGCCAGTGATGTGCATAGGGTTGTTGGGGGAGCTGTGCATGGCATGCCACTCATGTCCTTGTCTGTCTCTCTGTTCCATCCATAGAACAGGGGACCACAGGAGGGCCAGGGCGGTGGCGGGCCAGGACAGGTAGCTGCGTGACAGAGGTTCTGCAGCTGCACTGGTGCAAGGATGGGCAGGTAAGTGTGTGCAGCATGTCGTACGGTGCATGTGTGGGGCTCTGTAAGGTGTTTTGATTTGGCCTTGGTCAATGCCACCATGCATGGCCACTGCATGGGTAAGTGCCTGCCTCCACCACCAGTGCCATGCTGCACAGAGCGTGGGGGCACCATGCACATGGCCCCTGTGTGGTGGCACCCTGGTGCTGACCCTGTTGGGGTGGGACAGTGCGCATGGCCCCCATGGTGTGTGATAGCTGCTGGGTGTTTGCGGGCCACCTGGGGGGTACTTGCACCTGCACTGTGGTGTACACTGCATTGGTGTGGGTGCATGTTGCCCCGGGGTTGCCTGGCCATCCAGCTGTAGGGTGCATCAGGGTAGGCTGTTGCAGTCCACTGTGCACATGCCAATGTGGGTTCCATTCACTGGTGGCTACATCAGCTGTCCAGTGCGCAGGTGTGGGTGGTCATGGCCTGCTTGTAGCATGAAACTTATTGCCTGTTCTGTCCCTTCTCCTAGGTTGGGCTGGGCCACGGGCCTGAAGATGAAGGCCAAACCAACTGGTAGGGGGCCTGCTGATCCTCCACCAGCTGATGCAGAGGAGTATCAGCTGCTCCACTATGCTGCTGAGGGTGGGATGGCACCAGTTGGCCGCAACAGAGGCTCTGCTCCAGGAGGTGCGCCGGCTGTGGGCACTGCTGCATCAGCAGCGACACTGATTTATGCACCCTTCTCTGCTGTTCCATGGACTTCCCCTGCCCTCCTCCTCTTTGATTGGTCCACCTTCCCCACCTCTGTACCTCCTCTCAGTCCCTGGCCCCTATAGTCCCACATTGCCTCTCCTTGTGTTGACCCCTTTGTTTTTATTCCTGCGTGCCCTGTTGGCACACCAGTGTTTGATTTTGTTAAGTAAACTTTTATTTTTCTACAACTTCTGTGTCTGTGTCTCCTTGACAGGCAGCCTGTTGCACTGTGCTGCAGTTGTACGGTTGTGTCCTTGGGCGTGTCCCCTCCTGTCCCACTGCTGTGTCCTTTGGGTGGTGCTGCTGTGTGCACTGGGTCCTGTTTGCCATGTCCCTGTGTCTTGCGTGCTCATGGGCGGTGGGTCTCTCCCTGCCCTGTGTGCTGTCCAGTGCCATTTGTCCCTGTCTGCCTGTGCTGCCCTGCCATCCACCTGCTGTGCTGCTATTGCTGGTGCCAGTGTGCACTGTGGTGCTGTGCCCTATGTCCTTGCCTGTTTGCGGTCCATATGCCCCTTGTTTCCCTGTACATCCCTTTATCCTTTCCTGCTGTGCACTGTGCATGTCCAGTGCCAGTGTGCACTGCGGTGCTGTGCCCTATGTCCTTGCCTGTTTACGGTCCATATGCCCCTTGTTTCCCTGTGCATCCCTATCTCCTGTCCTGCTGTACACTGTGCATGTCTGGTGACCTTGCACCATGGCTGTGCCACTGTCCACCGCAGTGCTGCCTGTCAGAGTTGTGTTGCTGGTGCACTAGCATAGGCCTACCCACTGGCATGCCTTTAAGGTGGGTGGGTTGGTGTGCTTCGTGCCATGAGTTGGTGTTGGTGGCCTGGCATCCTGTGTGGGCCTTAGCCCGGTGCCCCTGCGGTGCATCCTGGCCAGTGTGCCCTTGTGGTTTTGGTCTGCCAGTGCTAGTCTGGCACTCTGCTCATGTGCAGCCCTGTCTGTGCTCACCTTTGCCTGTTGTGCTTGTTCAGCCTGCTGGCTTCTGCATCCTTGCTTACTCCTGCACATTCCTGGTTGCTCCAGTGCATGTCTGGTTGTGCGGTGGTGCATCTTTGCTATATTCAGTGTGCTTTGCACCAGTGCATATCACTGGTGCTTCATTTGAATATGGCATCTGTTTCCTATGGTCCATCTGCATTGCGCTGCGCATTCCATTGTGCACATCCTGGGCACACTTCTGAATATCTGGGCCCATATAGACAACATAGTAAAATCACTCAACATACTCATTGGCCTCCTTCACAGGTATAAGTGCTGTCTTACCCCTGAAGCACTCAGTTTTGCTATCCATAGTTCAGTTACCTCTCTTGTGGAGTATGGTATTGTAATCTATTGATCAGTAATGGACACTGCCCTCCACAATATCAAAATCACCTTAAATAAGGCATGCCACCTTTCCACTGGATCCGAACAGCTAATCAACACGTGTGACCTTTATGCCCGTGCCATCTGGCTCCAATTCAAGGGTAGGCTCCAGTACCAGACCTGCCTGCTGGCCAAAAAAACAAGTCTAGGCCTGTTATCCATTGGTGTCCAGAAACTTCTCACCCCCTATGAAAGCAGCCGCCCCACAAAGAGCTCTGGGAGCATAGTCTACAAGGTTCCTAGACATCGCACCTCACTTGGACAAAGGGCCTATGCCCACCAGGCATCCAACTGGACTAACAACCTGCATCCAAGCATCACTGCTATACCAAAGCTAGACCCCTTCAAATGTGGGCTAAGATCTCATCTGGTTGCCACAGCAAGATACGACTGTTTCCGTTAAGGCCTCCAGCCCCTCCTAACTGTAGGCCACCTCAGCACTGCTGCGCACCACCCTTCCCCCTGTTTCTCTCCTTCTCCTAACTTCCCACCTCCCTCCCTCTTTCCACCCCACTCTCCTCATCTCTACCACCCATACCTGCTCAATTCCTCCTCCCTACTTGTACAGACTTTCCTGTACTGATCTAGCTGTATCTAAACCCTTTCCTGCTACTTGTACTGCTAGTATGTTCAGAAATTGCATACTTTAGCACCTGACAAGGCCCTCCATTTGGGCTGATTTTCTGTATATTCCCTCTACAGTATGTCTTCTCTCCATTGTTCCCCTCATCCTGAACCTACCCTTCCCTTTGTCCCTCTCTCTCCCTCCCTTCTCCATTGTGTTTTGATAGTCTCATTGAATTTAGTGTTATCTCATCACAGTCACTGACATGTAATTTGTTGCTTGTTTGCCTTAATTGTTGTCGACTTTCTTTCGGCATATCTGTAAACTGTTGTTTATTTGTGTACTTTATTACCCTGACATGGAACCTATGTAATGAGCCAGAACTCAAAGGTTTAATCCGAGACCTCAATAAATAAATAAATAAAGGCTTGTTTTACGTGCCTTCCCATACATGTGACTTCCATAATTGAAAGGCGCATGCCTGTAGTTCTACCGGGGAATAGCTCCTCCCCATCTCCTTGTTAAACAATCAGGCTACCGCTGCTCTGCTTAGAGCAAGTCGCACTCACTGGCATTGCTGTGCTGGTGCTCGGCTGCTCTCTTTTCTTCTGTTCTAGTTTGCTACACACCACCCCCCCCCACCCTCATTCCTCCTGTCTCTCTGCTCATTTGGTTGTTTGTCCCCTCTGCCTTTGCTCCTCCGTTGTGTGCTGTGTTTCCATAGCTTGTTCCTTTTGGGGATTTCCATTGTTTCTCTTCTTGCCCTACTGAGCCATGTTTCAGCGGCCACTCGCGTCCACAAACTTTTCTGCATGACTTCCTGGACCGCTTCTCTGCTGCATACTCACTTCTTCCTTCACTGCTTCTGTTCCTTTTCTCTCGAGCAGCCTCCACTCCATGCTACTGCTGAGTCCGAGTGTTTCAGTCTTCATTGCTCCCATTTTCTGGCTCCAGCACTCCGGACTACCCAAGCTACTGCACTGCTGCTCCCCTTAGGCCCTCCATCGGTTGAATGCCACCATCACCTAGCTGGGCTTCCATCATTGCTACTGCAACAGAACACCTGGTCTATCTCCTCTTCGGCGTTTGCCGTCTGCCGCCGGAGCCTCTTAGCCTTCCCTCCTGCTCAGATACCATTCCCTGAGCACCCACCTGCCTCCTAGAACACTGATTTATGTCAGAGCTGCCTAACTGATCAGCTCTTCTCCACAAAAACTGTTGCATATGGACGAAACTTTTGCAGCTTGTCAATTATGCTCTGGTTTGTGACCAGCTTCCTGTGCACCATACTGAGCCTTATCTCAATTAAGCTAGGGATCTGGGTGGCAATGGCTACATGCTCCAAGTCAGCCTGAGATGTATTTATAGGGAAAGATGTGCAGGTAAATGGACTAATATGACAATTACACTTTCAGCTCTAACATGTATTTATATAACATTCCAAGAAATTCCTGCAGTGGCAACAGGACAATATATGTCACTTTGGCTGGCAAACTACGAAACATTAGCACAGTCATATTTAATACTATCCTCTCAATGACTACATTGCTATTCTGCCCTTTGGCCTGGCTGACCTCTTCATTAGTGGACCTTGTCACACCCAGCCTTCTGCTCCACCCCCTATAGCCCTGGCTGTCTCCTTCCATCTGCTGACCGATCTCGAGTACAAGGCTGATGCCAGTGGTCGCCAGCCTGTGACTGTAGTTCTTCCTTTCAAGTCTTTGGAAGCTACGGTGGTAGAGACCTACCCTTGTCAACACTTACTTTGCCCAGCTATGTTTTAGTTGTCTACTTCTTACCTCGGCAGCTACAATACTGCCTCACTTCTTCTTCTATTGACACTGCATCAGTGCTGCCTCGAGAGTCTTCCCTTTTCAGGGTGTCATTTTGGGTTCCTCCTGCTGCTGACCTATCTTGCTCCTCCATATATTACATTGCTTCCCCTACTACAGCATCAGCTCAGTCATAGGCGGACTGCTTCACGAGTCTGATTATTGCTATTCTGCTTGCATACGTCCAGGTCCCCTTTGCTTCTGCAGTCTTTGCTGCTTGCCTGCTACCATCCCCTTTGGCTTCAGCCTGGGATGCCTGCTGCACCGGGCTACCCTCTGTGGTGGCACTCTGGTCATCTAGCCTACATGGGGTTTAGCATGACCCGCTCTCTCCTTCCGCCTGACCTATGTGGGGTCTGGCCGTACCGATAGCCATGTGGGGGTCTCACTTGGCATGCTTTCACTGCTCCTTGCTGTTCCCTGTGGGGGTTTTGTGGTCTGCTAACCTTCGTCAGGCCTAGCTGCCGCTTTTTACTCCTTCCTCCGACTGACCTCCGTGGGGTCCAGCCATCATCTTCCCCACGTGGGGGAGCCTAACTGGTTACTGTGCCTCCATCCTTGGATTCCTGACATGCACTCCAGCTGTGCGCTGTATCATGGCTTTCAGAGCCTGCTCTGGATCCTTCTTGCTGGCCATCACCTGAGCTTATCTGCTGCATCCTTCGTTCCTGCTATCCAATGTCCCTCCAGCATTGGTTTCTGCCTAGACATCCCTGTGGTTCTCCGTTCCTGGCTCTAGATGATCATTTCTCCTGCCTTGTGCTTCCCCTGTGCTCTGGATTTCAGCTCTGTGCAAGCTTCCCTCTCCTGCAGTTCTCCTACCAGATCAGCTGGTTCATTCCTTCCCATCCTTGCAGCTTGTTGGATCTCCTTCTGCGGACTATCTGCTTCAGTCCTGTCTCCCTTCTGTTCGCCTGCTGTCTGGATCTGGACTATCTCTGGACCTTCATTCGTCTGCCTGCGTCATACAAGTTACCTCTGCAATGTCTTCTTCTCCCTGGATGGACCGGTCTGCTCCAGCTCCTTCCTTGCAAGCCTATTTTGGACTGTTTTCCTCCATTGGACATTTTTTCAGATTCCCGTATGCCAGAAGCCTTCATTCCATGTCACTTACTCATCTCCAACTTTCCATCAGGATTGGACACATTGCCAGTGATTCACATCTTCAGTCACACTACCCGAGTTCTGGACGCTGCAGCCCTCACCTTGCCTACTCGCACCTACTTCCACTCGTCAAGGATATCCTTCTTCATTTCACTGTGGACTTACATCTGGACTACATCTCAGGATATTTGCAATCAATTCTCTTGGACGCTTCTTGCCATGTGGCTTCAGTTTCGTATGGATTTACTACCACTCCCGTTTCCTGCCAGGACTCTCAGCTGAGCTATATCCCTTAATGCCATTTCTATTTCAAGACTTATGCCTCAACATTAACTTACTCCAGCATTATAAGGCTTCTTGAATTCAGTCAAGTTGTTAATCCATCTGTTTCAGTCCTTTTAACGCAATTTTTCTTCCATCCTTTGACCATCAGGAGCACGACGTTTTGTTCAGACTTTTCAGACCTGATCTTATGAGTTCACCTTTCCAGCTTGCTGCCTTGTCCTGGCTCCCGCCTAAATGTACGCATATACCGCCCTACATAGGGATATGTTGCTCAGCAGACAGGAGGCTCTTCTATTTACCTGCTTATTTACATGTCCTCCGTGGTCTTCATCGTGTACTATACACAATCTATTCAGTGCTACTCTTTTGCTACTACGTCTGCATTCCATGCAGGTTCGATAATCACTACTACTACTGACCTACTTGCAGGTCCACTCTTGCTTACGCAATAACTGCTCATACCTACCTACTTTGCCTTCAGGGCCTAGAGATTCATCGAGATTATCATCTACTTACAATGACCTTCTTCGCCTCGCTGGCCTGGAGGTCCATCAAGCTTTCTTGTCTACCATACTCGATCGCTAAGTCCTATTGACAATGTACTCTTACCTGCTTCACCCCGCTCAGAGTCAGAGGTTCTTACCGCTTTGCCATCATCCAGCCTCATAGCTGCATCCAGCTTCCTTGTTTCATCACCAAGGGCCTTATCCTTGCATAGCTTGCCAATCGGAACATGGACCACCATTCTTCCTAATCTGGGTCATGGAGGCATAATCATCGGTCACAGTTTCTCCTCAGAAAAGAATTCCTCACGTTCTGGATTGTTTCGACCGGTTCATCACTCGACCCTTTGAGATTGTTTATGCTCTCAACTGTGGATTCGAATTTAGTATATCAGATTCTTGCCCTAGACATGGATGTCTTTTGAACTGGAAATTTGCTAGAAGAATGCGCTGCCATCTTCGCCGGACACTCAACATCAATGCTTCGATTCCAGCTTCCCTGCTTTCATCGGATTCAGGATCTACAATATACTGGATTTCAGATTAGCCTACAACCTAATATTGTTAATTTAGGATTACTCTCCTTTAGTATGCCCAGAAGGACGGGCGTGTCAGTAGCCATGTGTCCTCAGAGGTTTCCCCCACCTGCGTGCTACTGGCCACACTCTCCGGAGTTGGAGGAGATAATTGTATCTGTAATCATATTCTTTCTTTTGGGGGTCTCAATCCTACTCAACTAAGCATCCTTCCTAAGGTGGGATACAGAGAAAGGCCAAAACATCAAGTCCTAACAAGTTGTTATTCATCAATTCAAGCACTTAAGCATTATGCATATCCAGTCCAGTTCATGCGTACTGCAATCACTGATCTGTTCATATCTATGCTGAAGTAGCTAAGCACTAATCATTCACATGACTCGTATACCTGGCAAGCATTGCTCTACTTATTGATCTGGCCTACGTATCCAAGCACAACTTACGTCATTCAGCTATACTGTACGTAGCATAAGCACTGAGCTCTGAACCACATAGAATCTATACATGGTATCATTATTTGATTAACTATTTTTATTTTCATGTTTTGGTCAGTACAATGGCTTGATCTCCTAAACGCCACAAATTTCTTATTTGTTTTGCCAATTAATGAAACTTGGCTTCCCAGCCAAATGCCCTTTGGGGTAACCATTGCTTCAGTGTTTGCGCACAGAGGTTCTTTGTCTTTTAAATAGTTTTTTGTTTTAATGGGTTCACCACAACATAACCCAGACAGACCATCTTAGGGTAGCTGGTTCATTCCACTGGGGTGTCAAACAGACGAGGCATACTGATGAGTCCTGGTCAGATGAAACACGTGTCTATGTCATCTGTTAGCACCCTTTGCAAACTGTGTGAGAGGTCTTTCGGCACCATGCAATTCTGCTTAAAGTTGAACCAGCATAATATTCTGTGGTGATTTGCATATGCAGTCCATGATGCTTTGCATTGTGTGGGCATGTGTGATTTTGATATTATTGGTGCACTCATACCTAAGAATTCTGGCATATAGCAACAGTAGTTCAATAGCAAGACAATCACCACAACATGTGTAGACACCCATTGTGCTTATTTTGTAAGACACACACATGCTACTGGTGTGCCAGGTCACTGTGTTGTGTGCTCAGATGGTGCACTACAGCCCGTCTAATTAGTTTTTCATGATCCTCAGCTGTGCCAAGTTTGGAGTCTTGAATTTCACTAGCAACAGGCTCAGGTAAAAGTTCAACATCCCCTGCCAACATCCGTTCTAAATTTAAAATGTCTCCTTGACGATCACAGAGGTTGTGTAAAATACAGTGTTAGTACAACAACTGAAAAAAAGTGAATGCCCATATCAAGCCTTTTTAGTGGGCATTGCCATCATCCCTTAAAGAACTACTGATGCCATCTGGCCAAAAGTGCTACACTGCAGAATTAGAATAAGCATATCCACAGTAAATCTCATACCAAAAAGTAGATTTCTATGTTACTCCATTTTAATGTTATTAGCCATTTTGTAACCCTGATTTCACTACCTGTTCAAAGAAAGCCTATTCCAGTGAAGAGTTGCTGCTGATGTCATCTAGGGACCTTACAGTTTATTTACTCCATGTCAGCAAGCTTATAGGACCTGTTTCTCTAAAGCTGTAAAGATCATGTGCAAAGGTTTTCATAAGTAAAACAGGCAGCATGAGTTAGTAAACATTGCTTTAACAACTTTGTGTTTCAGGCTTTGTAACAAAACTGACAATATTTTGTCTGGATGCCTTTTTATTGAGGTCCTTTTGCTGAATGCTGGATCATAGCACACTGTGAGGTTTGCAGACTGAATAAGTTTCTGATGAAAGGCTGAGCTCATTCACACCTATCAGTCAACTGACGCAACTTCTAAGAATGGCAATTTAAAACAATTATCCCATCTCCTTGTTAGAAACATAGAAACATAGAAGTTGACGGCAGATAAGGACCGCAAGGCCCATCCAGTCTGCCCATTTCTTTTTCTACCTTATAAATGTGCCATCGGCCTTTGCTCTGTCAGTGGCCTATCTATTCATAGTCATTTGTATCGCTCCCTTATGCCTATCCCATGCCTGTTTGAAGCCCTGCACTGTATTCATATCCACCACTTCCTGAGGTAGGCCATTCCATGCATCCACCACCCTTTCTGTGAAAAAGAATTTCCTCACATTCCCCCTTAATCGGCCCCCCTCTAATCTCATGCTGTGTCCTCTTGTCCTGCTATTTTTCTTATATTTAAACATGTTAGACACTTTCACCTTGTTAATGCCCTTAAGGTGTTTGAATGCCTCGATCATATCACCTCTCTCCCTCCTTTGCTCAAGGGTATACATATTGAGCTCTGTTAATCTGTCCTCATATGTCTTCTGATGCAGTCCCTGCACCATTTTGGTTGCCCTTCTCTGGACTGCCTCAATTTGGTTAATGTCCTTGTGAAGGTGTGGCCTCAATACTGCACGCAGTACTCCAGATGGGGCCTAACCAGTGTCTTGTAAAGAGATTATTACCTCCCTCTTACGACTTGTGATGCCCCTACTAATACACCCTAACACCCCCTAGCCTTACCTACTGCTTTAGAGGTCTGCTTGGATGATTTCAGGTCATCAGTGATGATGATGCCCAAGTCTCTTTCTTCCTTTGTGACTGCCAGCAACTCCCCTCCCAGCCTATAGGTGGCTTCAGGGTTTCTCTTCCCTATGTGCATGATCTTGCACTTCTTTGCATTATACCCCAGTTGCCACTCTTCTGACCATTTTGCTAGTTTATCCAGATCTCTTCTCATTCTGCCCACCCCATCTGGATCATCTACTCTGTTGCAGATCTTGGTGTCATCTGCAAACAGACACTCCTTACCCTCTAGTCCATCTGCAAGGTCACTAATGAAGATGTTGAAGAGGACTGACCCCAGGACTGATCCTGAGGTTTTTGCAGCAACTTGTACATCTCTTCTGACTGTATACCATTTACCACCACTCTCTGTTTTCTGCCCGTCAACCAGTTTGCCACCCAGTTGACCAACTTCTGACCCACCCGAGCCTACCCAGCTTATTTATCAATCTTCTATGTGGAACAGTGTCAAAGCTTTGCTGAAGTCAAGGTAGGTGACATCAACTGCTCCCCTTGGTCCACCACTCTGGTTACCCAGTCAAAGAAATCTATGAGATTAGTTTGACAGGACCTTCCTTTATAAACCCATGCTGTCTTGGATCCTGTGCCCCTATGGATTCCAGGTGTTGCACTATCCTTTCCTTAAGGGTGCCTCCATAATCTTGCCCACTACTGAGGTAAGACTGAGTTGGTCTGTAGTTCCCTGCCTCCTCCCTGCTACCACTCTTGTGGAGCGGGATCACATGAGCCCTTCTCCAGTCTTCTGGGACCTCTCCTGTGCTCAGAGACTCACTAAACAGTTCTGTTAATGGCTTAACTAGTTCCACCTTTATCTCCTTAAGTACCCTGGGATGTATGCCATCAGGTCCCATTGCCTTATCCACCCTGAGCTTAGCAAGCTCTTGTAGGACCCTTTCTTTTGTGAAGGGAGTAGTGCTCACCTCCTTCCCCCTGTGTCCATGGTGCTGAGCTGTGGGCCCTGCCTACCTTCTCTTCAGTGAATACTGAGCAAAAGTATCTATTTAGGATAGATGCCTTTACATGGTCCTCCTCCTCCATGCTCCCTTTTCTCCATTAGCTTAGCAATACCCCTCTGGACTTTCTCCTTTCACTAATGTATCTATAGAAAGTCTTGTCACCTTCTTTTACTGTTAGGTGCTAGTGTTTCCTCAGTTTGGGACTTTGCCTGCCTTACTGCCTTCCCTGCTTCCCTTAGGGCAGTTTGGTATGCCTCCCTATGTTCATCCCGCTGTGTTCCCTTATATTTCCTGAAGGCCAGCCTTTTGGCTCTGACCTTTTCAGCTACTGTATTTGAGAACCAAAGTGGTTTCCTTCTTCTTTTGCACTTCCTTTTCTGTCTAACACAATGGGATGTTGCTTCAAGTATTGCATCCTTAATGCTTGCCCACTTTGCCTGTACCCCCTCACCTGTGTTTCTTTTTGCCAGGGCTAGCTTAACTCTGTTGGCCATCTTATCAAAGTCAGCTCCTCTGAAGTCCCATATTTTTTCCTTGGAATGGGATGATTTAGATGTAGTAGCCAAATTGAACCATACCATGTGATGGTCACTGGCCCCCAGGTGACCTTCTACCTGGAGATCTGTGATCCCTTCCCTGTTAGACAGTACTAGATCTAGGATAGCCCTGTCTCTTGTGGGTTGTTGTACCAGTTGTTTGAGGCCCTCCCCCTGCAGGGAATCCACTATGTGTCTAGTTCTGGCAGATGTTCCTGCTGGTATTGACCAATCTATATCCGGCATGTTGAAGTCTCCCATTATCAGAACCTCCCCTTTAGCTGTCATGTTTTGTATATCCTCTAACAGTAATGTGTCTATGTCCTCCCCCTGGTCTGGGGGCCTGTAGACAACCCCAGTTCTTATGGCTGTCCCATTTCCTGTTTTCAGGGTGACCCACCGTTCTTCTGGCTCCTTATGTGTATTCTGAATTTCTGTAGCTTTGATATTTTTATTGACATACAGGGCCACTCCTCCCCCCCTTTTTGCACCTCGGTCTCTTCTGAACAATACATAGCCAGGTACTGAAGTCTCCCAAGTGTGGTTATTGGTAAACCACATCTCATTAATTGCTACTATGTCCAGTTTAGCCTCTGACATTATTGCCTGCAGGTCTGGGATCTTATTTCCCAGGCTGTGAGCATTTGTGTACATGATTTTCCAATTGGGCAGATTTTGGTGTGTTAGTTGTTGGGTGAGGTTTGGCATTACCCCTGTGCATCGTATGGGGAGACAAACCTTTTTTCTTACCTGGTGATGCAAATGAACTGCAAACATGCTGAATCCCTGTTTGACCACTAGCTTAGGGGGAAGGGTGTTCTTCCCATTCGACGATGGGGTGCTGCACCCCTCTCCCCATTTGCTAGTTTAAATATTCTGCAAAGACATCAAACTTCTGCCCCAATGCACTGACTCCCTCCTTAGTCAGATGCAGTCCATCAAATTTAAAGAACTTTCGCTCCCAGAACTGTTGCCAGTTCCCTACAAATCTGTGTCCTTTTTCCTGGCACCAGCCCTTGAGCCATGTGTTTAGCTCCCCTAGCTCCCCTTCTCTGACCTTCCGTCCATCTGCCCCCCTCTCCCAGACTGGCAGGATCTCAGAGAAGGAGATGCCGGATGAAATGGATGATAGTTTGTCACCCAGCCTGGTCAGGTGTTCCTTGGTCTCCACAAATGACCAGCTGGTGAGATCATTAGTCCCTATGTGTACTAGGACATCAATGTTTTCTCCTGCTTTGTGAACAATTTTAGCAATGCGGTCAGTGTCTCTCCATACTGATGTACCTGGGAGACATCTGACCATTACCCCTGGCTGGAGATGGGTATCAACTCCCTGAATCATGGAGTCTCCTATGATCAGAAGTTTTTTGGATTCCCTTTTTGCTTTTTTTGTTTTGGTTCCTGATTTGGGTGAGTTTTGTTGTGCTAGCTCCTGTGCACAGTGTCCTGCTCTGCAGTGTCTTCTGCCTCTTTGTTTAATTTCAGAGATAGAGGCAGATACCTGTTTGTAGTGTTTATGTGGTTTTTGGAGGTGATATGTTGGAGAGCAGAGAGTGATGGGGCACCCGATTTGCCCCTCCTGCCAACCTCCTGGTCCAACTACCCTCTGCGGTCGAGGTTTTTCTGTTGGATGCTGGGGAAATGGCGGGTGATTCTTATAATGTATTTCCTCTTGAATATGAAATTTGATGTTAATGGGGATGGGGCAGACTTATCTATGTTCTACTCTAAATTACAATGATCATTTTACCAGAGCTAACACTTCCACCCCTAGTAGGAATTAACACATATAAGGCCCCTATTAAAACATATTGTAGCACTCTAACTGGCTTCAGCAATCTGGAGGCATGCTGACTTAGTATCCAGCAACCCTGGTGAAATAGACCACACAAAAACAGCATTAAATAATATGATTTTATCAACTTTGTTACAAAACCTGGAACACGTATAGTATTTATAGCAATGTTTACTGACTGGTGCTGTCTGTTTTACTTGTGAAAACCATTGCACATGATTTTTACAACCTTGGAGAAATGGGTCTTATAAGCTTGCTGACAGTCATTACTAGACTTTGAGCTCCCTACATGACATCATCAACAGCTCTTTACTGACTCCTGCTTTTATTGCACAGGTACTGCAATCAGAGTTACAAAATGGCTAATAACTTTAAAACCAAGTAACGTAAAAATCTAGTTTTTGGTATGAGATTTACTGGGAGTATGCTTATTTGGATTCTGCAATGTAGCACTTTTGGCATCAGTGGCTCTTTAAAGTCATGAAACAAATAAGAATAAAAGAAAGAGCATTTAAAAAACATAAAAACTCACAAACTAAGGAAATAGAGCTGTATATAACAAGCATTTGTTAATGCCGAACGTTGGCTTGCAGGTATTTGAGTTGGTGTTTGGCATTTATGCAGGCCCCCCCCCCCTTAGTTGTATCCATGTCCCTTCAGCATCCATATCCCAGCAGAGTACCTCTCTGCAACTCCTCTTGCATCGGATCAACATTTCATCCTCATACTTCTGAAGTGTCTGTCTTAGGAACCCTAACACCCTGGGTGTGCTCAAGAGTACGAGTCTGTGTGGAAACTGCGCAACGCACGCTTGTAACACAGTCATTAAGTGGAATTATTTCACCAAATTTTCAACATAGGCATTTTCTCACCTCTGGTTATGAACACTGTCACTATGATTTTCTTACTGTGTACTGAACACTGATTTCCCACAGCGACCACGTTATTCTGCGCCGGAAGTCTGAAAACACATTTAGGCCAGGATGTGCAAAATGACAGCTATACTGTTCATAAGGAGGTGTGGGAAAATGCAAATCTTGAAAATCTGGAGTGAAAATATTACAAATTCGCGAAGTTATGAGTGCACCTAGAAACTGCAAAATGTACACTCGTAACACAGCCATTTTATGGACTTTTGACACCAAATTTTCAACATAGGCATTTTAGGACCTCTGCTCATGAACAGTGTCACTGTGATTGTCTTACTCTATAGCAAACACTGATTTCCAACAGTGACTGTGCTATTTTGCGCCAGAATGCGCATATATTTCTATATAACAAACCAATCACACACACACACACACACACACACACACACACACACAAAGAAAAAAGTAGATAAACATGTGGGGAGTAGTACAATGTAATGGCTGTGGGGCAGCAGTCTTCCGGGAGTCTTTCTGGAGGCTGAGATGCTGCCCTATTTGCAGACAACTCTCTGCCCTGAGGGAGGAAGTTGCCCGTCTTCAGGCCATGCTGGACAGTAGTAAGGGAACCTTCCCCCAGGCCACACTGGACGGTAGGAAGGGAACCTCCCCCATCCAGGGAGCACCACAGCCACCACCACTACCTCAGAGGTTGCGAAGAAAACACAGCAGTTGGACCACAGTGGGCTCAGGAAGGATGAGGATGGTGGAACAGAGGCACACCCAGTCAGTTGTTTCCACTCCACAATCCATACACCATTCTGGGGCATAGCTCCCATGGATGCACCCACAGAGGAGACTAAGGAGGCTGAAGACAGCTGTCAAGGGAGGCCCACAGGAAGGAGACAGAGGACACCACAAGGAAAGGAAGCAGCTCCTGGTGGGGGACTCAATTATTAGGGGGATAGAACTGGGGGGAGCAGGGAAAACTGAAGTAAGGTGCCTGCCTGGTGCCATGGCTTGGAGGGACAGGAAGCGCATCCTCAGGATCACAGGAACAGCTGCACGGGAGTCTGAGCTGGACGTCATTGTCCACCTAGGGACAAATGACTTGGCTCATCATGAGATTAGAGCAGTGCAGAAGGACTTTGTAGAATTGGGGAGGGGCCTAAGACAAGTAGCACACACAATATCCTTCTCAGAGGTGCTGCCTGTCAATGGCATGAGTGAGGTGAGGGTACTTTGCACCATGCAGTTTAATGAAAGGTTGAAAATATGGTGTGGAGCACAGGGGTTTGGCTTCATTGGGGACTGGGGTTCCACCTGGAGGGACACCAGCCTATACTGGCAGGATGGTCTGCATCTGTCCAGGAAGGGAACAAGTCTTTTGAGCAATCGGTTTAAATGCTTCATTGGCAAGCTTTTAAACTAGTCAAGGGGGGAGGCACTGATAAGCAGCAGGAAAATCCCAGCCTCTCCCTACAAAACAGGGTACTAAATGAGAAAAAGACCAAGGTAGAAAGGTCAGTGGGGGATGCTGCAACAGAAGGTATAGCCATCAGATAATGGAGAGCAATGAGTACCAATGCCCGTAGTCTGAGTAACAAGCTTCCTGAATTAGTGGCCTTGATGGAGGAGGAATATCTGGATATCGTGGCAGTCACAGAAACATGGTACACACAAAACCATGACTGGGATGTAAACATACCAGGATACACTATCTACAGGAGGGACAGGGAGGGTAAAAGAGGAGGAGGAGTAGCTCTTACGTAAGGGAAGGAATCAAAGCAACAGAACAAAAGGGTAAACAGGGAGGAGAGAAGAAGCACTGTGGGTAAATTTGGAGACCGGCAATGGCACCACAATCCGCACAGGGGTTGTATACAGACCCCCCTCTCAGGGGCAGGAAATGGACAAGGAAATGATAGAAAGTATACTTAGAATGGCAGAAAAAGGGGAGATATTGCTGATGGGTGATCTGAACATGCCAGATGTTAACTGGAGTGCAGTTGCAGCAGCCACTTCTAAGAGTGGGGTTATTCTAGATGCCCTACAGGGGCATGCCTTGAACAACTAGTATTGGAGCCCACTCGAGAGGACAATCTTAGACCTGGTTCTCTCAAATGGAGATGAAGAGGATCACAGATGTAAGTGGGTAGCCATCTGGGAACTAGCGACCATCCGAACAGTATGGTTCACAATAAACACAGCAATAGAGTCAAGCCATACAAAGACAAAGGTACTGGATTTTAGGAGGGCTGACTTTGTCAAAATGGGTGAGTGCCTAAGGATGCACTATGCAAATGGACAGGAAGGAGGGTGGAAGAACAATGGAATAATAAAAACTGCCATCACAGAAGTAACAAGCCTTTGTGTAAAGCAAATAAACAAAACGAAATGAGGTAAGAAACCACTATGGTTCTCAAAGGAAGTGGCAGTGAAGGTTCAAGACAAAAAGAAAGCATTCAGGAAGTACAAGGAATCACAGACGCAACAGGACAGAGAACTGTATCAGTTAAAGCAAAAGGAAGTTGGGAAGGCAGTCAGAACAGCAACGGCCCAAACCGAGGAAAAGATAGCCAACTCAGTTAAGAAAGGGGATAAAACCTTTTACAGGTACATCAGGGAGCGAAGGAAGACCAAGGGAGGGATAGTGAGGAGGCTTAATAAAGGGGAGGAGGGTGGGCAGAGGGTGACTGTGAAAAGGCAGAGATACTAAACAAATATTTTGGTTAGTATTTACAAGGAAGAGAGGGAGGTACCTAAAACAAACAGTAGAAACACTCTGGATACAGAAGTTGATACCAGCCCATTTACAGAAGAAAGGGTTCTGAAAGAACTCTTAAAACTGAAGGTGGACAAAGCAATGGGGCCTGATGGGATTCATCCCAGAATTCTAAAGAACTAAGGGTAGAACTAGTGACACCACTGACTAACCTCTTTAACAAATCATGGGAGGATGGGGTGGTACCCGAGGACTGGAGGCGGGCAGATGTGATTCCCCTTCACAAAAGTGGGAGCAAGGCAGAAGCAGGAAACTACAGACCTGTTAGTTTAACCTCAGTGGTAGGGAAAATGATGGAATCACTTCTGAAGGAAAGAATTGTTGAGTATCTAGAGGCCAGAGGGGCACAGGACCCAAGGCAGCATGGATTCACAGCGGGAAGGTCATGCCAGACAAATCTGATAGATTTCTTTGACTGGGTGACCAAAGTAGTTGATCAGGGAGGGGCTGTGGACATGGCCTACCTAGACTTTGCAAGGCATTTGACACAGTCCCTAGAATAATTATACAAGTTAGCCAGCCTGGGAGTGGATCCCAAGATGACAGCCTGGGTAAAGAATTGGCTGGAGAATAGGACACAGAGGTAATAGTAAATGGAGTCCACTCTGAAAAAGGGGTTAGTAGTGGGGTACGCGAGTTCAGTATGGGACGGTCCTTTTCAATGTCTTTATAAGCGACATTGCAGAGGGACTGGAAGGAAAATATGTCTCTTTGCAGATGACACAAAGATCTGCAACAGAGTTAATGCACATGGTGGAGTGGAAAGGATGAGAGGGACTTGGCAAGGTTAGAGGAATGGTCAAATGTATGGCAGCTTAGATTCAATGCTAAGAAGTGCAGGTAATGCACCTGGGAAACAAAAACCAGGGGAAGAGTACACAATGGGGGTGAGATACTAACAACAACAAAAATGGAAAGGGACCTGGGGTAGTCATATCAGAGGACCTAAAAGTGGGCAAGCAATGTGAGAGCAGCAAAGAGGGCTGGGGGATACTGGGATGCATAGGAGGCATTACCAGTAGAAAACAGAAGTTATTATCCCTCTGTACAGACAGCTAGTGAGACCCCATCTGGAGTACTGCGTGCAGTTCTGGAGACCCAATCTCACAAAGACATAGACAGGATGGAAGCTGTCCAGAGGAGAGCACTAAAATGGTGCAGGGTCTGCACGAAGACATATGAGAGAGACTTAGGGAGCTTAATATGTATAGCCTCAAAGAAAGGAGGGAGGGGGACATGATAGAAACTTTCAAGTACCTCAAGGGAATCAACAAAGTCCAAGAGGGTAGCATCTTTCAAAAAGAGTGTGCAAGAACAAGGGGCACAATTTGAAGATAGAGGGGCAGCTCAGAGGTAATTTAAGGAATTATTTTTTCACAGAGGGTTGTGGATGTATGGAGCGGCCTTCAGAGGAGGTTGTGGAGTCAAAACAGTGGTGGAATTCAAGCATGCATGGGACAGTCATAAAGGCAATTCTAGGGGTGGGGTAGGAAGAAGTAGGCTGCTGGTTAACTAGGATCTGCAGCTTATCCATTAGGTAGGAAATGGGCAGACTGGGTGGGCCAAGCGGTCCTTATCTGCCGTCAAATTCTATGTTTCTATGTTTCTAATGCGAAAACACATTTCGGCCAAGATGTGAAAAATGACAGCTGCACTGTTCATAAGGAAGTGTAGAAATATGCCTATTTTGAAAATCTGGAGTAAAAATATTACAAATTCGTGAACTTTCGAGTGTGTGTGGAAACTGCTCAACGCATGCTCATAAAACAGTCATTTTTTGGAATTTTCACCAAATTTGCAACATAGGCTTTTGAAACCCACTTCATGAACACTGACGCTTTACATTTTGTTAATCAGTCGAATGATGATTACTTTAGTGACCACCGGAATCACCTTTCAGGACGAATAAGCGCCAGCAGTGACTGAATTCATGAGAAGGGGTGTCAAGAACCCCATATTGAAAATTTGGTGCCAAAAGTCAAAAAAATGGCTGAGACATCCACCTAAGTGGGAAAAACCCTATTTATGCCATTATACAGCTTACCTCAGCCGGCATTTCCTCAGTCCGCAGTCTGCTTTGAAGAGTGCAGACGTGTTCCCGGTACACTGAAGATCATCACGATGGGCTCCGGAAGTAAGCATGGGATGAGGTTGTGTGTGGGGAGGTGGGTGCGCAGAGGGTAGGTGCGGGTTGGTGAGGGAGTGAGGGACTCACTGAGGGACCATTTCTTGTTTCACAGGAATTTAAAAGAAAAAAAGGCGCTTTTTAGTGCAGCTGGGGGCTCCCAGCATGCCATCATGTTGTTGGGAGGGCTGGAGCCAGCGGGAAGTAGGCACCCCAATGGCATACAGTGTGTGTGGGGAAGCATGAGCCGGTGGGGTGGGCTCCCAGCATGCCAACTGGTTGTTTGTTGGGGAGGCTGCAGCCGACAGCGGATTGAGCACCCTGTAGCCACACAGTGTGCTGGGGGCGCATGAGCCAAAGGGATTGGGCACCCCTGATGCACAACATGGGGCTGGGAGGAACAGTAATGAGGGAGGGGGAGGACATTAGCAGAAGGAGAAAGCGGGAGGGATTTCATGCCGAGCTGTGCATGACAGCAGTTCGCCTGACATCTGTATGCTAATTGCATACACGCTACCACCGCTGATTGCAGCAGACCTTTTCTTAGAAGTGAAGACCAACACAGCCGAACTGCTGTCATACTCAGCTCAGCATGTATTGGTCTGGTAGGGTCATGCCTGCTACACTGAGCACTGCATTCGCGAGGAGGGTCACACACCTCCAAAAGTCGTACTGTTGCAAGATGTTCCTTGCGCATGCATGCAGCAAATGTAAAAATGAACTAAAAAGAACAAAATAACTCATTAAACAAACATTTGTCAATGCCGAATGATTGCTTGCTGGTATTAGCATTGGAAATGCAGGAGTTAGACAGATGCAGAGAAGAAATGGTGATGAAGTAGTGAACTTCACGCCAACCCCACCTCCACTCTGCAGAGAGAGACAGGCATTGTGGTATGCATTTGGGTTGTCACCCATAACGTTCATGCCATTTCACCTCACCCTATCCTGCAGACACAGACAAGTGTTGAGGTGTGCCTTGGGGTGTTTGACTTTACAATCACCCCACTCCATAAGGACATACGCTGAAATGGGTGCAATATAGGAGAATGGGGTGAACTCCGGGGCCGAAGAGTCCAAGGCACACCTCAATGCCTGTCACTGGCTGCAGGGTAGGGAGGTGGGGGTGGAATGACATGAGCATTACAGTTGGCAATCCAAAGGCACACCCCTGATGCCTGTCAGTCTATACAGGGTGGGACGTTATGGTTAGAAACCCTAACACCCTGGGCATTTGTTGGTATTTGCACTACAAATTTTCAGCATGGCCTTTTTGTAACCCCCACCTCATGAAAGCATTTGGGACCTCTTCTCATGAACAGTGACACTGTGATTTTGTGAATGTGTCCCGAACTTTGAGTTCCCACAGCGACCGTACCATTGTGCACCAGATGTACGAAAACACAGATGGGGCAGCATGTGAAGAATGACAGCTGTACCATTTATAGGGAGGTGTGAAGAGATGGCAATGTTGAAAATCTGTAGTGAAAATATTAAAATTGCTGGAACTTCTGAGTGTACATGGAAACTGAGTAACGCATGCACGTAACACAGTCATTTAGTGGAATTATTTCACCAAATGTTCAACATACACATTTTGTGACCTCTGGTCATGAACACTGTATGATTTTCTTAATCTGTCCTGAACATTGATTTACTACAGCAACTGCGCTATTCTGCGCCAGATGTGCAAATGCATATTTCGGGCAGGATGTGAAAAATGGCAGCCGTACTGTTCATACGGAGGTCTGAAACAATGCCAATGTTAAAAATCTGGAGTGAAAATACTACAAATTTGCGAAGTTAAGAGGGTGTGTGGAAACTGCAAAATGCATGCTTGTAACACTGTCATTTTATGGACGTTTGTCACCAAATTTTCAACATAGGCATTTTAGGACCTCTGCTCATGAACAGAGCCACTGTGATTTTACATAAAAACATACATATGAACATACGAATCTGCCAGCAGAACACACCAATCGGTCTACCTAAGTCTGCCCGAGTGTGCAGCTAGCACCCTAAGTTGCAGCTGCCCACAGCCTCCCCCAGTTCCTCCCCGCTTGTCCCACCCCTGCCCCCTTACTCTTTCTCTCTTGCTTTATCTCAATCCTTCACAAAGCTAATGACTGTCCTACATGTTACCACCCCCTCTGGCACCACATTCCAACTAGACAACACCCTCTGAGTGAAGTAGTGCCTCTTTATTTCCCTCTTGAAACGTCCCTCTTCCAGCCTTAGTCCATGACCCCTCATCTCTTTTTCACTCCTCAGTTTAAACACCCCCTCAGTGCTAGGTTTATTTACCCCCTCAGGTATTTAAATGATTCAGTCATATCCCCCTATCCCTCCTCTCGTCCAGTGCGTACATGTTCAGCTCCTTCAGCCTAACTTCATATGCCTTTTCTTCCATCCCCTTTAACATTTTTTTGGCCTCCTTTGCACCCTCTCCAGTAACTTTATCTCTCTCCTCAGGTATAGCCTCCAGTATTGCACACAGTACTCCAGGTGTGGTCTGAACAATGATCTGTAGAGCGGTAGGATCACATCCCTGTGTCTGGATGAGAACCCCCTTGCAATGCACTCCAGCATCCTGTTTGCCTTCACTGCTGCTCTCCTGCACTGGGACGACTTGTTCATGCTCCCAGTTATCAACACCCCTAGGTCCTTATCCTCCTCTGTGATCCCCAACCTCACCCCCCCAACCAATAGTCCCTCTTCTGGTTCTTAGCCTCGAAGTGCATCGCCTTACACTTCTTTGTGTTGAATCCTAACTGCCACTCCACCAACCATGTCTCTAGTTTGGTTAGGTCCCCCTGCAGTTTTTCCCATCTGTCCTCTTCATCCACCACTGCCCCCAGTTTGGTATCATCTGCGAACAGACTAACCCTGCTCCCCACTCCATATGCTATATCTGAGATAAAGAGACCAAAAAGCACCAGGCCCAGCAGTGACCCCTGCTGCACCCCGCTTGTCACTGATCTGGGTGCAGAGAGCTCCCCCCACCACCACCCTCTGCACCCTTCCCTGTAACCAGTTCTCTATCCATTTAGTCAGCTTTTTCCCCACCACCACTGCCATCAGCTTCCCCCCAGTCTCCTCTGAGGCACTGTATCAAAGGCCTTACTGAAGTCCAAGTACAGGACATGTACCGCATGGCCCCAGTACAACTCCCTTGTCACCCAGTCATAATACTCTATTAGGTTGGTTTGACAAGACCTCCCTGAGATGAACCCGTGTTGCCTCCCATCTTGGAGGCCATTAATCTCTACCAATGCCACCAGCCTCTCCTTCAGTATTACCGGTGTAACCCCCCTGCGAATGGGGGTTCCCAAAAGTCTTCCAATAGCTTGCCTAATTGCTCAGAACCTGGAGGTGTTCAGCGTCTAAGCCATTTAAATGTGATTCCCAGTGAGCGCTTTTAAAAGCCTCCCAAGTACTACAAACATACGAAATTTGCCAGCAGATAAGGCCTGAGAGGGTCTATCATGTCTTTCTTTCGAATGTGCAATAGCACCCCTTATTCACAGCTGCCCCTCCTTCCACCTTCCCTTCATTAACCCTCCACTTGTCCTGTCCATCTTCATTTGGAAGCAGTCCACTGTTCTACTGCATACCACTTCTGTGGTCTTGCCCATTCCACCCAGCCACCACCTCTGTAAAAGTGTCTCCTCATCTCCCTCCTGAACCTTCCCTCCTCCAGTCTCATATCATGGCCCCTGGTGGCCCTCCCTCCCTTACTTTGAACAGCCCTTCTGTACCCGTCTTGTTTATTCCTTTCATGTATTTAAAGGTTTCAATCATGTCACCTCTCTCTCCTCTCCTCCAGTGAGTACTTGTTCAACTCCTTCAACCTCCTCAAGTGATAAGTCCCCAGCCTTGATCATCTTTGTAGCCCCTCTGCACCTCCAGTAACTTAATGTCTCTCTTCGAATCACGGGCGCCAGTACTGCACACAGTACTCAGGTGTGGTCTAACTAATGACCTATACAGTGGCAGAATCACCTCCTCCCTCCTCGAGGATATACCCCTTGCAATACAACCCAGCATTTTTGTTGGCCTTTGCAGCTGCCTTCCTACATTGTGCAGAGTTGTTCATTGATCTGTAATGAGGCACACCCAGATCCTTCTCTCCTCCTCTGTCTGGGTTAGCTGCACTCCCCTAACTGGTAACTCCTCCTTGGGTTCTTCATCCCAAAATGCAGCACCTTGCACTTTTGGCATTAAAGCCAGTTGCCAGGTGTCTGACCAGGTTTCAAGCTTTGCCAGATCATCCTGCAACCCTTGCCATCCCCCTAGGTCATCCACCACCACCAACCTTGGTATCATCAGCAAACAGACTGATCTTGGTCTTGATGTCCCATGATATGTCTGCAATGAATATCCCAAACAACACTGGTCCCAGCACCGAGCCCTGTGGGACACCACTCGTCACTGCCTCTTGGGCGTGAGCTCCCACCACCACCACCCTCTGTTGCCTTCCCTGCAGCTAGTTCCTACCCATCTCACCAGCTTCAAACCCGCCCCTGTGCCTACTAACTTCCTTCCCAGCCTTCCATGTGGCACCGAGTCGAATGCCTTACCAGGTCAGATGGGACATTCACTGGATGGCCCTGTCCAGTTACTCTAATTACCCAGTCCTGGGGCTCGACCACGTTGGTTTGTGGGATCTGCCATGTGGCAAAGCCTTACTGTCTGCTGTCCTGTAGTCCTTGGCCTCTGGGAGGGCCACCAGCCTCCTTCAGGATAGTCTCCATTAGCTTACCACGATGGATGTGAGGCTCACTGGTCTGTAGTTCCAGTTCATCACTGGGGCCACTCTTGTGGAGGGGCACCACATGAGCCATCCTCAGTCCTGTGGTACACACCCAAATGTAGTGAGGCATTAAATAGGCTGCCAAAGGTCCTGCAAGGACCTCTGCCAGATCCTTCAGTACCCTGGGGTGGATGCCATCTGGGCCTGGTGCCTTGTCCACCCCTCAGTGCCTTCAAACCCTCTCGAGCAGCTGCTCTCCGCAGTTTCCCATCTGTCACCACTTCCCCTGCTTCTGCCATTTCTCCCACCTTGGGTGTCACCCCTCTCTCTTCAGTAAATACTGAGCAAGTACTCATTTAGTCTTCCGCCTTATCATACCCACTGCTTCCACCAACCCCCCCCTTCTAATCCTTACTATGTGGTCCTTACAGCTCCTTTTCTCCCTGATGTACTTAAGAGTCCTTCTCCCTTCTTAATGCCTTGTGCCAGCCTGAGTTCCGTAGATGCTTTGCTTCCCTTACTGCCCTTGTCACCTCCTTGATTCTGTCAAGTACTCCTCTCTGTCTTCCCCCTCCCTGTTTTCTTGTACTTCCTAAAGGCAGCTCTTTCCTCCTTACCTTTTCCATGACCTCCTTGCTCAACCAGCTCAGTTTCTTAGCCCTAGCCTTCTTGCTCTGGGCTTTGCAGCAGGTTTGGTTGCCTCCACTATCCCCAGCTTTGTGAGCTCCCACCTCTGGTTAGTGTCCATACTGGAGCTGAATTCTGGCCAGGTACTCTTTTACCCTTCCCCATCCTCCCAAAGTCGGCCTCCTGAGTCCAGCACTCTCGTGCCAGATTCCACTCCTTCCTCACCCAATATCAATGTGAGCCATACTGAGTGGTGGTCACTCCTGACAGCGGTTCCTCCACTGGGAGTTCTCTCACAAAGTCTCCATTTGCCAGCACAAGGTCAAGGGTATTCCCTAACCTGGTTGGTTCACTGACCATTGCAGCGGATGTGCTGTCCTGTAAGACATCCAGCAGTACCTGCTCCTTTCTGTTCCTGGTTGTTGGGGTGCTCCAGTCCACCTGGCATGTTGAAGATCTACAGTCACCACACTCACCCTTCTACAGGTCCTCCTGATCTGTCCCGCTAGTTCCTGTCTAACTCCTCCGTCTGAGATGGTGGCCACCTTCTACTCCATTCTAAGAATCCTATTCTTGGAATCCTGGATTTGTGCCCAAAGTGACTCCAGTGCTACCTCTTCCCCTTCTCCCTCACACTTCAGTCCTTCCTTCACATATAGTGTCACTCCCCTCCTTTCCCAATCACCCAGTCCTACAGAAATAACACAGACAGGTCCCAGTCATTATATTGGGTAGCCCATGTTTCCCGTGATGGCTGCCAATGTCCACCTCTCCCTCTGCCATGAGACCTGTAACTCTGCAGTTTTTTCTCCGAGCTCCTAGCATTAGGACAACCACCTTCACCTCCCATCTATTTCCTCCTTTCCTAGCATCACCAATAGTACTGTCTCTTTAAGGCTGTCTGCTTGCGGAACATAATTAATTTAATAGGAGGACTGTGTGTTTTCCTGCTCGAGTCCCGCTCGAGCTGCTGACAAATTGCTCCATTTCTGATGTCGCTAAGTGGACAGAGTGAGCACTCTTGAAAGATGTAACTAATTCTGGGGAGAAATGCAGAGTTTTAATGGAAATGTAGTTTGTCTAACCTGCTTCTCTTGCAGCACGAACTGTTTCTGATCTGCTTCACCATTTTGGTCCTGGACTGCTGAATTGGGCCAATCAATATGAGGGGACGCTAAAATGGAGCCTGATTGGGACCAATGAGAACTGAGACTCTTGTCTGGAGCCTACTAAAAGGGGGCTGTATGAAGAGCCCTCTGGGTAATGTAGTTTTGGATCCTTGGTGCCTTTTTGCACCTATAGAGGGAGTGTCCGTTGCATTGACAACTGAACCAACCAACTGTACTCTTGTGGATCTAAATGACATGCCCTGAACTGTTGTTGGTAAGGCAGATCCAAGTTTGAGAGTAAAGAGTGAAGGAGCTCAGCTTTGCTCTTTTCGAGCAGCGTGGTAGTTCACGTGGGAGGCGCGTGTGGGGCCAAATCTCGGCCTGCCCTATTGTGAGGAGAGAGAGAAAAGGTGTTTTGGACTGAATCCAGTTGTGAGGAAAAAGCGAGCTGCTGCTGTTGGGATACCAGGCTTACCCTGTAGTAGACCGAAGATTTTGGCCAGTGATCAGCCTGTCAGGATTTAGCTTCACCCGTGGTACTCGGGTAATTGCAGTGATTTTTTTATCGGGACGAGGTCACCTGCCTGGTACAGTAACCTTTCTTTTACATATAAATGTGCATGTGCTGGAAGGGGATCGCGATCTGGTTTCCCATTTGCTGTAACTTGTGTACTAGTGCTGGAAGTAGTTTTCCAGCCAGAATCGGACTGAATCTGTGCTGCCTGGCGTAGATAGGCCCTGCCACGAGGGTCCTATCTCACTACCTTGCTGCACAGAAAGATCCATCGTCAAGGGGCCAAGTTTCCTCTGGCAATCCAGAGAGATCATCCATCAGCCCTCCTGTGTTTAGTCTGGGTATCATGGGTAATTATCAGGGTAGCTCCCTGCAACTTTGTCTAATGACAGTGTGTCATCTGATTGTTTGTGCTTTTCCTTTCATGAACTGAGCCATCCGGCGCCGGATTACAAATTGTGTGTGCATGTTGCTTTTTCCATCACAGGGCCCCAACCAGCTGCAACGGACCTGGCTAGGCCCATTTTCCCATCCTGGGTACCCAGAGAATGTGACAGACTGGGACTCTAAGTGCGGGCACAGTACTGTGATTATTTATTGTGTTTGAACCAATTAACCTGATTTTCCCCCTCCTTGTTACAGTTCCCCTGAATAAATCAGATCTGTTTGCTTTCTGCAAATTTACGTGACTGTGGTGTCAGTTATGCTAAGGTATTGCATTGTTGCTGTTGTGCTGCATCACCTTATTTATGAGGGGGTCCCAGAGTCAAGCTGAAGAACCAGTCCACAGGGGTAAGTACCAAATACGAGTGTACTGTGGTTGGCATATCTGGGGAATATTAGGAAAGTTACTGTTTGTGTACTGTGTGGGTCACTAGTGGGAGCAAGGGGGTCACAGTGTCACAGAGGGCTGTGACCTGGTTACACTAGCCACAACCAACCCAGACCTTTGGGTGGAGGCATCCATTTTAGAATTCAGGCCCCTTAACCTGTTAGTAGCCAAGCAGGCAGGGGTAGTAGCCCAAGGGATAGTGCCACCTAAGGGTAACACCTCCATAAGCTTACCCACTGTGGACATGAGACTGACCGGCCGATAATTTCCTGGCTCCTTCCTAGGCCCACTCTTGTATATGGACACCATAAGGGACACCCTCCAGTCCTGGGGCACACACCCCGTTTCCAGGGAGGTGTTGAACAGATCTGCCAGTGGCTCAGCCAACAGCTCCGCCATCTCCCTCAGCACCCTGGGGTGGATGCCATCGGGACCTGGTGCCTTGTCTAACCTCACTGCCCTCAGCCCCTCTAGCACCCTACTCCCTGTGATCACTTTGTTCATCACCTCCTCTCCCCTTTCCCCACATCCGCAGCCCACGCCGGTAGTGGACTATCCCTCTCCTTAGTGAAAATGGAGCAGAAGTACTCATTTAGAATTTCTGCTTGCTCCTCCTCCTCCTTTTCCACCCAATCCCCTTCCCGCTTTATCCTCACAATATGTTCTTTGCACTTCCTCTGTTCCCTGACATACCTAAAAGAGTCCTTTTCCCCTCCCTTTATGCCCTGTGCTAACCTTAATTCCCTGGAGACCTTAGTTTTTTTCACCCTTCTGGCCACCTCCCCTGACTAACTCCTGTAAGCCTCCTTATCCTCTCCCTTCCCTGTTCTCCTGTATTTCTGGTATGCAGCCCTCTTTGCCCTCACCCCTTGCAGCAATTCCTTGTTCAGCCAGAATGGTTTCTGGGCTCTGCTCTTCTTACTCCTGGCCCTGGTGCAGGCTACTGTGGCCACTGTTAGCCCAGTCTTTATGACTCCCCACTTTTGTTCTGCATCCATCCCCGGTCTTATATCCTGGAGTCTCTCTTGCAGTATTGCTCACATCGTCCCAAAGTCCACTCTACTAAAATCCAGCACCTTAGTGCCCGTGCCTCCTGTCTTCCGGCCCAGCACGAGAACGATCCACACTCTTTGGTGGTAGCTACTCGCTAGTGGGTCGTCCACCCTTACCTCCATCACTGCCTCCCCATTTGCCAGTACTAGGTCCAGAGCCTTGTAGGTCTACTTATCAATTGCATCAAAAGGCCGTCCTGGAATTCATCAAGGAGCACCTGCTCCCTGGTACTGCTAGTGGCTGGGGTGCTCCAGTCAACCCGTGGGAGGTTAAAATCCCCCACTATCACCACACTCCCCCTTCTACACACCCCACTTATCTGCTCTGCCAACTCCCCATCCAGGTCCCTGGATTGGGCTGGTAATGTACACCTCCAGACTCAGCTTTCTGCCTTGGAGTCCAGGAGCTCACCACCAAAGTGCCTCTGTCTCCCTCTTCTCTCCTAGTCCCATTTGATCCTTTCCTCCCATAGGGGGAGTGCAACCCACCCCCCTTCCCAACCCCTGGGCCCTCCTGTATATCCTGTATCCTGGGATTGCCAAGTCCATATCATGGTATTTTATTGCCAAGTCTCTCTCACTGCAGCAATATCCACCTTCTCCTCTGAAAGAGCCGAATGAAACTGCAATTTTGTTCCTCAGACTTCTTGCATTGAGAGACCACCTTCCACCCGTACGCTTCCTTCTCCTCACTCTTCTCCTTGGCCTGTCCTCCTCCCCGAGTGGTCCACACCCTTTCTCCTCCTTATTCTTCACTGGTGGTGGTGCCTTGTGTTTTAAACTCAGAACACTCTGCATGCCCCTCCTGGGGTTACTCGCCTCCACTTTTAGCCTGCTATCCTGGGGGTGGGCTCATTGGGCTCCCTGTTGGGACCTTTCTACCAACCTCAGTCTTTCAGGCCACCTCTCCACTAGTTTAAATCCACCTTAGTTTTTTATCATGTCACTATTTCTCCTCTAGCACAGTGGGCTCTGGCGACCTCTGTGCCAGTTTTCCACCCCCAGACCAGGTCCTTGCAGAGAGAAGACTTGCTCCTTTACGCTCCGGGTTGGCCGAACCCTGAAGTGCGCTGCTCATGTCAGGAGGTGCATGCACGGCCATCAGCCATGAGATCGTGTACTATTTTCCAGCCTCCATTTTCTCCCCAGAAGACGGACGTCCAATGGCATCAAAGGCACATAGTGCAGATGCCTGCAGCACTTCCCCCCCAAGCTTGCAACTACAGTGCAGCTGGCCTCTGCCAGCCACTGCTGCAGTGCAATGCCATACACCCACCCACCCCAAAGGAAGGAGAGCAGTCGTGGGATGCTCAATCCTTCCTCTCCCAAGCCAGCCTCCGGCTGCCCAAATCCATTCCCGAACCTAGTCGCTGGTGAGCACGCAGGTGTGGCATCCAGCGCCCAACCCTCAGCGCCACCACAGGCCTAAATCCACCCTAGTAGAGATATACCCCCAATCCCGCCTCACTACTCCCCTCCCCTGCTATGTAGCTGTCCTCGCAGACAAGTCACTATTCCCCCTGACCCTACCCCAATTAGTCACTAACCCCATATTTAAGTGTGGCACCAATCCTCAGCCACTCGTTGAACTCCTCGATCCTAACCTTTCCTCCTCGTGCTTGCACATGGTGCAGGAGTACCTCCGAGAATGCAATGACTCCCCACCCTCACACTGCCTGCCCAACTCCCTCAAACCTCCTTCACTACTTCCACAGCCTCCCCGCCAAGTCATTTGTACCCACATGCAACACTAAATGAGGGTTTCTTCCTCCCTCGCTGCACGCCTTGAGCAGTGCCTGCCCTGCCCTCCTGCAGTCAACCAGGGGATATGTTCAACCCAACACGGCTGTGCCGTCCCTTCTGCCCCTATCTCACCCCTTTCAGTAGAACTCCCAGGACAAGCACCCCATCCCTCACCCTTTACCTTCTATACCCCTTCCACCACCCCAGTATTTGTTCTTCCTGCCCTTACCCCGCCAGCTGTGCCTCTTGACTTCTGTATCTGCACCCCTACTTCCGCCTCAGCCCTTTTCTCTGCTCTATTCCTCCCATCCCCCTTGAACCCCTTCCCAGCCTGATTACTTTCTACTGGGCTACCCATGTTGACCTCCCCTCCTCCCCTGCTGATCTCCAACCCCTCTCCTATCCCCATTGTTGTCAATTTAGAGCCCCCATTACCTTCAACCCCCATAGTGATGCCCTTCCCATCCTTCCCCCTTCCCGTAGTCTTCTCTCCTCCAGTCACCCCTCCTTCCTTACTAGCCCCCTTGTACCCTTTCACCTCGCTATCTCTTCTCTACCTGTTGCCATCCCTCTCATGCCCCACTTGTCCTCCTCCCTCAGTGTGTTTTCCTGCTCCCCTCTCTCTCCCATAGCGAGGTGAATCTATTCCTGGTCAATACCCCGCCTACATCTCTTCCCCTACCAGTTCCCCCTCCTACTTGTTCCTTCCATTGTCTACCCCGGTCCCACCTGGTCCTTCCCTACCCGCAGCCATCTGCTCTCTCCCTGGTACACCTCGCAGCCTCCCCATCAGAAGGCCCCCTCTCCTCAGGCACCCCTCCTCCCTTCTCCCTCTCTTTTCCACTAGTGCATCTGATACTGGGTTGGTTTCAGTCACTAGTTTCTTCCTCCCCCCCTTGCCATCCCTAGCCCCCCCAGCCAGAAATGCCCTACCACACCATCTGTCCCTGCCACTTAGACTCCTCCCTAACCTCCACAGTTCCTCCCTCAAACTAGCCAGTTGTCTACAGATCATACACCCCCCCATCCTCCAAGCCCAGTCTAGGATCATGGCGGATTCACACCCTGTACACTCCACCACCCTTCCAAAGATGCCTGCCCTATTGACATGCGGCACCTGCCCCATTTTGGCCCCCATCGTATGTTGCAGACTCTTACTCCCAGTTTCTGTACCCTACTACACCTGTTAGGCCCCTATTTACTCAAATTCCTGTTGCCCCCACACTAGTCCCCCTACTGCCCCCCTTACTGACCTTGTTAATTCAGTCTCAAATCTCATCCGTTAGATACTGTATTACTGTAGCAATCCTAAAGCCTCCTTGTCCATTTTTCACCCCTCAGCTACCATACTTTTTGTTCTCAGCCCTCATATAGTTTCACTTAGCCCAGTTAGAAATCCTATTGCACTCCAAGTATTACTCAGCTCAGTTAGGGAAATAAACAGAACAAATAAATATGTATTACAGCAGTCCTAACATTATAGATCAGTACTTAGCTCAGTTAGAGAAATAAACAGAACAACTAAATCTGTATTATTACAGCAATCCTAAAAGTATCCAATCATTGCTTTGTCTCCACCCCAGAGACCCTGCTGTAATATAGGACCACAGGACACTGGGCAGGAGGTGGGCAACTCTAAGTCCCCAACAGAGCTCAAGTTGAGCTCGCTCACTCTCCCCTTTCTCCTCACTTGTTCTATTTCTCCCAGCCCTGCAGGCTTTGTACTGGTCTCCTGCTTGTGTTGGCACCTTTTCTGCCGACAAAGAAATCTGCAGCAGTCCCAACAGAGCTCTGTTGAGCTCGCTCCTACCCCCTCTCCTCACTTGCTCGCTCTGTTTCTCCTGGCACTGCAGGCTGCCCTTTTGTACTGGTCTCCTGCCTGCATTGGTGCCTTTTTTCGCCCACAAAGAAACCGCAGCAGTCCCAACACTGCTCATTCTTAATCTGTCCAAACGCTGATTTCCCACAGTGACTGCACTATTCTGCACCAGAAGTGCGAAAACACATTTCAACCAGGATGTGAAAAATGACAGCTGTACTGCTCATAAGGAGGTATGAAAAAATGTCAGTGTTGAACATCTGGCGAGAAAATTTTACAAATTTGCGAAGTTACAGGGGTGCGTGGAAACTGCGCAACACACGCTTGTAACAGAGTCATTTTATGGACTTTCGTCTCCAAATGTTCAACATAGGCATTTTAGGACCTCTGCTGATGAACAGTGTCACTGTCATTTTCTTAATTTGTCCCGAAAACTGATTTCCCACAGCGACCGTGCTATTCTGCGCCGGAAGTGCGAAAACACATTTTGGTGAGGATGTGTGTAAAATGACAGCTATACTGTTGATAAGTAGTGTCTAAAATGCCAATGTTGAAAATCTGAAATGAAAAATATAACAAATTTGTGAAGTAAAGAGAGCGTGATGTGGAAAACTGCTCAATGCATGCCTGGTAAAACAGTCATTTTTGATTTTTTTTTTCACCAAATTTGCAACATAGGCTTTTTGAGAGCCCTCCTAATGAACAGTGGCACTGTCATTTCATTAATTGGTCCCAAAAGGTGATTCTACGCAGTGACCACAAAATCACCTTTCGGCACTGAATAACGCCATGACTGACTGAATTCATGAGGAGGTGTCCCAATAACCACAAGTTAAAAATTTGGTGCCAAAATTCCCCAAAGTGCCAGAGATATGCCCCAAAGTTGAAAAAAACCCTATTTATGCCATTATACAACTTACTGGCAATTCTTCAGTTCGCAGTCGGCTTTGAAGAGGGCAGATGTATTCCCGGTCCACCGAAAATCATTGAGCTGGGCTCTGGAGGTAAGTATGGGGTGAGGAGGGGGTGTGGGGAGGCAGAGTGCTCAGAGGGTGGCTGCAGGTTGGGGAAGGGGCACGAGACACCACGAGGGACCATTTTCTTGGTTTCAGGGAGAAAAAAACAGACGTCACAGGAAGGTTTTTCCTTTTCTGGTTTGTTTTTTGCCCACTGAGGTGGGCTCCAGTGTGCCACCTGCATTTTGGGAGGGGGGACTAAAGCCGACAGGGATTGGGCCCCTGTCAGCAAAGAAAGACTGTTTGGGGCATGATACCGAGGGGATTGGGTACCCCGGCACACAACAAATAAAAAGGGGGGGCATTATTCCAATGGGGAGTGGTTCCCCATCAGCAATGAACTGGGTCGGAGGCCCACCGACAGGGGACTGGGCACCTCCTTGGCTTTCTCATGGGGCTCTGAGGTGTCATAGTCACCACCCTATTGATGAAAATGTTACACCAGGCAGGTAGGTACAGCTCTGCAATGACGGGTTGCTCCCTCATTGCAGCAGAATGTCTGTCACTGCAGTGATGAGGTGGCCCGTGATTGCACTGGAGAAATTGTTACAAGTTGGTGGCACTCTGCAGAACCAGTGTCATCAGGACACTGGACCTGCATTGGTTGATCACTGCCAAGCCCAACAATGCAGTGCCGGCACTGGCATCCACAGTGCCACACCTCCACCACCCACTTTTCTCCTAAGCTGCCAAATAATGTTTCTTGCACAAGCGTGCAAGCAAACGTAAAAAGGAAATAACAATACCACTGATAACTACCACCCTATCAGCCTCACTTCCACCATATGTAAAATCATGGAAAAAATATTAAAAAACAAAATAGACCACGAACTAGATAGCAAAGGACTACTAGATAATACACGGCATGGCTTTCACAAAGGTTGATCTCACCACTAATTTGATCATGTTTTATGAAAATATCAGCAAGAGCTTGCATATGAACTGCCCATAGATATCATATTTCTTGATTTCAAAAGCATTTTACAAGGTGTCTCACAGAATTTTAATTAAAAATGATTACTCTTGGACTGAGTAGCTATACTGTTAGGTTATGCTTGATAGATGGCTGGATAACAGAACACAAAATGTTAGGATTGTAGATACCCTTTCCCACAACATTGATGTCACTAGCGGAGTTCCCCAGGGGTCTGTCTTGGGACCAGCACTATTTGGGATATACATTAGCGACCTACATCTGGGCACATTCAGCTAAATTAGCAAATTTGCAGATGATACCAAAATATCATCAGAAGTTGACTCTGAGAATAAAATTAATAAAATCAAACATGATCTGCTGCTGATTTTGGAAGCCGTGCATCAGTAAATGGAATGAGTTTCAATTTAGAGAAATGCTCCATTAAACATTTGGGGCTGAGAAATCCAACTACTTTCTACACGCTAAATAATATTCCCATTAAATCAACTACATCTGAAAAAGATCTAGGAATTATTGTCAACAAAATCTTCTCTCAGAGTGAACATCGTAGAAAGGTTGCACAGGTAGGGAATCAAAATATAGCTGCTATTAAATGCTCTTTCATAACAAGGAATGAAAATTGCATTATTCAACTTTATAAATCCTTCATTAGACCACACACAGGTTATGTAGCCTCTTTTTTGGCATCATATTTACAAAACAATGTAAAAATAATTGAAAGTCTGCAGAGAAAGATTTTATGCCAAAAAGTGCAAGGTGCTGCATTTTGGGATGAAAGAACAAGGAGGAGTTACCAGCTGGGGAAGTGCAGCTAGCCCAGACAGAGGAGGAGAAGGATCTGGGAGTGCTCATTGCAGGGTCAATGAACAACTCGGCACAATGTAGGAAGGCAGCTGCAAAGGCCAACAAAATGCTAGGTTGCATTGCAAGGGTATATCTTGAGGAGGAGGAGGTGATTCTGACACTGTATAGGTAATTGGTTAAACTGCACCTGAGTACTGCATGCAGTACTGATGCCCATTCTGAAGAGGGACATTAAGTTACTGGAGGGTGCAAGCATGAGGGTGACAAAGATAATCAAGGGGCTGGGGACTTATCATGCGAGAAGAGGCTGGGGAGTTGAACATGTACTAGCTGGAGGAGAGGAGGGGCGGGGACATGATTGGAACCTTTAAGTACACAAGAAAGGAATAAACAAGACAGGTACAGAGGTGCTGTTCAAAGTAAGGGAGGGAGGGACACCAGGGGCCATGATATGAGACTGGAGGGAGGAAGGTTCAGGAGGGAGATGAGGAAACACTTTTACAGAGAGGGTGGTGACTGGGTGGAATGCATTACTCTGCAGAAGTGGTATGCAGTAGAACAGTGGACTGCTTCAAAAGGGATGGACAGGACAAGGGGAGGGTCAATGAAGGGCAGGGGTGGAAGGGAGGGGCAGTGGCAGAATAAGAGGTGCTAGCTGCACATTTGAGCAGACTTGATAGACCTCTAGGCCTTTATCTGCTGGCAAATTTTCGGATGTTCGTAAGCTAATAACTACTGTAATGGGTAAACATGTACCTTATGAAGACAGACTAACTGCCCTGGACTTTATGATTTGCATCTCTGGAGAGGCTGTGGGGATTTATTAATATTATTTAATATATTAAACAATAATACACTCATGAAAGAATGTAATATAAAATTAGCAGAAAAACCCTGAATCTGCAGTGCCATAACAGGCAGATCTTTATCCCTAGGTCGATCACTAACAAACAGAAGCACTGTTTTACTATTAGGGCTATCACATTATGGAAAGCTTTACCACAGCAGTTAGAGATAGTACCAGCATTCAGAGGTTTAGAAAGGAATTGGACAAACTCTTACTAGGGTGAGACACATAATTCACCCCACTGGTGTTGGGAGAGTGGTCTCGATGGGCCTAGTGCCTCCTTCCACTTTTTATAAACTGAGTAATACTGAGTAAAGCCAGTCAGACTGCCAGGGAGTTGCAATTACCTGTAATGTATCTGGTGTTGTTTGCATCGTGGACCCAGTTATATCTCCGTAGCCGGATCCAGGTAACTGCAATGGCACCAGCTGCAACAAATGCACCAATCACCTTTCCCCATCAGCTTTACAGGCAGCTGTGGAAGGGATGAGAGTGGCTTTCAATAAAAACCAACCAACTAGTGTATCCTCTTAATATTTTTTCCTTGCATCAGTAACATGTATCCACTGAGCTCAGTGCCTGACTACACTCAATGTGATATGCCCTACCAAGTAACAACCGTGGAATGGGGAGTAGCCACAGCCCAAAATTCAGAACATTTCCATCATACAATCTGGCTACATGTACAAGTTTTGAAATTTTTTGAACAGTAAAATATCTGCCCTGAATTTCTAAGGGCACAAACAGAAGTGTTGTCACTGATCGGGAAAAAAGAGAGAGAGAGCAAAAAGTGAGTCAGGGGCCGTCCCAACAGCCTCAGGACTACTTGTTAGAGCAATATGACAACACGCATTTTGGGAACCCTTCCAGTACTGTTTTTTCATTCCAACCCCCACAAAGCCTGTCCTGTCTGGCAACCATAATGAATATCAAGTCAGCAAATGGGGCCAGGAAGCAGAAGGTACATCCCTCACCTTTAAACATGCTGGGGTGCATATGGAGAGGGACGTCACCTAGAGCATTGTGTCCAGTTCTGGAGGCTGCACCTCTGCAAGGAAATGGACAGGGTGGAAGCGGTCCAGAGGAGGGCTTCCAAAATGGTGCGGAGGGGGGGTTGCTTGAGGAACCATATGAGGAGCGGCTGCAGGAGCTCAGCATGTACTCCCTGGAAGACAGGAGAGTGAGAGGGATATGATTGAGACCTATAAGTACCTCAAGCAGGTGAACAAAGTGCAGGAGGGGAGTCTCTTTCAGAGGAGCACTAGAGAATGGGCACATGCATGAAGCTTGAAGGGGAAGTTTAGGAGAGAAAGGAGGAACTACTTCTGCACAAAGCTAGTGGATACCCAGAACAGCTTGCCAGAAGAGGTGGTGAGGATGGAGACAATAGGGAGCTACAAGCATGCATGGGATAGGCACAGGGCATAATAAGTAAAGGAAAGGGAGCACAGAGGGGCACCAGTGACCAAATAAGGTCATGGGTGTAGTAACAGGCCAGTAAAAATAGGGCAGACTGGATGGACCTACTGGTCCTTTTCTCCCGGCACATTCTTTGGTTCTAATCCAATTCTGTGCATGGCATTCTAAGCCATCACTAGTGCAGGGTCAGAATCAGTGTCTGGGGTATTCTACTAGCTCAGCAACTGCCGCTTATCCTCTGTTTCTTCTGGCCTCATTGGTGGAGAAATTGCAAAGGGATCTGAGGAAGCTAGAGGACTTTATTACTCATTGTTGTAACTTTGCACTTATTTATGTGTCATAAGAAACTTGTTAATGGCTTACTCATCATTGCAACATTGCTTTTATTCATTGTCATTTATGAACTTGTCCTTGCCACTATGTCATGATTTTGTTTCTCCCTTTGTATGTAGTGTGTCTCCCTTTTCCCTGGGTTGCACCTGAAAATGAGCTTCGACTCAGTGTGCCTTTCCCGGTTACCAACATTTTAAATAATATAAATAACTTGTTGGGATTCACCTCCTCATCATTCTTCACAATAATACTAATTGTTTGGCGGCCACCTTGTGCATTATATGCTGTGCATTCAGCTTCCTGACCTCCTGTAGAGCCTTGGTTAATATCGCCGTGATATTCTCTTTTCTCAGTCCTTCAGGGATGTTGCGTACCAGAAAAACATTCTTGGGGTCAAATCTCACCATCTTGTACCCACCAACCTTCTACCTTTTGTAATACCGCTGCACCTGTTTTAATTTTTTTTTTACTTTTTGGGAGGGAGTACTAGCTGGTCTTGCAGTGCACTGGTGGGCCTGATGGTAACAGAAGATCAAGCCCAGTGGAGCCTCCACTTTGTAAGGTGTATGACCTCCTGGGCAACTGTAGGGTGTGGGCCCTAATAACCTTACTTGCACACAGGGCAGTGTAGATTTCACGGCGGCTCCTGGGCTCATTGGTTCTCTGCTGACATGGGAGAGGGGTTAGTTTCCATTGTTAGAAACAAAGAAGCACAGTGCTTCCACAAAGAGAACGATTTTAGTGGGCCTGCTGAACAAGTAACAGAACCATTATTCGGACCCATGCATCATTTTTGTTGCTACACTCATGGCACTTGTGACAAGAAGTTAGACCATCTTTTTTGTGTTCTAAAAGTCATATCACATGTAGCACGACTGTGGCAAAAACAGGCTACAAGTGTTTGAAAAGCCGGCCATAGTGTTTGGCTATACTGTAGACTACACCTGTTATCTGCAGTTGAAGTAACCTACAGCACCTCTGGAGATGCAGTGCCACATGCATGTAGCACTAGTATGGGGCATTGTGCATGAGAGGAGCATGCAGTCCAGTATTGTTCAGCTCCTTGTACACATTCATCAGCCTCGCATGCATATGCAGTCTCGCCTTAGCTTTGTGAGGAGGTACAAACAGCATTTCACTAGCAAATGACAGGTTTCCAGTATAGCCTTTACCTGCAATGAACTGACTGCACAAGCATGCCTTATGCCACGCATAAACTATTCCAATATGCTTCCCTTTGTCTGAATGAGTTGATAATGCGATGCAAAGTTATTTAAATGCAGCATGTACTGTAGCTTAATGAAACTGGGTGAAAAATTGATCATACCTTTTTCACTATAAGAGATTCCACCATCTGTCAGTTTTATTTGGTGCTGAAATGTTCTAGTTTCACCAAAAGTTGACAATTTTTAAACAGAAATGTTTTATTTTTTCTCAAGACACCATTGTGGCCTCTATTCTGTACTCCCGCACAGACACCTAGTCCACTGTTCCTCCTTCACCACAAAATACTGCCTTGGCTCTCTCCCTCCTACCTTTACCTTGATCCTTTTCCGCCCCTCCACCTATTCCTTCACAACTCTTGCTATGGGTCCCTTGCCTCTCCTCTAGGTCAACCACTGCTGGACAGTCTGCTTTCTCCTACCATTTCCCTAAACTGTGGAACTCCCTTCACTGCTCCATCCCTTCAATCTTTATCTTCTCTACTTCTCAGTTTCATCTCCCCTTCCTGCAGTTTTGCACCTGATGTCAGTTCCCTGCAACACTGTTCTCCCACTCTCTTGCTCTCTCTCTCTCTCTCCCCCTAGCCATCACCTTAGCCATTATGTCTCCCACTACCATCCTCCTCTAACCTCCAACCTTTATCCTCTTTTTCTTCTTCCCCAAACTCCTCTGCTTTCCCGTCCACCTCCTCTCCTTACCTTTGCCTCCCCCCTCCCTCTACCTACTTTCAATCTCTATCTTCTCTTCTCCTCCTTAACCCCTGCTATTCCCTTCTAACACCTCTCCTGTCCCCTACAATGCACGAACAATCCTACTGTGCTACTCCCTCATACACTGTATGTATATGGGCTGCTGCACTGCCGTGTTTCATCCAGTCCCCATCTTCATCTCCCTCACCTTCTCCCTTGTAGACTCAGTATGTTCAGCCCCCTTTCCCCTTCCAATTTAAACTTTGTACTTTTCTTTATATTGTTTCTGCACTCTGTTGCTCTCCATGAATATCTCCTAACATATTGTAACTTCGTATTCAATTGCGATAGTTTGTGGCCTGAATTTATCTGTTCTTAACTGTTGTTATTGTACTTTTACTATTTGTTTGTCCTTACTCCCCCTCACCCCCATCCCCCGGATGCATCTGAAAATGAGCTGATACTCATCTCCGTATGCCTTTCCTGGTGAAACTTGAAATAGACTTAAATAAATATGGCCACCGAATTTGGCTTAGAGGTAGCACTGTAGAACTAGCAACGGCTAGGATCGAGAGAGAAATCATGTTGGCAGCATTGGCGATACCTAGAAAAGTAAATTTGACAGGTTTGCATATATTTTTATTAATTGTAGCTGAAACTAACTTTTTTGAGAAAAAAAATAATTGCACTGCTGTGTTACACAATAAAGAAAACAAAGAAAAAACTTTTGTGGGTAGGGGTAACTTTGTTCTCTCAGTTGAAATGGTCCAGATCTACCATAGACCTGATTCTCCCCCAGTCCAGAACATTTACATGTTTTTGTCAAATCAGAGTACCGTAAGTGAAAGTAATCCACACTATTTTTAGAATCAGAATCAGAACCAGTTCTCAGATAACTCACTTCTCCCTTAAAAAAAATGCCTGAAGGTGCATACAGTTGAGGTTTATTTTTGTGTCTGTCAGAACTGGCGTTGACTGTAATGGGAGTTCTCTGTTGCTGTCTTAGTAAAACATAGCTCTTCAGGGACATGTCACACAGTGGGTGAGCGGAGTTGATGAGTGAAACATTTCTGCGTTAGATGTTACATTTTTTTCTTTTGCCCTCTTGCAGTGTCAGCAGCAGAGTATTCTGCAGAAAATGCAATCAGTTACATTTCTCTCCTGACTTTAGGTCAAGTTGCTGTTTTCATTCCTCCCCACTTCAGCTCCCTCTCTGTTTCAACCTAAAGTTGTTATAATGAAAGTCTTTTTCAGGGTTACAGAGAGTTCTTGGCCTGCTCCTTTCCAGCCATCCCATCAGTCAGCCACACTGTCCTAGGTTACAGCCTGTCATGGCATGTAAACACGCAGACACAAAGCTATTATCCTACTATACTTTAAATCTCCAAGTTTTACTTTGTCCTGCTTTCCAAAAAGTTAATCATTATTATTAAACCCTTCCCAGCTATTTCAACCCCCGCACCTCCAAACCCACCTCCGCTGATCTTTATTTTATTTGAAAAAGATGTCTGCTGCTGCTTGTTGCTTCCTTTATATTTTCAACTGCTCACACCCAGTGGTGCAGCGATGCACTAACACCTGCCATGCCAGCCACCCAGTGGTGCAGTGAAAGGACTACCAGCTGCCATGTAAGTGACCCAGTGGTAAAGTGATAACACTATTGCCTGCCATGCCAGCCACCCAGTGGTGCAGCGATAGCACTAATGCCTGCCAAGCCAGCCACCCAGTGGTGCAGCGATAGCACTATCACCTGCCATGCCAGCCACCCAGTGATGCAGTGATTCCACTATCACCTACCATGCCAGCTACCCAGTGGTAAAGCGATAGCACTATTGCCTGCCATGCCAGTGACCCAGTGGTGCAGTGATAGCACTATCACCTGCCTTGTCAGCCATCCAGTGATGCAGCGTTAGCACTATTGCCATCCATGCCTGTGATCCAATGGCATGGTGATAGCACTATCACCTGCCATGCCTTAGACCCAGTGGTGCAGCTATAGCACTATAGCCTGTCATGCCCATGACCCAGTGATAAAGTGATAGCACTACTGCCTGCTGTGGTGCAGTGATAACACTATTGCCTACAGTGGTGCAGTGATAGCACTATTGCCTGCAGTTATGCAGTGATTGCACTATTGCCTGCAGTGGTGCAGTGACAGCACTATTGCTCACTGTGGTGCAGTGATAGCACCATTGCCTGCTTTGGTCCCATGATAGTACTATTGCCTGCAGTAGTGCAGTGATAACACTATTGCCTGCGGTGATAACACTAATACCTGCGGTGGGTGCAGTGACAGCACTATTGCCTGAAGTGGTGCAGTGATAGCACTATCACCTGCCATACACCTGTGACCCAGTGGTGCAGCGATAGCACTATCACCTGCCATGCCTGTGACCCAGTGGTGCAGCAATAGCACTATTGCCTGTCATGCCCACAACCCAGTAGTGCAATGATGGTAATATCATGTGCATGGTGCAGCAATAGTACTATGCCTGCTATGTGTGGTGATAACACTACTGCCTGCTCAGTGCAGTGATGGCCCTATTGTGCCTACGGTGGCACAGTGATTGCACTATTGCCTGCACTGGTGCAGTGATAGCACTATTGCCTGAAGTGGTGCAGTGATAGCACTATCACCTGCCATATCTGTGACCCAGTGGTGCAGCAATAACACTCAGTGGTCCTTGGGGAGGTGAGTTGGATCTCAGTGCCTCGTAGGGATTGCGGGTCATGTATCGCACCAGGGCTGTGCTCTCACTATGCCGTGCCTCCTGATCTGTTGACTCGGTGTACAGGCTGGCTCTAATGTGGGAATATTCTTTACACCTGTGGCTGTCTCTCACTGTTCTTTTCCTGCTACGGCGAGGGAGACCATTGGAAGTCTTGGGCTGCATTTCGGGGTCTGTCGCCATTTCTTCTGGTTCAGAAGGGTCTTGGCAAGTGGGAAGGCTAGGCAATTTACCCAGGTATCTGTTCAAAAAATCTTCCAGGGCTACTGGAGTCTCAAAGAGGAGTGGGGTCCCATTGTGCAATATATGAATTGTGGATGGACACCTTAAATAGTACTGAATCCCCAGTTTTTGCATTTTGTGACACAGTGGGGTATATTCTCTTCTCTTGTTGGATAACTCCCTGGAGAAATCTTGATATATCGATATCGAGTGCCCCTGCCAGCTTAAATTACCTACATTCCTGGCTTGCTGTAGCAATGCTTGCCTTGTGGTATAAGATAACAATTTAAACAAAATAGCCCTTGGCTTGCCTCCTTTAAGCGGCGCTGGGATGGTTGTTCTGTATGCACGTTCTGTCTCTAGATGGAAGTCTGCTTGCAGGCCCAAGATTTCGGGAAGAGTTTGTTGGAGAAACTTAGCAGTATCTCATTTTTCCACACCCTCTGGAAGCCCTATTACCCGTAGGTTGTTCCTTCTGCTCCGATTTTCTAAATCGTCGACTTTGGCCAAAAGCACATTTATTTTGCCCCGCTGGTCCCTCTGCATTCCTTTAATGTCCTCGATTGCCGAGTCTTGCAACAATGCTTTCTGTTCGATTTTTACTATCCGTCCAGTTAAACTTTGAATTGCCTCTGTGGCATGATGCGATGCATCGGTTACCTCATCCATCCAATGCAGTAACTTCTCAAATAAGGCACTGAAGTACGCTAAGTCAAGCGTTGGGCCCGGCGCCTCCGCCATTCTGCAGGCCACAAATACTGAAAGGGCTCCTCTTGCTAGTTCACGGCTGTTTTACCTCTAGAAATTTATATTTATACACCCGGAGCCTATTTAGGTTTCTCTTGGATATTTCTCATGGTTCTAGCCTCCGTAGATGTGGGTAATTACGGATTCAAATGCCTGCGCGCAGCAGTTCCAAAAAATTAAGCTGCCATTCTGCTCACCAGTTAGGCCACGCCATAAGAGTAGGGATTGCCAAACTAAGTAGGGGAATGGGCAGACTAGGTGGACTGTATGGTCCTTATCTGCCGACAGATTCTCTGTTTCTATGTTTCTAACCAGGGAAGGCAGAATAGAAAAGGAAGATGATGACAGTGGTGCAGCGCAATGGATGCAGGGCAGCAGTATTCAGGAGGACATTGGAGATGCTGCAGTGCTACCCCATCTGCAGGCACCTCTCTGGCCTGTTAAGGCAGAGGTCACCAGTCTCCAGGCCGAGCTTGCTAGGATTCCAGGGACCTTCATCCCCATCCAGAGCCCACCTAGTCAGCCCTCAGTACCTCAACAGTTTCCTCGTAGAAGCAATGGATGGACTATAGTTGGCTCAGGGAGGGTGAGGATTGTGGCACAGAAGCACATTCCCCAACCAGTGACACTACATAACTCCTATGCTGTGTTGGAGGTATGGGAAGGTTGTATGGTGACACCAAAGGTAGTGCCCAGGGAGGATGTGAGGGTCATCCAGGATGGATCCCAGAGGGTGGGAGGCAGAGGACCCCAGGAGGAGGAGGAGGAAGCAACTCTTGGTGGGGACTCCATTGTCTGAGGAATAGAGTTGGGAACAGGTAGTAAGGAAAGAGGGAGGTAAAGTGCCTACTTGAGGCACAGCTGAGGATGGGGAGCAAATCCTGACTGGGGCAAGGGCAATAGCAAGGAGGAAGAGATTTTGGCTGCAGTGGTGGAGGAAGAGAAAGATGGGCCCCAGTGCAGGTTATAATTTGAGCCCCACCCCCCCGCCACCGGCACCTCGACCCCTCCTGGCTGGGCCCCCTGATTCCTTCCATCGTTTTAATCCCCCATCCAGCCAGGCAGCGCTGCAGCGGAACATAAATAAACAAATAAAACAAAATCACGAGCGGTGAGGGGCCCAATCCCAACTCAACTAATGCTGCAGCAGCAGGCAAGCCTATGGTCGAAAGAGTACAGACAAGTCACTCAAGTCGCTCACAAGTGCTGCTGGGGGGAGTCAGGAGGGACCAGGTCAACTCATCCAGGCAGCCAGAAGAACTGAAGCAGTGACTCACTCACTCACTCAGTCTCCAGAGAGACCGGACTATAGTTAGAAACACAAGTTAACAGCCACTAAGCAAGGGCATTATTAGGGCAAGGGAGGCGCCAGCCACCAGGGCAAGAAAAGAACAACAAGCAATTTAAACTTGTGGCAGCTGCAATTGCAAGCAGTATCAGTGAAGTTCATGTTAGCAGCATCCATCCTGACCTGATCCATCATCCTACCTTCTCCTCCTCCTCGCCTCTGGCTCCAGCCAGCTCCCAGTAGTCCCGGACTCCCAGTCTCCGGCTCCACACACACACACATACAGCAACAGCACCGATTCGCGATCGCTGACTGTCACCTGCCACAATCGGTCCACCTTTTTTTTTTACATACTTTTCTTTTACTTGTTATTGTTTGTGTATGGGGGGGGTGGCGCTGCTGTTGCGTGCACAGTGCGCGACAGCGACACGTCCCTCTAATTAACTCCCGCAACTCTGTGGTCAGTGCTGCACTGCTGCTATCTGCAGTCGGGGGGGTGGTGGTGGTGGTAGCAAGCTCGGAGTCGGCAGGCTTGTGTGAGTGACAGAGTCTTGCAGCCACTGAGTGAGTCAGTCACACACAGACAGTGTCAAAAAAAGACAGCGAATAAGCTAATCCAAATTGCTGAGTAATAAATCCTTGATTTTTACTATGGGCCCCTATGTGTCGGCCCTATGCCACTGCACTGGCTGCATTACTGTTCCTTCCGCCTCTGATTGACTGGTCGAGCAGTGTGAAATGCTGAACTGTGCCAGTAGAATTCATGTAGGATGGCTATTCTTCTTACTAAATGTTTTTTTTTGCAATTTACTTTATAATTCAATGGAATTCTGAAAAGTATTTCTGTTAAAATATTATTCTACAGATCGCGTGATACAGAAAATGTATCTGTGCTTTCCATAAACTGTGGAGTGCAGTTATGCAGTTAACATTTCGCTTTGAGAATTTTGGAATTCTCCTTCCCAAGGAATTCAACAGAATTAGGTGGAATTTCTGAAATTCCAGGGAAATCTGGCAGAAATGGAATCTAAAAATTGCACACAGCTTTATTGGGTAGATAGTATGAGATAGGAGTCAAGATTTAAGATTAAAGAAAGGAAAATGTGTAGAGAATGGATGGCCTCTTAAGTAGTAATAGCAAGTAGTAGTAATCGAATCTCTAATCTCATGCTGTGTCCTCTTGTCCTACTATTTTTCTTATACTGAAACATGTTAGACTCTTTCACCTTGTTAATGCCCTTAAGGTGTTTGAATGTTTCGATCATATCACCTCTCTCCCTCCTTTACTCTAGGGTATACATATTGAGCTCTGTTAATCTGTCCTCATATGTTTTCTGATGCAGCCCCTGCACCATTTTAGTTGCCCTTCTCTGGACTGCCTCAGTTTGGTTAATGTCCTTTGAAGTGTGGCCTCCAGTACTGCACACAGTACTCCAGATGAGGCCTAACCAGTGTCTTTTAAAGAGGGATTATTACCTCCCTCTTCCAACTTGTGATACCCCTACTAATACACCCCAACATCCCTCTAGCCTTACCTACTGCTTTAGTGGTCTGCTTGGATGATTTCAGGTCATCGGTGATGATGATGCCCAAGTCTCTTTCTTCCCTTGTGACTGCCAGCAACTCCCCTCCCAGCCTATAGGTGGCTTCAGGGTTTCTCTTCCCTATGTGCATGATCTTGCACTTCTTTGTGTTAAACACCATTTGTCACTCTTCTGACCATTTTACCAGTTTATCCAGATCTCTTCTCATTCTGCCCATCCCATCTGGATCATCTACTCTGTTGCAGACCTTGGTGTCATCTGCAAACAGACAAACCTTGCCCTCCAGTCCATCTGCAATGTCAGCGATGAAAATATTGAAGAGGACTGGCCTCAGAACTGACCCTGAGATACCCACTTGTGACTTGCATCTCTTCTGACTGTATACCATTTACCACCCACTCTCTGTTTTTCTGCCCGCCAGCCAGTTTGCCACCCAGTTGACCAATGTCTGACCCACCCGAGCCTGCCCAGCTTATTAATCAATCTTCTATGTGGAACATTATCAAAAGCTTTGCTGAAGTCAAGGTAGGCGACATCAGCTGCTCCCCTTTGGTCCACCACTCTGGTTACTCAGTCAAAGAAATCTATGAGATTAGTTTGACAGGACCTTCCTTTTGTAAACCCATGCTGTCTTGGATCCTGTTCTCCTATGGATTTCAGGTGTTGCACTATCCTTTTCTTAAGGAGTGTCTCCATAATCTTGCCCACTACTGAGGTAAGACTGACTGGTCTGTAGTTCCCTGCCTCCTCCCTGCTACCACTCTTGTGGAGCGGGATCACATGAGCCCTTCTCCAGTCTTCTGGGACCTCTCCTGTGCTCAGAGACTCACTAAACAGTTTTGATAATGGCTCTGCTATTTCCACCCTTAGCTCCTTTAGTACCCTGGGATGTATGCCATCAGGTCCCATTTCCTTGTCCACCCTGAACTTATCGAGCCCTTGTAGTACGCTTTCTTTTCTGAAGGGACTAGTGCACACCTCCCTCCCTCCTGTATCCACGGTGCTGAGCTGTGGGCCCTGCTCTACCTTCTCTTCAGTAAATACTGAGCAGAAGTATCTATTTAGGATAGATGCTTTTACATGGTCCTCTTCCTCACACGCCCCCTTATCCCCTTTGATGTTAGCAGTACCCCCTCTGGACTTTCTCCTTTCACTAACATATCTACAGAAAGTCTTGTCACCTTCTTTTACTGTTTGTGCTAGTGTTTCCTCGGTCTGGGCCTTTGCCTGCCTTACTGCCTTCCCTGCTTCCCTTAGGGAAGTTTGGTATGCCTCTTTATCTTCATCCCGCTGTGTTCCCTTATATTTCCTGAAGGCCAGCCTTTTACCTCTGACCTTTTCTGCTACTGTGTTTGAGAACCAAAGTGGTTTCCTTCTTCTTTTGCACTTCCTTTTCTCACTAACACAGTGGGCTGTTGCTTCAAGTATTGCATCTTTAATTCTTGCCCACTTTGCCTGTACCCCCTCACCTGTATTTCTTTTTGACAGGGCTAGCTTATCTCTGTTGCCATCTTATCAAAGTCAGCTCCTCTGAAGTCCCATATTTTTGCCTTGGAATGTGATGATTTTGTTCTAGTGGCCAAATTGAACCATACCATGTGATGGTCACTGGCACCCAGGTGACATTCTACCTGTAGATCTGTGATCCTTTCCCTGATGTCGCATTACAGCCAGATGGGCCCTTCCCTCCCAAGTGACTGACAGGAGGATTTAACCAATCCAGAGGCTGTCTACTGCTGTGTTAACTGAAAAATATTGCAGACTGGTACCAGACAGTGAACTGTTACCTGTAAATACAAGCCTGCATTGCCTAGACGCTTTGCGGAGAGAAATGTGCTTTTACAGCCAATAAGGAGGAGGCTATTGTTCACAGCAACTGAAAGAGACAGAAACTGAGCTGCGGCTGAAGGATCCTGCTTTTTACGGTGCTGCAGAGGCTGCAACAGATGACAGCAGCCATAGTTTATCTGGGGCCATCCTCCCCTGTACCGGGAAGGAGGAGGGAAGGGAAAAGATAGAGGTGGTCCTGAGAATCTAGGGTACTTAGGTAGGCAAGGATTGGACGGGGGACCACCAGTGTCCTCCCACTTGGGAGGGGGTTACATCCTGCTGGGGTGGGGAGAAGAGGAGTTTGTTGGGACAGAGCCAGCTGTCCATCCTCTTTCTCCTCTTCCCCGCTAGGATTCACACGTCCAGTCAGCCCAGCTTTCCAGGTAAGGGCCTAGTAGGCCTGTAATTTTTCCCATGCCTGGTGGCTGAAGGCATGGCCAGAGGGAGAGAAAGAAAGGTTAGGCTGTTAGCGGGGCCCTTCGCTTCAGGGCTAGGAACTTGGGGAGGCTCACCAAAATTACAAAAAAAAAGAAAACCAGGTCGTTTCTTTTTCCTTTGTTTTCTGGAACGGGTAACATTACAGGGCTTTTGGGGAATGCCCTCAGTGTAGACTAGCTCAGGAGTGGCATTCCCTAGAATAGTTATGCTCCTACCTGATTCGGCAGTGTGTGTGGTCCCAGCGGGGTTCCCTGCCTCAGAGTCCATCCCGTGCTCAGCTGCATGGGCAGGGTGCTTGCAGTTCCTCACAGCGTCTGGCTTCTCATGTTCCATCAGTGCTCCCAGGCTTGCTGTGAAGCAGCGCTCCGACCATCCGAGGTGCCGACTGCAGAACCTGGGTTTCAGCAGTCAGGAGGGGTCACGTTCCAGCTTGGTAGCAGTGATCACGGAACATTTCAGTAGGAGGTGGAGGGGGTCCTGAGTTGCAGGGGAGGGGGCCCTCTTGTGGCTTCAAGGGGTTCTTTGTCAGTGGTGCACTCGGTGCATGGAATGCTGTGACTCCCATGGGCTCCCGGGTATTGTGTCACCGACTGGAGATGGCAGTCAGGGACAGACTGTACCAGATCCACTCATGGGGTGCGGAGGCTCCTCGCTGGCTGGCCGGGCATTGTCCCATGATGGTAGCTTTGTCCTTGTTTCTCGCTAGCCACGAGTCCAGTCTCATGAGAGGTGGCAGGACAATGGTTGGCTGCCAAGGTCTTGTGGGACGCTCAGCAGCCATCTTGTGGCTGGCAATGTTGTCTGGGAAGCCAACAGCACATGAGTTCAGTGTCTGTGCCTACAGGTTTGTGGCTGAAGGGCCATTAGGTAGGGGTGAGAGTCATCACCAGCAAGCCGAGGGTGTCTCCGTCGTTGAAGGGACCATCATCATAGCAGCCTGTCTTGGGGGGTTTCTGTTGTATCCTCGCTGTACCACACCTACTCCCCCCCACACAGGGTCAGGCATCTGTGGGGGCATTTTCAAAGGCTACTGCTGGGGAGGGGAATGCGAGGTGCTGGGTGGGCACATGCAGAAAAAAAGAAAATATATATAAATAGGTAGAGACATGGGCAGACAATAACTGGTGGTAAGTCACAACGTGAGGCATAGGTGCCCCTAGAGGTTTAGTGCCCCAGGGATGCATGGGTGTCAGGTCTGCCAGTCAGGAGGAGGAGTAGGCCTTCCTCAGGAGCCTTGGAGCAGAGGGGAGCTACCCCTTGTTTGCCTCCCCTCTCCCCCAGTGGCAGCCACAGGCAGCCCTACCAGGTCATAATGTTGCCTGCTTAATAGTGTACGACATTATGGCTAAACCTGCACATCGCTGTAGGTTACAGTGAGTGGTGCAATACCGCAAATACTGCTGTACGTGGTTTTGCACCACTCTAAACATCCCAGGCAGAGGATAAGACCTCTGCTGGGATGGGGTTTTCGCCGAGCAGCTGCCGTGGCTCAACAGGTTGAGCCACTACAGCTAGGAACCCAGGCGCTGCGTCTGGGACTGGTTTTGATTTCAGTCCCAGTAACTTTATTTTTTTTAAACTTTGTGAGTTCCTGAGTTGAACCCTCCGGAGTTGAAAAATTTTATGGGGATCGGTGGGCGGGGCAAAGCCCCGCAAAAGGAGTTATGCCACATGGCAGAAATCACACTGTATTGGCAGTGCGATTTTGTCATGCGGCATAGTGTCTTTTGACATTAGAACCCCATGCCGAGACAGCTGCACTCGAGGCAGTCTACCACAGCCCATTCCAGGATGATAATAAAATAAAAACAAATAAATAAATAAATGATCTGGCCCCGTCGCGCTGTGGGTTGAGGCGCTGGATGCCACACCTCGTGCTATGTCAATGACCCGGGTTCTAGAACAGACTCAGGTTGCTGGGGATCAGTGGGGGGACAGAAGATTGAGCATCCCAAGGGATGCTCTCCTCCTCCTGGCATGGGTTACCGGGGGTGCCCTGAGCACCCGACACTCTCGGGGCCGGTGGAAGCACAGGCTTTCAGGGGCAATGGTGGCTCTTCAGAGCCGGGAAGGGGAAGACACTGTGGGCACTTGGCAGTGGCGTGCATTTGCACATTGTCTGCCTGGACGTACATCCTCAACGCCAGCGTCCTCAGGGGTAAGGGAGAAAAGGTGGAAAAACAATCCATACAACCCCAGCCCCAAGCAAGATGAAGCCAGGGCAGGGGCTGCCTAGAGGAATGCCCTGGTGGACGGAGTTGGAGGAAGTACAAGACCTCCACTGAGGACATGGGAGCTGGACAAGTGCAAGAAAAAGAATAATAATAAAAAACAATAGAGCATAAGCTCTGGTGCAGTATGAGTGGAGCCAAGCAGCCATGCCCACAACTCAGGCTGGGGTGAGGCTGGGGTGGGGGCCAGGCTCTCTGAGTATGGGGGGGGCTTTTAGTGTGTCCTTACAGACAACATGCCAGCCTGCTAAAGGAAGCCGTCAGTGAAGGCCAACGAAGGCTTGGAGTAACAGCCACGAGATATGTACCAGAGGAAGGAGGCAGCATGGCTGGAAGCATGCCTGTAGGGGCTGGAAGGCCTGTCAACATCAGCAGCTGCAAAGGCTTCATCAAAGAAGTGCCTGGACAGGGGTCAAATGGCACCTCCGGCCAAGGTATCTAGGGCGTGGAAGGAGGTAAGCAAGGAGAAGGGTAAGCCAGTTGAGCAACTGTGATGCGCTTCAAGTACTCGGACGTGGCCCTGGGGATGGGGAACGAGAAATGGGTGAGCCTGAGGGGAGGGTCGGGAAGAAGCCGACATACAGTCGGGCAGCACTCACTGGTTGCTAGACAACCTGCGAGGACCATACCTGAAAAGGCACCCTGGGGAGTTGACCAATGCGGGGGGGGGGTTGAGTCAAAAGTTGGACAAACTGCTGGACCTGATGGTGGCTGTGGTGGAGTAAGCGGAGGGACAAGGTTCGAGCACAGGCCCAGTAGCTGCTCCTGCACCACCCTCCACTGAGCCTCTATCATCACAGCCCAGCTCATATGCGGGGATAGACATGCAGCTAGGGTCCCACCTCATGGATAAGGTTAGACAGCAAATTAGGAACCAGAAGTATGCAGACATGTTCTCCCTGCTCATCAAGCCAGTGGAGTGGGATGAGAAGAAGAAGGAGAAAGTGAGAAATCTGACGAAGCCCCAAGGTGCCTTGCCTTTCACAGATGGATTGCGGCCTTCCCCCATCTTCACGGGTACCATCCTGGAGGTTGAAAGGATCAAGGTCTGAGCTTCTTCACCTATCAGAATTGAATTACGCTCATGCACAGGAGGAAAGGGGCATGGTATGGTTGGAGTATGACAAGGAGGAGGTACCAGGAGGACAGCATGCTGGGGTGGGGTATGGTATGGTGGACATGACCCTCCTGGTGGACATCATGCATGGGGGAGTTGTGCACACAGACAGTAGCTTGCCTCTGAGGCCATCCCCTGCACAAAAGGCAGAGGGGGGTGACCCCAACGCAGGCGTGCCATGCCTACAATCAATCCAAGTTCAATCAGGTGTTATGCCATTTCTGGCACATCTGCATGATCTGTGGGCAGCAGCATCCCTCTGTTCAATGCAACTCCCCGCGCCCCCCCTAAGAGGAGGGGTCAGTGGAACAATCCAGAAGCCAGGAAGCCACAGGGCAATACACCTGCCAACTCCAGCAAGGGAGGATAGGACTAGCCACATGTGAGCCAGCACCTGGACAGAGACACTCTCTATGGGAAGACAGTTTCACGGGGGTTGTAGGGGCAAGCCAATGGCCGGGGGGGCCAGGAAGACCAGTAGCAAGAGATCACCGTGAGATCATCCTCCAGGGTCCGGGGTAGCTGATCAAGGGATGACGGTAAGGAAGGGTTAGCGGACCTTTCAGGGCCTGCCTGGTCCATCCCTCTAGGCGTCGAACATCGGATGGGCATCTGAGAAGGTACTGGGGGACTTCTGGATATCAAACCTGTTAACGTAGACTGTAGGGGGACTGAATGTGCATCTTTATTTTGTTAATGCTGGCTGTTAAAACATTAGGTTAAGGCCATACACGCACCCAAGGTACACAATGGAATTGCTGATGCTTTGTCTCGTTCACAGTGGCAACGCTTTTGGGAGCAGGCTCCAGCAGTGGAGCAGCAGCCACGGGAGCACCCCCACACACATTTGGGAGGTAGTGACATCTTGTGACATCTTGACTTGGATATGCATCAGTAATTCCATTGCTCCAAAACAAGGGAAGTATACAGGAAAGGGGTAGCCCACTACTTGCGGATTCGGGTACAGCAGGGCTGGCAGAAGGACTGGCCCATTCCGGTCGAGCAACTGTGCACATTTATCATGCTGTCCAGGCAAAATGGGGATACACCAGGGGTGGTTGGCAGGCACCTTGCTGGCCAGTCTTGGTTCTCCAGGGCTCTGGAGGTTACAGATAGCATAAAGGTTTTTAAGATGCATAAGGTGCTGGAAGGGTGAGGGAAGTCATTGGCTTCTTGCCAGGACACAAGGCTCCCCATCACCTCGTTGATCTTGGCGAGCATATGGAGGGCTCTTCCCAAGGTCTGCTGGACCCCGTTTGAGGCACAGTTGTTCGACACCACGTTTCTGTTGGCCTTCTGTGGGGCCTTCAGGGTGTCAGAGCTAATGCAGCCCAACCCGTTCTCTCTCATTGGGTTGGGGCTTGGGGACATAGTAACAACTGAGGAGGGTGCATGGGTATGGCTTCCCAGGGGTAATACTGACCAGCAGTGGAAGGGCCACTGGTGCCTGGTATAGGCTCCACCAGGGGCACCCTGGAGGGATCAGGATAGAGTGAAGACTTGTGCAGCTGTGAACCTTCCAACATGCGGATGGCAGGCCTGTCACGGCCTACCAGTTTAGAGCAGTCCTGACCCAGGCAGTGCAGGTGGTGGGTCTGAATCCCAAACAGTTTGCACACACTCTTTCTGGATTGGGGCAGCCATGTATGCATGGAGCCAGGGTGAGCGAATACAGTGGGGTGCTGGAGGTCCCAGGCATTCTGAGGTATGTGCCCCACACTTGCAATAACAGCTTTCTGTTTCTTCTAGGGTCCCCATAATCAATGGTTTGATTTGGATTTGTGGCAAGCCTTCATACAACAGGAGGCAGGTAGGCGGCAGCCAGGACTGGTGGACTGCTACACAACAAGGGTCATCTGATGATTCAGATCCGATGGCTGGGGTCTGAAAGCATGCTCTGGGATGAGCTGAACCCCCTGCTTTGAGTGAAGGCGAGGACCCAGCTTATTCCAGAGATATTGGTGGTTCACCTTGGAGGGGTGGACCTGGGAAGTCGGAAGACGGTGGATTTGCTGCTGGCCATGAAGTAGAATTTTTGAACCATTAGGGATTGGTGGCTGCAGACCATCCTCATCTGGTCCCAGCTGATCCAGGGACCAAGTTGGCCCGGTGGGGAGGGGGTGGCCCCTCTCAACAAGGCTTGCATCCGGGTCAATCAGGAGATGAGGACGATAATGCGGTCAGTAGGGGGGACCATGGTGAAACATATTCAGATTCAGGCCACTTGTCAGTTCATGGTAGCCGAGATGGGGCACTTGATCAAGCAGGAGTTACAGTGGTGGTTAGGGGCACTGGAGAAAGACTTGGAGGAAGTGGTGAGCAAGCGGCTGGGGGTCAGATGTTGTCTGTCCTGTGGAGTCTTGGCAGGATCACTAAGAGATGGCATAGTGGTAAGGGGAGGTGACGAGCTGAGTTCTTCTGAAGGGCTTGTGACACCCCTTTAGGTTGGCATGGAGGCAGACCTAAACAACCAGACCCAGGGAGGGGTCACAGTCCACCTGCAGCAGGTATATCTACTGCAAGGAAAACAGCACCTGATGGGGACAACCGTACAGCCTTGGCCCAGTATGACCACAGGGAATTGATCCTCCCAGATGCGCTCGCTACTGTTAAAATACTTGAATATCATTCAATAAGCATGGCTGTGGCCATTTCTGCCAAGACTTGTGTCAGTGTGGTTCTTTCCGGGAAAGGGGTTATGGAGGGCTACTAGATAAGTCCACCCTGCAGCTGAACCTCAGTGTACAGCCTGAGGGACTGTTCCTTATCTGACCTGTGGGATCTGCAACTGCATCTTTGACAGTTGATTGCACTGTGTAGGACTTGGGTTGGTTGTACCAGCAGGTATCACAGTGGGTTGATACTGTTTCCCAGTTGGTTGTACTGGGACTTCTTACCTTGCCCTCTTAATCTTTCCCTGGGTGGAGGCACCATGTGAATTCCCATCTCGAAATGTAACTCCAAGTCTTTGGGTAATGAATCCCCACAGGAGTTATAGATCCAGGCCCTCAACCTTATTTGAACCCATAAGGCAGGGTAGTATGTTGGTGATCACAGCTGTAGCATGTTGGTGATCACAGCTGCCCATTCCATACTGTAATAAAATATTGCAAAAAAATAAATAAAAAATCTGACTGGCTTGCTACGAAACCTTGAAGTTCTAGTGGCATCATAGTGCCACATGCGTTTGCTCTCACAGTTTTGTGATGTTGCAAGTACCTCTCAGTGTCTGAATTCTTAATAGTCAGAGGTTACACCAGATATTTTAATTTTAACTGAAACATGGCTCAACAGCAAAATACCCGACCCCTCTGTCTCCAACCCAGGGTATTCCATAATTAGGCAAGACAGAGCTGCCAGAGGAGAAGGTGTTGCCATATATATCCTGTCTTCACTCCAATGCACTAACATTCTCTCTACCTCCTTTACTTCTACCTATGAAGCCCTTGTTATAAGCATAGCATTGCCATCCTCCATCCCAGTCTTCATAGCAGGTCTCTGCTGCCATCCCGGTATCAAGCCCTCTGCCACCACCAAACTCATTACCTCAATAACGTCCCTCTCGCTAAGATGAGCTCTACCTGCTTGGAGATGTAAACCTAAACTGGTTGTCTCCTACTACTTCCAAAATACAAAGCAACATTTCTGCTCTTAATCTCGTGCAACTCTTCCATGAACCCACCCGCCTAAAACATAAAACTCTAAACCACTCCTTGTTAGACTGGGCCTCAGCTCCACCCCACCTTAAATCAGGCATCCTTCCAGATGCCAGCAGTGACCATCACCCAACCTTCCTAATCAGGAAAGACCATAGACTCAAACTTACACAAAATATTCCATCTCTGCTCCTTCAATTCCTTGACCTAAATCCCAATACTCCATGATCTTGCAGCTTCTGATTGGTCCCCAATAATTCCACCCTGTCTGTAGACCAAGCCCTCATGTATTTAAAGAACAGTTCCCTGCTTTCTGGAATGCTTTTACCCTTTCAAATGCACTAGAGTATGCGGTAACAATCTTCCTGGGTCACTCCTGAATTACTGACCTGCCTCAGAGAGAGAGAGAGAGAGAGAGAGAGAGAAGAAAGAGGAAACATAAGGACACTCAACTTCCATTAGATTGAGTACCGATGCTAAGAAATGCCTGCACAAAAGAGAGCAGACTAGCTAAGTCTGGATATTTTAAGTCAGCTTTTTCAACAATATTAACACCCCCAAATTCTGGAAAGTAGTCCATGCCCTCTTTTCCTTCCATTACACCTTCACCACCCTGTGCTTAAAATTAACAATACTTTGGTGTCCCACCCAGGCCTGGTAGCCAATGAGTTTAACTCTTACTACACTTCATGTGCCTCGGTCCTTCTAAACTCCCTCCCTCCCTTCCACTTCTCCCTCTCCTCCTCCCCTCTGCTCAAGCTTACTAGTCCCACAGGCCCTTCCTTCCTTCTCATTCTCTGCTGTCTCCCTTGATGATACACTCTCAGCCTTCCTCTCCCTCAGACCATCCAAAGGCTCATCCCTGGACGACCTTGTTCATGAACTCTGTTTCCTTTCTGCTCCAGCTATTGCCTTTCCTCTCTCCCCAATTCTAACCCTCTCATTTTCATCCTCATCTGTACCTTCATCCTGGAAACATGCAGTGGTTCTCCCCTCTTCCTAAGTTAGGCGACCCCACCTTCCCTGGCAACTATCGTCCCATCTCTCTACCCCCCACCCTTCCCAATCTCCAAAAACACTTAGATTTCCCCAAATTACCTCCTTTCTCTCTGACTCTTCCTTTTTCACCCTGTTCCAGTCTTGTTTTCACAAGAATCACTCCACCACCACCTCCCTTCTCAGACTCACTGATTTCATCCTCATCGGGATGGATACTGGTCTCATCACCTCTGCCATCTTTGTCAACCTCACCAAGGCATTCAGCACAGTCTCCCATGCCCTTCTTCTTGGCTTCCTTACAGCAGCTGGACTGTCTTCCCCTGCCACTAACTGATTTAGAGTCCATCTCACAGTCTTAACACAATCAGTCAAGATCCAGGATGCTATCTCTCCCCCCTCTCCATTATCACAGGAGTCCCACAAGGTTTTGTGTTTGGTCCCATCCCTCTTTCTATCTTCCTTAATGACTTGCCTTCAGTCTGCTTCCTGACCTCTATCCATATGCACACAGATGACACTGTCTTGTTTACCTCTGGAAAATGCCCTGTTGAAGTTGCAACCAACCTGCAGCATGACTTCCACCAGGTTCAGCTCTGGTTTGCTTCACATTAACTATTTCTAAATGTCAAGAAGACCATCTCCATGACCTTCGGTACTAGGCAGAGACCTTCTAGACTTTAATGCCTCCCTCTTGCACGCCTTTGGATGGGAAAACCCTTGAGGACATTTCCTTATTCAGATACCTGGGGTTAGGCTGGACAAACACCTCAGCTTCTCTGGCCACGCTTGAACCATCCTGAAAAACTGCACCCCAAGCTTGGTGCTTATACAGGAACCATAGTTGCATCCCTCCTACGACTAGGTGTGAACTTGTCCTGAAGATGATACTCTCCATTTTTGACTATTGTGATGTAGTATATGGTGCCACTCCCAAATCTTCCTTGACCAAATTGGACTCTCTCTTCAATTCCTTCTGTTGTTTCGCCCTTGATGCTTCACCCCATACTCATCACTGTGACCTCTACCATGCCCTGTCCTTCCCCCTTACCAACAAGTGTCTTGCCCACTGTGCAAAACCCACTTCCAAATTCTGGCTTGGTGAACCTCCCACTTACCTCTCAAGCATCCTTTCTACCCCTCTGCCTCCATCCCAGTCCCTCAGATCCTCAGACACTCCTACTCTGCCAGCCCCATTCCGTCAACTCTTATGGGTCAGTCTAGCTTCACCCATCGCTTCCCAAAACTCTGGAATGCTCTCCCCCCTCAAATTTGGTACTCCTCAACAACTTCCTCTCTTGCCTCTTACCTACATAACTATCTCTCCTCTAACTGCTTCTGCTTTAACCCACCATAACTTCCTGACATGTGCACATAAGAGCTGTCTCCCAAGCTCCTCACCTGTCCTCACCTTCTACTTCCCCCACATTTTAACTATGTTCTGCACCTTTTCTCCATCCCCCTCCTTCCTCTAGCAATGCTTCCACCTTGTCCTGTCCCCTGGCAGGGTTCTCAGCATCCTGGAGGGGTCAGTACTTGGGTCCTACCTCTCCCCTGTTACCTCCCCCCTCACTGCTTTCCATCCTACACCTCCGCCTGGTGCTGCCCCCTGGCAGGGTTCACTACATCCTGGAGGGGTTCACTTATGCGGTCTCCCTCTTTTCCCATCTCCCCCTCTTCTGCCATCTTCCCAACCTAATAATTCCTCTTCCACACTGACCCCCCCCCCCCGTTTCTCACTCCTTTTTCCTCACCTAGATCTGCCCTGGCAGGGTTCCTCAGCATCCTGGAGTGTACAGACCTAGGCATCCCTCCTTCTCTACTAACCTCTCACCCTTCATTTCCACTGTACCCCACTACATAGCACTTAATAGGTAGCCCTTACCTTCTAGCACTGTATGCACGTATCCTCTCCACTTTTGCCCAATCCTTTGTGCTGACTAGCTGCTGCCACTCATCTCCCAAGACAGCACCAAGTCCCACTCAAGTAAGCAGGTTTATCTTTATGCTGTGCCCGGTGTTTCCCGCCCCCTCCCCATCCCTCTGCTCCTAGACCTTGCACTTTATGTCTATAATTGTACAGTTCGGCCTATTTTTAACTGTAATGCCAATCCAGCTCTGTGATGGTGATATCATGATATTGTTGGTTCATGCTGTACCCTACCATTATGTACGTTCATTGTATTTGTATGCTTGTTCTCTGATGTAATTTCACATGTACCCACCCAATCAGGTCACACCATGAGACGAACAACTTGTTGTTCAGTGTGTCTTCCTGGTGAAACATTTCAATGAATGAATAAATAATGATTCTGTATTTTAATTACCCACCTGTGGTGATGGCATTTAACTTGTGCTGTTCAGCACTCCAGGGAAGGGGTAAACTCATGGTAACCTCAGATCTGTCCTGGCTGTGCCTTACTGCTTAATAAATAGCACAGTATTGCAAAAATTTGAAAATGTCATAACAAGAGGATCCTTTTAAATACTAGACCATTTCAATATTGTGCTGCGGACAAAAAAAAGGACAACTGGCCAGTCAAATTGGCTATTGAAATAAAGAAAAGTAGGACATGCCAAACACTGAGCGTACAGATATCCAATGTTCCATCAATAAAAATAAAGAGATATGAAAGCCTAGCTTCACAGGGAGCTGTTCACATGTTTCACAGATTGCTGCTTTGTCTAGGCATTACCAGTGGGTACGCAGAGCTGAGAACACCATTCTGTTTTAAGAGTCCCTGACGCCCCAGAGGAAATTTTGGGAAATCAGTCATAATGTATCCCAAATATTGATACTCAGCCACTTTAGTATACTAAGCAATTATTGTGTTTCAGATAGCCAGCAACTCTTTATATGGCTTGATTCTCTTTTATTCCACATGTACAGTACACTTGCGTGAAACAGCTCACACCTAATTAATAGTCTGCTTCATCAGGCATCTTTACATGAAGTATTAGTATAAATTGAATAAACTTTATTGAAAAAATACTAAGGTACAACATGTCCAGATAACAGAACCAAACAAGTAATAAACCCCTATTCCACCTCCCACCCACCCAAATCTCAACAAAATACGGTATAATAAAAGGGATCCATGACACCGGTGCAACAACAGATTCACTGATGTCCTCAACTGCACCAGGAACCCATCGACACCCCTGACCCAGACGCATCCCCGAAACAACTGGCAAGACAGCAACACTCAATGCGGGGGGGGCTGTGCCCCTGCACCTCCCTACTATAGATATCTAATTCCTTGTTGCACAGACAGTGGAGTTAGATATTTATCCCCCATCACCGAACAGTCAATCGAAGTGAAACCCCTATCACTGCTGATATAGGCACAGTGAGGGTTTCACTGTGGGGGTTTTGGTGTGCCAGTGTTGCTATAACAAAGGTATACCTAATAAAACCAGACATAAAAACTATTAACACCAGAGCAGTAGTAAAAGATAACAAACCAAGCTATACACAGGTCCCAGAAAGGAAAAGTACTCAGGTCACATGATACATAATAAATATCACCTATATTAGTATTTGATCGAATACAGAGGTCTATATTATATACAAGGGGCCTGATTCTAAAAGGATGGTGCAAGTCACCACCAAAGGTGACCTACACCAATTCCAATTACAGCAAGGACCCTGTGCCCAGTTCTGGAAGGTGCAGGGTCCCCAGGGCTAAGTCCTGAGATTTGCAACAAACCCAGAGGTACACCAAACAAAGGGTGTACCTGTTGGGATTGCCACAAGCCACATCCCCCAGACCTGACATGTGCAAGTGCCCCCTCATGCCTACTCCCTCTTGCATACCTAAGCCCCACAGGGCAATAACTGTCCCCCCCATGCCCCAATCCCCAAAGTGCCAGTCACATCCCTGCAGGGCTATCCCCATCCTTCCCCGAATGCCCCAACCCCAGTACATGCACATAATCACCCTGCAGGGCTATCCATGCCCCGTCCCCAATGCCCCAATCCCTGTACTGTTGCCACCCACAAACCACAGCCCCTATAGATGTTCAGGCACACCCATAACCCTGGTAGTCTAGTGGTCCACCACCTCCCCAACCTGGCAGTGAAAGACCACCCCGTCCCCCCACCCCTACCCAGCCGACGACTGGCATAGACCCACCTGTCACCACCATGACCAGCTGCTGACCGAGCACCACCAGAGCACGTATTACTGTGCATAGCGCATACTAACCTGCGGTGGAATTTTTTCCCTAATTGCTATGGTTACTGAGATATTGGCAAAAACGTGTTCCAAGGGTTCCAAGGGTGCCATCTCAGTGCTTTTTAGTTCCTGTATCTTGTAAATGATGCAAGACAAGGATCTGGTTGATTATCTCACATGGAGGTCTTGCTGTCATGATTACAACGACACCTGAATTTTTTTTCGTAGCTGCTATGGTTGCTGAGATATTGGCAAATTACTGTTACAAGGGTTCCTTGCCCTATAGGGCTGCTGTATGGCTACGTAGTTATGTGTAAGTGAGAGTGCAGGTCCCCGAGGGCCTGTGCTCCCATACACAAATACCATTACACAAAAAATGGGCAACATGAAGGGAGCACAGGGCCCAGAGGGCCCGCACTCCCACTAACAAATATCAGTTACCAGTTACATTACATTTTCTCAAAAAAAAGGGAAATTCATTGCAAAAAACTCTGTTAATGCATCAGTTAGGGTTAATAGCATAGCGACAAAAGCATGGAAATGTGGTGTTAGGATTACCACCCCTGCCACCCCACCCACCCCCTCCACACACCAACAGACGTTGGGGTGTGCCACGGGGTCATCAGGCCTAACTCTCACCCCATTCTCCTACACTGTGGCATGTCAGCTTGCTTACACATGGAATCTTTTATTTTTATGTATTTATTTTATTTACATGGAACCTTGTAAAAGAGCCTTGGCTCAAATGTACTTGTAATCCTAGATTCAAATAAAAAAAAGAAAAATAATGTATTTTATTTATTTCACAACTAGGATTACAATTACCTTTGAACCAGGGGTTCTTTTACAAAGGTTCCATGTCAAGTTGATTTGCTAAGGGTCACACAGTATGCAAGCGGGGGCTGTGGGATTCAAACCCAGGTCTCCAGATTTGCAGCTCAGAGCCTTAAACCACTGCGCTATACTACCTCCCTGCCTGATTTGACTGTGTCTCTATTGTGTTGTCCACTTTATCCACCTACTAGTGGTGGTGTCATCACACATGATGGGGAGGAGCTCCAGCCAAGCAAGAGCACATGAGTCACGACACTGTCTTTCCCACCACAGAGTAGACAGGCTGCACACTACAGCTTGGAGGAGTCGGTGAGCCCTGAACTCTCAATAGCAGTGTTGTGGTGGCATATTTTTGTTGGTCTGCTCTTAGTGAGTCTCCGTCTCCCTTGGTGGCTAAAGGGGCAGAGGGTGAGCTAGAAGCTAACTCGCAACTAGGCTACCTATTTACTCTAGTAGGCTCGCCTCACAAAAAAAAAAAAAGCACAAGCCCCCCCGCCCAGCAGAAAGCTAGGTCTAGCAGCAGCAGTGACAGCAGTGTGGCGGTCTTCTTAGGCCTTGATCAGTGCAGTGCAGCAGCAGCCAAGCAAGAAGCAAGCAGTACAGTTTGGGTGGGTTCAATTGGTGAGGTGACATGGTCGTGTACCACATTAAGGACCTGGGATGGTTGGGTCTAGCATCCAGCTTCTGGCAAAATGATGGAGGAGGAGTAGACTGAAAACTGGGTAGTTGGCATACCGGGCCAGGCTTCAGGTTCTGGTCCGATGGCCAAGTAAGTAAGCAAGCAATAATATCTGACAGGGTGGGTGGTATTGGGCAATACCAGACCACCAGGGGCTTAATGAGGCCCGACACTGCAGGCCACTGAAAAAATTCAGGATCGGACAAGAGATCACTTATTACATCCAAGAATAGGGCAGGAGACACAACATGGTGCGACGGACAATAAAATAGTATTTTCAACTATTTATTCGGATACATTTTTTGAAATCAAAGGAACTGTACTTAAACGCTGGAATGTGTTACAAGCCACTACGATGGGAAAGAAAGTTTTTCACAACCCACCAATGGTGGTACCTAAGAGAAATAAGACTCTTGCAAACAGATTAACAAAGTCAAACCATAAGATACCAGAAAATAGAGCCCAACATTTTATATCAGTATTAGATTTAACAGGAAACTACCAATGTGTTCACTGTACCCATTGTCATAACACATACAAGGTGAAGAAGATCAGAAATTCAGCAAGCGACTAGGATATTAAAATTCAGCAGTTTATTAACTGTCAAAGTGAGGGAGTGATCTATGTTCTAAAGTGTCCTTGTGACAGGTTATACATTGGGAAAACAGGGAAAGCATCAAAAATACGAGTAGGAGAACACAAAAGTGACATAAGGAGAGGGTAAACATAAGTCACCTGTGGCAAGACATTTTCTAAAGGCTTGACATCAGATCCTACACTTAAGATTCTTTGGCCCAGGGAATGTGGAGCCAGACCCTAGAGGGGGAGATTACAGGACACAGGCATTGACTAGGGAAGCTTATTTTATTGATAGATTAAATGCAACAAATCAAGATATCGGTTGAATGATTCTATCAATTGTCAAGCTATTATTTAGAATTTATGCAAATGGACAAAGATTGTTTATAAATCAAAACTTCAATTTTGCTGTCAGGATTCAATATGTATATCTATTAATACTGTTATGGCATTTTGGTCCTGATCAACCTTTCAAGTTGTGAACCCCCCCCCCTTCCTAGTCTCAGTTTTAGACAATTTTAACAGCTGATTAGGTACAGGAGGCCTTTATATATCTATAATTTTTTTGGAAGAAGTACAAGGAGGGATGAGTGTATTTTCAGCATACGTAAGAGATATGGATGTAAGAATTAAATAGACTGGGGAGTTTAAGATATTTGTATCTTCAATAACATTTTGATATATCCTAATAGTCACTGTCTCCATGGCTTTTCAGTTTCAATTTTAGGTTAATAAGATGTTTACAACATCATTGGAGTTGACAATTATCTTTCTGCATATCCTGGCCTTACCCGACGATGCTTGCAGGCCTTCTATTTCCACCTCCTGGCCAATTGGGTTTCCCATTCCTGAGTGGGATTTCGGTGATGCAGCCCTATGCACGAGATTACCTGTTCAGTAGAAACATTAGCATTACCTGTCAAGGTGTAAAAGGACTTGTGGAATCATAAATTTACAGGAAAAGAGAAAAACACTTTAGCAGTTAAATATAAGGGACACCGAGCTACTCTTTTCAGTGCTTGGTGCTATCTCATGACGGGTTGGGCGCACAGGGCTCTTGCGCATTGGTCAGTTGACCATACGCGCTCCCCTACACCCAGTTCCCTTGCAGGTACACTATTTAAACTGCACCACGGCTCCTTGCAAACAAACCTCCATTACTAGAGAGAGCATGGAGGGGGACCACTGAATCTTAAACTTAAAAGTTTTAAAAGTGAGTACACTCTAGATTCTATCCTTCCTTACAAAGTTATTGCATATATAAAACAGAGATTATAAATGCCACTTCAGCACTTTTTGTTTTCCCCAGCACAAATTAACAAGAGACTTACAAAACGCTGTTCAGCAGATAGTTAGGGAGATTTTTTCCTGCAATGAAAACATATATTTAACAGCCTGCTGTTATAGCTAAAAATAATAAAAAGACATGGGAAATTGGTTGTTTATCTAATCCCTTTTCTTTAACAGAATGCTCCAACTGTTTGATATGAATGCAAAGATTTGCAGGTATACTTTCTGTATTATTCTGAGGCAATTTCAAACGTGGAATGGAATAGCTGGTGATTAGAAGAGACATGGTTGGTTGAATACTTGTGCAACAACAGGATGGAATAAGGAACTGGTAAACAATGCATACAGTACATTATGGACGGGGCCCCTAGTGCTCGGTGGCAGCATTTTTTCTGATTTCTGCGGCAGGCCTCCTAGGCTTCTGCAGTAGCACTTTCTGATTTCTGTGGCAAGATTTATTCATTTCTGTGGCAGATGCAGTCTTGCCATTGGCTAAAATATGATGTGATATCATTGATGAGCTCACTTGCCAAGCATAGAGGAGGGGCTCCGGGATAAACAAGGTGGGTTCAGAAGCCTAGCACTATGGAAAAACTGTATATTTGAATGAAATTCACTAAAAACAGTGAATTCTGTGGCACTATATGAATTCTGCAGCATGATCCAAATTCTGCAGAAAATTCCACAACCGCAGAATCGCAGGATTCCAGGGGCCTTGATTATGGAGCACAATGCTGAGGAGTGCTTAAGAGATTGGTGAACAACAGGGTAACATGACTTAATTTTCACGCTTGCTTTTTAACTTTATAGTCCTATGAAATGGCTTTCTAACCCTCCCCGACCACCACTAGGAGTGGTAATTAGAAATGGGAGCTGAAAGGTTGGAAGCACCAATGGGTGATAAATATAAACGAGCTACTAAATGGAGTATAGAAACATAGAAACATAGAATTTGTGGCAGTTAAGGACGCTTGGCCCACCTAGTCTGCCAATTTGCCTGATGGATAAGCTGCAGATTCTAGTTAATCAGCAACTTACTTCCTCCTACCCCACTAGAATTGCCTTATGCCTGTCCCATGCATTCTTGAATTCTCCCACTGTTCCTGACTCCACAACCTCCTCAGGAAGGCTGTTCTATGCATCCACAACCCTCTCTAGAAATACTTTCTAACATTATCTCTGGGCCGTCCCCTCTATCTTCAAATTGTGCCTTGTTCTTGCACATCTCTTCTTCTGAAAGATGCTACCCTCTTGTACTTTTGTAATTCCCTTGAGGTACTTGAAAGTTTCTATCATGTCCCCCCACCTCCTTTCCTCAAGGGTATACATATTAAGCTACTTTAGTCTGAGTACGATGGACATACATTCTGGAGAGAAAAAGGAAAATGTGTACTGACTAAAGTAGGAAAGGACAGAATGCAGGCATGTGACTAAGGGACCAAGAAATAGAGGACCAATGTTTGCATCTTGAATTTTCAGAAGTATTTGTTGAGAAAAATACAGGGAGGAATTTGGCACATTAATTAAATACAAGTCAGCATAGAGGGTTGAGGTGCTGGTGCTTTACCTCGATCCACGCCGGTGACCCGGGTTCGAAAACGGACTCAGGGCAATGGGGGTCGGCAGGGGGTCGGATAATGTGTAGAAACAGTGTCTACCTACTGAGGAAGGATGTTTATCCGAAACGTTTGGGTTAAGGAACACTGTAATGAATTGATTCCTGAAAATGCATATAAAAAAAAATTGAATTATAAAATTAAAAAAAATCAGATTTTTGAAACAGTTTACACTTGGTGAGTTGGCTCAGTTGTTACCAATTTGTTGCCCAGTTTAAATAGCCTTGATTGGTGCGGAACTACTCCCTTACTGAATATTTTTCCTTTAACCGACGTTGGCAGTTCTGGACCTTGAATTTTTAAGTTTGACATATAAGTGTGCCATATGTTGTGAAATCATATGCACAGCTGTCAAACTCAGACAGCAGCAAATGGTACAATCTAATGAGCTCCTAAATTTGATTAGGTCTTTGGAAACTCAGATTTCACATTCTTACTCCAACAGTTTATTTAAAAAACTAACTATCAGGAATGGTATCATGAACTAAATAGAGCAAAGACAGCATATAATATAATTAGATCCAAACTCAATTATGTTTCCTTCTGGGAATGCACAGGTAAGATCTTTGCTATGCTATCAAACAGCAGGAGACAACTAGATCTATCAAATGCATATATGATCCCACAAATCAGAAATCAATAACCGACCCCAAACAAATAGCTGGAGAGTTTTGTAAATTCTTTTCTACCTTATGTGGTATTGAAGACCCTAAGTCTAGAGATCAGGAGATAAATGAATATTTAGATTCCAGTGATCTACCAGGGTTAGATTCTAAAGGCTGTGAATTTTTACTTTCTCCTCTTACAGTGCCCAAATTACATTCTGCTTTGACTGCTATGGCCAATGATAAAGCCCCCAGCCTGACATTTTTTCTGTTTTATATTATAAGACTTGTTCTGATATATTATTACATCACCTACTTCGAGTGTTTGAAGAAGCATGCAAATTTGATGAGCTACAGTAGATACTTCCATGCAAGAATCTAGTATTTCCCTTATACTGAAAGCTGGGAAGGACCTTACCAATGTAAAGAATTTAGACCTATATCCCTTTTGAATATAGATTTTAAAATCTTGAAACGTGCTCTTGCCTTTCAGATTCAGAAAAGATGGTCTAAATTGTAAGCCCAGAACAGATGGGCTTTATGTCTAACAGACACTGTACGGATCACCTTAGAAAGGTTCAACATTTAATTTCTGCATTGAGATAGATAAGATTCCCTGTGATTCGTGCCTCTCTCAATGGTGAAAAAGCTTTTGATGAAGTTTCATGATGATATCTTTTTCGTGCACTTGAGAAATTTGGATTCCCCGTAGACTTTGTTAATTGCTTAAAATTGGTATATACTCATCCCACCTCTAAAATTAGATGTAAAAAGGTTTTTCCTTCTTCCTTATGGTAAAACAATGGGGCACATCAAGGATGTCTCCTTTTCTATTTAATTTATACATTGCATCCCTTATTCGACATATTAAATTCAACCTGCATATTATTGGCATAAATACAGGATCCCGGCAATACAAGTTCTCAGCATACGCCGATGATCTTTTGCTGCATTTAAGAGACCCACATAAGTCCCGAACTCATATGTTAACCAAAATTAAAAGATTTAGCTTGATTTCAAATTATAAACTAGATATAAAAAAATTTCAAAAAAATATAGACAAGATGCACATTCTACCATTAAACAAGTATACAAGCAAATACAATAGTTCCCCTTTGTGTCCTGCAAAGTTTACTAAAGAATTATTATGTCTTGGTGTTTATATTTCCACTTCTGATTCAGTTCTGATTCTGAAGAATGATACTCTTCCTTTATGTCTAATTAAATCAGATTTTAATAGATGGGACAAACTACCTTTTTCTCTTTGGGGTAGATTGAGTTTAATAAAAATGAATATATTACCAAGGATACTGTATCCTATAACAATGCTAACAATTAATTTCACATCCAAAAGGTTTGCTGACTTACATAAACTATTTTCAAAATTTCTCTGGTTGGGACTTAGACCTAAACTGGGATATCTTAAACTGACTGCTCCTAAGCAGTTAGGGGGGTTGATTGCACCTGGTTTTTATGGCTATCATCATGCAGCACAAGGATCTACGTATTTTCACTGGGCCTCTCAATGTCAATCACATCAGTCTCAGAACCAGATTGGACCAATACTGGGAGAGAGAGGTATAATTTCTGACAATAAACAAATGGCTGAGGTTTTTAATGACTTCTACTGCAGTGTATATGACAGGGGCCAAACTTTCCACCGAACTGCATATATAAAACCTAATGATGAAAATCATCATCAGGAAATTACTGAAGAGGAAACTGAGCAAAAAATAAAGGCATTGAAATCAGAATCATCTCCAGGACCAGATAGAATATCTGCTGGAATTCTTAAAATGATGTCCAGATACATTACATCCCCGCTAAAATTTCTGTTCAATCAATCTTATATGCAATCCAAGGTACCTGCTGATTGGAAAATAGCTCATATTGCCCCAATTTTTAAAAAAGGAGTATGAGAACTAGTGCAGAACTATCATCCAATTAATCTAACAAGTGTGATAGGAAAAGTGATGGAGAGCATAATTAAAGATAGAATATCAGAACAAAGTAGCATGGACCACGATCAACATGGGTTTGTTAACGGTAAAGGTGTACATCAAACTTGCTTGTTCTTTATGATCAGATAAGTGCACACTTGGATAGTAATATACCATGTGATGTGATATATCTGGATTTCTATAAAGCTTTTGACTGGTGCCACATTGGGCAATAGCAGATAGAATGATAAAATTGGTATTCCCACTTCTACAGTGAAGTGGGTAATAGATTAGTGTCTGAGAGGAGACAGTGTGTTACAATAAATGGACATCTGTCTGGTGAAGGGTCTGTCATAAGTGGGTACCCCAGGGCTTCGTCCTGGGCCTGACATGTTCAATGTTTTACGTCTGATACTACACAAAACTGGAAGTACAGTTATAAAATATGCAGATGATATAAAGTTAGGTGGCCCTTGTACCACTGAAGTGGAAGTAGCAAGACTTCAGCAGGATTCGAATGATATTTTCCTCTGGACCCAAGAATGGGATATGAAATTGAACATAGAGAAGTGTAAAGTGCTTCATCTGGGAAGACTTAATAATAAATTGAATTATTTTTTGGATAGTGCTCCACTTAGTAAAACTGTTAGTGAAAAGGTCCTGGATATATATATATATATATGTGACAATTTAAATACACAAAGGCAAGTTATGGAAGCTACAAATAGGGCCAACAGAGCAGTATGGTCTATAAAGAAAATTATTGTGTCCAGATCCAGTAGTGTCCTTGTTGCCTTATATAGGGCATACGTTCACCCCCATCTTGAGTGTTCATCTGAGATTTGGAACCATTGTAAAGTTTCTGAAAGAAATAAGATGGAACAAGTACAGTGTCGCTTTACAAAAAAAGTTGATGGTTACAGTAGCATGCTTTATGCAGAAAGATTACATTCCTTACGACTTATGTCTTTGAAAGTACGCAGGGCACGTGGGGACATTCTGTTTCTGTATGATGTACTTCAAGATCCTAGACTGATGTGTGATTTAGATATAACCTTCAAAGAAAATAATATGGAAATAAGGGGTCATGCAATACAAATTAAAGGAAAGACGTTTAGAATGAATGCTAGGAAATATTCATATATGGTTAGAGTGGTAAATCTGTGGAATTCGTTGCCATAAATCTGGTATACAGCCTAAAGCCCTCTTTTTTCTTAAATCTTCTATGCTTCCATTACAACTGAAAGACTGATCTATAGGTACCTCACTAACAATATTTAAACAGTTTCAAAGAAGCTTAAAGGTTTCACTTTGTGACCCCTGGAGCAACCCTGTGGCTGAATCCGAATTTCAGATTGCATAAAAAAAAAACCTCTCAGAAATGTTAACTGGCAGTCTCATGGCATTGAATCCCCCGTACAGTTTCTTCAGTTGGTTAGTCTGGTCTTTTTTCTAAACTGAAGAAGGAGCATAACTCAACTAATAGAGATTGGATTGATTACCACTGAATATGGCATCTGCTCTTTGTTGTTTTAGGTAATCCAAAAGCTAATAGCACCCATTCTTCTCCTTTATTCACCCTTCCCAAGCTTTCAGTTGAGCGGCGTGCTCTTTCCAAACTATATACAGATACACAGCAGATTTGGGCGTACAAATATGGCCCCCATCTCAATATTGGTCCAAAGTTTTGAACCTTCCTTTATCTGAATGACAATGGCAATCTATATGGTTAAACATTCATAACTTTATTAAATTTGATGGATATCGGTTCACCCAATACAAAATTATACACGGGATCTACAATACTCCTTTTAAGTTATATAAGTGGGGTATTCTTAATTCTCCTGTTTGTATTAGACATCAGCAAGGGTCCGGTACACTGGTTCATATTTTATGGGATTGCCTTAAAGTGCGTACTTTGTGGACAAAAATAATGGATTTAATATTTCGCAATCTGGGAATTAGGGAACTTTTTTCTAAACATAACTGCATTTTGGGTCCAATTGATCAGCATTTAACAGGGAATAAATGTTTCTATTTTATGTTAATTACCATTGTAGTTAAAACAAGCATTTGTCAATGCCGAACGTTCGCTTGCAGGTATTTGCAGTGGTGTTTGGCATGTATGGTGCTTTACCCTAATGCCCTGTGCGATTGCTGGTATTTGGACAATAAATTGTCAGCATGACCTTTTTGTTAGCCCCATTGTCCGCTACATAGACAGAAACACGTTTTGGGCAGGATGTGAAAAATGACAGCTGTACTGCTCATAAGGAAGTGTGGTAAAATGGCAATGTTGAAAATCTGGAGTGGAAATATTGAAAATTCGCAAACCTAGGAGCGTGCGTGGGAACTGTGCAATGCACGCTCATGAAACAGTCATTGTTAGAAATTTTTTCACCAATTGTCAACATTGGCATTTTAAAACCTCTGCTAATGAACAGTGTCACTGTGATTGTCTTACTGTGTGCCATATATTGATTTTGCACACCGACTGCGCCATTGTGCAATTACATAGGTGGAAACACGCTTTTGGGCAGGATGTGGAAAATGACAGCTGTACTGCTCATAAGGAGGTGTGGTAAAATGGCAATGTTGAAAATATGGGTAAAAAATTTGAAAATTCACAAACTTACTGACGTCATGAGGAACTGCACAATGAACACTCCAGAAAACAGTTATTTTTAGGAATTTGTTCACCAAATTTTCAACATAGCCATTTTAAGATCTCTGCTCATGAACAGTGACACTGTGATTTTCTTAATGTGTCCCATACACGGAGTTCACATAGCGACTGTGCCATTGTGCGCTACATGGGCGGAAACACGTTTTGGGCAAGATGTGAAAAATGACAGCTGCAGTGCTCATAAGGAGGTGTAGTAAAATGGCAATGTTGAAAATCTGGAGTGGAAATATTGAAAATTCGCGAACTTACGAGCCTGCGTAGGAACTACGCAAGCAGCTCGTAAAACAGTCATTTTGAATTTTGCGCAAATTTTCAACATGGGGTTTTGGAACCCTTTTCATGAATGATGTCACTGTCATGGTGTTATTCAAGCCTGAAGGGTGATTTCATGCAGTGACTCGCGCAGTGCCCTACTGAAATCACCCGCCGGGGAACGCTCATGACAGTGACATCATTCATGAGAAGGGTCCCAAAACCCCATGTTGAAAATTTGGTTAAAAAATTCCAAAATGACTGAGATATGCAATAAAGTTGAACACCCTTTCAGCCCATTGTACAGCTTACCTGCATTTCCTCAGTTCTGAGGTCGCTTTTGAAGAGTGCAGACGTGTTCCCGTCCAGAATCATCGCACCAGAGTCTGGAGGTAAGTATGGGGTGAGGGGTGTGGGAGGCTGGTGCGCAGTGGGTGGGTGGTGCGGGTTGTGGGAGGGGGCTGGGAGACACGCATGGGACCGCTTTTTATTTTACAGGATAAAAAAAACGACAATCGCGATGTTTGCCATGCTGGGGTGGGCTCTCAACATGGCAGAAGATGGCTGAGGGTACGAGGAGCCGACGGGGATTGGGCAACCGTCGGCAACGGCGTTGCCACGCTGGGGGTGGGCTTCCAGCGTGGCACCAAAGCTGGGGGTGGCATGACGCGCGGGGAGCTGGTGATGAGGGGGGACGGCGGCGGTAAGCTTGCATGGCAGCAGTGTTTTCCTTTTGAACAGAGGAACACCGCTGTCATAGAGCTCCGCACCTATTGGTGCATCACCGCCATGCCTGCTCAAGGGAGCAGTGCATTGGATGGGAGAGGCACACCTCCAAAGTGTGCTACTCTCCCAAAACGTTCCTTGCGCTTGCACACAAGCGAACATAAAAATTATACTTGGACACTGAATGTATCATGTTCTCTCAATTTCTGAGCGGTATGAGGGAATACTTTGGATTTTAAGATTTGAAAGAATGCTGGCTTCTATAAGGAATAATTTCCCTGCTTATACTAGAGGATGGATCCTCTAGAATACCGGTTTACCACTTTACCTCTTTAATTTTGTCTATACAAGATTAGTTGAGTCATAGGCTTTCTTTTTTTTTACTTTCTATTTTAGCCCCCTGTCACCATGCCTAGACCCTCTCTCTCTCAGGACTCCCAGTGCACCTACTCAGGCTATGCTGACAGGACTGGGGATCTCTCCATAAATACCCCATTCTGATACATCAAGAGGCTTGCATGAGCCCCCCAGGTGGGGCAGAGGAGGCCTCCCCTTACCTCCCCCAAACTTCAGGGATCATGCACCTGGAGTCTCCCCCGGTTCCTCTGCAGTTACAATGGTGTGGGAGCCCATTGCCTGGCCCAGACATGGAGTCTTTTTCCTTGTTTCTAGTCCCTGACCCTGATGGAGTCAGCACACAGGGAGGACCAATGAGACAGAGGCACATAGAAATGCACCTCCACTCCGGTCCTTGGCCAATGCCTGACCCTCCCTACTATTCTGCTTCCTCGCTGCACCAGCACCACCTATGGTCACCCAGGTGGTTGTGGTATTGTAGCGAGGAGAACAACCCACCCCTCCTAGTGAAGGAGAGCAGCCCATAGAGTGCTCAGTCTTTCTCCCCCCAGCTGGCCCTCTGACAATCTAGGCTCATTACCAAACCCGGGTTGCTGGCATCGGAAGTGGTAGCGCTACCGCTGCACCAGTGGGAAGGCGATAATAAGGTTTCTTGATATTATATTTTTCTGCCCCGGTACACTCTTACCCTAGCATGAATGCATATTTTTTTGGATGATAAGGTGAGATTGGGTGGGGATTTGGAATGGTCTTTCATTGCATAATAATTTGCACTGTCATGCTATGGTGTGTACATTTTATTTATTATATGTTATATGAGAGGTATGACTCATACACACCTTTGCCTTCTTCAATAAAATGTATCTAATTGGAAGGTGACCTATAAGGTGTCAGCATGGATCAGTTGGTAGCACATCCACCTCTGGACCAGAAGGTCATGGGTTCTCATCCTTCACTGGGACTGGGCTTGCACCTAAAATGCTGGCATCCAAGTGCAGTATTAGGGGGTGCTGTACTGATGGGATGTGCCGTCCTTCAGACGAGATGTTAAACCAAGGTCCCTTCTACACACCCTGGTGCTGTCCTAGTGGGTGTCCAGGTGGAAGTAAAAGAACCCAGGGCACTCTTCACAAAGAGTAGGGGACATTCCCAGTGTCCTGGCCAGCATTCCCCTTCCCATAAACTGGTTCATGCAATTGTCCAGGCTGTGTGTGGGTGTTGATCTTGTGATATGGCCACCACCACACATTCAGTCACTTCACTACTATTAGCATTGCTTGTAAAGTGTTTTGGGATGCACTGTGTATGACAAGTGCTATATAAACACTGATTCTTCTTCTGGAATTGAATGAGATGAAGAAGGATGAACTTTTGGACACCATTGACTAGCACTGCAAAAAAGAATGGGAAGAAGTACTGTAAGATGCCACATGTATGCAGAACTTTGTATCAAGCCACTGTGCATGATACTCAGTGATTCCAACAATGCAAACAATCAGACAAATTGTAATATATCCAAACTATAAATGATAGTGCAAAAGTATCCATGGTAAAATCGTTCCTCTGTTCATGTCACTAATGAAAACACCAGCAATAGTTGATTTAAAGTACATATTGTTTATTTTCCCTTTAAAGCTATCATACTTCAACCAAATATTCTGCATTAACAGATTCTTGTTTTTCTTAGATTCAGATTTAACCCATCAAAAATACTGTCCTAGTGTTTATTATGTGCAACTACATCTGTCTGGTGCTGAAAAGGCAGGGCTGTACCCCACAGGGCATCTGGGGGTGATAGGATTATGGACTAAGGACCAGCAAAGAGATAGCATGAAGGGACTCTATAGCCAGGTAGAGGCCTTTGATGCTGGTGAAGGATATACAGTTGGTAGGCCTGTAGGAGGAAGAATATGTTAAAAATTAGAGCTGAGTGGCTGGCTTGGTGGTGCTGAGGGCTGAGATGCTGGATGCCTTTCCTCATGCTACGCCGGCGACCTGTGTTCAGGAACGGGCACGGGTCGCCAGGGGTCAGCAATAGAGGAGAGGGATTGAGCATCCAATGGACTGCTCTCCAGAAGGAGAGGGGTCTCCAGCAGTTGGCATTTAACTGGCCCAGAGTGGCAGCTGGGGGGCAGCATGCCGATGCTCCAGAATGGGGGGGGGGGAGAAGAGGCAGACGCTGGGAGGATTGCTTGCAGATGCGTGCGCACTCTCTCTCCATGGGCGTCATTGCATGCCTCATCTCTCTAGGGGGATAAAAACAGAGGAGAAAAAGTGTCTCAGGAAACTGGATGAACCCAGTCCTCACAGGTGCCACTCCTGTGAACAGCAGGAACCTTCAGCACTGGATCCATTTTGGCAGGTTGAGGGATCCTCACTGCCCGCCACGGGGAGTAAGCCATGGAGGAAGCTGGAAGGTAAACTGCGAGCAGAAGACAAGGCTGTGGGATCAGTTGAGATGGAGTGCCACCCAGACAAAAGGAGTATAAAGAAACTAACTAAAAAAATTGGAGATGAGTCTTATCTCCCAGTAAGGCATCAAGAATATATATATATATTTTTTGTGTGTGTTTAGATAGGAAGGAATATTGTTTCAGCTAAGTGGAGCTGGGCATCTGACCACTTCTACTTTTAGGAGAGCTACCCCACCCCATGCTGACACACACTGGTAGCATCCTGCACAGAAATGAATGGGCGCGATCAATCACATATATTTTTTATATTTCAAAGGGCCACTTGCTACAGTCAATGCCACTTCTCAGCTAACAAGGCTCTTTAAAACATAGAATCTGACCCCAAGGCAGCAGGCTCCCACACTCTGAGCACATGGGGTGGGGCGGGTAAACTAGGAAAATGAAGGGATTAGGCAGCCAGCTCCACAGAGCTAAAATCAATCTCTTCCCTCCCGAAAATGCAAGAACTTCAGAAATGATGTCTGCGTTCCTGATGTCTCACCGCCTGGTAATGCGCCATTTATTGCCTTGAGTACACGTTGTGCTCCATAAATTTAAAATTGTGAACATAATATACAACGAACTGAGGCACCATACACACTGATCTTGGAAAAAATTAAGAGCCAAGATGACCATTGGGATCTGAAAATATGTGAAGCTGGCACAGAGCATTAAGAACAGAATGGTTAACACAAGCTGATGGTTGTAAAAACCCAAATAACATTTTATTAATGGGAACAAAATGCATAACTACTCAGCTGTTTTTGAACCAGACAAGACAGAATGTTCAACTGAAGTAAAACTTTCACAAGACTACTACTTTACAAAATGTTCTTCCATGCCCCTTTAGTCTTGAGAAGATCTGTTATGAAATTAGAATGTTTTAAACATACCCTCTCTATAACAGTTACTCAAAGGGACACAGTCTCTGACCCTTCCAAAAGCACTGTCCTATAAAGGCTTTAATAACAAGATGAGTAACGTCTATAGACACAAACATTAGCGTCTTGTCCGGAGTTGTATAAATGTAAGTGCTGGCTTTCCTTTTTTTCCGTTAGTTTTATTCACAGTATTCAGTATCAGACATAACAGACAACTGAAGGTTGATTAGATAAAACAGCTGGATCATTTAAAACCTAGACAAATTTCATATGACTAACACAGACAATTCAATAAAGGCAGTTGGGAAGCGAAATTGGCTATTGGGAGACAAAGTAGTCTACCATGTCAACCAGAGAGAGGAAGCAATATGTAGCAGACAGGTTCATTCAAAATACACAATTTATCATCACATAGCAGGGGTGGGACTACAATTCACAAGTAGCAGAGTCATGTGTGTGTGATGAAACTCCTGCCCCTTCAAAAGCAAGGATAAACTGCATATTCGGAGTAAAACCATTGTATATTCAATTTATACTACATCAGTTTACTAGTTATAGCTTTTAAATCTGCTGTTTGCATGAAGATTTAGTGTTTTCTTTTTTATTTCCACTGTGGCCTTTCGTACTGCACAAGGTTATTGCAATGTCATCAGCATTGAGAAAGCTGTTCTCTGATTGGTTCAGCATGCATTTGTGATATACCCAATTTTGCAAGACAATATTATTTTGCTATGTTATGTCATGATAACACTTTTTATCTTGTTATTAGTATAGCCTGCTGTACAAATCTAGAAACAAAACTGTAAAATACCATTAAAATAAATAGCATTTTGCTGTGATATATTTAGAGTTATACGTGAGGAGTAAAAATAGAATATAGTATATAGTTAACCCTTGTTGTGTATGGAAATCCATATAAAGCATTTTATTGTTGAAGGACAGTTTGAATGTCATTAAAAGGTATTGTAGTATTGGTCTGATGTCACAATTATAGTACAACAACTTTCCACCTTGGAAGCGTGTACCTACTGTATTCTCCTTGTGCCCTGCTTTTCAAATTATATCACCCTGGCACAGCTCAAACCACATTGAAACACAGTGCATTTAAAAACATGCTTTCTAGTAGGCTGTTGAAGTTTCTAAATATTCAGATTTTACCTTTCAACAATCATGCAGATAGATGAGTGAGTGAGTGAGGGAGAGGTGAGCTGGAGGCTGGCGCGATCCCTATCACTCCCCCAATAAAAAACGAATTATTTAACCATATGCTATATAAAGTAGTAAATGGTCAGCCCTACACCAGCAAGGACTGTGTTCCTATCTCGGAGTTGAGATGATGTGGAGACCTCTCGAGCTTCATTCTGCAGGACCCTATGATGTCATCTCAATCACTTGATGGTGACACAACCGTATAGTGAATGGTGGAATGCAGTTGTCTATGGAAAACCATTCACTGCAAAAAGTCATTCTGCTGCTGTAGTGATGTCCTCATTAACGCAGAATGACTTTTTGTTCTCGATAATGATGATGTCATAATACAAGGGACTCCAGCAGCAGTTGCGATTCATCCTTGAGTTGCTGTGTGAGAGTTGTGCATGTGCTGGGCAGTGGCAGTTAATCAAAAATGGACAGCAGAGCTGATCTAAAAATGGAGAAAAGTGATTTTTTTTATTTTATAGTCACCATACACTATATAGAACAGTGTATGGTAACTATACACTCACTTGGCTATTCTTCCACCTTGTGAATACAATGTTGACTTAGGGACCTCTTGAGATTCGCTCTCAGAGGTCATCGGTTGGCATTGTATCTGCTCGGTAGAAGAACAGCCTTGTAGTATATGGATATCCATACACTATCCTATAGGTTGAGAATGGTTGCCCACACACTATTCTATATGTTTTATTTATTAATATTTCAGATGACACCTTTGAGCCTTAGGCTCTTTTGCAAAGATTCCATGTCAAGGAGACAAGGACAGGTAGATATCACATAGCAACATCATCAACAAATGGAACTACAGGAACAGATAATAAGGTAAACAGTAGAAGCAGCCAAAATGCATTTTCTAGGAATTTAAGTGAGTGCAATTTATACAATACAAGTAGTAAGGCAAAAACAAATTAGCCAAACAAAGCCATGTCATAGTCTAGACATGCAAGGCGAGTGGTACAAGCTGTAGGGCAGTACACCGTGCAGATTGTACAGGGTATACCTAAGGAAATTGCAAAGGAGGTTGAAGCAGAGGCAGTAGGTAAGTAGGTACAGGGTGCAGCACCAACTACTTACTTAATAATGGTAGACTTAATGGGGAGGAGGGAAGGCAGTTCAGAGAGCTTTGTCTTGGGAGGATTGGAGAGAAAGAGGAAAGGGTAGAGGAGTGGGGAGCTGGTAAAAGAAAGAGGAAGGTGGAGGGATAGAGGGAGGGGAGAGTAGGGGGAGTGAGAGTAGGGTATATGGTAGATGGAGAGTGGTGAGAGGGAAACAGAGAGGGGATGAGAGGGAAAGGGAAAAGGGAGACATTCCACCCTTCCTCCTAGAGTGGGGTAAAGGAGGAGTAGGTGTTGATGGAGCAGGGAGGGGAGTATTACGAGGGCCAGGCCTAGAACAGGATTATATGAAGCAATGACATGAGGCACTAGCCACTAGAGATGGGTGAAATGGCCCCAATTCGGTCCACGAACGAAGTGATTCGTGGAGTTAAGGCGAATTTGCGAACTTCTACTCAATGCAAAGCAGAGTACTTTGCGTTATGATGAGTAATGTGAAGTCCATTGAAAACAATGACTTTGCGTTACTCCGCCTTCCCAAACCACTACTCCACCAATTCTTAAGGAGAAGTACATTGAAAACAATGTACTTCGCCTCATTTCACCTTGTTTTTAAGCTCCAAAGGAGAATTTTGCAGTGATTCATGGGATTTCAGGTCACATGGGCTCTAGATTGTTCTGCACAGCCTCAGTTTGGGGTAGTATGTGTAGGAAGCTGTAGTAGACAATCTGTTCTGAGAGCTCTCTGCGATTCAAACTTTCTAAAAGCTGTTAAAAAAGCCTTTTTGAGTCATTTTTTTTTGCTGAAACTTTAGCTCATCGATTATAGGAAACCCTCCTGTGCTCATATCATCGAGTGTTTATTGTTTGTGTGTGGATTTTGAATGTTAATGTACAACATTCAAGTCTGTGTACTGAGAGACAGTGGAAGTGTGCTTTGGGGAAGGGGCGTATCTGTGGTGTATGGAGATTAACTTGGAGAAAAAGACAGTGCTTTCTGTTTTGGGGATATTTTTCTGGTATAACTGTGTTAATGTAAACACAGTAATATTTTCAATAATTCTTGCCATTTTTTTGCTGATTGTTGTGGTGCAGCAGTGCATAGTTTTAAATTGTTTAAAACGTGTGGTTATATTCCTGAAGTTTTCAAGTTGCTATGCATTACTTATTGTGTGTGTGAGTATGTGTGACCCATGTCATCAAATCAAACACCTTTTATTGTATCATGTAATAATGTCAGCAATGTGAACCTGCTATCTACTGCAGTTGTATGATTTTTGTACTTTTTGTGGTATCTTTACTGGTACTAGTACTAGTGACTGTTACTGCAGCAGTGCAGTGCAGTACACTGCCCCTCACCCACTACGGCCCTCCTCAACCGACAAAGGTATTCTTTCCAGATTTGAATTTCTGATGGTGAGCAATGGTTAGGTGTTGTGTCTTTGCATCTGTATCTCTTCAGTGTGCAGCGCAATCTTAATCTGTCTGTGCATTTGCATCTCTTTAGGGCCCAATCTCCATCTGTAACTTAAGTCACAGTTGTTTCTTTGGCTTCCTTTCAGAGTACTGGACAGGTGTGGTGCATAATTCTGAATGAACATTGTACTCATTAAAATGCATTTTTAAGTCAGAACCATCATCAGGAGTCACTCGTGATACAATCACGTTCTTCATCATCACGGTCACAAATGCAGTCACAAATCACGATTCACGATCACATCACGAATCACAACATTAATTTTTTACTAGTTTCTTCATTGTATTGTAAGCCTGTTTTGTAATATTTTCCAGGCTTTACCCCCCACCATTGTACTCATTAATCGTGATTTTAAGTTGGGGAGTTTTGTGCTACAGCTTATCGGGAAGTACAGCCTGAGGCATTCGCCTTCCCAGTACAGTTCTATATTGGTTATTTCACACCGACACGAATCACGTTCTTCATCATCATAGTCGCAAATGCAGTCACAAATCACGATTTACGATTCACGATCACAAATCACAACACTAATTTTTTACTAGTTACTTGACTGTATTGCAAGCATGTTTTGTAGTATCTCTCCAGGCATCACCACCCCACCATTGTACTCATTAATAGGCATTTTGAAGTCGGGGAGTTTTGTGCTACAGTTCATCGGGGAAGTACAGCCATAGGCATTCGCGTCCCTTCCCATACAGTATGTGAGTTACAGTACTGTAAGTAATGGTGGGCGAAGTGGCCCCAGTTTGCTCTGTGAAGTGATTCACTGACTAACGCTGAATCCATGGAGGACTCCACAGTGTGAAGCAGAGTACTTTGCTTCATAATGAGGAATGCAAAGTCCATTGAAACCAATGACTTTGCGTTATTCCACATTCCCCAAACCACTTCTCCACCACTTTTAAGGCGAAGTACATTGAAATCAATGTCATTTGCCTCACTTCGTCCTGTAATTAAGCTCCAAATGAAATTCTGCAGTATTCATAGTATTGCAGGTCACATGGGCTCTAGATTGTTCAGCACAGCCACAGTTCTGGCCTGGGTAGTGTGTGAGTAGTGGTAGCTGGAGACAGTTTGCTCTCAGAGTTCTGCAATTCAGAACATCTAAAAGATGTTTAAAATGCCTTTCTGAGTAATATTTTTTGTGCTTAGAATTTAGTACATCGATTGTAGAAACCCTTCTGTACTCATATCATCAGTGTTTATTGTTGTGTGTGGATTCTGAATGTTAATTTAGAACAGTCAGTCTGTGTACTGTGAAGTGTGCTTATGGGAGGGGCGTATTTGTGTGTAGGTAGATTAACTGGGAGAAAAAGGCAGTCTTTCTGTTTTGGTTATATTTTCTTGTATAACTGTTAATGTACACACGTAATATTTTCAGTAATTCTTGACATTTTTGCTGGTTGTTGTGGTGCAGCAGTATACAATTTGCCTGTTTAAAACATTTGATTATATTACTAAAGGTTTTCAATTTGCTACACATTACTTGAGTGTGCGTGTGAGTGTGTGCGATGCGTGCCATTAAATCAGACACTTTTATTGTGTTGCATAGTAATTACAGCAGTGTGAACCTGCTATCCACCACACCTCCATGAATTTTTATATTGTTTTGTGGTATCTTTACTGGTAGTGGATTGTTACTGCTGTGCCTAATCCTCAACTGGCAAATGTATTCCTTTCCAGATTTGGATTTGTGACTTGTAAGCACTGGTTAGGTGGTGTTGTGTCTTTTCGTATGCATCTCTTGAGTGTGCAGTGTAGTCTTAATCTGTCTGTGCATTTGCATGGCACCATTAATTCTGGGAGACTGCATTTCTTGTTACGCTCTCATTTCACTTCATCAGCACTGGGGAATTTTCTAGACACAAGACAGTAGCATTTTGGGGATGCACATTAATTCTGGTGACTGTGTGTGACCTGACCACTGCATGCATGACTGAGTGTGCCATTAATTCTGGGAGATTTTGCATTTCTTGTTACGCTGTCATTTCACTTTGTCAGCACTGGGAGTTTTCTGGACACAAGACAGTAGCACTTTGGGGATGCACATTCATTCTGGTGACTGTGTGGTGGGATGCTGCCAGTGTTGTTGTCACTCCATGCTGCGTCCAGCGTTTAAGGTGGAATGATTAGCGCAAACAATAAGGCGGTGAGTTTTTCCTATGGGCACTCTGCAAAGAAGTGCCAACACGAAGTGGCAACTTCGCTCACTTTACAGGTGGATTTTAAATTGGCTGCATCTCTACTAGCCACAAGGTGCTGTTGAAGCTTATGTTTAAAAGTGCCAATCGTGGCAATGTTGGAGATTTCTGTAGTAGTAGTAAAGTAGTAACAAAAGCTAATTTTACACAGGAAGCAGTGTTTAACATCATTGGGTCAAAGACCCTTTTCAAGATAGAGCCTGTTGCAGTTACATATAAAATTTTAGACATATTGCTGAAGAGACAAACTATTACTACATACATCATAGCAGCAATACTTAAACAATTATTAAGTTTGATTTATCATTCACCAGATCATTACATTCACTCAAGTCAAAGTCAAGACTAGAGTCAAGATACATGCATTATCCAAAAACTTTGAAATTCAGCATATTCCTAAGATTTAGGAAGCTTCACTGCACTCGTCATGCACATATTAATCAGTCCATCCATGTACAAACACTTCAACCATTACACATGCATTTCATTGCTAAGTCATAACCAATAACTTTGGGAAGTGAGTTGAACCAGTTTGTGGCTCTGACAAGAAGAAGCACTGAGCTTGAGTAGTCCGGCAGTGAGGTATTGCATAGGTGTGACTGTCTGACCCTCTGGTTAGGCGGTGGACACAGTTGGGGTCAGCATTGATTGGACCCCAGGGGCATGGGCCTAAGACCAGTCTTCATTGCTAGGACTCAGGTGGGGTACTTAGTCTGCCAGACAGCTGGAGCCAGTTCAACAGCTTGTAGATGTCACACATTGAGAAAGACTGGTGGCTGAGTAGAAGAGCCTACAGGCCTTGTTTAGGGCTACAGCTATGTATCCCAGAGTAGCATCAGTTATGTATCCCAGAGTAGCATCAGTAGCGGATCCATAGATCACAAGCCCATAGTCAATAGTTGTGAAAACCGAGCTGTGAATAACCAGATTTAAGGCTTCAGCCATTAGACAGTGTTTATGCTTGTATAACAGCCCTATGCAGGTAGTCACAGTTTTAACGATAGTGTCAATCTGTTTGGTATATGAGAGGGAGCAGTCAAGGGTCACACCTAGGTATTTAAACAGGTGCCCCTGGTTGAGGGCCATACCCTCACAGTTGTTAATTATAAACTAATGGCCCTTGTACTTATTGTGGGTTCCATGGAACAACATTATTTTTGTTTTTTTGTAGTTAAGGATGAGTTTGTGAGCTTAACCAATCTTCCATGTCTGAGAAACTTTTCTGCATTTGAGACTGTAGGGAGATGAGGTCAGTGTAGCAAGTGAAGATTACTGCATAATCCGATAAAGTATTATTCTGTCATAGCATGAGGCAGGGAGTTTGTTCAGAATTTGCTAAATAGCAAGGGACCTAGGATTGATCCTTGGGGCACTCCAGAATGGATGGGAAGGGGCTGTCGGGAGAATTCACTGATCCTGACCTGTTGGAGTACGGTCACTGAGGTAGCTTTGAAACCAGTGGGTAGCGTCACTTGAAAGACCGAGGAGGGACTCCAGAGGGGCTGTAAGAGGTATAGCATCTCTTCTTCCAGCTTACTTTCTGCAGGGTGTTACCCCATCGACTTCACACCAACCCTCTGAAGGTCAGCTCTACCTTTATTGCTGCGTACTTGTCATGTGACATGTCACTTGACCACTCCTTCTGCTTTCTAAGTGTCCACTTTCCCATTTGCAGCTTACAGTTTCTGACCACTAGGTTGCTGCAGTTCCTTCCAGGTACCGCCACTCTGTTCACTGTCCTCATCTCCACTCCCTATTTGCAGATAATTTTTTTTTTTTCAGATCACTAGGAGTCACTACAGTGCCCTTCCTAGCCCCTGTTTTTGCCTTCCTCACACCACTCTGTTTACCCTCCTAATCTTTACTCCATCTCACTTTCCTACTACTATACCCCCACTTTAGCCCCTTTTCCCCACAGTTTGCTACTGTCCTGTTGCAGGTCTCAAACCCTGTATCATTGACACCAAAGTCAGCGCTCTACCGCTAAGCCAACCTAATTTCTCTCAATTTTTTAAAGCTCTTAAAGTTTTGCCCCAACCACATTGTGCTCATTATGACACTGCTTTCTATTACCAGCACTGCCATGTGGCTTGTACTGATAACACTAGCCTCCATCATTTTCTAGGGGATGCTCCACATGTCTCCCAACATGCTGAGCCAGAACCACCTCTTACCTGGCTTCTCACCTTAGCCCCCTCCCCACCTGTACCATTGAATGCCCCTCACTCTACCAGTGGACCGCTCCCCTACCCTCAACTCCCCAATTGGCACCACCATGGTACAGCAGTGGATGCTACTCTACCTTGCCTCTCCCTCGCTATAGGACCTACCATCCCATCTCCATACGCTGCTGTTCCCCTCCCAACTGGTGCCTAAGCTAATGAAGAAGTGACTAAATTGGCATCCTTAGCATCCTCCTGCTCCTGCTCCTCCTCTCTGGAGCGTCCACCTGAACCCAGGACCAATCCCCAAAGGTTACTACTCCTAAGGATCTCATAATCGCCTCCCTTTATATATGTGGCCTCCTCAAGAAATGTGATTCATTTCAGGGCTGGGTTTCCCAGAATTACCCTGATGTCATCTCGGTAGTTGAAACTTGGCTCAGTGACCGCACCCCAGATTCTGCAGTCTCACTTCCTGGTTTTACACTATCCGTGCCGACAGAACCTCAAAAAAGGGGGTGGATGTGCACTGTATGTCAGGACTCATTACAGTGTGTTGCCCTCCATCCCCAACCCACAAACACGGGGTCCAATCTCTCCTCTGAAGATCACTCTTGCCCACATTTCCTCTCCACCATACACATCCCTCCCGAAATCAGGCGACTGCTTTCCACTCTGTTCTCACCTATCTCCAGACACTCCCTGACAGTGCTGACATCATTGCCGTCAGGGACTTTATCTGAACTGGCTAGCTGATGAAATGGCACCCATTAGGGATGCTGCAGCCTCTCAAAACCTGTCCCAACTTGTGACCACTGCCACTAGAATCAACCACAAGACTGGTACTGCCACCCTCCTTGATCTAGTGTTCACCAATACACCACACAAAGCAACCCAGGTCAGGTACTACCAATGCCCTGAGGGACCACTCCCCAGTGCTGTGTCACTGGTCATATAGTGTTAAAAGCCTCCCCCACAAAACTATCTTCAAGCGTCTCAAACCGGCAAACTTCAGTCCCTCAGACAGTGCTTCTTAGCTAGTGACTGGTTCCCCATCAAAGCGGCATTGAACATTGACTCTGTTCTCGACCATTTTGTTGACACTGTCATGCTGCCTGCAACGGTATGCACCCCTAAGCAAACAAAGAGTTAAAGGGGTTGACACACCTTGGATGTCACAAGCCCTGTTGGACCAGATGCACAAACATGACAATCTGGCACATTGCGCTGGATACTGGTAAACCCACTGATAGGCAACGCTACCAAGAAGTGCATAATGAATGTACTTGGAGTATTCATAAAGGCTGAGTACTATCAAACCTTGCTCACTGCCACATGGGGCTCAGGCTGCAAGTTCTGGGACTCCCTCAAAAGCTCAGTAGCAAGCCTCCACTGCACCTCCCTCCAACTCAGGGCCAATGGGTCTATCACCACAGACCTTGCCCTGATTGCAGATACATTTAATGACTCCTCCTCCGACCTTACTGATGTTCTCCCCAACTTCTTCTCCCCCAGCCCCCAGTACCACATTGCTCCCTCTCCACCGCCCCATTCCGCTTTAAGCAATATCTCAGTGTGAAGCTACCCTCTTCTACTCAAGGCCCTCAGCAAATCACGTTTCAGCAGTGATTCACTAGACCATAAACTGCTTAGACTCACCTTCAGAAGTTCTCCCCCTCTCATCATGCTCCTGAACCACTCCCTATTGCTGGGCCAGTTTCTTCTAAATGAAATCTTCTCTCATCACACCTATCCTTAAAAGCGGTGACCGCACCTGCCTGGGAACTACCGCCCATCTCAATCCTGCCTGCCATCTCAGAAACCTTGGAGAAAATTGTGGCCATCCAGCTAATGGACTACCTCTCCAAATATAACCTCCTGTGTCCTGAACAGCATGGCTTCCACCATAACCACAGTACCACCACAGCCCTCTTGGAATTTGCAAATACCCTCCACACATCTCTGGACACTGGCCACACTGTTGGTGCTGTTTTTATAGACCTTTCCAAGGCATTTGATACGGTGCACCACACACTACTCCTGGATTCCCTCACACAGATAGGCCTGTCCCCTGAGACCACTAGCTGGTTAGCCAGCTATCTGTCTGAGAGAACCCAGACAGTCAAGATTGCCCATACCCTGTCCTCCCCCCTTCAAGCCAGGTCAGGGGTCCCACAGGGCTCTATTCTTGGCCCTCTACTTTTCTCCCTGTTCCTCAACTCCCTGCCCAAGGCTTGCTCCAGGAAACTACAACTGTATGTGGACGATGCCATCCTCTACAGCTCCCACACTGATCCCATAACCCTCCGCTCGGTGCTCCAGAAATATTTCATGGAAGCTGAATCCTGGTTCATTCAACATAGGCTAGTCTTAAATTACAAAAAAAAAATCCATGGTGTTTGCACCCCCCCAAAACAAGAACATAGGACAGGCCCTGCTCATACTGAACTCCCTAAATGACACCCTTGAGCAGGTTACCTCGTTCAAATACCTTGGTAGCACCCTAGACTCTGGGCTCGCCTACCATGACCACATCCGAATACTGAGCTCCGCTGTCAATGTGCATATTGGTCTACTTCACTGGTACAAGCACTGCCTCCCACCAGAAGCTCTCCACCTAGCTGTCTCTGCATCTATGCTATCACTCATAGACTACAGAATCATCGTCTATGAGGCAGCCGACAACAACGTACCTAAACAAAATTAGACTGGTCCTTAATAAGGCCTGTAGACTTGCTACTGGCTGAGCCAGACTCACACATATCTGCACCCTTTACGCCTCAACAAACTAGCTAAAGTTTGACAGGAGGCTCAAATATCATGCCTACCTCTTTGCTAAAAAAATAACAGCAGGGCTACTCCCACCTGCTCTCTCCCCCCTACTACAGTCACCATTGTCCACCTGTCTCACTTGGCAATCAGCGACAACCCACTTCAGGGTACCGTGCTGCAAGACCACTTCGGGTCAAAGAACTTTTAGATACCTGGCCCCTAACTGGCTCAACTCACTCCCAAACTCCCTCCTCACAGAACCCAAACTTGGTCAGTTCAAGTCCCAACTAAGAGACCTAATCACTCATGAATCAGTCTGTAACTGCCCTTGAATTTGACCTACCAACCCCCCCCACATGACTATGGACTTAACTCTGGTACAGCCACCCCTGGGCATGCCCATATTTTGACAATGGACACCTCAGTCCAGCCTAGGCCTGCAAATAACCACCAGGGCAATGCTTGTGCCACCGCCCTGCAGTGTATGTTTTGCTACCTACTACCATCTGCGCTGTGTACCTATGTTTGGCAGCACTCTGTAACTCTGTATCACCAGCTACTTTACTGTGTTATCTGTAACCATTTTGTAACCATTTCTGTAATTATTGTGTTTAGTTGTTGCTATTGTCCCTGATGTCTCTGTTTTCAATGACGTGGAACCTTTGTAAAGGAGTCTTTGACTCAAAGGTGTTATCCGATATCATCAATAAATAAATAAATAAATAATTGTTCACTCAAGTGAGTGACTGATAGTGTTAAACGCATTTGTCAGGTCAATAATGAGGCACCAACCAACTGGCCCCAGATCAAGGGCATGATGGATATATGTGGTGAATTCAAGGAGAGCAGAGGTAGTGTTGTGCCTTCGAAAAGCTGTGCTGCTGGGGACATTGCAGGCTGTATTTTCAAGATACTCAATGAGCTGATCAGCTCACTGTTTCAATACTTTGGTTAGTGGGGTAAGATGGAGCAGTGTAGGCACATGTGCAAGATGAATGTGTTATCCTGACACCCAGTGTGCAAAATAACATACTGTCTTGCAAGGTGAGCATGTCACAATCACTATTTTGAAGGTTGGGTGAATCACAATGGACCATCGAACCAATTAGGTACAGCTTTCACAAGGCCGTTGACATCACAATAGCCTCAGGCTGCACTGAAAGCCAGCAGCTGAAATCAAAGAGAGGCAGGTGATTCTTCACACAAGCAGGTGATTTAAAACCGATAACTATTTTAGTAAATGGATGTTGTATGTAAACCAAATATGCAGTGTCGTGAGTGAAGATATGCTGTTTATAATATACTGTTATATCACTGCTGAAGGCAGAAGAGCTTTATAAGCCACTCAAGACTACACAACTTTAGAGTTATGATCCTATCCCTCATACTTGAACAAATTGCATATTTTCAGTTGGGCAATTGCATTATCCCTATATATCTTCTCTGGCTGCCACTGTATAGCTGTCCTTTGGCTTGGTCACACTTGCCAGGAGCCCTCACTAACTCTCTTTAGGAATCAAACCTGGGACCCCAAGTCCCAAAGGTAGCAGTGCTAACCATTCAGTTTCAAGGAAATTCCTACTAGCTTATAAGTTAATAAGATCTCCGAGGGGTGTCCCTTATGGTATAGAGATTTTAAGAGTAAGGTTGGGGCGAGAGGACCTCAAAGTGAAGCTGTCTTCCTAATCCTCACAAGAGGGGTCTCTAATAGCATAAGAGAATTCCTTTGGAGGCCCTATTATCACCATATTATAAATCCTCAAGTTTAGCGTGGTGACTTTTAATAAATTAGTCTTTTTATTTTATTTTCTATATCCCTCCTGTGCTTAAGTGGTGTGTTCTATCCTAATGCTCCCTTCGCAAGAGCACACTACTGTACACAGGACAGGAGGTACAGTGGCTCTGGACACTGATTGATTGACATTGCATTCACCATGGATCATTTTGATCACTCTCCTTTGAACTGATTCTAGATGGTCTCTATCCTTAACATAGAAACATAGACTTTGATGCCATATAAGGACGCTTGGCCCATCTAGTCTGCCCATTTCCTACCTATTGGATAAGCTGCAGATCCTAGTTAATCAACAACCTACTTCTTCAACCCCCACCAAATTGCCTTATGTCTGTCCATGCATTCTTGAATTCCCCACTGTTTTGATCCCACAACCTCCTCAGGAAGGCCGCTTCCATGTGTCCACCACCCTCTCTGTGAAAAAATACTTTCACATTGCCACTGAGAAGTCCTCCTCTATCTTCAGATTGTGTCCCCTTATTCTTGCACATCTCTTTTCTGAAAGATGCTACCCTCCTGGACTTTGTTGATTCCCATGAGGTACTGGAAGGTTTCTATCATGTCCCCCCCCCTCCTTTCCTCAAGGGTATACACATTAAGCTCCTTTAATCTCTCTTCGTATGGCTTCTGTTTCAGACCCTGCACCATTTTAGTTACCCTCCTCTGGACTGCTGCCATCCTGTCTATGTCCTTGCGGAGATGGGGACTCCAGAACTGCATGCAGTACTCTAGAATTTTAATTTGTGAACTAGATAGTTCTTTTCTGAAGGTGAGAAACCTCTACTGGCAAAAACTACTGGGCGTGACCCCTTAGGGTACTCTTGATAAAGTATGGCCACCAGGTCACCCAGGCTTGCATCTGTGTGAAGCATGTATGGTTCAGAAGGATCAGCATAGGACAACACAGGTGCATGGGTTAACCAGTAGATGATTTCTTGAAAAAAGCATCATAATCAGTGGTCCATCTTTGACCAAAGGTTTGTGGGGTTTAAAGAGGTTTTAAGAGTCTCTTGGACACAATTGTGCTTGTAAAGCGAAGTGTCTTACAGTATATGCCCTTCTTACCAGCTTGTGGTAAATCATTGTCACTGTAAAACATTAGTATCAAACCGTTCACATACATAAGTTATAGTAGCAGTTATTTGCTGTACCTTGGAGAAGCTAGGTGAGGGTCTTGTGTTTACTTTCTAGCCTGCAGGGTTGCTATAATTTGATGTAGAGGTGATGCATGGAGAATTTTGCACAAATTATTATAATACACCCAAGTAATTCATTACATGCAGGTTCAGGTTTAGTTTATCTTTCCTCAGTAGAAACACTTCTCATGCCAGTTAACTATTATAGGTTGTGCAGTCTGTTTGTAATAGCAGGACAGCACAAGCGACGGCACAGGGCACAATATGTCAGCTGTTTTGTTAGGCTTAGGCTGTCAAGAGGGACAGCGATTTGGGTAGGGGGATGGTTGTAGTTTATCATAGTCTTACACCCTGCTTACTGGCAATGGAAGAAGGCGACCTATCTTTTGTCCCCAGTTGAATTAAGCATAGACTGGCTAGAGGGACAAAGATTTAGGTAAAGAGAACTACTGGCACTGGAAACTTAGCAACCAGGCTTTAGTTAAAACTGTTAAGGGCAGGCACAGTAACAAGCTTAGTTAAAACTGTTTGGGGCAGGCGCAATAATTAAATTATAAGAATGATTGTCTGTTCATCAGGGACTAGTGGGCATGGCCTGTGAGCATTTAAGGGGAAGAGGGAATGGGGCAGATGGGCAGGAAAAATGTGCCCCTGGTTCTCTGCTCCGACAAGCCGCATAGAACAGGTAATCAGCAACTGCAACTTTAAGTTTGTCCCTCGGTCTCCACTCCGACAAGCTGCACAAAAACAGGTACTCAGCAATTCCAACTTTAAATTTGTCCCTGGATTCTCTGCTCCGACTTGTCGATCCGAAAAGGTGCTCAGCAAATTCCAGCCTTCCATTTAAAAAAAGGAAAATGAGTCAAAGGTAGCAAACGGGCTTCTGCTCAAGAGCAGGGAAGTTTTCTTTTAAAATCGGTGTTCAAATTCAGCAGACAAACTCCTGCTCGGAAGCAGGGAAGAATAACTTTTGATCATGAGGGAGGTCCATGACAAAGAACAGTAAGCCGGTGCCTCAACCGCTTCTCTAACATTTGTCTATGGACAACTTTAGGCTGAATTCTTCTAGTCAGTCAAGTATTTTAAACAGCAGAGCTTCATGCTTTTCTAGTGTCTTTCCGAAAATTATAATGTCATCAAGATACACCAGACATTCGAGGAAGAGTCATGTCACCACTGCATGCTCCATGAGTCTTTAGAAATGTTGTGAGTGCACCTGAGATTCCCTGGAAATTCTGAGGAACTCATAAAATCCCTAAGGACAAATAAATGCAGTCTGCTCCCTATCCTCCAGGGGCCATTGGGATTTGATAGCACCCACTATGTAAATATAGAACGAAAACCACTTCTCCCATTTAAGCAGTCAAGGCATCTTGTATCGTGTCATAGTATACTGGTCTAGTATAGTTCTTTTATTGAATATTCTGTATTCCATGCACATTCTTACAGTTCAATTTTTCTTTCTTACCACCACAATTGGGGATGTATATGGATTTTGAGGCTCCTGTATTATTTCTGCAGCTAACATTTCTTGCATGTGATGCCTCACATTGTCTATATCTGCAGGTGAAAATCTTCTGGATCTCTCATGAAAAGGGCATTCATCATGAAGGTGTATGTGATGTTCGGCACCAGTGACATCATCCATCCCACTCTCTAAGGGAAAACCCTTTAGGTCTCTGGGACAACCTTCTGCTGATTTGAGCTTTCCATCCATCTGGAATAGGTGACTCTCCAAATCAAACATATCTGTAGACACTTTACATTCTTTTCCATTTTCCTAGAAGGCAGCGCAGCAGTGTCTGCACAGTAGACCTTGGCCAAGGTGCATCCTCTATTAACTTTAATGTCTCTGTCAGTGACATTCTGTACTTGGACTACCACACGACAGACATAAGCATGAGCTTGTACTGTGAGTACGCTAGTCTTGACTAGCAATCCTTCAGGCAGCTTACCATCTTCAGCAGCACCTAGCATGAGTATCTGGTTGGTCACATCCTTTTTTTAACTACACAGTTTCACTGATACTACACTCAGCATTTAAAGGAAACACAATAGCAGACAGGTTTTTCCATATGATGTCCACAGGCTCATTCTTATCTTCCTTTTTGGGCTACATTTGTAGTTCATAAGCCTTCTTCACCATAGCATGGATGTGCAATGCTCTACCAGTTCTCTTATGTTGTCTCTCTTGGCACAACTGGACAAGGTGACCAAACATGAGGCATTGGTGCCAATTAACACAGGTATGCCATCATACAGCCCAGAAGGAGGGCACACCAGAGCTAACATTTCTACAGCCTCTCCCACACCAGTAACAGAAGAAGGAAAAGAAAGCCAGATTTTGAGATAACCAAGATATGGATATGATTTATCACTTAGCCCCCATGCATGTAGGTCATCAAGGGGTTGCAACAGATAGATATACAACTGCTGATCATACCAGTATTTGAGACCCACTGTCTAACACTGCCCTGGTAGGAATTCTTCCAATATGAACAGTAGTCTCCATAGAGGGACCTACCAACTCCGCCCAGTCTGGAGAGGCATTGACAGAATTCTTAACTGTAGATTTATCAACGTATGGCTTGTATGAAGATTTAACTGAAGGCTTTGTATTGCTTTGTCTGACTTGGTTGAGTAGCTTAATATTCCATCTTAAGTCTTCATGGGACTGGCACGTTCTCTTGATATGACCATCTTCCCCACAGTGGTGGCAGAAAATATCAGTCCTAAGAGGGCAAGAATGAACAGCTTCTTCACCAGGATTGGCACTGGTTGACTGGTAAGGCTTAGAGTCATCCGGCTGTTTATAGTTGTGATCATATCCACCAGACCTTTCTAACTCATTATACCCTGGGTGGCCATTTGTGTCAGGAGAATCAATGGATGGTTCGGACTTCATATGGAGTTATTGGGTACAATGAGTTAAAGTGGAGACTGGTTAGTGGGATAAGCAAGGTTACCCACAAGGGATCCCAACTCCCTCATTTCTCTTAACATGTCATTAAGCGGGTTCTCCACTAGGGCTAGGGGGTTGCAAGAATATGTACAGAAACACAGGCAGGGCACTGACAGCAGTGGGTCCTGGTTCAGTCTTCCCCCCCTCCTTGCCAAGCCGGGGGCTGCACACTACGCCCCACCACTTCCTTTACCAGGTCAGACAACTCATTGGTTCAGGTCTCTATGCCTCCATGCAAAAGGGGTGCCTGGGCATGTGTTCCCAATCCAATGACAGATGAGTTCTGACAGGTATCTTGACCTTTATCTGGGTGGCCTTAGTGGTAGCACTAGTTTTCAGTTTGCAAATTTCTTAAAGTATCTCTTGGAGTCCAGGAACATCAGGAGAAAGCCCTCTCTCAGGGATGGGAATTGCAGTTGCAACAGCAGCACAGGGACCCATAGGTCTTCTTCTTCCTCAGCTTCCTCTTCCTTTACCAACACATAAAAGATGGGGACTAGCTCTTTGGTCATTCAGCCATAATCTAAGCAATATCCAACTGGAGAGCCTAGCACACTTGAGTATCTGATCCACTTTCACTCAGTTTAGCTCACTGGAGGACACACACACTTTCCTGAAGATTTTCTGTAACAATTTCTCTAATGTGGCTAAGTAAGCAGATAAGGGTTCTCCCATCCTTTGCCTAGCAGCTTTAAACTTCCACATCAAGTGTTCTGCAGAGTCAGTACTCCCAAATACATACTCCAGAGTGGTCTAATGCTCCTGTGAATTGGCATCTGGATTTGTGGCCGTCAATGAAAGAATAACATCTAGGACTTGTAAGGTTGTTTTATTATTATGGATATCAGGGATGCCTAGTAAAACAAATTTGGGGTCAAAAGTAAAAGGATGACCAATTACTTTGGGCACAAATTGATAAACAGTACACCAAAAATTGAGTATAAGAGGACAATGCCATAAGATATGCAGTAGGTTCCCACTGGGGGAGTTACAACGCCAACAGTTATTATTATTCATTAGGCCCATTTGATGTAATACTGCAGGGGTTCTATACCATAAATGGAGAATTTTCTTTTGTATAAGAGAACTACGAGAGTCTTTGAAAGATTCATGGCAAGATAACCAGCAATTCTGCCATTGATTCTCTGATATATTGTAATTTAGTGACATACTCCATTTATTTTTTGCCTTAAAAGTCTGATCGAAGACAGTCTTGAATATTTTTGTACATAGTGCTGCTTAAATTGGATTTTGTATTAATCCATTGCAAAATATGTTGATCCGAAAAGAGCCATGCGGAAAAATGATGAAAAAATGGGTCACACGCAGTACGAAGTTGAAGATATTTCCAAAAGCCATGTTTGGGGATATTCCATGTGTGACAAAGATTAGAAAAAGATTTATGTTTAAGAATATTGGGTTCGAGTAAGTCACCTAAAAAGAAAATGCCCCTATTTTTCCAGTTCCAATTAAAAATTGGGTGATTATCAAGGAAGATGCTTCGATTGCCCCAAGCTGGAGTAAAGGCGATTGGGTTGGATGGGACTTAAGAATTCTGTGAACTGCTTTCCAATAGAATACTGAAGCTGCTATTGTAGGATGTGATTTTAAAGTAGTAGGGAGTGAGTTATAGATGTAAGAAGTCAGGATATTCCCAGGACAAAGTGCTGCTTCCATATTGATCCATAATGGTGATTGGGTAGAAGGTTTACAAAACCATTTAATAGTTTGGGCTGTGCGGAAGGCTCACAAATATGCTTTGAACCAGGGGAGTCCAAAGCCACCCTTAGACCAATGGGAACGAAGTTGAGTTTGGCTAAATCTTGGGATTTTCCCATCCCATAAGAAATTACCAATCATTTTATCAAGATTAATTAATAGACTAGAAGGAAGGATTAAGGGAATATTAGCAATAAGATATAGTATTTTGGGCGAGATAGCCATCTTAATGGTGGAGACCTTCCCATTAAAAGAAAGATTGAGTAATTTCCATCTAGCAAATGTATCCTTAATAGTAGATAACAGGGGGTAAAATTTACATCCCATATTTTTTCTAATTTAGAAGTAATATGAACACCAAGATACGTGATACCATGAGGGGCCCAACGAAAACCCAGAGGAGCATTCATTCCTGGTTTGCAGTGATCATTTAAGGGCAAGGTTTCAGATTTATTGTAATTCAGAGTTAGACCAGAGATGGAAGTAAAATCTTTGAGCGATTGAATTAATGATGGTCCTGCTGAGTACAGATTTTCTAATAATATAAGAAAATCATCTGCATAAGAGAGGGATGTATAAGAAGAGTTACCAATGTGTATGCTTTTAATGTTGCTAGATTGACAGACATAGGCTGGTAAGGGCTCCATAGCAAGTATAAATAAGGAGCAGGATAGAGGGCAACCTTGTCTGGTGCCTCTAGCTAGTTGGAAGGAGGGTGAGAGAATGGAATTTGTAAGAAGTCTAGCAGATGAAGATTTGTATAACAGTTTAATCCAGTTACAAAAATTATTAATAATGCCAAATTTAGATAGTATTAGATATAAATAATTCCAATTTAAAGAGTCAAACACTTTCTTGAAATCAGTGGCGATAGCTGCTGCAGGAGATTTAAGAGATTTTGCTTTATGAATTAAATTAAGTAAAGAGCGAAGGTGGTCAGAGCCCGATCTGTTCTTAATAAAGCCGGCTTGAGAAGTATGGGTTAGTTTGGAAATTAGTGGTTCTAAACGGTGAGTTAAAAGTTTAGCAAAGATTTTGCCGTCCGTATTGAGTAGTGAAATGGGTCTGTAGCTGGATGGGAGAGAAGGGTCCTTATCTTTTTTTGGTAGAACAGTAATGACAGCTTCGGTCATTGTGGGAGGAAGTATGCCATTATTAAATGATTCTAGAAAGACTCTATGAAGCAAAGGGCAGAGAGTGTCTGAAAGGGATTTATAGAAATCTGTGGGGAAACCATCGCCTCCAGGGGATTTGAAAGATTTTAAAGAGGATAGTGCTGTTTGAATCTCCTGAATGGTGAGGGGTTTATCAAGAATAAACCTATCCTGTTCAGAAAGATGTGGGAGAAGTAAGTTGTCTATAAAGTTTTGGATATGACTAATTTATGCTTGATTTTGTTGAGAGTATAATTTTTGAAATAAAGATTTCATGATGAGATTGATCAAAGAGTTGTCAGTGTGGATTTGGCCAGAGGGGTCTTTTAAGCCAGCTAAATGCCTGTCCATTTGTTGAGCCTTAAGTTGGTATGAGAGCAATTTACCGCATCTGTCACCTTGTTCCAAATAATTATGCTTGAGCCTAAGGAGAGCTAATTCAGCTTTACGAGATATAAGGTAATTAATTTTGATCCTTAGTTGCAATATTTCAAGATAAAGTTGAGAGTTGGGATTAGGATGACCAGTGTTGAAATATTGGGTTTCCTTATCTTTAGTTTTTCCAGTTCCACTAGTTGATGCTCTCTTAATTTCTTTCTGTGGGCAGCATAGCTAATAATTTTTCCTGTAATTGTGGCTTTCAGTGCTTCCCAAATAGAGGCCATGGAAGTCTCAGAAGGTGTGTTAAAAGAAAGGAATTCATGAATTTGGGATTTTGATCCAGGGTAAAAACTCAGGGTCTCTAAGAAGAAGTGGGTCAAGACGCCATGATGGAGATTTAGAAGGCAGAGGGCCCCATAATAAATGTAACTGAATAGGGGAATGACCGGATATTGTAATGGGGAGGATTGAGGTTTTAATTATTTTGTCAGTGATGAATGGGGAGGTAAACCAATAATCAATTCTACTGTATGATTTATGAAGTGGGGAGTAAAAAGTATAGTCACGATCCCCAGGATGTAACAATCTCCAAGTGTCAGAGAGTCCGTAATCTTTTAGTAGCATTGATAGAGCATTAATACATCTAGGGTGCACATCTTTGGAAGAGTTACTCCTATCAAGGCAGGCTTCCAAGACAAGGTTATAGTCACCCCATCAGGATTGGTATGTTACTTTTGTTATTAACATAATTTGGTGAGATAGTATGAAAAATTCTGGAGAATCAGAGTTAGTGGCATACATATTAATTAAGTAATAGGGCCATTAGGGTATTCAATATAACTATTACCCATCTGCCTTCTACATCAGTAATAGTATTAACATGGGCCCATTTGAGATTACCTAATTCTTCAGGATGCTCACTTTCTAAGGCTGGGGCAGGTCCTCACCCATCATGGGTGTAGGAACCTTGGGATTTTGGTCAGTTAGACTGGGGATAAAAGGATTTTGTTATATTTTTTGGGGATGGGGTGATTGATACACAGTGGGTGGTGGTTGGTTACCCTTCTTTCATATATTCTAGTCTATTGAGGGGACCTTTTATATTTACTTACACTGCAATTAGAGTTTGCATAAAGTATATATTTGTGTTTCAGTGTTTTTGACTCACATTTCCCCCTTTGCTATTGTCTGGATGGGGGAGTGTTACAGAGTTCATTGGTTTGTTTAGGATCTTATGGGTTTTGGTGGGGGGGTATGGGGTCTGGGCTATGGGTGGGTGGGGAGGTTCCCAGAGTGCTCCAAATTCCTTTTTTGGGCTAGTAGTTTCTTTTTGATTTACCTGGTAATGTTGGTCTCTTATGAGTATCCATGTCAAGTTTATTTCCTGGAATATTAAGGGAGCCCAATGCAAGTGTAAGAGGTATATGCTGTGCGGACATCTCCACAAGCTCCTCTCAACTGTGGCTATGCTGCAGGAAACCCACCTTAGAAGGGATGAGATTATGTTATTCAGAAGGTATTGGGTGGCCCAGGCTTTTGGGGCAGGGATCCATCACCTCTAAGGAAGGTTGCCATCCTTGTGGTGAGGGTAAAGCCTTTCAGTTATCCAATGAATACTGGGACCCTGGCGGCCATATGTTCTTTTGCAGGGCTGCCTGGGAACAACAGAGGTCATTTTGGGTTCAGTTTATGTACCTAACTCTGATTCCCCTCAGTTTTCCTGATCTTGCCTCCCACCTTTCTGCCTTTCCTTGCCTACCAATAATTTTTTGGGGGATTGGAACATGGTCCCTGATAATGACCTTGATAGATTGGGTACTGTGAGTGGGGCCTTTCTCTGGGCAGAAGAGTTTCCAGGATTTGGTTGACCACTTAGTCTTCAGGATCCATGGTTCTCACTTTCAGGTAGGAGTACACTTTCCTCTTCTCCTTGCATGGCTCCTCTTCCAGAATAGATTTTTCTTTTGAGTAGTAACATGCTAAGTGGGGTAATTTCTGCAGAGATTATACCCAAAGATTTATCCGACCATGCCCCTGTCAAGTTAACCCTGGTTTTAGAAGAGGGTGAGGAGAGGGATGGTATCTGGAGACTTAACGCTCAGCTTTTGAGAGACCCTGACTTAGTCATTCTCCTGTGGGACTTCATTCAGGCCTGTATGGCTACCAATACAGATTAAGTCTCTAGGCTGGATTGGTTATGGGGGCCCTCAAATGTGCAATCAGGGAGAATGTATTAAGTTGGTGGCTGCTCATAAAAGCCCGATCTCTAGATAAGGATAGGGCATTGACAGAACTTAGACAACTCAGGAAGAACCTCTCGTCCACCTCCCCGCCAGACATCCGACAAAGATCAGAAATTTTACATTTTAAATATGCTGAGATTTCAACAGAGAAGGCTGAACTGGCCAACCTAAGCATGAAGTCTCAATATCTTGAATCTGGAGAGCAAGCTGTCCGACTTCTGGCTTGGCAACTGAGAGAGCTGCATGAAGTCCGGGCGGTTCCCCGTCTTCAACCTTCCCCTGGTCAGGCTATTTTAACCCGGCCATGAGACATTGCTGAGGCATTTAAAGATCTCCACCTCAGCCTTTATAAAGCAGACCCCTCCTCTCCAGAAAATATGACCTGGATGAGCTGCCTCTCCCCTGTCTCGCTGCTCCTCAATAAGATCTTTTGTCAAAGACAATTAGTGTCTCCAAGGTTCGGATGGTTATCCTTCACCTCCCTCAGAACAAAGCATTTGGCTCAGATGGCTTTGACAACAATTCTTACTCCATTCTTATTGAGGATTTAGTGCCCCTGCTCACTCAGCTATTCACCTCCTTCCTTACAGATGGCTTTTCGATTCTCCTTCACCCAAGCATGGATGTCACTTATTCAGAAGCCATGTAAAGACAAATTATCCCCAGTGAGTTATCACCCTATTTCATTACTTAATTTGGACCTAAAACCTTTGGCAAACGTTCTGACTACAAAACTGCAAACTATCTGGGATGGGCTCATTTCACCCGACCTGGCTGGTTTTAGTGACCACCTGGGGAAGCTTTTGTATCTGATGTCTGCATCTGGGGAGGACAGGATCCTTGTGGCTTTGGTCTTCCTAAATGTGGAAAAAGCCTTTGACCAGGTCTTCTGGCCTTTCTTGTTCCAGGTCCTGCAAAAATGTGGTATTCCTACAGCTTTCCACAAATGAATTCAAATTATGTATAGCAGTCTTTCAGCTAGAATTCACTGCAATAGCCTCTCCTCTTCTTCTTTTTTTCTGGAGAGGAGTTCAAGGCAGGGTGGCCCCCTTTCCCCATTTCTTTTTAATCTGTACTTAGAACCCCTCCTCCTTCATCTCCAATGTTCTCTGCAGGTTAAAGGGATACAGGTCGAATTAACATAATTAAGATGCAGATACTACCCAAAGTAATTTATATTTTAAAAGCTCTTCCAATCCATATTCCTCCAGAATTTTTTAAAACTTTAAAGAAGATAATTACCAACTTTATTTGGATAAACAAAAAACAAAAATATCATATGAGATATTAATATTGCCTAAAGAACAAGGAGAGTTATCTCTACCTCATTTTATAAATATTATCGGTATCACAAATAATTATTTGGAATTGGATAAACTATCAAAAAGAGCAAAATATTTCAACAGAAATGGAAATTAATAGATGTGAATATACAAATTTAATGAATGCATTATTTTCCAAAAAATAATGAAAATAAATTTAACTTCAGTGATAATAAGTGCTAGCATGATATCCATAAGATTTTAAAATGGAAATTAAGGTAACAAAATACACACCAATATATAGTAATTATGACTTGCACCTCACAATAAATTGATTAAGTCTATAAGCAATGGAAGACACAGGTATTGTATGAAATGGGGACAACTTTTCGAAACAACCAGTTTATGCTTTCAAGCAACTGAGGGCACAGTATAATCTACCTGTGGCACATTATTTTAAATATTTACAAATAAAACACTATATTACTAAAACTACTGGCAAATTGGAACTTTTATCCACACCAATTTTGGATAAATTGGAAGAAGAAAGAGAGAATAAAAAATGAATTTCCATACTTTAGTCTATTTAATATTAGATCAAATGATATACTGAAACTGAAGTCAAGATGGGAACAAGATATGGAGAATGACATTTCAACAGAAATATCTGAAGATGAATGGATGAGAATACTGGCAACCCCATACATAAATATTAGATCAAGCAAGATGCAACAAATACAATTTAATGTTCTACATAGGACAACTGAGTCCCTTTACCTCTGTAATCCTGGGCTGCCTATTTCCGTGTCGACATCCCTTTAAAGCGACCATCCCCCTCCTACCTCCCCCATCAATTAGCTTTGCAATGGGCCTCATTCTATTAGGCTGCCCTATTTTCCTCTCTACTATGTGTCTGATACCCTTTCTTCCACTGCCCTTCTCCATATCCCTCCTTCCTCTCCTCACTTGTACTCTATAACCTACAACCTGTATACGCTTACACTTTAAATGCTTATATTTGCACTTGCTTTACATGTCTGATTCATCCAAGTACTGAGTAACTGCCTGTACCGATGTCTACTTTTGTATGAAGTGTTGTCTACTGAACAGTATCATCTGTGTCCAGGACCATCTTGAAAATGAGCTTGCTCAATAATGTAACTCCCTGGTTAAATAAAGTTTGATTGATTGATTGATTGATATTTTACACCCACAAATTACCTAAAATTAACACCAATATAGCAGATAAGTGCCCTAGATACTCCAAAACATCAGGCACCTTAATACACTTGATCCATAGTCGTCCATACCTTACAAACAGCTGTTCTAAAATATACAACATTATAAATCAAGTGTTAAAATGTGTATTCTTTTAAGATACTATTCACTATGTCGCAATACTCAGAAAAATCAATCAATATCAACAATCGTGTATATCTATAACCATGACAGTTGCAAAGAATTGTATTTTATTAAAATGGAAAGATGCAAGCTCACCAAATATTAAACAGTGGATGAATTTTATGACAGAAGCTATGAACCTAGAGAGAATGCAATACCTGAAAGAAGCTAAGGAAGAAGATTTTGAAAAAAAATATGGCAAACATTCCACATATTGTTACAAACAGGGAATACAAATATGATATTGAAAGGGACAGTGAGAGGGGGAAGAGAGAAAAAAGGGAGAAGACGGCGAAAAAAAAAGGAAAAAAAATTGTCATCATCAAAAAATATTTAGAATAACAAATAGTATCCAAAGTTAAAATAGTGCTTCTTTAAACAATAAAGTAATATATGTTTACAATCCCAGATCACTGCCATAATACAGAGTAGGAGGTTATGATGAAGTAAAAAGGAGGATTAATATATCCTGATATACACTAAATATCAGATAAGTAAATAACCCTTAGAAATACATCTGAACCTCACAAAAAAAGGGATACAGGTAGAAGGAAGAGATTTAAACTGTCAGCTTACACCGACGATTTACTCCTCCACTTCGAGGACCCTACGTCCTCTATCCCGGAGGCCCTGGCTGAAATCTCGACCTTCTCTAGCCTCGCAGGATACAAGCTAAACCTTTATGAGACCCAGGTTATGCCATTGACTGTTTATGTTTCTAAGTTGGATATTACCAACCTGGGTCTTTAATGGGAGTCTAAAGCCCTTACCTATTTGGGGATTTGAGTACTGCATTACCTCTCCAACCTAGTTTCCCTTAATCTCTCTCCTCTCTTACAAAGTATAAAGTTTGACCTTGCTAAATGGATGGCACTGCCATTTTCTTTTTGGGGTCACTTCCATATCATTAAGATGAACATTTTACTGTGGGTTCTTTATCCCTTAGGAATGTCGGGGTCTTTTACCAAGGGCCTGGTTCTCCTCCTTCCATGGCTCCAGAACTCGCTTCTTCTGGAGGAGAGGCGTCCATTGGGCTTACAGCAAACCCATCTTCCTGAGAGATAAAGGCTTGTGGTTGCCCCATTTCGACCTTTATTACTTGGCCCTGCATGGGGCCAAGTTTCTACAATGGACCAGTGCTCTTGACAGACCAGGCAGGGAGGGATACACGCCACTTTGGTTGCTGATTGAGGCCTCCCTTACCCGGCAGGGGTATCCAACTTCCCAGCCTTTTAAATGCCAGATTGTCTAGCCTTCCCTTGGCCTTATAGAGGATTTCTTTAAGGCTTGAGGACAACTGGAACATTTTCTTGGGCAGATGTAGTATAAGTCTCTGGACCAATCGGTTCTGGCTAAACCAAATATATGTATTGGTAGCAAGCCGATCCTGTTTTCATTTTGCCCTTATCTAAAGTCAGCCTCCATGTTCTCCCCACTTGAGCAGGGTGTGTTCCTACCGCCTGAGCACTTTAGGAGGTTTTCTTGATCCCCCTCTTCTATCCCTTTAAATATTTACAATTGTCCAAGGTCCTAACTTCTCACTTTGGTAGCAGCCCCTGGCACAGGGAGGAACAGCATTTGCTACCACAGCTTGTGGCCCTGACCGCCAAGCCCAACCCTGTGTCCCAGCTATATGCCTCTTTACAACTGGCTGCTTTTCCCTGCTTCAGGCATCTGCTACTACCGGCAGCAGGCATTGGGTGAAGCCTGAGCTGAGGGGCTGGCATGCTATTTGGACAAACTTGTACAAATATGTGAAATGTGACCACTACAGATGGACCCAATTTCAGATCCTCCAGGATATGTACTATACCCTCCTTTGGTTATTCTGGATGGAAAGCTGGACTCTCTGGCCTGTTCCCAATGTGGTCAAGAGACTGAGAATTTGCTGCATCGTTGTGGGAATTCCCATTAATTCTTCCCTTTTGGTAGAAGACTCAGGGTTTGTTAGTTCTGTTGTTGGGCCTGGAGGATGCCGTTACACCTGAAATGTGCTTGTTGGGGGGTTACCCCTGATCACTGGCTGTCCATCGTAGGGTGCACATTGCCTTCATTTCAGTGGTGGCTAAGGTCATCATCTTGCACCACTGGCAAGATGATGCCACTTCGCCCTATAGGGAATGGTTTAACGAGTTACTACAGGCTCTTATGCTTGAGAAACAAATCTCCAGGCTGCACCAAAGAGATGTCCTTTTCCGGCAGCATTGGGAAACCTTGTATATCCTCATATCAGTTCAGCACGTGTCTGAATAGCGTGACCCACTTGTGTCCTTTTTTATTTTTCTCACTCCAGCTCCCTTTTTTCTTTTGTTGGCACATCTTTTCTCCTTTCCCTTATGCTTCTGAGTGGTGCTCTGGGAGGGTAGGGGTTTGTGGGTTGGGGGGGTTGTTTTTTTTTTGGTTGGTATTATTATATTTTACTGCATAATCTTTGTTCTCAGACCCTTGATCGGGGAGGGGTGTCATAGTTGTTTATTGTTTGGGGTGTTTTATTATCTTCTTGTTGGATTTCTTGAGTCATGAGGTGTGGCCTCCAGTACTGCGTGCAGTACTGGAGCCACTCCTTCACAAGGACATTAACCAAACTGAGGCAGTCCAGAGAAGGGCAACCAAAATGGTGCAGGGACTGCATCAGAAAACATATGAGGACAGATTAGCGGAACTCAATATGTATACCCTAGAGCAAAGGAGGGAGAGAGGTGATATGATTGAAACATTCAAACACCTTAAGGGCATTAACAAGGTGAAAGAGTCTGACATGTTTCAATATTAGAAAAATAGCAGGACAAGAATACACAGCATGAGATTAGAGGGAGGCCGATTAAGGGGTAATGTGAGGAAGATCTTTTTCAAAGAAAGGGTGGTGGATGCATTGAACGGCCTACCTCAGGAAGTGGTGGATATGAATACAGTGCAGGGCTTCAAACAGGCATGGGATAGGCATAACAGAGCAATACAGATGAGTATGAATAGATAGGCCATTGACAGAGCAAAGGCCAATGGCACATTTATAAGGTAGAAAAAGAAATGAGCAGACTGGATGGGCCTTGCGGTCCTTATCTGCCATCAACTTCTATGTTTCTGTGCTTAGTTCAAAAATGTAATAAACTTTTGATTATAAAAAGTACAAACAAACATACTATGGCAGCGATCGGGACACAAGAGGGTTTTGTGGCAACAGGTGGGGGATTTCTGGCTGTCAGTCTCCCAAAGTGCTGATGTATTAGTCACTCATTGAAAACAGGTCCTTTTAAATGTTTCAGTGATATTTACGGTTAGGGTATGTAATCAGTTTCTATTGAAGTGATCATAGTGATGCAACTTGTGGCTTTTGACTCTGAAGTCAGTGCTGCTAATGTGTCTTTAGTAAGCAGGGTGCTGAAAGCTGCCTTTTAAACTCAGAATGAATTTGCATGTTTTAATATTGGGACAGAACCCCTCCACCTGCTGCCAACAAACTCCTTGTCCCCAATCATTGCCACAGTTTGAGAGTGGAAAGAGATCAGGGAGAGAGAGATGCAAGAGAAATGGCTTGGAGGGACAGAAAGCGAATCCTCAGGATTGCAGAAGCAGCTGAGCGGGAGGGAGCTGGACTTCATTGCCCACCTGAGGGACAATGTCCTACCTGGGCATGGGATCAGAGCAGTGCAGGAGGAGTTTGTGAAGTTGGAAAGAGCCTTGAACAAGTAGCACACACGGTAACCTTCTCGGAGATGCTGCCTGTCTATGGCATGGGGTAGTTATTGTACTCTGCACAATGTGATTCAATGAATGGTTGAAAACTGTGCAGAGAACAGGAACAGAGTTTTGGCTTCATTGGGGACTGGGGGTACACCTTGAGGATACAGACCTATACTGGTATGATGGTCTGCATCTGTCGGGAGGAACCAGGCTCCTAGGTGATAGGTTTAAATGCTTCATTGGCAAGCTTGTAAACTAGCCAAAGGTGTACACTGATAAGAAGCAGGAATTCTCAGCCTCCCCACAAACCATGGTAGTTAGCAAGATAAACACCAAGGCAGAGAGGTCGATAGGGAGCAGGACAGGGGTAAATGGAGAAAAAGGCAAGGGCAGGGATGGGGCTAAAAGGGATAAGACCATCAAAAAATGGAGAACGATAAGAACCATTGCCCCTAGTCTTGGTAATAAGCTTTCTGAACTAGAGGCCTTGATGGATGAGGGACACCTGGATATTGTGGCAGTGACAGAAACATGGCACACAGAGAACCATGACTGGGAAGTCAACATATCAGGGTACACAATCTACAGGAGGAACAGGGAAGGCAAAAGAGGAGGAGGAGTAGTTCTCTACATAAGAGAAGGGATCAATGTAACAGAACTAAAGAGGAAACGGGGAGGAGAGGAGGTACTGTGGGTCACCTTGGAAACAGGAAATGGCACCACAGTCTGCATAGGGGTTGTATACAGACCCCTGTCTCGGGGGAGGAAATGGACAAGGAAATGATAGAAGGTATCCTTAGAATGGCAGAAAAAGGGGAGATATTGTTGATGGGAGACCTGAATATGTCAAATGTTAACTGGAGCACATTTGATGCAGCCACATCCAAGAAAAGGGTCATTCTCGATGTCCTACAGGGGGCATGCCTCAGACAGCTAGTGTTGGAACCCATTCAGGAGGGAGAAGTCCTAGACCTGGTACTCTCAAACGGGTATGGAAAGGGTTCTATGTCAATACAGTGCATATTATTGAGCAATAACAATTTGGTTGAATATTATAAAGTGCGCGTCTACACAGCAACCACACATCTCGGTAACACTTGCATTCAGCAACTTCACAATAAGCACATGATGCATTTGAGTGAATTTCCAACATATTATACATTGATATGTATGTTGTAAGCAACCCCATGAAGGTACTCCGGGCAGGGACGAGAGGAGTACTCACCCACATCCTGCACCATTCTCTCAGTGAGGTTGCGGTACCTCCTACGGCTCAACCCGTCAGCTGCACCAGAAACGACTTGCTCCATCCTTACTACCGACAATCTCAACAAGTTCTGAGTCATCCATACCTGAGATACATTTATTCACCATGCCCTACCCATCCTCTCCAATGTTATGAAGGGGGGGCTATGCACCCCTGCACCCCCCACGGGGAGGGCTATGCCCCCTGAACTCCCCCCATCTCAAGGATTACCACACCATGCCACACCTGGATCATGGGGGTAGGCTATTTACACTGCAGATAAGCGGATTTCATTTCCTCTTATGCTCTAGTTGAACCATTGCCCCTATGGCACAGGTGCTGTATTTTATTGGTAGCCCCTTTTGTAATGCACTATAATTCCCACACTGTAATGACATGATTATGTGATACCAGTGAAAAGAGGATCACAGATTTAGAAGTGGGTAGCCATCTAGGAACAAGCGACCACCAAACAGTGTGGTTCATGATAAACACAGCCGTAGTCAAGCCATACAAAAGTGAGGTACTGGACTTCAGGAGGGCTGACTTTGGCAAAATGGATGAGTGCCTAGGAATACATTAGCAAATGGGCAGGAAGGAGGGGTGGAAGAACAATAAGGAAAAATCATAGCTATCATTACAGAGGCAACAAACCTTTGTGTGAAGCAAATAAACTAAACAAAACAAAGTAAAAAACACAATGGTTCTCAAAGAGGTGTCAGGAAGGTTAGGAAGAAAAGATAGCATTCAGGAAGTATAACGAATCACAGAAGAGCAGGACAGAGAACTGTATTAGTTAAAGCAGAAGGAAGTGGGGAAGGCAGTCAGAATAGCGAAGGCCCAAACCGAGAGAAGACAGCCAGTTCAGTTAAGGAGGATAAAACCTTTTACAGGTACATTAGGCAGTGAAGAAAGACCAAGGGAGGGATAGTGAGGCTTAATAAAGGGAGGAGGTGGGAAGAGGGTGACAGTGAAAAGGCACACAGCCAGCAAAATGCTAGGATGCATAGGAAGGGGCATCACAAGTAGAAAGAGGAAAGTGATCATGCCACTATACAAGTCCCTGGTAAGGCTCCACCTTGAGTACTGCATACAGTTCTGGAGGCCTTATCTCAGGAAGGATATGGATAGACTAGAGACAGTACAGAGGAGGGCAACAAAAATTGTACAAGGCCTCCATGAATTGCCATAAGAAAGCAGATTACGGCAACTCAGCATGTACTCACTGGAGCAGCACAGAGATATGGGTGACATGATAGAGACATTCAAGTTCCTGAAGGGCATAAACAGAGTCCATACCCAGGAACTCTTTCTGATCAATAGTTCCACAAGGACAAGGGATCATGAAATTAAATTAAGGGAGGGAGGTTCCAGGGTAACATATGTAAGTTCTTCTTTACAGAAAGGGCGTTGGCTCCATGGAATAGCCTACCTGCAGAAGTCATTGACTCCAAAACAGCAGGACAATTCAAATCTCCTTGGGATAGGCATAAAGGGATTGTCTCTAAGAAATTCTAAGGGGGGGTGGCACTCAGGGCAGACTAGATAGATCTTTGGTCCCCATCTGCCATCACTTTCTATGTTCCTATGTTAGAGATACTGAACAAATACTTTTGCTCAGTATTCACAAAAGAAGAAGAGGGGGAGGTACCTACACCAAACCATAGAAGTACTCTGGACAGGGGTCAATATCAGTCCACTGACAGAAGAAAGAGTCCTGAAAAAACTCCTAATCCTCAAGGTGGACAAAGCAATGGGGACTAGCGGGGTTCACCCCAGAATTCTAAAAGAACTAAGGGAAGACCTAGTGACACCACTGACTCTTCTGTTTCACAAAGCATGAGATGACGGTGTGATGTGGTACCTGAGGACTGGAGGAGGGTGGATGCGATTCCCCTTTACAAAATTGGGAGCAAGGCGGAGGCAAGAAATTACAGACCTGTTAGTTTAACCTCAGTGGTAGGGAAAATGATGTAGTCACTTCTGAAAGAAAGAATTGTTGAGTACCTAGAGGACAGCGGGGCACAGGACCCAAGGCAGCATAGATTCACAGCAGGAAGATCATGTCAGATGAATGTAATAGAGTTCTTTGACTGGATGACCAAAGTAGTAGAGTATCCAGTGAGGATGGTGACTCAATATGAACGACCATCAAAACGGCGACTCATATTCAACACTTTCCTCCTGGGCTACCTTGCAAGGGTAGTGACCCTATGTGAATCCGAGGTAGTAAAGTGTGACGGAAGGGGGGTTAAGGGAAGGGGGGGACAGGGAAGGGGTTTTGGGGGACTGGTGTGCCTGCTGCCACCAAGTTAGCCATGTGGTCTGGTGGTGTGTGTGGCTAGCTCAGGTGTAGTAGGTACAATGTTTGGGACTGGGTGCTTGGAAATTTTGCCACAGCCGCAGGTGTAAGGATTGTGCTCCCTCCCCGACATGCATCCCCCTGGAATTGAGAATCTATATTCAGGGGTATGGGGGGGGGGGGCCCACCGCAAAACCATTTTTTCATTGTCCAGACGTCAGGTTACCTGGGAGTGCTTTTCGGCAACATACACTTGCCATAATAGCAGTCGCTATTTTGCAATCGCTATTGTGACATGGACCTGTAGTAGACCAGGGAGGGGCTGTGGATATGGCTTACCTAGACTTTAGCAAGGCATTTGACACAGTCCCACACAAAAGATTAATAAATAACTTGCTCCAACTTCAAGGGAGGAGAGCCTACCAGGCCTGCCTCCTTGCAAAGAAAATATGTCTTCGCCTTACATCTCCAGCAACACATGCCTTAATGTTGCCCACCCCTCACACTCGATGCTTGTGCAGTGCCAACAAATCCACTTTCCTGTCCTTTGCCGAACCTCTCAGGCCCAATGCTCCTTATATGTAAGGGCCCTTCCCTGGTGAATGGACTCTCTCCAGAAGTCACTGCTGAGAATAAAGTTGGACCATACAAATTCATACTGCTCCATTACCTCACCAATCTCAACAGTTGCGTCTATACCCAATAGATTTTAGTGGCACTCCTTCATGGCACTCCTTCCCCATTATATGCCCAAGTACTCCTCTCCCTCTTCCTCTCTTTCACTCCTTCTCTCATCCCCTTCCTCCAATCCCTTCTTCTGCTATACACCTCCTTTCTTCCCTTCTTTGTCCCTCCTTCCCCCATCCAACCGCCTTCCTCACCTTTACCTACTGTTACTCCCTCTCTCCCTTACCCCTCACTCTGCTCCTCACTCCCTCTATTCCTACCCTACCTTCAACCCCCTTATTACACCCCTACCCCTATGTCTACCCTACCCCTTCCTTCCCCTGACTGCTCATACACGTTTAACCTCCTCACTGCCCCAGTCCACTTCCTCTCTCCCACCTTTCTCCCTCTCACCTCTCTCCTAAGTTCCTTCTCCCCTCCTTACAATTGCCCTTCCTTGCTTCTCGACCACAAGCACTTAATCAACAAAGTCACAGTTTTGATTGCCTCTTCCACTACACTTTTCCCATGCCCTATACTCCTCATAATGTGCTCTGGTTCATTTCTTTAGTTTCTGATCAATTCATTTTATGTTCCTGATTGTATTAATCCCTATGTATTTGACATTGCATCTGCTCCACTCCTATTGTTTGTTCCTGATTGTATCTGATGTGGAACCTTTGTTAAAGAATCTTTGGTTCTAAGGTATTTTGTAACCCTAGTACTCAATAAAATAAAATAAAAATAAACAAGTTATCCAGCCTGGAAGTGAGTCCCAGGGTAGTAGCCTGGGTAACAAATTGGCTGGACAACAGGACACAGAGGGTAATAAGAGTCCACTCTGAAGAAAGGAAGGTTACTAGCGGGGTACCGCAGGGTTCAGTACTGGGTCTGGTTCTCTTTAATGTCTTTATAGGTGACATTGCAGAAGGGCTGGAAGGAAAAATATGCCTCTTTTGCAGATGGCACAAAGATCTGCAACAGGGTTGATACACGGGGGAGGGGGGTGGTAAGGATAAGAAGAGACTTGGCAAGGTTGGAGGAATGCCCAAAAGTATGACAGCTTAGATTCAGTGCAAAGAAGTGCAAAGTAATGCACCTGGGAAACAAAAACTCAGGGGAAGAGTACACAATGGGGGGGGGGAGGTACTAACAAAAAAAAAATGGAAAGTAACCTGGGAGTAGTCATATCAGACGATCTTAAGGTAGGCAAGCAATGTGAGAAGGCAGTAAGGAGGGCTGAGGGGATACTGGTATGCATAAGGAAAGGCATCACCAGTAGAAAACAGGAGGTTGTTATCCCTCTGTACAGACAGTATTTTTGGTGAGACCCCATTTGGAGTTCTGCATGCAGTTCTGGAGACTCCATCTCTGCAAGGACATAGACACCAGAAGCCATACGAAGAGAGACTAAATGAGCTTAATATGCATATCCTTGAGGAAAAGAGGGAGGGGGAGACATGATAGAAACTTTCACGTACCTCAAGGGAATCAACAAATTCTAGGAGAGCAGCATCTTTCAGAAAAAGAGATGTGCAAGAACAAGGGGACACAGTTTGAAGACAGTGGAGGGGATGGCTCAAGGGCAACGTGAGGAAGTATTTTTTCATGGAGAGGGTGGTGGACTCACGGAATGGCCTTCCTGAGGAGGTTGTGGGGTCAAAAACAGTGGTGGAATTCAAGAATGCATGGGACAGACATAAGGCAATTATAGTTGGGGGGGTAGGAAGAAGTAGGCTGTTGGTTAACTAGGATCTGCAGCTTATCCAATAGGTAGGGAAATGGGCAGACTAGGTGGGCCAAGCGGTCCTTATCTGCTGCCAAAATCTATGTTTCTATGTTTCTCTATGAGATTGGGTGCAAATGAAACAGAGGTTGCAGTGAGAGGAATGGAGATTGGGGCAGGGAAGGAGACTTGCTACAGAGGAGGAGTTTGGGGAGAGAGATGGGGTGGGGAAAGAGTTGGGGTGGGTAAGTGGGGAACAGAAGTCAGGAGCCGGTGAACTGTCTTAATGAAAGGCAGTGCCTTCTACTTCATACCTGATTTGCAGAGAAAACAAAGACTGGGACAGAAATCGATGAGGAGGGGATGGAAGCACAGAGAGAGAGGGAACATCATGGCAGGGGAGGTGGGTTGTTTGGGGTAGCGAGAGAGGAAGTGCACTGATTTATGCATACTCATTATGTGATTCAGCTCCACTGGGTGGAGCATAGAACAAACATTGTGTGACGCGTTCGATATCCGGTCACGACTTTCCAGACCCTTTATTTTCTCTCCTCCTCCATTTACAATACTTCAGCATAGCTCTCGTTATACAGCCATAAAACTGGGGAGTTTAGAAAATCAAGTGAAATATAACAATCTGAGGGTAGCTGAGTTGCTTATTTTTGTTATTTTTATGTTATTTGTTTCACCAGGAAGGTGGACTGGATGAATAATCCGTTTTCAGACATGAATGGGGAGATTGGGTTCACAGCAGCTGTGCAAAGAGTGCATTTACTATTGTATATCTCATCTCATTTTGTTACATGACCTGAAATGTTAAACTTTTGCCGTATTTCTGTTGTTTATGAATTATAGTTGTACCTAGTGTCTATTTGTCTAAATAACCGGCATTATTGCTGTATCTGTTGTTTATGATATACTGCTGTAATGGTTGCTCCCCCAACCCGGGTCGCACGTGGAATCAAGCCTCGACTGATTGTGCCTTGCCGGAGTATACTGGGTGGATATTAAGACTGCACCAGGCTGTGGTGCAACTCACAGGTCCTCCTGATCTGTCCCGCTAGTTCCCTGTCTTAATCCGCCTGAGATGGTGGCCTGTGTTGACCACTCCCATTCTAAGAACTCATTCTTGAATCCTGGATTTGTAATTCAAAGTGATCTGTACTACCTCTTCCCTTCCTCCCTTACACTTCCAGTCCTTCCTTCACACATTTAGTGTCACTCCCCTCCTTTCCCAATCACCCAGTCCCACGGAATAACCCACAGACAGGTCCCAGTCATTATATTGGGTGGCCTATGTTTTGATGGCTGCAATGTCCACCTCTCCTCTGCCATGAGAACCTGTAACTCTGCAGTTTTTCTCCAAAGGCCTTAGCATTAAGGACAACCACCTTCATTCCTCCCCCTATCCTTCTCCTTTCCTAGCATCACCATCAGTACTGTCTTTTAAGAGCTGTCTGCCAGACACAATTAGTTTTAATGGGAGGACTGTGTGTTTTTCCTGCTCGAGTCTCGCCGAAATGCTGACAAATTGCTCCGGCTTCTGATGTCGCTATGGACAGAGTGAGCAATTTGAAAGATGTAACTAATTCTGGGAGAAATGCAGAGTTTTAATGGAAATGTAGTTTGTTCTAACCTGCTTCTCTGCAGCACTTAACTGTTTCTGATCTGCTTCGCACTACTTTGGTCCTGACTGCTGAATTGGGGTCAATCAATATGAGGGGACGCTAAAATGGAGCCTGATTGGGACCAATGAGAACTGAGACTCTTGTCTGGAGCCTACTAAAAGGGGGCTGTATGAAGAGAGCCTCTGGGTAATGTAGTTTTGGATCCTTGGTGCCTTTTTGCACCTATAGAGGGAGCCCTGCTGTCATTGACAACTGAACCAACCAACTGTACTCTTGTGGATCTAAATGACATGCCCTGAACTGTTGTTGGTAAGGCAGATCCAAGTTTGAGAGTAAAGAGTGAAGGAGCTCAGCTTTGCTCTTTTCGAGCAGCGTGGTAGTTCACGTGGGAGGCGCGTGTGAGGCCCAAATCTCGGCCTGCTTACCATTGTGAGAGGAAGAGAGAGAGAGAAAAAGGTGTTTTGGACTGAATCCGGGTTGGGAGGAAAAAGCGAGAGCTGCTGCTGTTGGGATACCAGGCTTACCCTGTAGTAGACCGAAGATTTTATTGAAAGTGATCGGCCTGTCAGGACTTTAGCTACCGTAGTGCTCCCGGGTAATTGCAGTGATTTTTTTTATCGGGACTGAGGAGTCACCTGCCTGGTACAGTAACCTTTCTTTTACATATAAATGTGCATGTGCTGGAAGGGGATCGCGATCTGGTTTCCCCATTTGCTGTAAACTGTGTGCTAGTGCTGGAAGTAGTTTTCCCAGCCAGAATCGGACTGAATCTGTGCTGCCTGGCGTGGAATAGGCCTGCTGCGAGGTCCCTATCTCACCACCTTGCTGCATGAAAGATCCATCACAGGCCAAGTTTCCTCTGGCATCCAGAGATTCATCAGCCCTCCTGTGTTTAGTCTGGGTATCATGGGTAATTATCTGTGTGGCTCCTGCAACTTTGTTCTAATGACAGTGTGTCATCTGATTGTTTGTGCTTTTTCATGAACTGAGCCATCTGCCGCCGGATTACAAATGTGTGTGCATGTTGCTTTTTCCATCACAGGCCCCAACCAGCTGCAACGGACTCTGCTAGGCCCATTTTCCCATCCTGGTACCCAGAGAATGTGACAGATCAGACTCTAAGTGCGGGCACAGTACTGTGATTATTTATTGTGTTTGAACCAATTAACCTGATTTTCCTCCTTGATTACAGTTCCTGAATAAACCAGATCTGTTTGATTTCTGCAAATTTACATTGACTGTGGGTCAGTTTATGCTAAAGGTATTGCATTGTTGCTGTTGTACTGCATCACCTTTATTTTGTGGGGGTCCCCAGAGTCAAGCTGAAGGAACCAGTCCTGGGGGTAAGTGCAAATACGAGTGTACTGTGGTTGGCATATCTGGGGAATTATTAGGAAAGTTACTGTTGTGTACTGTGTGGGTCACTAGTGGGAGCAAGGGGGTCACAGTGTCCCAGAGGGCTGTGACCTGGTTACACTAGCCACAACCAGCGAACGACTGGGTGGGCATCCATTTTAGAATTCAGGCCCTTAACCTGTTGTGTAGCCAAGCGAGCCCAGGGGTAGTAGCCCAAGGGATAGTGCCACCTAAAGGGTAACACCTCCATAAGCTTACCCACTGTGGACACATGAGACGACCGGCCCGATGATTTCTTGGCTCCTTCCTAGGCCCACTTTGTATATGGACACCATAAGGGACACCCTCCAGTCCTGGGGCACACACCCCGTTTCCAGGGAGGTGTTGAACAGATCTGCCAGTGGCTCAGCCAACAGCTCCGCCATCTCCTCAGCACCCTGGGGTGGATGCCATCGGGACCTGGTGTGCCTTGTGTCTAACCTTACTGCCCTCCAGCCCCTCTGGCACCCTCTCCCTGTGATCACCTTGTTCATCACCATTCTCTCCCTTCCCCACATCCGCAGCCCACCTGCAGTAGACCATCCTTTCCTTAGGTGAAAAATGGAGTTGCAGTACTCATTTAGAATTTCTGCTTGCTCCTCCTCCTCCTTTCCATTCAATCCCTCCCGCTTATCCTCATTAACATGTTCTTTGCACTCTCTGTTCCCGACATACCCAAAAGAGTCCTTTCCTCCCTTTATGCCCTAGTGCTAACCTTAATTCCCTGGAGACCTTAGTTTTTTCACCCTCTGGCCACCTCCCTGACTAACTCCTGTAAGCCTCCTTATCCTCTCCTTCCCTGTTCTCCTGTATTTCTGGTATGCAGCCCTCTTGCCCTCACCCCTTGCAGCACCTTGTTCAACAGAATGGCTTCTGCTCTGCTCTCTTACCTCTTGTTCTGGTGCAGGCTACTGTGCCACTGCTGTTAGCCCAGTCTTTATGACTCCACTCTTGTTCTGCATCCATCCTCGGTCTTATATCCTGGAGTCTCTTGCAGTATTGCTCACATCGCCCTCAAAGTCCACCCTACTTAAAATCCAGCACCTTAGTGCCCGTGCCTCCTGTCTTCCGGCCCAGCACGAGAAATCATCCACTCTTTTGTGGTGAGCTATCGCTCAGTGGGTCGTCCACCCCTTACCTCCATCACTGCCTCCCATTTGCCAGTACTGGGTCCAGAGCCTTGTAGGTCTGCCTTATCAATTGCATCAAAGGTCGCCCTGACCACTCAAGGAGCACCCTGCCCTGGTACTGCTAGTGGCCGGGTGCCCAGTCAACCCGTGGGAGGTTAAACCCCCACCATCACCACACTCCCCTTCTACACACCCCACTGTTTCTGTCAACTCCCCCATCCAGGTCCCTGGATTGGCCAGGAATGTACACCCCAGACTCAGCTTTCTGCCCTTGGAGTCCAGGAGCTACAACCCAAAGTGCCTCTGTCCTCCCTCTTCTCCCTCGCGTCCCTTATGCATTTGATCCCTTTCCTCACATAGAGTGCAACCCACCCCCCTTCCAACCCCCTGGGCCCTCCTGTATATCCTGTATCCTGGGATTGCCAAGTCCATATCATGGTATTTTATTGCCCAAGTCTCTCTCACTGCAGCAATATCCACCTTCTCCTCTGAAAGGAGCGAATGAAACTGCAATTTTGTTCCCCAGACTTCTTGCATTGAGAGAGACCACCTTCCACCCGTACGCTTCCTTCTCCTCACTCTTCTCCTTGGCCTGTGTCCCTCCTCCCAGTGGTCCACACCCTTTCTCCTCCTTATTCTTACTGGGTGGTGGTGCCTTCTGTTTTAAACTCAGAACACTCTGCATGCCCCCTCCTGGGGTTACTACGCCTCCACTTTTACCTGTATCTAGGGGGTGAGCTCATTAGGCTCCCCTGTTCGGACCTTTCTACCAACCTCAGTCTTTAGGCCACCTCTCCACTAGTTTAAATCCACCTTAGTTTTTTTATCATGTCACTATTTCTCCTCTAGCACAGTGGGCTCTAGCGACCTCTGGCTGCCAGTTTCCACACCCCCAGACCAGGTCATGCACGAGAGAGAAATCGCGCCTTTCGCTCGGGTTGGCCGAACCCTGAGTGCGCTGCCTCGTGTCAGGAGGTGCATGCACGGCCATCAGCGCCTAGATCGTGTACTATTTTCCAGCTCCATTTTCTCCCAGAAGACGGATCGCCCAATGGCATCAAAGGCACATAGTGCATGCCTGCAGCACTTCCCCCAAGCTTGCAACACAGTGCAGCTGGCCTCTGCCAGCCACTGCTGCAGTGCAATGCCATACCCACCCACCCCAAGGAAGGAGAGCAGTGGGTGGGATGCTCAATCCTTCCTCTCCCGCCAGCCTCCTGCTGCCCAAATCCATTCCCGAACCTAGTCACTGGTGAGCACGCCAGGTGTGGCATCCAGCGCCCAACCCTCAGCGCCACCACAGGCCTAAATCCACCCTAGTAGAGATATACCCCCAATCCCGCCTCACTACTCCCCTCCCCTGCTATGTAGCTGTCCTCGCAGACAAGTCACTATTCCCCTGACCCTACCCCAATTAGTCACTAACCCATAATCTTTAGTGTGGCACCAATCCCTCAGCCACTCGTTGAACTCCTCGATCCTAACCTTTCCTCCTCGTGCTTGCACATGGTAGCGGGAGTACCTCCGAGAATGCCAATGACTCCCCCACCCCCTCACACTGCCTGCCCAACTCCTCAAACCTCCCCTTCACTACTTCCACAGCCTCCCCCGCCAAGTCATTTGTACCCATATGCAACACTAAATGAGGGTTTCTTCCTCCCTCGCTGCACGCTTGAGCAGTGCCTGCCCTGCCCTCCTGCAGTCAACCAGGGGATAGTTCAACCCAACACGGCTTGCCTCCCTTCTGCCCCATCTCACCCTTTTCAGTAGAATCCTCAGGACAAGTACCCCATCCCTTCACCCTTTACCTTCTAATGCCCTTCCACCACCCCAGTATTTGTTCTTCCCTGCCCCTTACCCCCGCCAGCTGTGCCCTCTGTGACTTCTGTATCTGCACCCCCTACTTCCGCCTCAGCCCTTTTCTCTGCTCTATTCCTCCCATCCCCCTTGAACCCCTTCCCAGCCTGATTACTTTCTACTGGGCTACCCATGTTGACCTCCCCTCCTCCCCTGCTGATCTCCAACCCCTCTCCTATCCCCATTGTTGTCAATTTAGAGCCCCATTACCTTCAACCCCATAGTGATGCCCTTCCCATCCTTCCCCTTCCCGTAGTCTTCTCTCCTCCAGTCACCCCTCCTTCCTTACTAGCCCCCTTGTACCCTTTCACCTCGCCTTCTCTCTACCTGTTGCCATCCCTCTCATGCCCCACTTGTCCTCCTCCCTCAGGTATGTTCCTGCTCCCCTCTCTCTCCCATAGCAGAGGTCTGAATCTATTCCTGGTCAATACCCGCCCTACATCTCTTCCCTACCAGTTCCCCCTCCTACTTGTTCCTTCGTGTGTCTACCCCGGTCCCACACCTGGTCCTTCCCCACCCGCAGCCATCTGCTCTCTCCTGGTACACCTCGCAGCCTCCCCATCAGAAGGCCCCTCTCTCTCAGGCACCCCTCCTCCCTCTCCTCTCTCTTTCTTCTGAGTGCATCTGATACTGGGGTTGGTTTCAGTCACTAGTTTTCTTCCATCCCCCTTGCCATCCCTAGCCCCCCAGCCAGAAATGCCCCTACCCACCATCTGTCTCTGCCACTTAGACTCCTCCCTAACCTCCACAGTTCCTCCCTCAAACTAGCCAGTTGTCTACAGATCATACACTCCCATCCTCCAAGCCCAGTCTAGGATCATGGCGGATTCACACCCTGTACACTCCACCACCCTTCCAAAGATGCCTGCCCTATTGACACATGCGCACCTGCCCCATTTTGGCCCCCATCGTATAATGTTGCAGACTCTTACTCCCAGTTTCTGTACCCTACTACACCTGTTAGGCCCCTATTTACTCAAATTCCTGTTGCCTCCACACTAGTCCCCTACTGCCCCTTACTGACCTTGTTAATTCAGTCTCAAATCTCATCCGTTAGATACTGTATTACTGTAGCAATCCTAAAGCCTCCTTGTCCATTTTCACCCCTCAGCTACCATACTTTTTGTTCTCAGCCCTCATATAGTTTCACTTAGCCCAGTTAGAAATCCTATTGCACCCAAGTATTACTCAGCTCAGTTGGGAAATAAACAGAACAAATAAATATGTATTACAGCAGTCCTAACATTATAGATCAGTACTTAGCTCAGTTAGAGAAATAAACAGAACAACTAAATCTGTATTATTACAGCAATCCTAAAAGTATCCAATCATTGCTTTGTCTCCACCCCAGAGACCCTGCTGTAATATAGGACCACACAGGACACTGGGCAGGAGGGTGGGCAACTCTAAAGTCCCAACAGAGCTCCGTTGAGCTCGCTCACTCCCCCTTTCTCACTCACTTGTTCTATTTCTCCCAGCCCTGCAGGCTTTTGTACTGGTCTCCTGCTTGTGTTGGCACCTTTTTCTGCCGACAAAGAAATCTGCAGCAGTCCCAACAGAGCTCTGTTGAGCTCGCTCACTCCCCCTCTCTCACTTGCTCGTTCTGTTTCTCCTGGCACTGCAGGCTGCCCTTTTGTACTGGTCTCCTGCCTGCATTGGTGCCTTTTTCTGCCCACAAAGAAATCCGCAGCAGTCCCAACACTGCTCATTCTTAATCTGTCCCAACGCTGATTTCCCACAGTGACTGCACTATTCTGCACCAGAAGTGCGAAAACACATTTCAACCAGGATGTGAAAAATGACAGCTGTACTGCTCATAGGAGGTATGAAGAAAAATGTCAGTGTTGAACATCTGGGAAGAATATTTACAAATTTATGGTTACAGGTGCGTGGAAACTGCGCAACACACGCTTGTAACAGAGTCATTTTATGGACTTTCGTCTCCAAATGTTCAACATAGGCATTTTAGGACCTCTGCTGATGAACAGTGTCACTGTCATTTTCTTAATTTGTCCCGAAAACTGATTTCCCACAGCGACCGTGCTATTCTGCGCCGGAAGTGCGAAAACACATTTTGGTGAGGATGTGTAAAATGACAGCTATACTGTTGATAAGTAGGTGTCTAAAAATGCCAATGTTGAAAATCTGGAATGAAAATATAACAAATTTGTGAAGTAACGAGCGTACGTGGAAACTGCTCAATGCATGCTGGTAAAACAGTCATTTTTTGGATTTTTTTCACCAAATTTGCAACATAGGCTTTTTGAGAGCCCTCCTAATGAACAGTGGCACTGTCATTTCATTAATTGGTCCCAAAAGGTGATTCTACGCAGTGACCACAAAATCACCTTTCGGCACTGAATAACGCCATGACTGACTGAATTCATGAGGAGGTGTCCCAATAACCACAAGTTAAAAATTTGGTGCCAAAATTCCCCAAAGTGCCAGAGATATGCCCCAAAGTTGAAAAACCCTATTTATGCCATTATACAACTTACTGGCAATTCTTCAGTTCGCAGTCGGCTTTGAAGAGGGCAGCAGATGTATCTCGGTCCACCGAAAATCATTGAGCTGGGCTCTGGAGGTAAGTATGGGGTGAGGAGGGGGTGTGGGGAGGCAGAGTGCTCAGAGGGTGGCTGCAGGTTGGGGAAGGGGCACGAGACACCACGAGGGACCATTTTCTTGGTTTCAGGGAGAAAAAAACAGACGTCACAGGAAGGTTTTTCTTTTTCTGGTTTGTTTTTTGCCCACTGAGGTGGGCTCCCAGTGTGCCACCTGCATTTTGGGAGGGGGGGACTAAAGCCGACAGGGATTGGGCCCCCTGTCAGCAAAGAAAGACTGTTTGGGGGGGCATGATACCGAGGGGATTGGGTACCCCCGGCACACAACAAATAAAAAGGGGGGGCATTATTCCAATGGGGAGTGGTTCCCCATCAGCAATGAACTGGGTCGGAGGCCCACCGACAGGGGACTGGGCACCTCCATTGGCTTTCTCATGGGGCTCTGAGGTGTCATAGTCACCACCCATTGATGAAAATGTTACACCAGGCAAGGTAGGTACAGCTCTGCAATGACGGGTTGCTCCCCATTGCAGCAGAATGTCTGTCACTGCAGTGATGAGGTGGCCCGTGATTGCACTGGAGAAATTGTTACAAGTTGGTGGCACTCTGCAGAACCAGTGTCATCAGGACACTGGACCTGCATTGGTTGATCACTGCCAAGCCCAACAATGCAGTGCCGGCACTGGCATCCACAGTGCCACACCTCCACCACCCACTTTTCTCCTAAGCTGCCACATAATGTTTCTTGCACAAGCGTGCAAGCAAACGTAAAAAGGAAATAACAATACCACTGATAACTACCACCCTATCAGCCTCACTTCCACCATATGTAAAATCATGGAAAAAATATTAAAAAACCAAATAGACCACGAACTAGATAGCAAAGGACTACTAGATAATACGCAGCATGGCTTTCACAAAGGTTGATCCTGCACCACTAATTTGATCATGTTTTATGAAAATATCAGCAAGAGCTTGCATATGAACTGCCCCATAGATATCATATTTCTTGATTTCAAAAAAGCATTTTACAAGGTGTCTCACAGAATTTTAATTAAAAAAATGATTACTCTTGGACTGAGTAGCTATACTGTTAGGTTATGCTTGATAGATGGCTGGATAACAGAACACAAAATGTTAGGATTGTAGATACCCTTTCCCACAACATTGATGTCACTAGCGGAGTTCCCCAGGGGTCTGTCTTGGGACCAGCACTATTTGGGATATACATTAGCGACCTACATCTGGGCACATTCAGCTAAATTAGCAAATTTGCAGATGATACCAAAATATCATCAAAGTTGACTCTGAGGAATAAAATTAATAAAATCAAACATGATCTGCTGCTGATTTTGGAAGCCGTGCATCAGTAAATGGAATGAGTTTCAATTTAGAGAAATGCTCCATTAAACATTTGGGGCTGAGAAATCCAACTACTTTCTACACGCTAAATAATATTCCCATTAAATCAACTACATCTGAAAAAGATCTAGGAATTATTGTCAACAAAATCTTCTCTCAGAGTGAACATCGTAGAAAGGTTGCACAGGTAGGGAATCAAAATATAGCTGCTATTAAATGCTCTTTCATAACAAGGAATGAAAATTGCATTATTCAACTTTATAAATCCTTCATTAGACCACACACAGGTTATGTAGCCTCTTTTTTGGCATCATATTTACAAAACAATGTAAAAATAATTGAAAGTCTGCAGAGAAAGATTTTATGCCAAAAAGTGCAAGGTGCTGCATTTTGGGATGAAGAACCCAAGGAGGAGTTACCAGCTGGGGGAAGTGCAGCTAGCCCAGACAGAGGAGGAGAAGGATCTGGGAGTGCTCATTGCAGGGTCAATGAACAACTCGGCACAATGTAGGAAGGCAGCTGCAAAGGCCAACAAAATGCTGGGTTGCATTGCAAGGGGTATATCTTCGAGGAGGGAGGAGGTGATTCTGACACTGTATAGGTAATTGGTTAAACTGCACCTGGAGTACTGCATGCAGTACTGATGCCCATTTCTGAAGAGGGACATTAAGTTACTGGAGGGGGTGCAACGTAGGGTGACAAAGATAATCAAGGGGCTGGGGGACTTATCATACGAGAAGAGGCTGAGGGAGTTGAACATGTACTAGCTGGAGGAGAGGAGGGACGGGGACATGATTGGAACCTTTAAGTACATGAAAGGAATAAACAAGACAGGTACAGAGGTGCTGTTCAAAGTAAGGGAGGGGAGGGACACCAGGGGCCATGATATGAGACTGGAGGGAGGAAGGTTCAGGAGGGAGATGAGGAAACACTTTTTTACAGAGAGGGTGGTGACTGGGTGGAATGCATTACCTGCAGAAGTGGTATGCAGTAGAACAGTGGACTGCTTCAAAAGGGGATGGGACAGGACAAGGGGGAGGGTCAATGAAGGGGCAGGGTGGAAGGGAGGGGCAGTGGCAGAATAAGAGGTGCTAGCTGCACATTTGAGCAGACTTGATAGACCTCTAGGCCTTTATCTGCTGGCAAATTTCGTATGTTCGTAAGCTAATAACTACTGTACGGGTAAACATGTACCTTATGAAGACAGACTAACTGCCCTGGGACTTTATGATTTGCATCTCTGGAGAGGCTGTGGGGATTTATTAATATTATTTAATATATTAAACAATAATACACTCATGAAAGAATGTAATATAAAATTAGCAGAAAAACCCTGAATCTGCAGTGCCATAACAGGCAGATCTTTATCCCTAGGTCGATCACTAACAAACAGAAGCACTGTTTTACTATTAGGGCTATCACATTATGGAAAGCTTTACCACAGCAGTTAGAGATAGTACCAGCATTCAGAGGTTTAGAAAGATTGGACAAACTCTTACTAGGGTGAGACACATAATTCACCCCACTGGTGTTGGGAGAGTGGTCTCGATGGGCCTAGTGCCTCCTTCCACTTTTATAAACTGAGTAATACTGAGTAAAGCCAGTCAGACTGCCAGGGAGTTGCAATTACCTGTAATGTATCTGGTGTTGTTTCATCGTGGACCCAGTTATATCTCCGTAAGTGGATCCAGGTAACTGCAATGGCACCAGCTGCAACAAATGCACTAATCACCTTCCCCATCAGCTTTACAGGCAGCTGTGGAAGGGATGAGAGTGGCTTTCAATAAAACCAACCAACTAGTGTATCCTCTTAATATTTTTTCCTTGCATCAGTAACATGTATCCACTGAGCTCAGTGCCTGACTACACTCAATGTGATATGCCCTACCAAGTAACAACCGTGGAATGGGGAGTAGCCACAGCCCAAAATTCAGAACATTTCCATCATACAATCTGGCTACATGTACAAGTTTTGAAATTTTTTGAACAGTAAAATATCTGCCCTGAATTTCTAAGGGCACAAACAGAAGTGTTGTCACTGATCGGGAAAAAAGAGAGAGAGAGCAAAGTGAGTCAGGGGCCGGCCCCAACAGCCTCAGGACTACTTGTTAGAGCAATATGACAACACGCATTTTGGGAACCCTTCCAGTACTGTTTTTTCATTCCAACCCCCACAAAGCCTGTCCTGTCTGGCAACCATAATGAATATCAAGTCAGCAAATGGGGCCAGGAAGAGAAGGTACATCCCTCACCTTTAAACATGCTGGGGTGCATATGGAGAGGGACGTCACCTAGAGCATTGTGTCCAGTTCTGGAGGCTGCACCTCTGCAAGGAAATGGACAGGGTGGAAGCGGTCCAGAGGAGGGCTTCCAAAATGGTGCGGAGGGGGGGTTGCTTGAGGAACCATATGAGGAGCGGCTGCAGGAGCTCAGCATGTACTCCCTGGAAGACAGGAGAGTGAGAGGGGATATGATTGAGACCTATAAGTACCTCAAGCAGGTGAACAAAGTGCAGGAGGGGAGTCTCTTTCAGAGGAGCACTAGAGAATGGGCACATGCATGAAGCTTGAAGGGGAAGTTTAGGAGAGAAAGGAGGAACTACTTCTGCACAAAGCTAGTGGATACCCAGAACAGCTTGCCAGAAGAGGTGGTGAGGATGGAGACAATAGGGAGCTACAAGCATGCATGGGATAGGCACAGGGCATAATAAGTAAAGGAAAGGGAGCACAGAGGGGCACCAGTGACCAAATAAGGTCATGGGTGTAGTAACAGGCTAAAAATAGGGCAGACTGGATGGACCTACTGGTCCTTTTCTCCCAGCACATTCTTTGGTTCTAATCCAATTCTGTGCATGGCATTCTAAGCCATCACTAGTGCAGGGTCAGAATCAGTGTCTGGGGTATTCTACTAGCTCAGCAACTGCCGCTTATCCCTGTTTCTTCTGGCCTCATTGGTGGAGAAATTGCAAAGGATCTGAGGAAGCTAGAGGACTTTATTACTCATTGTTGTAACTTTGCACTTATTTATGTGTCATAAGAAACTTGTTAATGGCTTACTCATCATTGCAACATTGCTTTTATTCATTGTCATTTATGAACTTGTCCTTGCCACTATGTCATGATTTTGTTTCTCCCTTTGTATGTAGTGTGTCTCCCTTTTCCCTGGTTTTCCTGAAAATGAGCTTAGTCAGTGTGCCTTTCCGGTTACCAACATTTTAAATAATATAAATAACTTGTTGGGATTCACCTCCTCATCATTCTTCACAATAATACTAATTGTTTGGCGGCCACCTTGTGCATTATATGCTGTGCATTCAGCTTCCTGACCTCCTGTGAGAGCCTTGGTTAATATCGCGTGATATTCTCTTTTCTCAGTCCTTCAGGGATGTGCAGCACTCAGAAAACATTCTTGGGGTCAAATCTCACCATCTTGTACCCACCAACCTTCTACCTTTTGTAATACCGCTGCACCTGTTTTAATTTTTTTTTTACTTTTGGGAGGGAGTACTAGCTGGTCTTGCAGTGCACTGGTGGGCCTGATGGTAACAGAAGATCAAGCCCAGTGGAGCCTCCACTTTGTAAGGTGTATGACCTCCTGGGCAGCTGTAGGGTGTGGGCCCTAATAGCCTTGCTTGCACACAGGGCAGTGTAGATTTCCACAGAGCTCCTGGGCTCATTGGTTCTCTGCTGACATGGGAGAGGGGTTAGTTTCCATTGTTAGAAACAAAGAAGCACAGTGCTTCCACAAAGAGAACGATTTTAGTGGGCCTGCTGAACAAGTAACAGAACCATTATTCGGACCCATGCATCATTTTTGTTGCTACACTCATGGCACTTGTGACAAGAAGTTAGACCATCTTTTTTGTGTTCTAAAAGTCATATCACATGTAGCACGACTGTGGCAAAAACAGGCTACAAGTGTTTGAAAAGCCGGCCATAGTGTTTGGCTATACTGTAGACTACACCTGTTATCTGCAGTTGAAGTAACCTACAGCACCTCTGGAGATGCAGTGCCACATGCATGTAGCACTAGTATGGGGCATTGTGCATGAGAGGAGCATGCAGTCCAGTATTGTTCAGCTCCTTGTACACATTCATCAGCCTCGCATGCATATGCAGTCTCGCCTTAGCTTTGTGAGGAGGTACAAACAGCATTTCACTAGCAAATGACAGGTTTCCAGTATAGCCTTTACCTTGCAATGAACTGACTGCACAAGCATGCCTTATGCCACGCAAACTATTCCAATATGCTTCCCTTTGTCTGAATGAGTTGATAATGCGATGCAAAGTTATTTAAATGCAGCATGTACTGTAGCTTAATGAAACTGGGTGAAAAAATTGATCATACCCTTTTTCACTATAAGAGATTCCACCATCTGTCAGTTTTATTTGGTGCTGAAATGTTCTAGTTTCACCAAAAGTTGACAATTTTTTAAACAGAAATGTTTTATTTTTTTTCTCAAGACACCATTGTGGCCTCTATTCTGTACTCCCCGAAAGACACCTAGTCCACTGTTCCTCCTTCACCACAAAATACTGCCTTGGCTCTCTCCCCTCCTACCTTACCTTGATCCTTTTCCCGCCCCCTCCACCTATTCCCTTCACAACTCTTGCTATGGGTCCCTTGCCCTCTCCTCTAGGTCAACCACTGCTGGACAGTCTGCTTTCTCCTACCATTTCCCTAAACTGTGGAACTCCCTTCACTGCTCCATCCCTTCAATCTTTATCTTCTCTACTTCTCAGTTTCATCTCCCCTTCCTGCAGTTTTGCACCTGATGTCAGTTCCCTGCAACACTGTTCTCCCACTCTCTTGCTCTCTCTCTCTCCCCTAGCCATCACCTTAGCCATTATGTCTCCCACTACCATCCTCCTCTAACCTCCAACCTTTATCCTCTTTTCTTCTTCCCCAAACTCCTCTGCTTTCCCGGCCCACTCTCCTTACCTTTGCCTCCCTCCTCTACCTACTTTCAATCTCTATCTTCTCTTCTCCTCCTTAACCCCTGCTATTCCCTTCTAACACCTCTCCTGTCCCCTACAATGCACGAACAATCCTACTGTGCTACTCCCTCATACACTGTATGTATATGGGCTGCTGCACTGCCGTGTTTCATCCAGTCCCCATCTTCATCTCCCTCACCTTTCTCCCTTGTAGACTCAGTATGTTCAGCCCCCCTTTCCCCCTTCCAATTTAAATCCTTTGTACTTTTCTTTATATTGTTTCTGCACTCTGTTGCTCTCCATGAATATCTCCTAACATATTGTAACTTCGTATTCAATTGCGATAGTTTGTGGCCTGAATTTATCTGTTCTTAACTGTTGTTATTGTACTTTTACTATTTGTTTGTCCTTACTCCTCACCCCATCCCCGGATGTATCTGAAAATGAGCTGATACTCATCTCCGTCATTGCCTTTCCTGGTGAAACTTGAAATAGACTTAAATAAATATGGCCACCCATTTGCAGAGGTAGCACTGTAGAACTAGCAACGGCTAGGATCGAGAGAAATCATGTTGGCAGCATTGGCGATACCTTAGAAAAGTAAATTTGACAGGTTTGCATATATTTTATTAATTGTAGCTGAAACTAACTTTTTGAAAAAAAATAATTGCACTGCTGTGTTACACAATAAAAGAAAACAAAGAAAAAACTTTGTGGGTAGGGGTAACTTTGTTCTCTCAGTTGAAATGGTCCAGATCTACCATAGACCTGATTCTCCCCCAGTCCAGAACATTTACATGTTTTTGTCAAATCAGAGTACCGTAAGTGAAAGTAATCCACACTATTTTTAGAATCAGAATCAGAACCAGTTCTCAGATAACTCACTTCTCCCTTAAAAAAAATGCCTGAAGGTGCATACAGTTGAGGTTTATTTTTGTGTCTGTCAGAACTGGCGTTGACTGTAATGGGAGTTCTCTGTTGCTGTCTTAGTAAAACATAGCTCTTCAGGGACATGTCACACAGTGGGTGAGCGGAGTTGATGAGTGAAACATTTCTGCGTTAGATGTTACATTTTTTTCTTTTGCCCTCTTGCAGTGTCAGCAGCAGAGTATTCTGCAGAAAATGCAATCAGTTACATTTCTCTCCTGACTTTAGGTCAAGTTGCTGTTTTCATTCCCCCCCACTTCAGCTCCCTCTCTGTTTCAACCTAAAGTTGTTATAATGAAAGTCTTTTTCAGGGTTACAGAGAGTTCTTGGCCTGCTCCTTTCCAGCCATCCCATCAGTCAGCCACACTGTCCTAGGTTACAGCCTGTCATGGCATGTAAACACGCAGACACAAAGCTATTATCCTACTATACTTTAAATCTCCAAGTTTTACTTTGTCCTGCTTTCCAAAAAGTTAATCATTATTATTAAACCCTTCCCAGCTATTTCAACCCCCGCACCTCCAAACCCACCTCCGGCTGATCTTTATTTTATTTTAGAAAAAGATGTCTGCTGCTGCTTGTTGCTTCCTTTATATTTTTCAACTGCTCACACCCAGTGGTGCAGCGATAGCACTAACACCTGCCATGCCAGCCACCCAGTGGTGCAGTGAAAGGACTACCAGCTGCCATGTAAGTGACCCAGTGGTAAAGTGATAACACTATTGCCTGCCATGCCAGCCACCCAGTGGTGCAGCGATAGCACTAATGCCTGCCAAGCCAGCCACCCAGTGGTGCAGCGATAGCACTATCACCTGCCATGCCAGCCACCCAGTGATGCAGTGATTCCACTATCACCTACCATGCCAGCTACCCAGTGGTAAAGCGATAGCACTATTGCCTGCCATGCCAGTGACCCAGTGGTGCAGTGATAGCACTATCACCGCCTTGTCAGCCATCCAGTGATGCAGCGTTAGCACTATTGCCATCCATGCTCAGGATCCAATGGCATGGTGATAGTACCACCTGCCATGCCTTAGACCCAGTGGTGCAGCTATAGCACTATAGCCTGTCATGCCCATGACCCAGTGATAAAGTGATAGCACTACTGCCTGCTGTGGTGCAGTGATAACACTATTGCCTACAGTGGTGCAGTGATAGCACTATTGCCTGCAGTTATGCAGTGATTGCACTATTGCCTGCAGTGGTGCAGTGACAGCACTGTTGCTCACTGTGGTGCAGTGATAGCACCATTGCCTGCTTTGGTCCCATGATAGTACTATTGCCTGCAGTAGTGCAGTGATAACACTATTGCCTGCAGTGATAACACTAATACCTGCAGTGGTGCAGTGACAGCACTATTGCCTGAAGTGGTGCAGTGATAGCACTATCACCTGCCATACCTGTGACCCAGTGGTGCAGCGATAGCACTATCACCTGCCATGCCTGTGACCCAGTGGTGCAGCAATAGCACTATTGCCTGTCATGCCCACAACCCAGTAGTGCAATGATAGTAATATCATGTGCACTGGTGCAGCAATAGTACTATGCCTGCTATGTGTAGTGATAACACTACTGCCTGCTCCAGTGCAGTGATAGCCCTATTGCCTACAGTAGCACAGTGATTGCACTATTGCCTGCACTGGTGCAGTGATAGCACTATTGCCTGAAGTGGTGTAGTGATAGCACTATCACCTGCCATATCTGTGACCCAGTGGTGCAGCAATAACACTATTGCCTGTCATGCCCACAATCCAGTGGTGTAGTGATAGCCCTATTGCCTTACAGTAGTACAGTGATTGCACTATTGCTTGCACTGGTGCAGTGATAGCACTATTCCCTGCACTGGTGCAGTGATAGCCCTATTGTTTGTTCTGGTGCAGTGATAGTCTTATTGTCTGCAGTGGTGCAGTGATAGCATTATTGCCTGCTGTGATACAGTGATAGCACTATCGCCTGCCATGCCTGTGGCTCAGTGGTGCAGAGATAGCATTACTACCTGCTGTGGGTGCAGTGATAGCACTGTCACTTGCTGTGGTGCAGTGATAGCACTATTGTCTGCAGTGGTGCAGTGATAGCACTATTGCCTGCCATGCCCACCACTCAGTGGTGCAGCAAAAGCACTGTCCTCTGCCATGCCTGCATCCCAGTGGTGCAGTGATAGCACTATTGCCTGCTGTGGTAGAGTGATAGCACTATTATCTGCAATGGTGCAGGATTGCACCATTGTCTGCCATGACCACCACTCAGTGGTGCAGCAATAGCACTATCACCTGCCATGCTAATGACCCAGTGTTGCAGTGATAGAACTATGACCAGCCATGCCTGCAACCCTGTGGTAGCACTATCACTTGCACTGGTGCAGTGATAGCACTATCACCTGCCATGGCTGTGACCCAGTGGTGCAGTGAGTGCACTATTGCCTGCACTGGCACAGTGATAGCACTAGTGCCTGCTGTGGTACAGTGATAGCACTATTGCCTGCAGTGGTACAGTAATAGCACTATTGCTTGTAGTGGTGCAGTGATAGCACTATTGCTCGTAGTGGTGCAGTGATAGCACTATTGCCTGCCATGCCCACCACTCAGTGGTGCAGCGATAGCACTATTACCTGTCATGCCTGTGACCCGGTGGTGCAGTGATAGCACTATTGCCTGCTATGCCTGCCAGTGGTGCAGTGATAGCACTATCACCTGCCATGCTAGTGACCCAGGTTCAATAGCAAGCTCAGTTTGCTGGGGATCAGCTTGGGGAAGAGGACTGAGCATCTGGAGGAATGCTTTCCTCTCCCAGGAAAGGCTGGGTTGTGCTTGTGCCCCTGACATCCAACCTCCACTGGGTGCCATGGCAGTCAGCAGGCCCATGAAGGGTGAGGATGTTGGCAAGATGCACTTCGTCAATGCACCCTAACATCCTCATGGCAAAATAACAGGAAAAATCACAGTCAAGCAGGATAATTGACACCCTTCCTGTAGGCTTGGCACCACAAACTGGACACTCACCCACTATATCCTGTCTCAGGGGGATTTAAGAGCATGTCCACCTGACCCACCAAGAGAGGCAAAGCATGGGGCCACAGAGGGAATAAGCCCCAGAGATGAAAAAGAAGAAATCAAGCAGCTGGGTGGGATGGTGGCACCACAGTGCAGTTGGGCACTCACCACCAGTATTTCATATAAAAACTAGCATTTACCAATGCCGAATGTAGTCTTGCTGGCATTGGTATTGGTAGTGCAGGAGTTAGAGAGATGCATAATAGGAATGGCAGTGAAGTATGGAACTGATGCCAACCCACCCCCACCCTGCAGAGAGTGATAGACATTGAGGTGTGCCTTTGGTCATTGGCCATAACGCTCATGCCATTTCACCTCACCCTACCCTGCAGACTCTGACAAGTGTTGTGTTGTGCCTTGGGGTCATCAGGCCTTACACTCACCCCATTTCATAAGGAAATACATTAAGATGGGTACAGTATAGGAGAATGGGGTGAACTTTGGGGCCGAAGAGTCCAAGGCGCACCTTGATGCCTGTCACTGACTGCAGGGTGGGGGCGGGGGTGGAATGGTGTGAGCATTACAGCTGACAATCCAAAATCACACCCCTGATGCTTGTCAGTCTCTGCAGGGTGGGACGTTCCGGTTAGAAACCTTAACGCCCTGGGCTTTTGTTGGTATTTGCACTCCAAATTTTCAGCATGAGCTTTTTGTGAACCCACCTCATGAAAGCATTTGAGACCTCCGCTCATGAACAGTGGCACTGTAATTTTGTTAATCTGTCCCGAAAGTTGATTCCCTACAACAACTGAGACATTCTGCTCCAGATGTGCGAAAACACATTTCAGGCAGGATGTGAAAAATGACAGCTGTACCATTCATAAGGAGGTGTAAATAAACTGCAATGTTGAAAATCTGCAGTCAAAATATTAAAAATTCTCAAAGTTACGAGCCTGCATGGAACTGCACAACGCACACTCGTAACACAGTCATTTTGAAGAATATTTTCACCAAATTTTCAACATGGGCATTTTGAGACCTCTGCTCATGAACAGTGCCATTGTGATTTTCTTAATCTGTCCCTAACATTGATTTTCCACAGCCACTGTGCGTCTAATGTGTGAAAACACATGTTGGGCAGGATGTGAAGAAATGGCAATGTTGAAAATCTGGAGTGAAAATACAAAAAATTCTCAAAGTTACGAGTGTTTGTGGAAACTACGCAATGCGCTTTCATGTACAGTCACGTCCCCGGAATTTTTCACCAAATTTGCTAACACAGACTTTTGGAGCCCACCTCATGAACAGTGGCTCTGTCATTTTGTTAATCAGTCGCAAAGGTGATTCCGCGCAGTGACTGCGAAATCACCTTTCAGGACCGAATAATGAAATGAAAGTGACTATGTTCATGAGGCGGGGTCCCAAGAACCCCATGTTGAAAATTTGGAGCCCAAAGTCACAAAAATGGGTGAGATATCCACCTAAGTTGAAACCCCCCATTGATGCCATTATACAGCTTACCGTGATTTTCTTCAGTTCACGGTCGTCTTTTGAAGAGTTCAGACGTCTCCCTCTCCACTGAAGATCATCGCGCTGGGCTCCAGAGATAAATATGGGGTGATGGGGTGTGTGTGGGGAGGTGGGGTGCACAGAGGATTGGTGCGGGTGGGGTAGGGGGTGCTCCAGATGCAACAATGGACCGTTTTCTTTTTGTTTAGGAACAGACATCATGGAAGGTTTTCTTTATTTATGAGTGAAATAAACCAACTGTTGGGCCCACTGGGGTGGGCTCCCAGTGTGCCCCATGACTTTGGGGGGTTCTGTTGGCCACACTGGGTGGGCTCCCAGTGTGGCACACAATGGGGGTGGGGTGGGGTGGGGCAGGAGCATGCCGGCGTGGTCAGCAAGGGACGATAGTGGAGAATACCAGACCACGAGGCACACTGGGGTGGGCTCCCAGTGTGCCACACAGTCTTGAGAGGTGGGTTATAAACATGCCAGCAGGGGGATTGGGCACCCCTGTAGCTGGCTTTGTAAGGATTGTGAGAGGTGGATGGTGACAGCCGCTGCCATGTTTATTGAAATGTTTCAGCAGACAAGGCATGCCCTGCAATGATGGGGCGTTCTCTCATTGCGGCAGCGAAATTCTTTCAAGTTGGTGGCACGCTTCTCAACTGCTGTCACAGACAGCATGCTCATTCATTGGTGCCGCAGAGACCAGCCCAAAAAGGTGGTGGCGCCATTGGCTACAACACTGCCGCACCTCCACAACCTGCTACTGCAGCAAGCTGCTACAAAATGCTGCTTGTGCTGTGCGCAAGACAACATAAAAAATATTGACTGTTACTGATCAGATATCTAATTACTGGTTGAGTTGGGGGTACCAGTGACGGGACTAAGCATCCACTACCAGTGTTGTATATACAATTTATGGTAGGGTTGGGGGGGGTAATTATGTGACTCTTCAAATGACAGTCCTCAGTTTTCATGATTCTGTATTAAACTGTGATTTAGTTACAGAAATCCTCTGATACTTTCTCCCGGCCATGTGGGGTTCCCCAGGGTTCAGTGCTCTCCCGCATGTTGTTTGCGGTGTACATGTTGCCATTGGGGGACATTGTAAGGCAGTATGGAGTGAATTTTCACTGCTATGCAGATGATACTCAGCTATACATGTCCTTTGTGCCCAGCCGGGATGTTGCACTCTCAGTATTTAACACCTGCCTATCTGAGATCCAAGATTGGATGAGTGCCAACTGGCTGAAGCTGAATTCCGACAATATTGAACTTTTGGTCATGGACCCAGGTCGCTGAGTAGAGGGGCCTTCAGCAGGGCAAGCATCTGGTCTGGTACTGGGTGATTGCCAGCTGAGGACCTCTGAATGGGTGCATAGTTTGGGCGTTATTCTTGATGAGGGATTGACCCTGAAGTCTCAGGTGTCATCTGTTGTCAAGACCTTGTTTTACCATCTGAGGAATATCACTCGGATTAGGCACCTGACTCCGTCTAGTGACCTTCCAACATTGGTCCATGCCTTTGTGGCCTCTCACTTGGATTACTATAATGCTCTCTATCTAGGGCTACCAGGCGTTGATATCTACCATTTGCAGATAGTGCAGAACGCGGCAGCCTGGTTACTGACTTGGCTTTCTCGATCTAGCCATATTACACCCACGCTGTATGCACTGCACTGGCTGCCAGTGCAATGGCGGATCACCTTTAAGGTTAGCTTGTTGATCTACAGAGCCCTGCATGGACAGAGACCAAGTTACCTGCAGGAGCTTCTTTGTCCCTATCGCCCCCCTCTGCCCTCTCCATTCTGCCGACGAAGGATTGCTAGAGGTTCCCAGGGTGCAAGTGAAAACACCCAGTGCTCGTTCATATGCTTTTGCAGCGCCTACCCTGTGGAATTCTCTACCTCACCAAGTTCAAGAGTGCCAGACTATGGAGAGCTTCAAAATAGCACTGAAAACCCATTTATTTAATCTTGCTTTTGTTATTAACTCTGAATAATCAGTTGATTTGGTGCGACACGATTTTAATTGTTACTGTTCTAAAGTTTTTTCATGATCTTTTACTTTTGTACAGCACTTTGATATTTGAATTACACTTAATAAATATAGTTAGCCCACCAGACTGGAGAGTTTACGAAGGACAGCACTCCGACACTCTTGGGGGGAGATTTTAATCTCATGCTCAATCCACTTGTCGATAGAAGCCCCACCAATACAGAACCCATGTAAAGGGCTCAAAAGCCCTTACCCAGCTATGGGAGGATATGGCTGTCACAGATATTTGGCGTGTATTCCACCCCAAGGATAGGGACTACTCTTTCTACTCCCCCATCCACAGCTCCCACAGCTGAATAGATTTTTGGCTCACCTCCCCGGAGATCACTGAAATGACCCTTGAGGCCACCATTCATCTGATTGTTATATCAGACCATGCCCCAATCCAACTTTCCTTTGCCTGGGGCCCCCTACTTTCTCATCTCCTGCTTGCAGCCTCGACCCCCCCCTGCTGAGAGATCCTGATTTTTCCCCATGGCTACAGATGGAGGCCAGCAGATTCTTTCAGGAGAATCCCATTGCTGACACCTCAGCAGATAACACCTGGGAGGCATTCAAGGCCACCCTGAGGGGAGCCATTATGGGGTATGCTCATAGAAGAAGACAAAAAAGAGAACAACTCCTAGATCTGAAAAACAATTGCGTGAGGCTGGAACTAATTTTAAAAACAAACACAAGCCTTCCCTGCTTACCCCTGCTGGATGAGAGGTGCTCGCTCTTCGGTTAAAGGTTAATGAGCTTCTTGCTAGCAAAGTGGAGGTCTCTATTCTAAGACTCAGACATAAGTACTGGGAGGCCAGAGAAAAAGGGGGAAAGATCCTTGCTTATTGCCTAAGAAAATAACGGGCAGACATATTACAGGACTGGAGGATACACAGGGGAAGGTGCACACCACACCTGAGAAGGTAAATGGTATAATGACTGAATTCTACTCCTCCAGATCCCCAAATCCCAAAGGGGTTACCCCCTTTTTCAAAGACCTTAACCTTCCCAAACTCTCCCCCCTCCAATCCCAGGCCTTGGACTCCCCCCTTACCCCTGAAGAAGTGGAATCAACTCTCAAATCGCTGAAAACTGGTAAGGACTCTGGGGGTGATGGTTTCCTTTTGGAAATCTGGCAACTCTTACACCGGAAAATCACCCTGGTCCTTTGTCAGGTATACACTGAGGCCCTGGTTGGTGGTGCTTCCCCCCCCCTCCTTTTGTGAGGCTATCATCACTGTCCCCTTCAAAAAAAATAACCCCCCCCTCACCAAACCTCGAGCAGACCCATCTCCTTGCTAAATGCAGATGGCAAGGTCCTGGCCAGACTCCTGGCCACAAGACTAAATCCCCTCCTGCCAGCTCTTATTCATCCATCTCAGGTGGGTTTTGTGAAAGGTCATTATAGCACGGACCATATCAGATCCCTGCTCAGCCTGATCCATAAGGCCAAATCACTGTCCACACCAGCAGTAGTGGCAATTGATTTTGAAAAGGCCTTTGACTCCCTGGAACGGGATTTTGTCCAGCAGGTCTTGCACATCATGGATTTTGGGCAAGGGTTTCAGGCATGGGTCAAGGCCATCTATCACTCTCCAATGGCTGCGATGCTGACTAATGCCTCTCTACCCCCCCTTCCCACTTGGTAGGGGCACCCGTCAAGGCTGTCCCCTTTCTCCCCTACTGTTCGTGCTGACCATAGAACCCTTGGCAGAGGCCATAAGACAAAATTGCCAGATCAAAGATGTGGAGGTGGGAGGATGGGAATACTCCACTCTTATGTATGCGGACGATCTCCTGCTCCCCTTGGCAGACCTTGAAAGTTCCATCCCCCCCATTGCTTGCCATCCTCTCTAAGTTTGCCCTCTACTCAGGATTGTGCCTAAATCAATCCAAAATGGAGGTACTTCCCCTGAACAGTCACTGTACTGCCAACATGGCCTCACAATACAGTCTTAGATGGGCTCCACAAGGTATTACCTACCTAGGGATATTAATAGCCCCCAACTTCTCTAAGATTTGAGAAGCAAACTTAAAACCCATGCTCTCCAACATTAACATGGAGTTGGACAGATGGAAACCCCTCCAACTAACAGTAGTGGGTAAAGTCTCAGCCATAAAAATGATCACCGCCCCAAGATTCTGTGCATCCTCTCCCATCTCCCCTTAAAAATACCTCTGGGGTGGTATGATAAAATCGACACATTGGTGGGGACCTTCCTATGGGGTGGTAAAAAGCCCAGGTACAGCAGGAACAAGATGTGCACCCACTGGTCCTTAGGGGGTGGGGATTGCCCTGGTTTGAAGGGTATAATTGGGCTCTTCAGGCTGCTCAGACACTTTAATGGTTCACTGTCCCTACATCTAAGTCCTGATTATGGCTAGACATAGAGCAGGAGTATTGTTCAGTACCACACCTATCCTTGCTGATATACAACACTCCCCCTTGTGGGGTAATGCTGCACCCTACAATAGGCCCTGCCTTAGAATATTGGGGAAAGCTGAACAAGAAGCTGAATAGTAATCCATCTCTCCTTGTTTTAACCCCACTTTGGGGTAACAGAAATATCACAGTGGACAACTTGCCAATTATGTGGTCCAAATGGGCGGAGGCCAGAGTGTTGCGTATCCAGGATGTGCTAGCACCCAATACCACTACAGTGGATACTTTTAAAAGTTTATGCACCCATTTCACCATTCCATCCCATGGATTTTGGAGATACTTCATTTATTAATTTAGGAAATCAGAATTACAACCCTTTGAGTCATAGACTCGTTTCCAAAGGCTCCACGTCAGAATAAAACATAGACATTCATACAGTACATACATAGAATAAATGTGGGTGAGCAATCATAGAGAGTATAAGTACAGTGAGCACTGGTTAATGCCTATACATTTGGTAGCTAAAACAGGGCAGAGCTATCGACATATTTACCTAATGAGCGGTTAAGACCTACACAATTGGTAACTAAAGCAATGCATGATATGAGTTGGTGGTAATTCACCTCAGGGAGGCCTTGTCTTATACATAATACAATGCATTCATACTCCAATGCAACTATATGGTAACTGAGGGAGGTGAGGAGCCTGTAGGCTGGAAATAGTGAGGGCTCTCCACTGCCAGGCCAAGTCAGAAGCATTGTTTCTGTCTCCGAAAAAGTTCTAAAATGAATCCTTTTTCTCCAGTTACAAACTGGCTATCCCTCAAAAGAGGTCAAACCAGCATTATATACACAGCTCTCCAAGCTCACATCCCCTCCCAATTGCAGGAGGCTAAGGCCAAATGGGAAACCTCCCTAAACATACAAATCATGGACCAGGAATGGGGAGCTGGCTGGAGACTTGCCCACAAGGCCTATCCTGATCCCAAGAGTGCATTAATTGAAAATAAAATTCTCCAATCCTGGTACAAAACTCCGGCAGTTCTGTATAAAGCCAAGCTCATTCAGGATGACAGATACTGGAGTTGCAATCTCCACTGAGGTGACCTGCTTCATATTCTCTGGGACTGTCTGGTAATCAGACCTCTTTGGGGAGCTGTATGTACACTGGGTATCAAAATCCTGCGAAAACCTCTTCCCTCCTCCCCTGAAGCATTACTTCTAGGCCTGCACACCTCCACCCCCACTTCACTCTTCAGGAGAAGAAACGGACCTTGATCCTGAGCATGCTGGTAAAACGGCTTCTCCTTTGTAGATGGCGGACAAGTGAGATCCCTACTACTAATGAGATAATCAATGCCTTACTACAGATGGCCAGTCTGTCAAGAATGTCTCATGAAGTGGCCAATACCTTACCAGTGTACAATACCTTCTGGTACCCGTTACTCTCCTTGCTGAAACCCAGAGAATGGATTGGCTGAACAAAGAGACACCAGTCCCCCACACCCCTTCCTCCCTACCTACCTCCCACAGTTAAAGGTATGGGTTCGATTCCCAGGTGTAATTCTGGGCTATGGATGACTGTATGACCATGCATTATTTTACTCTCCTTATATGGCAATGCCCCGAATTCTAGTTTTCCTTCAGTTACTTTGTGTGTATGTACTGTCTGATTCAATGCATGCGGTTCCTGAGGGGTATCCCCCTGCTGACTCCATGAGCCGCACATTGAGAATCATCTCTTATAGATGATACTCCAGGCCATACCAGGTAGGACGTATCTTTTCCTCTCTGTAAACCTGCAGCAATATTCACGTTTGTTAATACCACATACGCCTACCATCCTTTTGTACAAGGCACATGTTGGAAGCCTGGGGAGGTAAGAGTAATAATATGTGTTGACAAGTTCTGCTGCATTGACTGTATTGATATACTGTGCTACATTCTACAAAATGCCTGTATGTCGTGTATATGGAAAAATAAAAAACGTAAACAACAAAACAAATAAATAAATAAAGTTAGTATTGTTATTATTATTATTATAAAATGAATCACAATTATTTGATACAGAAGCACAAAACTTTAATTTAATTAAAAATATTTATTGTAATTCTTTTTTAAATAACCTCATACATCCTGTTAGACTGTCCTCTAAGGAACTGTATAACTGCCAATCTTTAGAGGTAAGTATTTTTGAATTTTGCCAGGTTAAAGTTGTGGTTCTTCATCAACTTCAAACAAAAAAAAAAGATTTTTTTTGGCACAGAGGGCAGACTCCCACTTTTAAAACTTTAAAAGCTTGTAATTTAAAACAAAAAATGTCATTCTCCATGAAAATGCACTATTCAGGCATGAGATCTAGAAAACTTATCAGTTCCAAAATGAAAATCAGTCTACTTTTTACACTGGCCATCTTAATTTTGGGCATTTTTATACGTGGATGCATTTATCTTGCCACAGGTATACCCAGAAATTGGGTCCTATGCCTACAGAAAGGCCCTTAAAATCCAGCCTCCTGTCACTACCTTTACACTACTTTCCAGTTTCTCTGAAAGTACACATGTTCCTCAGTGGTCCCGCTGTCTCACATTGGAGACCATACTGCTACCTCCATGCTGCTGACACCGTAACTACATCTATGCTGCTGATACAGTACTTACCTCAGTGCTGCTGATACAGTACTTACCTCAGTGCTGCTGATACAGTACCAACCTTCATGCTGCTGATACAGTATTGAACTCCATGCTGATGATACAGAACCTACCTCCATGCTGCTGATACAGTACTGACCTCCACCCTGCTGATACAGTACTTACCTCAGTGCTGCTGATACAGTACCAACCTTCATGCTTCTGATACAGTACTGACCTCCACCCTGCTGATACAGCATCTACCTCTATGCTGCTGATACAGTACCAACCTTCATGCTGCTGATACAGTATTGAACTCCATGCTGATGATACAGAACCTACCTCCATGCTGCTGATACAGTACTGACCTCCACCCTGCTGATACAGTACTTACCTCAGTGCTGCTGATACAGTACCAACCTTCATGCTTCTGATACAGTACTGACCTCCACCCTGCGGATACAGTACTTACCTCCATGCTGCTGATACAGTACCAACCTTCATGCTTCTGATACAGTACTGACCTCCACCCTGCTGATACAGCATCTACCTCTATGCTGCTGATACAGTACTTACCTCAGTGTTGCTGACAGTACCAACCTTCATGTTTGATACAGTACTGACCTCCACCCTGCTGATACAGCATCTACCTCTATGCTGCTGATACAGTACTTACCTCAGTGCTGCTGATACAGTACCAACCTTCATGCTGCTGATACAGTACTGACCTCCACCCTGCTGATACAGCATCTACCTCTATGCTGCTGATACAGTACTTACCTCAGTGCTGCTGATACAGTACCAACCTTCATGCTGCTGATACAGTACTGACCTCCATGCTGCTGATACAGAACCTACCTCCATGCTGCTGATACAGTACTGACCTCCACCCTGCTGATACAGTACTTACCTCAGTGCTGCTGATACAGTACCAACCTTCATGCTTCTGATACAGTACTGACCTCCACCCTGCTGATACAGCATCTACCTCTATGCTGCTGATACAGTACTTACCTCAGTGCTGCTGATACAGTACCAACCTTCATGCTTCTGATACAGTACTGTCCTCCACCCTGCTGATACAGCATCTACCTCTATGCTGCTGATACAGTACTTACCTCAGTGCTGCTGATACAGTACCAACCTTCATGCTGCTGATACAGTACTGACCTCCACCCTGCTGATACAGTACTAACCTCCATGTTGCAAATACAGTATATTCCTCCACGCTGCTCATACAGTACTGACTTCCAAGCTGCTGATACAGCACTGACCTCCATGCTGCTAATACAGTACATACCTCCATACTGCTGATACAGTACTGACCTCCATACTGCTGATACAGTACATACCTCCATAATGCTGATACAGTTACGACCTTCATGTTGCAAATACAGTACATACCTCCACATTGCTGATACAGTACATACATCCATGCTGCTGATACAGTACTGACCTCCATACTGCTGATACAGTACATACCTCCATACTGCTGATACAGTACTGACCTCCATACTGCTGATACAGTACTGACCTCCATGCTGCTGATACAGTTACGACCTTCATGTTGCAAATACAGTACATACCTCCACATTGCTGATACAGTACATACATCCATGCTGCTGATACAGTACTGACCACCACGTTGCTGATACAGTACTGACCTCCATGTTGCTGCTACAGTACTGATCTCCAAGCTGCTGATACAGTAAATACATCCATGTTGCTGATACAGTACTGACCTCCACACTGCTGATACAGTACTGACCTCCATGCTGCTGATACAGTACTGACCTCCATGCTGCAGATACAGTACTGACCTTCCTGCTGCTGATACAGTACTGACCTCCAAGCTGCTAATACAGTACCTACCTCCATGCTGCTGAAACAGTACCTACTTCCATGCTGCTGATACAGTACTTACCTCCATGCTGCTGATACAGTACTGACCTCCATGCTGCAGATACAGTACCTACCTCCATGCTGCTGAAACAGTACCTACTTCCATGCTGCTGATACAGTACTTACCTCCATGCTGCTGATATAGTACTGACCTCAATGCTGCTGATACAGTACCGACCTCCATGCTGCAGATACAGTACCTACCTCCATGCTGCTGAAACAGGACCTACTTCCATGCTGCTGATACAGTACTTACCTACATGCTGCTTATTCAATACCTTCCTCCATGCTGCTGATACAGTACCTACAGCCGTGCTGCTGTCACAGTACTTACCTCCATGCTGCTGATTTAGTACCTATATCCATGCTGCTCGTATAGTACATACCTCTATGCTGCTGATACAGTACCTGCTTCCACGTTGCTGATACCGTACCAACATCTATGCTGCTGATACAGTACTTACCTCCATGCTGCAGATACAGTACCGACCTCCATGCTGCTGATACAGTACCTACCTCCATGCTGCTGATTCAGTACTGACCTCCATGCTGCTGATACAGTACCGACCTCCATGCTGCTGATACAGTACCTACCTCCATGCTGCTGAAACAGTACCTACTTCCATGCTGCTGATACAGTACTTACCTCCATGCTGCTTATTCAATACCTTCCTCCATGCTGCTGATACAGTACCTACAGCCGTGCTACTGGCACAGTACTTACCTCCATGCTGCTGATTCAGTACCTACATCCATGCTGCTCGTACAGTACATACCTCTATGCTGCTGATTCAGTACCCACCTCTATGCTGCTGATACAGTACCTACATCCATGCTGCTCGTACAGTACATACCTCTATGCTGCTGATACAGCACCTACTTCCACGTTGCTGATACCGTACCAACATCTATGCTGCTGATACAGTACTTACCTCCATGCTGCTGATACAGTAACACTATTCTGTTGATACAGTACCTACAGTACCTACCTCAGTGCTGCTGCTACAGTACCAACTTCCATGCTGCTGATACAGTACCTGCCTCCATGCTGCTGATACAGTATTTACACTCTGTGCTTGCGATACAGTACTTACCTCCATGCTGCTGATGCAGTACTTACCTCCATGCTACTGATACAGTACCTACCTCCATGCTGCTGATATAGTAATTCCATGCTGCTAATACAGTATCTACCTCCATGCTGCAGATACGCTACCTTCCTCCATGCTGCTGATACAGTATCTACCTCCATACTGCTGATATAAGAACTCCATGCTGCTGATACAGTACCTGCCTCCATGCTGCTGATAGAGTACTGACCTCCATGCTGCAGATAGAGTACTGACCTTCCTGCTGCTGATACAGTACTGACCTCCATGCTGCTGAAACAGTACCTACTTCCATGCTGCTGATACAGTACTTACCTCCATGCTGCTGATACAGTACTGACCTTAATGCTGCTGATACAGTACCGACCTCCATGCTGCAGATACAGTACCTACCTCCATGCTGCTGAAACAGTACCTACTTCCATGCTGCTGATACAGTACTTACCTACATGCTGCTTATTCAATACCTTCCTCCATGCTGCTGATACAGTACCTACAGCCGTGCTGCTGGCACCGTGCTTACCTCCCATGCTGCTGATTCGGTACCTACATCCATGCTGCTCATGATATTACATACCTCTATGCTGCTGATACAGCACCTACTTCCATCGCTAGCTGGATACCGCACAACATCTATGCTGCTGATACAGTACTGACCTCCATGCTGCTGATACAGTACTTACCTCCATGCTGCTGATACAGTACTGACCTCAATGCTGCTGATACAGTACCGACCTCCATGCTGCTGATACAGTACCTACCTCCATGCTGCTGAAACAGTACCTACTTCCATGCTGCTGATACAGTACTTACCTCCATGCTGCTTATTCAATACCTTCCTCCATGCTGCTGATACAGTACCTACAGCCATGCTGCTGGCACAGTACTTACCTCCATGCTGCTGATTCAGTACCTACATCCATGCTGCTCATACAGTACATACCTCTATGCTGCTGATTCAGTACCTACCTCTATGCTGCTGATACGGTACCTGCATCCATGCTGCTCATAACAGTTACGTACCTCTATGCTGCTGATTCACAGCACCTGCTCTCGTTGCTGATGCCGGTGCCAACATCTTATGCTGGTTGATATAACACCATCTGCTCGGTACAGCACCTGCCTACATGCTGCAGATACAGTACCTGCTCCATGCTGGTGCCATGCCATAGTACCTACCTCAGTGCTGCTGCTACAGTACCAACTTCCATGCTGCTGATACAGTACCTGCTTCCATGCTGCTGATACAGTATTTACACTCTGTGCTTGCGATACAGTACTTACCTCCATGCTGCTGATGCAGTGCCTACCTCCATGCTACTGATACGGTACCTACCTCCATGCTGCTGATATAGTAATTCCATGCTGCCCAATACAGTATCTACCTCCATGCGCAGAATCGCTGCATACCTTCCTCCATGCTGCTGATGAGCTGTCATCTGACCTCCATCTGCTGATATAAGAACTCCATGCTGCTGATGCAGTACCTACCTCCATGTTAGCTGATACAGTACTGACCTCCATGCTGCAGATACAGTACCTACCTCCATGCTGCTGATACAGTACTTACCTCCATGCTGCTGATACAGTACTGACCTCCATGATGCAGATACAGTACCTACCTCCATGCTGCTGATACAGTACTTACCTCCATGCTGCTGATACAGTACTGACCTCCATGATGCAGATACAGTACCTACCTCCATGCTGCAGATACAGTATCTACCTCCATGCTGCTGAAACAGTACCTACTTCCATGCTGCTGATACATTACTGACCTCCACGCTGCTGATACAGTACTGACCTCCATGCTGCTGATACAGTACCTACCTCCATGCTGCAGATACAGTACCTTCCTCCATGCTGCTGATACAGTACCTACATCCATGCTGCTTGTACAGTACATACCTCTATGCTGCTGATACAGCACCTACTTCCACGTTGCTGATACCGTACCAACATCTATGCTGCTGATACAGTACTTACCTCCATGCTGCTGATATAGTAACACCATTCTGCTGATACAGTACCTACCTACATGCTGCAGATACAGTACCTGCCTCCATGCTGGTGCTACAGTACCTACCTCAGTGCTGCTGCTACAGTACCAACTTCCATGCTGCTGATACAGTACCTGCCTCCATGCTGCTGATACAGTATTTACACTCTGTGCTTGCGATACAGTGTCTACCTCCATACTGCTGATATAAGAACTCCATGCTGCTGATACAGTACCTACCTCCATGCTGCTGAAACAGTACCTACTTCCATGCTGCTGATACAGTACTGACCTCCACACTGCTGATACAGTACTGACCTCCATGCTGCTGATACAGTACCTACCTCCATACTGCTGATACAGTACTGACCTCCATGCTGCTGATACAGTACCTACCTCCATGCTGCAGATACAGTACCTTCCTCCATGCTGCTGATACAGTACTTACCTCCATGCTGCTAATACAGTACCTTTTTTATTTATTTATTTTAAAAAGTTTCACCAGGAACGACAACATGAGTTGTAGACAGCTAATTTCAGTAGCATCCTGATCGGGGGTTACATGAAGGGAAAGAAATCAAACATATCTAAGTTGCAATATATTGTGTACAAATCAATTACAATACATTACAGACCACAACAATTATCGGGCTGAGACGAATATTGACATTAGAGGAAGTTGACATTAGAGGAAAAAAATATAATTTATAAGGGTTGTGGATGCATGGAACGGCCTTCTGGAGGAGGTTGTGGAGTCAAAAACAGTGGTTGAATTCAAGCATGCATGGGACAGTCATGAGGCAATTCTAGGGGGTTGGGGTAGAAAGAAGTAGGCTGCTGTTTAACTAGGATCTGCAGTTTATCCATTAGGTAGGGAAATGGGCAGACTGGGTGGGCCAAGCGGTCCTTATCTGCTGTCAAATTCTATGTTTCTATGTAAATAACATAACGTGAAGCTGCCACATAAATATAATATGTGGCCTTGAGATGAAACCAGAACAACATATACGGAGTAAACCAGGTGGAAGGCATACGTAGCACTAGTGCTCAATGAGAGTATGGCTGAGAACCAGGGAACTAAGTGCTATAGTATAACAAGCATTTGTCAATGCCGAATGTTGCTTGCTTGTGTGCTGCTTAGGTATTTGGAAGTGATAGTTCCATGCCTTCCTCCCAAGACATCCACTGTGTCTTTCCATTCAGTATTCACAGAAGAGTGGGAAGGGCAAGGGCCACAGCAGTACAGCAGTTGCCAAGGGGGTGAAGAGGTGGACAATAGTCCATTCAAAGGCAAAAGAGTCCTGCAGGAGCTCACTAAATTGAAGGTGGACAAAGCGATGGAACTAGATGGCATACCAGGATATTAACAGAACTGCGCAAGGGAGATAGCAGTACCTCTGGCAGCCATGTTCACTGAGTCATCTTAACATGAGCTAATTGGAGAAGGGCACATGTGGTCCCTCTACACAAGTCCAGCAGCAGGGAGGAGGCAGGGAACAATAGGCTGTTCAGCCTCACCTCAGTAGTGGGGAAGATCATGGAGACATTGCTTAAAGAAAGGATAGTGGGGCATCTAGATGCCATTGGAGCCCAGGATCATAGACAACATGGATTCACAGTGGGGACATCATGTCAGATAAATCTGGTTGATTTCTTTGCCTGGGTGACAAAGGAAGTGAATCAGAGTGGGGCAGTGGACAACGCTTACCTTGATTTCAGCAAAGCCTTTGACACCATCCCATATAGGAGGTTGATAAACTAGCTGGGTAGGCTGGGCATGGGGGAAAGGGTGGTAAACTGGGTTAGAAACTGGCTAACAGACAGGAGGCAGAGAGTGGTGGTAAATGGTGTGCAGTCTAGGGAGAGGGAGCGACCAGTGGGGTGCTGAAGGGATCGGTCCTGAGGCCAGTTCTGTTCAATGTCTTCATTAGTAATATTGAAGAATGTCCGAAAGGGAATTTTTTAACCAAATTTTCAACATAGCCATTTTAAGATCTCTGCTCATGAACAGTGTCACTGTGATTTTCTTAATCTGTCCCAAACATTGATTGCACACATCGAATGTGCCATTGTGCACTACATGCACGGAAACACATTTTGGGCGACATGTGAAAAACGACAGCTGTACTGCTCATGAGGAGGTGTGGTAAAATGGCAATGTTGAAAATCTGAGTGCAAATATTAAAAATTTATGAACTTACGAAGCCGCATCGGAACCGCGCAGAACGCACGCCAGAAACAGTCATTTTAGGAATTTTTTCACCAAATTTTCAACATAGCCATTTTATGACCTCTGCTCATGAAGTGTTACTGTGATTTTCTTAATGTGTCCCATACATTGATTTCGCACACCAACTGCGCCATTGTGCGCTACATGGGCGGAAACACGTTTTGGGTGAGATGTGAAAAATGACATCTGTACTGCTCAAAAGAAGGTGTGGTAAAATGGTAATGTTGAAAATCTGGAGTGAAAATATTGAAAATTTGCGAACTTATGAGCGTGCGTAGGAACTGCACAATGCATGCTCGTAAAACAGTCATTTTTAGGAATTTTTTCACCAAATTTTCAACATAGACTTTTTGAGAGCCCACCTTATGAACACTGGCAGTGTTGTTTCATTAATCAGTCCCAAAAGGTGATTTCATGCAGTGACCACGAAATCTCCCTTCGGGCCGAGTAACGCCATGACAGTGCAAGAATTCATGAGGAGGGGTCCCAAAAAAGCCATGTTTAAAATTTGGGCCCAAAATTCCCAAAAATGCCTGAGATATGCAACAAAGTTGAAAAAAACATATCTATCCCATTATACAGCTTACCGGCATTTCCTCATTTCGCGGTCGGCTTTGAAGAGTGCAGACGTGTTCCCGGTCTCCCGAAGATCGTCGCGCTGAGCTCCGGAGGTAAGTATGGGGTGAGGGGGGTGTGCGGAGGCAGGGTGCACAATGGGTGGGTGCGGGTTGTGGGAGGGGCAGGGAGAAGCGCCGAGGGACAGTTTTTGTATTTACAGTTTTTTTTTTATAAGACAATGAGGGACGTTTGCCACGCTGGGGTGGGCTCCCAGCGTGGCAGCTGGAAGGATGGGGGGGCTGGAGCTGACGGGGGATTGGGCACACCCATCAGCCATAACATAATTTTGCCACACTGGGGTGGGCTCCCAGCATGGCACCTGGATGCTTTGGGGAGGGGCGTGCAGCCGACAAGGGGTTGGGCACCCCCGTCGGCCATAAAACATTTTGCCACGCTGGGTGGGCTCCAGCATGGCACCTGGATGCTTTGGGGAGGAGGTAGCCCACGAGGGATTAGGCACCCTCCTAATATAACATTTTGCCACGCTTGGGTGGCCCCAGCATGGCACTTGGATGCTTTGGGGTGTGGAGATGACAGGGATTGGGCACCCCAGTCAGCCGTATAGCGTGGGGGAAGGTATGAGCACGCAGTGTGTGTGCATGCGGGCGTGTGTGTGGAGGGGGAGCTCTGCTCACTGAAGCGGAGCTCTCCCTTTCAACTGTGCGACCACTGCCTTTTCAACAGCTGTCATAGACAGCTTTAGCAGTGATTGGGGAACTGGGGCCGCGCCTGCAAACACACTGACTGCATTGGAAGATGGGTGCCACACCTCCGAAAACTCGAATGATGGCACTATGTTTCTTGCACATGCGTGCAAGCAACATAAAATGGGTAAGACCCTCAATGGAGTTGTTTGGGGGGGTGGCAGAGTAGAGGGCAGTGGGAGAGAAGCCTGCAATACCTACTCCCCTTCAAGATGTTCAGAACCCTGCAACAGGAAAGGGAGCTGGCAAGATAGTGGAGAGAGAGAAAGGAGGTGGTAGGGAGTAGTGGGGAGAGGTGAGAGCAAGGTGGGGGGTCAGAGTAGTGGAGGCCCATAGCCAAGGTGGGCTGGAAGTTGGCTGGAGAGGCATTAGTGAGAAAGAGATGGAAGGCAGGGGGAGAGGGGAATGAGTTTGCAGGGTAGGTTGATGGGGGGAGTCAGGGGGGCTGTGGAAAAGGGAAGGGGGATGGGGAGTGCAAAGAGAGGATGGGATTAAGTGTAGTTGCAGCAGTGAACAGTGTGCTTGTGGAGGAGGAGACCAAGGGAATGGCGTGATTGGGCAGAGCGAATTTCTAGAGGGAGGGAGTTCCCGATATTAGGGAATTTGTATGAGGAGGCGACGTGACAAGATGATGTATGCCATGGGGGGAGGGTGAGCATTCTATGTGTGGAGGAACGGAGGGAATAGCAGGAGGAAGGAAGGCTCAAGAAAAAGGAGGACAAGTAGGGTGGCAGAGAACCGAGCCAGTACTTCCCTACTAGATTAGTGTTGTGTGCCAAGTGTCTGGCATTGAGGGAAGGGAAGGAAAGCGAGATATAAAGATCACAGTGGTGGGTGAAAGGAGGGCAGCCAAGCAAGCAGCGGCAGAAGGAATTGAAGAGAGTGTCCAGTCTGGATAGGGTGGACTTAGGGGCAGAGGTGTAGATAATATCCCCAAAGTCGAAGACAGGGAGGATCATCTTTTTGACAATTTCTCACCCGACTTTCATAGGCAGGCAGCTGCTGTGTTTGTACAGAGCACCAAGCTTAGGAGTACCTATTTACAGATTGTAATGTATCATCCTGCAAGGCTGATACCCCTTCATTGGCTTATACCATTCCACCATTCTATTTTGGCCAAATAAATTTACAAGTTCTAATGCTCCTTAGACAGTTGCCTGTAAACAAAAGATCTGAATTGGATGGGCTTGAGCCTAGCTTTTCGAAGTTGACAGCTGCAATTATTTATCGGCCATTGACCACTATTTTCAGTCTTTCTTTAATTATTTGTGAATTTCCTGAAATCTGGAAAAAAAGAATAATTAAACCAATACCGAAAACAGGCTCATTGCAGGATGTTGACAATTATCGTCCAATATCTATTAGGACTGGGAGAACTCAGTGATGTTCTGACCTTTATTAAATAAGAACCAGAATATAGTGAAGTTCTGATTTATTCTGATCAGTTCTGATTTATTGACCAATATTTGAAAACATTTGAAAAAATGCATAAAAGTGGCCAAAGTCACTTACATTTGACACAGAGGCCCAAAGGAAATAATTGAATGGATTATTTGCATAAAAATTTAAGTAAAACTGCTACATAAAAAAGCAATCAGTCACTACTATTCCCTTTCATTGCTGGCCTATAATGGTGGCATATCCTGCTCGGGCCCATGACATGTGTGTGCTGAGGGGGGGGGGGGGAGAGAGAGACACACACACACACACACAGATGCAAATACCTAAAGCATAGCATCACCAAGCACTACAGGCACTGCCAGGCAACTAAGATTTCTTTTTTTTCTTAATGGTGCTGTGTGGGTATTATTTTGATGGATGTTCCAGTCTGAGCCAAACAGGCCAAAGAAATGGATATGAATGATCAAATGAGCAGCACTAAGAGAGCCCATCCACCCTACTTATGTGATGCAACTGCTTTGCGTGCCCTTATGTACTGCGGTATATGACACACTAACCGGTTCACTTTCTAGAACTACTTCTACTGAATCTGATCAACATGCTGAATCCTTAAAGAAGAAAAATGAAAGACATAAAGGATAATGTATGGTCTTTGGTTAATAACGACACTGTAAACACTTCGAGAGGTTGCCATGGCTTCATTGTAAACCTCAAGAGCACAGCTCGAGAGGTTTTTAGATGCCATGGCAACCTCAAGAAGTGTTTTCAGCACGGTTGTTAACCAAAAACCATACATTATATTTTACAGTGTATGGGCTACCAAGATTGTGTAATCACAGATTTAATTACTTTACAGAACATTGATTGTTGTAAGCATTCTTTTTTTTTTATATATTTCTCTTTTTCCCACCTACTGCCCCACTCGAGCTGCACCATCGGGAGTCACCCAATATAAGCCTGTCTCTGCCAGTGCCTTCCCTTACAGTCTCCAGGCACTCCATCCGGCCTTGGAAACCCCCAGGGCAGGGTCGGGATGGGGCAACCCCAGAATCTTCCTAATCTTGTCAAGGTCCTGAGGCTGCAGGTAGGCACTGGCACATCAGGACCCGACTTGGCCCTCCATCTTCCTGGCTCCAATGGGGTGTGTTTCCCCATGTTCTTGTGGGACGTTGCAGGCCCATATGTCATGGCACGTATGCCGATGTCAGCAATGTCCCTCCCCCTCCTTCCTCGAAGGAGCAGCCCCCGGGGCTCATTGTGACCAGTCATACCCCAGAGACTCCAGCTTGCCGTCACACCTCAGCCACCACCAGGGGTCACCGCTTGCCAGGTTGAAAGACCCTCCCATCCCCGGAGAAGGCGAGCTGTCATCGGACGCTCCAGCCGGTCTCCCCCAGCCAACCCCCTGCGACCTGAGCTCGCTCCCAAGCTTGGGTCATCGGTGTGGTGCAAGGTGTGGTGTCCAGCACCTCAACCCTCAGCACCACCGGGCTAGCTTGTAAGCATTCTGTTTTATTAGAACATTGATTGTTGTGAGTATTTCATTTTGTTATACCATTGATATGACATACTCAAGAAGGGTTAACAACAGAGTGATGTCATAATGATGGCGTAACAAGGTTGCAATCTGCTTGATTTCAGTTAATAATAATGGCTCCCCATACATTATATAGGGATCACCACCCTGGCGCATAGCCAGTTACACATCACATTGGTCAACTGCAGTGCAGTCATAAAAAAGTTTGCCATTGCCACCTGAAGACCTGATGATGCACAACACAACACAATAACATCCTTCCTAGTTTCGCAATTGCTGCCTGCCACTGCCAAGTAATTTAAGTATCACAAATAAAAAATAGTAATATAATAATCTCAGCCCAGTTACTGTAAGTGAGATGTAACCAGGCTAGCATACACACACACAAACAATGAAGAAATTATATGAATTTTCAATTTAGTAGCAATTTTTTCTGTGAAGTATTCACAGCCAAATATGGGGGACATGAGAAATATACAAAAGAGTATTCAGTTTCTGGGTTTCATGCATCTGCTGAGCCATGCACTGTAGAAAAATTAAAACAGTACAGTCAGGATCAGTTGCTGAGGGCAAAAAAGTGACAAGTAAGAGGCAGTATAGCGCAGTGGTCTAAGGCTCTGAGCTGCAAATTTGGTGACATCCAGCAGACCAGACCTGGGTTTGAATCCCACAGCTTCCACTTGCATACTGTGTGACCCTGAGCAAGTCACTTAACCTCCTTGTGCTCCCAGGTCGCTCCTGTAAAAAAGCTTTCAGCTTAGTGTGCTATACCTGGTTAAAAAAAAAAAAAAGTAGTAGTAGTTAGGACTGGAGTAAGGGCAAAAAGCGACAAGTAGTAATCATGACTCGTGAGGACAAAAACTGATAGTAGTGGTAGTAGAAGTAGACAGCAGTACTCTACCTTCTAGATTAGACAGTGGTACCAGGTACCACCAAGTAAGTTTGTGACATGAAATGCAGTTGCTTGCTGTATTTGTTTTGGACTCTGAACCCACTGATGTCATTTTGTTTTCTATTCAGTGCTTCTCATGTGATCATTCAAGTAATAATGGCCTGGCCTAGTCCATCCTGACCTGACTTGTTGCAATTAATTACTACCTAGTAGACCTATTCACAAAAGATATGCACCACAGGTACAAATTCTTGAAAGTGTTTTGTGGATAGGGCCTGCTCAGAGCAGTCAGTGTATGTTTTATTCAGGTTTCATATTTGAAATTAAAGTGAGGAATGTTGACTTTGAGAAATGTGAGGCACTCAGCATTTTCTGGTATCAAACAGGATTGTGTGTCAGTAATTACGTTACCAGCTGAACTAAACAATCATTCTGAACAGACGCTAGCTGGAGGGCAATTCATGTACTTCATTGCAATGTTTACTAAAGCAGGCCACATATTTTGTTTGGATTTCCAATATTTTAAAGGATCAGCATTCCAGTGGATATTGGGCTCTGCCAAGTACATTTCAAAAGTGGTCTGTGCTGAGGCTGTGTTACAAGAGGCAGATGAAGAAGGTGTTAAAATTATATCTTCTAAATGACTCCAGACACATGAAGCTGAATCAAGTGACTGTGGGACAGTGCTATGCTTAGCTGGTGGTGAAGAAGAAGATTTGGCTGAGGAGGAAGAGGGAGAAAAAGCTGCAACAGTAGAGGATGTGCCACCTGATGCTGTGCTGTGTCGTGAAGAAGATTCTGAATGTGGTGCTGCTGTTGTACTCTGTTCCATGACAGCACGCACCTGATCTATTATTTCTTGTTTATCTCGAAACAAGTGTCATCATCACCACTCAATAGTTGCTTTGATTTTTATCGTGGGCCCAAGATTGTTGCTTTAACGTAGTACTCAGAATGAAGCATTTTACATAGTTTGTCATCTTCTTCAACTTTTTGGATCATACGTCTCATTAGATCGTGTTGTATGCTGGGGGGGCAACCTGCATGTGTCAGCAGCACCACTGGCAGCCTCTGTGATCACGGAACTGTCTTGCTTCTCTAACTTTTCCCTAATCAGATTCAATCTGAATTTTAACATTTTTGTTAGGGTTATCACCTGGCTGAGAGTTGTTGTGTTTGCACTAACCTCCATGATAATTTCCTCAAATGGCTGGAGCAGGAAAATTAGAAACTCCAGCATGGCCCACTGTGGTGGAGTAATATAGATGTCTGCATCACCAGTTTAATTTTCTAAGGTGTACTTCCTGACAGCTTTCTTTTGTTCCAGCAGCCTTTGGAACATGTAAAAGGTTGAATTTCATTGAGTAGAAATGATTTGGATCAGTCTGTGCAAAGGTAAACTGTGCTCCTGCTGTATTTTTTCAAACAAGTGACAGGCTTTGCTTGAGTGACTGAAATGAGTGCATATTCTTTGAGCAGTGCTAACAAGAGTCTTAATCTCTCTCTTGTCATTGAGAAAACTGTAAACTATTAAATTTAAGCAACGCGCAAAGCAGCTGATGTGAACAAAGCCTCCCATTCCAAGGCCTTCCTTATGTTGGACCCATTATGTGCAACTATAAAGCCAACTGACAGTCCCCGTGAAGTGAACCATTGCTGTATTGGTTTTTGGAGCTCTTCACTGATGTTGTATGAGGTGTGTTCAGATGAAAAATAAAACATTCTTAGAACAGCAAACTGCAATGCTTCACTGTCACCAGTTCACATGAATTATCGAAACATGCCCAGTGTGCCGTGACAGACATGAAGGATTCAGGCTGACAGCTTGTCCAGATATCTGTTGTAAGATGCACCACCCTGCCAACAGCAGTGCACAAGACACGTCTTCATTTTTTACATACGACATCATAAAGATCTGGAATCTCTGTTATGGAGAAGTATCTCCACGATAGTATACTATATCGAGTTTCGAGGTTCTCAAGCCACTGCCTGAATCCTATATGTTCAACCCAATTAAATGGTAGCCAATCAACAGCTATCATTTTGGAAATGTGTTTGGTTATTGTAACAGCAACAGGGTGAGTCGAGGCACATTTGTTTTTCCTTCGAATGGTAGGAAGTGGTGGTGGAGGTGTAGTGCTGTGGGGGCTGCCACTGCTTTCATCTGTGAGCGTTACCCCTGAGTGTACATGAGCTATCACTGTCACTTTTTCTTCGAGACTCACAACTGAACTTCTCCATAATGTTATGACATCTGTCTAGGTGCCTTTTCAGTGCTGAAGTTCCCAATGGTCCTTTCTTTTTACCCCTGCTGATTGGCCATTTACAAATAGCGCATGTTGCTATCAACTCATTGGAAGCACTAATGGATAAGTATGACCAAACAAAAAATGATATTTTGGGGTTTTTTTTCCCAGAAAGGCACGACATCTCGGTCATCTTTTCAGGTCCCCTCCTGGACTTTTCTTGGGCCTGTTCCTCTTGTGGTTTATTCCCACTGACCCCCTCCACAACCAAATCATTTCTGCCTGTTTCTTCCTCATTTGCAAGTTCCATCCCCTCCAGTAAACCTTGTGCTGTCTGATCATTCTCTTTATCTTTATTATTAGTATTATTCTCGTTGGGTTCAACCTCTGAAGAATTGGATGAGGGACTGGCAGCAGCATAGTATGCAATTGTTCCATACCATTGGGTGCCTCTGCGGGTGGTACCCACCACGCCTTTAGTTTTTTTAACTACATTACTTTTTTTTTTTTTACTTGAGACTAATGATGATGATCTGAGACATTCACCTCTTTTTGGATTCAGGCATTCGCTTGGAAGACGAAACTTTAGATGTGAAACAAAATCACTTTTTGGGGTTTGATTTTGTTTGCCTTTTCAGACTGATTGCTGTCTTTAACAGTGCCACTTCCAACCTGAAAACAGAATGTGCCTCATCAACACCTTGATCCATTTTGTAAAAAAGATCCCTCTGAGATGATGTCCTTCTGATGACTCCCACCCACAGGCCAGGGACAAATTTACTGTCGTGACTCGTGACTGTATGGTGTACACAGCACACCAACAGCCCAGCAGTCCACCACCACTTCCTTTCAAGATTACTGGACTGGCTCCTGCAATACAGTTACTGTTCAGTGACCAAATTCAGCAACTGTTAAGGGTGCCTCAGAATCTGAATTGGAGATACAGACACATTTGGTGCATTAGCAGGACACAGCACAGTCCCACACTGGGGGGTTGATAATGCTTATACTTAATGTAACATGATTTACTATAAAACTAATGATAATAAGGAATAATGGGGAATGAGTGATGATGATGATGACACCTGTGTGGAGTACTTGTACTTTACTTGTGTTGTACTGTAAACAGCCTGTTACAAGTCACAAAGCTAGATTGTCCCCTGGGTCACCCACAGCCAGCAACACAGGGCTGGTGCATTAACTTGTACATTGTTTGTCTGAACAGTATTTTTTTTCAATACATGAAATCCTGAATGAACGTAAGTGATTGTGATTTGTAATTGGTTGGCACAGGTCACAGATTTAATTTGTCACTCTGCTGCCCTTGCCATGTACACACAGCCGCACTGAAGCCAGGAAAAAAATTTAATTTGGGATTTCTGGGACTGTTACATTTATTGTGGGCCACCCTACAGTCTCTCACTCTCCCCTCTGGATGTCACGGTCAAAGATTTGTTTTGCCACCCTGCTGCCCTTGCCCTGTACACACAGCCGCACTGAAGCCAGGAAAAAAAAAGTATTTGGGATTTCTGGGACTGTTACATTTATTGGGAGCCACCCTGCAGTCTCTGTCTCTCTCTCTCTGTCTCTCCCCTCTGGATATCACAAAGATTTATTTTGCCACCCTGCTGCCCTTGCCCTGTACACACAGCTGCATTGAAGCCAGGAAAAACAAATGGGGATTTTATGTAAGTGTAAAATGTCTCTGAGACCCACAGTAGTCTCTCCCTCTCTCCTCTGGATCTGGAATGGCACAAGTCAAAGATTTTGCCAGCCTGCCCTTTTTGTACATACAGCTACACTGTCTGAGGCCAAGAAAAGAAAACAATACTTTCATTTGCAATTTTCTGTAACTGTAATCTTTCTTGGGCCCCTAGTAGTCTCTCCCTCTCACCTCTGGATCTGAATGGAATGGCGCAAGTTAAAGATTTTGCCAACCTGTTCTCATACACAATCAGTCACACAGTACAGTATACTTTGCATCTCCCCTAGCCACCGCTACCTCCCCAGTCCCTACTCCCTGAGTCCCTGACCCGCCTTCACCCACCTCCAATGATCGGTCTGTCTCCCCCTCCCTTTCTGTTGTTGTTCCCTTCCCATCCCAGTCGATTTCTTTTCTTTCTGGTAATGGTGGTTTTAAACTTTTGTTTTGGTTTTTGGCACTTTTGTTCTCTTTGCTGCTTAGCGCAGCTCTGTTCCTTCTTTTTTTCCACTTAGAATCTAGAACCAGAACATAGAGAACAATGGGCCAGATAGAGAGCATACAGCAGAAAGGGAAAGGGGAAATTGTTTAACCAGAAAAGGCACACTAAGCCAGATTTTGTTTCCAGGTGAGATTTGGGACTTGTGATTTGAAATGCAGCTAAAACAAGATAAAACACTAATGAAAACATTAACAATATAGAGGATAATGGATGGGCAACAGTGAACAACAACATAGTGTTCACTTCGAGGTTGTCATGACAACCAAGTAAACCTCGAGGTTGAAACTTGAGAGGTTTTCAGTTGTCATACAACCTCGAGAAGGGAACATCTGCATTGTTGTTTACTGTTGCCCATCCATTGTCTATTACAGTGTATGGGCAACAGTAAATCAACAGTGGATTATTTCTCCATTGTTGTGCCATGATTTCAGACGTTGTCCCCACCCCCAAACCCAAGAACAAGCCCCACCCCATCCCTAGTCGCCTCGCTCTCAGAGTCATTTTTTTTAAATAAACCTACATGCGCCAGCTGTGAAATGTGGTACAGGCAATCCATGTTTATCCTTACTTTATGAAGTTTGTATGGTGCGGTTCACTTTCAGGGCCAGCACACACTGCCATAACCATTTCCCTAAATTCAGAGTGCAAATACATTTGGTGCTGTTGTACCATTGATGTGACATATTCAAGATGGTACAAAAGCCCATTGACATCACATCGATGGTAAAACAGCATTGGGATTCTATAGATTTTCATTTATAATAGCCCTTTCACATACACTATAATGTGGTATATATTAAATACATAATGGGTTGCAGCAGAATAATACACTTATTTCACACATTGGTATTGAGGCCTTCATAACCAACTTGTAGCTTTGTTAATTAAGTAATAAGGCCCGACAGGGTGTGTGTCGTGCTGAGATAACGTCATGCCTCAGGTGGTTGGGCATGAGGCTGCAGGCCGAGTGCATCCAACAACTGAGGCGTGACATTATCCCAAACGACACACACCCTGGAGGGCATTATACAATGGCTCATTGTTATATATAAAGTAAAAAAATAATTTTAAAGGATGTTTTTATTAGTGTGGAAAAATATTTTTGTTTCTTAAGAGGAGATGCCAAAAAAAAGCTCAGCATCCAAAAAATCATCTGCAGGTTCACAGTGAGGCTCAGACTAGACTTGTGATGTTGTACTGATTAACATCACGGATTCAGCCCAAGACTGACCAATCAGAGTCCAGGATTGTTTCTTGCCATTGTATAATTAAAAGTTATGGGTCTTTCCACTTACTAGTGGGGGATACTTGTATTAGTCCACTGCAACCAATTATGTATTTCCTAAATATATACAGCAGCTATATTTCTAAACTAAGCATGGCAGCAAGACATCTCTTTGGCAATTAGAAAATTTTATGTCATTGATTAGCATAGTCACAGATACTGAGCAAATCATCAATCCTCAGCAATGATCTTCTTAGGAGCTTATGGACAACCCTTCTTTCCATGCTCAAATCTTAGCAATATCCTCTCTGATTTATCTGTTAGCAATTTGGAGCAACTTGATGGATTTATATATTATAGTTAATAGTGCCCAGTGGGATAATTTATTAATACAGGTGCCAACTCTTTATAAACTCTGATTTAATGATTTTATATATACATATATATTATAGTGGTGCAGTAGTGCCACTATAGTTAGGGTTACTCTTATAGGTTCATAGGCAATTTTCAAGTTCTGAAGACAATTTGTCCTTAATGAACTTGCTACCTGTTTGCTTTATTGGTGGTACATACATTTTTTGTTTCCCATATATTCATCCAAGATATATTTAAAACGTCCCATAGTCTCACTATCAACTACATGTATAGGTAGTTTGTTCCAGCTTTTTATTACTCTTTGAGTAAGAAAGTCCATACGTTTTTAGCCGTGTTTATATCTCCTTTTAACCGGTAATTATGGGATCGAGTTTTTTTATTTTGTGCCTCACATCTTTTAATTCCTATGTTCTCCATTAGCTCCTTGTCTCTGGTTGCTCTAAAAACTAAACATAGGTCCCCTCTTAACTGTCTATATTCAATAGAGTATAGCCCCAAGTTCTTTAGCCGATTACCATATGTCATGTTATATTGACCTTTTACTTTTTTTGTTATTCTTCTTTGAACTCCTTCCTTTAATTTCTTACTCCGAACATTCATTTCTGCTGAGAACTGTGAGCAATATTCCATATGTGGATCACTAGACTAGTATAGAGAGGTAGTATCACCTCCTTATCTCTACTTTTAATATTTGCCAAAATGCATCCCAAAATATTTTGGCATTTTTTTAACTATTTTTTTTAATATGCCCATCTGTAGTTAAGTGTGTCTGTTTTGATTACTCCCAGATCCCTTTCCTCTGCAGTTGTCTCCAATATTTGATCATATAACTTATATTCATAATTAGGATTATTGGCACCGAGGTGCATTACTTTACATTTTGATATATTGAACATAATTTTGTTTATTTTAGTCCAATCTAGGAGTTTATTCAAGTTCTCTTGTAATTTTTGACCATCTGAATGATTCTGTACCAGACCCCCTAGTTTGCAGTCATCTGCATATTTACATAACCAAGTGTTATGTTTTATTTGAAGTGTATTAACAAGTATGTTGAATAATGTGGGCCCTAGGACAGATCCCTGAGGGACTCCACTAGTCACCTCCCCCCATCCAGATTGAAATCCCTTCACTATCACTCTCTGTTTTCTTTCCTTCAACCATGATGGAATCCATTCTATTACATTTGTCTCAAATTTTACATGGTACAGTTGTTCAATCAGCTTTTTATGTCACACCTTGTCAAAAGCTTTAGCAAAATCTAGGTATTTTACGTCCACTAGTACTCCTTTTTCCAAGGCCTCACTCACAGGTTCAAAAAAATTAATCAGATTGGTAAGGCAAGACCTGCCCTTAGTGAAACCATGCTGTGAGATATCAATTATCAGTTCTTTATTCAAATGGTCTAATATTCTACGTTGGATAACTCTTTCTAATATCTTTCCTAAAATTGATGTCAAACTTATTGGTCTACAATTTTAGCCTCAGTTCTTGCTCCAGATTTATGTATTGGAGTTATATTTGCTTGTCCCCATTCAGGTATTGTCTTTCCATTTTTAATGATGTATTAAAGAGATATGTAATTGGTCCCACTAATTCCTGTATCAGTTCCTGTAAAAATTTAGCATTTATGCCGTCGGGTCCAGTAGAAGTATTTGATTTCAGCCCCTTCACTATATTGAGAATTTCCTTTACTTCTATGGGAATATACTCATTTGTGTTATTATTTCTCTATTTACCAGTATTTCTTTTGGTTCGAACACACTCAAAAAATATTCATTAAGTTCAGATGCTATTTCTTTTTCATCTGTGATTGTTATATTCCCCGTTACTATAGACCCTATAGTTTTTTGCTTTCCTTTTAAGGTTCCTATATAATTAAAAAATTGTTTTTTATTGTCAGTTATCTTATTTGCCATATCCCATTCAGTGTTACATTTGGCCTTCCTAATTGTTATTTTTAGCTGTTCGATACACTGTTTTAATCTTGTATTTATGAGACCAGAAGGTTTCTTTTTTAGTTTACTATACAACCTTTTCTTCCTTTTTAGTAGTTTTTCTATTGACCTATTCCACCAAGGAGAATGTCTTTTGTTATTTGCATACTTTATAATCTCTGGCACCCATTTTTCAATACAGTAATCCAGATGATGTTTGAAAAATTCCCAGACACTTGCTAAATCTTTATTCAAAAAGCCAATTCTCAAGTCCTAATTTGAAAAGTATTCCTAGATTTTATTATAATTTGCCTTCCAATATTTTTTTACCACTGTTTTTCCTTTTGTCTGTGGTTTATACTCATTATTTAGAATTTTTTATTTATTTATTTATTTTTATTTATTAAATTCTCGGATTACAAATACCTTTGAGCAGAAACTGCTCTTTTACAAAGGTTCCACGTCAAAGGATGAGGGTCAACATACATACAGAGGTAGTAAAAGAATGGACAATAAACAACCAAAACAACTAAAAGAAAAAATAAAGATACTCAGTTATAACGTACTTTGAGATAATATTCATATAACGAGTAGCTTTAGTAGGCAGCTGGCTGCGGTAACAATAAGAGACAGAGGGCACCATAGGCAGTTAGTACTGCGGGCATGCGACCGGGAGAGGAAGTTGGCAGGCTAATGGGCCACTGTCCGATCGTGGTGGAAAATGTCTTGTACCAGTGGAGATGTGAAGCAGGAAAGGAGTCACAAGGAAGGCTCAGTGCCAGAGGGAATGAGACTGGGAAAGGGCGGGCTGTGAGACATGAGTGAGCTGGGAGGTGTTTAAAGAGATCTCTGTTCAGAGAAGCAGTCACATTGAGTGGTAGCGGTGAGGTAAAGTTTGATATTCCTTTTGAAGGGTCCAAGTGTAGTAGAGGAAAGTGCTTCTTTATTGAGGGAATTGAACCATTGAGTGGCTCTATAGATAAAGGACCGCTGACCCATGGAGGTACGACATCTGGGAACCTGAAAGGTTAGAGATTGGGCACCACGTGTTTGTTGAGTGCCACTGTAGGTAGTAAGGAGTGAACTAACACCAGGTGGCATGAGACCAAGGAGAATCTTTTTGGTAAGTAAGCAGGTCTGGTATTGTATTCTGCTGCATACGGGTAGCCAGCTAGCCTGTGCATAGAGGTCACAGGTGTGAGTTTGTTGGGCTGCACCCATCAGCAGTCTACAGGCTTTGTTGAGAGCAACTGAGATCCTGAGGAGGGCACTTGTTGAGGCAGAGCCATAGATGGCAAGGCCGTAGTCCATGATAGAGGTGACAGAGCTGTAGATGGCTAGTTTAAAGGCATCCACAGGTATACAGTGCTTGTGTTTGTGTAGTAGTCCAATCTGTATATTGGCGGTCTTGGCAACAGTGTCAATATGCCGAGTGTAGGAGAGGGTACTATCCAGGGTAATACCAAGGTACTTGAACTCCTTGACATGTTTGAGTGGGTTCCCAGTGTGGTTCTTGATGGTGAGGGACAGAGAGTTGTGCCTGCTCTGTTGGTTACAGAAGGACATGGCTTTAGTCTTGCTGTGGTGCAGGACAAGTTTATGAGAATTGAACCAGTCTTCGATGCGCTTGAAGTTGAGCTGCAGCTGGGATTCAAGGACTGTAATGTCATGGTGGCTGGAAAACAGGACTGCATCATCTGCATATAGTAATATTTTTTGGTGGCAGGCACTGGGGAGATTGTTGATGAAGAGGGAGAAGAGTAGAGGGCCCAGGATAGACCCCTTGGGGACTCCGGAGCAGACCGGTTTCTCATCCGAAGAGATCCCTGCAATCCTTACACGTTGCATCCGATTATCAAGGTAGCTGGTGAACCATGGAAGGGCATTGCTGGAAATCCCAATGGAGGACAGTTGCTTGAGCAGTAGGGGGTGGTTAACTGTGTCGAATGCCTTGGTAAGGTCTATAAATACTGCCCCTCCACAATTCCCTTTGTCAAGTGTGGCATGGATGAAGGTTGTAAATTCCAGTAGTGCAGTGGTGGTGCTGTGCCTTTTCTGAAGCCATGCTGCTCTGGGCACTGCACATTGTACTTATCCAGGAATTCAACTAGTTGGTCTGACACTATTCTGCCCCAGCGCTTTGGATAGTGGGGGAGGAGTGATTAGGTCTGTAATTGGTGTGCAGTGTCCTATCTCTGCTTTTGTGAACCGGTGTGACAGCGGCTTTCTTCTAGAGAGAGAGGAAATGGCCCAATCTAAGTGAGAGATTGAAGATCTTTGTAAGTGGTTCTAAGATTTCATCGAGGACTTGTGCCAGCAGTTTCAGGTCAAGGGAGTCACCACTGTACCCTTGTTTGCCGATGGCCTTTTGAATGTATTTTCTAGCTACTTGTGGTGGGACCTCCTTAAAAAAAAACTTTGGGGTTGTACGTTCTAGTTGGGGGGTAACTTGGGAGGAGCTAGAGGGGAGGTCGTCGAAAAAATTTGGTGGCAGGACACTGTCCAAGTTTGTAAATGCATTATTAAAAGTGCTGGTGATGGTACCTAGATCGAGTGTAGGAGTGCCATGAAGCTTGAGCATAGTGGGTGGTGCTTTAGGATCCTTGCCTGTGAATTGTTTCATGTTGTTCCAGAATTTGTTTCCCTGGCCCCAAGCCCAAGAGTTGGTCAGAGCCTCTTTATAATAGCTGCGTTTAGCATTCCGTATTTTTCGAGTGCAATCATTTCTGGCTGATTTATATAATTGTATGTTTACTTGCATCGGAGTTGCATGAGCACAATGCCAGAGGTGGTCTCTGTGCTTGAGCAGAGTTAAAGGTCAGTAGTAACTAGGGGTTGGTCTGTCCTCTGACCTTCATCTTTTCACTTGGTGCATAGATGTCACAGGCTTCGTTGAAACGTTTGATAAATAGGTCCAGAGCTTTGTTGGTGTCATTGAGGGAGTCAAGCACTGCCAAGTTCAGCCTGGTTAGATGGGATTTTAACAGCTGGAGGTGCCCTTGTTTCATAACCCTGGCATAGATAAGCTTGGAAGGGGGCTTGTAGTATTTGTTCGACCAGGAGCAGATGACAGGCGAGTGGTCACTTATTGTATCCGGGAGTACAGAAACATTGGAGATGCATTCAGGGTGGTTAGATAGAATCCAGTCTAGAAGTGTAAGGGAGCCTGTCCTATAGTTACACCTAGTGGGGGCATTGACCAGTTGAGTGAGGTGATGCGCCGTGGCTGCATCCTTATAGGTAGCGGCCTCAGCGGAGAGCCAGTTAATGTTAAAATCACCCATGATTATGGTTTCAGAATTATGCTGCTGGACCCTTAGATATTCCATGATGCTATGGAAGCCAGCAGCCTGGTCTCTTGGGGGTAGGTAAACTGAGATGACAGTGAGTTCCTTGTTATGTGCACCAAGGAGGATTTTGATTGTGAGGACCTGAGAGGAGTTGCACAGGTTAGGGGATGGGATGATGTGACCCATAAGGGTATCCTTAAGATAGATGGCGCAGCCCCCACCCTGTTTAGCAATCCTGTCTTGCCTGAAAATGCAGTAGCCAATGGATAGAGACTGAGGTATCAGGGATTTTAGGGTTTAGCCATGTTTCCACAACTGAGAGGACATCAGGGTTGTGCTGTAGGATCCATGTTTGAAGGGAATCAAGTTTGTTGAGGATGCTGCAGGCGTTGATGGATGCCATGGTGAGTATCCCTGTCCTTCTGCTTGGTGTCACTGCTGGCTGCCCAGGTGGTCCTGGGTTGGGGTGAATATTATAGTAATAGTAATAGTAATATTAGTAATAGTAATTTTATTACTTCATGATCACTATCCCCCTAGAGGCGCTTCCATTCTGATATTATATATGTTTTCACTACAATTAGTTAAAATCAAGTCTAAAATATTATTACCCCTAGTTGGCTCTGTTACTAGCTGGTCTAGGCTATTATTTATAGTAAAATCTATAAATTTATTATCCATGTGGTTACTGCTGTCCAATTGTTTCCAATTAATGTTTGGGAAATGAAAGTCTCCCATTATAATAGTATTATCTCTATATTCTTGTTATTCTAGGTGTTTAATAAATTGTTCTGATGCCTCACTATTAAGTCCTGGGGACCTGTAGCATAATCCTAGAGTGAGAGATTTATTGTTGAGCTTGATCTGTACCAAGATCATTTCAATGTCTTCCTCAGTATTTTTTATTTCATAAGCCTTTAAATGTTCTTTTATATAGAAAACCACTCCACCTCCCCTTCAATCTTTCCTATTCTTATATATTTTTGTATAGCCTTTTACATCTGTCCCCCAATCAGTATCATTGAACCAGGATTCATTCACTCCACATATATCTGTACTATTATTATATAGCAAATCGGCAAATTCATCAAGTTTGTTCCTTAATCTTCTTGCATTTGTTAATGTTATTTTTAATTTTAATTCCCTATCTTTTGTACCTTATTTCTATGTTTATTTTTGGGCATATTATTTGTTAGGTTCATAGATTCTGATTCTAGAGTGGTGCCATATTTGCCTGTCTCACCCCATATATCTAGTTTAAAGAACTTGGTACAGTATGGGCCAGATATTCAGACTGCACCATTCTGTGGCGCAAGCCCTTGCGCTGCTCAAAAAAGTTGCATAGGGGTGTGGCCAGGGCGATATTCAACGGAGTTGCACTATTGAGCAACTTCTTTGAATATCGTCCCCTGGCCACAGCCACTGTGCATGGCACAGTGGAACTGCACCACCGCAAGTGGTCAGAGTGGAGCATTCAGATGCGGTGACGCAAGTTCCATTGCGCCATGCGCAGCACCTGCGATATTCAAAAGGTGACATGCAAATGGGGCCATAATTCATGCAAGGTGCACAAGGGGCCATTTGCATCTCATCATGGACCCATTTGCATGCCATTAGCATGCAGGTGCACCGATCCCCGACGACTTGTGCCTGGTGCCCTGCCAGGCAGCAGCCATCAGGGACCGACGCCCCCTGCAGCCCAATCATGGGCATAAAGTTAATGTCCCCCCATAGCCCGATCGTGGGCATTACGTTATTCTCCCCCCCGTAGCCCAATCGTGGGCATTACATTATTCTCCCTTCCCCTTAGCCGATCGTGGGCATTTGGTTATCCTCCCTTAGCCCGATCGCGGGCATTAAGTCATCCCCCAAAGTCCAAGATCCCTGGTGGTCCAGTGGACCGCGGAAGCCAGATCACGGGTGGCATCCTTACCCCCAAGAATGTAATCCCTGGTGATCTAGTAGCCCCCACCCCACCCACCCATGGAGCCCCACCACCCCTCCCCCCAGTCAGCCGGTGGGCGGCAGCACCCCTCCCGCCTGCCACCCGCGCGCCCGCCTGACGACAGCTTAGTAGGGCTGCCGCCCATTGGTGCAGAGCATGAGCCAATGGGCGTGCAGCCCAGACTGTACAAGGCAGTCCAGATATGTGAATGAATGAATTCACAGCGGTGGGTGGGGTGTGCCACCACCGCTGATGGGGGGCATGGGTGGGTGGGTGGGGCCACTCAGATCACCAGGGATGACATTCTTGGGGGTAAGGATGCCACCCACGATCTGGCTTCTTGCAGTCCACTGGACCACCATGGATCTTGGACTTTGGGGATGACTTAATGCCCATGATTGGGCTAAGGGGATAACTCAATGCCCATGATCAGGCTAAGGGGAGGGAAAATAACGTGATGCCCGTGATTGGGCCAAGGGGGAGGAAGAACGTGATGCCCGTGATCGGGCAAGGGGAGGAGAATAACATGATGCCCGTGATCAGGCTAAGGGGGAGAATAAACATAATGCCCACGATCGGGCTAAGGGGGACAATAACTTTATGCCCGTGATCGGGCTACTCTAGGTCACTGGACCACCAGGGATATTGGACATTGGGGGTCTGATGTCACGATCGGGCTACTGGGGAACTTCAGCCCACAATCGGGAGCATGGGGGCCACCAGGTGTGGCAGGAATGAGTGGAGGGCCACCCACGGGTGGCAGCTGCTGTGTTGCACCCTGCAATGTAGCAGCTCACCTGTGGGTGGCCCTCGACTTGGTCCTTTTTTTTTGTGTGTGTAAAGTTGTGCAGGTGCATGTAGGGGTTGCACCTGTGTAGCTCTGCATGGCCTAGCTGAATATCGAGCTGTGCAGTTTATGCTTGGGCACGCCCCCCCACCTGTGCCTGCATATATTACTGATGTGCCCCGGCGCATCGGGATTTGTGCAGGTGCACTTTTCCCTTTTAAATATCGCACTGGGGTGCATCAGTAGGTTGTGCATGGCTCAACACTGTTGCGCCACGCGCAACCCTTTTGCATATTTGGGTCTATGTGTTTAACCAGATGTTTCCCTAGTAGTCTACTTCCTCTTCTGCTAAGGTATAGCCAGTCCCAGCTATATAACTCATTCCGCCCATCAAATTCCTCCCAGTGAGTAATGCATTTTATATCCTGATGTAGGCACTAGTTTCTTAACCAATTATTGATCTGTGTAATTTTTCTCTGTTGGAGACTACTTGTTTTGGGTATCGGAAGTATTTATGATAGTATAATTTCACTTTCTAACTCAATAAACTTATTTGTCAATGCTATATAATTCTTTTTTATTTTCATCACAGGTTCATTGAGTACATTATCTGCACCAGCATGCACAATAACCATAGGTTTATTAGTGTTTACTTTCTTGGTATTAATCTTGATTTGAAGGTAGAAGAAGGCACTAGCCCAATGTGACTATTTCCCGCTCCTAGTGGCTGTATTGGTCTATGTTCCAAATAAGAATTTGTCCCCGTTGAGCAGGGGTTTCTGTGTTAAACCTCAAACATTGCACTTTAATAGCTTCACAACTTTTCTATTAATTTGCACAAAACATTGCATGTGTAGTCTTGGAAGGTAGATCCCTTGACTTGCAAGTTTCATTCCAGTCAGATGTGTGGATTCCAAGATGTGAATAGCAAAACAAAAGTTAAAGAAAATCAGGGTTTTTGGCTGGGTATTTTTTGTCATTGCCTAAGAGATGGTTTGGAATTTTTGGTCCAAAATTGTCAGAGTGGAAAGGGCTTGCCTAGGCCACAGTGCTGATTTGGTGAAAACATATTAATCTGTTTCAAAGTTATTAAATTTTAAAATGTCAGTTCTAACCATACTCATACTAACATACTATTTGCCAGCAGATTAGGCCTTATGGTCTATCAAGTCTGCTCGAACCTAGATCCTTAGTTGGGTGCCGAGATCCTCCCATCCCTTGTGCTCCAGAAACCCCTATCATCCATCCCCACCCCCCGGACAGGCCATCATCTGATACATCCACTTTCTGTGTCTGTCCCACCCTCTCTTAAAGCTCTCCACTGTGGATCTCTGAACCAGCTCACCAGGCAGAGCATTCCAAGGGTCCACCACCCTCTCAGTGAAAAACCTCCTCCTCTTTCCCCTCACCCTTCCACCTTCCAACTTCAAACCATGCCCTCTGGTGATGCCTCCCTGCTTTAGTCTAAAGATCCTCCATGTTTACCCTATTTATTCCCTTGAGGTACTTGAAGACCTCAATCATGTCCCCCCTGTCTCTCCTCTCCTCCAATGAAAACAGGCAGAGCTCCTCAAGTCTGTCCTCGTAAGTCAAATCCCCTAGCCCTCGTATCATCTTTGTTGCCCTCCTCTGCACCCTCTCCAGGGCTGTATGTCCCTCTTCAAGTGTGGTCTCCAGTACTGTACACAGTACTCAAGGTGTAGGTCTAACCAGTCCATTGTACAGCTGCAGAATCACTTCCTTGCTCCTAGAGGTGATCCCCTTGCGATGCATCCCAACATCCTGTTTGCCTTGCTAGCTGCCTCCTGCACTGCTCAGTGTTATTCATACATGTATCCACCATGACCCCTAGGTCTTTTCCCCTGTTGAGGCTTCCAGCACCTCCTCCCAGGGTGTACCTGTGTTTAGGGTTTCCCGACCAAGATGCAACACCTTGCACTTGGTGATATTGAAATTTAATTTCCATGTGTGAGCCCAGCTTTCCAGGGTGTCCAGGTCCTTGCAGGGCCAACCTCCTCTTCTCCCTCAACTCTGCTCCCATCTTGGAGTCATCCAAGAGACTCATTTCACACCCTATACCATCCCTGATGTCTGATATGTATGCATTAAACAGGATTGGACCCAGGACCGAGCCCTGTGGTACCCCACTACCAACCTCTGTAGGGTTCAGAGCTCCCACAGACCACTACTCTCTGAGTGCGTCCAGCTATCCAGTTTTCAATCCATCTGACCATCAAAGGCCTACTCCTAACCCCATCAGTTTCTCCACCAGACCATTGTGGGGACAGAGTCAAACGCCTTACTGAAGTCCAAGAATAATACATCCACAGGCTTACCTCTGTCCAGTTCTGATGTTACCCATTCATAGAACTCCACAAGGTTGGTTTGACATGATCTACCTGGCACAAACCCATGCTGCCTACTATCCAGACCTCCCACCTCCTCCAAGTAAACCCCCAATCGTTTCTTTAGTATACTCTCCATTAATTTTCCCACCACCGAGGTTAAACTGATGGGTCTGTAGTTTCCTGGTACTCCCTTCGACCCCCCTTTATGGATTGGTACCACATGTGCCTCTCGCCAATCCCTAGGTACCCTCCCTGTCTCAAGTGACCTGTTGAAAAGCTCCGCCAGGGGTGCAGCCAGTATGTCCGCCAATTCCCATAGTACTCTCGGATGAATGCCATCCGGCCCAGGAGATTTGTCTTTCTTTAGGGCCTTGAGGGCAAACCACACCCTTTTGGTGGGGATGGCATCATCCGTCCCCTCCACCTTACTGGTCTTTTTATCCTTATCCAGATGTGACACCCCTGGGGTACCTTTCCCTCCCTTTTGCTCCATTTCTGTTGCTCCCCTGATCCCACTCCCTGCTGCTTCTATCCCCTTTGTGCCTTGCTTTGTAGATATCCCATCCCCCTCCCTAGTGAACACAGAGGCAAAGTACTCGTTAAATACCTCTGCCTGGTCCCTCGCCTCTTCCACCCACCCTCCTTCTGATCTCAATCTGCTGAGATGGCCCTTAGTTTTTCTCCGCTCCCCAATGTACCGGAAGAACCCCTTTTCCCCTCCATGTATCCCTGTGCCAGCCGTTGCTCTTTACTGGACTTAGCTCCCTCACCATACGGGTGACTTTTCTAGATGCAAGCTGGTACATTTCCTTATCCCTATCCCCTCTTGTTGTTTTATATTTTTGTAAGCCGCCTTCTTTTCTCTGACTGCTACCTGGTCCTCACTGGACCACCAGCATGGTTTATGTGACCTTGCTCCTTACGTTTCAACTTAGCGAGATCCTGACTGCCTCATGAAGTCCCGTTTTATGACCTCCCATCTCCTTTCCACACTTGTTGTTGAGGTAATCCCTTCAAGTGATCCTTGAGAATATTTCCCATGCCCATAAAGTCTGCCCCCTGAAGTCCACTGCCAGTGTCCTAGATCTCACCCCACTCCCCCAATGCTTATTTGAAACCAAACAGTATTGTGGTCACTCCCAGTCAGGGGTCCTGCCAACCATGTCCCTTACCAGATCCCCATCTGCCAGAACCACATCCAGGACATGCCCCTCCCTTGTGGGCTCCATCACATGCTGTGTTAGAACACATCCTGGAAGCCATCAGCAGCCTCTGCTCCTTGGCCACCTTAGAGGACATGGTTCCCCAGTTTGTACCTGGCATATTAAGGTCCCCATCAACACCACTCCTTCCCTTTTGGACCACACTGGGCAATGATGTTGTCCAGCAAACCATCCTCTAGAACATCACTCATCCCGGGGCCTATATGCTACTCCCAGCTTGACCTTATCTCCTGCTGGGGATCGTAAGGTGACCCATAAGGCCTCCACGTTTCCCTCTGCCTCTTCTACCATAGCAATTTCTATGTCATCTCTAATGAACATAGCCACTCCACCCTCTGCCCTCCTTTCTATCCTTCCTAAGCATAGTGTACCCTCACATTTAGGTCCCAGTCATGGTTTTGTTGTCACGTTTCCGTGACTGCCGCCACATCCACCCTCCCCGACAGCATGGCCTGGAACTCTGGCAACTTGTTTCCCAAGCTCCTGGCATTTACTAACACTAACCCCCACCCCTTATCCCTGATCCTTTTTGTTGAACCCCACCCAGATTCCTTATACTTCCATCCTCCCCCTGCTCCTCCTGAAACCTCCACCTCCAGTCTGTTTCCCCCCCCCCCTTGGGCTTGAAGGCTACTTCCCTCATCTGGAGAGGAGGGCTTCTGGTCAGCCCTCCTTATCCCTTCCCCCTTACAAGTTTAAACCCCACCTTTCTTGTATGTAGTCAGCCATCCCTGTTTAGGACTTCCTTCCTAATGGGGCAAGATGAAACCTGTCCTTGGCATATAGTCCCTTATCCTCCCAAACTCCATTCCAGTTCCCTAACCCTCAACCCATTCTCTTCACCCCACTTCCTGAGCCATTCATTAACCTCTGTGAGCTTCATTTTTTCTCCACTGAGTCCTTTGGTACTGGCAATATCTCCGAAAAGGAAATGTTGCATCCATTATCCCGACAGACTCTGGCAAGTTCTTGGAACCTTGCTTGGATTTCCATAATGCTATTTCCCTCTAGATCATTAGTTCCCAAATGCCAGGAAATCGGTTTCCCTCCACAATCCCTAACCATTTCATACACCATGAACTTTGCTCTGTGCACTGTCAGCCCAGAGATACTCACTACCTTCACCTGGCTATGGCATCCATCCCCTGTCCCTCCCAATGGATACCCTTAATCATCGAGTCTCCCAGTAACAGAACCTTAACACCGCCATCATCCTTATGGTTACCTCCACTATGCCCTCTCAGCCCCCCTCCCCACTTTATTCATGATCGCAATTTCATGGGAGTCTTCCTGCCTGATTAGAGACCCCTTGTCACCCTCCTTTCTGCCTCCTTGCTATTTGCCCACTTAACTCAAACCCCTCTGAATAGGTGTCCCTTTAACCTCTCTTATCTGAACCATTTATCCTGGCCCTGATGGTTTCCCTTCCCCGCACCTCATCCCCCCTGTAATAGTGCCCTGTCTCCAGAGGCTCTCTGTGGGTCCCCTTTAGCTAGGGCCCCATCCTTGGTACTGACCTTCCTGCTGAAGGGGCTCCTCTCCCACCTCATTGTCTCCCAGTTCCTCTCCAATCATGCTCTCCTCCTCATGTCTGGAATATGTTGCATCTCCCATTTGCTTAACATATATGTTCCCTTCTCCTCTGGGACTATGTCTATCCTTTCCATAGTTGTTCTGTGATGCCCTATGGGTATCTGATCCCTCCCCGGCCTCTGTATAAGTTTCTCATTTCCACCAACCTTCCTCCCCTCAGGATGCTTAGTATCTCAAATTTATTGTGACACTCTATGTCAGCCTCCATCAAGTAACCCAAGTTTTCCTGACTGCATCTCTAAACTGACCTCTTCTTCCTCTCTTGCACTGTTCACCTTAGGAGCTCCCTTCCCACAGTTCTGCTGTTTTAGGCTTCCACATAACAGCCCTCCTGACTCTTCCCCTCCAGTCTCCTTGAATTCAAGATTTTCACCCTGTATGCTTTCCCTTAGCATCAACTTCCCTATCTAAGGGTCCTCTGTCCCTAATATCCCCCTTCTGCTTGCTGTAGCATAATGTCCTGTAATTTCAGAGCGTTGCCCAGCCTCCCTCAGCCCCACCCTTCTGCTGCCCATATCCACCCCTTATCCTTGGACACCCCCAGCTCCACAGCTTACTCCTTAATCAATATACTTACTCCTGATACAAGATAGCTGTCTACAGAGTGGGCAGCCTCCTCTCCAGGCCCAATTTAGAATTATTGCCATCCCACAGCCTGTGCAGCCTACAACCCTTCAGAAGATGCCTGCCATGGTGAATATGGCCACCCTGATTATCCCCTCTGTTTATAATAGCACACCCTTTTCTCAGTCCCTTTCCCCTGGAGTACAGTTTCTCTCTATACTGACTGTAGTTATTTACAAACCCAATTTCAACCCCACCAACAAAGTTCCCAAGTCTCACAAACACATACAGTCCAGTATGTGTTCAGTCCCACTAACAGTGTGTGTAAGCACTCCAGGTACCGTATGATGTCACAGGCACACCAACTCCTGTTGCTTCAAATTTCAGTCCCAAACAGAAATACTCAGCCCTTCAATCCCAACCCCAGTGGCTATTCAGTATTTAAGAAAGCCTACAAACAGGGTGGGTGGGAGGGCTCTTACCAAACACCAGGCAAACAAAACACATTTAAATTACCTTCTAATTTTCCCTGCCAAACATCTATCCCAAACCTACAATATCACAGCCCAAGTATCAGTTCAAATTCAAGGTAATAATTTTTAACACATAGAACTAATTTCACTAACAAACTATTCAAATATTTCAGTTTAAAACAAAATATAACTCCTGGCCTCTTTTCTACCAACCTGTTGCTTAAGCTCCCAAGTGAACAATGAAAGCCACAGTAATTCCTGTTTAAAGACAAGTTAATTGCAGCTAATGTCCCCTCCTCCAAACACCAGGCAAACAACACATTTAAATTACCTTCTAATTTTCCCTGCCAAACATCTATCCCCAAACCTACAATATCACAGCCCAAGTATCAGTTCAAATTCAAGGTAATAATTTTAACACATAGAACTAATTTCACTAACAAACTATTCAAATATTTCAGTTTAAAACAAAATATAACTCCTGGCCTCTTTTCTACCAACCTGTTGCTTAAGCTCCCAAGTGAACAATGAAAGCCACAGTAATTCCTGTTTAAAGACAAGTTAATTGCAGCTAATGTCCCTCCTCCAAACACCAGGCAAACAACACATTTAAATTACCTTCTAATTTTCCTGCCAAACATCTATCCCCAAACCTACAATATCACAGCCCAAGTATCAGTTCAAATTCAAGGTAATAATTTTTAACACATAGAACTAATTTCACTAACAAACTATTCAAATATTTCAGTTTAAAACAAAATATAACTCCTGGCCTCTTTTCTACCAACCTGTTGCTTAAGCTCCCAAGTGAACAATGAAAGCCACAGTAATTCCTGTTTAAAGACAAGTTAATTGCAGCTAATGTCCCCTCCTCCAAACACCAGGCAAACAACACATTTAAATTACCTTCTAATTTTCCCTGCCAAACATCTATCCCCAAACCTACAATATCACAGCCCAAGTATCAGTTCAAATTCAAGGTAATAATTTTAACACATAGAACTAATTTCACTAACAAACTATTCAAATATTTCAGTTTAAAACAAAATATAACTCCTGGCCTCTTTTCTACCAACCTGTTGCTTAAGCTCCCAAGTGAACAATGAAAGCCACAGTAATTCCTGTTTAAAGACAAGTTAATTGCAGCTAATGTCCCTCCTCCAAACACCAGGCAAACAACACATTTAAATTACCTTCTAATTTTCCTGCCAAACATCTATCCCCAAACCTACAATATCACAGCCCAAGTATCAGTTCAAATTCAAGGTAATAATTTTTACACATAGAACTAATTTCACTAACAAACTATTCAAATATTTCAGTTTAAAACAAAATATAACTCCTGGCCTCTTTTCTACCAACCTGTTGCTTAAGCTCCCAAGTGAACAATGAAAGCCACAGTAATTCCTGTTTAAAGACAAGTTAATTGCAGCTAATGTCCCTCCTCCAAACACCAGGCAAACAACACATTTAAATTACCTTCTAATTTTCCCTGCCAAACATCTATCCCAAACCTACAATATCACAGCCCAAGTATCAGTTCAAATTCAAGGTAATAATTTTTAACACATAAACTAATTTCACTAACAAACTATTCAAATATTTCAGTTTAAAACAAAATATAACTCCTGGCCTCTTTTCTACCAACCTGTTGCTTAAGCTCCCAAGTGAACAATGAAAGCCACAGTAATTCCTGTTTAAAGACAAGTTAATTGCAGCTAATGTCCCTCCTCCAAACACCAGGCAAACAACACATTTAAATTACCTTCTAATTTTCCCTGCCAAACATCTATCCCCAAACCTACAATATCACAGCCCAAGTATCAGTTCAAATTCAAGGTAATACTTTTAACACATAGAACTAATTTCACTAACAAACTATTCAAATATTTCAGTTTAAAACAAAATATAACTCCTGGCCTCTTTTCTACCAACCTGTTGCTTAAGCTCCCAAGTGAACAATCTCAGTATGGTCATTTGGATAGCTGCTTGGAACAAAAAAGAATTTGGTCCATACGAAAAAGAATCCCATGACACATGGAGGTAATCCTTTTTTGTGATGAAATCGTTTTTTTTTAATATGGCCACCATCTTATTTTGTTTTTTAATCCAAAACCTACAAAAATGACATCCTGCACACATGCCAACACATGTGTCTCACTCATCGGGACTCCATTAGGTGGATTCTGTACATAGTTTGTGGATAAATGACACAGAAATGTCTTTTTCTACACAATTAAAACTCCTTTTTCATTATCCAATTTTCTTTTTTCATATGGTCATATGAAAAAGGAATTGGCCTATACAAATAAGGATCCCTTCATACAAAAAAATAATTTTGACTTAGTATTTTCCCCAATTCTTTCTGCATATGAAGGCATCCTTTTTCATATGAATGACAAAAACATACAAAAAAAGAATTCCTCCATAGGAAAAAAGAATTGAAAAAAAAAACTAAGTCCAAATTATTTTTTCATATGAAAGGATCCTTTTTTGTATGCTTTTTCTGTTCATTCGAAAAAGGATTATACAAAAAAAGATTTTGGACTTAGATTTTTTTCTGATTCTTTTTTCATATGAAAGGATCCTTTTTCGTATGGGTCTTTTATATGATATAAAAAAGGATCCCTTCATACAAAAAAAAATATTTTCAACTTAGCTTTCCCCACATTTGAACTTCAACAAGCCATACCTCCCTCAATATTTGAACTTAAGGGGCAATGTATATATATCAAATGAAAGGTCTTAATGCATACTACAAGAATAACACACAATCCTGCTCCTCCCCCACCAAAAAAATGTAGCAGCCATATAAAAAAAGATAAAAATGACAAAATCAAAATTCTCATAGTATAACATTGGAACTTCAACAAGCCATACAAAGAAGCAAATAAATTGCTGTTTTGGCAGAAATTGAACAGCACAGCCCAGCGGGCCCTGCACTTCCACAGACAAATGAGGATATAATTACACTATCTCAAAAAGAAAGGAAATTCATTGCAAAAATATTTGTTAATGCACCAGTTAGGATTAAGGTGACAAAAGTAGAGAAATGTGATGTATGGGGTCACAATCCTAACATCCCACCCCCACCCTGCAGGCAGCATCACTAAAAAACAATTCAGTTTGACCTCTCCTGTGTCTTCACAAATCAAGTGTGGGGTGTGCCTTGGGGTTGTCAGTCCTAACACTCACCCCATTCTCATATACACTACACATCTCAGCTTATTTACTGATGGAATGGCATGGGTGTTAGGGCTGACAACCCCAAGGTACACCACATGCTGATTTGCAAAGATGCAAAGGTCAAACCATAATGGTTTTTCCTGTTGCTGCCTGCATGGTGTAGCTGGAATGCTAGGGTTGGGACCCTAACACCATATTTCCCTACTTTTGTCACTTTATAAACCAACTCTACACTTCAGCATGTGCTTTAATAAATAAAATGTTTCAGCAGTTACAATCTACTAGAGAATACATTTTATCATGGTCAGTGTTCCTTTCCAAGACTCACAGCACATCTTGGTAGTACAGCTAAAAAGTCTGTATAGAAAACATTTGCTCTTCCCCTGTAAACATCACTGTGTCTTTGTTTTATGACAGCATAGTGTTCACCATGACAGCAGACTGTGATGCCACAAACAGCAATTGTGTTGTTAGCAGGGGAAAGTCAGATACATTTTGAAAGACTCAGTGAAATACTGTAAAACTAGTTATAACATGGCTCAGTCTCACTCGCTGAAATGCATCGCCAGGATTCGCCGAATGGTCACAGCTGACTGAAACCGAGTGGGTATTAAGCCACAGGTAACGCCTGCTTGGTCAGTACCAGCTGTGGCCATGGAGACACCAGAGGATAGCCGCCTGCTCCATCACCATCATGAGCCCCCACCAGCTACGCCAAGCCCCACTGTCCTCTGCGGCACCCAGAAGTGTCCAACCCGAAGGCAGCAGGCACTCAGCATGAGCCCCCCCTGGCCCGGCCCCAACCACGCACCTGCAGCAAGCTGAACCAGAGACAGACCTCCTCTCCGTGCCAGTCCTGGAACCCCAGTGACCCACCCACCCAGGAGCCCAGCAGTGCATCTCTGATGCGACAGCCGCAGGATCCTGACAGCCAGCCCACATCTCTGTCCCGTGTCCTCTGTCCATAGGGCTGCCGCTCCTCGCCAGAGGTTATGCCGGTGCCTGCTCCATCACCACTGCAAGCCTCCACCGGCAGTGCTACAGAGCCGCCAAGCCCAGCTGTCCTCTGTGGCCCCCAGAAGCCTCTGACCCGAAGGCAGCAGGCACTCAGCGCGAGCCCCCAACCGGTCCCTGACCATGTGCCTGCAGCAAGCCGAACCAGAGACAGACCTCCTCTCTGCGCCAGTCCTGGAATGCCAGTGACCCACCCACCCAGGAGCCCAGCAGCGCACCTCCAATCCGACAGCCGCAGGAGCCTGACAGCCAGCCCACATCTCTGTGCCGTGTCCTCTGTCTGTAGGGCTGCCGCTGCTCGCTGGAGGTGATGCCGGTAACATAGGCTGGTTGTCTCTGTGACGGACCTATGTTACAAGTGCATTAATCACCTTCAGCGTCGGGCTCTGATGGGGATTAATGCCCGCCTGGCGGTTGGACCCCTCGGCCTGCGCCCTCTGGCACCAACCCCCCACCAGCGGTCATTAATCCACCGGCAGAGCCCTCCTCTGGAGGTGATTAATGCTTACTTATTTTCATGCTAAGAAATTTTAGCGCCAACACAAATTCAGCCATGATTGTGTAAATTTAATTTAATGCCAAGTCATTGGCACCACATTCACTATACTGTAAAAGGTGCTAATAGGGCTAATTAGCATAATTTTATTTTAGCTCTAACCAGTGCTTCAGTGAATATAGCAACATTTATTTGACAGTGAAAATTTCTAGTTTTAAAAAATGGGTATCTGAAGAAATATTGCTTGTCAAGGAATGAACAAGATGTGTATATAGGTATCATTCAGATAATTAAATCTATTTTTTAACTTACTATTTTGAAATGTTCAGGGCAAATGTGTATGTCTCTGCTGATAATCATTTCTCTCATTACTCACTAATGTAAGGATAGTCTGATCTGAAAATAACCATTCACAGCCTTTTACAGATCAAACATTACTGTTTGATTGGAAAATGCTGTGAACAGTAACTCTCAATAACAGATCAAACTGTAATAGCTCCCTGCTGTGTTGTGGCACTCCCTCCCCAATCGTTGTCCCTATACTATTGTTTATTTCCCTGGTGTCTAGTGGCACCCTTCCATCTCCATTTTTCCTCATAATAATGGTTGTCTCCCTTGTGCCTAGTGGCACCCCTTCCCGATCACTGTCCCCATAAGAAATAAAATATTCCCTGTTGTCTAGTGGCACCCCCTCCAATCACTGTCCCCATAATCTTCTTTGTTTCCCTGATGTCTAGTGGCACCCCTTTCCCCTATCTGTCACTCTTGAAATAAAGAAAATGTTCCTCAATTGTTTTTATAAACCTGCAAAAAAAGGTCCCTCAACAATCTGACCCCCTCTCCATCCACCTCCCTCTCAGCACCAACCACCCCACACACCCCAGTACACCCCCCACACCTCCACTCAGCTGAACAGGTATCCCAACTTGAAGATCCACTCTCTGATTGAAGACATGTCTTGCTGCTGGACCCGCTGACTGCAATATGAGAAAGTAAGATAAATGTGGTTCAAAGTATTTCAATGGGGTTTTCAACTTTTTTGCACAACTTGGTCACTTTTTCATATTTTAACACCAAATTTCCAACATGACCTTTTGGGGACCCCACCTCATGAACAATGTCACTGGAATTGGGTAACACCTGCCAAAGGTGATTGCTTGGCAAAATTGCCTTTAGGGCAGAAACATAGAAACATAGAAGTTGATGGCAGATAAGGACCGCAAGGCCCATCCAGTCTGCCTATTTCTTTTTCTACCTTTTAAATGTGCCATCGGCCTTTGCTCTGTCAGTGGCCTATCTATTCATACTCATCTGTATTGTTCCCTTATGCCTATCCCATGCCTGTTTGAAGCTCTGCACTGTATTCATATCCACCACTTCCTGAGGTAGGCCGTTCCATGCATCTACCACCCTTTTTGTGAAAAAGAACTTCCTCGCATTACCCCTAAATCATCCTCCCTCTAGTCTCTTGCTGTGTCCTCTTGTCCTGCTATTTTTCTTATATTGAAACACATTATACTCTTTCACCTTGTTAATGCCCTTAAGGTGTTTGAATGTTTCAATCATATCACCTCTCTCCCTCCTTTGCTCTAGGGTATACATATTGAGCTCCATTAATCTGTCCTCATATGTTTCCTGATGTAGTCCCTGCAACATTTTGGTTGCCCTACTCTGGACTACCTCAATTTGGTTAATGTCCTTGTGAAGGTGTGGCCTCCAGTACTGCATGCAGTACTCCAGATGGGGCCTAACCAGTGTCTTGTAAAGAGGGATCATTACCTCCCACTTCCGACTTGTGATACCCCTACTAATACACCCTAACATTACCCTAGCCTTACCTACTGCTTTAGTAGTCTGCTTGGATGATGTCAGATCATCTGTGATGATGATGCCCAAGTCTCTTTCTTCCCTTGTGACTGCCAGAAACTCCCCTCCGAGCTGATAGGTGGCTTCAGGGTTTCTCTTCCCTATGTGCATGATCTTGCACTCCTTTGCATTAAACCCCAGTTGTCACTCTTCCACCATTTTAGTAGTTTATCCAGATCTCTTCTCATTCTGCCCACCCCATCTGGATCATCTACTCTGTTGCAAATCTTGGTGTCATCTACAAACAGATAAACCTTACCCTCCAGTCCATCTGCAATGTCACTGATGAAGATATTGAAGAGGACTGGCCCCAGGACTGATCCCTGAGGTACCCCACTTGTGACGTGCATCTCTTCTAACTGTATGCCGTTTATCACTACTATCTGTTTTCTGCCCATCAACCAGTTTGCCACCCATTTGACCAACTTCTGACCCACCCTGAGCCTACCCAGCTTATTAATCAATCTTCTGTATGGAACAGTATGGAAAGCTTTGCTGAAGTCAAGGTAGGCGACATTAACTGCTCCCCCTTGGTCCACCACTTTGGTTACCCAGTCAAAGAAATCTATGAGATTAGTTTGACAGAACCTTCCTTTGGTATACCCATGTTGTCTTGGATCCTGTGCTCCTGTGGATTCCAGGTGTTGCACTATCCTTTCTCAAGGGGTGTCTCCATAATCGTGCCCACTACTGAGGTAAGACTGACTGGTCTGTAGTTTCCTGCCTCCTCCCTGCTACCACTCTTGTGGAGTGGGATCACATGAGCCCTTCTCCAATCTTCTGGGATGTCTCCAGTGCTCAGAGACTCACTAAACAGTTCTGATAATGGCTCTGCTAGTTCTACCCTTAACTCCTTTAGTACCTTGGGATGTATGCCATCAGGTCCCATTGCCTTGTCCACCCTGAGCATATTGAGCTCTTGTAGGACCCTTTTTTTTGTGAAGGGACTAGTGCTCACCTTCTGCCCCCCTGTGTCCATGGTGCTGAGCTGTGGGCCATGCCCTACCTTCTCTTCAGTAAATACTGAGCAGAAGTATCTATTTCGGATAGATGCTTTTACATGATCCTCTTCCTCACATGCCCAGTTATCTCCTTTGATCTTAGCAACACCCCCTTTGGACTTTCTCCTTTCACTAATGTATCTATAGAACATCTTGTCACCTTCTTTTACTGTCTGTGCTAGTGTTTCCTCAGTTTGGGCTTTTGCCTGCCTTACCACCTTCCTTGCTTCCCTTTGGGAAGTTTGGTATGCCTCCCTATCTTCATCCTGCTGCGTTTCCTTATATTTCCTGAAGGCCAGCCTTTTGGCTCTGACCTTTTTTGCTACTGTTTTTGAGAACCAAAGTGGTTTCCTTCTTCTTTTGCACTTCCTTTTCTCTTTAACACAATGGGATGTTGCTAAGTATTGCATCCTTAATGCTTGCCCACTTTGCCTGTACCCCCTCACCTGTATTTCTTTTTGCCAGGGCTAGCTTAACTCTGTTGGTCATCTTATCAAAGTCAGCTTCTCTGAAGTCCCATATTTTTGCCTTGGAATGGGATGATTTAGTTGTAGTGGCCAAACTGAACCATACCATGTGATGGTCACTGGCCCCTAGGTGACCTTCTACCTGGAGATCTGTGATCATTTCCCTGTTAGTCAGTACTAGAGCTAGGGTAGTCTTGTCTCTTGTGGGTTGTTGTACCAGTTGTTTGAGGCTCTCCCCCTGCAGGGAATCCACCATCTGTCTAGTTCTGGCAGATGTTCTTGCCAGTATTGACCAATCTGTATCCGGGATGTTGAAGTCTCCCATTATCAGAACCTTCCCTTTAGCTGTCATGTTTTGTATATCTTCTAACAGTAATGTGTCTATGTCCTCTCCCTGGTCTGGGGGCCTGTAGACAACCCCAGTTCTTATGGCTATCCTATTTCCTGTTTCCAGGGTGGCCCACAGTTCTTCTGGCTCCTTATGTGTATTCTGAATTTCTGTAGCTTTGATATTTTCATTGACATACAGGGCTACTCCACCCCCCCTTTTTGCACCTCAGTCTCTTCTGAACAGTACATAGCCAGGTGCTGAAGTCTCCCAAGTGTGGTTAGTGGTAAACCACATCTCACTAATTGCTACTATGTCCAGTTTAGCCTCTGTCATTATTGCTTGCAGGTCTGGGATCTTTCCCAGACTGCAGGAATTTGTGTACATGATTTTCCATTGGCCAGATTGCGATGTGTCAGTTGTTGTGTGAGGCCTGGCATTTCCCCAGTGCATTGTTTGGGGAGCTGGACCTTTTTCCTTACTTGGTGATGCAAATGAACTGCAAACATGCTGAACTCCTGTTTGACCACTAGCTGAGGGGTGTTCTTTCCATTCAACATATGAGGTGCTGCACCCCTCTCCCCATTTGCTAGTTTAAATATTCTGCAAAGAAGTCAAACTTCTGCCCCAGTGCACTCCCTCCTTAGTCAGATGCAGTCCATCAAATTTAAAGAACTTTCACTCCCAAAACTGTTGCCAGTTCCCTACAAATTTGTGTCCTTTATCCCGGCACCAGCCCTTGAGCCACATGTTTAGCTCCCCTATCTCCCCTTCTCTGACCTTCTGTCCATCTGCCCCCCACTCCCAGACTGGCAGGATCTCAGAGAAGGAGATACCAGATGAAATAGATGATAGTTTTGTTGCTCAGCCTGGTCAGGTGTTCCTTGATCTCCACAACTGACTGGCTGGTGAGATCATTAGTCCCTATGTGTACCAGGGCGTCAATGTTTTCCCCTCTTTCCTGAACAATTTTAGCAATGTGGTCAGTGTCTCTCCACGCTGATGTACTGGGGAGATATCTGACCATTACCCCTGGATGGAGATACATATCAACTCCCTGAATCATGGAGTCTCCTTTGATCAGAAGTGTTTTGGATTTCCTTTTTTGTTTTGGTTCCTGTTTTGAGCAAGTTTTGTTTTGCTAGCTCCTGTGTTGCAGTGTCCTGCTCTGCAGTGTCCTCTGTCCCTTTGTTTGATTTCGGAGATAGAGGCAGATACCTGTTTGTAGTTTTGATATGGTTTTTGGAGGTAATATGTAGGAGAGCGTTGAGTGATGGGGCACCCAATTTGCCCCTCCTAACCACCTGCCAACCTCCTGTACCAACTACCCTCTGCTGTTGAAGTGCTTCTGTTGGATGTTGGGGAAATGGCGGGTGGTTCTTATAAAATATTTCCTCTTGAATATGAAATTTGAGGTGTGCAATCTCTGCCCATGCTACCTCTAGCTGAGCCCTAAGATCTACAAAGGCCCAGCATGTAAGACAGTGTCCTAAATCCTGTAGAACCACCCTTCTGAAAAGTGTTTCACAGTACCCGCAGTTAATGATATCCATTCCAGATAAGTTGCTGGGTTTATAACCTGACCAGAGTAATTAGAAGTAAGAAAATGCAAGTAATGGTTTGATTTTGTGTTTTGTTTGTTTCTTTTTGTATAACTTGTTGTAACAAATTAAATTACTAGAGCCCCTGTAAATGAGGTCACCATGTGGATACCCCACTGATCCACCCCTTCCTGCTTTGCTACAGGAAATGTCATGACTGTACTGCCCTATAAACAGAGTGTAGTGTGGGGTGGTTGGGTACGGGGATGGTTGGCTGGGCCCTTCCCCTGCTGAAAAAGAACCATGGATGAAAGAAACAAGGAGGTAAGAGCAGAAAAAATCAGTTAACAACAAATGCAGTAACCCTGAAAGCTTATCCTAATGATAGATAAAACTGTAAAACCTGTAACGCACCACCTGTAATAATTTCACAGAAGATATACCCTGTAAGAAACACTTTGCTAGAGAAAAAGAAAGCAGTAACAGAAGATATACCTTGCAAAAGACAATTTGAATTAGAAGATTACAGCAGTAATCTGTTAGCACACACCTGTAGGCACACCTTGTAATAATGCAGCAGAAGGTATACCTAGCAACAACAATTTGAATCAGAGATACAGAAAGCAATAAAATGTTAGCAACAAACAGTAACAATCCCTGTGAGTACAAAATAAAAACAGCACACAGTAAATCTGCCTAGCCAAAAGAAGTGTTAATCCTTTCCCTTGCTCTGGTAAGGTTCTTTGCTCTGTCCTTTCAAGCAACCTAGAAGGAAAGAGCTCAGGTGAAGCTAGGTGCCTTGGCCAGCAAACCTAGTCCTCCCATAGTGCTTAAGGTCATCAACAAACATGCCCTCTTAATGAAGCGTAGAATCAGAAAAAAAAACTGCCCTTTGTTCACTCCCTTACTAAAGTCTGCTTTGCACAGCAGAGATATCCTTTGGAAACTTACCCAGAAATCCAAATTATCATCAGACTAGACTGCCTTTAGGACAGCTAGAAACAACTACACTAAGCTAGTCAGATCAGAAAAGGCAAAATATTTTCAATCTGCACTTGACTATTCTAAAAACAATGCAGATAAGTTTTAGAAAGTCCTTAAAGAAGTCAAAGGACACTGCCCTCCATCTGCCCTACCTTCCAAAATCCGTAAAGATGGAGTTACCCACTCTGACAGGACCCCCATCTTTGATCTGCTAAACAACCATTTTGCCTCTGCAGTCATGGCCTTCGACACGCCTCCTGCTAGCAAAATTAGACCCTTACATGGCTAGACTCACCATCTGCAGGCCTTATGTCCCATGACCACCTTCAGCTTTAGTACAATTACCCTAAAACAAGTGGAAGACCTCCTTCTATCCCTTGATCCTAGTAAAAGCACAGGTGCTAATTGTCTTGATCCATTCTTTTTTAAACATGGTTACTAATTCCTCGCTCCACCTATCACCCACCTCTTTAATCTATCTCTTCTGCTTGGTGTACTTCCTCCCACATGGAAAACCGCTCATGTAATCCCTCTCTTTAAATCTGGTAAGCCTTCTGATCTAAACAACTATCGGCCTATCTCTCTGTTACCTACCTTATCTAAACTTCTGGAAAAAATAGTTAACGCTCAGGTCAGAGTATCTAGATAATGCTAATCTCCTTAACCCCCTTCAATCAAGTTTTTGTCCCAAGCATAGCACAGTTACTGCTCTAACCAAGGTCACAAATGATTGACAGACTGCTTTAGATGTTAAAAATTCTGTCTGTGCGCTTTTCTTAGATTTAAGTAAAGCATTTGACACTGTCAGTCACAACCTGCTCCTGGCACTGCTGAATAACCTTGGAATTGACTCCATGGTCTGCAATTGCTTCTCCTGCTACCTTATCGGAAGGCAGTAGCAAGTTATAGCTCAAAGCAACCTATCCCCACTTAAAACCCTTCTAAGATGCATCCCTCAAGGGTCAATTCTTGGGCCCCTCCTCTTTGCCATATACATTAATAATATTGACCAATGAGTTATGAATGCAAGTATCCATTAATTTGCTGATGACATGGTCATCTATGTTACTAAACCCTCCATAGAAGATGCATGTCTCCTACTCCAAAAATAATTTACTTTGTTACAACAGAATCTACTACACTTAAAATTATTACTCATTGCCAAAAAGACTAAAGTTATGCTATTCTCACCCCAAAACAATTTGGATGATCTAAATTCCCCTCCTTTTAATCTTCTGATCACAACCATCTTGGGCAAAACTATGGAAGCCATCGAGAAATTTAAACATCTTGGCCTCTGGCTGGATCACAGACTTTCCTTTCCTTTTCTACTCATATTGAAGAACTCACTAAAAAACTCAAGCAAAGGCTTGGACTCTTCTTCAGGATCTGGCTTCTGCTAACCTTCGAAGCTAAACTAAGGCTTTTATTAGGTTACTAGGTTTACTAGTTTTTTTTTTTGGGAAAAAAGAAGGCCAAGGCCCATCAAGATTTTTCCCCCACATTTGTGTGGGCTAAATAATGAGATTAAGGATGTGAACTCAACCAAGCATCTAGTCTATTTTTAAATGTATTAAAATTATTACAATCTATTAATTCTTGAGGTAAGATATTCCACAATCTTGGGGTACGCAATGAGAAAAAATAATGTTAATTATTTGTTTTTGCCTTTTTACTCATAATTTGTTTATTATGACATCTAGGGATGATACAATTTTTAGAAAATGTAAGATCACAGTGTTCCACTATTTGTGGTGACTTAAGAGTCTTATAGAGAAATAAAATGCCCCCCTACATCTCCTAAGTTGCAGTGAATGTAACCTTGTAGTTGTTAATCTATCCTGATAAGTCATAGAAGAAAGTCGAGGAATCATTTTAGTCGCATGTCTCTAAATTTTTTCAATTCGTGTTATGTCCCGTTTAAGGAGTGGACTCCAGAAAGGGGACCTGTAGTCAGTAAATGGTCTGATGTAAGATCTATACAGTGATATAAGGCATTTTTCTGTTCTGATCACAAAAGTAAATTTGATCTGTCTAAGCAATGTGTTAGTTATGTTTGCCACTTTTATGCAATGGTCATAAGATGAGAGTCTGTTTACCAAAACACCCATATCTCTTTCCTTACATGATGATAAAATTTTGTTAATATTGATAAGTGTTTTTAAGGTTTCTTGAACCAAAGTGGAGAACTACATATCTTTGCACATTAAATACCATATTCCATATCATTTAACTGTGCCCACTGTTCAATGGCAGTGAGGTCAGAAATGAGATTTTGTGAATTCTCATTGGTGTCCACCTTCCCTCCCAATATTGAGTCATCAGCAAATTTTGTAAGCCAATTTTGAGAGGGGACTTGCATGTCGCTGATATACAGATTGAAGAGTATGGACCCCAGAACTGAACCCTGGGGCACACCACTGGTAACCATACATTGGTCTGATAAGGAGTTGTTAATTCTCACTCTCTGAGACCTCTTTTTAAGCCAAAGGTTAATCCAGGTTGTCAAACAGGAAGAAAACCCTAAAGATTCTAATTTAGTTATAAGTTTGCCATGTGGGACTTTATCAAATGTCTTGCTATAGTCCAGCAATATGACTTCTATTGAGGTGTTGCTATCCATACCCTTACTAATGTTACTGTAAAAGGAAATTAAATTAGAGGTACAAGAGTGCCCTGAGGTAAAGCCATGTTGTGTGTTGTCCTTGAGATGAAGTTCTCTCATTTCTTTCTCCAAGTATGACATGATTATTTTTTTCCATTATTTTGCACAGAATCGAAGTTAGACTAATAGGGTGATAATTTTGTACATTGCGGCCCAGATATTCAAAGGGGTTGTGCCTGGCGCAAGGGAGTTGCAATGGCGCAACCCCACAATATGCCCTGGCGGGATATTGAGAAGGCTGTCTGGTGCAGCACAAATCCCGATGTGCTGGGGTGCAATGATAATTAATGCAGCGCAAATGCAGGGGTCATGTTCATGCATTTGCAGCACATCCCAATATTCAGCCCAGGATGTGTGGTACATGTGCAGGCACACCCCTGCACTGTGCCACATAGGGGGGCTCAAAGTTGAACCCCTGCAGAGTAGGAGCAACTCCCAGCCACCCAAAGGCAGGCTGCTGTATTGCAGGGAGCAACACAGCAGCCCAGCTGTGGGTGGCCACCCGCCTGCCCAGAACACCATCCACAAGCACACACATGCCTGGCGGTCTAGTGGACCCCCACCCGAAGCCATGATCATGGAACCATCCCATATCACAATGCCCTGGTGATCCAGTGGTAGCCCCCACCACCCACCACACAGAACCCCTTGCCCACTGTGCTCCCCATGTCATCGGCAGGAGGCTGCATCCTGCCAGCACACCACCTGACCACCGGCCAAATGACAGGTACAGTATGGGCTGTAAGCCCATTAGTCCCCAGTGTGGAACAATGGACTTGCAGCCCATACTGTACTAGACAGTCCCAGATCTGTGAATGACTCCATTTACATATTTGGGACCATCTAGTACAGTATGCCATGCAAGCCCATTGGTCCACACTGGAGACTAATGGGCTTACAGCCCATTCTGTACCTGTCATTCAGCGGGCAGCTGGGCAATGTGCGGGTGGGATGCAACCACCTTCCGATGATGGGGAGACTGGAGTGGGCAAGGGGTTCTGTGTGGGTGGGGTGGGGGGTGCCACTGGATCACCAGGGCGTTGTGATATGGGATGGTTCCGCAATCATGGCAATTGTTGTGGGGACTTCCACTAGACCACCAGGGTGGTCATATTGGCATACATTGGTGCATAGGTGACTCAGGTGGGAGGGGGGACCACTAGGCCACCAGGGATTGACATGTTGCATACTCATTGAGGAATCAGGGATGGGGGAGCACTAGACTATCAGGGCTATTTCTACATACATTTACCATGTGATTGTGGCTATGGGGTGGGGGATGCCCAGGGATCCCCACAGCACATATCATGCTGTGCAGGGTGCCAGGTGCAAATCACCAGCCTGCCCTGCACAAGGCATGCAAATGGGGCCATAATGACATGTAAATGGCCCCGTTTGCACCTTGCATATATCATGGTCTCATTTGCATGACCCCCTACTTAATATCATGGGTGATGCACCTAGCGCAACTACACTTGCACTGGTGCATCCCCGTGCTCCCTATCAGTGACTTGCACTGGTGCAGTGCCACTGTGCCATGCACAGTGTGTGCACTGCCCATGCTATATTCAATGGTGCTGCACCATTGAATATCACTTGGACTTGGACGTGGCCCCAGCGCATCACAGTTGCACTGCACCCAGGTTTGCACCACTGCCTAGTGCAGTCTGAATATCCTGGCTTAGATGTATTACCCTTTTTATGTTGCTTGCGTGCATGCAAAAGAAACATGTTGCAGCAGCTTCCTGCAGAAGCAGGTCGTGGAGGTGCTGCACTGTTATGGCCAATGCCCCCAATGCCGTTTGAGGCTTGGCTCACTTTCCTCAATGGGGTGGCACACTGCTGCTGACACTAGTTCAGCCAGCGTGCCACCACCTTGAAACATTTTAGCTGCTGCAATCAGGCACTGCCTCGTTATTGCAGCATCAGCCATTCTGCTGCAATGAGGAAGCAACCCATCATTGCAGGGCAGTACCTTACATGCCCCTGACCCAGTTTGCCAATGGGGAGCCCTGTCTCCACCAGCATAGTGTCCCCACACCCAAGTTTCCACTGCATGCCGAGGGGGTGCCCAATTCCCCTTGGCATCATGCCCCCAGCTTTCTTTGCTGATGGGACGCCCAATCCCCATCAGCTTCAGTCCCCCCTTCCCAGTTGAATTTGCTGACAGGGGATTCCACTCCCTGTTGGCATAATGTCTTCCTCAATTTGTTGTCTGCCAAGGGGGTGCCCAATCCCCCTCAGCTCCCCCCAACTGGTATGTGCCGACGGTGGTGCCCAATCCCCTGTCGGCTACAGCCCCCCCAAAAAAATCAATCAATACATAGATACATAAACAGTGTCGGCAGATAAGGGCCTATGGCCCACCCAGTCTGCCCATTTGAGCTTATAAGTTCAGTTTGTTTTCCTAGAAGTCTGTTGCACCTTACCCCTGACCTCCAGAATTCCTTTATGTCTATCCCATGCATTCTTAAATCCCGTGATTGTTTCAGCCCCCACCACTTCCTCTGGCAGGGTGTTCCACTTGTCCACCACCCGTTCTGTGAAGAAATTCTTTCTCATGTTTCCTCTGAATCGTCCTCCTCCAACTTCATCCCATGTCCTCTAGTCCTGGAACATCTTTTTCGCTTAAAATAGTGTTTTCCTGCACCCTGTTCCTCCCTGTAAGATACTTGTATGTCTCTATCATATCCCCTCTCTCCCTCCTCTCCTCCAGGGAGTACATGTTCAGTTCCTTCAACCTGTCTTCATAGGACTTGTGATGCAATGCATGCACCATCTTTGTTGCCCTCCTCTGAACCTTCTCTACCCTGTCTATGTCCTTACATAGGTATGGTCTCCAATCAATCACTTTATTTAACCAGGCATATACACCATTGAGCAAGCTCATTTTCAAGGTGGTCCTGGGCAATAATACATTGCAGTTTAGTACAAGGAAAAATACAGATGAGTTAAGGTAGTAACAAAAGGAAAAAAAAATATACAAACCATTGTACAATAGTAAGTTGGAAATCAGAACAAACATAACTCCAATAGGGTAGTATGAAAATGTGATACACATGCAGGTGAACCATGGAAGGCCAATATCAAGTGCCTGTCAAATATGGTGAACACATATAATTTGGAGCAAAAGATATGTAGGAAGTAGGGGAGCAAGAATCCGAGTCACTCTAAGGACAATAGTAAAGTAGAGATGGTAAGAACGAGGAAGGGAGGGCAGCTAAGAGTAACTAGGTATGATAGAGGTAGCTGAGCGGAATAAGAAGGCCAGAATGAATTAAGAGAGCTAGGCAACCTTAATAGGGAGGAATCTTAATCGACAATTAGCTGCAAAATTTGTAAGAGGAGCATGATATAGATTGATCTGTGTCTACGAAAACAGTTGCAGGCTTCCAACAACAATACGGTTAATGAAGCTTTAAATGAGAATATTCCTGGGAGTGAGATGAGTTTGGGGTTTGCATGGTATTCCATAACGATGGGAGTGAGAAGTGATGGCAGCTGCCCCATGTGCCGTGTTCACATTAGGAATCTGGAAGCGGAAGTGGGAGAAAGCGTCTCAAGCCATACGATCCCTTGGCCTGTGTGAAGAGACTTGAGATGTAAGTAGGCAGATTATTGAATAGTGCTCTATGAAGCCAAAGTGGGGCATTTCTTTTCTCCTAGCTGAGGCGAGGCCACCCTGATTCCTGGTACAGTAGGCAGTGGTGGGTCACTGAAGAGGAGTGGGTGTAGATGAATCTTAGGGCCGTGTGGTAGAGCGTGTCAAGTTTGTTGAGCACTGCTACAGGGCAATGCATGTAAAGAAAGTCAGCGTAGTCCAATAGGGGTAAGAATGTAGTTTGTACTAGCCTCTTTCTGGCTTCTGGGGTGAGCAGATGTTTAATAAGATAAAATAAGCCTAACCACTGTCTTAACTTCTTTGAGACTTCATTCAGATGGTGTAGAAAGCTAAGCTTATTATCCAGCCAAAGCCCAAGATATTTAAAGGTTTCAACTATTTCAAGGGCTTCATCTAGTAGTGTTAGGATCTGGGGTGTGTGCAATGGTCCAGGGGCTAGCTTTGGGGATAGGATCATAGCTTTAGTCTTTTTGGCATTGAGGAGCAGTTTGTGTCTGATGAGATTATGTTGGAGGGTGATAAAATCTTGCTGTAAATTGTCATGGGCCATATCCAAAGAGGAATTTATGGTACATAGTACAGTTTCGTCTGCAACTAGATGGACATTAGCTGAGCGGAGATGTGAATCCAGGTTATTGATGTAAATTGCAAAGAGGATTGGGCCTAGTATAGAGCTTTGGGGAACACCTCTTAGAAGCATTTTTTGAGGAGACAGATCACCTGCAGCTTTGACCTTTAGTAATCTGTTGATAACGTAGTTGGAGAACCATTTGATTGCTGAACTATCGAGTCTGATATTTCTCAAGGCTAGGAGCAAAATGTTGTGATCCACAGAGTCGAAGGCCTTACTAAGATCAAGAAAAAGGGCAAACACATATTTCTTAGAATCCAGTGTGATTTACCAATCTGAAGTAACTTTCGGAAGTGCAGTTACAGTGCTGTGTTTGACTCTGAATCCGGATTGTGCCAGGTTTAATAGATCAAGTGAATCCAAGTGTTCTCTGATTTGGACATTGACGATTTTTTCAAGGAGTTTTGACAGTACGGATAGTATAGATATGGACCAATAGTTGTTCAGGTCACATGGATCCCCGGATTTGAATAATGGTAGAATGTGGGCAGTTTTCCATAGTAGAGGAAGATCTCCTTGTTTCAACGAAATGTTGAATAAATGGGTGATGGGGGCAGTCAAATAATGATGGCTGAGTCTTAAGAAGTATGGCTCGATATTGTCTGTGCCTGCACCCTTTTTAGTAACCAGTGAAAGTAGTAGGTCCTCTACTTGTTTAAAAGTAACTGTGTGGAAGCTGAATGTAGCTAGAAAAGGTGGGGTAGGGGGCGGGTTAGCATTAGAATCGGTAGCAGGGTGATCCAGTGGAAGGATTTTGTTGATAGAAGAGGTGTCGAACACTAGTCCAGTGGTGGCAAAGTGTTCATTTAGCTGCTCCAATATATCAGCTCTGTCTGTGTAGGTGGATCCAGTGGCCCAAATTTTGGCTGGGAATGATGTGCCAGTAGTACAACCTTCAACCTCTCTAAGGATGTTCTAAAATTTGGCAGAGTTGTTTTTGTTGGCTTCTAGTTCTGCTTGAAAGTGTCTAGCTTTTTCCGAACTAATTAGCTTAGTACAGGCATTTCTAGAGGTGTGGAATGCTACCCAGTCTGTCTCCACGTGAGATTTCCTTGCTCTTTTCCACCAATAGTCCCAAAAACACTCAGGTGGCACACTGGGAGCCCATCCCTGCCTGCCAAAGACCCGGGAAAAAAAAACAGTCCCAGCGATGTGTTTTTTTCCTAACACTAAAAAAGAAAGCGGTCCCTCGTAGAGTTCATGGCCCCTCCTCCAACTTCGCACCCACCCTCTGTGCACCCACCTCCCCAAACCCCTCACCCCATACTTACCTCTGGAGCCCAGCGTGATGATCTTCGGTGGACTAGGAACGCGACTGCGCTCTTCAAAGCCGACCGTGAACTGAAGAAATGCCGGTAAGCTGTAGAACAGCATAAATAGTTTTTTTTCAACTTTGGTGCATATCTCAGGCATTTTTGGGAATGTTGGCACCAGATGTTCAACATGAGGATCTTGGGACCCCTCCTCATGAATTCAGTCACTGTCATTGCGTTATTTGGTCCCGAAAGATGATTTTATGGTCACTGCGTGGAATCACCTTTTGGGACTGATTAACATAATGACAGTGTCAGTGTTCATGAGGTGGGCTCTCAAAAGGGCTATGTTGCAAATTTGGTGAAAAAAATCCAAAAAATGACCGCTTTACTGTAGCTGCAAAATAGCCGTTGCTGTGGGAAATCTGTGTTTGGGACAGATTAAGAAAACGACAGTGACACTGTTCATGAGCAGAGGTCCTAAAATGCCTATGTTGAAAATTTGGTGACGAAAGTCCATAAAATGACTGTGTTACAAGTCTGCGTTGCTCAGTTTCCACGCACCCTTGTAACTTCGCAGATTAGTAATATTTTCATGCCACATTTTCAACACTGGCATTTTTTCACGCCTCCTTATGGATAGTACAGCTGTCATTTTTCACATCCTGGCCTAAATGTGTTTTCACACTTCCTGCGCAGAATACCGCAGTTGCTGTCGGAAATCAGTGTTTGGGACAGATTAGGATTGAGCGAGTAAGAGCAGGGGGAGTGACCGAGCTCAACCGAGAGCTGTTGGGACTGCTGCGGATTTCTTTGTTGGCAGGAAAAGGCGCCAATGTAGGCAGGAGCCCAGTACAAAAGGGCAGCCTGCAGCGCCAGGAAAAACACAATGAGCGAGTGAGAGAGGGGGAGTGGGCGACCTCAACGGAGCTCTGTTGTGACTGCTGCGGATTTCTTTTTGTGGGCAGAAAAAGGTGCCAACGCAGTCAGCAGCCCTGTACAAAAGGGCAGCCTGAAACAGAAACAGAAACAGAATGAACGAGTGAGAGAGGGGGAGTGAGCAAGCTCAAAGGACCTCTGTTGGGACTGCTGCAGATTTCTTTCTGGACAAAAATAGGTGCCAACAGAGGCAGGAGCCCAGTACAAAAGGGCAGCCTGCAGTGCCAGGAGAAACAGAATGAGCGAGTGTCACAGGGGTAGTGAGCGACCTCAATGGAGCTCTGGCGGGACAGCTGCGGATTTCTTTGTGGGCAGAAAAAGGTGCTAATGCAGGCAGGAGCCCAGTACAAAAGGGCAGCCTGCAGCAGCAGGAGACACAGAATGAGTGAGTGAGGGAGGGGGAGTGAGTGAGAGTGAGGGAGGGGGAGTGAGTGAGCTCAATGGAGCTCTGTTGGGACTGCTGTGGATTTCTTTGTGGGCAGAAAAAGGCAGCAATGCACGCAGGGGCCCAGTACAAAAAGGCAGCCTGCAGCGCCGGCAGAAACGAAACAAGTGAGTGAGAGAGGGGGAGTGAGCGAGCTCAACAGAGCTCTGTTGGGACTGATGCAGATTTCTTTGTGGGCAAAAATAGGCACCAACAGAGGCAGGAGCCCAGTACAAAAGGGCAGCCTGCAGTGCCAGGAGAAACAGAACGAATGACTGAGAGAAGAGGAGTGAACGAGCTCAACAGAGCTCTACCGTGACTGCTGCAGATTTCTTTGTGGGCAGAAAAGGGCAGCAATGCAGGCAGAAGCCCCATACAAAAGGGCAGCCTGCAGCGCCGGCAGAAACGGAATGCACAAGGGGGGGGAGTGAGTGAGATCAACGGAGCTCTGTTGGGACTGCTGCAGATTTCTTTGTGGGAATTAAAAGGTGCCAACAGAGGCAGGAGCCCAGTACAGAAGGGCAGCCTGCAGTGCCAGCAGAAACAGAATGAGCGAGTGAGACAGGGGAGTGAGCGACCTCAACGGAGCTCTATTGTGACTGCTGCGAATTTCTTTGTGGGCAGAAAAAGGTGGCAATGCAGGCAGGAGCCCAGCACAAAAGGCCAGCCTGCAGCGCCAGCAGAAATGGGATGAGCGAGTGAGAGTGGGGGACTGAGCAAGCTAAGCGGAGCTGTATCGGGACTGCTGCAGATTTCTTTGTGGGCAGAAAAGGCAGCAATACATGCAGAGGCCCAGTACAAAAGGGCAGCCTGCAGCAGCTGGAGAAACAGAATGAGCAAGTGAGAGAGGGGGAGTGAGCTGCTGCAAATTTCTTTGTGAGCAGGAGAAGGTGGCAATGCAGGCAGGAGCCCAGTACTAAAAGGCAGCCTGCTGTGCTGGCAGAAATGGAACAAGCGAGTGAAAGAGGGGGATTGACCGAGCTCAACAGAGCTCTGTTGGGACTGCTACAGATTTCTTTGTGGGCAGGAAAAGGTGCCAACAGAGGCAGGAGCCCAGTACAAAAAGGCAGCCTGCAGCACCAAGAGAAACAGAATGAGTGAGTGAGACAGGGTGAGTGAGCGACCTCAACAGAGCTCTATCGTGATTGCTGCAGATTTCTTTGTGGGCGGAAAAAGGTGGCAACACAGACAGGAGCCCAGTACAAAAGGCCAGCCTGCAGTGCTGGCAGAAACAGAATGACAGGGGAAGTGAGCGAACTCAACGGAGCTGTGTTGGGACTGCTGCAGATTTCTTTGTGGGCAGAAAAAGCCGACAACACAGGCAGGAACCCAGTACAAAAGAGCAGCCTGCAGCAGCGGGAGACAGAACAAGTGAGTGAGGGGGGAGTGAGTGAGCTCAACGGAGCTCTGATGGGACTGCTATGGATTTCTTTGTGGGCAGAAAAAGGCAGCAATGCACACAGGGGCCCAGTACAAAAGAGCAGCCTGCAGTGACGAGAGAAACAGAACGACCGAGTGAGAGAGGGGGAGTGAGTGAGCTCAATGGAGCTCTATCGTGACTGCTGCAGATTTCTTTGTCTGCAAAAGAAGGCAGCAATCAAGCAGGAGCCCAGTACAAAAGGGCAGCCTACAATGCTGGCAGAAACGGAACGAGCAAGTGAGAGAGGGGTAGTGAGAGAGCTCAACGGAGCACTGTTGGGACTGCTGCAGATTTCTTTGTGGGCAAAAATAGGCGCCAACAGAGGCAGGAGCCCAGTACAAAAGGGCAGCCTGCAGTGCCAGGAGAAACAAAATGAGTGAGTGAGACGGGGGGAGTGAGCGACCTCAATGGAGCTCTGTCGGGACAGCTGCAGATTTCTTTGTGGGCAGGAAAAGGTGCAAATGCAGGCAGGAGTCCAGTACAAAAGGGCAGCCTGCAGCGCCGGGAGAAACACAATGAGCAAGTGAGAAAGGGGGAGTGAGCAAGCTCAACAGACCTGTATCGTGACTGCTGCAGGTTTCTTTGTGGGCAGAAAAAGGCAGCAATGCAGGCAGGAGCCCAGTACAAAAGGGCAGCCTGCAGCACCAGCAGAAATGGAATGAGTGAGTGAGAGATGGGGAGTGAGCGAGGTTAATGGACCTGTGTCGGGACTGCTGCAGATCTCTTTCTAGGCAGAAAAAGCCGCCAACACAGGCAGGAGCCCAGTACAAAAGGGCAGCCTGCAGCAGCGGGAGAAACAGAATGAGCGAGTGAGAGAGGGGGAGTGAGCAAGCTCAACGGAGCTCTATTGTGACCGATGCAGATTTCTTTGTGGGCAGAAGAAGGCAGCAATGCAGGCAGGAGCCCAGTACAAAAGGGCAGCCTGCAGCACCGGCAGAAATGAAACAAGTGAGAGAGAGGGGGAGTGAGCAAGCTCAACGGTGCTCTGTTGGGACTGCTGCAGATTTCTTTGTGGGCAGAAAAAGTTGCCAACAGAGGCAGAAGCCCAGTACAAAAGGGAAGCCTGCAGCGCTGGGAGAAACACAACGAGTGAGTGAGAGAGGGGGAGTGAGCGAGCTCAATGGAGCTCTATCATGACTGCTGCAGATTTCTTTGTTTGCAGAAAAAGGGGGCAACACAGGCAGGATCCCAGTACAAAAGACCAGCCTGCAGCGCCAGCAGAAACAGAATGAGTGAGTGAGAGAGGGGGAGTGAGCAAGCTCAACCGACCTGTGTTGGGACTGCTGCAGATTTCTTTGTGGGCAGAAAAAGCCACCAACAGAACCAGGATCCCAGTACAAAAGGGCAGCCTGCAGCTCCAGGAGAAACTGAACAAGTGAGTGAGAGAGGGGGAATGAACCACCTCAACGGAACTGTGTCGGGACAGCTGCTGATTTCTTTGTGGACAGAAAAGGGTGCCAACCCAGGCAGGAGCCCAGTACAAAACAGCAGCCTGCAGCTCCGGGAGAAACAGAACGAGTGAGTGACAAAGGGGCAGTGAGTGAGCTCAATGGACCAATGCCATCAACATTCGGCATTGACAAATGCTTGTTATTATTCAAGTATGAAAACAAAGTTAATGAAACAAGTTAATGAAACAAATTGTTATAGCTCTGGAACTGTATAAGCTGATGTGACAAAAGGCTTGTCACATCAACTTTTTTGGCCCTTCTCGATTACGCTGGCATCATATACCACCATGGTTCTAAAACTGCACTTGCAAAACTTGACATCCTTTACCATAAGGCAATAAGGTATGTCACTAATGCCACAGCTAATACACATCATTGTATGCTCTGTACCCAACTAGGCTGGCTGCCCTTAGCTGCTCGAAGATACCATAATGCTTCCCTCTGGGCCTACAGAGCTCTCTCCTTGAAACTACCTACTTATATTCATGACCTCTTTAGTACTTTCGTGTGTTCATATTCTCTTAGGCGTTATGACTTTATTCGACTAGATACACCCAGAATTAGGTCTCGCATTGGCTTTGCATCTCTTAGTTATTCTATCCCTTCCCTGTGGAATATTATTCAAGATACTTTAAAACTAACCCAGCTGACTGGTCTAAACTCCTTTAAATTGATGCTAAAATCGGTATTGGCAAAAAAATGTCAAATGCTATACCTAGGCCACCTCTAGGTCATTGTGCCCTATTCGCCCCAGCAATAGCACTTTTGTAGATGTAGCCTTCAGTGCTCTTCCCTTCTCATCTGGTTCCCTCTCCCCACCCCATCTCTTACTACTACCGCAGCTCTTCCTTGTCCCTGTTCTCTTAACTCATGCCTTCTAAATAGCTACCTGCTCCTGCTTTCGACTATTCTCTCACATCCCACTTTCTCCCTCTCATTTAATCATCCTTCTAAATTATCCCATGGCCTCATTACTGTATTACTACACTGCCTTCATTATGTATTAGTAGCTTTATACTTTGATCATATGTTCCTATGTATGCTCCTGATGTGTAAACCCTGGAATGTCACTCAGCTACAGTGCTAAGCTCTGTTGTTAACCCTATGTATTGCAATCCACATTTCATACTTCTTGTTGTGCCTTTTGCTATTTGTTATGCAATTTATATACTGTGTATTTTGAAATATTTTGCCTGTCCTCCAGGACCACTTTGTAAATGAGTCCTTCTCAACGGTATATGTCCTGGTAAAATAAAATTGAATTGAATTGAACTGAGTCTCAGTATCCATTATATAAGACAGAAAGACAGAAGAGATTCTTATATGCTCCTACAACCACAAAACTGTCCTCTGCATTTAAGATATATATATATATATATATATACTGTGTATATATATATATTACAGTGGCACGGTAGTGCTACCATAGTTAGGGTTGAGGAGCCATTTACATGTTAAACCTAAAATTTTGCACCTTAATAACTTTGCAACCATTCAAAAGAGTTGCCTGAAATTTGGAATATATGATCAAGAACCATATATCTTGGGATCTGCCAATTTTCATACTGTTCGGATATACGACTGCAGAGTTATTAAGCATGATCTGCCCGCTTGTTTACGCTTTTTTGCAATTCTTTGGTTGTCTCTTCAGGTTGTACAGTTTGTGTGACCGGTCCAAAATTTTCAGGGTACATGCGGCCGGGGTCCCTGATGTGCCTTTTGAAGATTTCATGAAAAAATATTAAATGGTTCAAAAGTTATTCAAAAAACAGTTTCACATTATAAGTCAATGGGAAAAGTTAACAAAAAGTTCAACACTTTCACAAATGCAGTTTTTGCTTTTGCAAATGGCCCTTTTACTTTCACAAATCCACCATTTTGTTTTCAGTTGGTGATCAGAAAAATGCTCGGCATTTAAATTTGGGACCCTCTAGCAACACAGTTCTTTTTGTGTTTGCCTAGTCGGACCCTGAGGATGCTAGGCATGTCTTTATTTTGAGGTTAAACACACTAGAAATATATTTTTCAAGTTTCTGGAAAAAGTACTTTCGCAAAGTAGTGTCACACTCATGAAAGTGTAGCAAATTTTTGCAAAAGCTTTCGCAAAATTCGACACTACTTTTCCAGGCTATGGCATAATGACAGCAATTCTTTGCCACCCTGCTGCAAAAGAACGGTTTGGTCTTTTGGGCTGGAATTTGGAGGGAATGCAGTCAACATCTCACATATGTGTCTTTCAGTATTTCAGTGAAAAAATATTACAGGGCAGCAAAGTTACAGCACTCCAAAGTTGATGCTTTTTCCTATTGGATAACATTACGGCGTCTGCCACATTACAGGAATCCTTTGCCGACCTGCTGCAAAATAACGGTTTGGTCTTTTGGGCTGAAATTTGGAAGGAAGAAAGCCAACATCCCACAGATGTGCCTTTCAATGGTTTGGTGAAAAATATTACAGGAGCCAAAGCTATCGCACTCGAACTTCTCTTTTTCCCATAGGATAACATTATGACGTCATGTGCCTTTCAGGGCCCGGATCTTTGAAACGGCATTGAGACACGTAACTTTCGTTGAAAACACTTATCCCCAATGGGGCTAACTACAAACTAGCCAGGAAAGTCATACATCATATGACTTTTACATTTTTTTTTATGTCATACGGTTCCTGAGATATAAGCAAGTTAGTATTCCAACTCCCTCATTTTCACCACACCCATTATTATGCATACATTCTTTGTACTCACTGTCTTTCCCTATGCAGCTTTTGGGAAAACCAGCCTGTGTGCTTACATTACTGTTATCCTTACCGCTTCTGCTTGTGGTTCCGTACCTGTTTCACTTACCGTTCTCGCCTTCACGGCACCATGTGCTACCCTTTGCATTTTCATTTGTGCTTGTGTTTGCGTTATTTTAACCATTTGTGTCTACAGTACTGTTTATCTTTCTGTTTTGCTTCACATCACCATGCGCATTACCGTTTGCGTTTGAGGGCACCATGTTACTATGTGACAAGACATCATGTGGCGGCCTTGCGCTGCGCGTACATTCACTATTTCTCATTATCATTCTCAAAAAGAGAAATTAGAGCAAAAACTCTGTTTAGTGCATTAGTTAGGGTTGTTCCACAGCAACAAAAGCGAGGAAATTCAGTGTTAGGGTTGAAGGCCCCTTTGACCCCCCGCCCACTAACCCGCATCGGGCGCGATTGGTTGTTGGTCCTAACTCTCACCCCATTCTCCTATACCTCTGCTTCTTCACACATCTGATGGGGTGAGAGTTAGGGGCCGATACACCTAACGGCACCCCGATGCTGGTTGGGGGTGGACGGGGGTCAAAGGGGGCTTTCAAACCCAACACCGAATTTCTCACTTTGTCGTTGTGGAACAACCCCTAACTAATGCATTAAACAGAGTTTTTTGCCTCTATATATATATATATATATATATATATATATCTATATATATATAGATATATATATATATATGTCATATAAACCACTCTGAGGTGTGCAGTCGTGCTCTGATATATGCATGCCTTGTTGTGGATGTATATGCATGAGGCAGAGGCCGAGTGTGTTAACCACCCAAGGCATGCATATATCAGAGTGAGACTGCACACCTCAGAGTGGTTTATCTATCTTATAAAATGTCAAAATTGTTTTGGAGAGGGGTAAAAGTGCAGGTGTGTGTCACGCTCTGATATACACAGGGTCATGTGATGCTGTTCAGCTAATGATATTGCTGCAATTTCCCTACCCATTTTATAAATATATATATAAAACACAGTGTTTCTGCTCACAGTTCTCACTTCTCAATGCAAGATACACAAACACTGCAGGACAATTCAAATAGTTTTAAAAGCTTATAGCTTTTTGCCTTTACCTTTGTTTTTTCTTTGCATTGGCTTTTAACAGTTATTTAGCAGTTTTTGACAGCTTATGCCACACTCCCAGCCTTAGCCCTCAACAGGGCTGCCTATGATAAACTTTCTGTCAGGCTGGCTCCACCATTGTTTGGACTCCACCCAGGACCCTAAGACCACATTATAGGGCACAGCACAGCTAAACTCTCTTGCAGCAAAAGTTGGTCCGGTAAGAGTGTTGTAGTAAGAACTCTCTACAGAGTTCTCTGCCTCAGTGCAGGCAACACTGGTATACCTGTTCCAAACAAGGGATGCATGTTACAATGTTCCTGCTTCTCCTGCTTCTCCTCAATCAAGACAGCATGCAGCTATGCAGTCTCTACCATTTGTGGATTTGTATCTGCTGCTGCATAAGCACAGGCCCCACAGAGGCTTGTGCTTGTGCAGCCACTCCTGTATGTATATGTTGTACAGCATGCATGAGTACCTGTGTCTGCATGAGTACTGCTGCAATGTGGGTATCATGGTTTCAGCAGCAGACCTAGAAATTATTGCGAACCCTAACACTAACCACATACACCTATACTGTAGCCATGTCACCTAATTTTGTAATGGAATGGGGTGAGCGTTAGGGTTCACAAGGCCCAAGATAGACTTCTTCCCACTCCCCACCTGTCAGTCTGTTCAAGGTGGGGGGAATGAGGTGTTAGGTTGGAAACCCTAACACCACATTTCCCTACTTTCGCCACTTTAACCCTAACTGATGCATTAACAAAGTCTTTTGCAAAATATATATATAATATGTATGGAATAGCGTATGGAAGACCATACTCACTAAGGTTATTCTTCCACCAAGTGGTTACCAGGAAGACAAGGACCTTGAGAGCAAAGCTCAAGAGGTCCATATGTCATCCTGTCAGAATGAGGTGAAGGAATAGCGTTGTTATGTTTTGGGGTTCCCATACACTATTTTAGAGTGTATGGTGTAAAAAACACACTACATGTCTTTTTCCTTTGCTTGTTTTGTCAGCTTTATTTTTACTTTTTTGAAAACACTACTTACTGTGCACTTCACTACAGGACAAGCGGTAGTAGTGCGTCTGCCAATCAGCTAATCAGCAACCAATTTCCTTATGACATCCATACTGAAGCAGATTAAAAAGTCATCCTGCTGTAGTATGAACGTCACTACTGCAGCAGAATGTCTTTTTACAAGTCATGGAATTCCATGCTTAACAAAGCCTCACCATACACTATAGATATATATTATTGATAGGGGGTATGGTATTGCCCCATAGTTAGGGTTGAGTAGGCTGTTTAATGTTAAACCCCGGTTTTTGTACCTTAATAACTCTGGCATCGTTTCACGATACTGTACAAATTTGGCATGTGCTGTCAGGCTGCCAGAGTCTCAAGACGTGAAAAGTTCTGTGATGGAATCTTGTTCAGTTTTCGAGATATGGAGCACCACAAAATAGAAAAAAAATCACACATTTGGTTTCTCTATACTTAGCATTGGGTATTTTTTGTTGGGTATTTTTCACTGCAGCCTAGATGGTATCGAATTTTTTCATGAAATTTTCAGGGTAGAAGGGGCCCATACCAAGAATGTGCTTTTGGAAGGTTTTATGAAAAAAATATTATACAGTTCCAGAACTACAAAATTTGTTTAATTAACTGATAAATGTAAACAGTAAAAGAAAAAAAAATGGTGTGTGCTTATTTTCATGATTTATTTCTTGTGCGGAAGAAAATATGATGACGACAACCATAGTTTCTTTTTTCTTTTTAAATTCATAAACATTGAAACTATATAAAAATGATCTCTTTTAAAAAAAAGCAGGCACCTGAACCTAACTAAATGGGACCCATTTAGCTAGATTCTGCTGTTTGTTTGTTTTTAAAAAACTTGCCAGAAACACGTTTTCTGGGCACCTCAAAATCCAGGGTTCCCAGCTTAGTGAGTGGAGCCATTCATCTGCATTCTCTGTATGAGAACAAGTGGACTATCTTGAGTTCTGCAGCTGAAGTTCTGCTGCAGGCTGCAGTGACAGCAATGAGCTGCCAGTCCCCTGTTCTCTCTGCATGTCTCTGTCTCTCTCTCTCTCTCTCTATCTTTGTCTGTCTGTCTGATTATTGGACGGGGGTGCTCGTCTCCAATACCATTTTTTTAACCCTCCCTTCCAGGTCACCCACCCACTCTTCCCAATATTTATATATTCTTTTTTTTCTTTTTACCATAGAATGCTTTTTCCTCCTCAACTGCGGAGCGGTACTGGCAAATTGTCCAGCCGCCAGCACCCTCACCCCCTGACCAGGTCTGGCCAGCAACTCGCTCTCCCCCACAGGCCAGCAAGTAGACAGGATCCCCTCCTTCTATGGGGACCTGGAGTGCAGACACCCAAGGGGCACACCTCTCATGTCCTGGGGCACAGGGCATGGCCATTAGCAGCCACAATCGACCTGCAATTTTCCACCATTTTCTCCCCCTAGGAGCCAGACATGCAATGGCATTGGCACACAGCCTTGCAAATGCCCACCGTGCTCCACCCCTTGCCTGTACCTGCAACTGTAGTGCATCTGGCCTCTTCCAGTTGCTGCTGCAGCATGATGCAGTTTTTTTCACCCACCCCGGAGGAAGGAGAACAGTCATGGGATGCTCAATCCTTCCTCTCCCCTGCCAACCCCAGATGGCCCGAGTCTGTTTCTGAACCTGGGTCACCAGTGTGGCGCGAGGTGTGGCGTCCAGTGCCTCAACCCTCAGTGCCACTGGGCCAGGTCTTTTTTTCATTTAATATACGAGGACTGGGGTGTCTACCATGGTACAACTTCTCTTGACCTCCTCTCCTCCAGGTCACCCTCTCTTGTTCCCCAAAATGTAGCCCAGCACAGGGGTGCCCAATCCCCATTGTTGGAATTGGACTTGAAATTAAGAAAACTGTCCTCCCATGTTTTTTTAACCTGTAAAACAGAACGTGATCCCTCACCAATCTGAACTGCCTCACCTACCCCATCCACCCCACCCTGGCCTCCCACTTATCACCCTCCACCCCATACACCCCCACACACCCTCACTCACCTGAACATGTCCCAGGGCATAGAGCCATTCTCCAATCAAAGACACATCTTGCTGCTGGAATTGGTGACTGTGATATGAGAAAATCAGATAAGTATGGTTCAATGTCAGTGTCAGTGGCTCAGTGGGTAGCACACTCACCTCTGAGGCTGGGAGATCAGAGGGCTGTGGGTTCAGTTCCCATATCTGGCACTTGGGTTAATATCCCAGTACTGACACTGTACTACAGCATGAGAGGGGTGCTGCACTTCTGAAGTACCATCTTTCGGATGAGACGCTAAACCAAGGTCCCATCTGCCTAGATTGGTGGTAGTTCAGGTGGATGTTAAAGATCTCATGGCACTTATCGAAAAGAGTAGGGGAATTTCCCTGGTATCCTGGCCAAATTTCCCTTATTCACTAAAAATACCTCCAACAGCTTAATCTGGTTCAAGGTCAGTTGGCATTCATCTGTATCCCCCTCCTCCCAGGGTCGTGCCTGAAAATAGGCAGGATTTGTCTAGTGCACTTACCTGGTCAACAAAAACAAAATAAATAAAAATAAATAAATAAATGTATTTCAATGGGGTTCGAACTTTGATTCATAACTCTGCATCTTTGTACATTTCGACTCTACATTTTTAACATGGACTTTTTGGGACCCCACCTCACAACCAGTGGTGGTGGAACTGTGCAAATCAGACCGCAAAGGTGATTTTGCATTTACCTGCTGAAATCACCTTTTGGGTGGATTTGAAACTTTTCATAGCTCTTCTTCATGAGGTGAGGTCATAAGAAGACTATGTTGAAAATTTAGGGTCAAAATATTGAAAAATGGCAATGTTATGAGCGTACATTGAAATGTTTCTACACTCATTCATAACTTTAGTAATTTTAAGTATTCTGACCCCAAATGATCAATATAGCCATTTTTGTCACACCACCTCATGAACCTCATAGCTGTCATTTTTTTCAGACCCTGGCCAAAATGTGTTTTCACACCTGAGGTGTGGAATGATGTTTCAGTGATATGGAATGACGTTTTGGCAGGGATTTGAAAATGTTAACTGACTTGGTTCATGAGGTGGGGTAATAAGAAGACCATGTTGAAAATCTGGTGTACAAATGCAGCAAAATGCTTAGGTTATAAGTGAATATTGCAACATTTCAGTGTTTACGCATAACTTTGAAATTTTCCATATTTTGACTCAAAACGTTCAACATAGCCATTTTCCCACACCACCTCATAAACATGACAGGTGTCATTTCTGAAATTGTAGACAAGATGTATTTTTGCACTTTGGGTGTGAAATGACATTTCAGCCGTTATACTATAAATGCCACGTCATGTTTATAAGAGGAGTTATAAACAGCTAACTTGAAAATTTGAGGTCAAAATAAAAAAAATGTAATTATTAACAAATGTGTCTAGTGCCATTCTTGACTCCAGCGAGTATGCTTTGGTATCCAGTCCCGGTGACCTGAGTTCAAGAGTGAGCTCAATTACTGAGTTGGATGGGGTGAGAACTGAGGGGTGGTGCTGCCATGCAACCCCCCCCCCAGGCAGGGAATGAAAGAAGCAACATTGTCCACATGGGCCCAGATACCAAACAGTGAATACAACTCTTCTCTTGGCATAGCGCCCTGCACATCTGCACCGCTGGGTGGCAGAGTGCCCTGTGCATTGGCTGACAGATAGACTCTTTGTCCTCTGCGTGACCATCTGTACCACATGGAAGGGCAGGGAACAGAGGGCCATTTGCAGCCCACCAGATAGCCCTATGATTTCTTGGCATCCATCACTGCACGGCAATACAGGGCCTGCAAAAGCCATACACTCCCATAGTTGGATGGAGTCTTCTCTTTTTTCCCTTGGGCCCTGAACACCTGCAGCTGTTCACACAGGTCCCAAAGCAACCTGCAGGAAAGAGTATATGATTCCACTATCTCAAAAAGAAGGGAATTTCTTTACAAAAAAAAAAACTGTGTTGATGCAACAGTTAGGGTAACTTAATGCCACAATAGTATGGAAATGTGGCATTAGGGTTTCCAAACAGCAAAGGAAAAAAAAAAACATTAGGGTTTTGGATCTCTGGAATCTTGGCAAATCATTGGTGGGATTTTCCTTGGAGTTGTAAACATTAATGCTCAACCCTCCCCCCAGGCCATAGCCTCTAGTCTGAAGCACAAGGGATAGCGCCAAGCTAGTGCCTCAACGTGATACACTCTTCAAAGGTAGAGAAGTATGGCTTCCCACATGTTGCCAACACAGTTTGTAGTACCGTCCTTTATGCAGAGCTCTGTGGACCCTACATGAAGAAAGGAGATCATGTGTGACATTTGCTCAGGGTAACAGGGGGGCATTAGGGTTGACAACCCAAAGGAAGACCCCCATCACTGATTCGCCAATACTCTGAAGACCAAAAACCTTAATGTTCTTTCTTCTTGCTGCTTGGGGGTGGGAAGTTAGGGTTGGAAACCCTAATGCCACATTGCCCTAACTGGTGCATTAATGCAGTTTTCTGCAAAGAATCTATCTATCTATTTATCTGTCTGTCTGTCTGTCTGTCTATCTATCTATATATCTATCTATCTATCTATCTGTCTGTCTGTCTATGTGTCTGTCTGTCTATGCAGCTTAGATTTTTACGTGAGTTATGCTTTCAGAAAGAGAATTGTACACTTTGTTTTTGCCGTGATAAATGCTAGACTACTGATGCAATAGTCACATTCCTCTATCATGATTTGCATCTACCACTATACAGAAATTTAACATGAACTGGCCATAGAATTGTTCTCTTAAATTTATGTGTCAAATGTTCCGTGCCAAAAGGTCATAAATAACACATGTCTTCATAGGTACACGCAGGATCCATCAAATATGTTTGCTGAGGGTGTCAGCAGGTGCGCTGAAAATTAGCACTGTCTAATATCACAAGTCAGAACAACATCAGGCTGAGTGGGATTTGGCTGCACACATTGTTCCAACACTTGCAATACGTGAGATGACAGTTTGAATCATATCCTCCAGCCCCTATAATAAGCACGTTCAGTAAGACCACTCATTATGTTGCCCAGCACTCATGAAGGTAATAAATTCTTGTAGTCAGAATAAAAAGGAAAAGAAGTTCACATAACCTGGGCAATAAAGTGGATTGTGATCTGTATAAACCAGTATGTGTTTGGAAAGAATATGTGTTGCATCCCTCCTCATGTTGAAGGGATGCAACAGATGCGATGGACTTAGACTCCTTTCCACCATAAATTATTTTATTAGTGCAAAATGGGCAATTTGATACCTTTTATTGGACCAACAAGAGAGTCACAGAATGTTTTAAGCTTTTGAACTACACGGAGTTCTTCATCAAAAAAAGATATATAAATGGATATAGATATAGATGTAAATGTAGATATAGATACAGCTACAGATGTGGATTTAGGGATGTGAAAGTTGTGGCTTATTATATAGTGCAGAACAGCAAACAGCAGTTGTGTGTGGGGACAGACAGAACAGGATCTTAAAAAATACGAACCTCTCAGAGTCTGGATGGTTTTTAAATTTAGAAACAAAATTAAGAAAAAAAGTTCTAGTTATAGTTATCCAAAGTGCAAATGAAAATAATCATCTGCATGTAATTATTAAAGACATTAAATGTTATGTTAGTCTTGTCTACCAAGATCTGTGAACTGCTTTCTTGGGACAAATTTTGGCAGTATAGCCTAGAGGTTAGAATTGCGAGCTGTGAATGAGCTTGGTACATCCAGCAGACCTGGGTTTCATTCCCACAACCTCCACTTGCATACTGTGTGACTCTAAGCAAGTCACTTAACCTCCCAATGCTCCCAGGTCACCCCTGAAAACAGGCACTTGTGCCTAGTGGGCCTTAACCAGATACCAAAGACTAAAATAAAAAAAAATAAAAAATGTTTTATCAGAAATATATGCCCAGAGAAGGCTCCAGTAAATATAATTTCCTTTGCTGCCATGGCCACCACAGGGAAACTAGCAAAACTAAAATTAATTTGAACAGTTTTAGACTATCTACTGGAACATTAAAAAGAAGTTTTCAAGAGTAATATGGCTTTTAGTGTCTGCCCTTTCCTAGAGGATTATTGCCAGAAGGAGGATTAGGGCCATCAGCTACACATCAGACCTTAACTCCTCCCTCAGGTCATTATCCTCCAAGAAAGGCCTTCATCCTCAGTTATTGTTATCTAACTAGATATACAAGAGCCAGTAAAAATTTCAACATTTTTATGTTGGCTTGCGCTTACGCAAGCAACATTTTGTGCTGGTACAACATTTCAGGGGTGTGTCAGTGTTGGCGAATGCAGGGCATGCTTTAATAGGTGTGTCCCTCATTCGCCAATAAGCTAGCATGCTAGAGTTGACAATAACATTATACAAAGTGGACAAAACTTGTAAGGAAAGTGCCACTGCAATCAGAGTCAAGCTTGTCATACAGCGGCACAGATGACATGCCTCCCGACTTGCCTTTCCTGACAAAACATTTATGGGCTCGAGACGGCAGTTCCCCACTTTGAGAAACATGGGGCAAACAGAAATACACAGGTTACAGATGATTTCCTAACTTGTATAATGCCAACACATTTCAAGTAAATGAAAAATTATTGTATTTTTGTTTGGTAGATTTTATGTGGAAATGTGCAGCGGTTTACGAAGTAAAGACAAGCGCTATTACTTGGTATTACTTGGTATGAAAGAACAGAAGAAGGCCAGAGCCCATCGAGACTGTTCCCCACACTATGTGGGACATTATTTATCTATTATCCCTCAACCAAACATCTAATTTGTTTTTAAAGACAGTGGCACTAGTTGCCTCTGCCAATTCTTGTGGCAAGGTGTTCTATTCAATGGATGCTCTTATTGGAAAAAAGTTTCCCCTTTTGCTGGTTTTATAAATTTTTACTTCAAGCTGTTTATTATGCAGTCTCGGGGCATGTCTCCTTTTGGAGAGTGTTAGACCACATTTTTCCATTAGCTCTGGTGAATTTATTAAATTAAAAACCATAAGCATGTCACCTCTTAATCTTCTAGTTTGAAGAGAGAAGAGACCAGTAGCTTTTAATCTGTTCTGATAATCCAAGTTTGTTACTCTTGGAATCATTTTAGTTACTCTCATTTGAACCTGTTCGAGAATTGCTATGTCTTTTTTTTGGTTTGGATTCCAGAAAGGGGAGCCATAGTCTAGATACGGTCTAATGTATGCCCTATACAATGGAATAAGGCATTGTTCAGTGCGATTAACAAAAGTGCGTTTTATTTGCCTCAAAAGTCTGTTGGTCATGCAAGCAGTCCTAACACAGTGATCATTTGATGTAAGTTTATTACTAACATATATTCCTAAATCTTTTTCACAATTTGATGAGTGAAGTGGTAGTCCGTTTATATATCGTTTTTGGATTATTTACACCGAAATGCACTACTAAACATTTGTCTTGATTAAACTGCATATGATTTTCATTTGCCCAAAGTGTTAAGTTTTCAAAATCCTTCTTTAATGCAAACATATTTTCTTGATTATTAACCTTGGCCTTAATTTAGTATCGTCTGCAAATTTAACCATGAAGTTATTTGGCCCTGTTTGTAAATCACTGATAAAGAGATTAAACAATGTTGGTCCCAAGACCGACCCCTGTGGTACACCACTTGTCACACTACCTGAATCAGACAAGATATCATTAATTCTGACTCTCTGAGAATGTTTTGTCAACCAGTTTAAAGTCCAGTTGACAATATCGGGTGACAAACCTAGATTGTGCATTTTAGTAATGAGTTTTTCATGTGAGACTTTATCGCTAGTTTATTTACGAAATTAATTTCAAACTTCTGAAGTAAAATGTGTATTATAGTCCAATGGGTTGTGTTTGATTATGCCTTGCTTCATGGTAAATCATGCTTATTGATGGCTGTATTTCTAAATTCTTTATAAAAGAAAAACATGCGATGACTGCGCGTTTAAGAATGTGGGTGAAATTGCAGAGGATTCAGAGTTTTTTTTATTTTCGCTCCCTCAGCCAAACTGATTTTTCCATGTCTGTTTAAACCACCTGTCTGTTGCTGATTCGGGACCATGGTGCTGAATCGGCAAGCTGGCAGTGTGATTTTAAACTTTTCTCCCCTTCCTAGTAACTTTTGCATTGCTGTCCGCCATGCATTCCCTGCAATAATATGGCTGTCATTAGAGCCCCTAACAAGGAGACCATGCGCATATGCAGCCCAGCTTTTTGTCAGCAGTGTCGATCAAATACTCAGGTTTTGATTCATTTGATTACCCCGCGCACTGTCTTCCTTTTGCCACATCCCTGTCCTAATTAACTTTATGTAGCTAAACATGTTTATTTGCTTTTCTGCGTCAGTCGCTTCCTGCTATATATTATTTTAAGTCACTTCTGTATCTAAGAATTTATTCACCCAGGACAGCAGTGCCATTTATAGTCTGAGACTGCTGAGTGACACATAACAAAATGTGTGTACCCCTGGCCCAAACTGTGCTGTTTCCTGTTTCAGGGACTCCGTTTAGGTTTCCTGTGTTGCACCTACTGTCAGAACATTTAGACAGCACAGCATTTAAGATATAAAAGGCACAGGCAAATTTGGCCTAGTTAGAACATAGATCTGTGGATCTGGGAACCTAGGACTGAATCCAACAACATTCTCGTCCTCAGTGTGTGACCCAAGGATAGGGGATGGACACGATTGGAGCAAGATGGCTGCAGTGCTACTCTGCTCTGTGCAGGCTCGATTAAGAAGTGGCTTTTATAGTCTTCTTCATTGGAAAGTTTATCTTATTTTTACCTAGAGTTAGTGAATGAAACCTATGCTGATTTTAGTCCGTTTTGAAAATGCAATTTTGTTTTCTGCTCCTTGGCATTGTAATTCAGGATTTCTTGCTTGTGCAATCGGTGTTTTTGAGATCAACGAGTTACGAGGTGCAGTCAGTGGTGTGGTGAGTGGAAAACTTGGCGGCTTTTAGAATGTGGATGACAGTCAAGTATCTTGAATATATGCACTGATTGTGCCGATATGCTAGTTTTTCTCCTCCAAAAGGTATGACATTGTTGCCTGGGGAGGGGTGGTTTGAGCAAGCAAACCATGTTGAGCCTGGATTTATTACGCTCAGTGGAGCATCTTTTTTTTTTCCTTTGCAGGTTACAGCAAACAGCAGCTTAGTGTTGCCAGAGCAGAGGAGGCAAAATGTGACCAGACCAGTGGAAACCCAGGAGCTGGGACAAAAGCATTGTAGTACTGGAGCGTTGTATTTTTTTGGGGGGGGATCTCTTGCAAGAGACTGGCAAACCTTCATTGAACCTCTAACAAACTTGATAAAAGAACCTGGTTTGTTTTTTCTTTAATTTTACACCTTGACTCTGAAGACTCATAAAGACTCCCGTTAAAAAGAGTATACTGAGGAAATTGTTTTACAAAGCCATGTGGGACACTAACGCAGATAGGAGTTGTTGAGTGAGAATGATTTGTGTTAGATTGCATGGACTGCAGCTAATTTAAAAAAGGAAAAAACTTACTAGGTATGGCTCAGAATGCCTCATAAGATTTTTAAAGGCAATTTTTTTTAATTTTTTATTTATTATATTTTATATTTAAGCAATGCAATGTTATATATGATTTTGGACAGATAATATTTAGGCAAGAAAGAATTATAGACTGTATGTATTCAAGTGGAGCACCATTTTGGTAAACAGCAGTATTAACTATATTAATTGCATTAATTACACTAATTATAAAGCAGAGCTGTTTTTGAAATAATGGATTTTATGTCTTGAGAAATGTGGCCCTGGATTGGGCATTATATTTCATTGAATTTAATTATATAATTATAGCTTATAGCAGGTACTAAATACTTATTGTCATAGAAAGCAGTTTATCGAGAGTTTAGGGTAAAATCTGTCTAAATGTTTAAAAAATTTTATTTCTAGTATCAGTACAATGTGTAGTCTCTAATTTTCTCTAGACAGTGCTATAATGTTTAAGGTGGGTGCGGGGATAGCCCTGGTTGATCAGTGGTCTTAGCTGAGTTTGTTGACCTGGTAAATGTTCGATTCTGAACCCAGCAACCCCCAAAATGGAGCATCAATAGGAAGGAACGGAGACAATGCTTTTGGAGTTAAGGAGCAAAGCTTATGAGGGACATCCCTATGCAACTATCACTCAGACACCGACAGTAGCAAGCAGAAAATGTGATACCGGTATGTAGTTTAATTTTGGATAGGAAATGTTTGTAGGATGTGTGAGGCCTAGAATGGATCACCCCAGATCTAGCATGAAAGTGCCAGTAGTATTATCTACAGAAAGTAGCATGCCAGTAAGCGGGCTTAGGTCAGTCAGCAGTGATGGTAACATTGGGCGACCCTCTAGACAGGTCTCCTGACACCGAATTCAATATGTATCATAGTACTATCCAGACTTCATGTCAAGTATGGGAGTGGAGGGGGACAGGGATAGAGCACAGCTAGTCAAGACAGACCTGCTTGGGGCAGGAGGTTTACAGAGGTTTTTCTTTGCATTACCAGACTTTTTAGTCAGTCTAGAGTAATCATTTAAGGACTATTTAGAGTCTATGTAGCTTTTTAGTTTTAAATCTTTAAGCTTGTCCTTTTTATAAAAAGAAGCAAGATATACAGTAAATGTTTGTAACTATCAAATTAGAATTAGTTTTTTCATGTATGAATTATGTGTGAGTAAGTGTATTTAACTGATCATTTCTTTTTTCATTAAAGGTTAATGTTTCCATATTTAAAATGTATATGGAAGGATTATGTTATGTTTGTAGTTGTTAAATGTAATGTGAAATGTGCAATGGTTTAAACAACCGAACAAATAAACACATTCAATTCAGTGTGTGACCCTCCGCAAGTCACTTAACCTTCTTATGCTTAACTTTCTCTCTTTCTGGCTGCTTGACCTTCCTTAGCTTTCTTTGCTCTTCCATTGTCTCTCATTGCTGCTCTATGTGTGCTAATTGGCTGAAACAACTGCCCATGGTTTGTAAAGTATTATGCAGTTCAGTATGTATAAAAGTTATGGTGCAATATATAATACTTTTTCTTGTCTTTCCATATAAGCTTTGCATTCTGGACCTGACTCAGAAGTGACACAAGTTTACTAGTAAATTTTTATTATTTCAATTTTTTTTCCTTTACTGTTTCTTCCAGTGCACCTTCTTCTTCTACAGCTTTCCACTTTACCTGAGGGATATACGTGGGAAGATCTTTCCAGTATAGGAGACCTTTACTGGGGTGTCAGGTTCCCCACACACCTCCTTGATGAGTGCTGGTTTTGTACATTACTCTTGCTGTCAGCAGCCATGCCATACCATAACTTTTGACTTCCCTGCTAACAGACATGCATGTGTCTCTGTGACGCATTGCAGTGCAGCAAACGTTTGCCACAGGGGGTGCTATTATGCAGGTTCCACCATCAGAATTCACCCACAATCCAGTGCTGGGCAATCAGGGCGCCAATAGGCAATGTTGCTGATCATGTTTCTTGTGGGGAGCTGCACCCCTGTACCCCCGGGTGGGCTGTGCCCCCCTCACACTGCTACTAATAGATTCCTACTCTGGGGGGGTGGGTGGACCTTGGGAGGGGACACATCCCACATTTGGTGTGTCTCTTACAGTACAAGAGACTCTGAGCATGAGCTTTGGAAGAGAGGGCTACAAACCCTGAAGCTGCGTGGTTCTGGTTGCCTAAACCTTGTGAGGAGAGTCTCTTATACCATAAGAGACATCCCATGGAGGTCATAGTAACTAACTATAAAACACTTGAGCTAGCCAGAATTATTTTTAATAAGTTTTAAGTATTTTTTATATATCTAAATGAAGCTGCCCTCTTGCTAGTGTGAGTGTAAGCACCATTCCCAATATTCCTGCTTGAGAGAGCCTTGTTCATAAGAGGTACACTGGCTCTGTGCACTGATTGGCTGAAACCATGTAGGTGATTTATAATATACAGTACAGCCTGGCAGAGAAACTACCACCTCACAGGTCTGGGTGGGCTGACAGGTCGTGGAGGCTATTGAAATGTGAGGCTTCAATGTCTGGTAGTCCCAAGCATGGATGAAACTCAGACTGTTGAAACTGAAATGGTCCAGTTCAGTAAAAGCTAGACCAGCCTGTCTGAGCAACTTAGCCAGAAGGGAAAACTGTGCGCAACTTGTGCATGGTCCAGCTGCACCAGCCAGTCCAGCTTTTATCAGTCTGGTCCAGTCATGTTTCATCTGTCTGGTTTTCAACCATACCCCTTTTGAGTCACCCTCACTCTAGTTTGATCCAGGAAGCTAACTTGGTGGTGAGTGCAATTCTGGGTCAGATCGAGTAATACTACCTTATTGTCATTTCATGCTGGCTGCAGTTTCATGTGGCTGATTTGTTATAGAGCTCTGCCGTTTGAAAATAGTGTAATCCATTTGTATGTAATCTATACACTTATACCATTTTCCCACTAGAGAGCATCTACATGTAGAGCATACCTGAACCACATTAAATCCCACAACAGCAACTGTGGCAGCAAAACGACTTAGTTGCAAGGTACTATCATAATGTGACTCAGAATCACACTTGCTACCTCACTACTATTAATATGAAACCATTTTGCATAGAAAGTGAGACTTCCACCTACAATTCATACATTAAAAAAACAGAAATACTCCAAGTGAGAAACGTATTACTTTGGCTGGGGGTAGGGTAGGGACTGGGAACCTGTCATAGGACTCAGCAGAAAATATTCTTTAGCCAGACTATCGCAGTAGGATTTCGATTCAAGCCTGATCTTTGCTGCCAGTTCCAACTCACGGTGGAACCCTGTTAGATTCAGACAGTGTGTTAGTGATGTCCCCTGAATAGTGCAGTGTGGTTTATTATTATTATTATTTCTTTATTTGTTATTGCTTCCACCTGGAGCCAGATACACAAGCAACCCCTTTTGTAGCAGAGCCTATGGTGAGTAAGGGTTTGGGGCACACGGATGATCACTCAGCTGAGTACAGATGGACATAAAGCACAATGACATGGGTTCTGTGCCAGCATCATATGCCACAGTGCATTGATTTTTTTCCTTCCCTTTATCCTGTGCATCCGACTGCCCCATTTTTATCTTACTCTTTCTTTTGATGCATCCTGGCTGTGGGGAGGGGGGTGGCAGAGAATGGTTGCCCATGCCACCAATTCTACTACCACCAAGCCTCCACCAGGAGCTTCTCCAGAAGGGCATGAAGCTCAACTCTCCCCTTGGGTGGGGAGCATTCAAAGGACACTTGTGCTTGCTTATAAAAAAAGCACTCCCTGGACTCCTTCCTAAGGGGGTCCTTAGCCTTCTGAGCAAATCTCCAAAGACACAACACACCTGCTTATGCACAGCTGAACACCTCCTACTTCCTAGGTGTTGGACTACCCAGTGTCAACAGACCTTTTTATACCGGGCTCTGCTCTGGTACAATGGTCTACACCATGAATTCACTAACCTTTGGAAACTGGGGCCCTACTAGCAGATGCTTCGACAGCAGCTCACAGCTGAAGGCCACTGTGACTGTACACCCTGATTTTGAGGGTGCCTGCCTGCCTGCACCTCCTCCCGACTTTTCCTCTCACTCTCCCCCAATCCCTACCTAAACAACCAGGCCCACACCCTGCATTGACAGAGCCTGTCTGCTACCTTCCTGCCCTGCAGCTTTATACTGCACTTCCACACTCAATTCCCTAGGACATTAACATAACTCTCTCTCTGTCTCCTCCTCTCTCTCTCTGTCTCCTCTCTCTCTCTCTCTCCCTCTCTCTCTCTCTCCATCCTCATCTCTCTCTATATCTCTCTCTCTCTCTTCCATCCTCTATCTATCTCTCTCTCTCTCTCCTCTCTCTCTCCTCCTCCCTCTCTCTCTCTCCATCCTCTATCTATCTCTGTCTCTGTCTCTGTCTCTCCCTCCTCTCTCTCTCCTCATCTCTCTCTCTCTCTCTCTCTCCATCCTCTATCTATCTACCTACCTACCTACCTATCTCTATCTATCTATCTATCTATCCATCTATCTATCTCTCTATCTCTATCCTCTATCTATCATCTCTCTCTCTTTCTTGCCTGTAACTATTTTGTTGATCAGGATGCTTAAAGCATTCCTGTGTTTGCCATATCAGTTGGTAGCTCCTCCTACAAACCACTTTTTCCGTGATTATGCTGTTTTTCTATGTTGATTTGGATACCATTTAGTTGCTAATCTCTACCTACTACTTTTATAATGATTTATGATGTTTTTGTCAATCAATTGCCTGTTTATTACTTAGTTAGCCCCTTTGTCTGTTTCACCTTCCCATTGACATGGAACATTTGTAAATGAGTTATGTTTAGCTCAAAGGTACTTGTAATCCAAGATGAAATAAATAAATAAAACTCCATCTCTTTTCTGCTTCTGATGCCCTGAGCTCAGGCCTCAAACCCTGGTCACCAGCATGCCAGAGCAGTCCCCCACAACTTGACACCATGCAGCCTACAGTATAATGGGGTGAGCATAAAGGCTGAAGTCCCCAGTGCACACCCTGATACCTGTCACTCTCTGCAGGGTGTGGTGAGCTGGAATGGCGTCAGCATTGTGGTGACCAAAGCCATACTCCCAATGCCTTTCACTCTCTGTGGGGGAGGGGTTGTGCGTTCCTTAACACTTCACTGCCATTCCTCTTTTGCATTTCTAACTCTTGCACTACCAATGCCAACGCCAGCAAGCCAACATTCAGCACTGACAAATGCTTGTTAGTTACATGGTGAGACACAGGTGAGTGGGATCCCCCAGTTCTTGCCCAAGGTATTGTCTGGGTTGTGGCTGATTGTGTTCTTTTCTATTATAATGATTTATTTTATTTATTCAGTTTTTGTTGATTGGGTAAGTGCACTAGACAAATCCTACCTATTTTCAGGCACGACCCGGGGGAGGGGGTTACAGATGAATGCCAACTGACCTTGAACCAGATTAAGCTGTTGGTGGTATTTTTAGTGAATAAGGAAAATTTGGCCAGGGCACCGGGGGAATTTCCCTACTCTTTTCGATAAGTGCCATGGGATCTTTAACAACCACCTGAACTACTACCAATCCAGGCAGATGGGACCTCAGTTTAACGTCTCATCCGAAAGACGGCACCTCAGAAGTGCAACACCCCTCTCATGCTGCACTACAGTGTCAGTACTGGGATATTAACCCAAGTGCCAGATGTGGGAACTGAACCCACAGTCCTCTGATCTCCCGGCCTCAGAGGCAAGTGTGCTACCTACTGAGCCACTGAACACTGTTCACAACATGAAGACAGGTGTTTTTTTTTCTTGTTTACTGTTTTTAACCAGTACTGCTGCAACCCTCCAGTTGCTGTAATCAGTTGTTTTACATACAGACCAACAGCACCAGTTCTAAACAAAGCAAGGCCCAATTCTCACATTAACACACAGACACACACACACACACACACACACACACACACACACACACACACACACTGGCTGATTCTAAGATTCTGAGATTTCAAACTGAAAAGGGCCTCTCATAAACATCTGGTTTGCCAATCATCAAATAGCATGGAATTAGGCTCTGACTATTGATAGAATTATGAGATATGTAAAGAGTTTTGAAAGGAAGAACCTTTAAAGAATTTCTTTGGGTTCCACAACTGGAAACGGTTCTTCTGTCCCTAGTTTTACAGCTGGGGCAATTGAAAATGGTAACATTAGTGCAGTTTACAAATTTAAAATCGACACGGAAGGAGTTTACCTGTACAGAAGCTTATAATACTCTATTCTATACCACGCTATACTACAGAGTTTACGTGTACTGTAGTAGATATGTGTCAAAAAACTGCTGTTAGGTATTTTGGAAAAATTTCAAAATGTTGCAGTTTCTCACTTGTTATGTTGCTTGCGCCATGCACAAGAAAACATGTTGTGCAGATTGCCAATGCCCCCACTGCCTTTGAGGCTTGGCATGCTTTCCTCAATGGGGTGGCACTCTGCTGCTGACGCTAGTTCAGCCAGCGTGCCACCACCTTGAAATGTTTTAGCTGCTGCAATCAGGGGCCACCTTGTAATTGCAGCATCAGCCATTCCGCTGAAATGAGGGAGTGATCCGTCATTGCAGGGTGGTACCTTGCATGCCCCCAGACCCAGTTTGCCGACGGGGAGCCCAGTCCCCATCGGCATAATGTCCCCACACTGAAGTTTCTGCTGTATGCCAAGACGGTGCCCAATCCCCCTCAGCATCATGCCCCCCAAGCTTTCTTTGCTGATGGGGCACCCAATCCCCATTGGCTTCAGTCCCCCCTTCCCAGTTGAATTTGCCAACGGGGGAGCCCACTCCCCATTGGCATAATGTCTCCCCCCCTCAAATTGTTGTCTGCCGACAGGGGTGCCCAATCCCCTGTCAGCTACAGCTCCCCCAAAACACTCAGGTGGCATGCTGGGAGCCCACCCCAGTGTGCCAAAGCCCTTGAAAAAAAAAAAACAGTCCCATGCTGTCCCCCCCAACACCTGTAAAATAAGAAAATGGTCCCTCATAGAGTTCAGCGGCCCCTCCACCAACCCATGCTCACCCTCTACGCACCCCGCCTACCCACACCCCATACTTACCTCCAGAGCCCAGCACGACAATCTTCGGAGGACCGGGAACACATCTGCACTCTTTTTTTTTTTTAATTGTTTAACCAGGTGAGACACACTAAGCTGAAAGCTTGTTTACAGGTGTAATCTGGGAGCACAGGGAAGTTAAGTGACTTGCTCAGGGTCACACAGTATGCAAGTGGGGGCTGTGGGATTCAAACCCAGATCTCTAGATTTGCTGCTCAGACCCTTAAACTACTGCTATACTGCCTCCCAAACCCTCTTCAAAGCCGACCGCGAACTGAAGAAATGCTTGTAAGCTGTATAATGGCATAAATAGGGTTTTTTTCCAACTTTGGTGCATATCTCGGGCATTTTTGGGAAGGGCACCAAATTTTCAACATGGGGGTCTTGGAACCCCTCCTCATGAATTCAGTCACTGTCATTATATTATTCAGTCCTGAAAGGTGATTTTGTGGTCACTGCGCAGAATCACCTTTTGGGACTGATTAACCAAATGACATTGCCACTGTTCATGAGGTGGGCTCTGAAAAGGCCTATGTTGCAAATTTGGTGAAAAACATCCAAAAAATGACTGTTTTATGAGCGCGCATTGTGCAGTTTCCACGCACGTTCGTAACTTCACAAATTTGTAATATTTTCATGCCAGATTTTCAGCACTGGCATTTTTTCACACCTCCTTATGAACAATACAGCTGTCATTTTTCACATCCTGGCCAAAATGTGTTTTCTCACTTCCGGCACAGAATAGCACAGTCGCTGTGGGAAATCAGTGTTTGGGACAGATTAAGAAAATGACAGTGACACTGTTCATGAGCAGAGGTCCTAAAATGCCTATGTTGAAAATTTGGTGACGAAAGTCCATAAAATGACTGTGTTATAAGGGTGCATTGTGCAGTTTCCATGCACCATTGTAACTTTGCAGATTTGTAATATTTTCATGCCAGATTTTCAACACTGGCATTTTTTCACACCTCCTTATGAACAGTACAGCTGTCATTTTTCACATCCTGGCTGAAATGTGTTTTTGTACTGGTGCAGAATAGTGCGGTCACTGTGGGAAATCAGTGTTTGGGACAGATTAAGATCGAACAAGTGAGAGAGAGAGGAACAAGCTCAACTGAGCTCTGTCAGGACTGCTGCAGATTTCTTTGTAGGCAGAAAGGGCACCAACGCAGGTAGGAGCCCAGTACAAAAGGGCAGCCTGAAGCGCGGGAGAAAGAGAACAAGCAAGTGAGAGGGGAGGAGTGAGCGAGTTCAATGGAGCTATGTTGGGCCTGTTGCAGATTTCTTTGTGGGCAGAAAAAGTTGCCAATGTAGGCAGGAGTCCAGTACAAAAGGGCAGCCTGCAGCACCGGGAGAAACAGAACGAGTGACTGAGGGAGGGGAGTGAGCGAGCTCAACGGAGCTCTGTCAGGACAGCTGTGACATCTTTTGTGGTCAGAAAAAGGTGCCAATGCAGGCAGGAGCCCAGTACAAAAAGAGCGCCGCAGTGCTGGGAGAAACAGAAGAGCGAGGAGAGAGGGGAGGGAAGCTCAACGGATCCGTGTCGGGACTGCTGCAGATTTCTTTGTGGGCAGAAAGGTGCCAATGGCAGAAGCCTAGTATGAAGGGAAGCCTGCAGCCCGGGAGAAACAGAATGAGCGAGTGAGAGAGAGGGTGAGCGAGCTCAACGGAGCTCTGTTGGGACTGCTGCAGATTTGTTTTTTGCAGAAAATGGTGCTAACGAGCAGGAGCCCAGTAGGGCCTGTAGAGTTGGGAGAAATAGAATAAGAGAGGAGAGAGAGGGGAGTGAGTGAGCTCAAAAAGCCCTGCCAGGATTTTAGAGTTGTCCACCCTCCCACCTAGGGTCCTCTGTGTCCTATCTTACAGCAGGGTCTCTGGAGTGGAGACAAAGCAATGATTGGATACTTTAGATTGCTGTAATAATACATATCTAGTTGTTCTGTTTCTTTCTCTAACTGACCTAATTACTGAGCTATACTGTGATGATTTCTGTAATAATACATATTTATTTGTTCTGTTTATTTCTCTAACTGAGCTGAGTAATACTTGGAGTGCAACAGGATTTCTAACTGGGTTAAGTGAAACTACATGAGAGCTGAGAACAAAAGTATGGTAGCTGAGGGATGAAAATGGACAAGGAGACTTTAGGATTGCTACAGTAATACAGTATCTGATGGATGAGACTTGAGACTGAATTACCCCGGCGTGCAAGTCAGTAGGAGGACAAGTGTGGGGGGACAGGAATTTGAGTAAATAGGGACCTAACAGTTGTAGTAGGGTGCAGAACCTAGGCTTAGCGTCCGTAACATAAGATGGGGGCCAAAATGGGACAGGTGCCACATATCAGTAGGGTGGGCATCTTTGGAAGGATGGTGGGCTGTACAGGGTGTGGGTCAGCCATGATTCTGGACTGGGCTTGGAGGAGGGGGGGTGTATGGTCTGTAGATGACTGGCTAGTTTAAGGGAGGAACTGTGGAGGTTAGGGAGGAGTCTAAGTGGCAGGGCAGATGAGTATGGTAGGCATCTGGGGGAGGGGAATAGGGGATTGCAAAGAGGAACGCAGGAAGAACAGCTAGGGAGTGAAACCGACCCTAGTATCAGAGGCACTAACAGAAAAGACAGGAGAGGGAGGGGGATCCCGAGGTGAGGGAGAGACCTCCTGATGGGGGAGGAAGAGACCACCAGGAGTTCCAGGGGAAAGAGCAGATGGCTGCGGTAGGGAGGGACCAGGGCTGGCAGCAGAGGAGAACAAGTAGGAGGGGAAACTGATAGGGAAGAGATGTAGAGGGATATCGACTAGGAATAGATTCAAACCTCTGCTGTGGGGGAGCAGGAACATACTGAAGATGGGAGGACAAGGGGCATGAGAGGGATGGCAACAGGTAGGGGAAGAGATAGCGAGGACGAAAGGTAGAAGGGGAGCTAGTAAGGAAGGAGGGGTGGTGACTGGAGGAGAGAAGGCTACAGGAAGGGGGAAGGATGGGAAGGGCATCACTGTCGGGGTAGAAGGGAATGGGGGCTCTAAATCAACAACAGTGGGGGAGAGAGAGGGGTTTGAAATCAGCAGGGGAGGAGGAGAGGTTGACATGGGAAGCCCAGTCGGAAGTAGTCAGGTTGGGAAGGAGTTCAAGGGGAATGGGAGGAATAAGGCAGAGAAAAGGGTGAGGTGGAAGTAGGGGGTACAAATACAGAAGTCACAGAAGGTGCAGCTGGCAAGGGTAAGGGGCAGGGAAGAATGAATACCGGGATGGTGGAAGGAGCATTAGAAGGGAAAGGGGGTAAGAAAGGGGGTACTCATCCTGGGGGATTCTATACTGAAATGGGTGAGATGGGGTGGAAAGGGGGAAAGGCAGATCCGTATTTGGGTTGAAGCTGTCCCCAGGTTGACTGCAGGAGGGGCAGGGCAGGCACTTCTCAAGCGTGCAGCGAGGGGGAGGAAGAAACCTCATTTACTGTTGCATGTGCATACAAATGACTTGGCGGGGGACACTGTGGAAGTAGTGAGGGGGAGGTTCGAGTAGTTGGGCAGGTAGTGTGAGGGGGTGGGGAAGTCGGTGGCATTCTTGGAGGTACTGGCGGTACCATGTGCAAGCATGGGGAGGAAGGGTGGGCTTGAGGAGTTCAACAAGTGGCTGAGGGATTGGTGCCACACCAAACATTATGGGTTAGTGACTAACTGGGGTAGGGTCTGGGGAGAATAGTGACTTGTACGCAGTGGACAGGGTACACTGGAGCAGGAAGAGGAGGGGAGTATTAAAGGCAGCATTACTGCTGGCCCACTGGTGCTGAGGGTTGAGGTGTTGGACGCCACACCTCGCGCCATGCTGGCGACCCAGATTTGGACATGAGCCCAGGCCACCAGGGGTCAGCAGGGGAGGGATAGGATTGAGCATGCAGAGGACCTGAGGTGGGATCCAGGGACCCACTGCTCTGTAGTGGCCCCTGGTGATGATCGGGAATACTACTACAGCAGTGTAGTAAAGGGGAGCAGAGTGTGGCGGACGTTGGCATGTTGTGCTAAGCATCATTGCGTGCCGCACTCCCGAAGGGAGAAAAGTGGAAAATGGGCTATGGTCGGGCAGTATGAGCTCCAACCCCCACTGACACTTCTAGGCATAGTACTTTCACTTCCAAATACCTAAACAGCACATATAAGCAAGCAACATTCGGCACTGACAAATGCTTGTTTTTCTTCATACTGATACAGGTTTACAAACAGTCACTTTCTATGTGTTTTGAAAGTACACTTTGTTCTTTAAAAAAAATAGTGACCAAAATTATCACTGAACGTCAGCAACGTTCAAACCACCAGCACACATTTATACAGTATGTAGCTAGCAGTCAGTGAAAACTGAAAGTATTGTTGTTTTTTTTTAACTAAATAAAGACAATATTCACTACAATACCACCAACAGATTAACAACCTGATTCAATATGTCAGTTTGAATCTGTTCCTATCCCACCCACCCCGGATGAGGCTTGAAATATGCAGAATTGCCTAGCTTCCATTCCCAGTTAACAAAACTAAAATAAAACAAGTACCAAAACATTAAACGTAATGCCACAAGACAACCTGTATCAATATGAATGTAAAAAGGGAGGATTCAAGCTGGATTTATTTTTTCTTTCTGTAAATTCTGTTTGTAGTTTTTATGATGAAGTATCAGCTACATGCAAACCCTGGTGTGCAGCATAGTATAGTGTAATATATTTACTAGTTACGTACAATAACCATTCAAAAGTGTGCTATTCAGATTTAATTATTGCATGAGTGGTATCACACATCAGTTTGATACCACACATGTAATACAGCACACGTCAGTCAAAGTATCAATTCTAATGGAGCACCCACAAGGCAAGCCTTTGACTTGCCTAACAAAAACCTCTTGGTTGGTTGACTAAAACATTTCAAAGAGACCCAGCATGTCTATATTCTCCCTAGTGCAAAATTATTTCAGCAGTGATAGAGAGGAGGAGCCAAAGCAAGTAACTGATAAGCATGAAAGTGCAAGTACTCCTGCAGCTTTCTACCAGATTCTTATGTGGGAGCAGAGGAGGCACTCCCATTGATGAGTACACTGTCTCTGCAGCTATGTGAGGTGGCACTTCCATTGATGAGTACACGGTCTCTGCAGCTATGTGAGGTGGCATTCTCCATTGATGAGTACACTGTCTCTGCAGCTATGTGAGGTGGCACTCTCCATCGATGAGTACACTGTCTCTGCAGCTATGTGAGGTGACACTCTCCATCGATGAGTACACTGTCTCTGAAGCTATGTGAGGTGGCACTCTCCATCGATGGGTACACTGTCTCTGCAGCTATGTGAGGTGGCACTCTCCATCGATGAGTACACTGTCTTTGCAGCTATGTGAGGTGGCACTCTCCATCGATGAGTACACTGTCTCTGCAGCTATGTGAGGTGGCACTGTCCATCGATGAGTACACTGTCTCCGCAGCTATGTGAGGTGGCACTCTCCATCGATGAGTGCACTGTTTCTGCAGCTATGTGAGGTGGCACTCTCCAACGATGAGTACACTGTCTCTGCAGCTATGTGAGGTGGCACTCTCCATTGATGAGTACACTGTCTCTGCAGCTATGTGAGGTGGCACTTCCATCAATGAGTACACTGTCTCTGCAGCTATGTGAGGTGGCACTCTCCATGGATGAGTACACTGTCTTTGCAGCTATGTGAGGTGGCACTCTCCATTGATGAGTACACTGTCTCTGCAGCTATGTGAGGTGGCACTCTCCATCGATGAGTACACTGTCTCCGCAGCTATGTGAGGTGGCACTCTCCATCGATGAGTGCACTGTTTCCGCAGCTATGTGAGGTGGCACTCTCCATCGATGAGTGCACTGTCTCTGCAGCTATGTGAGGTGGCACTCTCCAATGATGAGTACACTCTCTCTGCAGCTATGTGAGGTGGCACTCTCCATCGATGAGTACACTCTCTCTGCAGCTATGTGAGGTGGCACTCTCCATCGATGAGTACACTCTCTCTGCAGCTATGTAAGGTGGCACTCTCCATTGATGAGTACACTGTCTCTGCAGCTATGTGAGGTGGCACGCTCCATCAATGAGTACACTGTCTCTGCAGCTATATAAGGATCTTCTGCTGCTTTTTACTCCAAGCCAGAAATTATAAAAATAAAAAAACCTTACATGTTGTTTTTATAAGCCCCTTGAGCTTCACTCTTGTGGTTTGTGTAGCAGCACTCACCTCGGATGTGTAAAAGAACTTGTACATGATTCTATTTAAGCTAGCCCCCACATGTAATCATGTTCACTGTCTTTTAGTAATTTTGAATTAAGTGAAGCACAATCGTGGGGCCAGTGGCTCCACAGTGGTGTATCATGTAGCCACATGGTAAGGGACCCAGTTTCAGGAATAGATACATGATACTCTTGGACTGCATCATAAAGTTCTTAAACAATATTACTAGAATAGCAATGCAAGTCCTATGAGATATATAATTTCACAAAAAAAGGAGTGAGGAAAATTCTTGCTTTGAAAAAGGTGCTGCAGGTATAATGCATGTTTAAATAAAAATGAAATTGCTAATGTGAACAAAGAAACGTTTTGATGATTACCCAAGAGGGAATAAAAGATTATAGAATATTGCTAATCAAAGAGACATCTCTATAATATGTTGCTAAATAGAAATAACCACAGTAGAATAAACAATTGATAGTAAATATAAGTTATTATGGTTACTAACAGCAAGAAGCATGAAAAATACATCTTGGATAATTGACGCATCTAGCTCATAGAATAAATGGGTTGCATTTTATTCATACATGATTTTAACATAGCAAGATCATATCACAGTTCCAGTAAAGTAGAAATATAGACTTCAATGGCAGATAAAGGTGTGATGACTAATCCAGTTTGCCACCCTCCCTAATTCTCCTAAGCTGGCCCTAGTGGCTGCCCCCCCTCCTTACCCTTTTCCCCCATACTCACTTACTATGGCCATATGCCTGGTGCAGGCAGGTATATGGCCACAGGCGGTATCATTGGGGGGCAAAGGGTAGGTATAGGAGGCAGTATAGTGCAGTGGTTCAAGGCTCTGAGCTGCAAATCTGGTAACATCCAGCAGACCAGACCTGGGTTTGAATCCCACAGCTTCCACTTGCAAACTGTGTGACCCTGAGCAAGTCAATTAACTTCCCTGTGCTCCCAGGTCACACCTGTAAAAAAGCTTTCAGCTTAGTGTGCTACTCCTGGTTAAACAACTAAATAAAAAAAAATATATATATACTGTATACCTGCCCAACCCTATTATGACTCTGTACTGTTGTTTTGGCCCATACCACTGCCTCTAGCAAAATGAGTTCCACTTTTCCACCACTCTGCCTGTGAAAAAGAGCTTGCATACATCTGTCTTTGAATTTACCCCCCAGCCAGTTTAAATGAATTATTTCATCACCTTGTCTTCCTGCAAAAGATGGACAATTCATTGCATAACATCCTGTTTACCTAGACAATTCTTGTACAGGTGTTTTGCCTCTGGTATCGAACAATGGCAAAATTTTTATAATAATAAAAAGATTAAGAAAAATAAAGGCACCAGGGTTAGATTGTATTTCTGCAGAAATATATAGGTGTGATCCAGACTAGTTGGCTCAGTTAATTGCCAGTGCAGTATCTTTAACTGGGTTATTAAGACTTGCAGAATACCAGTAAGATGGGAAGAGTGCATAATAGTTCTGATTTTTATAAAAGGTGTCAGATCCAGATACAATCTGGTGTCATACTGACCAATTTTATTCTAATTCATATAATAGAAAAAAGGTACTGCATGCCACCTATTTGATAGATTTGTTGGAAAACACTGTTTATACCTTTAGGCATCAGTTAGAGTTGCCCATATTGCCACAAAACAAAGCAAATGGAATCTAGGGGTAAATAAAATTCCTTTCAGCTTGGTGACTCTGTGGCATGCTATTTGTCATGGTTTAAAGGTTCATGTGATGATGTAGTATTGCCTTAACTGCAGCACTTTTATTTCCATTAGCCCAATAACGATTGGAGAGGGTGTGGAAGTTAAGGCAGTGTTTCAGAGGTTCATCAGCATTTCTTTCATATTGCTCTGGGCACAATAAAATATGTCAGATGCTAAGACAGTTTGTGCCCAGCTGACCACACAGAGAGCCGTAACTTGCATTCCTTGTAAGTAAAATGGTAGCCGGTTTTATGCTCCCTATCATAAAGACATCATATGATATAAACGCTTGACCATATGAACTAAAGACCAGCCTAATGATTAAGCTGTATAGCAAAACATTGAGATACTAAGTTGGCCATTTGATGTGCAATAAAGGACAATCTAAGAAGCCAGCAGTGGTTGGGCTACATCAATCAATCAATCAATCAAGGAATCAATCAATCAATATCTTTATTTAGCCAGGCAGAACACCATTGAGCAGGGCTCATTTACAAGCTGGACCCAGTAGTTTAAACAACAACAAGTCACAATACAATTTGGAGTAGGCGTAGCAACATTAGTAGCCTATGTACAGTCATTACAAGTGAGAAAGGCGTGGCTTGACACGGTGGTGTACAATAATTTACAAATAGCAACGTAAGGCTTGACACTGAGAACAAAACAAGGCAGCATAATTTACAGGCATGGTACCAAAGGCAGTCAGCATACCGCTATATGCGAGTTCTATGCAAGGCAGGTATCTGATAGACAGTGGAGTATAATATTATATTGGATGAGGTCTAGACCAGCAAAGCAATACGTGGCCGAGGAGAAGACTATAAAGCAAGGGTGCCGAGGGGCACAGGATGCACCATGGATAGTGGAGGAGGGAGGTTGGGAGGGTGGGAGGGCAATTGTAATACCTTCAGGATTGACGTAGCTGCATAGTCGGCATGGTAGGTTTAAGGGTAAGAGGGAAGGTATGGGGACGAAAAGGCACCATTAGTAGGGGGAGGTGACAGACAGGTAGAAGGGAGAGTCAGATATCTGTTTCTTAAAGGAGAAGTTAGGGCAATACCAGTTCTGCATCAGATGATTTTTCATATCCAAAGAAACATCATACCACAGATTCAGCATAGCCCAGGGAAATATGTTTTACCTTTATGTCAAATTTTTATTTAGTTTTGTAGAATTGAGGTGTAACCCTAACAGATGCCTAAATATAATTTTGCTTGCAATTAATTTTGTTATTTTCTAAAAAGGAAATTTAATGATAGATATATACTGCTATGTATTGACAATGCCATACTCATAAATTTTTGAATAAGTATAGGACTACATAGAAGTCCCCTTTAGTGTATCCTGAATTTTTCATCCCTCCCTTTTCCATTCTAATCTCTCTTGGATATTGTTTTATTGCAATGTGATGATTCTTCAGTATATAATTTTACATGTTTAATGTAATTGTGTCTGTCTTTCTGATTATATTCTGTGGAATACAGGGATCTTTTTGTTGGTGGTGCTTTTTAACTGCATCTGATCCTCATGTGTTATTAAGGCATGGCAGATGAAAGAGCCTCTAGAGCTGTGGAGAATGAGAACATTTTGAATTGTGGAATTCCAATGCTATTCTGTGAAATTCCACAAAATGCTGCAGAACTGTGATGGAATTTTGCTAAATTTTAAAAGTTATTAATTTTTCATACCTCAGCTGTCAGTAAAACTAGAGATTTGAAATTTGGCAAGATTACTTTCTGCTAGCTCTAATGGAGTGCCAAGTATCCTGACATTAGCAGGTATAGTCTCAAAATGATAGACACTCAAAGTTTGCCATTTTTTTTTTGTTGGAAAATGTTTAGCTGCATGTAACTCAGGCACCTTTAGAAATAGAAACCTGAAACTAGGTACATATGTAAATGCAGTAATAACCCTGACACCTGCAAAATTTTATAACATTTGATAAATGCTTCCAAAATACCTTTTTTATTTTTTTATTTCAAATTGGATTAATACATTTGAGCTGGGGCTGCTTACAAAGGCTCCAAGTCAACAAGGAATACAAGACATTTACGGTGAAGAAACATTGCAGAACAGAAATACATCAACTAACAAGTGGTATTAGTGTGCAGTTACAACATTAAGCAGGGTACAAGAAGTAAGGAGAAACAGGACCACACTTGCAGAGAAACATATTAATGCAGCACTAATTAAGTGCAGTACAGTGTTTAACAATCATGTTACAGTTCAGATGGGGTGCTCCCAGTCTGCAGAAATGCAGTTTTAGCAGCCAATGTGAGGCTTTTCAACGGAGGTAGTAGGTGGTGGGAGACAGGGAGAGGAGGGAAGTTGTGGAACAGGAGGGTGGGAGTGAGAGGGTAGTGTTTGACAGGTGGGAGAACTGCTCTCAGAGGCCATGGGTTAACAGAAACACTGGCAGTCAGATTTGCTGGCAAGAAGAGATAACTTAAGAGATAATAACTTAAACTGCAATTTGGTAAAATGTTTGGCTACCTATACCACAGTCCCCTTTAAAATTTGATTCTTAAAGCAGCAGTGCAACAAAAATGGGCTAAAATTTTACCCCATCTTTTTTTCTTCCTAATCAATGCCAGATGTCTTCGAGTTTATTTTGGTGGTGACATTTTCAGTTTCTGTTATTATTTAAGAATTTTATAAAGGTTTTAAAATAATTACTTCTCAAGAGAAAAGATGGCCACCTCATTCTTGCATAGAAATAATATTGAAGACCTGAGGATGGTAAGAATCCAGACAAAACTTTAAATGTACAGTACACAGCATAGGAAGTATACAGAAACCCAAATCAACAGTTCTGCCAATATTTTTAATAACCGTAGCAGAAAATTCACTTATTGGAATAACTTTTTCATTGCACTGCTGCTTTAAGACTTGGTGCACATACCCGTGTTGCATGTTTCTCTAAACCCTGACACTGTGGAGAAATGTGGATAAGAATTTTTTTAAACTAGATGGAAATAACTGCCACCCACAACTCGTCCCCTTTCAGTCTAGGACTCTGAAATTTTGTTATAGTTATGAAATCCATCAGTGACTGTATACCTGCCAAATTTGGTATCATGTGAATACATACTTTGAAAACTAGATCAAAATAACTGAAATTTGAAATTTGATGAAATTCAGAGGAATTTTTGAAATTTATTAATCTGGTCGTAACTCAGCCATATATTGAGCTAGAGGTCTGACATGATTATTTGCTGACAGGAGTTCTAATGGTGTGACAGCTATCATGACATTAGGAAACAGTCTTAAAACGGTAGGTACTCAAAGTCTGTCATTTTAATTTTTTGTGGGACATTTCATCAGACTTTTTATCTACATATAACTCAGGCACCTTTGGAGCTATACATCTGAAACTGGGTACATATGTAAATGCAGTAATAACCCATATATCCACAACACTTTATAACATTTTGATGAATGCTTTCTAAATTATACTAACACAAAATCAGAATTCTGAAACATGTTTGGCTACCTATAGCACAGCCCCCTTTAAAGTCTGATACTTAAGACTTGGTGCCCATACCCATGTTGCATGTTTCTCTAAACCCTGACACTGTGGAGAAATGTGGATAAGAATTTTTTTTTTAATTAGATGGAAATAACTAAAAATTACATTCTGATTAAATGTTTGGCCACCCACAACTCATACCCTTTCAGTCTAGGACTCTGAAATTTGATACAGTTATGAAATCCATCAGTGACTGTATACCTGCCAAATTTGGTATCATGTGGATACGAACTTTGAAAACTAGATCAAAATAACTGAAATTTGTAATTTTATGAAATTCAGTGGAACATCTGAAACTGGGTACATACGTAAATGCAGTAATAACCCATATATCCACAACACTTTATAACATTTTGATGAATGCTTTCTAAATTATACCAACACAAAATCAGAATTCTGAAACATGTTTGGCTACCTATAACACAGTCCCCTTTAAAGTGTCAGACTTCAAACTTGGTGTACATAACCATGTTGCATGTTTCTCTATATTCTGAAACTGGGGAGAAATTTGGATAAGAAATTTTAAAATCAGATGAAAAAAATGAAAATTAAATTGTTATTAAATCTTTGGCCACCCATAACTCAGCTCCATTTCAGTCTAGGACTCTGAAGTATTGCACACTTATGCGGGCCATCTGTACCTGTATATACCAAGAGATGAGAAAAAGAAGTAAATTCCCATTGCATTACCAGCTGTGCCACCAATGTGCATCTGAGAAAGAGTAATGTGCTCTGGGGCAGCCCAGAGTCCAAGTACCTTGGTTGAAGAGCTGGTTACACAATTGGAATGGTATTCTGGGCAGCCTGGGTTCAAGTCCCAGCTGAGACACTTACTTCTTTCTCTCATCTGTTGGTATGTCTCTCATTAAATGCACTTTGCACCAATGCATTTGAAATATCAATACATGTATACCTGCAGAACATGGTATCATTTGAAAATTTATTTTAAAAACTGGACCAAAATAATTGAAATTTAACATTTGGCAAAAATCTACAGAATTTTCCTGCAAATTCTGTGAAATTCCACAGAACTGGAATGGTAATTCCACAGGAATTCATCCAGCAGAATTTTGTATTCTAAATAGCTCTAAGATCCTACAACGTGGAAGAATATTTCAGTTTGATGACTCCATCTTAGGAAGTTAAAGGATTTAATTGGACATTTTCATCATTTTTCCTCATTGCTGGCATCATGTAATGGACAGTCTCCTGACAGCCTTTTTAATGGATGAAACAGAATTCATCAAGGAGGAGTGTTTAGAATGGATTAAAATTAGTTTTAATTGTTTTAGTCTATTTTGCATGCTTTTTATGTTGTTTTTGGACCATTTAAATTAATTAGCATTCAGCACAAGTTTGATACCCCGGTGCATGTAATATATGGCCCCAGTATTCAAACTACACCCTGAAAGGGTGCAAGAGGTTGTGCTGCACAACTGAGTGGTGCCAGAGTGCAAGATAGCAATATTCAAATGAGATGCGCAATCGCACATCCCGTCTGAATATAGCAAGATATGTGGGTGGCGCAAAGGGGGCAGCCAAAGATGCACAGGCGCAGCCCCATGTCAGGTCTGAATACCTGGAATGGGACATGCAGCATATACTGAAGATACGCTGGGCGCAAATTCCAGATATTCAGACTCAAACATACAAATGGGGCCATTATCCATGTAAGGTGCAAATGAGGCTATTTGCATGTAATTATGGCACCATTTGCATGTCTTGGGCAGGGATGTGCCTGGCAGAATGCACCAGGTGCCCTGCAAGCAAGTTCCGAATGTGTCCATTGCACATGCATTAACTGATTCCCTAGTAGTCTAGTGGCCCCCCATCCCTCCCTTTCCCGATTATATAATAAAATACACATCCCTCTTCCCTGGTAGTCTAGTGGCCCCTCTCCCTTCCCCAATCATATAATAAAATACACATCCCTCTTCCCTGGTAGTCTAGTGGCCCCTTTTCCTTCCCCAATCATATAATAAAATTTGCATCCCTCTTCCCTGGTTGTCTAGTGCCCCCCTCCTCCCATCCTCGACCCCAATGTAGAATACAACTAGCATTCTGATATACTCTGGTGGTCTAGTGGACCCCCCCACCCATCGCCAACCCCAATGAGAATAAAACTCATGGTCTGACATTACCTGGTGGTCTAGTGGACCCCCCACCTGAGCCCAATCCCAATGTATCACAAAACATCCCCAACTGAAATTCCCTGGTAGTCTAGTGGACCCCTACCCACTGAAGACCCACATTCCACCCCACACCCCCCCATCCCAGCAGTGGCACAGAGTCAGTGGGCAGCACAGCCCACCTGCACACCACCATGGCTGCCCATTGACCGAACTGTCATAAATGACAGCATACTGTACCTACTACAATCCTATTTGTTGACACTGTCAACCAATGGGCTTGCAGTGTATACTGTCAGCTGTCATTCACAACTTTCAGAAAGTTGTGAATGATGGCTGACAGTACACACTGTAAGCCCACTGGTTGACAGTGTCAACCAACAGGACTTTAGTAGGGTACAGTACACTGTCATTCTTGACAGTTCAGTCAGCGGGCAGCAGTGGTGGTGTGCAGTTGGGCTGTGCTGCCTGCTGAACTGCCACTACTGAGATGGGGGGGGCACAGGGTGGGATGTGGGTCTTCAGTGGGTGGGAGGTCCACTAGACTACCAGGGAATTTCAGACAGGGATGTTTTGTGATACATCCAGATCAGGGACAGGTGAGGGGATCCACTAGACCACCAGGGTATTGTCAGACCGTGAATTTTATTCAACATTGGGATCAGAAACAGGCGGAGGGTGCACTAGAACACGAGGGTATATCAGAACACGAGTTGTATTCTACATTGGGGTCAGGGATGGGAGAGGGGCTTGTCATATAGGACTTTCCCTTCATGGACCTGATGGCATAACCTTGGATACAGTCACATCCTTCAGATACCTTGGGATGACTCTTGACCACTCACTGGACTTTAATCTTCATGTTGCAGCCACTTGTCAGACAGTTAACAATAAACTTGGCCTGGCTTACAAGGTAAGATCCTCTCTAAATTTGACAGCCAGGCTGGCCATTGCTCAGGAAATTCTTCGACCTTGCCTCAACTATGGCTCAATAGTCTACCTTAATGTTAGCAAGCAAGTAATCTAGAAATGGAGCACTTGTTATAATAGTATCTGCCGCTTCGCCTTGCATTCCCTAAATAACACATCGCTGTTAGCTCTATTCTTCTCTCAATTGGTTCACCTCATCCTCCTATCGTCCATACACAGCTGGTTGTCTGGTCGATAAATTAACCTGGACTAGTACTCCAGGTCCCTTGTAACTCTACTAAAACAACCTGACTTGTTGTATATTTGCTGAGATCTACTGAAAATGCTTCCTTTGTTATGCCTAGATGTCTCACCAAGAAGGGTGAACTTGCATTTGCCGTATCTGCTCACAGAATGTGGAATACCCTTCCACTCTATGTTAAACAATCGGCTGCTCACTGGGGCTTTGAAAAAAGTTTAAGAACTCACCTTATGAGCTCAGGTCTCTGCTCCTGCTCTGCCTCTTGCTTGTCTCCACTTGCTTGCACTACTACCACTGATCTTCCACCTTGAGAACGGTACTTCCTCTTAGCACTTATGTAACCCCAGTGTTTGCTGTATATGTATTTCTTTAGTCAATTATACTGTTTTCAAAATTCTTTAAAAGTTTATGTAACTGTGATTACTGTTTATCCTTATGCTATGCATATTCTACTTGTTGTTCCTGAATGTGCCATGTATTGTAAATTGTCATGTGTTACTGTATTTTCCTTCCAACTAGATGTTTTGTATTTTGTTGTGAACACTATGTATCTGCTGTTTCTGATGTGAACCCTCCTGGTCGTGCCTGAAAATAGGGAAAATCTCTTGTCTAGTGCACCTACCTGGTTAACAAAAATGAAATAAAAATTAAAATTAAATAAACTACCAGGGAAGAGGGATGTGTATTTTATTATATGATTGAGAAAGGCGGGCCACTAGACTAACAGGGATAAATGGGATTGTGTCAACATTTTCTACATTCAGAGATCATGGAGCAGCTAGCCACCCAAGTGCTGGCGACTGCTCCGTTGTGCTTTGCAGTACAGCAGCCTACCTGTGGGTGGCTAGCAGTTAAGTGGTTTTTAATGTGCCTAACTTGGTGTGGCGCATCACCGAGATGTGCGGGCAGCTGCGATGCACATCTCAGCTGAATATAGATTTGTGCCCCATATGCATGGGCAAACCCCCTGGAGATGCACCGCATACATTATAGATGCACTTTGGTGCAGTCGGAGTTGAGCGGCGCATCTCCAGGGTTTGAATATGACCTGGAGTGCACTTCTGGAGATGTGCCGGCACAACTCAGTTGTGCCAGTTGCATCTGCTTTGAATATCTGGGCTAATATGTACTGTGCCTGGTCTCTGTATTTTACTCTTGATAAAGCACTCCCTTGTTGCAAAACATAGAGAAATACTTTTTTCACGCTATATAGTGCTGCAATTTTATCTTTTATGCAATTAAAGTTTTTGCACATTAATTTTGTGTGGACATTAGTCCAATTATGGTTTTATGTGGTGAGCGAGGGCTGTTTTGTTTTAGTTGTCTCTCAGTTTGCCCTTGTGCTCCCTTGTTTCCTCTGAGCTGCTTCTTGGGATTCTAAAAGCTGTCTAAAATTAATGTCTAAATATATCCAAATGAAGCCCAACGACTAGAGATGATATTTCACTACCCAACAATTCCTTTTTCTTAGTTTGCCACACTTTCAATATATCTAACTTAACTCCAGCACAATAAAAATAATGAAGAAGGTATTATGGAACGCTATTTGGGCTTTCCTTGTTTATGGGAACATACCACAGTTTAAGACCTAGAGACAGAAAGAGAGAGAGAGAGAGAGAGAGAGAGAGACAGAGAGAGAACGCTACAGGCATTGTGGGAGTAAAGGTATATAATTTTTAGAACTGGCCACTTTCCTTTGTATAATCATAACTCCATCATTTGTTTATGACAGATCTTTATCTCTGTAGTTTTGGGCATACTTCTACTTCATTCCGTTATAAATCTCAAAGTTGCAGATAGTGTGAGACAGGAAAATGCTGGGTATTCAACTACACTATTTAAAAAATACCTAAGAGTTGAGTGACGTGTACACTTTTTTAATTAATTATTATTCAATACACAATAAATTTTGCAGGAAAGGGGATGGGGTTGGTTCCAATTCATTTTCTGTTATCTAACCCAGAGAGAGAGAGAGAGAGTAAAATGTCAGCAGTCCTTGTCTTTCTTTTGTATATATACTGTAAGTAAAGCTAGCTAAAACTGTCAATATTTAACTCTGTTAAATTGAGTGCTACCAGTATTTGTGTTATTGTTAGGTTCTGCCACTTATATATTTTGGACAAATTCTTCTCAGAAAGCAACTTGTACATTTGAGGCTGTGATGTTTAGTAGCTGTTTTTCCATTTATTTGACCAAGTAACCTTAGTATTTTGAACGGAATTATTACAGAGTTTCTTGATTAGTCTGAAGTATTGGTAGATGATGAGCCCTATTACAGTTTTCTACAACTGAGTTAGACATTTTAATAAAGGAATCCATTTTTATAGTTTGTGATGGGTAAAGTGAAAGGAATAACAATTTGGTTGCTTAAGTGCCCCCCTAACATCTTTATTTCTTTATTTATTTGAATTTTGGTAACTGGGTGAGCCCGCAGAGACCACACATTCCCTTTTTCAGGGGCGACCTGGGCAGACAATATAAAATACAACACAATTCAGTTCATTACGATACACAGAATAGGAATACAGATGTTACAAACAACAGATATACAGTCAGTGAACAGTCGATGAGGACAGCTAAACAGTAATGAGTATACTGTCAATTCGGGGGGTAGGCGAGCTAACACAAAATTGTGCCAATGAGTAAACAAAGTACAGAACATTACAAGAATATTGACAGTTTGATACACGGAAATTACAGAAAAATTACACATTTTCAAATGTTCATTTGTAAAAGATTCAACTGAGATTTTGTCTGCAGAATGTAGTCGAATAATAAGATTAGGATGTAATTAATAGAATGGAGAGTACGAACATGCAAACTTGCCAGCAGATAAAGGCCTTTTGGTCTATCGAGTCTGCTCAATTGTGCAGCTAGCAGCCCTATACTGCAGCTGCCCCTCCTTCCTCCTTCCCTCCAGTGACCCTCCCTTACCCTGTACCATCCCCTTTGAAGCAGCCCACTGTCTTTACAGGATACTACTTCCTCTGGTAGTGCGTTCCACCCTGTCACTACCCTCTCCGTAAAAAGTGTCTCTTCATTTCCCTCCTGAACCTCCCCCTCCCCAATCTCAGATTGTGCCCTTGGGTGTCCCTTCCCCTCCTTAATTGGAAAAGCCCCTCTTACCCACCTTATTTATTCCCTTCATGTACAGTACTTGAAGGTTTCAATCATGTTCCCCTATCCCACCTCTCCTCCAGGGAGTATATGTTCAATTCCCTCAGCCTATTCCCATAGGGCAAGTTCCCTAGCCCCGGAATCATTTTTGTTGCTCTGCATTGTATCACCTCCAGTAACCTAATATCCTTCTTCTGGTACAGATGCCAGAACTGCAAGTATTACTCCTGGTCTAACCAGTGACCTATGCAGAATCGCCTCCCCGCTCCTGGAGGATATGCCTCTGGCAATACAACCCAGCATCCTGCTAGCCTTTGCAGCTGCCTTCCTACACTGTGTGGAGTTGTTCATTTCTTCTGTTATGATCACCCCCAGATCCTTCTCCTCCTCTGTTTTGGCTAGCTGAATTCCCCCCTAGCTGGTAGTTCCTCCTCAGGTTTTTTGCTCCAAAATGTAGCACCTTGCATTTCTTGGAATTGAACCCCAGCTGCCAAGTGTGCGACCAGTCCTCCAATATTGCCAGATCCTGTTGCAACCCCTGCCACCCCTTCAACTCATCCACCACTGTTCCCATCTTGGTGTCATCTGCAAACAGACTGATCTTGCTCTTGATGCCTATTGAGATGTCAGCTATGAAAATCCCAAACAACACCAGCCTCAGTACACAGCCCTGTGGCACTCCACTTGTCACTGCCCTGGGCGATGAGAGCTCCCCTCCCACCCCCACACTCTGCTGCCTCCCTTGCAGTCAGCTGACTATCCATCCCACCATCTTTGCCCCTGCCCCAGAAGGGAAACCAGCCTCTCCTTCAGGATTGTCTCCATCAGCTTTCCCATGATATGTGAGGCTTACCCTTCTGTAGTTCCCTGGCTCATCTAATGGGCCACTCTTGAGGAGGGGCACCATGTGTGCCATCCTCCAATCCTGCAGAACACTCCCTGACTACAAGGATGCATTATAAAGGCCTGCCAGGGGTTTTGCCAGGACTTTTCCTAGCTCCCTTAGCACCCTGGGGTACATGCCATCTGGCCCCAGTGCCTTGTCCACCCTCAGTGCTCTCAAAGCCTCCAGTACCCTGTCCATTGGGATTTCCCTGTCTCCTCTTCGCCTCCCATACTCACCCCCAACCCCCTTGGGTATTACTCCCCCTTTCTCTTTTGTAAATACTGTGCAGAAGTACTCATTTAATGCTTCTGCCTCTTCTCTCCCTTTATCCACCCCATCCCTTTTATCCTTACTATTTGATCCTTGCAGCACTGTTTCTCCTGATGTACCTGAAGAGTCCTTCTCTCCATATTTAATGCCCTATTGCTAGCCTCAGGTTCCTGGGATGCCTTGGCTTTCCCAACTGCCTTGTTGCCTCCCTTGACTCCTTCAGTTAATCCTTCCTCCCCTCTCCCATTCTTTGTACAGTCTAAAGGCAGCTCTTTTCTTTCTTACTTTTCCATGACTCTGATCTTAGCCAGGCCTCTTGGCCTAGCCCTTTACTCTGGACCATTGTACATGTTAAGTTGCTCTCAATACCCCATTTAATTTAATTATTTATTTATTTAGTTTTTGTTGACTGTAAGTGCATTAGTCAAATCCTGCCTATTTTCAGGCATGACCCAGAGAAGGGGGATACAGATGAATGCCAACTGACCTTGAACCAGATGAAGCTGTGGTATTTTTTTTTAGTGAAAGAGGGGAAATTTACCGGGACACCATGGAAACTCCCCTACTTTGTAGGCAGGTGGCGTGTCCATCTGTCTGCAGGTTGAGGATCCCAGTTTGGAGGAGGCAGCAAAGGAGAACGGTCATGCTTTGTTGGAGTCTGAGGTTTTGAACATTTCAGTCCAGAGAATGGAAGAACCTGTATCAGATACTGTTCAAGAAATGGCTCAGGTACCAGTCGATTCTAGTTTCCCAGCCTGCAGATGGGGAATGTTGGCAGAAGAGGAAAACTTCAGCAAGAACTTGAAAGGAAAAAAAAACATCAACTAATGGACTTAATTTCTATTGTCAAACAAGATTTTAACTCTGTAGGCAGAAGTTAGAAGCAGAACATAAGAAACAGAAACGTTCTCCCACTAGCCCATTTAAAAATGGAGGGAAACGCTTTGAGCAGCAAGATTTAATGAATGGTAATGCTTTACAAAATATTGTACAAACGGATGGAGAAGTTGTACAGGATAATTCATCTTTACAAATTTGTACTTTGACAGCATGGTCCCCAGGAGATGCACCAAGACAAGCTGGATGGCTATGGGTAGTAGATAAATGGATTCTGACCCCTGATTCCTATACCTGGTGTGACCATTTTAGATCAAGATGGAATAGCTATACCTAATACTTCATCTATGTTAACCGTGGATAGCCAAAAGTCTAAGTCCTCTGTTGGCCCTAATGCAAATGCGCAAAATCAGGGAGAGGCTACTGAATTTTTTGATATGCAAGACGCTGGTGGCAACCTTGAACCGACATCTCCCTTGCTAGAACAAGTTCTTTCTATGGACTACTCTACAATTGCATCAACTACTGAAGGAAATGAGAATGTAAGTCAAACAATTGATTTGGATATGAATAAAGAGACACATAGGAATTTGATTGCGGAGCAACCAGAAGTAATGGGTCCCAAATCCTATGCAGGATTGCAGCAGAGGCAGCTAAGCCCAGATTTCTGATACGGTTGAGATACTGAGGCAAAGCTCCAGTAGTACCAGACAGACTATGGGTGGGGAAGACACTATTAATTGACTCGATGGGGTTTTTCCTGCTGAGATGTATGCCTTTATACACCTGCCTGGTGAACATGAATGAAGGGATTTTCAGGCTATCCAATCACTAAACCCACAGTTAAAATAGTTACCATTCTTTTCTGAAATGAATGAGTAAACATTGCTAACATTCTTTCTTGGTTGGAAAAACTATGTTTAATACAGGATAAACCAAAGCCTATTATGGATGGAAACGGCTTCTGGACAGGAGGTTGGACAGTGCGAGTACAACTTAACCAGGACGACAACGGCATACAATATTTACAGAGTTCCTTTTTTTTAGGGAAGGACAGGGGCATTATTTTTTATGCTGGCCAGCCTAAAAGTTGTTTTAAGTGTGGTTCATTAGCACATTTGAATACTACATGTGATCAGATGAAATGTTTCCAGTGTGGTATGCTAGGGCATTCAGCAGCACAGTGTGTAGCTCCCCCAGTATGCAATTTATGTAATGAAATTAATCATTCCTTTTCAGACTGTCCATGGAGAACTAAGGATACAGATGATTCTTCTGATCAGGAATTTTTTTTAGCACAGGCAAAAAAGCCGTATTAAGAACAGGAAGGGAGAAACACTGAAAATGTCTTTAGAGGTAGACGTAGAGGTAGAGGACGGGGGGGAATAAATGAAAATAGCAGACAATTTAAATCCCCTGTCTCTTGCAGCACGTTAAAACCTAATGAGCCCTTTATTGACTTATCCCAAACAGAACAGATGGTAGCACTAGCTTTAGATCCTCCTCAGGGGACAAGTAGGGAGGAACGAGAAACTCCGTTTGTGACCCCTCAAGGATCTCCACAAAGGCCTTCAAAAGCTATGGGCAGTGATTCTCACACCTTGTTAAGTACTGCAGAACCCAATGATAAAGGGAACAAGAGGATTTGCAAGGTTCTGAAGATGGAATGTTACCTCTTGTTTCTCTTAATGGGGTTGGTGAGGGGAGTGATAGTTGGAATGTGCTCCTTTCTCCTTTACCTTTAGGAAACAGGTTTTCAGTCCTTTCATCATGGGGGGAACAGGTAGATCAGGCCCACCCTATGCTGGAACCTTCACCTGACTTGGGTAATTCAGCAATAGTATTACCTAATCCGGAGCGTATAGTAGTAACAGACAGCTAGAAACTCGAAAACGAGTGACTAGATCTAGTGTAAAAACCCCTAAATCCCCTCCTTGAAACCTTCTGCATTATCAATAGTTTCATTAAATGTGACTAGTTTAAAATCCCATCAGAAATGTCAGACGACATTTGGGATACTTTCACATTTGAAATATGATATATTGTTATTGCAAGATACACACTTACATACAGAATCTGAAATTTCTATAGCTTCCAGAGATTGGCATTGGGGTAAATCCTTTTGGTCTTCTGGGGTAGAAATGTGTAGTGGGGTGGGAATTTGCTTTTCAACCTTTGATGTTAAGGATTTATAGGTTGGTTGAAATTGAACCAGGAAAGGCGTACCTGTTGGATGTTATAGTTAAAGGCTTACAGTGTCGGTTAATTACAATTTATGGCCCTCAGATGAAAGCTCTTTGAATTGAATTACTTAAGAAGATTCAACATTACTTATATATGAGCAGGCAATTATTTCTATGTGGGGATTTCAATGTAAATCTTCAGCAAAAGAATGAAGCAGGGAAGCAGTATTGTGATAAAACATTCTTAAAGTCCATCCTTTCTCTAGCAGGTCTGTGTGATTCTCATCAAACGGGTCAGAATAAAGCTAAACCTACTTTTTTTAAAGGAAGTCTATCATCCCGAATTGATTTTATTTTTGTAAAGAAATTGTTGTTAATTTCTAGTTTAATTTACATACCAATAGAGTCTTCTGACCACATTTTGATTGGTATAAATATAGACAATCCCCCATGCAGGATAAAAGGACCTGGGTTTTGGAAACTGAATGTTTCAATTTTAAATAAAATAGATGTGTTAAGGGATTTGGAACAAATTATTAGAGATCAAATCACAACGATTGATTTGCATGAAAATATGGTTGGTTGGTGGGAAGCTTTTAAATTATGTTTGACTGGATATTTTCAGGTACAAGGTAGATTTAGAGCAAAAACACAGAATGAGGAATGTCTGACTCTTCAGCACACTTTACAAAAATTGATTTCAATGCAATCAGAAAGCGGGGTAGATTTATCTGTTAATATTGCAAAGATAAAACAAGATATGGTACGTTATCAATATGATAGATTAGTCTCACTTATTAGAGAACAGTCCTTTGGAACTCAAAGTAAAACTGCACAGGTTAATTCCTTTTTAGCCTGTAAAACTAGGACAGAAAAAAGGCTTTTCTCAAGCCTGAAAGATAAGAATAACAGAGTGGTATCAGATAACGTTGGAATTATGGATTTTTTTTAGACCACCATATAGAAAATAGTTTTGGAATAAAGAATTTTGATTCTGAATTTACATCTCAATTTTTAGAAGCAGCAGAACTTCCCTGTTTAGCGACAAATCTACAAAATTCAATGGTAGGAACATTTACTGAAGCAGAATTAGGAAGAGTGATTTCATCTCTTAAAAATGAAGTTTCTTCTGGTTCAGATGGGTTGCCAGGAGAATTATATACTGTAAAATATGGAAATTGATGCCTAAGGAATTATTGACAATGTATAATTTTCTTATTTCTGATATGATTTTACCTATGCAAATGTATGATGGATTATTAATTTTCTTATTTAAAAAAGGGGATCATTCAGATATAGGAAATTGGAGACCATTAACATTACTGAATGTAGATTTCAAGATTTTTCAAAACTTTTGGGAATAAATTATCTATGGTATGCCTCATTTAGTTAGTAATTTCCAATTTTGTGAGGTTTCAGGAAGAAAGATATATGATGCATTGATTTATATTAGAGAAATTATGGCAATAGGGACAGGAATTTAGGTATTTTGGAGGGTTATTTAATAAGTTTGGATCAAGCCAAAGCATTTGACTTAATTATCGCAAGAATATTTATGGAAATGCTTGAAGGCATTTGGTATTCTGCATACATTTGTTCAATGGGTACAGATGTGTTACACCTTAGCATACTGTATGTAATTCTGTTAGAAAATGGATGGAGAGGAGGGAAACATAGTCTATTAAAAGGAGTTCGGCAAGGGTGTCCACTTAGTCCTCTCCTATACGTTTTGGCCCTTGACCACTTACTGTGAATAATTAATAGATCTCCTTTAATTAAAGGAATTATTTAGGATAATAAGATTCAGATAAATATTATTGCCTATGCAGATGATTTGTGTCTCATCTTGCCTGATGAAGCCTCTATAAGGGTAGCTTGTATGATTATTACAGAGCTAGGGAAGCTCATGGGAGCACAGATTAATAAATTAAAGACCTAGGCCTGGATATTCAAACTGCACCCAAAAAGTGCACAACAGCAGGAGCAAGTGCAAGTCCACTGCATCCATGCACAAGAAGCGCAATATTCAAAAAATGCACGGGTCAAGATGTGCCTGTGGCACACAACTGAATATCGTGCCACCTGCACCATAGCGCAACCAGGGATGTGCAGTTGTGCATTTCAGATGCGCCATAGCGCAACCAGGGGTGCTCAGTGGAGCAGTCCAGATGCGCCATAGCGCAACCAGGGATGCTCCGTGGAGCAGGGCAGCAGTGCAACAGCACAACCAGGGATGCACAGGGACAGGATGCAGGGGCCCACCACCCATGCCACAGATGGGCAGAGGAGCACACAGCAGAACAGACATCGCCCCCTACACCCCATGCACTGCGCAACTGGTGAGAGCTGGAATAACCACCGGCCTATGGATACCAGCAACCAACCCACAGTCAGGGCATGGTGCCCCAGCACACTCCCTGGCAAGCTGTGACCGCACACAAGGAGGGCCGACCACCCCATGCCACACCATCCCACCAATGCAGAGCACACCCTGCACCATGATCCCAGACACCCTGCCCAGGAGTAGTGCCCAACAGTGCAGGACACCCCATGCATGCCACCACCCCCACTGTGACAATGCAACCCTGTGCACCACGGAGCCATGCAAGGCAGCTCCACCATGTGCACCCTGCAGTGAGTGGCAGTAGACAACGATGCAACAATTGCATACACAGTGCCACCCTACACGTCCCCCCCAAGGTACAGCTGAGAGACCGACCATGTGTCAGCACACGAGGTACCCCATGTGTGACAGGGCATGCCACGGACCCCACCACCAGTGGTACAGCACCCTGCACACCCTCCCAAGGACACATCCTGTCCCAGCACTGGCCACAACAGCCAGCACAGACACACACAGTGTTGCATGGAAGCATGCGCCACACAGGATGCAACACAGTGCATGGACAAACAGCCACCCATACCCAAGGGTGCACCAACACAGGGACACAGTAGTGGGTCAACCAAGCCACTGGTCATGTGGCCACGGCAGCTGTGTACACATGACCAGCACCCCTACATGGCACAGGTGTGCCAGCCACCCTGCGCAGGCACCATGAAGCTGTATGCCACCAGCATGCAGCCGGAACACAAGTGACAGACAGTGGAGCACATCCCCTGCAACAGACAGAAGTGACAGCATGGAGGGGGGACAACAACAGCGGAGGCCACAGTGCCACTGGAGGCAGACGTGCACCATACTGGTGACGGAAGGCAACCTGGCATTGTGCCGGGTACAGTGGTTGTCCAGCATGGACAACCACCACTGACATGCCGGCAGACCGTGCATATCACAGACATGCAAGGGTGTCAGCTGCACAGGCCATGGATGGTCTGACAGGGGTGCCATGGACACAGTGCATGCACCATGGACCACTGCACACAGGCATCCAGTGCACAGAGAACAACACACAAACCACAGACAGTGACTGATCCCCCCGACCACACCGTAGGTGGTTCCCTTCCAGACACACACACACGCCCATGCTTGCACCACCCCTGACGCCATGCACACCACTGCAGCTGAGCACCTGTAGCCTGCTGCAAATCATAGACCACCAGAGTTGTCATAACAAAACAAATGTATTAAAAAGGAGTAAGAAACAAAACTATTTACAAATATTTACAATGAGGGGAAGGGCCACATACCAGGTGGGGGCAGGTAAGGGGCAGGGGTGAACAAATAGGAGAGGGAAGAAGGGGTATGAGGGTGGGTCCAGAGAGGTAAGGTGTTTCCCGGGGTATGGAGGGCCTATCGTCTGCCCCGTTCTTCACTTATGTGGCGCAGATGTGTCCTCCGCCTCCTGACCCCGTGCCACTCCATTCGCTGGAGGATCTCCAGGGTCACCCTTGCCAGCTGCAACAGCTCCTGCATGCCCCTTTCAATGGCCATCAATTGCTGTCCACCTGGGACAAGGGAGCAGAGTCAATACATGTGACTGTCCAGCCCCTGCAGCCCACCCATTGTGCATGGCATACAGCCGTGTGCCACGCCCCTGTGATGGTGTGCGACCACCTACAGTGACTGCATCCACAAGACCTGCCTACCCAGGCACCCACAGCCATGTGGACCACTGCACACCCACCACCCATGTCCCGCATAGCACCACCATGGCGTGCAGTGACATGGCTATGCAGTCGTGAAGGCAGTGGCACAGCCATGTACCGGTGCCGCATGGACCACCATTGATGCACTCCCAGACATGCAGTGCCACTGTCCATTGCTGACTGTAACAAGTTGCGTGCATGTCAGTGGTGTCAATGGATGGTGGCCATGCCCCGCTGCCTGCCCTGTTGCACAGCATGCAATAGTAATCATGGATGTAAGGCACTCACCATCATCAGGCTGGCCTCTGCACCTCTGTGGTCCGGCATCCCTCCTGCCCTGCTGGTCCTCTTGTCTTGGTGGTGCTTACTCTCCCTCACCCGCTGGTGCTCCTCTGGGCCTAAGGTGCAAACATGGAGAGGAACATCAGTACAATCTGGTAGCCACATCCCCCACCCCATGTGTGTGCAATCCCACACAGCCATACCCATCCACCCCCACCCGATACCACCACGGCCAACACTGGACAGCCCCCCATGTGCCGGACACATGCAACTGTGATACCCGTATGGACATTAACAGTGTATGGATGGTGCACCTACCTGGCCGTGGCACCATGCCCCTCCTGGCACATGCCCACAAGCAGGAAAACCTGTCCGGTCCCTGTACTGAGGTCCCTATATCGATGGCGACACTGCTCGGCCATGCGCCAGATTCCTGTGGCCTCCTCCAGCGCCACCGTCACCTCCTCCCATACTGCACTCCTGGCCCTGTCCAGGGGTGCATCTCCATAAAGTGCCCCAGCATGGGGCTCTACTATGGCCACCAAATTGGCCAGCTCCACCTGGCTCCAAACAGCAGCCCTCCTTCGCGCCATCTCTAAAGCTGGTTGGAGTCAAAATGGCGCTCAGTAGTGTGGTCCACCACATGCAGATGCTGCGCGGTACAGTGCTGCCATTCCCTATCGCACTGTCACTGAACAGCGCGATAGTGGTGCACCCATGTGGACGCATGGCACACAGGGAACAGGTCCGGCACAGGGTCAAGGGTCTCTCGCACACAGACTGCCACAGGCGATTGGTACTCAATGCATGTGAAAGCGATTGGGTGCCTGTGTGCTAATTCCTCTGTAGCCGCCTACTGTGCTGTGGCCCCAGTGGTGCTCACGAGCCCCAGTGCCACAGCGCATATGTGAACACTGCAGAAGCGCCACTGGCACAATGGTGGCCGTGCCCTGCATTGTCTCCTGTGCACAGCATGTCAGCAGCATGGCAGGCATCTGCATCATCACCCCTTGCCTGAGCATGTTCAACACAATTGCACAAAGTGCAACAGCGCGATATTCAGCTGGCATATGCAAATCAGCTAATCAGCCATTCAATGGCACAGATACTGCATTTGCATCCACTTATAAATGTGCCTCACCTCATTTGCATCCGTTGCACTATAAAAATGTGACATTGTGCTGCAGAGGCCATAGTCTGTTATTGCAGTCTATTGTGGTGACTTGCATGCTGTTTGGGAGTGTGGACTGTGGTGTGTGGGACATGCATGAGACTGCACAGTCACAGGTAACACCTGTCATTGACATAGGATGAATAATGAGCAATCGTGAGGTGGAGGAAGAGGAGGCCTAACTTCACAAAGGCAGAAAAAGATGCCCTGCTTGAAGCCTACCTCGACCAGGAGCCGCTGCTCAGCGGACAGCGGGGAACACCACAGACCTATGCTGCTGCATGGGAAGATGTGGCGTGTGACATCAACCTGCATGGCAGCCACCAGTGGTCCATGCCGGAGTGCAAAAAGAAGATGGGCATGGACAGGCGGAGGATTAAGGACAAGGTGGCTGCCATCAGGGCAGCATGGTCTGTGACCATGCAACACCTGACCCCACAAGAAGAGCGGGTTTCTGGCAGCATGCAGCGTTGTGCCATTGAGGGTGTTCCAGGTGGTGGATTCCAGATGGGTGGTAGCCCATCACTGCATGGTAGGTCCTAGTCTGTCAATTGGGGGGGACAGAGTAGGGCAGATACATTAATGCTACTGTGTTCCCTTACAGCTCCTGAGCATCTACATGGGTCAGCGGCGGTGGGCTTGTCGACTGAAAGTGGTACCATGGACATAGAAGAGGGCCCGTCCACCTCCACTGGCATACGAGGGTCAGGGCGACAGTGGGCCCGCCTGGATGTCTGGACTGATGTTGGTGGAGCAGGTGTGGAGGAGGCCCTGCCCGTGTCTCAGTGTGCCAGCGTCCATGGATGCCAGCATGCTGAGACTCGGGCTGGTGCCAGATCCGTCACTGATGATGATGGAGCTCACTTCATGGACAGTGATACGTGTGGGCCGCAGGATGGCAACACAGCAGGTGACATCACGAGCATGGCCATGGGTGGTGCCGCTGTGGAGGCCTGCGTGACATCACAGTCCCAGCCTGTGCCTGTCTGCACCAGTGGGGCAGCACTGGTGTGTGTCCAAGACAGTGAGGCTGTTGCAGCCACTGCGGTGGCACCGTTGAGCCCTGGAGAGCGGCAGCTGGAGGGGCAGTGTCAGCAGTCGGACAATGGTCATGGGGTACAGTGTCAGGGGGCGGTATCAGTGCACAGCCTGTGGACATGCCCAGGCCTGGCCCTGGTGTGCAGTGCCCAGGGCCCCGATTTTTCTGCTGCACATTGGAGCAAAGTTCTGCGGCAGGGTTCTCATTTGCCGCAGAACTTCTGAGGCACTCAACACCAATTTCTCGTGCAATTCTATGCACATTTTACCCTTAATTTTTTTCCTTTTGTTTTTTTGCCATATCTGACACAATGCACGCTCGTAACACAGTCATTTTATGGGTGTTTGTCACCAAATTTTCAACATAGCCAGTTTAAGACCTCTGCTCATGAACAGTATCACTGTGATTTTATTAATCTGTCCCGAACATTGATTTCGCACACCGACTGCGCCATTCTGCGCTACAAGGGTGGAAACACATTTTGGGTGAGATGTGAAAAATGACAGCTGTACTACTCATAAGACAGTGTGGTGAAATGGCAATGTTGAAACTCTGGAGTGAAAATATTGAAATTTCGCGAACTTACGAGCCTGCGTAGGAACTGCGCAACGCACGCTCGTTAAACAGTCATTTTTTGGAATTTTGGCACCAAATTTTCAACATGGGGGTTTTGGGCCCCCTTCTCATGAATGATGTCACTGTCATGGTGGTATTCAGTCCCGAAGGGTGATTTCGCAGTCACTGCGCAGTCACTGCGCGAAATCACCCTTCGAGCCCGAATAACGCCATGACAGTGACATCATTCATGAGAAGGGGTCCCATAAACCCCATGTTGAAAATTTGGTGCAAAAATTCCCAAAAATGCCTGAGATATGCAACAAAGTTGAACCCCTCCTATCTAGCCCATTATACAGCTTACCGGCATTTCCTCAGTTCGCGGTCGCCTTTGAAGAGTGCAGACGTGTTCCTGGTCCACTGAAGATCGCGCACCAGAGTCCGGAGGTAAGGTATGGGGTGGGGTGTGGGAGGCTGGGTGCGCAGTGGTGGGTGCGGGATGTGGGAGGGCTCGGGAGACGCCCGTGGGACAGTTTTTGTTTTACAGGGGAAAAAGACGTCATGGGACCACTTGCCATGCTGGGTGGGCCTCACAAAAGGCCAACGACTTTGGGGGTGTTCAGCCGACGGGGGATTGGGCACCCCGCCGGCAAAAAAACTATTGAGCATCGTTTGCCACGCTGGGATGGGCCCCAGTGTGGCACAACGACTTTGAGGGGCGTTTCAGCCGACGGGGATTGGGCACCCCGCCAGCAAAAAACTATTGGCACATTTGCCACGCTTGGGTGGGCCCCCAGCTTGGCACAAGGACCTTGGGGCGCTCAGCCGATGGGGATTGGGGCACCTGCCGCGTAACATCATTGATTGCCACACTAGGGTGGGCCTCAGCGTGGTATGTAAGCATTTGAGGGGGACAGTGAAGCCGACGGGATTGGGCACTTCTGCCGCAAATGTAGCGGACGCTTGTTCTGGCGGGCGTCCGCGAATTCCACGGGTGATGGCAAATTCTGTGGATATTTCCGCGGTTTGCCACATCTGCCGAATCGCGGAAAACTCGGGGCCCTGGCAGTGCCCACCCTCAAGGGATGCTGCCCATCAGGGCTGCGAACACCATGAGGGACAGCATGCCAATCAGGCAGATGACCTCTTAGAAGAGCACACCCGCATACTCCAAGAATCAGTCGATCAGCAGGTGCAGCTTGTGACGGTGGTGGATGCACTCAGTGTGGCTCTGCGCCAGGCAGAGGAGCAGTGCAGCAGAGACGCCGCTCTGCTCCTGCTGGGATGGACCGGATGCGGGAGGATGTGACTGCTTCCATTGAAGGCAGACACAGGCAATCACAGCTGTCATGGCCACAATGGGCACACGGCTATTTGCCCATGCATTGCAGACACTTCACAGTGCAATGTCCACCCCCCATTCCCGGCATCGTGCGACACCCTCCTTGTCGACACTGGGTTCAGCTGTGGGCATCCCAAGCACACCTGGTGCAGGCATGTTCGGTGTGCTGCAGACCCCTGTGCGAGCACGGTCGCGTTCACACAGTGGAACCCCTGGGGGACGGTCGGTGCCACCCCATGAGGCCATTGGTCAGCCTGTCACTGCTGGCAGCTCTCGGTGGGGCTGCCCACGCATCCGTGGTGGCCATGGCACTGTGGCGCGTGACTGACCTGTCTCCCACCATGGCTACTGTCTGATGCTGCCCTGTGTGCATTGTGTTGTTCAATGTGCAATGCACGAGTGGGGTGCCTGGCCCTGCACGCACACACACATTCCATCTGCACACCCTCCCAGCTGCTGTCCGCTGTGGCGTGTGCATGATGATGCCTGCATTGCGCTGTCCACCACTGTGCAATGGTGCCCAGTGTCTGACACATGCACAATGACAGGCACTGGGCGTGGTGGACTGTGGATGTGTGTGTGGCTAGGGGTGGTGGTTGGGGTTGGCATGCCTCCTACCCTTTGTGCATGTCTTGTGAGGTGTGTGTGCGTGTGTGTGTGTGTGACTGCGTGCAGTGTTAGACCTTGGCCATCCCTGATGGCATGTGCGGTTCCATGCTTGGCCAATTCCTTTAACGACATGCACCCCTGGGGTTTGTCCATGCGTGTTTGTGGGTTGTGCCTTGCCATTGGTGGGTTGCACATGGCCCCATGACTTACCTGGGTTGGTTGAAGTGTCCCTCTGTGATGGTGTCCTGGTGCAGCTGTGCCATCCGGATCAGTCGGGGGTCCCTTCAAGGCAGGGGGCTGCCCATCAGCATCTTCACCAGCCCTCATCATCCCCATCACTGTCCCTCTTTAACCTGTACGGCTATCCCACAGTGGATGGCCATGTTGTGCAGGACGCAACAGGCAGGGAATAGCCCACAGGCCTTTAAGGGGCTGTACTGTAGGGCACTGCCAGATGTGTTCAGGCAATGGAAACATGCCTTCAGCATCCCGAACACCCGCTCGATGACATTGCATGTGGTGGCATGTGTCTCATTGTAGCGTTCCTGCTATGGGGTCACAGACCGCCGGTATGGTGTGATCAGCCAGGGATGGAGTGGGTATCCACTGTCACCTGTGTGTAGAGGGTGGACATTAGTTTGGTGATCAGTGTCACCCTGCCTTGGGCCATCTAGGCCAATACCTATGTTACCTCTGACTATGCCCCTCCAAAGCTCCATGTCTTTCTGTGTGGTTTGCATACTCCCCCACTAGGTGGCCAGTGGGGATGTCCCCACTCTTGAACCTGTGGCACAGTGTGGACTGGTGCCAGATGAAGGAATCATGTGCTCCCCCAGGGTGCGTGGCACAGACATTGATTATGCGCCCCCTGGCATCACACACCACCTGGCAGTTGATGCTTGCATACCCCTTCTGATTCATGTATGCGGCCCCTTCGGGGCCAGGTGGCGTGCGGATGGTCACATGGGTGCAGTCTATTGCCCCGAGCACACCAGGCATATGTGCTACCCTGTGGAACTCCTGTATGTTTGCTGTGCGCTCCGCCGGTGTGCTGGGGAAACGGATGTACTCTGCAGCATGTGGCAGCAGTGCGTTGAGGAATTGGGTGAGGAGGCATGATGCGGCTGACTGGGTTATGCCTGTCATGTCCCCTGTTGGTCTCTGGAAGGTACCCATGGTGAGCAGGCACATGACAGCTGTCACTTTGGTCTCCACTGACAGAGCATGGCTCCGTCATATGGGTGCCTGCATCATCACTGCACAGCTCACAGAGCCACCTCAGGATCACCCAGTTCAGGTGGTACTGGCCCACGATCTCAGTATCAGTGTACAGCTTCGAAGCTGGTGCGGCTTGGACTGCCTGTTGGGGGCATACCACCAAAGGGCATTTCCGCGGCCGTGCCCTGCTGCTGCCTGCCTTCTCACCCCTCATAACTGCCTCCATCTGGATGGTGCTACTGGCCATGTCCCTGGTTGTGTTACCCCATCACAGCTGTTTCTGTGTTCCCCGCTGTCCTTGTTGCTACTCCCCGGCACCGAACACCTCCTGTAGTGGCTTCAGTGCTGTGTGGCACTTCCCTTTGACCTGCACTGTGGCACAGGCTCCCCACACCTTCCCTGTTCCTGGGGGTTCCAGGTGCTCTGGTCTGCTCCTGCCCTGTCCTGCTCCCAGTTTTTGTGTGCCTGTGTGGCTGCTTGCAGTTCACCAACATGTGGCTTCCCTGCAGCATTCTTGCACCTCTCTCTTGTTCCTTTTATTTTAGATCATTTCAGCTATTGAGCAACTTCCGCTTGCTCCCTATTGCACATGGCACATGTTGTTGAATATCGCACTGCGCCATTTATGCATGGTTCCTCCCCTTCAGTTGTGCATGCATTCATTACCATTGTGCTCTTGTGCATTGTGATTTGAGGGGCACATCTGCCTCCCGCTGAATATCAGAATGACGATTTTCAGATTTGTGTTGGTGCATCGCTGTTGCGCATGGAGCAACCCTTTGAATATCTGGGCCCTAATGTTCAAGTATTACAGGTTTTCCAGATACCCCGACTATGGTGAGAAGTTCTCAGATCGAACAACAACCTTGTAAAATCTTAGGAATATATTTTGAGGTCAGGATAATGCAACTAATAGTTGGAAATTGGCTTTACAAGAAGGTAATTCAAAATAACTAATTAGAATCAAAATAAACTTTCAAAAGAAAGAGTTTATTTAATTAAAACTTATTTACAGTAATACCTGTTTTTTATTTTTAAGTAAAACATTTTTATACCTAAAAGCTTGGAGACTTTTTTTACGGTGTATGGGGAAGTAGATTAAATCCAATCAAGCGTAATATTTTGTATTTAGAGATTAAAGCAGGGGATTTGGAAATTATTAATCCGATTCCTTTTTTCTTTTGATTTTTATACTCAAACTTGATACCAGTAGTTAAAGATAATTATAACATTTGGGGTTCTTTAATTAATACATACAGGAGTAATGCAAGAATGGAAAAGTGCAAAATTTATGCATAAAAATAAAAGGTGTCCATGTTTAGTGGATAGATGGAGTGAGATTTTTGATAAAATGAAAAGTTGAACATTAGTTGGATGCAATTAAGAGTATTTCTAGAAAGGAATTGTATAAAATACTTTAATGCAATTTTTCCAAGAAACCCCCTTTGCAAAACTTTCCAAAGTGGTATGTTCGGAGATATCCAAGTATATCATCAACCCTCATATTCCGCTGCATATGTGGGACATTGCATGGTTGGGAGTCCATGGGAGAATAAATGTACATAGCAATCAGAAACACAAATCTGTACAAGATCGCTATTGCCCGAGAGAGAAGTGTATATTAATTCTTGAGACTATGGATCATTTATATTTCAATTGTTAATATGCTATGGAATTCTGGGATATTGTAAAGCATCGTTGGAACAGTTGCTTGTCAATTCCTCCTTCATTTGAGAATTTATATTATGGTTCCTTTGATATGGATTTGTCTCAAGGCACTTATAACACCCTGCAAGTTATTCATACTTTTTTTCTTTATTGGATATGGATTAGTAGATGCAGATTATTATTGCAACAGCAAGAAATTCAGCCAATTCATTTATTCTATATACTGGAAACTGAGATAGGTAGATTTAAATCCTTTGAGAAATCTAGGTTTCCATATGATTATCGGGAGAATTTATGGCACTCTTTTGATTGTATAAATTAAATTGTATGAATAGTAGAGTGAGATATGACTGCTAAATAAATCTCCTTTTGTAGTGGATGTTAGGAAAGTATGGGAAGCTATTTTATGTTTCACTTTTATAAAAAAAACTGGTGTGTTTCAAAAAAACGAAGGAAACAAGGGGGGTTACTAATTATTGTTTTTTATGCTGCATAATTCTTTTGCATTGGAACACTTTTTCAAGGATATAATTTCTTTCTATTTGAGATTATTATGTATTTGTTTGGCACTTATGGTTTTTCTTCTTTTTCTTTTATGTTTGTACACATGTTTTCAAGATTTGAAGTAATATCTTAAGTTTTTTTATGATTTATTGTTGACCATTTGTATGAAGTAAAATTGTATTGTTAATAAGATGTTTGTGATATGAATGAAAAAAAAATTCCTCTACTCTTTTAGTGGGAGGGGGTATTTATACATAGTTATTTTCGCAATTATCTAATCATGTATGACTGTAATACTTTTTTGCTTTTGTTTTATTATATGATTTGTATATTATGTGTGTGACTTAACACTGTTTGTATTATTTTGTTTTTTTGATGTTATAATAATAAAAATTCCCCTACTCTTTTCGATACGTGCCATGGGATCTTTAACATCCACCTGTACTACCACCAATCCAGGCAGATGGGACCTCGGTTTAATGTCTTATCCGAAAGACGGCACTTCAGAAGTGCAGCTTCCCTCTCATGCTGCACTACAGTGTCAGTACTGGGATATTAACCCAAGTGCCAGGTGTGGGAAATGAACCCACAGCCCTCTGATCTCCCGGCCTCAGAGGCGAGTGTGCTACCTACCGAGCTACTGACACTGACATTTAATGACCTCCCACCTCTGATTAGTGTCCATATCTGGATTTATCCTGGCCAGATACCCCTGTACTATTTCCCTCATCCTCCTGAAGTTGGCCCTTCTGAAGTCTAACACCCTTGTTCCCGGTCCCACTCCCGCCTTCCCCATGTTTAATCTGAACCACACAGAGTGTTGGTCACTCCCTGCCAGTGGCTCCTCCACCATCACCCCCTTCACAAATTCCCCATTTGCCAGTACTAGGTCAAGGGTATTCCCTAACCTGGTTGGCTCATTGATCATCTGCAACAAGAAGCTGTCCTGAAAGGTATCCAGAAGTAAGCTTGATTTGAAAAATGCTCCTATGATTATTAATTTGAGAGTAAACAGGGTCCAGGTTGGTGGAAACAAATACAGGTAGGAGACTTGAGCAGATGTGCATCAAGCCATTTTTTGAAGAGTGATAGGGAAGGGCAAGAGAGGAGATGAGGAGGTAATGCATTCCAGGCAGCAGTGACAGAGTAGGCAAAAGCTTGCCTCCCAGCAAGACAGTGGGGATTCAGGGTTTACTAGAACAGGTAATGTGGATGACCTGAGTGGATGAACAATTTCTTTATGATAGACAGTTCCTCTTCGACAAGGTGGATTGAAAAGATTGACTAGCTTATATACAAGCATAATGCTGAGGTACTGTAGTCTTGAGTCATAATTTGGCCAATGTAAGGAAGTCATGATGTCACAGTGGTGTTTTTTAGGTTCAGCCCCTAATGCAAAGTGCCCAGTCCTATAATAGAGTTGTCTGAGCTGGGCAATGGATGAAGGCTGAGCAGAGAGAAGTAGAGGTGCACCATAGAAAACTATAGGGAGGAGGGATGTGGAAGCAATTTTCTGGCTGGTGGTGGTGGTTAAAAGGGGATGGAGATGATATAACAGACCTAACTTCTGGTTGATAGTTTTAGTTAGCAAGGAGACGTGGGTCTCTAAAGAGAAAACTGAGTCAAGGTGCAGGCCTAGGTATTTAATTCTATGGACTACTTCAATGAAATCCCCAGAAAGTGAGCAGATTTTATAGGGGTGTTGTGAAGAGGCTTTAGAGGTTTTAGAGGACGGATTGTGGAATACATTGCTTTTGCTTTTGGGGAATTAAGAATTAGATGGTTATCTGAGAACCATAATTCAAGTGTATTGAAATCTGTATTAGGACTCTGATTAAACCAGTCCATGTTATTGGAGGAATGGTATAGAATGGCATCATCAGCTTTAAAGTTGCACTGATACACTGTCACAGAAGCTCATTAATGAAGAGTAAGAAAAGTAATGGACCTAGGATCGATCCTTGGGTACACCTTGAGTTATGGGCCTGAGAGAAGACAATGTTCCAGATCACTTCACACTTTGAGATCTCCCAATGAGATAACCTTTAGCCAGGTCAGTGCTAAGCTGTCGAGACCCAGGAGGTGAAGCTGTTTTAGTAGGAGGTGGTGGCTGACAAGTTCAAAGGCCTTTGTCAGGTCAACAAACACAGCTCCTGTAACAAGTCCATGGTCACTTGCATTGAGAATATCAGCAGAGACCTTTACAAGGGCAGTAGTCATACTATGTTCTTGCTAAAGCCATGCTGGCAGTCAGTGAGTAGGTGGTGTGTCTCCAAATAGGACTGTAATTGGTTATAAAGTATCCTCTCTTGGATTTTGGCCTGGGGCAGTGAATCAAAATAGGTCTGTAGGTTTTGACAGTGAGGGAGCCACCCTTGTGGAGGGGGACTACCACTGCAATTTTACATTTGCTCGGAACAGATCCAGAAAGGAAGGACCTATTAATTAGTTTACAGATAGGCGCAGCATGTGCGGGTGCCCCTAATTTAGGAAACTTTGGTTCAATGGTATCATGACAAGGGGAGCGCTCTTCTTTGAGTTTTAATAATAGTTTGAGAACTTCCTTTTTGGTTGTGGTTTTTTAGTGGAAAGTGGGGAGCAAGCCTAGACTAGTATGGGGATGTGTGGGGATGGAGAAGTCAGGGACTGGTGAGAGATGTGAAGTGTGCCTATCGGAGGTCTGTGAAAAATTGATTTATTCCCTCAGCAATGGAAGGGGGGTCTTGTAGGAGGTTGCCATCTGAAAGACTGGAACTAGGACACTGTGCTGATTCACCCTAGATTAATGAATTAATCTGCTTCCAAAATTCCTTAGGCTTGCTAAGGTTTTCTTTGGCGTGAGTGGTAGTAGGCTCTTTTGGCTCCCTGGAACTTGGTTTTGCAAGTGTTTCTCAACTGCTGATAGGTAAACTAGTCAGAATGCAGGTTACTAATCTTGAAGGATTTCCATGCAGCATCTTGACTCTTTATGAGGGACCTTATTTCCTTGGAAAGCCAAGGAAATCTGATGCCTTTGGACCTGCGTTTGGTAAAGGGTGTGTGCCTGTTGATAATGTTGGTAAGGGTCAAAATAAAATAGTCTAGGGCCTGATCGATAGTAGGCAGGTTAGTGAGTGGGCCCCAATCAGCATTATTGACTGAGGTCAGAAACTCGTTTATGTTAAAAAGTGTCATATTTCTGGACTCCACAGTTTCGGAAGGGGGTGCTTCGAAATTGTTGTGCCATACACAATAGACAGTAGAGTGGTCACTGATGCAGTCGGGGAGTACACTGGCTGATTTGATCCTATGGGTGCAGTTGGACACTATCCAGTCTAAGAGAGCTGACATGCCAGTCATGGCATTTAGTCGGGTGGGGTCATTTATGTGTTGTCTGAATTTATTGACTGATAGCACTGAATGAGCCTTGTTTTTATTAGGGGAGAGACAGTCATTATTAAAGTCCCCACAAAGCAGTATATCATGTGAGAGAAGATCAGATAGAGATGACATGGAGGAGGTAACATATTGGTGGCATCTATAGAAGGGAGATAAATACAACCATTAAGTTTTTGACATTGCCAAGTGTTAGGAATATAAATAACGATTCTATAGAAGGAAGACTTTCGGGCGGAGAGGTGATTTCTGAGGCAGATGGGCTAGATTTTACATGAAGTAGAACACCACCTCCCTTTTTACCTGTACTATCTTTCTTGCAGCAAGAGTAACCTTGGAGGTTCACCTCATGTTTGTGAATGCCAGGCTTTAACCAAGTCCCTGTTATCCCAAGAATATCAGGGTTATACTGACCTGTCCAGAATTGTATCTCAGCCACTTTGGGTTGGTGGCATTGTGCATTTAAGTGGTCAATTTTGATGCCTTTGGAACTAGGCCAGATATGTATGGATGGTAATGCAGGCATGAATAATGGACTGAAGGGATCAGGATTAAGTTCAATATCACCAGCGCGTTTAAGGAGCAGTAACAAGTGTAGGAAGGTTGCTAACTTAATTGGGGATGGGCCAACAGAACCATGAACAATCCTGCTTGTAGCGTGAAAGGAACCCCGTGTGCCATACCCTAAGTAGAATGCATCCCTTTTGCAGATATAATGTAGGTAATTAGGGGGATGTGCAGTGTCAAGGAAATGAGCCCTGGTGGGGAGCAATACAGGACAGGAACATGGGTACTTTAGACGGTGCACAATGACAGTGTCTACTAGAGAGAATGTTAGAACATAAAGGAGAATAAGAGCAGCTCCTGGATTTGCCATGTTGTATACAAGGGATAGGCATTGTTACTATTGTTATAATATCATGATTGAGCTCTGATTTGATTTGCCATGCTGTATACAAGGGATAGGCGTTGTGACTATTGTTACAATATCATGATTGAGCTCTGACTTGGGGACAACCAGGCTCAGAGTAGACGAAGACGTGATTTTGGAGCTGGCGGAGGAGTGAGGAGATGAGAGAAGCCATCTAAACACTGCAATAGGTGCAAAGTGATGAGAGGGCAGTGGGGTGGGGTGGGCTTAACTTAAACAAATATTAGCATGGCAAAGGGTTCATAACCTATCTGATATAGTAGGACATGAAAAAATGATTCAAGCAAAACAAGCAAATTTCTACCATTGGCTGCACTTTGGCATCAACAGTGAAGTACTCACCAGTTGTATTTTATATTGAACAAAAAAATGGGAACTGTTACAGTTCAACGGGGAACTATAGGCAGCGAAATATAAAAACAAAAAGCCTGATACATCCCTGTTCTGTTTCATCCAAACTAAGAATACAATATGGTGTTGGGCAAGATGCCCTATCAGAATGACTTCATAGAAGTTAGACTTGTGTGATCTCTGTCTTCTGTCTTGCCTTTGCTCCAAAGCAGTGGATTAGCAGTGAGCTACTTATTACAGGTGCAAGGGACTGCATCATTTTACAAAGCCTCCCAGCAGAGAAGTCATGGGGCTCGATTTTCAGTTGGCTCTTAAATTGGTTCAAGAAGCACCTGTCTATGGCTGGGCAAACTCCAGGTGTGTCAGGGACCTTGCACCCTATTCCAGAAACCTGTGTGTCCCTGTACCACAGTCTTGAGAGTTGCCACAGCTGCAGGGTTGTGCCACAAATTTGATTAACCAAAGTGGTTTCACAGAGTGTCCTGTCAAGCACCCCCTTCCCCACCAAGTGCAACCCTAGAGGAGCTGAGAAGGTCGGGGGGTAATATGTATAAAAGGTGGGGACCAGGGCCAGAATGAGCAGTAAGGGTACCATACCGGGTGACAGGGGCATGTTGGCAGTGTGAGGGTTCTGAGATGGCACCCAGCAGAGGTGCTATGTTCTGTGTGAAAGAGCAGATCAGCCTGGGTAGAGGGGGTGGCATGGGCAGACTATGACCCAGAATTCTGGTGGCAACAGCCCTGGCTCCTGCCCCAGAGGAGCCACAGTACCCAGCAGTGTAGTCAGGCATCAGCTTGCTGCCACATGGGAGGGCTGTGCACCAGGGGAATGTCACGGTGCCTGGGGAAAGTTTCCTGTCTGCCAACTGCACCCCAGACCTGCAGCCACTCACCACACACATATAGGGGCTGTGGCTCCTTTGGGGCAGGTGTCAGGGCTGTTTTCACCTAGGGTTCAGGTCATGGTGTTCATATGTCAAACCCCTTCTACATGGGCCAATCAGCTCTGTCCCATGGAGCATGGCACCTCCATTGGGTGCTGCCTCAGAACCCTCACACTATCACCGTGTCCCCATCACCCCCTATGACACCTCCACTGCTCACTCTGCCTCCCAGTCCCATCCTTTCAGGCTCCCCTAACTCACCAACCCCCTAAGGCAATTGAGCAGGGCCCTTAGACCAGCTCCTGGCTGGTTTATACTCAGACCCCTCTTATGACCACAGCGGGGATTCTAAAATCCTAACTAAGGGGATAGTGCAGCCCCACTGTGGTGCAAGCCCCTTTGGGACCTGGTGAAATGGCACTTCTGCTACAAGGATGGCATAGGGTGCTTTGGCACAATGCATCCTGATTTTGACATGGTCTGCATACAAATATTGGGATTTTACAAACTTCAACACAAGGTGCCACTTGTGTCAAATCCCTTTGGCACAGGCACATTGTGCCAAATGTCTTGCTTTTAAAATCAACCCCATGATCTCAAGCCAGCTGTAAAGAAGGGTTGTGGGGGGCCACTGTACCATCAACCAAAAAATACCACCACAGTAGTTGAGTTGTTATAACATAGTTCAGTATGTAATGCATGAGGTCATGATATCCACCATTCTGAGTGTGTTCTGTGTATATACCATGGGCAGGATTTTCCAAAGGGGTGCAGAGCTTGTATTCAGCCCTGCGCCATGGGACTCTGAATTCCGTAGTTATAAGCCCCTTTGCTGCAACTGCACCCATTTCCATTCTCAGGTGCAATTGCAGCAGTTTCCATGTTTTATGACTGGCACCAATGCTCCACAGCAAGCACCGGTATGTAGACTGTAATGCATGCTAGACCATAAAACTGTGGTCTAAGGAGTGGTGATTAGTGCAAGGGTTGGAAACTCCAGATCACCGGCAGGGGAATGCGGCAAGCCCTGTGCATCATATGCTGCGATGCACCAGGGGCTTGTGGCATTCCCGAAGGTTTGAAAATCCAGCCCCATGTGTCTAGAAGCAAAATGAAAAAAATATGATGCCAGGACACAACACTTCAAATTGCAGCAAATGGTGAGCTCTCCAGGGGCCCAGTCGTAATCCAAGTATAATTCACAAATGAGCTGCCAAATCTATTTTCATAACTAGTCTTTTATTTTATAAAAATGTAGTGGATACCAAAACAGCAAAAGGAAGCATGTACCTCTTATCATAGCTTGTAGGCAGTCAAGCAGCTGTAGCGCAATGCAAAAGGCTGTAGTACGTGGTCAGGTGTTTTGCTCAGGTGTGCACAGGTAGGCACCGATGCTGTGGCGCACCTAACAAAGAAACTTTTGGCACTGACTGCTTCTTTTTGAAGTTCTGTTTTTTTTAATTGACAGAGTGTCAGGATTTGAAGTGGGTCCCTATGGGTAATGTTTCTCATCCACTAGATGCATTTTGTGGAGCACTCCAGGCTAATATTGTCAGCCGTTCTTTGTAGTTTTTTTTTTTTTTTTTAAGCGGGGAGCATTTTTCCTCATCACCAGAATGTAATTTTTTTGGAGGGAGCAGCTTCCGGTTGTTCCCGTCTCTTCAGCATTGCAAATCTGCTCCTGATAGTGATGCCCTTGTCATTAATTCCTTCATTTTTTTTCTGAAAGGTTAGATCCATTCAAAGCTGGCAGAAAGACTCTTACCAGCTACTGACAGCTGGCATATGTCATGCCTATGTTTGAAATTATCTAACTAGCCCTCACTCACAGAAAATGAAGTGGCAAGCCTGAGCTGTCTGTAGAAATGACAAGCTTTCTCTTTTAGTAGTGTGCCTGATATGGAAGTGCAATTCTGATGGTTCTGAATGAACCAAATATGCACAGCTTTATCCAGATTTTCATTCCTGCAAGTGCGCATTGTTTTGTTTTATATGTTTTTGCATGTAATCCACTGTCCACAGAGGCTGCAAAGTCACAAAGTTTATCTTTGGCTTTTCTTACCATTTCACACTTGTGTTTCCAACACCAAAATGCCTGGCAGCTTCAACACCCTTGTCACCAGCTTCAAGTGCCATTATTGTTGCTAGGCAGGTAAAGGACTTTTTCTCAACTCTTGACTTACAGTAATGTGTTGTCCCATGACTACAGTACTGTCCTACATCCACATTAATAGTCCACTAAGTACCTTTAGCAGCAGGTGTGAGAATTTTCAGTAAAGCCGTGAACTGTAACTGTTAACAACTATTTGCTGAGAAGGCAACAAGAATTACAATGCCAATCGTGCTGCTGTCAATATCTTGGCTTTAGTTTGTGAAACCCGAGAAACAACTGTCTGATAACTCAGAGTTTCAGATTTGAGGGCTTTGGATAATCAGGGTTTTATTGTATTATTTTGAATCCTTTCAGACTCTCATGAATTTTTTAAATGCACTGACTGGTAAGCCTGGGCCCCAAAGTGATGCTTTCTTGGGGGTCTCTATAGTGGATGAATACTGAAGTTCCTTCTTCTCATGGCAAGGGCACTTCATTTCCCACCATGTTATTGTGTTTTATCGTTCTGCAATAATACATTTTATATGGTATTTATTTACTTTTGAAGTAAGTGCTCATTTTGTGAATGGATCAGTTATAATCATTATTTTATGTACTTGTTATATTTGAGGTAGTGGTTGTGCCAAATCATTTCATAGAGCAATGTTCAGACTCTTTGAAATACGATCAGCTCAGGGCACAATCACTAACAAATTATGGATATTAATAAGTACATTAGTACAATTTGATTGTGGTGTGGAAGTTGTAGTTATCTTTTTCTCCCACATTTTGATGTCAGCTAGTGTGTTTCTTTGTATGTTACCGAGATTCACTAATGATTATGTATGTTACAGAATGCATGATCATTCTTCCACTGATCTAAAACTGAGAGGAGATCATTAAAAGTATTTTACACTTCATTCCCAGGGTATGTTTGGAAACAGTTCAGTAAAGTTGCACCTTTGCTTTTGTCTCCAACACCTTCAGGGTGATGATCCCATAAATCAAAGGTGTTTTGCTTTAGGTTTGCAGTGTTACTAAACACATTATTAAGATGTAGTAGGGCACTACCAGGGGCACATTTCTTGTAAAAGGGAACACCTTTGAGGTGATTACACAGACCACCCACCTATTGTGCCTATCCACCCATTTCCTGTGGACTTATAGATCCTGGGGCTTGGGGAAAACACCCCAAGCTTATCTTCCAGCTCCAGACAGCTGATTACAATAATTAACCGGTTTTCTTGCCTATTGGCTTAGTTTTTTTGACAGACAGATCTTGCATAGAATTGTACTTCTGAGCATCCCCCACAGCCACATTTACTGATCTGTTATTTATCTCATTGCTTATCTCACTGCTGTCCTCACAGGTGTAGGTGCCTAAAGAATGGCAAACTCATTTTGATTTACTGCCTGTCCAGAAGCAGGTTAATCTTTCTCCATCTTGACAAAGGGCTTGATGAGCTCAGAGTGTTTGCTTTTGGGCTTTATCTGCCCACTGATCTTCATCTTGGGGCTGCCAATGGTGTTAAAATGCAAGATGAGCCAGAAAACAGTAAACAGCTCAGTGCCATCAAAGTTAGGGTGATAGGTAATGGAGACCCCCAGGGCTAGGTGCAGCAGGTTGGGGATTTACTCCACAGGGGTCCCAATCCATCTCGAGTCCCAGGAGCACATAAACCTCCTGAAACTTAGAACAGTGTTTCAAACACCAGTCCTTTGTACAAATAGATCTGGATTGATATAACATTTTGATTATTAAAATTATCCTTTCAAAATAGAAAAATACAAATAATATATATAAGGAGTGAAAGGGATTGAGGGGAGTACGAGCTGATGGCCAGAAGGGCCACTAGGGTGGTGAGGGCGGCTAAGGCAAGGAAGAAGCAGAACCTGGCCAGGGAAATTAGGAGAGGGAACAAGGGGTTCTTTAGATACATTGGGGAGAAATGAAGGGTGAAGGGGCAGATGAGCAGGATTAAAACAGGGGAAGGATGGGCACAAGACCTGGAAGAGCAGGCTGAGGTACTAAATGAGTACTTCGCCTCAGTTTTCACCAAGAAAAATGGGGGGCTGCATCATACATGGGAGGAGACGGTGTAACTGAGGGGGGGGACCCTTACCAATTGGCGGGTCTGGGGAAAGGGGGGGCCATCACTGGCAGGAGGGGGAAAGGCAAAGCAGGGGTAAGAGGTAGCGAGGTGGAAATCATGGCAGAGAGAGAGTGAGAGAAGCCCTCAGGTCCCTAAAGAAGGAGAAAGCACTGGGGGTGGATAAATTACATCCCAGAGTGCTGAAGAAAATGGCGGATGTCCTGGTGAAACCACTAGCTGAGCTTTCAGCATCTCTCTGAGGACAGGGTGGGTGCCTCAGGACTGGAAGGTGGCGCATTTAGTGCCTATCCACAAGTCTGACATCTGTGGTGGGCAAGATGATGGAGGGCATTGTCAAGGAGAGGCTGGAGGGACCTGGAAAAGTCAGGGGTGCCTGGACGATAGACAGCATGGATTCGCCACGGGAAATCATTTCAGACAAACCTTGTGGAGTTCTATGACTGGGTGATGAGTGCCTTGGACCTGGGTAGACCGTGGACGTCCTCTATCTTGACTTCAGCAGGGCGTTTGACTCTGTCCCTCACAGGGGCCTGTTGGATAAGCTGGGAGAAATGGGGGTGGGGATCCAGATGATCAGATGGATAGGCAACTGGCTCCAGGACTGGACCCAGAGGGTCGCGGTTGGTGGGATAGTCTCATCCCCAAGGAGGGTCATTAGTGGGGTCCCTCAAGAATCGGTCCTTGGGCCCCTCCTGTTCAACGCCTATGTCTCTGACATAAGGAAGGGTATCAGGAGTGAGATGAGTCTCTTTGCAGATGACTCAAAACTGGGGGCATTGGTGGTTGGGTAGGAGGGGAGGGTGGTTCTACAGGGGGACCTGGAGGCTCTGGAAAGGTGGTCTAGAAAGTGGAAGCTGAGGTTCAATGCAAGGAAATGCAAGGTACTGCATCTGGGAGCCAGAAACCCAGGCCAAGTGTACACTCTGGGGGGGAAATGCAACAAGTCTCAATGGCTGAGAGGGACCTGGGGGTGGTGGTGGTGGATGTCAAGATGAACAACTCTGAGACTTGTAGGAGGGCAGCGGCCAAGGCCAACAGGATGCTGGGATGCATCGCTAGGGGGATCACCTCCAGAAGGAGGGAAGTGATACTCCCTCTGTATAACTGCTTGGTGAGGCCACACCTCGAGTACTGCATGCAGTTTTGGAGGCCACACTTAAAGAGGGACTGGAGTGGAGAGGGTCCAGAGGAGGGCAACCAAAATGATATGGGGCTTGGGGGACAGGACATATGGGGAGAGGCTCGAAGAGCTAAATATGTACACATTGGAAGAGAGTCGAGACCGGGGGGACATGATAGAGGTCTCAGTAAATGAAGGGGTAAATAGGGAGGAGCAGTCAGGGTACTCTGAAGGAAGGAGGGGGGAAACTAGAGAGCATGGGTGGAAGCTGGAGGGGGAGATTCAAGGGAGAAAATGGAGGAGGTGCTACTTCACTGAGAGGTGGTGGAGCCACGGAATGCATTGCCCTGGGGCTGGTGGAGGCAGAGATGGTGGAGGGGTTCAAGAGCACGTGGGACAGGAACAGAGGAAGGGTTCTGGAAGAAAAGTCAGGTGCAGTAGAATATCTGGGACTGGGAAGGAGAAGCCAGAGAGGGTGAGGGCAGCAAGGTCAGCTCCCAGGGTGGGCTGACCAAACGAGCAGACTAAGAAAGACCATTGGGCCTATTCTGCAGGCATTTTAGTATGTTAGATATTAGTATAAGACTGAATTAAATGTATTTTACACTAATTTAAGAATTCTTTATCTTGTTTTGTTTTTAATGTTCAAAGAAATTTGTCCTCCTTATTTTATTCACCATGCTGTTTCCTATATCTTTCAAAATCAGCAGTACACTAGCTTTCAAAACAAACTTCAGGGTTATTTTTATTTTGGATAATACCCCTGCCAGTTGCTTAAAATAAGATAAAAGTATTATCTCAGCACAAACTAGATCCCCTCTGTTAGTAGATGGAATGTTCTAATAACTACAGTACTTATAAATAACTCAGCTGGTAAGCAGAGCTTCCTGTCCTGACTGTATGATTCAGCTGACATCTTGATTCGGATGGGTGTGCTAAGTTAGTTAACAATACTGATCATATGATTCAGGAGCTCACCTGTGTGTGTGTAGACAGCTTTTTCTTTCCCTGAATGGATAACCTCATAAACTGATTTTATCAATATTTTGTCATTTTCTGTATGCCTCAGTTACTGATATCTAACAGGATTTTGCATAACAGTGGTGCTAAACAAAATCATAATAGTGAAATTTCAGCTCGATATCATTACCTAATGCACTTATACACCTGTTAAACTTTAATATTTTAAAATGAATTAAAATATTATACACCCAGTCACTTAGAAAACCCTTCTAGACCAAACTACGTGTCCACACAAAGTTGCACAATATATATTTGTTCTAGAGAAAGGCAGAAGAAACCCAGCAACTTAAAATTACAGACACTGCCGATAGAATCAAGTACATTGGAACTGTTCTGCACATGCAGTGCGTTAGCTCTGTGACCCAATTTCCTTAATGACTAGCAACTAGAGATGGGCGAAGTGGCTCCAATATGCTCTGCAAAGTGAATCATGAAGTGAAAGTGGATTCGCAGAGTGCACCGCAACACGAAGCAAAGTACTTTGTGTTATAATGGGTAACGTGAAGTCCATTGAAAACAATGACTTCGCGTTACTCCGCCTTTCCAAACCACTACTCCACCAATTCTTTAGGTGAAGTACATTGAAAGCAATATACTTCACCTCACTTCGCCTTGTTTTTAAGCTCCAAAGGCGAATTTTGCAGTGATTCATGGGATTGCAGGTCACATGGGCTCTAGATTGTTCTGCACAGCCTCAGTTCGGGGTAGTGTGTGTAGAAAGCTGTAGGAGACAGTCTGCTTTGAGAGCTCTCTGTGATTCAAACCTTCTAAAAGATATTAAAAAAGTATTTTTATGTAATTTTGTTTGCTGAAACTTTAGTTCATAGATTGCAGGAAACCCTCCTGTGCTCATATCATCGAGCGTTTATTGTTTCTGTATGGATTTTGAATGTTAATGTATGACATTCGGTCTGTGTACTGAGAGACAGTGGAAGTGTGCTTTGGGGGAGGGGCGTATCTGTGGTGTAAGTAGATAACTTGGAGAAAAAGACAGTTCTTTCTGTTTTGGTGATATTTTTTTGTATAACTGTGTTAATGTACACACGGTAATAGTTTCAGTTAATTCTTGCCTTTTTGCTGATTGTTGTGGCAGTGCATAATTTTAGTTTGTTTAAAATACGTGGTTATATTTCTGAAGTTTTCAATTTGCTACGCATTGCTTAGTGTGTGCGTGAGTATGTGTGTGATGCATGTCATCAAATCAGACACCTTTTATTGTGCCACATAGTAATTTCAGCAATGTGAACCTGCTATCCACTGCAGCTGTGTGATTTTTGTACTTCTTTGTGGTATCTTTACTGGTACTAGTACTAGTGACTGTTACTGCAGCAGTACAGTACACTGCCCCCCCCCCGCGGCCCTCCCCAACCGGCGAAGGTATTCTTTTCCAGATTTAAATTTCTGATGGTGAGCACTGGTTAGGTGTTGTGTCTTTGCATCTGTATCTCTTCAGTGTGCAGCGCAATCTTAATCTGTCTGTGCATTTGCATCTCTTTCGGGCCCAGTCTCCATTTGTAACTTAAGTCACAGTTGTTTCTTTGGCTTGCCTTCAGAGTACTGGACTGGTGTGGTACATAATTCTGCACGAACATTGTATCATTAATATGTGTTGTTAAGTCAGGACCATCATCACGAGTCGCTCATGATACAAAACACATTCTTCTTCATCATGGTCACAAATGCAGTTACAAATCACGATTCATGATCACATCACGAATCACAACATTAATTTTTACTAGTTACTTGATGTATTGTAAGCCTGTTTTGTAGTATCTCTCCAGGCTTCACCACTCTGCCGTTGTACTCATTAATGAGCATTTTTAAGTCAGGGAGTTTTGTGCTACAGCTCATCGGGGAAGTACAGCCGTAGGCATTCAATGCTCCCAATGTAGTTCCATACTGGTTATCTCACACCGTCAACACTGAATCACGTTCTTCATCATCATGGTCACAAATGCAGTCACAAATCACGATTCATGATCATGGCATGAATCACAACATTAATTTTCATGTTTTGCTTGCACACTTGTGCAAGAAGCATAGTGCCATCATCCAAGTTTTTGTAGGTGTGGCATCCTGTCTTCTAATGCAGTCAGTGTGTTTGCAGGCACAGCCACAGTTCACCAATGAATGCTGCAGCTGTCTATGACAGCAGTTTAAAATGCAGTGGCGTACAGTTGAAAGGGAGAGCTCAGTGAGCAGTGAGAAGATACTGTGTGTGCATGCGCTCCCCCCCACACACACTGTATGGCCAATGGGACGCTTAATCCCTTCGGCTCTGCTGCGCTTCCCCAACAGAGTTCCAGGTGCCATGCTGGGAGCCCACCCCAGCATGGCAACAGTCCATATGGCCGACAGAGGTGCCCAATCCCCCATCGCTCCAATGCCCTCCCCAGCAGACAACTGGTGCCACACTGGGAGCCCACCAGCATAGCAACAGTCCATATGGCTGACGGGGTGCCCAATCCTCTGTCAGCTCCACTGACCCCAAACAGCCTTCCAGCTGCCACGCTGGGAGCCCACCCCAGCGTGGAACAAGTCCCGTGTCATCCAAGAAAAAAAAAAACCTGCAAGAAAAACCTTCCTCGCTGGCTGTCCTGACCCCCCACCCACGCCCACCTTCTGCGCACCCTATCTCCCCACACCCCCACCTCACCCCATACTTACACTGAGTTTAGTGACGATCTTTCTTCGTGACTGGAATACGCCTGTAATTTTCAAAGCCGACCGCAAGCTTTGAGGAAATGGCGGTAAGCTGTATAATGGAATAAATAGGGTTTTTTCAACTTTGATGCATATCTCAGGCATTTTCTGGAATTTTTCCACCAAATTTTCAACATGGGGTTTTTGGGACCCCACCTCATGAATTCTGTCACTGTCATTTTGTTAATCAGCCCCGAAAGGTGATTTCGCGGTCACTGTGCAGAACCACCTTCTGGGACTGATTTATGAAAAGACTGTCACAGTTCATGAGGTAGGCCCCCAAAAACCCTATGTTGAAAATTTGGTGAAAAAATTCCCCAAAATGATTGTTTTATGAGCATGCGTTGCACTGTTCCTACGCACGTTTGTAAGTTCATGAATTTTCAATATTTTCACTCCAGATTTTCAACATTGCCATTTTACAACACCTCCTTATGAGCAGTACAGCTGCCATGTTTCACATCTCATCCAAAATGTGTTTCCGCACAAGTAGCACACAATGGCATAGTCAGTGTGTGAAATCAATGTTCAGGACAGATTAAGAAAATGACAGTGACACTGTTCATGAGCAGAGGTGTTAAAATAGCTATATAATAACTGGCTTCCCCTTTTTCCCATAGGGAAACCGTGGCATAATTTGCCATTATAAAGGAGTGTTTATAACGGCAAACACGCGCACAGTATCCCTTGTTGTGCTCATGCTCACACAGCAGCATGACCATTCGAGACTGCTCACCGCTTCTGTGTCACCAAAACAGGACTGCCAGAAGAACTCAGCGGTATGTCCTTTTCTGTTATATTTTCCCCAGTGAAAACATTCAAAGACCTGCACAAAGGAAACAAAAGTTTTAAAAAAAGGCAAATCTCGGCACCGGACGAAAACGCAACCGAACTTAGGATACATTGGCAGCTCTTTATTTTATATAATTGCTAAAGTGAAAAAAAGGAAACCCAGCAATTATATAAAATAAAACATGGGTCTGGGTGTGTGTAAACTTGAATTTACACACATCCTCTGGGTTAGATGCTTCATATAAACCCTCGAGCTTCGCTCTCCGGGTTTACGTAGCATCAAAACCACTGGGGTGTAGTAAATTCTTGTTACACACCCAGATCCGTACTTTATTCTCTATGTTAAAATTTGGTGAAAAATTCCCCAAAATGACTGTTTTACGAGCATGCATTGTGCTGTTCCTATGTACGCTCGTAAGTTCATGAATTTTCAATATTTTCACTTCAGATTTTCAGCATTGCCATTTTACCACACCTCCTTATGAGCAGTACAGCTGTCATTTTTCACATCTCACCCAAAATGTGTTTCCGCACATGTAGCACACAATGGCGCAGTCGGTGTGCAAAATCAATGTTTGGAACAAATTAAGAAAATCACAGTGACACTGTTCATGAGCCGAGGTGTTACAATGGCTATGTTAAAAATTTGATGAAAAAAGTCCATAAAATGACTGTGTTACGAGCGACCATTGCGCAGTTTCCACTCACCCTCGTAAGTTCATAGATTTCTAATACTTTCAGTCCAGATTTTCACCACTGTTATTTTTCCAGACTTCTTTATGAACAGTACAGCTGTCATTTTTCACACCATGGCTGAAATGTGTTTTTGCACTTCCGGTGCAGAAATGCGTGGTCGCTGTGGGAAATCACTGTTCAGGACAGATTAAGAAAATCACAGTGACACTGTTCATGTGTGGAAGTTCCAAAATGCCTGTGTTGACAATCTGCTGTAAAAAATTCCCAAACTAATTGCATTATGGGTGTGCGTTGCTCAGTTTCTACACACGCTCATGACTTCACCAGTTTTTTTAATATTTTCACTGCAGATTTTCAACATTGCCATTTTTTGCACCTCCCCAAGAACAGTACAGCTGTCATTTTTCACATCTTGTTCAAAATGTGTTTTCGCACCTGTGGTGCCAAATGACGAATTGCTGTGCAAAATCAGCTCGCTAACAAACTGATATTGCCACTGTTCATAAGGTGGGGTAACAAAACCCATGTTGAAAATTTGGAGTAAAATGCCAACAAACGCCTGAGGCATTAGGGTTTCCGACCATAACGCCCCACCCTGTAGAGATTGACAGGCATCAGGGGTGTGACTTGGGATTCTCACCTGTAATGCTCATACCATTCCACACCCTGCAGCCAGTGAGAGGCATCGAGGTGTGCCTTGGACTCTTCGGCCCTAAAGTTCACCCCATTCTCCCATACAGCACCCATTTCAGTGTATTTCCTGATGGAATGGGGTGAGCATAAGGGCCAAAGACCCCAAGGCACATTGTGACACTTGTCGGTGTCTGCAGGGTAGGGTGTGGTGAAATGGCATGGCCGTTATGCCTGACGACCCAAACACACACCCCAATGCCTGTCAGTCTGTGCAGGGTGGTGGTGGGGTTGGCTTAAGTTCAATACTTTACTGCCATTCCTATTAGGCAACTCTCTAACTCCTACACTACCAATGCTAATGCCAGCAAGCAAACATTTGGCATTGACAAATGCTTGTTTTACTAGTTACTTGGATGTATTGTAAGCCTGTTTTGTAATATTTCTGCAGGCTTCACCACCCCATCATTGTACTCATTAATAAGCGTTTTTAAGTCAGGGAGTTTTGTGCTACAGCTCATTGGGGTAGTACAGCCATAGGCATTCGCATTCCTTCCTGTACAGCATGTGAGTTACAGTACTGTAAGTAGTGGTGGGCGAAGTGGACCCAATTCGCTTCGTGAAGTGATTCACGAAGTAATGTGGATTCTGCGGAGTACTCCACAATGTGAATCAGAGTACTTCGCTTCATAATGAGGAACGCAAAGTCCATCGAAACCAATGACTTTACGTAATTCCGCCGTTCCCAAACCACTTCTCCACCAAATTTAAGGCAAGCTACATTGAAATCAATGTAATTTGCCTCACTTAGGCTTGTAATTGAGCTCCAAATGAAATTCTGCAGTGATTCATGGTATTGCAGGTCACATGGGCTCTAGATTGTTCTGCAGATCCTCAGTTCTGGCAAGCTCTGCAATTCAGAACCTCTAAAAGCTGTTTAAAATGCCTTTTTGAGTCATTTGTTTTGCTCAAAATTTAGTACATCGATTGTAGGAAACCCTTCTGGGCTCATATCATTGAGTGATTATTGTTGTGTGTGGATTTTGAATGTTAATTTAGAACAGTCAGTCTGTGTACTGTGAAGTGTGCTTTGGGAAGGGTGTATTTGTGGTGTAGGTACATTAACTGGGAGAAAAAGGCAGTCTTTCTGTTTTGGTTATAATTTTCTTGTATAACTGTGTTAATGTGGTTGTGGTGCAGCAGTGTATAATTTGTCTGTTTAAAAGATTTGGCTATATTACTAAAGGTTTTCAATTTGCTGCGCATTACTTGTAGCATGTGTGTGAGTGTGTATGCGATGCATGCCATTAAATCAGACACCTTTTATTGTGCCACAGAGTAATTGCAGCAGTGTGAACCTGCTATCCACTGCACCTGCATGAATTTTTTATACTGCTTTGTGGTATCTTTACTGGTAGTGGACTGCTACTGCCATGCACTCATCCCCCAACTGGCAAAATGTATTCCTTTCCAGATTTGGATTTGTGACTTGTGAGCACTGGTTAGGTGTTGTTGAGCCTTTTCATATGCATCTCTTGAGCGTGCAGTGCAGTCTTAATCTGTCTGTGCATTTGCAGTGCGCCATTAATTCTGGGATACTGCATTTCTTGTTATGCTCTCATTTCACTTCATCAGCACTGGGGAATTTTCTGGACACAAGACAGTAGCATTTCGCCAGCACTGGGGAATTTTCTGGACACAAGACAGTAGCATTTTTGGGATGCACATTAATTCTGGTGACTGTGTGTGACCACTGCGTGCATGACTGAGCACGCCATTAATTCTGGGAGACTGCATTTCTTGCTATACTCTCATTTCACTTCATCAGCACTGGGGAGTTTTCAGAACACAAGATAGTAGCACTTTGGGGATGCACATTCGTCCTGGTGACTGTGTGGGTGGGGTGCTGCCAATATTGTTGTCACTCTGCTTTACTTTGCATTTAAGGTGGCATGACAACACGAAGTAATAATAACAAGGTGAAGTGAGCCTTTCCAATGGGGCACTCCATGTGGTGAAGTGCCAACTTGAAAAGGCCACTTTCGCTCACTTGCCGAGGATTTTAAATTTGCTGCATCTCTACTAGCTACTGCCAAAACATGAATTTTCAAACTTAAATATCTGAAAACCTGCAAAATTCTCAAAAGTCAACCCCACCAGGAAATCTTTCCCTACTGACCTACATAACCACACAAAGTTTCACAGTTCTAAGATTTATACTTTTTACGGCTGCAGTAGGCAGAGTCTGCAGACGTTTTGCTTGTACAAAAGGAGTGATGTCAAGTTTTCTGTCGTTGAACTGACTGAAGGTGTAAATAGTCTCTTCCACCTTACTCTCCTCCAAGCAATGTTTTCCACCATCAAATAAATACACTTTCATGTTAGTCAATGGTTGCAGGCACTATTTTCTTTCTTAAATGGGTGGTACAAGAACTGGAACCTGAGTAGTGGGAGGCAGCATTAGTTGTTTTTGGGGTAAGATCCATCCCCACCTCCACCCTAAAGATCCACCCTCAACTTTTGTTTTTATTCATATGGGAGGGGTATGAGGTGGCTGTATCATGCTGTAACTAGACACACTAGTTTGGGACCTGAATCAAGCAACAGAACAAGTCTGTGCAGTGATCAAGTTGTGTAGCCCTGCATTTTATTAAGGACTAGGAGAACAGAAGATACTTGATGCCTTTATTAAGGACTAGGAGGACAGAAGATATTTAATGCCTCCAAATTTACTTAAAACCTTTAGAACAAATGATTATCAGAGCCACCTGGGGCCTCAGAAGGAGACAACAAATAAGGAGTGAAACTACAGCTCCCAAGGAAAACAGACACAGCATTCTAATTTACAGTAAGAGCCACAGGTTTTTCTTAAACATTTATACACTAAAAACATAAAGTTCAGCTTTTGGAATTAACAATGTTTGTTTGCTATATTCAATATATATATATATTTGTGGCACGGTAATGTCACTATAGTTAGGGTTGAATACCCCATTTAAGGTTAAATGGTGAAATTTTGCACCTTAATAACTTTGCCACCATATCACAGATTTGCCTGACATTTGGCAGGCTTGGAGCGGTAGCATAGATCTTGGGATCTGCCAAATTTTGTACCAGTCGTTTATACAGTTTCTGAGTTATTAAGCAACATTCTGTCACACATTTATGCTTTTTTGCACATTTTTTGCTTGTGCCTACAGGTCGCACAGTTTGCATGACTGGTCTGAAAACTTCAGAGAACATGCAGCGAGGCTCCCGATGTGCCTTTCAAAGATTTCATGAAAAAATATTAAGCGGTTCAAAAGTTATTCAAAAACAAGTTTCCCATTATAGTCATTGGGAAAAGTTAAAAAGTTGACAGTGTCGCAAATGGAGTTTTTAGTGTTGCAAATGACCCCTGTTTTGTCGTGAGTCAGCCATTTTTTCAGATACTGGTCACAGAAACGCTTGGCATTTAAATTTGGGACCCTCTAGGGACACAATTATTTTTGTGTTCACCTAGTCGAGTCCTGAGGATGCTAGCCATGTCTTTTTTGGGGGATTAAACACCCCAGAAATATGTTTTTCAAATTTTTGTAATCTGTAGTGTCACAAAGTAGTGTTGAACTTGTGACACTTCCTTGATTTTTTTTGCGAAAGTGTCGCAAATCACGACACTACTTTGCAACACTATGGCCAAAATGACAGGAATTGTTTGCCACCCTGCTGCAAAAGAACACTTTGGTCTTTTGGGCTGAAATTTGGCAGAAAGAAAGCCAACATCCCACAGATGTGCCTTTTGGTGGTTTGGTGAAAAAATATTGCAGGGATGCAAAGTTACGGTGCTCCAAATTTGATGCTTTTTCCCATAGACTAACATGGTGGTGTCTGCCGTGCCTTTCGGGGCCCGTATCTCGGAAACGGTGTGAGATACAGACTTTTCTTATAAAAAATGTAGCCTCCCACTTAGCATTTCCACTTGCATTTCTGTACCTGTTTGCATTAGCATTCCCTGTACACCACTGTTTGTGCTACCCTTTGAGTGTTCATTTGCACTTGCATTTGCATTACTGTTACCATTTGCGTCTCCACTACTGTGTCTGTTAGTGTTTTGATTTGCATCACCATGCACATTACCATTTGCATTTGTAGCCACCCTTCTGTTTGTGTTGTCTTTCATTTTGTGTCATCATTGCTGTTACCATTACCATTTGCCGTTCCAATTGCGTTACCTTGACCGTGCGTGTTACGGTTTGCGTTTCCATACGCTCTTGCATTTGTGTTTCTGTTTCCTTTGGTGTTATTGTTGCTGTTACCATTACCATTTGTGTTTCCAATTCGGTACCGTCACCATGTGTGTTACAGTTTATGCATACACATGCTTGCATTTGTGCTTCTTTTGGCATTACTGTTGCTGTTACCATTGCCTTTTGCATTTCCAGTTGTGGTACAATGACTGTGTGTGTTACAGTTTCCATTTTCGTATGCGCTTGCGTTTGTGTTTCTGTTTCCTTTGGTATTATTGTTGCTGTTACCATTACCATTTGTGATTCTAATTGTCGTACCGTGATCATGCGCATTATGGTTTGTGTTTCTGTACAAGCTTGCATTTGTGTTTCTGTTTCTTTTGGCGTTATTGTTGCTTGCTGTTATCATTACCATTTGCGTTTCCAATTGCAGTACCATGACCATGCGTGTTACGGTTTGCATTTCCGTACACGCTTGCATTTGCGATTGTGTTTCTGTTTCCTTTGGTGTCATTGTTGCTGTTACAATTACCATTTGCATTTACAATTGTGGTACTGTGACCGTGCGCATCACGGTTTGAGTTTCTGTACATGCTTGCATTTGTGTTTCCATTTTTGTCTCCTTTGGCATTATTGTAGCTGTTACCATTACCATTTGTGTTTAAAATTCCGGTACCATCAATGTGCACATTACGGTTTGCATTTCCATTACAACCTTGCGTTTGTTTCTGTTTCCTTTGCCATCATTGTTGCTGTTACCGTTACCATTTGTGTTTACAATTGAGGTACCATGGACGTGCACATTACGGTTTGCGTTTCCAGCTGCACTTGCATTTGTGTCTCTGTTTGTGTCACTGTTCGCTTTGGTGTCACTTTGCATTTGCGTTTCTATTACCGTTTGCGTTACCATTTATGTTAGTGTCACTATGTGCATAACCATTTGCACTTGCATTAGCATTGCACTTACCATTACTATGTGACAAAAATCACATACTGGGAGTGCAGGGCACAAAGGGCCCGAGCTCCCACCACCACATTCCATTAACTATTTATAGTCCCCATTCTCAAAAAGAAGGTAAATTCATGGCAAAAAAACTCCATCTAACACATCAGTTAGGGTTGTTCCACAGTGACAAAAGCGAAGAAATTTGATGTTAGAGTTGAAAGCCCCCTCTTGCACCCCCCACCCTGCCTGCCCCCCCAACCGGCATTGGGGTGTGCATTGGGTTGTCGGTCCTAACTCTCACCCCATTCTCCTATACTTCACCACCTCAGCTTGTTTACACATGGAATGGGGTGAGAGGGCAGACGACCCCAATGCACACCCTGATGCCAGTTGGGGGGGCATGGTGGGGGGTGGAGTGGGGGGGTAGGTGGGTTTCAACCCCAACATCGAATTTCTTTCTGCTTTTGTTGCTGTGGAACAACTCCAACTGATGCATTAAACAGAGTTTTTTGCCATGAATAAATATATATATATATATATATATATATAATGGTAGCACAGTAGTGCTACCATAGTTAGGGTTGAGTAGCACTTTTAAGGTTAAAGGGTGAAAATTTGCACCTTAATAACTTTGCCACTGTTCAAGGGTTTTGCCTGAAATTTGGTGTGCAGGATTGGGCATGGTAGATCTTGGGATCTGCCAACTTTCGTACTGGTTGGATATATGGCTGCGGAGTTATTAAGCAACAACAAAAAGCGCAATTGTGCTTTTTTTGCGAATTCTTTGCTCTCGCCTACATGTTGCATGGTTTGTGTGACCGGTCCGAAAACTTAGGAAACGTGCAGCCAGGGTCCTTGATGTACCTTTTGAAAATTTCATGAAAAAATACTGAATGACTCAAAAGTTATTCAAAAACAAGTTCCCATTATAAGTCAATGGGAAAAGTTACAGTAACAGAAAGTTTCAAAAGTGTTGCAAATGAACTTTGTAGTGTCACAAATGGCCCTAGTAGTGTCGCAAATCTGCCATTTTGTTTTCAGTTACTGATCAGAAAAATGTTTGACATTTAAAATTGGGACCTTCTAGGGACACAATTCTTTCTGTCTTCACCTAGTCGGACCTTGAGGATGCTAGCCATGTCTTTATTTTGGGTTAAACACCCCAGAAATATATTTTTCAAATTTCTGGAAACAGTAGTGTCACACCTGTGACACTTTTGCAAATTTTGAGAAAATGTGCAATTTTGAGTACTTCTTCAGACTATGGCAAAATGACAGAATTCTTTGCCACCCTGCTGCAAAAGACGGTTTGGTCATTTGAGCTGAAATTTGGAGGAAAACAGCCAACATCTCACAGATGTGCTTTTTGGTAGTTTGGTGAAAAATATTGCATGGATGCCAAGTTACCGTACTCCAAAGTTGGCATTTTCTCCCATATACTAACATGGTGGCATCCACCACACCTTGAGGCTCATATCTTGGAAGCGGTGCGAGATATGGAATTTTGTCATGATGATGCATAGCCTATGGCTACACAGTCAGTGAAAATGTAGCCAGAAAAATCATGATTCATGTGAATTTTTTTTTCCACGTCATACAGTTCCTGAGATATAAACAATTTAGTCTTCCAACAGCTCATTTTCTGCTCTAAGGCCCATTATTATGCATACATTCTTTGTTCACACTGGGCTGGATATTCAGAAGGGTTGTGCCCCGGCTCGATATTCAAAAGGGGAATGTGCCTGGCACAAATCCCGATGCGCCAGAGCGTGTCAGTAAAGTATGCAGCACAAGTTGGGGGGGGGCATGCCCATGCATACTCCACAGATCTCAATATTCAGCCCGGGATGTGCTGAGCCCATGCATGTGCAACCCCTATTTGCGCTGCACACAGGTGAGCCAAAAAAAAAGGAGCAACAGCTGACCACCCACAGGTGAGCTGCCATATTGCAGGGCACAACACGGCAGCTGCCAGGTGTGGGTGGCCACCCGAGCTCTGGCAGCACCTGTATGGTAGCGACCCCCATGCCTGACCACGGGCATATATAGTAATAGGGAACATCCTAAATCCCTGGTGGTCCAGTGGACCACTCACAGCCCAATCGTGGGCAGAAGTACAGTAATAGCAACCCTCCTATATCCCTGGTGGTCCAGTGGACCACTCGCAGCACAAACGTGGGCATATGTAATAAATAATAGTCCAATATCCCTGGTGGTCCAGTGGACCGCTCGCAGCCCGATCACGGGTGTCAGTAATAAAATATGGCAATCAATCCATCCCTGGTGGTCCAGCAGTACCCCTCACCGCCCGCCTCAGGCCCCACCACCCGCTCCCCACCAGCAGCGGCGGGCGGCCTTCCACCTGCCAGCCACCCAGCCACCCGCTGACTGACTCCGTATGGTAGGGCTATACACCCATTGGTCCACAGTGTGGGCCAATGGTGTGCAATCTACTGTACTACACAGACCACATATGTGAATGGATCCATTCACATTTCTGGACTGTGTAGTATGGTATGGTTGACGCCCACTGGCCACACTGTGGACCAATGGGCATACAGCCCTACCACATGGAGTCAGTCGGCAGGTGGCAGGGCTGCTGGCAGGTAGAGCTGCCGCCCGCTGCCTGCCGGGAGGCGGGGTGATGGAGATCAGTGGGCGGGTGGGGAGGGGTACTGCTGGACCACCAGGGTTGGATGGATTACCATATTTTATTACTGACGCCTGCGATCGGGCTGCGAGTGGTCCACTGAACCACCGGGGATATTGGACTATTATTTATTACATATGCCCGCGATCAGGCTGCGAGTGGTCCACTGGACCACCAGGATATAGGAGGGTTGCTATTACTGTACTTCTGCCTGCAATTGGGCTGCAAGCAGTCCACTGGACCACCAGGGATATGGGATGTTAATTTACATTCCCTATGCCTGCGATCAGGCAGTGGGGCACTTTGCTGCTTGTTCAGGGGGCGTCGGTCCCCGACGGCTGCAGTCTGGCAGGGTGCCAGGTGCAAGTTGCCGGGGATTGGCGCACCTGTATGCAAATTAGGCCATAATGGCATGCAAATGGCCCCATTTGTGCCTTGCATACATTATGGCCCCATTTGCATGTGCACTTTTGAATATCGCAGTTGTTGCACCTAGTGCAACGGCACTTGCGCTAGCACATCCCCCTACTCCACTCTGGCCACATTTGCATTTAAAATACCACTGCCATCACTGTGCATGTTAACAGTTGTGTTTTTGTATGCGCTTGTGTGTCTGTTTTCATCTCTGTTCACTTCAGCGTCACTTTGCGCTTGTGTCTCTATTAATGTTTGGTTTACCATTTACGTTTGCTTTACCATGTGCATAACTGTTGGTGCTTGCATTTCCATTGTTGTTCCTGTTACTATGTGACAAGACATCATGTGGTGAGCTCCACTCACTGCAATTCATTAACTATTTATCATCCTCATTCTCAAAAAGGAAATTAGAGGCAAAAACTTCATTTAATGCATCAGTTTGGGTTGTTCCACAGTGACAAAAGTGAGGAAATTTAGTGTTAGGGTTGAAAGCCCCCCTTTAAATCCCCCAGCCCACCCCCCAACCGGCATTGGGGTGTGTGTTGGAGTCATCAGTCCTAACTCTCACCCCATTCTCTTATACCTCAGCTTCTTTACACATGTGATGGAGTGAGAGTTAGGGCCGACAACCCGAGCGTGCATCCTGATGCCATTAGAGGGCTGGGGGTCCCAAGGGGCTTTCAACCCTAACACAAATTTCTCCTTTGTCACTGTGGAACAACCCCAACTGATGCATTAAACAGAGTTTTCTGCCTATATATATATATATATATATATATATAGCGAGAGATATAGTTTATATATAATTTGTCTTTTAGTAGTTTCAAAACTTTGAAAGCATTGGTGTTAGGAATGCATTTAGAAAAATATTTTAATTATCATTATAGTTAAACATGCAGTTTCTGTCAGGGCACATTTTTGGGGAGGGTTCAAATTATTTTAATCATAGACACAGTACTTGGTGATAAAGTGTGTTTTTTCTTTTATGTTTGAGAAGTATGTATTAGAAAACATTGAACAAGAAAACAACTGGTGATTTTAAAAGCTATTCTGATCAGAGCTGTCATTAAAAAATCTCAACTGTCACAAGCCACAAGTGAGACAGCAATGGACCAATGCCATCAAATGAGGATAAGAATGATATCTTAAGTTAGCAGGTATCATATTCGCTTTATGCAGCACTTTTTTTTTTTGTGATTGAAAAGGTAGAAAGCGACAAAAAGAACTAAGTACAAAATGTAAACTGTGCCCCTCCATTCAATGGGTCAGCATTAAAGCAACTTATTCATAACCCAAACGGAAGGAATCAAAAGATGGCATCTCACATGTACGGATACATTTCTGAGCATGCTCAGTGGGGCCAAAATGAGTGAGATCAATTTCTGAGCAAGCTCAGTGTCCAGCTTCATTTATCTTGTTAAGTTAGGTCAAGATATAGAGAATAAAGTATGGATAGGGGTGTGTAATGAGAAGCTTACACATACCCGAGGGGTTAGATGCTGCATAACCCTGAGAGCGAAGCTCGAGGGGTTTATTAAAAGCATCTAACCCCAAGGGAGTATGTAAACATCAAGTTTACACACTGACCCATACTTTATTTTATATAATTGCTGTGTTTCCCTTTTTTGCCACAGCAATTATATAAAATTAAAAGCTGTTGCTCTGTGACTGTGGTCCAGTTTCAGTGTGCGGTCGGTGTTTGCCATCAGGACTGACACATCTTTTTCACTTTTTTCTTTGGTAGGACAGACATATGATTCTTTGATTATTATTTTAGTACATTTACATTTTAAAAACACTTACCGCCAAGTCCAAGTGGCGGTTCGCGGTTCGAAAAGGGAAACGGACAGTGTCGGGATGCCAGGAACTCGGTGGATGCATACACAGAGTGAGAGAAACTATATCGTGTGTTTGCCATAATAAACACTTCTTTATTATGGCAAATTATGCCACGGTTTAACTATGGAAAAAGGGAGAAGCCTGTTATTATGCACTTTTTATCTTGCTATTTATCAGGGCACATGTTTTGTATAAATAAGGATTATTCCATGAGATAGCTTCAGATATGCATGTTATTTGGTTAGGAATATTGTTATTTTGCATGAGTGGTGTAGCCATGAGTGCACAGTGGTAATAACACCAACATTTCAGACCAGATAACATGCATATGTAAAGCTACCACATGAGATAAGTGATGTATACCATGGGAGTCCAAATCTGTTTGTGTCTACTTCAGGGCAAGAGAATGTTATTTGTTTAGAAAGAGGGAAAACGTTGACTTCAGAGTGTTTTGTTGTGTCTTCTTTGTCAGCATTATCTGTCTCACACAGAGTTCTGTGTGATTGTGATCAGTTGTAGGTACTCAGCACATTAACAGTAAACTATTGAAATGCTGTTTTATGATACAATTGCCTTATTTGTATTTGTGGATTGTTAAAATGTAAGTTTCACATCACTGTTTTCACAATGTCATGTTTGTTCGCTGGCCTCCGTGTTGCTTTCAGTCTTCAGTCTAGCCATCCACCCACCAACTTGCTCACTGCATGCAAAACTCAAAGCAGAGCTCAGGCCAGACTCAGAATGAAAAGAATCCCAGATGTTTGGATATTTGATTCAAACGCTGCATTTAATTACTGATAAAACTGGAGCCACATATTAAACACCTGCTGAATGTTTCGAGCCCTCACAGAGCTCTTTCTCAAGGTGTGTCATAGCATGAGCAGTTCATCCCTTAAACAAGCATTTGCCAATGCCGAATGTTTGCTTGCTGGCATTGGCAGTGGTAGTGTAGAAGTTACAGAGCTGCATAATAGGAATGGCAGGTATTGAACTAAAGCCAACCCCACCACCACCCTGCAGAGAGTGACAGGCATTGGGGTGTGGCTTTGGGTTGTCAGGCATGGCGACCACGCCATTTCACCACACCTACCCTGCAGACACTGACAAGTGTCACGGTGTGCCTTGGGGTCTTTGGCCCTTATGCGCACCCCATTCCATCAGGAAATATGGTGAGATGAGTGCAGTATAGGAGAATGGGGTGAAGTTTGGGCCGAAGAGTCTGAGGCACACCTGATGCCTCTCACTGGCTGCAGGGTGTGGGTGGGGGTGGAATGGTATGAGCATGACAGGCAAGAATCCCAAGTCACACCCCTGATGCCTGTCATTCTCTACAGGGTGGGGCGTTATGGTCGGAAACCCTAACGCCTCAGGCATTCGTTGGTATTTTCACTCCAAATTTTCAACATGGTTTTTTTGTGACCCCCACCTCATGAACAGTGGCAATATCAGTTTGTTGGCGAAAACTGCTTTTGCACAGCGACTATGGCATTTGGCACCACAGGTGCAAAACACATTCTGAACAGGATGTGAAAATGACAGCGGTACTGTTCATGGGAGTGTAAAATGACAATGCTGAAAATCTGCTGTGAAAATCTTTAAAAACTGGTGAAGTCACGAGCGGCGAGAAACTGTGACAACGCACACCCGTAATGTAACTAGTTTGGGGATTTTTACAGCAGATTGTTAACACAGGCATTTTGGGACCTCAATCATGAACAATTTCAGTGTGATTTTCTTTATCTGTCCCGAACAATGATTTCCCACAGCAACCGCATTTCTGTGCTGAAAGTGTGAAAACATTTCGGCCATGTTGTGGAAAATGACAGCTGTACTGTTCATAAGGAGGTGTGGAAAAATGCCACTGGTGAAAATCTGGACTGAAAATATTACAAATTCATGAACTTACGAGGGTGCGTGGAAACTGCGCAATGCTCACTCGTAACACAGTCATTTTATGGAGTTTTGTCACCAAATTTTCAACATAGCCATTTTAAGACCTCTGCTCATGACCAGTGTCACTGTGATTTTCTTAATCTGTCCCAAACATTGTTTTCGCACACCAACTGTACCATTGTGCGCTACATGTGCGGAAACACATTTTGGGCGAGATGTGAAAAATGGTAGCTGTACTGCTCATAAGGAAGTGCGGTAAAATGGCACTGTTGAAAATCTGGTGTGCAAATATTACAAATTAAGCAAACTTTACAGCGTGCGTAGGAACTATAGCGTCATCCTAAAACAGTCATTTTGGGAATTTTTCACAAATTTTCAACATAGCCATTTTAACACCTCTGCTCATGACCAGTGTCACTGTGATTTTCTTAACTTGTCCCATACATTGATTTCGCACACCGACTGCACCATTGTGCGCTACATGGGCAGAAACACGTTGTGGGTGAGATGTGAAAAATGACAGCTATACTGCTCATAAGGAGGTGTGGTAAAATGGCAATGTTGAAAATCTGGAGTGAAAATATTGAAATATTGCAAACTTACGAGCGTGTGTAGGAACTGCGCAACGCACGCTCGTAAAACAGTCATTTTTAGGAATTGTTTCACCAAATTTTCAACATAGCCATTTTAAGACCTCTGCTCATGAACAGTGCCACTGTGATTTTCTTAATGTGTCCTGTACATTGATTTCGCATACCGACTGTGCCATTGTGCGCTACATGGGCGGAAACACATTTTGGGCGAGATGTGAAAAATGACAGCTGTACTGCTCATAATAGGTGTGGTAAAATGGAAATGTTGAAAATCTGGAGTGAAAATATTGAAAATTCGTGAACTTACGAGTGTGTGAAGGAACTGCGCAACGCACGCTCGTAAAACAGTCATTTTTAGGAATTTTTCCACCAAATCTTCAAAATAGGCTTTTTGAGAGCAAACCTTGTGAACACTGGCAGTGTTGTTTTATTAATCATTCTGGAAAGGTGATTTTGCAGAGTGGCTGCAAAATCACCCTTCGGGCCCAAGTAATGCCATGACAGTGACAGCATCCATGAGAAGGGGTCCCAAATACCCCATGTTTAAAATGTGGTGCAAAAATTCCAAAAAATGCCTGAGATATGCAATAAAGTTGAAAAAACCCTATCTATCTCATTATACAGCTTACCGGCATTTCCTCAGTTCGCTGTCGGCTTTGAAAGTGCAGATGTGTTCGGTCCACGAAGATGCGTCGCGCCGAGCACGGAGGTAAGTATGGGGGTGTGGGAGGCAGGGTGCGCAGTGGGTGGGTGCGGGTTGTGGGAGGGGCAGGGAGAAGCGCCAGGGACAGTTTTGTATTTACAGGTTTTTATGTTTTTACTTCCTAAGGCGATGAGGGACATTTGCCATGCTAGGGTGGGCTCCCAGCATGGCAGCTGGAGAGATGTTGGTAGGGGCAGGAGCCGACAGGGGATTGGGCACCCCGTCGGCCATAACATAATTTTGCCACACTGGGGTGGGCTCCCAGCGTGGCACCTGGATGCTGGTGGGGAGTGCAGCCGATGGGGTTAGGCACCCGTCGGCCATAAAACATTTTGCCATGCTGGGTGGGCTCCCAGCATGGCACCGATCTTTAGGGGCGTGCGGCGAGTTGAGGCACCCCAGTTATTCCTACAGTGTGGTGGGGGAGGGGGAAGGCGCATAAGCATGCACTGTGCATGTGTGTGTGTGTGTGTGGAGGGGGGAGCTCTGCTCACTGAAGCGGAGCTCTCCCTTGAAACTGTATGCCACTGCATTTTTCAGCTGTCATAGACAGCTGGAGCAGTGACTGGCGCCCTGTGACCCTGCCTGCAAACATACTGACTGAATTGGAAGAGGCTGACACACCTCTGGAAAACTCGGATGATGGCACTATGTTTCTTGCACAAGCGTGCAAGCAAGCATAATGATGCCAGTTTAAAGTGACAGTGCATTTTGCATTCACATATACAGCCATAAATACAATAACTACTAATACTAGTATAACGATAATTACCACTGCCCACAAGCATGATAATTACAAGCACACCATAAAAAGCAAACTATAAAGATGCTCTATTCACTAAAAAAAATCTCTGTTAGCTAAAAAGGCAAAAGAGCAAGAAAGGAGGGGGAAGGAAGGAAAGAATGTAAGAGAAAAAGTCTGGGAAGGGGACGGGGAAGAAGGAAGAAGAAAAAAATTATTATAACTTAGGTATCAAAACCTTTACTATTAACTATTGTACAATTAATTATATCCCTGAAACTACCATATATTGTTATTCTCAATCATTATTATAAATCAGTGTTTCTTTTAACTCATTCTATCTGATGCCACCATTTTGCGTCAGGTTAAGCAATGGATGGTTCTGACATCATATGGCGCTAATGGGTATATAGGGCAGGATATTCAGATGGGTTGCGCATGGCGCAACACAGTTGCACCATGCGCAACCCACTGATGCACTCTGGCATGATATTCAAAGGGGAAATGTGCCTGGCACAAATCTCGATGTGCCAGAGCGCATCAGTAATGTATGCAGCGCAGGTAGGGGGGGCGTGCCCACCCATACTCCGCACATCCCGATATTCAGCCCGGGATGTGCTGAGCCCATGCATGCACAACCCCTACCTGTGCTGCACACAGGTGAGCCAAAGAAAAAAGGAGCAACAGTTGGCCACCCACAGGTGAGCTGCTGCATTGCAGGGTGCAACACGGCAGCTGCCATGTGTGGGTGACCATCTGAGCTCTGGCGGCATCTTCGTGGTGGCGCCCCCCATGTCCAATCACGGTATATGTAGTAAGAATGTTAGTCCTATATCCCTGGTGGTCCAGTGGACCACTTGCTGCCCAATCACGGGAATATGTAGTAAACATGTTGGTCCTATATCTCTGGTGGTCCAGCAGTACCCCTTTCCCACCACCCACTGAGCCTCACCCCACCCCCGGTCCAGCAGCGGGCAGCAGCTCCCCACCCACTGCAGCCCTGCCACCCCCAACTGACTCTTATGCGGTAGGGCTGTATGCCCATTGGTCCTGGCGTGAGCCAATGGGTGTGCAGCCATACCGTGCACACAATCAGATATATGAATGGAGGCATTCTATATCTGGACTTTGTAGTATAGTATGGCTGCATGCCCATTGGCTCACGCTGCGGACCAATGGGCATACAGCCCTACCATACAGAGTCAGTCGGTGGGCAGCTGGGTGGCAAGTGGGTGGGGAGCTGCTGCCCGCTGCTGACTGGGGGGAGGGGTGAGGCTCAGTGGTGGGCGGGAGGGGTACCGCTGGACCACCAGAGATATAGGACTAACATGTTTACTACATATGCAAGCGATCGGGCTGCAAGCGGTCCACTGGACCACCAGGGATATTGGACATGTTCTTACAGTTACACATGCCCGCGATCGGGCATTGGAGCACTTTACCATGATGTGCAGGGGGTGTCAGTCTCCGATGGCTGCAGTCTGGCAGGGCACCAGGCGCAAGTCACCAGGGATCGGCGCACCTGCATGCAAATGGGGTCATAATGACATGCAAATGGCCCCATTTGCACCTTGCATACATTATGGCCCCATTTGCATGTGCACTTTTGAATATCGAGGTGGTTGCACCTATCACAATGGCACTTGCACTAGCGCATCCCCCTGCTCCACTCTGGCCACTTGCGCTGGCACAGTGCCACTGCACCATGCACACTGCAGGTGGCCTAGGAGGGATATTCAATGATGCTGTGCCATGGCGCAGCTCCGTTGAATATCACCCTGTCAATGCCCCTGCGCAGCCAAGTTGCGCTGCGCCTAGGCTTGCGCCACAGCCTGGTGCAGTCTGACTATCCCGCCCAATGGGTTAAAATGGTTGGAGCAAACCCATTTTTGCATACAGTATTGCCCCTAATGAATACTGCCAAAAACTTTTTTTGTGTAACAAGGCATTATCCACATCTCTACCCTTCTCTAGTACAATCATTTTATCAAACACTTGAAACTTAAACTTATGGTTTGATCCCAATTTGTTAACATGCTGTGCGATAGCATTTGTTTCATCATTTTTCTCCACTACTCACAGATGCTCCCTTATTCTTTGCTTTAGATTCCTAGTTGTTTTTTTCAGTATTGAAACTATTACATGTACATGTTGTCTTATAGATAAAATTTCCAGTATTACAATTTACAAAGCAATTATTAGGAAACAGTCTATCATTGTGGGGATTTTTAAAACTGCCACCAGTTTCTATGTACAATATTTACACAAAGAGCAATTGTTACACTTAAAGTTCCTAAGGGGAAGTGGATTTCCAGCTGTTTTTTCTTTTGGATTGAAATAACTCCTCACAACTGGATCCCCTATATTCTACCCCTTTTGTACATTCTTCTGGGCCATTCCTTTGTCCAATCTTGCAATTTTGGTTCCATTTGGAGCACAGACCAATGTTTATTCAAAATGTATTTTGCTGTAAATGACTGTGGGGAGACCATGGTAATGAAATGCGTTGGCTTTTTGTGCACTTTTTGTTGGCTGCAAGAATGATCCAGCAGTTGTTCTCTTGAAATATCATGTGCTTTTTGTGTTGCTGTACATAATATGCCTTCACTATAGCCATGTTCTTTAAACCATTAAGTCATTGTTTCCATCCCAGTCTTAAATACTGATGTTGTTGAACGGTTATGTGAAGCGTGAATGCCTAAGCGTCGCCGTTATCCCGAAACCAAGTGCCAAAAATCAATTTGGCACTCTGACTCACTAGCGCACATCAAAACAGCACCAGGGACTTATATTTAAACATTTTATATGGGGGGATGTGCCCCCCACACCCCCTACTCAAAGATTCTCAACTCCAAGGAAGTGCATGTTGGGGGCGGGGTGCAAAAATATTTAAAAAAAATAATTTGGGCCTGGTGCAACAAAAACACACCAGCACCCAGACCCCTGCTCACCAAAGCCATCAACCCACCCACCACACCACGGGGTCAGCTCAGCAACCCACTGCAGCACCACCACTCACAATCCCTCCCGCCCCTTGCTGTACATGCTCGCTCCCCCCGTGTGTACGTATAGCGACATCCCATTGCTATATTCACCGCCACCCCCATCCAGTCACCCTACCCCATCGGTAGCTCCGATGACATGCACTGGGGATTGAGTGGCCATTATTGCAGGTGCTCAATCACTGATGCCCATGTCACAGGCTACCTGTTGAACAGGTCCTCTTAAGTCTTGTATACTGGCTAAAGGGGATATTTTCAACTAAGTGTCTCAGATGGCAGCTTGTATAACATAGAAGAGTATTTCTTTCAGTCTTTCTTCAAAAAAGTTCAGTATGTACACCTATATCTGTTGTTCCATCTTTCATGATCCTTAAATCTAAAAAATCAATTGTATGCTGATTTGCTGAAACAGAAATTTTAAGTTACTATTAGTTGAGCCCAAGTATGTAACAAAAAAGATTCAATTCCTGTCTTGTACCCTTCCAAATTAGTAACAGGTTGTCTATGTAATGCCTGTAAAAGTCAATTTGTTCATAGAAGGGATTCTTGCCCTGATTACATATAGCCTCCTGCTCCCAATTGGCCATGTATATATTCACATAGGTGGGTGGGTGCAAATACCACACCCATGGCCATTCCTTTAGTCTGCACAAAGAAGTCTTGCCCAAATGGAAAAGCATTACACTTCAATATATATTCAGTCAAAGTTATGACAAACTCTATATGCCTTTGATCATATTTTGTATGTAACACCAAAGCTTCCCTCATGGCATTCAGACCCTCAGTGTGAGGAATATTTGTGTATAAAGCTTTCACATCTAGCATTGCTAGCCACCAGTCAGGCTCCACAAAGATTTCTGTTAGGGCTTTTAATATGTGTGTACTATCCCATATATAACTGAGAGCAACCTGGACTAACTTCTTGATCTGTTCCTCCACAAATCTGGCCAACGGCTCAGTTAAGGAGCCTATTGAGGAAACGATATGGTGGGCAGGAGGATATTTTAAGTTTTTATGGATCTTTGGTAATACATTGATCACTGCATGGACTAGATGTTGGACAGTTAAATATTCATGTAACTGACTTGAAATGAGCCCCATTAACAAACGGTCCTCCAAATAAGCATACATTTCTCTCCTGAACTTTAATTTGGGGTCCTATGTTAATGCTCTGTGAAAGTTTGTGTCAGAAAGCTGCCTGTACATTCCTCTCTTGTAACTTTCAGCTCACCAGATTACTATGCCCCCACCTTTATCGGCTTTCTTTATTACAATAGAGTCGATTTTAGCTAACGACTCCAATGCCTACCTCACAAGTCTGGTACAATTATACTAATGGAGCATACAGTAGGTGGATCAGCAGCTAAAGTCTGTAAATCATGGATACACAGATCTTCAAACAGTTTAATATGGGGGCTATGCATTGGTATGAAGGTTGAGTTTTTCTTAAGTGAGGAAATTTTTGAAAGACTCATTTTGTGATGCTGTATATCGAATAACTGATTGGTTGGTTTGTGTAGCAATTATGTTGGTTGCCTTATTGAAACAGGCAACTGTGGTTGGTGGGTGGCAATGCCACAAATATGATGTGTGTGTCTGGCACTGCAGGTAGCTGCACTGTAAAGTTGGAGCTTTTAAAAAAAGTCCTCTACAGTTTGATCTCTTACATTACACAGATTTATTTGTTATCATATTCTGTGCTGGTTTCTTTGGTTAACATTTTTTTGCTTTTCTCACACGGTTCTTTTTTACATGCAGTCACATTGAAAGTGACCACTTCAGTTGCAAGAGTTGTTTAGTGCAGGGAAATAATGTTACTTAAATGTTATTCAAACAAAGTTGGCCTGCTATCTAAATAATTCTGTGTTGGTATACGTTAACTAGTTCATGAACCGTCTCATTTACACTGTGTTACATGAAAGTGACACTGTTCTAGGTGACAGCCTCACTGTGCCAAATGCAGGGTACATCTAAGAACTGAGGTTACTGTGCAAATAACGTGTTTCATACTTCTTTTAACAGTAGCTATAATAACACCCTTTATCTTCAAAATGTTATTTGCCCTCCCTTGGTAAATAGTAAGATCTAAAAGTTGATGGTTCACATAATATCCTACATGAATCACAAGCTGGATTGTGAGCCTTGTGCTCTCAAATAGATTTTTTCTACCTCCTTCATAATTTTATGCGGCACATGTTGATAAAAGGTCAAACCCTATTTGCTGCATATATTGATCTAAAAGCAGCTTTTGGTAAGTTAGACTGACATATATTCTGGGCAAAACTGCTAGATATAGGAATGTTGGAAAAGATCAAGTATTAATCATGAATACTATAACAATACATGGTTAAGAGTAAGAGTCAGAAATATAGAATTACTCTCAGAAATCTTTCTGTTAACCCATGGGTAAGGTAGGGGTGTATTATGGCTCTGATGCTGTTGGTCTTACATATTACTTCACTTTACTCAAGTCTCAGCACCAGCATGGGGACCTGGATGGCTGTGTAAATGCTGAAAATAAAGAGACATGCTGTAATGAGTGCCCAGTGTCAGGGTTCTATAAAGTAAAGCCTGGCAGAAATAGAATCATTAGAATTTTAAGCACCCATGATGAGATAACTGCTTTAATTTAGCTAATAGAATTTAAAGGGGAACATGTACGATGAGTGTGACTCGTAGCTTGAAAGCCCATGAAAACCTCTTTTAAATGAGGTACTGGGCTTACCTGTAGTTGTCAGCCATCCAAAGATATCCAGGATTATGTCTGCCCCACACTGACACTGCATTGACACCATGCGTAGAACTTTGTGATGTTGTTGATGTTTGAGCTGTGGCTAACCATATCGTAGTCAAGCACAACCTGACCATCAGTGACATCACAAGGTGCTACAAATGGTGGCAACGTAGACTCAGTATGGGGCAGATATAAACATCGATATTGCTGGACTGCTACCAGCTCTAGAGGAGGCCAATACTATTATTATTATTATTTCGGAAGACACCTTTGAGCCAAGGCTCGTTTACAAAGGTTCCATGTCAGGGAAACAATACAGAACATAGTGAAGACAATAACAAGTACAGAAGTTTCAAGTAGCCATAGGCTTTGTCGGGTACATTAAAGCTTTCATATGGAATTACTGTAATATGTGCAATGATTCACAGTATGTAGGTTAAGTTACAGTAATGTGTGTATATTATTCAAGAACATATGTACAATAAAAAAACAGTTGTAATATGGTTCACTAGAATAAATTAGAAACTGCTAGGAAAGATGGTAGATACATGTAGAGGAAGCTATGAGGAGAGAATGTAGATAATAGTGGGGAAATAAAAGGAGGAGATAGGGAGATAGTGGGGGGTAATGGTGGGGGGACTTACAGGGGAATTAGAGGAAGGAGAGTAAGTTTAGTTAGAGAAACATTCACAGGAGGCCATTGTGACAAGGTGCTGATGCAGGTAGCACTTGAAAGTGCCAAGGATAGTGTCATTGGTAACAGCAGGTGGAAGCGAGTTGTACCAGGATGAGGCTTTGTATGTAAAGGAGCGTTGTCCTTGGGTAGTGCGGCAGTTTGGAACAGACAAAGTAAGATATTCTGAACTCCTGGTTAGGCGGGGGCCACAGTGGGGGGCCAGTAAAGACTGAACCCTTGAGGGTAGGAGATTTAAGGTAATCTTTTTTCTAGCATACAGGTTTGGTACTTGAGTCTGCTGGGGAGTTGGAGCCAGTTTGTTTGCTTGTAGACGTCTCAGGTATATGAGAGGCATGGAGCAGAGGTCAGTAGATGACATGCCTTGTTAAGGGCAATGGCTATTCGTCAAAGTGTGGTGTCAGTGGTAGAGCAGTAGACCACAAGCCCATAGTCAATTATTGATATAACAGAGCTCTGAATGGCAATGCTTAGGGCTTCATTAGTGAGGCAGCTCCTATGTCTAAAGAGAAGTCCTATGCGGGTGTTCACAGTCTTGACAATGCTCTCAATGTGTTTAGAGTAAGACAAGATGCTGTTGAGGGTAACCCCCAGGTATTTAAACAGTTGAACATGTTCAAGCAATGTCCCTTCACTGTTTGTGATAGATAGACATTTGTTTTTGTGTTTTTTATGGATGCCATGAAGCATAATTGTTTTAGTTTTTCTGTGATTTAGTATGAGTTTTTGAGATTTAAACCATGTCTCCACTTGCATAAAGCTTGTTTGCAGTTGCAGTTGTAGGAGGGAAGAGTCAGGGTGGGAGGTGAAAATAACTGCATCATCTGCATATAACAGGAGTCTATTAGGGCATGATGCAGGGAGATTGTTCAGAAAAATTCTGAAAAGCAAGGGACCCAAGATGGACCCTTGGAGAACTCCAGAGCGAATCGGACAGGAGGGTGAGAGGGACTCACCAACTCTGACCTATTGGGTTCGATCACTAAGGTAGCTTTGGAACCAATGTGTTGCATCATCTGAGAGGCAAAGGCAAGATAATTGTTCAAATAGCAGGGAGTGGTTGACAGTCTCGAATGCCTTTGTCAAATCGATGAAGGTGGCGCTGACAAGATGTCCCTGATCCAGAGCATTATGGATGTAAGTAGTGAATTCAAGGAGAGCTTTTCTTGGACTTTCAAATTGTGATAAGCATGGTTCACAAATGTTCCCCTTTGAATTCACAATCCACCCTGATGAAGTAGTAGAGGAAGTTGACAAATATTTGGGGATGCTGTGACTTCTAAATAAAAATCTTAAAATCGTTTATGCTTTGTACGATGAGTCGAGTTATCCTCCTGTGCATGGTGTTTTTGACATATTTTGTCCTTGGAGTGGTCAGACTCCTCCTGTTGTGATTTATATGGCAAGGTCGAGATGCTAGACTGAATTATGGATTTGTGTCATAAATTAATCAGCTTCCTTCAATTTCTGAACAACTGAAGTGTTATGCCCCTCAAACAGGTGCCAAACTAATTGTGCTGATGAAATGGTAATACTGTTGGGTGGAATTTTTTAATTCTGATGGAACTGAATTCTGTGGAATTTCAGAAAAACTCCACTTAACTCCACAGAATTATGTCAGTAGTGGAATTCCAACATTTTAAAAGCAGAATAGTTTTGGGTGATTAGTAATGTGTGGTTTACCTAACCCACAAATTATTTTTCTGTAATCTGTGGAAAATTATTCCACACTTTACATGATCTGTGGAATGTCATGCTGTGGTTTACATAAAAATGTTTTTTGGAATTTTGCAGAATTCAAAAATAAATTCCAAAAAGCATTTCAGAAGCACAATTGCTGACAGAGGGCGTGGCTTAGCAGCCAAGATGGAGACAGCTTAAATCTCATGCTCCCTACTATCTCTGCCTGTCTTACAGCATCTTACGGATATAAACCTGTCTAAATGCTTCAACAATAACTTAGCTGGTGCAACACAACTTGAGGCATCCATAGAACAGCTTCTTTTTGGAATTTCAACTGATTTATTCACCTCACAGCAGCAAATCTGTCCAGGGCCTGTACCAGCAGAGGGCCTGAGGTAACACTGCAGCATGACCTCAGAAATACAGGAGCCCACCAACACACTATCAGATGACCTGAAAGAAACGAGGGGGATGTTTGCTCAAATGCTCATTGATATTGGAGAGGTGAAAGAACAAAACAGTATATCTGAGCAGGACTTTATCTCCATTTCGCAAAGAGTGTCAGACAATGAGAGACAGATCTCTATCCAAACATACACCGCAGACCGCATTGAAGGCTACATCAGGGAACAAGATGCTAGAATTCTAAATATGATGGACAAAATTGACGATCTAGATAATAGGGGCAGGAGAAACAACCTCCGGTTTATTGGGATTCCAGAAGGGGCTGAAGGGAGACATACCATCTTCTTCATGCAGCAGCTACTTCCCAACCTCCTAAAATGCCAGTGGCCTGCCCCGTCGGAATTTGAAAGGGCTCACCAGTCACTTGCTTCCCCCCCAAAAAACCTCGACAAAGACCTCATCTTATTATAGGTAAAATGCTAAGGTTTCAAATTAAAGAGAGGATTCTTAGACTCGCCAGGGAGAGGGGGCTTCTGCATTGGCAAGGGCAGCACATATACATTTTTCTAGATTACTCTCTAGCACTCTCATAGTGCTGCAACCTCTTTAACCCTACCCACCATGCACTGATGGAGCTCTGGGTCCCCTACAGCCTCTGTAATCCTGCAACACTGTGAAACACATGGAATGGGGGTCTCACACTCCTTCCCTGACCACGACAGTGCGGAAGCCTTTATCCACCAATCTTGGCTGTAGGCCTGACTATCAGAACTGGGCAGAAGAGATGTGGCCCCTCCTATGGACTACAAGGCTAGCTCCTCAGGCTGCCTGGAGGCTGCACAGCATAGGTGCCCACCAGCATGAATCACCTTCTCATTCCCGGGGCACCAAATGATGGCTGGCAAACAGCACCATGAAAAAGGGGCAGAGGAGACTCTAAAAAGAGGGGCAAGGAAAACAGATCCAGGGAACCGGGTCCCCCTCTATGCAGAAGCTGAAGTAGGAACAGGCCTGCCTTGTTGGAGAGCTCCAACGGGGAGGCCTGTGCAGAATGCAGCCCCACCATTGGATTACCCAAACTGACCCACAAACAACAACCGGAACCGCAGTGTCAGTGTTTAATGAACTTACAGACTGGAGCAGCTGGCTCCGGCAATTCTCCTCCCTGAAGAAACCAGCAGCAGGCTCTCTGGGCCACTCCACCAGCCCTCTCAGATCATATGCAGCCACGGTTGCGGCCTCCACCTTGGCAACTCCTTCTACACCAACACAAGGTTTGGGGTGAAGTGTGCTACAGCACCGATGAACTGGACACACTAAAACTGCAAATACAGGCAGGTATTAGCAGATTGAAGGCAAGGCCTTGAAGTTTGACTGTGCGACTATCCCCACCCACTGCTCCTCCTTAAAGTGTAACACACCATTTATGAAATACCACAGGGTAACCTGCCTAAATCCCCCACGTTCCTGTGATTTTGCCACAGGGTCTTAAGGATAGTCACTCCATATTCCCAAGGCATCTCTACCCCTCCCAAAGATCCCATAATTCGGGCATCCCCTTGGGCTCTTTGCTGTGAGGGCTCATAGTCCATTGCACAGACAAGCCATGCACCCAGGCACAAGCTTTATGCGAGGAGTGGTCACCTCTCCCGAATTACAGGGTCCCAATCTATGCCTGACATGCCTCACCATCTAGGTAGAGGGCTGTATAATACTAAAGAGATTATGAGAGCCCTAGTTTACAGCTAGCTGCCATTTGAGCTAAGTAAGTCACAAAAGAAAACTTACTGGGAACAGCAAGGTCCCGCCTATGTAGCCCTACAGCATGCTGAGTTGCGCTAGGAGACACAAGAGTAAGCAGCCATAAGAGGCTAACATCCAGAGACCCCCCAGGGTATCTAATACTTAGAAGGGGACTTCCATTTGTGGGCATAGCCCTATATAACACCAGCCATACAAAGAAGCTATCAACAGGACCCATATTGAGGAGGCTCCCCTCCCTAATATTGTAAATTACACAAACTGGGAGAGCCTCCCCAACCCCTCCCACAATTTCACTTGTACTGCGAATGTTCACCGGGGATGTCCCGGGCAGGAAAGTTACCTGCACAGTTAGTGGCTAACAGCAAATAAGATATTGGGCTTTTCTAATACTCTATGTTGTTGTTCTCACTTAGTTCCATTGTTTTCAACCCCATGGAGGGTTGGTTCTTGCTGTAACCCCATATGCCACAATACACAGATGGGTGGATACTACCTATCCCATATAACAGCATCCCACATGCACCAATGAAAATGAGTATTAAACCAGGATGGGGCATCATACACCATTACAGCTCTGCAGCACTGCTGGGGTTAGACATGGTAATGGATCTTACCAAATAGGTAGGAGACTTTCTCCTCCCCAGGTCATCCAGGTACTAAATCTCAGCTACCCTCCACCTCTGCTATAAAGGGCATAATCCAGGGCATGAGACTAGGCATGACACGTACGCTGCAACCCCTCTGTATAACTCTGCCAGCAGAGGACAACTCTATGGCACATGCCTGATGAAAATGCAACCTGACAGTGCCGAACAGTACATCCTTGGTTAAGGAACCACCTACCAGTGCATACCGGCACTGACCCTGGAATGCCCAGGGATAATGGCACCCCCTCCTCATACTTAGTACGGCACTCCCCCCAGTAGCAAGGATGCATAATGGCTGGAGAGGTTAACAATAGCCATATGTACACCATGATACCCTCCCTTAATAGGAGGAAGACAGGGTTTATGTCTCTACCCCCTCTTTCTAGAAGGACAGAGTACCAGGACGCCACGCCGGAATGGAAACCGTGTGCATTGTCCCTTGATAGCACAGCAGAATCTGGAACCTGTTCTTAGAAATAGAAGAGGTACTTAACATGTGTCAGGAATTGAATTCTTTCTCACAACAATAGTTTTATGTAAATGGTTGCCCCAGTTGGGCCAATGTTGTACTGAAGTGTATATATGCGGAAATTAAAGATACTGTACTATAATGGTCAGTTACATGCTGGGTCTAACGAACGGCCACATAGGTTGGGAGTGTGCCTCCTGGAGAGCAGCTAACAAGTTTTCTAGTATTGTAAGTCCCCACTATATACCATTTGACCCTAAATGGCAGACATAACTTTTACATCCTGGAACGGCAGAGGTCTGAAATCCCCTGTGAAATGTAAACAGGTTTTGTCTCATCTTAAGAAACTACATACCAAGGGAGCATTTCTCCAGGATACCAAACTCTCACACCTCGAGGCAGAGAAACTAAAAAGGGAGTGGGTGGGAGCCGAGGTACACAGTACCCACACATCTACTAAAAGAGGGGGTTCTATCCTAGTACACAGGACTCTCCACTGGGTGCTGACAGATACCCAAACAGATAAAGAAGGTAGATGGGTTATGACTAAAGCGGTTACCCCGGTGGGCCCCCTGATTTTACTGAATCTATATGACCCTAATGTAGACAACCCTGAATTTTTTGTGTGGATCGCTGAAGCCCTGGCAGAGCACAGGTTGTAGCACACACCTGTCTTGGAAATGGGCGACTTCAGCCTTACACAGAATCCACATATGGATATGTCCAACAGGCCACATGAGCCCCGTGGAAGGGTGGCAGTGGCGCTACATCATTTAAAGTCCGAACATGGGCTTACCGATATCTGAAGCCTGTTGAACCCATGAGTGAAAGACTATACACATCAATTGGGGGTACACCTTACTCACAGCAGGATAGATTATTGGCTCTCTAACCCCCTCACCACCCCTGCAATTGCAGATTCTCAAATACATCCCATAGTTATACACGACCATGCTCTGACCTCAGTCTACCTTAAGTAGGGACCACCGGTCAACAGATCAGACAATTGGTATCCGGACCCCTTCCTGTTAAAAGACCCCATCCTCAAGAGCTGGATACATCAAGAAATAACCACATAACTTAACTTTAACAAAAATAAATCAGTCAACGATAGTATGCTGTAGGAAGCTCTTAAGCCATACGTACATGGTAGCATCATTAGTTCTGCAGCCCATAGAAGGTGAAAGAGGGAACTGGAAACAGCCAACCTAGAAATGAAACTTAAGATGCTTGAGCGTAAGCATAAAGCCAACCATCAGGCAGAGCCTAAAGAAATGCTCAATACTAGAGCTAAGCTTAATGTACTATACTCCAGGTAGGCAGAGCTTGTGCTGATATGGCTGAAACATAATTTCTGGGAGGAAGGTGAAAAATCCATCAAAGTATTAGCTTATCGGCTGAAAAAACAATGAGCCAAAAGACACATATCAGGCTTGAAGGACACTACAGGGTGAGACTGCACAGCCCAAAAGGACATATCGGACATTATGGCCAAATTTTACTCCGACCTATATTGCTCGACCAACCCACCCAACATTAAGGACACCCCCAAATTCCTAACTTTCCTAAATCTGCCTCAGATATCTCCCCAACAGGCCACTGAACTTGACAAGCCAGTCACCACAAAAGAAATAGCAGAGGCAATAATGGGACTGAACAAAAACAAATCCCTCAGGGGAGATGGCTTCCCCATAGATTTCTACAAGCTCAATCAGGAGGACATTACACCTCTGCTACAAAGAGCCTACGCCTACTCCCTGGCTTCCCAAATATTACTGAATATGATGAAGGAAGCAGTAATAACTGTTCTTCATAAAAAGGACAAAGACCTTCTCCAGCCAGATAGTTTCCATCCCATATCACTCATAAATGCGGATGCCAAAGTTCTAGCAAAAATCTTGCTCACTCGTATGGAAATGCTCTTCCCTAACCTAATCCATCTGTCCCAAATGGGCTTCCTAAAAGGGAGGCTTAGTTCAGACCATCTTAGGACATTTATCAACCTTAGCCAATTGGCAAAGTCCATACCCACTCCTGCAGCAGCCCTCACAATTGACTTCGAAAAGGCCTTTGATTCGGTGGAATGGGAGTACCTTTTCAAAGTACTGCACCAATGAGGGATTGGCCCTTACTTCATAAAATCAGTACAAACCCTATACAGCTACTCCACAGTCCTTACAAACAGCATCCTCTCCCCTAGCTAGAGGAACCAGGCAAGGTTGCCCACTATCACCCGTCTTATTTTTTTTAGCCTTGGAGTCACTTATAGCAGCAATATGAAATAATCCGGCCATATCAGGCATATCTGTAGGCCCACAAGAATACAAATCTCTGTCTTATGCTGATGACTAACTAGTAGTCCTCAGTGGCGTCCCTAAAGCCATTCTTCTACTATGCCAGACACATGATGCCTTCACCAACATGTCTGGCCTTAAGTTCAACTACACCAAATCAGAAGTATTGCCACTCAACTCCAGATGTCAAGCCACCCAATTCCAAGGCACTACTTGGAAATGGGCGACAGAGGAGATCATCTACCTGGGCATCTGCATCATCCCCAACATGTTGGAGTTGGTTAAAGCTAACCTGTTGCCCCTAATAACAGAATTGAAAACAGATATAGAAAGATGGAAAACACTTCACTTCACCCTAACTGGCCGTATAGCAGCACTCAAAATTATGTTCACCCCTAAGGTGCTATATGTACTGGCCCATCTACCCATCAATATCCCGGACAAATGGTTGTCACTCCTGAACAAAACAATGGGAAATGTTATTTGGGAGGGGAAACAGCCACACATCAGCTGAACCAAACTCAGAAGACACTGGTCAAGTGGAGGATGGGGCTTAATGGACTTCCAGATCTACCACAGGGCATTCATCATGGCCCAGGTGCTGCAATGGCGGCCCTGCAGAAGCAAAATTTTGCCACAATGGGTCCATATTGAAAGTCATGCACTAGGTGCAAGGTCCCCCTGGTTCTAATTATATTGATCCCCTATTACTCAGTGTCACAAACTCATGACCCTGCATGTATCCATGAGCTATTGGCACAAAATAAGGAAGGCTCTCAGCATCAAAATGCCCTCCCCATTGCTCCCTTTGTGGGACAATCCTATGATCACTATAGACAATCTACCCATTAAATGGCTTACATGGCAAAGCCAGGGTATTCTGGAGGTGCAGGATATATGCTTACCCCGTAGCATGACATTAAAGACATTCCATGATTTGTGCACTGAATACCAACTATCTCCCAAGGAGTTCTAGAAATATCTTCAAATAAGGATAGCTATTTAAGCTCAGGTACGAGTATGCAGAAATTTGACAGGCCCAACATCCCCCCCAGTCATGACAGCCTGACTTAAAGCCAGGAGATGGAGGGTGGGAATGATACACAGATGTCTCAGAGACAATGACCCAGAGCCCACACTGCAATGCAAAAGACAATGGGAACAAGAGCTAAATACCAGTATAGGAGAGGAGGAGTGACACTCATGCTGGAAATGGGCACATACTGCACGCAGAGACACCAAGGCACCGTTGATTCAACTCAAAATCCTGCACCGCTGGTACAGAACACCCCAATTCCTACATCATAGAAGTATTCTCCAAGATGACAAGAGCTGGTGATGCAAGGCTCATCCGGGCTCTCTCTCTCATATCTTATGGTCATGCCCACTCATTCAGCCCTTTTGGGATCAGGTGACGAAATTTTGCTATAAACTCCTCCCTGATAATGTCACCATTAATTAGGTGTTCACCATATTGGGCAAAACCAGCGCCATGTACCCGGCTAATACTTCTGCTATACAATGGTGCACCAATGCCATAATAACAGCTAAGAGGCTCCTCTTGAGAAACTGGTGTTCCTCAAGCATATCCACATTTAATGAATGGCAGACTGCAACCAGTCAAGTGGCAAACATGGAACGCCTATCCCGCCTACCCACAAATAAAATGCAGCTATATGATGCTATATGGGCCCCTTTTCTCCACCAGTTGGACCCAAATGGTTGACAACTGTGACATTGTGAAGGTACCATGTACTGCTCTACAAAGACCCATCAGATATAGGTATCCCACATCAACCCACCCACTCAGATGCAGTCAGCACTCAGATGCTCAATACCTCCACTGGCTGATAACTTATAATCACTTATACTCATCTGTAACCTGTTACTTGCCAATGTTACACATGTACCTGTTGTATGTATACATTGCATGTTGTTAAACTGAAAAATGTTTAATAAAAAGTTTAACATTAAAAAAAAGAAGCACAATTGCCATCCTGCACAAATTCTGCCAGCAGAATTACGAATTCCTCATCGCTCTACATGGTACATCTCTCACAGACTTTATTTGGTGTACAGTCCATGCTAGATAAATGTCAGAATAATCTTCTAACTTGAGACAAATCAGTATTCAAAGGAAAGGAAATAATGTTATGGTTTTCAGGAAGAATAGAACAAACAAGTAAAAGTGATATATCTGCTTTATAGAGACGAAAGGGCAGCTCAAGTTAAGCACTATCGATATGTTGTAGTACGGCTGTCAGAAAATTTGAACTGGAAATACCATGTCAACAGTAAGATAAAAAGGAATTGAATGGGATAATCAGTTTTTACTTTGTGGTGGTTGTGACAAGATGTCACGTGCTTCGAGATAAGCACACAAGCTTTCTGCACATGTAGCTTATGGAAACAGCAAATCCATTTGTTTCCTCTGCTACTGTCCAAACAGATGTGGGTCCAGGGATGAGAAGCCATTTGCCTTTTCTTTCCACACACAGACTAGAGGTGTCATTAGCAACACCCAGGGTTTTGAGAAGAGAAGACTGATTAGCAGGTGAGACTCCATGACAGAATCCCAGTTGAGGATGTTTAGAATAGCTAACTTCAAAGGCAGAGCATCTCACCTCTGCTGGGAACGAACAGGTACAAATATAAATTTTTGGAGTCCAAGAAAAAAGAAGAACATTCACAGTAGCACTGTTTTGGGAAATCCTTATAAGACTCAGAACCCAGTGAACCCAGTGCTTTTAACCATCTTATCAGTGCAGATCATTCATTTGCAAGCATTGTACATCTACTGGAACAACCTCAGAATATACTATATGTATATATATATATATATATATATATATATATATATATAACCATTTTTTAATTTTATCTTTATCTAGCCTGACCTGCCTGCCGTTACCTCTGCTTGGTCACGGACTGCGGGCTTCCACCCCATCGGCCACGACTCTCTGATACCCCCTGGATTGCCCCCCAGGGTGGGGCTGTGGCACCCTGGCCTAGTACCACAGATGTTGGGATTGGTCAGAGGGCCAGCCTGGGGGGTTAATTGAAGCCTGCGGTGAGTGTCATCTAAGGCAGCTGGCAGCTCCCTCCATTTTTTTCCTGGTTTTCTGGGGGGCGGGGATGTGCAATGATCTCCTGCATCCATTCCACCCCCTGAAGTGCTGCTACGCACTGGTAGCTGCAGTATCCCCTGCCTCTGCCAGGGGTCTGTCAAGTGCCAGATGGGCTCCCAACCCTACCTCCGGAGAAGGAGAGCAGTCCACGGGACACTCCATCCTTCTCCTCCCAGCCGGCCCTCCAGTGACCCGAGTCCATTCCCGAACCCAGGTCGCTGGCGTCGCAAGTGGAATTCCCACCACTGCACTGACAGGCTGGCAACCTCAGAATATATTAAATGGACTGTTATTATTCGCCTATAGTATTGTGTCCATGGACTGAATTCCATACTCAAGACAGTGACCATGGCACTGTGAAAACACATCTACTGAAAACAGTCAGTTACATTCAGAGGAGAGAAGTCACTAGACAGCATCAGGCAACCTTAACACAGGTGAGCTATACCCCTACGTATGCGCAGCTACTGTAAGTTGGCATATGGGTCACGAGCCAGAGAGGAAAGCCTGTTAAGCTGTTCCCTTGGTTTAGTCCCACAAGTGTGGCAATGGAACTTTGTGCAAAAGACTTTAGGGTGATCATGAATGTCAAAGTGGTCAAAACATTAAGGCAGCATGAGAACTTGTTAGGCCCAAAGTAAAGGAATTTTATTATATTTGGCAAAAATATGGGGTGTCTCTAATTGAAACAGCTGAGGTGTTATATAAAATACTTATTTTGAGGAACATTTTGAAGGAAATTGTTAGGTTGTCAACAACATTCCCCGCAACCTTATTGGGTATCTATAAAAACACGATGCAAAGTAATAAGCAATTGAGAACAGCTGTCTTATATGGATCATACAAGCAGGCATTGAACAATATACTGAGGGCTATGTATCAATGTGGGGCTGGGTATGCATGATTCTTGTGTATCTGGCCCACATAACTTCACACCTGTGGACAGGCGCATGGCATGCACTATTGTACATCTCCACGGGTTGACTCTCTGTGTAGCAAGTCCCTGACTAATGCAATTAAAGAAACAATGACTAGCCAATAAATTGCATTATATAGTGTAATCAGTAAAATATTCCAAGATTGCTCCCTGGTAGGAAAATATGGTAACTGGGCTTGGCAAAATTAGCAAATTCTGCTTCCAAAGAAAATTCACAACATTCCATGAAGTTCAAAATGTTTCATGTTAACATATTGACTTCGACAAAGTTATTCTTGACTGCCTATTATCACATACTGATACATTATTGTATTTTATCTTAGCTTTCACCCTGGTATCTCTTTTTGGTTCTTATTTGCCACCATTGACAAAGTCTGATATGATGACAGCTCTGACTGTTTTTGTTTTTTTGTTATATCCATGTCATGTTTTTGTTACATTGTTGTACTTATTTGTTGATATTTCTTTTGGATGTGGAACCTTTGTAAATGAGTCTCTGACTCAAAGGTATGTCAAATTCTGAGAATTAAATAAATAAATAAAATGTATACATTTCTTTTTGGGTTTAATGTGCACATCCTTATGAATTTGTTTATTTATATATTTATTCATTCAATTTTTTTTATCAGGTAAGAACACTAGACTGAGGATCCTTTTTCAGACTTGACTCGGGCCAAAGCATCACAGTACAATAACAGTATAACAATAAATACCAAATACAGAACATTACTAACAACAATTACAGGAGCATGGAGTAAGGAGATTTTGCTTAACATGCTTTTGAAAAACAGAAAATTAACAGGGAACAGAAAAACTGTTGGGGCTACAAAACAGTGGGGAATGTATTAAATAAAAATACAACTGCTGGCTGTACCAGAACTTTATGTGTGGGGACATTGAAATAGACTGCTTTGGGAACTGCATACAGCCACCATTTTAGCAGCCCATAACCAATTGAAAGCCAGGATTTAACAAAGGGGATCTTGGGACAATGTCAGAGACTTATGGGGGATTATCTGGGACCATTTCTAGGTGCCAAAAAGGGAGCCAATTATCATCTGGGGACTGTTTAAGACAGCTTTGGCAACCAATGGGATTTCTAGAACTCAGCCCTGTATAAAAGGGGGTAACTGTTCAGTTCAGGCAGATTTTAAGAGATTCATCAAGGAGTTCAGTGTGAGCCTCTGGGGAGCTTGCCAGCTCTAAAAAGTTAGGCCTGCCAGGCCTAGACTTTTCGGTCATCAGTCCGTGGGTCTAAGTGTCCAGTTGGCCCATGTTTGGGGTCACAGTTGAAGGGTATTCAGGATCAACCTGCAAGCTAGCTGGAAGGACTAGAAGAGGACAGAGTCTTACATGTAAATGTGCTTAGTTCGAAAGGTGTTTGCACGGCCGAGTAGTTTGAGAGGTTTGATTTGCATGCTCTTGGCCAGTGTTAAATTGCTCCTGTATCCTGAAGACCAGAATTTCGATGAGGACCACGAGGGAATTCTCCTCCTGCTTCATCAAGCCATCTGCAACAGGTCTCGTTTTGTCAGATCATCACTTGTTCTGGGTACTGTGAGTACAAACAGGGTAGTTTCAGGCAACAAAGCTGCAATCATTGTGTGTCATCTGATTATTTGTTTGAGCCATCTGACTCCAGATTATAAATTCTGAGTTTGAATGCATGCTAATTGTTTTCTTTCCTAAGGGCCCCAACAACAGCTGCAACACCGGCCTACCCTGGGCAATGCTTCAGACTAGCCTATCTTCCAAACTGGGTACCCAGAGTTGTGTGACTGTGTCAAAGGGACTCACTGTGCATGCATTTTCAGCCTGAAATAATCAGATCTATAAATCATCTGCTAGATTTATGCCCCACCCTTGTTCATATCTCCCTAAATAAATCAGATTGTTATTTTACAGTTTAAATCTGGCTAGTGTGTACCTTCTTGGTGGAGATACAGTACTGTTATTGCATTGTTGCATCATTGGTCTTATTTTTCAGGGGGTCTCCAGGGCAGCTGCAGAGGATCCAGCCCTGGTGGTAAGTGCAAATTGGCGTGAGGAAGTCATTACTGACATATGGTACATGTGAATGTTTTGTTACTGTACTGTTTAGGCCACTAGAGGGGTTGTGGGGGTTATAGCATCCCGGAGGGCTATATCAACAGCAGTTACGCTACCCTAGAACCATTTCTCAAGGTGGAGGCGCCCGTTCAAAGAGCTCAGGCCCCTCAACCTGTACCTAGTCACTCAGGCATGGGTAGTAGCCCATAGGATAGTGCCTCCTAGGGGTTACATTTGCATACATTCATGGCTTGACTGCATAAATGTCTCTGGGATTCTCTGCAGAACGTGTCTTCATCTGTCTCTCTGTATACTCTAAAAGTTCATTGCCATCACTGTCTTGTAAAAGTGAGAGGTCAGACAATTTCAGAGCATACTAAAAAGTCCTAAGTGCAAAATATAAACCATTGATAAAAATCATCACATTTATTAGAGCTCTGGGGCTGTACATTCCTAGTGTCCTAGTGTCATATAGTTTATCAGGTGTACTGTGATATGAGTGTGTTTTATTGAGCGGTTTAATAAGAGCAACTCAATAAAACCGCTAGTAGAAAGAGTGCTTGCTGCAGAATAGCGAGGAGTAGATTAGAGTGGGTGTAGTGATGAGCTGCACTCATTGCACTTGCAGGAAGAAGGTAAGATGTGTAGTTTGGCCAAGCCCTGCCGAACTGGCCATTTGGCGTAGTCGCTACAGCCACCACCAATGGAACTCAAGGTCCTGACGTTGGGTCGTTGTGCTGTACAGAATAGTTTTTTTGTCCTGGGCTTTTCTTTTTTTTTTCTATGTCCTCCACCCCTGGAGTTGGTAATCATTAAGTTGGGAGTGCAGGGGGCTTGCCCCCCACAAAGGGGAGTGCGGGGAGCATAGCCTCCTGCATAGAATGTTATTTTATTTTGTTCTTGTTGGAAAATGTAGCAACTGTCACTGTTGGCGGCGGTCACTCTGATGTCCGACGCTGTTTTGACATTGGGCAGTTCTTGTGGTGCTGTTGTTGGTCGGTGAGATATAATACTTGCCCTTATCACATTAAACCAGTTTATCAATATCAATGGGAGACAGGGCATCAGCTCGATTTGGTTTGCTCCCTTTGCCTTGATTCTTTAGGACTTTTTGCTTTGCACTAAGTGTGGCAATGGTTTCCTTGAAATCTTTACTATTGCCATGGAAAATAGAGTGACCATAGTTTTTTTTAATCAAATAATGATCCACGTTAACTAAGATACATTGCAAAGTGCTGAGCTTGTACTCTGACCCATCTGCCCTTTCTATTTTGTAGATGAACTCTGTGAGGTGTTTCATAAGCTCAACTACAAGCTCATGAATCAGACACACTTCTGAAACATCTTCCAGGTAGGATTTAACAAGTCTGATGTCAGAAGCTGTTTTTGCAGTCGTGTGTCAGTTCTCCTGTTCCCCAATGAACCATAACCAGTCAAGATTTCTACTGTGACATTGACTAATGGCTCCATCGCAACCGCTATGCTCTGTGCTGTGCTGCCATGCAACTGACAAACCAGAGTGTTAGTTCAAAAATAGAGGAACAAAAGGAGCACTTGCCGATCGAGCCTTGGAATGCAGCTATTAGTGAACGTGCCAGTTTGTTATGGTATCGGTATGACATACTGAAGACGGCATAACAACTCTATGCCATCAGAACGATAGTATAACAACACTATAATCTGGTAGGACCCAGTTAATAATTACACATTCTCATACATTATAGAGTGATATTAGGCCTCTTGCTCTCCATGTGGGTTATTGCCAGGGCCACTGGAAAATTGCCCCTGCAATTCTTTTGCGGAATCTGCAATTTTCACCATTCTCCGTAAAAACTGACATGTTCCACAATTTCTTGCAGTTTTTGAGTTTTTATATTGAACTGTGTAAAAAGTATTACAATTTTTTAATAAAATACTCTCAAATATATTGAAAATTTTGCATGCAGACTTGGGTTTGGCCGAAACAATGCAGTGCAAGGTAGGGCAAGGGTTTTAAGTGACACGGATTTCTTTTGAATCCTTGTCTTGTTTGGTTTCAAAATCCACTGGCCAAGCATAAGTACACTTAAACACTTAACATTTGGTTTGTGTTGAAGCAGTCTATCAGAAAACATTTTGTTGCCACACAGACTGAAACAAAAGATGGGATAAAATGTGCAAATGATCCCATTCACTTAAATGGGGTGCTAACTATGAAGCCTTTTTGTAAGTGGCAGGGCAAGTTTTTCCTTGTGAGCATACTTTCATTCAGACTAGTTTTGATTCAAACAGCTGAAGATTTTTGGATGGCCCTTCTGATTTTAAACTTGAATAAGCTAGTTGCTAACAGTGATCTCACTCTTAGCAACTACCCCCTAGACCCCATATGCTCACATGCAAAGACTACAACAAAAACCTGACTAAAGTCTAAAAACAAGCTTATAAAACACAAAATGTATCTGAACATTTACCTTTAACTAAACAAAATCATTGCAGCCAGACTAAAACAAAAATACATTACAGTGTACCCTGACTACTGTATGATGCAGTAAAAATATATTGGTATTTTGTCACATTTTTTGGTAACCATGTAAGGCCCACTAGGCACAAGTGCCTGTTTTCAGGTACAACCCAGGAGCACTGAGAAGGTTAAGTGACTTGCTCAGAATCACACAGTATGCAAGTGGAGGTTGTGGGATTCAAACCCAGGTCTGCTAGATGTTGTCAGCTCATTCACAGTTTGTTACTCAAACCTCTAGATTATACTGCCAGCCCCAATTACCCCCAGATTTAATGTTTAAATATATGATTTCAAATATAGCGTACAGTACCTACAGTACAAATTATGACCATTAAACACTTTAACAACATTTTACTAAAACTCAATTATTCACCACTATCTGCTTATTTTTTTTTTTGTACCAAAGTGGGTGAATAGCTGGCAGAGAGCTGTAAACAGCTGTTGATTAGACTTCATTATTCTACAGCCAGAAACAAAAAAAATATTTCTTGTGACTTTATTTAATATTGATTTGCTGTGGCTCACTTTATAGAATCTCTTTTCTGTAGCACTGTATGAGGCCGATGCTTTTAAATTTTTGAAGATAGGCAATGCTTATGATAGCTTATCAGTTTAGTATTCTTTTTAGGAACATAAACTTTTCTTTATGTTTTAATCATATTTAGGTGTCAGTGTATTCATTTATCAATTTATACTGACTAATGTATGCTGCAGAAAACATTAAAAGATTTATTGTGAAGCACTCAGGGTCTATAGTACAACCCCTGCAATTTCCCGTAATTTTTGCAAAACGCTCTGCAATTTTGGGTAACCTTTACCGCAATTTTCTAGTGGCCCTGGTTATAGCATCTGAAGAGCTGGCAGCAATTGCTTTTAGTATTTCTTGGGTGGGATATTCAAAACGGTTGCGCATGGCACAACTGAGATGTGCCTGCGTAAGTGTGGAAATGTGCCAAAGAGCAATATTCAGCGGGAGCCAATATGTCGTGCAAATTGCAGTGCACCAATGTGCAACTCTAATGAATGTATGCGCAAGTGAAGGGGGCATAGCCATGAATAAGTGGCGCAGTGTGATATTCAACAGCAAGCAAAGGGCGCAAGCGTGGAGCAACAGGGACATCTTGAAGCAAACTTGAGCCCATAAAGAGAGCAAGCAGGGCCAGGCTTGCACCACAGGGGAGCAGGAGAGAGGGAGGCGGTAGGCAGGCAGGACAGCAGGAGATGTGCAAGACAGACACAGAGGCAGACAGGAAGTGCAACAAAGTGTGGGACTGGGCATGTGACAATGAATGAGCCTGCATATGTGTGTGTGTGTGTGTGTGTGTGTGTGTGTGTGTGTGTGTGTGTGTGTGTGTGACAGGTGCAGGGGCAACCACTGCAGCGTGAGTCTGTGACACTAGGTTGAGGAGTGGCAGTGAAAGTGCCCAGATGGGTCAGAGGTGGAGGCCACAGCCAACAGGCCGCCAGCTGGGAACCCCGAACACAGGTGCACACCCAGCACAGGGGCACACGCAGCAGCACAATGCCGGGGGGGCCTGAGGAGACAGACGCCTGGGGGGGGCAGGACAGCCCAGGCCATGGCTAGTGCCATCTTCCAGATGGAGGCAGTAATGAGGGGTATGAGGAGGCAGGAGGCAGAGTGGCGCCGCCATGGAAGGGCCTGTCGGTGGTATGCCCAGAACAGGTGGTACTGTGCCCGCACCACCTTTGAACAGTACAGTGACACAGAGATCGTGGTCCACTACCACCTGTACCGGGCAATCCTGAGGCAGCTCTGTGAGCTGTGCAGTGATGAGATGCAGGCACCCACAAGATAGAGCCATGCCCTGTCAGTGGAGACCAAGGTCATGGCCGTCATGTGCCTGCTTGCCATGGGTACCTTCCAGAGACCAACAGGGGACACCACAGGCATAACACAGTTGGCCGCATCATGGCTCCTCACACAGTTCCTCAATGCACTGCTGCCACATGCTACAGAATGCATCCATTTCCCCAGTGTAGAGGCAGAGGATACAGTGAATATGCTGGAGTTCCACAGGGTGGCACGTATGCCTGGCATGCTAGAGGCCATCGACTGCACCCACGTAGGCATCTGCACCCCACCTGGGCAGGAGGGGGTAGCCTACATCAACAGGAAGGTCTACCCCAGCATCAACTGCCAGGTGGTGTGCAATGCCAGGGGGCGCATAATCAATGTCTATGCCACACACCCTGGTGGAGCACATGATGCCTTCATCTGGCACCAGTCAGCACTATGCCACAGGTCTGAGAGTGGGGACATCTCCACTGGCCACCAGTAGGTGAGTATGCAGTTGGAATGGGCAGCCTGGCACAACAGGGTAGGGTGTGGAGGATGCTAGGCCAGTGGCATCAGAAGGTGTGGCCAGGAAGGCAGGAGGGTGCAGCTACACAGATCACCATGATAACCACACATGTCAACACACAGGTGACAGCAGATACCCACTCTGGCCCTGGCTGCTCACCCCATACCAGCGCCTGTCGACCCCAGCGCAGGAGCAATACAATGAGGCACATGCCAGCACACTGAACATCACTGAGTGTGTGTTCGGGCTGCTGAAGGCCCGGTTCCATTGCCCGGACAGGTCTGGTGGTGCCCTACACTACAGCCCCTCAAAGGCCTGAGGCCTATTCCTGGCCTGCTGTATGCTATACAACGTGGCCACCAACCATGGGATAGCTGTCAAGGTTGAAGAGGGGAACAGCAGTGGGGACGATGTGGCCACCAGGCCAGGTGGTGGTGGGCAGCCCCACCGGGCGAAGGGAACCCCGGCTGAACAGGATGACCCAGCAGCACCGGGACACAATTGCGGAGGAGCACTACGGTGCATGCAGGTAGGTGAACATGACCACATGCATGTCCCAGGGAACATGGCACAGTAGTCAGACATGCAAGGCTGGGCCTCATGACAGACATGGCTGGTGGGTAGCGTGGATGGACATGGGACTGGACACCACGGCAGCACCCTGTACAGCACTGTAAACCACCCCCATACACCCCCACACCCCCCTGCACACACATCCACATGCACACGGGCACCCACAAGCACACACCCAGAGGCCACCAACTGGCATGTTTCAGACGCTGAACACCGGTACACAGTAGCAGCCGGTGTTGTGTTGGCATCATCATGCACATGCCACAGTGGCCAGCGGCCGGGGTGGTGTGCACAAGGCCTGTGTGTGGCCCCGACCATGGATGACATGTCCCTGGGATGCACATGCACATGCCACACCAATGTGCACACCGGGCAGAGGCAGACAGCGAAGAGGGAGGATGGCGGTTCAGGACCGCTGCGTGGTCACACAACCACCACGGACATGTGGACGGCCCCGCTGGGACTGCCCAGCAGATGCAGGCTGTGCGATGGCCACAGGGGGGGTCTCTGATGGTCCCCCAGGTGTGTCACTGCGGGAACATGACCGGTCCCTCGCAGGGGTCTGCAGGCACCCGAACATGCCCGCTCCAGGCATGCCCAGAATGCCCACACCAGATCCCGGCATCAACACTGATGGAGTCACACAATGCCATGACCGAGGGGTGGATAAGGCACTCCATGGGGTCTGCGGAGGATGGTCATGCACCAGGGTGGCCAGTGGTGCTAGGCTGGCTGTGACCACAGCGGTAAGCCAATCCAGGACTGCGGTCGTGTCCTCCCGCATATGTGTGGTCTCAGCCAGGAGCTGCTCAAAGTACTTGTCACGCCTCTCTGCAGACTGGTGCAGCTCTGTGCGGAGTACACGCACCCCTGACACAACCAGCACCTGTTGCTCCACAGAGGCCCATAGCAGACAGGTGTGCTCGGTCAAGGGGTCGGTGCCCTGCAGGGCATGGGCATTGCGCTGACCCACGAGCACCACCACCACCTCCCTCTTCGAACTGCTCCGCAACAATGGTGCTGACAGCATCGCTGGGTGTAGTGGCTGGTGGGAGGTCAACTGCTGCCAGGGCACCATGTGTGCTACTGTGACGGGTGTGTGGTATGGATGCCTCCCCTGAATAGCAACACCACTATCCAGGATACTAGCCATTTCGTCATCATCGGTCCCGGACCCCGCCCCGATCTGTGTCTCGGCATACTAGACACCATGGCTGGCGTCCTGTTGAAACACAGCCAAGGCCTAGTCTGCGACCACGCCACAGGCATCCAAATGGACAATGGGGTTGGGCTGACTGCGGTCCAGACCCCAGACACCAGTGGAGGTGGACGGATGGGCCTCCACGCCCAGGACCACTCCCATGGTGGACACCCCCACCCCTGTCGCCGTATGCAGGCACTCCGGAGCTGAAAGGGAGCACAGTCGCATTAGTGGCACTGGTACACACCCCTGCCCCCTTCCCCAGGCACTGCAGTACCCACCATGCAGTGATGGGCTGCCCTCCCAGCTGGAATCCGCCACCGGACACACCCTCTTCAGCACTGCGCCTCATGGACACCACCACCAACACCTCCCGTGGTGACGGCTGTGGCACGTCAGGCTATCTACCACCCATGGCAACACATACAGGCCAGATGGCAGCCACCTTCTCCTTGATCCTCCTCCGATCGGTGCCTACCTTCTTCTTGCACTCCTGTGCTGTCCTTTGATGGCTGCCCTGATGGATCACGGCCCTGGCCACACCCTCCCATGCTGTCGCCCTGGCCTGTGGGGTGCCTGTTGAGCCACTCAGGAGGGACTCCTGGTCCAGGTAGGCATCGAATAGTATATCGCTCTCTGCCCTCGTGAAGTTGGGCCTGCGCTTCCATGCAGGCCCATGCTCCTCAACCTCCTCGTGATCCATCATGCTTAGTCCTGTGGGTATGGACACATGGTCAGTGATGGCTGCAACCCACACCGCCCTCCCATTCCACTGTCCCGATAGGCCCACAGCCTGGTGGCTTACCTCTGAAGGATGCAATACTGGTCTAGTGACTGTGCAGTCCCGTGGCACATTTATAGCGCATCACATGCAAATGAGGGGATACGCAACTGAAATGAGATGCAAATAAGCATGGGGGAGGGGGAGAGATCTAGGACACTGGCAGTGGACTTCACGGGGCAGACTTTGTGGGCATGGTAAATATTCTCAAGGATTACTTGAAGGGGATTACAACAATGACATGTGGAAAAGAGATGAGAGGTCATTAAATGGGGACTTCAAGAGGCAGCCAGGAACTGCGCTAAGGTGAAGCATAAAGGGAGCACGGTCACATAAACCATGCTGGTGGTCCAGTGAGGTTCAGGTAGTGGTCAGAGAAAAGAAGGCGGCCTACAAAAATATAAAACAACAAGAGGGGATAGGGAAAAAGAAATGTACCATCTTGCATCTAGAAAAGTCACCCAGATGGTGCAGGGGGCAAAGTCCAGTAAAGAGCAGTGGCTGGCACAGGGGATACAGGGAGGGGAAAAGGGGTTCTCTCTGTACATTGGGGAGTGGAGAAAAACTAATGGCCATCTCGGCAGGTTGAGATCAGAAGGAGGGTGGGTGGAAGAGGCGAGGGACCAGGCAGAGGTATTAAACGAGTACTTTGTCTCTGTGTTCACTAGGGAGGGGGATGGGATATCTACAAAGCAAGGCACGATGGGGATAGAAGCGGTAGTGAATGGGATCAGGGGAGCAGCAAAAATGGAGCAAGATGGAGGGAGAGGTACCCCAGGGGTGTCACATCAGGATAAGGATAAAAAGGCCAGTAAGGTGGAGGAGACGGATGATGCTATCTCCACCGAAAGGGTGTGGTTAGCCCTTAAGGGCCTAAAGAAAGATAAATCTCCTGGGCCGGATGGCATTCATCCAAGAGTACTATGGGAACTGGCGGACATACTGGCTGCACCCCCGGTGGAGCTCTTCAACAGGTTGCTAGAGACAGGGAGGGTACCTAGGGATTGGCGAGAGGCACATGTGGTGCCGATCCATAAAGTGGGGTTGAAGGAAGTACCAGGTAACTATAGACCCATCAGTTTGACCTCGGTGATGGGAAAATTAATGGAAAGTTTACTAAAGGAACAATTGGGGGTGTCCTTGGAGGAGGTGGGAGGTTTGGATAGTCGACAACATGGGTTTGTGCCAGGTAGATTGTGTCAAACCAATCTTGTTGAGTTCTACGAATGGGAAACATCAGAACTGGACAGGGGAAAGCCTGTGGATATATTATTCTTGGACTTCAGCAAGGCATTCGACTCTGTCCCCTTCAATGGTGTAGTAGAGAAACTGACAGGGTTGGGAGTAGGCCCTTTGATGGTCAGATGGACTGAAAACTGGCTAGGTGGACGCACTCTGAGAGTAGTGGTCGGTTGGGAGCTCTTGAACCCTAGAGAGGTCGGTAGTGGGGTACCGCGGGGCTCGGTCCTGGGTCCAATCCTGTTTAATGCATACATTTTGGACATCAGAGAGGGTATAGGGTGTGAAATGAGTCTCTTTGTTGATGACTCCAAGATGGGAGCAGTAGTTGAGGGGGAAGAGGGGAGGTTAGCCCTGCAAGGGGACCTGGACATCATGGAAAGGTGGGCTCACACATGGAAATTAAATTTCAATATCACCAAGTGCAAGGTGTTACATCTTGGGCGGGGAAACCCTAAACACAGGTACATCCTGGGAGTGGGCGCTGGAGGCCTCAACAGGGAAAAAGACCTAGGGGTCATGGTGGATGCATGTATGAATAACTCCGAGCAGTGCAGAAGAGCTGCTAGCAAAGCAAACAGGATGTTGGGATGCATCATAAGGGGGATCACCTCTAGGAGCAGGGACGTGATTCTGCCGCTGTACAATGGACTGGTTAGACCACACCTTGAGTACTGTGTAAAGTACTTGAGACCACACTTGAAGAAGGACATACAGCTCCTGGAGCGGGTACAGAGGAGGTAAACTAAGATGACACGAGGACTAGGGGATTTGACGTATGAGGACAGACTTGAGGAGCTCTGCCTGTTTTCATTGGAGGAGAAGAGAGACAGGGGGTCATGATTGAGGTCTTCAAGTACCTCAAAGGAATAAATAGAGTAAACACAGAGGGGATCTTTAAACTAAAGCAGGGAGGTATCACTAGAGGGCACTGTTTGAAGTTGGAAGGTGGAAGGGTGGGGGAGAGGAGGAGGTTTTTCACTGAGAGGGTGATGGATCCTTGGAAGGTGCTGCCTGGCAAGCTGGTTCAGAGATCCACAGTGGAGGGCTTCAAGAGAGGGTGGGACAGACACAGAAAGCAGATGTATCAGATGATGGCCTGGCCCAGGGGGTGAGGGATGGATGATAGGGGTTTCTGGAATATGGGGAGGGCTTCGGTACCCAACTAGGGATCTGAGGTTCGAGCAGACTTGATGACCGTGGCCTAATCTGCTGGCAATTAGTATGTTAGTATGTTGTAAATGCCTCTGATCGGCCGATATGCTGAATAGCTAATCTGCATATGCCGGCTGAATATCGTGAAATTGCACATGGTGTATTGGTGCTGCGCATGCACAAGCCATGGCGCAACAGTATGATGTGCGCAGTAGGACCAGCAGTGCGCATGCGCGCAGTGCCGTCATGTACGTCAATGGCACATCCTTCGCATACTGTGCCATACATGGTACAGCACTCTGCCACTATTGGGCATGTGGCGCTCATGCGCTATATGCCCTATGGTGCCCGTGTTCGATTGGCCAATGGCCCGCGGGGTCCACGTGCCCCTATTGAGTACCATGAATGGCGTGGTCAATCGCGCTGTCGCACACAGTGCTTGTGCTGACCCTTGATCCCACGAGTGCCCTCTGACCCTCTGGGTGCCCTGCAGCACGTGCCAGTGCTGCACCAGCTCTACCGCTTAGCACCGTGGATGCACGATTAGGGATGGCAGCGCATCACCAAGTGAGTTGCACACCCACAGTACATGTGGATCATGTGCTACTGGGTGCCATTTTGGTTGTGCAACTGCAGGAATGACCATGCCGTGCTGCAGTTCTGCTAGGGCTCCCAATTGGTCCCAAGTAGAATTAGTTAATCTTGTGGCCCTTGTGGAGCTACATGCGGGCAGTTTGTATAGCCAGGTGCCCCTGGATTGGCCACGTACAGATGTGTGGCAGGAGGTGGCTGAGGGTCTTGAGGAGGCCACTGGGGCACAGCGCAGCAGTGAGCAGTACCGTCACCACTACAGTGACCTGTGGAGGAGGGACCTTGAGAGGCTATGGTCACTACTGGCATGCATCCAGAGGGGTGCCGTGCCACGTCCAGGTAAGTGCACTACGCCCATGTCTGTGCCATTCCAATGTTCTGTGAGGGCCAGCAGGGTGTCACACCATGCTGCAGGGGGTGGGGGCTGTGGCTGCGCATTCTGTTGGCCGTGGCAGCGCACCATGGGTGTGCTGTGCCACCACACTGCCACTGCGCGGGGCCAGGGGGCTTGCTGTGTTGGGGGGGCATGTGGTGTTGCCAGGTACTGATGTTTCATTCTCAATGTCTCCCTACTAGGCCCTGAAGATAGATGATGTGCACGGCTGGCTGGTGCTGCAGGTGAGCGAGGGCAGGCCGACGCAGGGGCACGGGCACAGAATTCAGGTTGCAGGAGCGTTGCCGCTGGACAGGCGCAGAGTGCACCTCAGCAAGCAGGTAGGCACTCTTTCAGGGTATGATGCTATGCAGGGTGGGGGTGAGCCACAGCCCCCTGTGCACATGGCCATTCCAGCTGTGCACCACCAGCAGTATCCATTACACCATGCCGTGGCTATCGGACATGTGTGTGGCTGATGCAGGTGGGCTGTGGGTGCACCCGGATTCCAGCTGCGCCACTGCCATCTCGTCACTTAACCCTGTCGCCTGACTGCCATGGTTGTGGTGTGTGGCACATGGGTGGTGTTGGTGTGCAGTGCTCTGCGTGGCTGTGGATAGTCAGGTTGGTGGCTCGTGTGGGTGCACACACTGCGGGAGGCTGCGTGTCATCTCAGGGGCACATGTCACCGCTGTCTGCTGTGTATGGTGGGTGGGCTACAGTCATATGGACTTGCACTCATACCATGTCCCCTTCTTTGTCCTAGGTTACTAGGTGTCCATCGCCCTGATGTCCACACCAGGCTCCTGAGGAGGATCTTGCAAGTCTCCACTGCTACGCTCTGGGTGGCACATCTGATTCAGTGGGCCCTGTACAGGCCAAGCGACGACATTGGTATCAGGCACCAGTGGGGCGTGGATGACCATAGAACCTGTTGGCCTACACCCACTTCCCTTCCCTGTCCCCCCCTTTCCCTCCCTTGTACTCTTGTACAGCCATTACCCCAGTCCCACTGCCTCCCTTCCCGGTATCCCGTTTTTATTTTTTGCCTCCCATTCCTTGCTCCCTGTACTAGTTGTTCCTTTTACTGTATATAGTTGTATTCTGACTGGTTTTAATGCATATTTTTATGGTTAGCAATCTGTGTCTGTGTCTGCTTTGCAGCTGGCATGTGGAGCCATGCTGCAGTGGTGTGCATGGTGGCCAAGTGGTACATCTGGGGTTGACTGGGGATTGTGCCTGGTGGTCTCTGCCCAGTGGCTGGTGGCTGTGCCCTGGGGCGGCCGTGTGCTCTCTGTTCATGTTGTGTGGTGTGTGCGTTGTGTGCTGTTGGCATGTGTGTTGCCAGCTGTGGTCCAGGTGGCATGTCCTGTGCCTTCCTGTGGGTGTTGCCGGTGGCTGTTTGCCAGAGGGCATTGGTCCCACCATTCCTCCATGCACCACTGTGGTGTGCATGGCAGGGGGCCTGCTGCCCTGTGCTTGCCATGCCTCCCTCCTGGCATCCTCTGCACCCTGGTGGTGGTCTACCCTGCCCTGGTGGCATGCTCCTTGCTGTGCCTGTTGTCCTGTGTCCTGGCGCATGCACCTCTGCCCCTTGCACAGCCCTGGTTGTGCTATGGCGCATGTTGGTTTGCTCCCTGGTGCCACCCTGGTTGCGCTATGGTGCATGTGGGTTTGCTCCCTGGTGCAGCCCTAGTTGCGCTTTGGCACATCCCTGCGATATTCAGCCATGTTGCGCTTGCCGTCATGTGCAGGCTTTGAATATCGCGTTCGGTGTGCCATGGCGCAGTGTACTTGCACTGCGCCGCTGCTGCACCTACCTCTGGTGCATTTCTGAATATCCCACCCCTTATGTACAACTGTGTACTCTTGCTCACAGCACTAAACTAGGTCATTAGTAGATAGTGGGTTTGCTATCTCTTAGCTCAGTTAGACTAAAAGGGAAGAAAATAACATGGCTCTGAGTTAGTATCAATTTTGGAATCAGCAATTTAGCATATAAAACAAATCTGTGTCCTTGTACTACAGGTCGTAGGTGCTTGTTTGACTCCCAGGGAGCTGGGGGGGGGGGGTTGACATTCACCAACCACTCTGGACGCTACTTCCAACAACAGAGAGCTTATTTTTTCAGAGCCACTTATGCAAACAAGTAATCACTGCTGATACACAAAATATGCTGCAAGTTAAACATACTTTACATGGTTCATATTTGCATAGGCACTTGCCTTTCCCTCTGTGCTGCTTTTGCTCGATGGAGAAACAAGGCTCAAATCTTAATATTATATTGTTTAAATGTGGCGAAAATGCAATGCTATTCTGGTCCACAGGGCTATATTTCCTTACACAAACCCTGAGCTGGGAAACATAGTTACTTAGGATGCAATTAACTGAAACATGCTGGATGTTTTTTTCAGTAGGTTTAGATACTGTAGAACTGGTATCAACTTAAGTTGTAAATAACTACATTTGTCAGTTTACTACTTTAGGATGTGTTATTTACTTTTAACTGTCTTGAGGAGTGTGGTACCATATTGGGATGGTATATCTCGATGGGATCTTCACAACAATCCTAGGGTAATTTAGAGTACTGTAGTTTGACATATTTTACTGTAAGTGTTTTTCTGTTCTTGTTTCTGCTTTAAACGTTATTTTATAGGATAAATAAGTATTTTTGTCTCTTTTCATGTTTGCTGTGTGCCTGTGCACCAAATATTTTGCTACAGCGAAAAGCAATTATGGGGGGGGGGAGTGTCACTGCTAGCACACTGCAGTTGAAAATAGCAGGGGCTTGGCAGTCTAGACAAATGACCACACACTGTGGTCTTGACATCACTTCCTGCTTGCTGGGTGGAAACTTTGTGTATTTCAAAGAACCTGAAGCTGCTCTAATCAGATGGCTTCAGTCCTTTGATTTGCATGAAGCTGGCTGGTCAGCAAGCAGCTAATTGGATGTCAACACCAGCAGCCTGTCATTTTTTACTCTGGACCACTGCACCTGTATTTAGCTACATATGTTTATAGGTACTAGAAAGAAAGCTAAACTCAGGAACCTAGTTAGTTTTTTTAAACAAGGGCTAAAATGTACTTTAATTGCGCTCTGGCAGTGGAGCTGTGATACTCAGTATGCGCATATGAATATGAATATACTTACGCACATGCCCAGTGTCATGGCTCCACTTTTGGGAGCCCACCCCTGCTACTGCTTCTTTCTCCCTGTCCCCTCCAAGTGGCTCGCCTGCCAACCGACCCTTTCCATCTTTGAGTTTGCATATATCTATCTTTAATGTAAGTGGAGCGAGGTGCCCACTCCTGCTATGGCTTCTCTCATCATCCCTCCTCGGTCACTCATCACCATTCTGTAACAAAACTGACACAGGGGTGCCCAATCCCAGTGTCAGAATGCAGTCCAGCTCTCAATGTTTTTTTCTCTTTTTTAAAGCTGTAAAAAAGAAAACCATTCATTGATGTCTGTTGTGCTGTTAGTTCCCCCACCCAACCCTCCCACTCAGCATCCATCACCCCACACTCCCCCTATCCCTTACTTACACACTGGAGTCCAACACCATAGTCCTCTCTGGACAACACACGTGCCTTCACTTTTCAAAACCAGACCAGGAACTGAGGAAATCAGGTATGTGATTCAATTTATTTCTATGAGGGTTTTAACTTAGTGGCATAACTTACCGATTTTGGGATATTTTTGCCCCAGAATTTCAACATGCCTTTTTTGGGACCCCCACCTCATGAACAATGACAATAAAGTTTGGCAGATCTTTCCCAAAAGGTGGTTTCTTGATTGCTGTGTAAAATCATATTTTGGGTAGGAGTTGACATTTTTCTCCATCCTTATTCATGGGCTAAGCTCATAAGAAGGCTATGTTAAAAATCTGGCATGAATATATTTAAAAACAACAATGTTCTGAGCCTACATTGAAATATGCAAATGCAGGCTAATTACATTGGCAATTTTCAATATTTTGGCCCCAAAATTTCAACATAGCCATTTCTTCACAAAACTTCATGAATGTGGCAGCTGTCATTTTTCAAATCTTGGCCAAAATGTGCTTTCATGCCTGTGGTGCAGAATGACATTTTGGTGGTGTGGAATGACATTTTGTCAGGGATTTGAAAATGTTCACCTACCGGGTTAGTTAGGTGGCATAATAAGAAGGCTATGCTGAAAATGTTGTGTACAAATGCATTAACATGCCCAGGCTATGACTGAATGTTACATTATTTCAGCGTTTACTTATAATGTCATTAATTTTCACTATTTTGACTCCAAACTTGCAACATAGCCATTTTTCCGCACCACCTCATAAACCTGTCACGTGCCATTTTTAAAATCTTGGATGAGACGTGTTTTCGCACCTCTGGTGTGAGATGACATTTCAGCCAGTATACTATAAATGGTACATGTCATGTCTATAAGGCGACTCCGAAAACACGTATCTTCAAAACGTTGTGGTCAAAATTTAAAAAACAAAGCACATTGTTTAACACACATCAAACGTCCAGCATTGACAAATTCTTGTTTTTCTCTGCTATTATATAATTCCATTTGGGGTTATTGTCCTTGAAAGCTTAGTTTGTTATTTAATCCAATAAGTGGGTTTAATAAGCTAGGAGTTTATCAGTTATCTGACTGTTTTATTGTATTTATTTTTATTTATTTAGATATTTGGAAATAACCTTTGAGCAATGTGTTCTTTTTCAAAGGTTCTACATCAGCATAAGAAAGTGACAATACATTCAGAGAACACAATACACAATGGACAATAACATAACATTGTCTGTGCAGTGATACATAGAAGGACTCAGTGTACATGGCATTTTCAAATAATTACAGTGGTTACAGGAAGGTAGTAAACAAGGTGAGAATAAATAGAAAAGATGCGAGGTGCAGAGAGAAGACCCATCTTTATACCAAGGGGCTGCAGCCAAGAGAGTAGGCTTTGTCAGGTAATGAAAGGCAGTGAGCCAGGTCGAGGTGGCCAAAGAAGAGGGGGTGGAGTGGTAAGAGTGGATTGGACAACCAAGTGGGGGGATAACACAGGTAAAGGGAAGGGAGGGGAGTGGTGTGTAGAATGATTGTAATTGGATAAGAAGAGTGTCTGGGAAGGGCGCTGAGTAGTAGGAGGAGTGAGTGGAGGGGCTGGCGAGGGAATGAGGGGGATAAATTAACCTGGGTATAGGCACATATGTGGGACAGGGGAGGGGGCAGGCTACCATCATCCATAGCTGACTTTGTTACAAAATTACTATTATAAACATAGCTACTTTGAATATACAGGGGCTTGGTTCCCCAATTAAAAGGAAAATAATTTTAAGCCATTTTAAGATACATATAGCTATGTTGCAGGAAACTCATTTAGTTACCAATGAAGCAGAAAAACTAGGTAAAGGATGGGTTGCAAACGTTGGTTATAATTGCTATTCTTCCAGGAAAAGAGAAGTGGTAATTTTGTTTAAAAATGTGTAAACTTCATAAAACATAATCATATTCGTGACTCAGAGGGAAGGTACCAGATTATTACTGGACTCCTTTATGTCACAAAAGTAGCATTATGTAATGTGTATGCCCCAACTTCAGGCCAGGCAGATTTCTTTAAAAACATTCTCTTTGAACTTGGTTCCCTAAAGGATCATGACATAATTTTAGGAGAAGATTTTAGCAAGGTTATATACCCCTTGTGAGACAGATCTAATGTCAGAAAAGTAGTTGCTCCCTCTAAACTGAGAAAATCATTTCTACATATTCTCAACGAATTGTGTCTATTAGACGTATGGAGAACTGTACACCAACAAGACAAAGACTATTCTTTTTTTTTCCTACTAGGCACAGTTCATTTAGTAGAATAGATTATTTGTTCTGTCCCATCAACATTTCTAATGTGGTATCTAGTATTGAATATGAAAACATTGTCCTTTCAGATCATAGCTTGCTAAAAAACTATTTACTTTGTACATTGTGCCCCCAAAAGACTGAGGTGAAAGTTTAATGCATCTCTTTTACAGGACCCTGTATTTAAGAAATAGTGTATTAAAGAGACCTTATTATATTTTGAAACTAACAGTAATGGGGACGTTTATTTGCAATGCCTCAGGGAGGCATACAAAGTATACATTTCCGGCAGGATAACTGGATTTGAAGCCCAATGAAAGAAAGAAAGGTTGAAGGAACTCTCAGATAAGGAAGCAGAACACAGTTAAATAAACTCCAAGAGGAATTAAAAAAATGCCCATCTCAAAAGCAGAATACGTTTTTTAAAATCACATAGTTAAAATATAAAATAAATAAAATCTATTCTGAAAAGACTGAATATGCATAATTCAGGACCCAACAAAACATTTGGGAATCAGGTGAAAAAGCCAAAAAATTGCTGGCTTTTCAACTTTAACAACAACAAAATCAAGGTAACATTAATGGTATTAGGGATATTGAAGGCAACATCTTATATGATAATAAACTTATTAATTCTTGTTTTAAGCTTTTTCATACATAATTGTGTGCCTCCCAGAATACACCTGATTTGGAGATTATAACAGAATTCCTAAGAAAAGCGAATCTGCCTAGACTAGCCGTCCCTGAAAATCAATTATTAGATAAGCCAATTTCTATTTCAGGAAATAGCTCATGTTATTACTGAAGCTCCCAGTAAGAAAACTTCTGGTCCTGATGGCTTCCCAATGAAATATATAAGCACCACAATCCTTATATTACTAAATATTTGGTAGATATGTTTCAGGAAGCTCTGACTGTAGGGAAGTTGTGTAACGCAATGACTCGTGCTTATCTGCTTATTGGAGAAGAAGAAGGGGAAGGACCCATTAGACTGTGATAGTTTTAGGCCCATTTCTTTGTTAAATTTTGATTACAAACTACTAACCAAAATTAGATAACAGAATATCTCAAATTATATATTCTTTAATTGGTATAGAACAAGTAGGTCTTATAAAGGGTAGGCAAGCAGCAGGCAATTTACGTCAACTATTTTCTGTCATTTTGTCAACACAAAAAAATCCGCATGTTCTGGTTTTAGCAAATTCACATAATTTGAAAAGCATTTGACTCCTTCGAATACACCTACTTGGACAATGTTTTAAACACTTATAATTTTGGTTCTATTTTCAAAATATGGATTTCTATCTTATACCCCCTAGAGTTTCTATTTTCACTAATGGTCTTATTTCAGATCCCATATTCTTCTACAGAGGTACCCATCAAGGTTGCCTCAGTCCCCTTTATTGTTATTTTGGTGATGAGTGGCTGGATTCACAAAATATTTTGGTACTAAGTCCCACACCACAACTCCAAATCTTTGCAGCTGTGGTGATTGCTATACTCATCTGCAGCAGCTGCACAGAATGTTATGTCTCTTCCCACAGTCCATAATGGCCCAGATATTCAAAAGGGTTGCGCATGGCGCAACAGTGTTGTGCCATGCACAACCCACTGATGCACCCCAGTGCGATATCTAAAGGAAAAGTGCACCGCTGGAAATCCGTCGGCTTGGAGTGCATCAGTAATGAATGCAGGCACAGGTGGGGGTGTGTGCCCATGTATAACCTGGACAGCCCGATATTCAGCCCAGGATGTGCAGAGTCATGCATGCGCAACCCCTACCTGTGCCTGCACAAAGTTACGTCAGTAAAAAAAGGAACAAGTGATGGGCACCCACTGGTGAGCTGCCACATTGCAGGGTGCAACACAGCAGCTGCCACCTGTGGGTGGCCACCCGAGTTCCTGCCGCACCTGGCGGCACCCCCCCATTGCGGGCATCTGTAATTGAACCCCCCAAGTCCAATATCCCTGGTGGTCCAGTGGACCGCACTGAGCCTGATCGTGGGCATCTGTAAGTGAACCCCCCCAGTCCAATATCCCTGGTGGTCCAGTGGATAAATTAGGAATTTAAAACATATATTACAAGAATTTGGAGAACTTTCTGATTTGCATGTTAACTGGGTGAAATCAAAAGTCATTATGCTCTCCAAATCCAAATTTGAAGATGCCAGATTGTCTGCTGATCATAGCATTTCCTGGATTTCAAAAGAAATTATTTAGGTATATACATACATGACTCAAATGATGAAACTGTAAATTCTAACTAATTTTGTTTCTTAACAGAAGTCATAAGGTGCTTAGACGCTATCTCTCCTCCTCCCACACATGCTCCTACTTTCAACCACCCTAGCCCTTTCTCTCTTACTCCACCTCCTCTCCGATGGCACCTGGGTGCCTGGGGGTCCACTCCACATGGAGCACTTTCTCTCAGTTTTACTTCCTTATTTTTAACACTTTCTTTCTGTATTTCCTCTTCTCTTTTCTGCTCCATCCTTGCTGCTTCCTCCTATCAAACTCAATAGCTCTTATCTTCCATTACTTGCGGTACACTCTGGGTAGTCTGCACCCTTATTTAGCCCAATTTTACTACCTCCTCATATCTATTCCCTCTCTACTACCTCCACCTTCTCTAGCTCCCCCTGCATCTATCTTCTGCCTGACTGGTATTCGCTCTCCCAGCACTTTATCCTTCATTTTCAAATCAGTGTCTGGATGCTTTAAATTTTTACCTAATTTTATTGTCTTATGTAACCAAACTGTTGTATATTTGGTGTATTTGGTCTTACTACCTCAATTCCTTGTCAAAATTACTACTGTTTATATGTAACTTGCATTATGCGTCATGATGTTCCTTTTTGAAGTTTGTCTCTGTACTCTCCCGGGTCGTGCCTGAAAATAGTCTTTCTGGCTAGTGTACCTACACGGTAAACACAAATTAAATAAATAAATAAAATATACAATTTAGACAAATGGACAAATTTACATCTTTCCTTATGGTGTAAGATAAATTCCATTAAAATAGTTATTGCAACAAAAGGTTAGTATATATTAACCTTCCCAACCCTAGTAAAGGATCTTGGTTTTGCAAGTTAGATAAAACTATGTCTGCCTTCATCTGAAACCACAAAACACCAAGACTGAATATCAAAAAATTAAGAGTTTCCGGGCAATGTGGAGGGTTTGCTTTACCTTGTTGGCAAGGTTATTTCTGGGCATTTAGACTCAAACAGGCAGCTCTTTGGCTTAAACTTACCCTTTATGGCTGTTAGTAAAGAAGGAATTGATTAAATTGCTGTATTTAACAGACCTGCTGTTTTTACAGATCCCTAAATCCTTATTGAGGCATCCCACTTTATCTTATTCCATTTTGGCTTGTAAAAAATATACTAACTTTTGGAAAGCTCCATCGTTCCTCTTCTGTTTTTGCCCATTTGGAACAATCCTGGCCTCACTTATAAAGGGGCAAAGTTTAAAGACATTGGCTGGCTTAAGAAAGATGTCAGAACCTTATCAGATTTATTAGATGACCAGAATCATTAAAATCCAGAGATTCCACTGTAGGCTATATTTACAAATCTGAGAGGCTTTACTTAATCTATTAGCCCTGACTTTAATCTTGCAGGTAATTCTCAATGGGATAATCTTGTTAGAATCACTATTATCGGGAAAGGAGCTGTAGTTATATATAAGCTGCTATCTTCAGAAAATAATAATTTAACAACTTCTACCAAAAACACGAGGGGAAAAAAATTTCAGATTCAGATAACAGATAACAAACATAGTGAGACAGAAGCAGAGATGGTCTAAACTTTGGGACAATGGATACAGAAGTTGTAGAGAGGTACAGGGAAGACTTACTGAATTTAAAATGTTACATTATTTTTATCATTCCCCACAGCAACTTTATAAAATAAAAGAAAGGGGCATGAACCAATGTTGGAAATGTGGCAGTCCAGGTGCAAGCCAGAGTCATTTATTATGATTTTGTCCAGTAATTTTAGAAATATGGACCATTATACATTTATATTGTCAGATGACTGTTAAATGCTCTATCTCCTTTTCTTCTGTTCTATTTATTTAAGGGGATACTTCTCTAACTCCTCATTTACAATCTCATAGCCAGTACTGGCTTTTAACTGCCTCCTTAGCTTTCAAAAGGCTAATTGTAAAGTTGCAGTTGCAATTTGCACAAAGGGAATGGATAGATTCTCTTGGCTTCTAAGCTATCAATGAAAGGATTAGTCATATCATGCTAGATAAATTATATATCTTCCATGCAACATGGGGACCTTTTCTGGAATTTAAAGGTTCTTTGCAACAGACATAATATAGTAATAATCTTATTCAAGCTCTGAGTGGTCATATCCAGTTTATGTATTTTCAGTACTTTATTGTATCAGTCAGGTATTGAGTTATTTTGCTTTGTTAGCATGTAAACCCTGGTAGTATTATTTTGTATATTTTTCTATTGTAATATTATGTAAAATGTTATGGTTATTACTATAGTGATCTTTGCATATTACTTGGATGGTACATGTTTCTTCTTATTACATTTTCCAAAAAAATGTAAATTGAAAAAAAAAATCAGTGTTTTTCAGGAAAACTGCTAGGAAAGTTTCTGCTCTACAAGCAAGAATCAGTCACAGCCCTGGTGAAAATCCTCCTTACTTCACCATAATGATAACAAAGATCTCACTGGCCACTCACTCACTTTGCAGTTGCAATTTGCACAAAGCCAAAAAATAGCAGAACATTCCCAATATTAAGTTGTTATTTTTTTCCCATTAAAACCACACATATTAACCCTATCATTTCACCAATGGGGCTTGTTTAAGGGAGTGTCAGCCAGAGGAGAGAAGACTGAGCGTTCCACAGATGGCACTTCTCTCTGGAAGTGCGGGCACAGACATTGTGCTCCTGTGGGACTGCTGTGCTGCCCTAGCGTAAGCTGGGTACTGAGTGGCAGTTGATGAAGTAGATATGTGAAAAAAGAAAATGAAATGAAATGATTTTAAAAAGGAATGTTATTTTTGTAGGCTTTATCCAAAAGCACAGTGGTGAGTTGAGCACTGTGTAGTGCATCCAGTTTTACAACCTCATTATAAGCAAGTTATTCGTGCCCACTGGGTTTTGATTTACCTTGGGGCTGTTATAGCTGTGTTTTTTTTCAGTATCCTTGCTGTTTCTAAAATGCCTGATAATAACCTGTGGGTGACTCCGTGAAAAGCGTGGTGTGTGCACCGTAGCTCATCCTATAATTATCTTTGTGTTCTTAGACTCCCCCGCCTGCAGCCCTTTGTTCGAACTACTATTAGTGGTGGGACTTGGGCCGAACTGCCCCCCACAGGGCATATCCATCACTCTACTGTGTACTTACCTCTCTTTACATCTCACAGCCAGGGTCTTGGTATTTGCTGTCTTAGGACAGACCAGATCTAAATATGGGTTCTATTTACTCAGCCCGACACCCTTTGTAGATGAACACAAGCATGGGATTACAAAATGACTATTGCTGCGCTAAGAAAGCTCTTACTTTTCCTTCTGTTGTGCTCAGGAGACATTAAGCTTGACCCTGGCCCAGCTAAAGTTCTTACTTCCCCATCGGATCCAGCAAAACTAAAAGGAATGCGCTTTATGCATATGAACGCATGCAGCCTGTTAAAAAAGCTTACCTTGATCCAGGCCTGGGTCAGTCATACTACACCGCATGTTTTGGTGATCTCTGAATCATGGCTCAGACCCTCTATGCCTGACAGGAAAATTAACATCCCAGACTATTCATTATTTAGAGCTGACAGGCTCACTAGAGGTGGAGGAGTGGCCATCTACGTCATGCCTAGACTCGTTATCCATTGCAAACCAATCTGAATGCCTAGCACTAAAGGTTGAGATATCCTCCTCCACTGCGCTTTGTGTCATAGGTTGCTACAGACCCCCATTTGCTGGCTGTCAAATCCTCACCCATCTAACTACTATTATGGGGCATGGCTCCCTTGAAACAGTTACCCTTGGGGATCTTAACCTTGACTGGATATCCAAGGCCACTGCACCACTTAAGGAGTTCTGTGATGCCCACGGGCTGATGCAACTTATTGGTGAGCCCACACACCCTAATAAGAAGAACCCTGCTAATAGTACACTGCTTGACATCATCTTAGTAAGTAAACCACACCTGTTCTCCCATGCAGGGACCTTCTTCTCTGATGTTAGTGACCATAGCATCATTGCCGGCATAAGATCAGCCCCGAATCCATTATCCTCATCAATGTTCTCTATTAAGAGGTCCAGACATAACTTCATTCAGTCTGCCTACCTTGATGAGCTAAAATACTCACCTCGTTGGCAGGACTTTTACCTAGCTAACTTGGTCCACTTGGCATATGACATCTTTTCTGAACTTGTGACTGGGGCATTAAATAAGTGTGCCCCTCTTGTAAAAGTTAGGGTAAGGAGTAGAACCTGTCACTGGTTCTATTTAGAACTCAAAACAGCACTGCTGGACAGGGACAAACTTTGGAAAAAAGCACAAACAACTAAGGTTCTGATGGACTGGTGTCACTTCAGGAAAGCCAGAAATACATGCACCAAGATGATAGGAGATGCTAAGGTCTCCTTTTATCATTTGGAACTGGATTCTGCTGCCAGGAGCTCCTCTAAATTTTGGAAGTTCATTAAGGATATGTCTGGACATAAACCAGGAAACGCCCTGCCTGCAAAGATTAACTCTGGCAGTGCCACCATCTGTGACAAAATGGAGATCCTGGATGCCTTTAACAACCACTTTGCCACCGCAGGGCTGGCATTTGACAACTCCCCTGCATGTTCTTTATGATCCCAGTTGGGTGCGCAAAACTCTGAACCTCTTCTTACCAATTCAGTCTTTTCTCTCCAGCCTACTTCATTGAAAGAGGTCGAAGAACTTCTATTACAGTTGGATACCAAAAAAAGTGTGGGTGCTGACTCTCTAGACCCATTCTTTCTAAAGGTCACCCACCATGCTTTAGCTATACCAATTACCCACCTATTCAATCTCACTGTCCCTCAGAATCCTCCCACCCTCACGGAAAACAGCTCATACTATCCTTCTGTTTAAATCTGGGGACTCCTGTGATCTTAACAACTGCAGACTGATTTCTCTATTCCCTATACTGTTCAAACTGTTGGAAAAAATTATAAGCAAGCAGTTAAGAACTTATGTAGAAACTATGAATCTTCTAAACCCAATGCAAGCTGGCTTTAGAGCACAGCATAACACCATTACGGCCCAAGCCAAAGTGACCAATGATTGGCAGCGAGATCTGGAGAATCGAAACTTCGTCTGTGCAGTTTTCTTAGACTTAAGTAAGGCTTTCGACACCATCGATCATGGCCTGCTCCTTTCCTCCCTGAGGGCGATAGGACTGGACTCACTATCCTTCCATTGGTTTGCTGACTACCTCTCTGACCGGTGGCAGCAAGTCAAGGCAGAAGGTGAACTTTCTCCCCTTAAACCTCTGCAAAGAGAGGTCCCCCAGGGATCGAGTCTTGGTTCCCTACTGTTTGCAATTTACATAAACAACATTGACACCAACATAACTAAGGCCAGTATCCATCTGTTTGCAGATGACACAGTTCTTTATCTAAGTCATCCTTCACCAGAAGCTGCCTGTGGAGACCTACAATCTGAATTCAATCTACTTCAGAGCCAATTCCTAAACAAAAAGCTCCTATTAAATGCCAAATAAACTAAGGCAATGCTGTTTTCTCCACTTCTCCATGCTGCAAACCTGGCCAGTGCTGGCTCCATTCCACAGATCACAACAATCCTGGGAGAAAACCTAGAATTTGTCAACAAATTCAAGTACTTGGGAGTGTGGCTTGACCATAGACCTTCCTTTATGGACCATATTGAAGATCTGCTAAATAAATTGAGGCAGAGACTTGGACTCTTTTTCAGGATTAATAACTTCCTTACTAGCGATGCCAAGCAGTGGCTGGTACAAACAATGTTTCTCTCCTTGGTCGACTATGCTGACTTTCCTTATAGTCACTGTCCTGTCTCTCGTCATGCTAAATTGGATACGTTGCATCACAGGACTCTGAGATTCATTACTGGCCTACCTTTTTCCACTCATCATTGTGCCCTTTATGCTGCTGTGGGGTGGCCCTCCCTTCAGTACAGGAGAAACAGAAATGCTGTACTCTGGACATTCAGAGCTATTATCAAAAACCTACCCCTATATATCTCTGATTGTCTTCCACTATGCGAGCTTGGGAACTATGCACTGAGAAGCTATTCCTTTGTTTCCTTAAAGGTACCTAAGCTAAAAACACACTTTGGGAGAATGGCTATAAGCTTTGTGCTGTCATCTCTATGAAACAAAATACAAAAATCGCTAAAGCTTCGTACCCTGGTCAGTCTATCGTCCTTCAAGACACTGTATGACCATTCGGTCAAGGAAATTTGCGACTGCTTTCCCCGATCCTAAACTTCCCTGCACTTACAGCATACCATGATGGTGTTGTCCTCTCTGCTACGCCTGACCTTGTGGCCTCTCCTTCACATTTCACTAATACCTAATTGTGCTCACCACCCTCCCATCCTGTGTCCTCTCCAAGGTTTCATCTGTCCCTCATCTATCCCCTACCACCCTGCCTGTACCCTATCTCGCCTCGCCTACCACACCCCCTTCTACCCTGTTACACTGTTTGTTTTTTTTCTTTTTTTAACTCACTGTCAGTCTTGTTTCTTATGGCATTGTATGTAATATAACATTACCTAACAATTGCCCTCTTTAGTACTTCCAGCTACTGTTACTAGACTCATTTTACACCACGAAGGAACTGAACCACTGTTTCCAAACTGTTCTCCACTTATCAATATGTTTACCACTGTATCTCTGTATTGTATAATATTACTGAGGTGTTATGTTGTGATTGTTCATATATTATATATCCTGTGTTCCTGTGCCAACCAGGTCCATCTTGTAAATGAGCTATGCTCAATGGTGTTCGCCTGGATAAATAAAGATTTGATTAATTGATTGATTGATTGGTTAAAAAGGGGTTACAAATGGTGTCCCAAAATGTACATGCCATCTATTAACTATGTAAAACCTGTGCCCAGTGAATGACTATGCTGTAGAACAATGTCTGATGTGGAGAGATAAATTACATAATACGAATACTGCCAGTTGTTAATTTCTTCTAGAAAGAAACATGAGTTGAGATAAAAGCTATAATTTTTTGTGCCTAATTTGTGACATTGTAGCACACACTGTAAACAGTATTCATTATTTTAATAAAAAAATTATCTTTACCACAATAGACTGCTTTGGCTTATTGTCCTGTGTCCAGACTTTGGTTTCAGACCATTTATTTAGTTAATGTTAAATGTGCCTGTATATCGTTTACACAGCAGAGTAAATGCGGTAGCTAAAGTAACCACTTGTGTCTCCAGTGGTTACGTTCATCCTTTGCCCCCAAAATGTACTTTTGTTAATAAATCCTCCAGAAATTGCATTGTGTTTTGATCAGGGAGCTTCTGCAAAAGATACAGTACTAAGTTTCACTGGAGAATACTGCACTGCAGGAGCGCTGTGTCTGACCTTTGTCCCCATGGTCTCCTGATGTCCAGAAGTCCCGAATGTTTGTTCACTCCCACCTCAATGCCCCTCCCCACCCCCAATAATCATGTTAATGCACTTATGTGCACCAAGAGTGGGAAAGGCTCTCAGAGTGCTTAAATGCACAAGAATTTGCGTCGGACTCCCAGTCCTGCTCTTGCCAGCTCACAAAACAATCCTGGTGTCCAGCCAGCAGCGTCTCAGTTATGTGAGCAGCCACATAGAGCCCAGGTAGGCCATTGTTACTTTCAGGTCTAAGAATACAGCTGCAGAATGGCTCGTACAAATGGGATACTCCTTAGAGTACAGTGTATATCTGTACATATTTTGGGGGGCTTATTCTAGCAAATAGTATAGCGATTTAATGATTTTAATGAGCATCAGAGCCCTGATGCAGTGTTTGGGGACTACAAATGAATTGTAGTCTCTGTGTGTTCACCACCAAATGGGGCTCATTCTCAGTATTGCTGTGCATATCAGGCTGTAAGGTTGGTGGAACAAAATGTTTCTTTGCACTTACTGTGCAGTACAAATGTGAACATTTTAATATATATTTTCTTGTGAAATGAGGCTTGGAGGTATTGTGTTTTTGGAGAGGGGCACAGTTTAAGTAATGGAGACCCCCAACATTACGTGACTCTGACTCTTTTCTTTTTTACAAACTTCCAATGGGCAGTTATATTGTACAAATGCAGTCCAGCATTATACAGCAGTTTTAATCAGTGGCACATTTCTTTTGGGCAAGTTAAGTTGTTTTTTTGAGGTGGATTTGGTAGTACAGTTTTAATGGGCCTCAAAGGCCAAGCACCCAGATGTGTGTGTGTGTGTGTGTGTGTGTGTGTGTGTGTCTGTTTTTCAAATGCAGCCTTAACAAAAATAATTGTGTTCACAGAAGTGGTTTTATTCTTGGTAAATTATTTTTTTCACATTATTTCTAAGGCTGTGTGATTTGGCTGAAGTTTGGGCCTCCTTGTTCTTGTACCAATCGTGCAGTTGTAGTCCCTATTTGAAGTGGTTTTCTTTTTCTTTTTTTTTTATTGTTTTATCTTTTTATGGCAGGATCCTGTAATTTATCAGCCCTGGTCATGGCCCCTGGAAGCCTCTACCACCACCTATGGCTGCCGAAGTCCCCCAGTTACCCCCGGCTTGCCCCCTGGAGGGCGTTGCCATGGCCACCTTCTTCCGTGACCACAAAGCCAATATCTAGTCAGGGGACCTGCAGCGATGGTGGTAAATCAAGGTCTTCAGGGAAGGCTTCACGTAGACAGTGGTCCTTGCCCGCCTTGATTTTCTCCCATTTTTCCTTACGGAGGCAGGGACGTGCAATGACGCCTGCATCCACCCCGTCTCCCAGAGGTGTGAGCATTGGCAACGTGAAATTCCCCAGCCTCCGCCAGGAGTCCTCAGCATGCCAATCACTTTCCCCACCCTCCCCCCGGAGAAGGAGAGCAGTCCGTGGGATGTTCCATCCTTCTCCCCCCGGCCAGCCCTCTGATGTTACAGGTCCATTCCACGAAGACCCAGGTCGCCGGTAGAAATCCACCGCTGCGCCAATGGGATGGCTTTGAAGTGGTTTTCTAAGACAAATGATACAGTAATTGTATTGCATGAGAAATGTAACCTACAGATGCATTCTGCGTTATTACTAAATGTGTTTTAGACAAATTTGTTGCTTTTTGTCAGTATCTTTGGTCTTTGTTTTTTCTCAGCACCATGTGCTTGGGGTCCCCATTATGTTAGCTACCCATACACTGTATTTTATTAAAAATAAAGAACCCTTCAAGTAAACTGTGCTATTGGGATGGTGTATTTCAGCTTTCTGTTTATTTGGGGCTTGATTCAGCAATTATATGCATTTCATTTTTTTCGGAGTTTGCATTTTGGAATGCATTTTGTGTTCCTGGTTACTTTAGGCACCATGTGCTTGAGGTCCCCATTATGTTTGCCACCCTTAAACTGTATTTTATTAAAATAAAATGCCCTCCAAGTAAACTGTACTGGTGGGATGGTATATTTCAGCCTTATGTTTATTTGGGGCTTGATTCAGTAATTTCTGTGTTTTATTTTTTTCAGAGTTTGTATTTTTGCCTACTTTTGTGGTCCTGGTTACTTTAGGCACCATGCGCTGGCAGCAGGCCAAGAATTCTCAGAACACCCCTACCTCATGCAGTATTTTGGTAATGTGTTGATTGCCGTGGTATTTTGCCATCTTTCTGCTCACACGTAGTGTTGTTTAGTGCTGTTTCACAACACCATCACCACCCTTCTTCTGTGACCCATTATGATTTTCCTGTGGTATTCGTGCCAAGGCATACACACAAACAAGGTGGGGTTTGTGAGTGATTTGGTGCCATTCATTCTTGAATTGGCACAATATTCCCTGAGCAGGGAGGGCATGGGTTTACTATTAATGGTTTATGCTTTATGTGTGAAATAGCATGACATCCCGTCTTCTGGTGTGACAAGATGCCAAAATGTACATGTAACCACACACATTTGCCCCACATTGTCCAAGGTGTGGGGTTGGGGGAGCACTTGGACTGCAGAACGTGTGGGACAGTGGTTAGCAAGGTAGCTGACGATCTACTGCCCCACAGTACATCAGCAATATGGCCTCGCTGACTGTGACGTCAGTGCTACTTATGAAAAGCAAGTAAATGACTGCCAGGGCACTCGCCTGTGATGTCACTGAGATCGTAATGCTGATGATGTATTGTGGGCAGTAGAGTTGTCAACTGCCAGGCTAACAGCTGTTAAACACATCCAGCACAATATTATCACATCACGACTTTCTGATGAGAAAAGAAATATACCTCAGAGACTAGAAAGTTACTTTGGACTACTAGTTCAAATTTATGTTTTCCTGTCTGCCTGTTTTGGCTCCAGCAGCTCTTTACCTTTGCGTCTTGAATGGAAAACCCTTACCACGTTCTCGCATTCACATCTTGTATTGGTTTTTAACAAAGGTGCAGTCTCCTCCTTATCTGTGTGTTCACCAAGTAGGAATCCATTGACACTTTCTTGCATGTGTGTCTTGTAGCTGTTCTTAACAAAATGTTGTGTTCTCTCCTCCTTAACTGTGTGTTGTTCAAGTAGAAAAGCATTGCCACTTTCCTGCATGTGCGCCTTGTAACAGTTCTTAACAAAATGTAGTGTAGTCTCCCCCTTAACTGTGTGTTGCCATTGCTAATGCAGAAGTCCTGTATACATACTGCAAGAATTATCTAACCAAAGAGCCAGCCAGTGATGGGTGTAGCCATTCCATTCTCACTTTCTTCTGTTTTGGCAGCAATGACATTAAACGAAACATGCTTGGTAATATCAAAACCATACCAGGGGAACTGCCAAATACAAAGTGTATAGTCAGTGAAAGCAGGACAGGTTGCAGTCAGAGACTTAGCATGCTTCTGTAGACAATGTCAATGAGAGCTACCATGTGACAACAAAAGGTATGTAGGACAGTGGACAGCAAAGCATTTAACAATGGCTTCTGTGCCCTCTGCACAAAAAGACCCCTGTTTGCCTGCTGCACACTGAACAGTCACATGAGCCAACACCAGAATCTTCTGAAACCAGTGGTCACTCAGCTGAAACTACTTTCAGTATCCCTATATCAGTGGCCATTTGCACTAATCAGAATGATATTGCCTCTGATGATGTAGCCCCCACAACAAGCACCCAAACTGATCTTCCAGAGGACCCATGTGTTCTGCTACCTGATACCTCCACACACAGTATGCAGCCAGCAAAAATAAGATCATGCCCTCAGGCCCAGTTGAAGTGAACAAACAATATGCTGTTTATTAATCAAATACATTCTACATTGGTGAGGTCACAGCAGTACATAAGCACCTGTACACCTTCAAATTCCTGCACCAGCGTGGGGATTCGACATTTACATGGCAACGGCTTTATGACTATGACAATGTAAAACGTACTCGAATATTTTATGGGCTACTACGGCTTCAGAGAGGTAGAAACTTTAAAATTAGCACTGAAGTATGGAAGAAATATGTGGAAAGTATTCCAGACTGAGGCAGAAATGGGATGAGGAGTGTACTGGAGCATGTCACAAGAGTTGAAAGACATGTCTACTGACCAGAACAATTAACAATCTTTCACAAATTAAATTAAATACACTTAGCTAAAATGCTTTGAAATAATTTTCATTAGCTTGCAGGACAAGAGTAGTTTGTTTTCCAGCCATACACAATGGATGTAAATGCACTGCAGGGCAGGGAAGGCTTATTTGAAGCAGAGCTTGTAAATATTTTATATTTTCTATTGCTTGATGTTGCATGGTTTGTATTGTGTAATGGATAGTGTTAGTATTATGTAATGAATGGTAGCTTTAATACAATCTTTTCCCCTCACAAAAGTCTTTGGTGTCCATGTTACATGTGCAACCTTAAAGATGCATTAGCCTCATGACCATATAAGACAGTTACCAAATACCACACCCCATATTCACTGGTAGAGTGCACAAGTTAAACCTAATAACAAATGTTTCCTAATATGAGTTACAAAAACACACATGCACGTCACAATTCTTTAGTGTCCTTTGTTACGTGAGCAACTTTCACGACCCATTTTCTCATGTACCAATCAGGAAGTTATCTCCCAATATATTCACTTAATAAGTGGTGGGGAGAATCATCATAAAACACATAACAAAATTCATCTACTTTGGGTTTTAAAAATTGACACTCATGTCACACTTTGGTAACCCCTTTTCATGAAGTTGGGGAAAAATAACAAGACAAGAAGTTATATCTGATTCAGAAAATGTTAATGTATTTAAAGCAGCAGTGCAATGAAAAGTCATCAGAAACAGAACTTATTCTCAAACCTGTGTGTTGGATTCAGTACGGCAACCGGTTCTCATTTTTCTGATGCATTGATTATCAAATTACATTTGAATATATATATCAATTTTTAAAGTTCATATTAATTTGCACAAGTTAATGACTATCTGCAATGTTTGCTTTTGGGCACTAACCTCTGACAATTCACTGGTGCACATTTGTTGTTGGTACTGCAAGCTCAATCTCGAACTGTCGGTGGGAAATGTGAAAGCTCATTTACACTGTTCCGTCACATCTGCTTTTAGACCTGGAAATTCATAATACATTTCTCCCATTGCCGAAGCTTTATGGAATTTCAATTTTGAGTAGTAAGTGGCATTGTTGTAAAACATTTTTTATGTTCACCCTTGCACTTGTGCACAGTGAACATGTTGGTATGACACTGGATTTTGAGAGGTGTGTCACTGTCAGTTTAATGCAGGGCAGTCTACAAGTGGTTTGACTGTATCAGACCAGTAATCATCCAGGCTGATCATGACACTGTTCTGGTTTTGTCGGGCAGAAACTTTCTGTAGTTAAAAAAAAACAGATGTCCGAATCATAAGGCAGCTCTTTTGCTTGATCTGCACAATGCTGCCCAGCAAGCAGAGTGGATCAGTGCCATGATTAGCCTGCTGTGGTCCCCCATGCAAAAGCAATCCCCTCCCACCCTCTGCCAAGTATCCCTCGCATCACACATTGCATCCCCCTTCCTTCTTAATTCTCCAATACCAGGGTGCCCAATCCCCCATGTTGGCTAGTATCCCCCCTCACACATTTTCACTGTTTAACACCAGGGAGCCAACCCTCTGTACTACAAAATGTAACACTGACACTGGGGTGCCCAGTACCCAGTGTCAGTACCTGAATGACTGCACAGTAATGTTTTGCTTAATTAGCCGGGACTTATATGGCCATTTATGGTGGTGAGTACCACGGTTTGCTGTTCTTTGTATGCTAAGTGTTGCCATCAGCACCTGGTTCCAAGTGCATCTTCTTTTATTTTTTAAACCTAAGGCATTGTTGGTTATTTTGGCTACAAAATTAAGTTTTGCTTAACTAGCTTGGAGTTTTATGGCCATTTATGGCGGTGAGTACCAGAGTTTTCTTTTCTTTGTATACCCTGTAAAAGAGAAAAATGTCGATCAATGTATTTGGCACTGCCATTGTTACCCTCCCATGACCCTCCCATGCAGAACCCAACAACCCATACCACCACCACTTACTTACCTAGCAGGGATCCAACACTGTAATCCTGTCTGGACTGGAGAGAATTCTTCACTCTTCAATGCTGGACCAGGAACTGAGGAAATCAGGTATGCAGTTCAGTGTATTTCAAAGTGTTTTGAATTTGTCCTCATAATGTTGTCATTTTTATGTTGACTGCGCGCATGCGTAAGAAACATATTGCAGCAGCTTTCTCCAGAAGCAGGTTGTGGAGGCACGATACTGTTGTGGCCAATGCCCCCACAGCCTTTAAAGGCTTGGCCCACTTCCACCAATACCGTGGCATGCTGCTGCTGACACTAGTTCAGCCAGCGTGACACAACCTTGTAAAAATTTAGCTGCTGCAATCAAGGCCACCTCATCATTGCAGCGCCAGCCATTCGCTGCAATGAGGGAGTGACCCATCATTGCAGGGTGGAACCTTGAAACACTGATATTCAATCAATCAATCAAAATCTTTATTTATTCAGGCGAACATCATTGAGCGTAGCTCATTTACAAGATGGACCTGAGTGGTCATACAAAGAAAGGATACAAGTTTTGTACAAAGACATGAAAATAAAATAACATAAGTACAATCAATTAGGTGAGATATATATACAAAATTTACAGATATACAAGGCACAGTAACAATAACTTAAAACCTGTAAAAATGAAGAGGACAATCAATATAGGAGGGATAATGTTCAGATAGTAGGGCAGATATTGTTTGTGAACATGGCGGCATCTTGCCCCCAGGTTCGCCAACAATATTAAACTCCCCTGCTGAGGGGGTGCCCAATCCCCCTCGGCAGCATATGCCCCACTGTGTTTGTTTGCTGACAGGGGCCCCAATCCCGTCAGCTTCAGTGCCCAAGGTTTATGTCGCCTATGGGGGAGCCCACTCCCTGTTGGCATTGCGTAAACCCTCCCCCGATTTTGTTGTCTGCCGATGGGGTGCCCAATCCCCGTTGGCATAATGTCACCCCCCCTTTTGTTGTGTGCCAATGGGGGTGCCCAATCCCTGTTGGCATAATATAACCCCACCTTTTGTTGTGTGCCAATGGGGATGCCCAATCCCCATTCGGCTACAGCTGTTCCCCCCAAAAAAAGACTCTGCTGGCATGCTGGGAGCCCACCCCAGCATGCTACATGCCCCTGTAAAATCAAAAATGGTCCCATGGTGTCTTTTTTTTTTTTACCTGTAAAAAAGAAAATGGTCCCTCAGTGGTCTCCCTGCCCTCCTCCCACAACCTGCACCCACCAACTGTGCACCCTGCCTCCCCAACCCCTTCACTCCATACTTACCTCCGGAGTCCGGTGCAATGATCTTCGGTGGACTGGGAACATGTCTGCACTCTTCAAAGCCGACCATGAACTGAGGAAATGCCAGTTAGCTATATAAAAAAATAAATAGGGTTTTTCCAACTTTGATGCATATCTTAGGCATTTTTTGGAATTTTGGCACCAAATTTTTAACATGGGGTTTTTGAGACATCTCCTCATGAATTCTGGCACTATCATGGCGTTATTCGGACCCGAAAGGTGATTTCGCAGTGACTGTGCAGAATCCCCTTTTGGGACTGATTAACAAAACAACAGTGCCAGTGTTCATGGGGTGGCCTCTCAAAAAGCCTATTCTGCAAATTTGGTGGGAAAATCCAAAAAGACTGTTTCTAAGCAGCCATCAGCAGCATTTGCTCACCTTTTACTCATCGCTTTCTTGAATTGCAATATTTCATGCTAGATTTTCAACACTGGCATTTTTTCAACCTCCTTGTGAACAGTACAGTTGTCATTTTCCACATCCTGGCCAAAATGCCAAGCCACTGTTGGAACGAGTTTGTGGGAAATCAGTGCCTAGGGACAGATTAAGAAAATGACAGTGGCACTGTCATGAGCAGAGGTCCTAAGATGCCTATGTTGAAAATTTGGTGACGATACTCCATAAAATGACTGTGCTACGAGCGTGCATTGTGCAGTTTGCATGCATGCTTGTAACTTCACGAGTTAATAATATTTTCACTCCAGATTTCCAACATTGTCATTCTTCTACACCTCCTTATGAACAGTGTAGCTATCATTTTTTACATCTTCGCCGAACTGTGTTTTCACAGTTCCAGCGCAGAATAGTGTGGTTGCTGTGGGGAATCAGTGTTCAGGACACATTATGAAAATGACAGTGACACCGTTCATTAGCAGAGGTCCTAAAATGCCTATGTTGAAAATTTGGTGACGAAAGTCCATAAAATGAGTGTGTTACGAATGTGCATTGTGCAGTTTCCACCATGCATGCTCGTAATTTCACAACTTTGCAATATTTTCACTCCAGATTTTCAGCATTGCTATTTTGCCACACCTCCTTATGAACAGTGCAGCTGTCATTTTTTGCATCCTGGCCAAAATGTGTTTTTGTTCTTCCAGTGCACAATAGCGCTGTGGCTGTGGGAAATCAGAGTTTGGGACATATTAAGAAAATCACACTGACACTGTTCATGAGCAGAGGTCCTAAAATGCCTATGTTGAAAATTTTGTGATGTAACACCATAAAATGACTGTGTTACAAGTGTGTATCATGCAGGTTCCATGCACCCTTCTAAGTTTGCAAATTAGCAATATTTTCACACCAGATTTTCAACAATGGCATTTGTTCACACCTCCTTATGAACAGTACAGCTGTAATTTTTCACATCCTGGCCGAAATGTGTTTCCACATTTCCGGCGAAGAATACCGCAGTCGCTGTCGGAAATCAGTGTTTGGGACAGATTCGGATCAAGCGACTGGGACAGAGGAGTGACCAAGCTCAACTTAGCTCTGTCGGGACTGCTGCAGATTTCTTTATGGGCAGGAATAGGTGACAACGCAGACAGGAGCCCAGTACAAAAGGGTAGCCTGCAGCGCCAGGAGACACAGAACGAGCGAGTGAGGGAGGGGGAGTGAGTGAGCTCAACTGAGCTCTGTTGGGACTGCTGCAGATTACTTTGTGGGTAGGAAAAGGCAGCAGTGCATGCAAGGGCTGAGTACAAAAGGGCAGCCTGCAGCGCCGGCAGAAATGGAAAGAGCGAGTGAGACGGGGGAGTGAGTGATGCCAACGGCAGTAGTGGAGCCAGGTTTGGGATCATTTGGGAGCCAGGGAGGGCCATTCAGTCAATGACAGGCTTCACAAAGGGCACTAAACAGTGAATAAAGATGGTGGCAGGGTGCCACTACAGGGTTTTAAATAACTGATTAGCAGTTTTTTTTTTGGGACAATACTAACTGTACAGAAAGTATTTATATAGGTTTTCTAGAAGTGTTATGTTTGTTAAACACAGTGAGGCAAGTGCTATGGGCATTTAGCAATGTTTTAGCATTTTGTAAACAAAACAATAATCAATTTTTGAGGGATAGAAATAAATTCTTTTCTCATACTGGGGCAGCCAGGAGGAGCGACCGCCCCAGCCCCCCTCTGGTCTGCGCCCACTGGTCAAAGGAGCTCTGTCAGGACTGCTGCAGATTTCTTTGTGGGCAGAAAAAGATGCCGACAGGGGAAGGAGCCCAGTACAAAAGGGAAGCCTGCAGTGCAGGGAGAAACAGAACAAGCGAGTGAGAGAGGGGGAGTGAGCGAGCTCAATGGAGGTGTTTCGTGACTGCTGCATATTTCTTTGTGGGTAGGAAAAGGCAGCAATGCAGGCAGGAACCCAGTACAAAAGGCCAGCCTGCAGAATGAGCAAGTGAGAGAGGGGGAGTGAGCGAGCTCAACGGAACTGTGTTGGAACTGCTGCAGATGTCTTTGTGGGCAGAAAAAGCCGCAGACACAGGCAGAAACCCAGTACAAAAGGGCAGCCTGCAGCAGCGGGAGACACAGAATGAATGAGTGAGGGAGGGGAAGTGAGTGAGCTCAATGGAGCTCTGTTGGGACTGCTGTGGATTTCTTTGTGGGCAGAAAAAGGCAGCAATGCACGTAGGGGCCCAGTACAAAAGGGCAGCCTGCAGCGGCAGGAGAAACAGAAAGAACGAGTGATAAAGGGGGAGTGAGTGAGCGAGCTCAATGGAGCTCTATCGTGACTGCTGCAGATTTCTTTGTGACCAGAAGAAGGCGGCAATGCAAGCAGGAGTCCAGTACAAAATGGCAGCTTGCAGCACCGACAGAAACAGAACGAGCAAGTGAGAGAGGGGGAGTGAGCTACCTCAACAGACCTGTGTCAGGACTGCTATAGATTTCTTTGTGGGCAGAAAAAACTGCCAACCCAGGCAGGAGCCCAGTACAAAACAGCAGCCTGCATTGCCATCAGAAACAGAATGAGCGAGTGAGAGAGGGGGAGTGACCCACCTCAACACAGCTCTGTCTGGATAGCTGCAGATTTCTTTGTTGGCAGAAAAAGGCACCAACAGAGGCAGAAGACCACTACAAAATGGCAGCCTGCAGTGCCAGGAGAAACAGAATGAGTGAGTGAGACAGGCGGAGTGAACGACCTCAACAGAGCTCTGTCTGGACAGCTGCGAATTTCTTTGTGGGCTGCAAAATGTGCCAAGCAGGCAGAAACCCAGTACAAAGGGCAGCCAGCAGCCAGGAGAAACACAATGGCGAGTGAGGGGTGACCCACCTCAACAGACCTTCTCGTGACTGCTGTGGATTGCTTTGTGGGGCAGAAAAAGCGGCAACATAGGCAGGGAGCCAAATACAAAGGCCAGCCTGCAGCGCCAGCGAAAGCGGAGCAGTGGAGAGAAATTGAGCTGGCTCATTGGACCTGTGTCAGGACTGCTGCAGATTTCTTTGCGGGCAGAAAAAGCCACCAACAGAGGCGGCAGCCCATTACAAAAGGGCAGCCTGCAGTGCCAGCAGAAACAGAATGAGCGAGTGAGAGAGGGGGAGTGACCCACCTCAACAGAGCTCTGTCAGGACAGCTGCAGATTTCTTTGTGGGCAGAAAAATGTACCAACCCAGGCAGGAGCCCAGTACAAAAGAGCAGACTGTAGCACTGGGAGAAACAGAATAAGCAAGTGACAGAGGGGCAGTGAGCAAGCTCAACGGACCAACGCAATCAACATTCGGCATTGACAAATGCTTGTTTAATATTTGTTCCCCCATTTTTGAACATGGTCTTTTTGGGACCCCACCTCATGAACAAGGGCAGTGGAATTATTCAAATCATCCTGAATTATGATTTTACAGTCACTGCACAAAATCACTTTTCGGGCAGGGTTTGAAAATGTTCCACACCCTTGTTCATGAGGTGGGTTCATAAGAAGGCTATGTTGAAAATCTGGGGTTAAAATATTACAAAACAGCAATGATATGTGTGTACATTACCATTTTTCAACACACTCTTGCAACTTTGGTAATTTTTGAGATTTGGTCCCAAATTTTCAACATAGCCATGTTTTCACACCACCTTGTGAACATGACAGTTGTCATTTTTTTAAATCCTAGCCAAAATGCGTTTTTGCACTTCCGGTGCAAAATCACCTTTCAAGCAGGATTTGAACATTTTCTCCACTCTTGCTCATGATATGGGGTCATAAGAAGGCTATGGTGAAAATTTGGCGTAAGAACATTAAAACAATGTTATGAGTGTACATTGAAATTGTTCAGTGCACACTTGTAACTTAGGTAATTGTCAATATTTTGACCTCAAATTTTCAGCATAGTCATTTTTTCACACCTCCTCATGAACACAGCAGCTGTTGTTCTCCAAATCCTGACCAAAATGTGTTTTTGCACTTGTGGCACAAAGTTATGTTTTGGCCACTATTTTTTAAATGACACCTGTTATGTTCAGAAGGGGGAAGGGGTCATAAAAAGACTATGTTGAATATTTCAGGTTAAAATGTAAAAAACAAGTTATAAGAAATGTTGAATTGTTGCAGTGTCACAATCATAACTTTCTTTTTACAGATTTTGGACCCTAATGTTCAACATAACCCTTGTGTTACCCCCAACCCCTGAACAGGATGGCTGTCCTTTTTCAGATCGCCTCCGAAACGTTTTCTCAGTCACACTGCAAAATCACCTTTTGGGTGCAATTAAAAAAAAACTCCACCTGACTTGATGATAATGTCAGGTCAGAACAAGACTGTTGGAAGTTTGGGGTCAAAATGTGGCAGCCAACTAAAGGTTAGGTATTGCCACTCAGCTGGCCTCTCCTGGGAAAATACAATCTAAAAATGTGTAAAAGCATGACACCACTGAAAATGAGATATTACATCTCATCTGGTCTAACCTGGGTAAATATTTAGTAAAATGTGTAAAAGTAGGACCGCAGTACAGCAGAGCCCACACTGAACTGTGTATCTATGCTTCTCTAGTCTGGGAAAAATACATTGTAAAAGCTGGACCCCTCTGAAAATGCAACTTGCCTTTCAGCTGGGTTATCCTGGGTAAATACAACATAAAAATGGGCAAAAGAAGGGCCCCATCGAAAACAAGATATTTCATCTGAACTGTGATATCCTAGGTTAATACAGAGTAAAGACTGAAAAAGGCAGGATCCCACAGAAAACGAGATAACATCTGAGCTGTACTATCCTGGGCAAATACAGTACAAAGATATGTTAAAGCATGACTCCATTGAAAATAAGATATTGCATCTCACCTGGGTTACCCTGGGTAACTATATTGCAAGACTGTTTTTAAAAACAGCGTCCTACAACAGAACCCCACTGAAAAGGAAATGGACAGATCGGGTGGGCAAAGCGGTCCTTATCTGCCATCAGAGTCTATGTTTCTATGTTTCTATGTTACATCTAAAATGATCTATGCTAGAATAATACATTATAAAAGCAGGACCACTCTAAAACAAGATACTACAGAACATCTCCTCTACTATCCTGAGTAAATGCAGTATACATTGTGTAAAATCAGTTCTGCATTCTAAATGACATATTACATCTCAGCTGGTTTATCTTGAGGAAATATATAGTATAAATGTGTACAAGCAAGACCCGGCACAACAGCAATGCAAGTGGGGAACATTTGGCCTTGGCGAATGCTTGATTTTCTTGTTGGGCAAGAATCCTATCATGGGGAATAAAGATTGTTAAAGATTTAATAGATGTAAGCACAGGTGTACTACTGTATATTCTTTTACAGAAGTTAAAAATAAATACAAGCTTCCAATAACATATTTTTTATAAAATATAAAATAAAAGATCCATTGCTTAAGTGGCTGTGGAGGGACCCGACTCTGGGTCCCTCAGAGGAAGTGGTGGGAGTCAGTCCAGTAGTCCCACCCTACCAACTATGGTGTGCTCACATTTGCTTAAGTGACAGTGGACGACCTAGGCCTGGGATTCTCACAGCAGATGTGTGATACAAAATTTAAACGACATTTATTACCAAATCAAGTCACTTAAGTCTCTGCAGCAATGCTGAGCCAACAAGTCTCACTCAATAACAGTCAAGTCTACTAAGTTCTCAGAAAGAAAATATTTCTTTCAATTTCTTCTTGGACACATGGCCACAAACTTAGAACAAATGTCTTGAGTGCACAGCCGTGCACACACACACTGAACAGTAAAACAGCTAACTGAAGTGGTGGGAATCAGCCCACTAGTGCCACCCTGCAAACACTCACACTTACTTCAGTAATGATGGAGGGACCCTAGCCTGGAGTCCTCACAGAAAGATTTCTGATATTAAGATTAGTTTATATTTATTGTGAAATCTAGTCACTCAGGTCAGTGCAGCAATACTGAACTGACAAGTCTCACACACTGTAGTCAAGCCTGACTACATTCTCAGAAAAATTCTTACAATTTATTTTATCAGTACACAGCCACAGACTTAGAAAAATGTCTTGCGTGCTGCACCAGCGCCACACACACACACACACACACACACGCACACACGCACACACACCCACCCCAGAAAAGCAACTAACTGAAGCGGTGGAAGTCAGCCAACTAGCCACATCCTACCAGCTGTTCTTACGGAGCACTCACACTTAAGTGGTTGTGGAAAGAGCTAAGCCTAGGTTCCTCACAGGAAGATTTCTGATAATAAATTAAAATTATTTTGATTATTAAATCAAGTTATGGCAGACCAACTATCATCGATTTGTTTTCTCATGAAACTCAAGACTTTGCAGTCCTGTTAAATAGTTAACCTTATTTCTGATGCGATGGTACTCAGATAAGAGGTCACCAGATGGACAAACCTTAAAAGCAGCCTGTGCTAATTTATGCTGTCTAATTAGATCCTAAGGCCCAGATATTCAAAATTACGCGTAGGCGCAACAGTATTGCGCCATGCGCAACTGACTGGTGCACCCTGGCGCGATATTCAAACGGGAATTACACCTGGCACAAATCCCGATGCGCCGGAGCGCATCAGTAATGTATGCAGGAGCAGGTGGGGGGGGAAGAATGCCCATGCATACTCTGCACAGCCGATATTCAGCCTGGGATGTGCTGAGCCATCATCGCCAACACCTACTTCGCCGTACAAAGTTAAGCAAAAAAAAAAGGCAATGGCGTACCACACAGGTGAACTGCCGTGTGCAGGGCGCAACACAGCAGCTGCCACCTGTGGGTGGCCACCCGAGCTCCGGCTGCACCTCTGTGGTGGTGCCCCCCATGTCTGATCGCGGGCATTGGTGTGGAAAAATAGAATCTAATATCCCTCGTGGTCCAGTGGACCGCTGCCTGCCTAATCGTGGGCTTAAGTAAAAGAAAGATAAGATTCCGCTGCCTGCCCAATCGTGGGCTTAAGTGAAAATAAGAAGATTCCTATGTCCCTGTTGGTCCAGTGGACCCCCCTCCCCACCCGTCCACTGATCCCCACCGCCCCGCTCCCCCCCGGTCATCAGCAGGCAGCAGCACCCCATCCGCCTACCGCACGCCCTCCGCCGACTGACACCGTAGGTAGGGCTATGTCTCATTGTCCATAGCGTGAGCCAATGGGCGTGCAGCCCGCATTGCATTACACATTCCAGATATGTGGAATGGATCCATTCACATATCTGGAATGGTAGGTACGAAAGCTGCACGCCCATTGGCTCACGCTGTGGGACCATCGGGCGACAGCCCTACCTACGTGTCGGTCGGCAGGTGGCGGGTGGTAGGCGGTGGGTGCCAGCCGCCTGCCACTGACTGGGGGAGCGCCGTGGGGCCAGTGGGCGGTGGGGGGGGGTGCACTGCGACATCCAGGGATATAGGAATCTTTTTATTTTCACTTAAGCCAGTGATCAGGAAGGCAGCGGTCCACTGGACCACCAGGGATATAGGAATTTTATCTTTCTTTTACTTCAGCCTGTGATCAGGCAGGCAGCGGTCCACTGGACCACCAGGGATATAGGATTTGTATCTTTTATTTATTTAAGCCCGCGATTGGGCAGACAGCGGTTCACTAGACCACCAGGGATATAGGAGTTTTTATTTATTTTACTAATGCTCACGATCGGGCTGTGGGGCACATTGCCGTGCTGCAGGGGGTTTTGGTCCCCGATGGCTGCTGCCTGGCAAGTCGTCGGGGATCGGTGCACCTGCATGCAAATGGGGCCATAATGACATGCAAATGGCCCCATTTACGCCTTGCATACATTATGGCCCCATTTGCATGTGCACTTTAGAATATCATGGTTGTTGCGCCTAGCGCAATGGAACTTGCGCTAGCGCATCCCCCTGCTCCACTCTGGCCACTGGTGCTGGCGCAGTGCTACTGCGCCATGCACACTGTGGGTGGCCAGGGTGCAATATTCAACGATGCTGAGCCATGGCGCAGCTCTGTTGAATATCGCCCGTCCACGCCCCGCGCAGCTGTTGAGCTGCGGCTTCAGGCTTGGCGCCATGCCTGCAGTTTTGAATATCTGGGCCTTTATGTCTTTTGAATCCATCTATTATTGCATCTGCAGAAGGCCTGATATTCAAAGGTAGGCTAGTGCAGGCGACAACCAGGGTTTGCATGAGTAATCATGGTGGGGCCCTGGGAGTACCCTTCAAATGCAGCAGCTCCAAAGCAATAAAATACTGCTTTGCCTATGCAAATGAGGATTTCCCTCATGTATACCAGCATACCTGCATATTCAAAGATTTGGAGCAACGGCAAACTGCCCTCCAAGTGGGGCTATTTGTTGCCAACAAAAACTACATCTTAATGGGGTGCTAAGACTGTGCCTCCACCCCAAGAAGGCAGGGCAGCTTACTGCAGCTGTCCACCCTGATCTTCTATTTCATCTCTCTTTAATAAACCCTGGTGGTCCTGTGTGTCCCCCCATTGATCATTCCTTGACAGTTTGTAAACATTTACTTATAACAATCACATAGGAGTGTGGTGTTCATATTTATGAAACACATACAAACAGAGGTGAGAAAGAAGTAAGTACCTTAGCTGGGACTTTAACGCAGGCTGCCCAGAATACCATTCCAATTGTGCTAACCAGCTGCACCACTAAGACAAATAGAACCTGGGCCGTCCCCAAGCACATTACTCTGCACAACCCAATGGCAACACAAATGTTTACTTTTAACAGTCACACAGGAGTGTGGTGTGCATATTTATGGAACACATACAAACAGAGGTGAGAAAGAAGTAAGTGCCTCAGCTGGGACTTGAACCCAGGCCACCGAGAATACCATTCCAATTGCACTAACCTGCTGTGCCACTGAGACAACTGGAACCTGAGTCATCCTCGAGCACATTACTCTTGCTCAAATGCATGACCCAATCCTCTGGGATGGCCCAGGTTCCAGCTGTCTCAGTGGCGCAGCTGGTTAGTGCAATCGGAACGGTATTCTGGACAGCCTGGGTTCAAGTCCCAGCTGAGACACTTACTTCTTTCTCACCACTGTTTGTGTGTGTTCCATAAATATGCCCACTACACCATGTGTGATTGTTACAAGTAAATATTTGTGTTGCCATTGTGTTGTGCATTTGAGAAAGAGGAATGTGCTCATGGATGGCCCAGGTTCCAGTTGTCTCAGTGGCTCAGCTGATTATTGCAATCAGAATGGTATTCCAGGCAGCCTGAGTTCAAGTCCCAGCTGAGGCACTTACTTCTTTCTCTCCTCTGTTTGTGTGTGTTCCATAAATATGCACACCACACTCCTGTGTGATTGTTACAAGTAAATTTGTGTTGCCATTGGGTTTTGCATTTGAGAAAAAGTAATGTGCTTAGGGACAGCCCAGGTTCCAGTTGTCTCAGTGGCACAGCTGGTTAGCGAAATCAGAACGGTATTCTCAGCAGCATGAGTCCCAGCTGAGGCACTTACTTCTTTCTCACCTCTGTTGGTTTACAAATGTTCCATAGTAGTCCAGTGTGTCTCCCTACCCCTGATCACCCCTCTGACCACTTGTAAATATTCCCTGGTAGTTCAGTATGCCCCACAGCGCCTAAAAGCCTGTTCACACAGTTTAAAAAGAGTCCCTGGTGGTTCCCCCACTCCCCCATTATATAAACAGTATGTATGGGTGATCCAGTGGCTCCCCCAACAGCCCACCACCTGACCTACCTACTGACATCTCATCTCCCTGCACCCCCTCACCCCATTGGCCAGGGCTCCTCCCAGCTAGATACAGTGACTGACATAGCCTTCCTCTCACCTTCATGGCAAGCTACTATATGAGCTCTAAGTGAGTGCATATATTGTATAAACTGCCATTTCTACAGTACGTGTGCTCAAATACAGTTCATACCTCAGCTGACCACAGAGGCGAGAGGAGTGCTGGACAGCACCACTCACTCTTTGATAGAATATCACAACAGGCTGGGGAAGTCCAGGGTCAAGCACAGTGCAAATATTCTGAATATGGGGCTTTGCGTTTCTTTAAATGAACTGGGACAATTATTCCTCAATAAGAATACGTTGCCTCTGGAAATTATCAAGTGTTAAGTCAATATTGGGTGAAAAATCTATATACAGTAAGACCAACCAGTATTGGCCACTTGGGCAGTTGCAGCAAAATAATCAGAAGTCCTAAAACTGTGAGAGTGAGCAATTCACGGGGGAACTTTAGGAGACTTGAAAGTCAGAACACAGTAGGTGGCTAAGTGGTCATTAACAGCACCCTCTAGTACACCAACAGAATAAACTTTGGTCTCCAGATTGGTAATAACCCAATCAAGTATGGAATAATTAGCACTAAGACACCGAAATCTGGCCAATGGAAAATCATGTACACAAATGCTCTCAGTCTGGGAAACAAGATCCCAGACCTGCAGGCAATAATGACAGAGGCAAACTGGACACAGTAGCCATTAGCGAGACATGGTTCACCAGTAACCACATTTGGGAAACTTCAGTACCCGACTATGTACTATTCAGAAGAGAATGAGGTGCAAAACGAGGCGGGGGTGGCCTTTATGTCAATGAAAATATCAAAGTCACAGAAATTCAGAATACACATAAGGAGCCAGAAGAACTGTAGGTCACCCTGGAAACAGGAAATGGGACAGCCATACGAACTAGGGTTGTCTACAGGCCTCCAGACCAGAGGGAAGACATAGACACATTACTGTTAGAAGATATACAAAACATGACAGCTAAAGGGGAGGTTCTGATAATGAGAAACTTCAAAATGCCAGATACAGATTGGTCAATACCAGCAGGAACATCTGCCAGAACTAGACACATAGTGGATTCTCTGCAGGGGAAGGGCCTCAAACAACTGGTACAATGACCCACAAGAGACAGGGTTATCCTAGATCTAGTACTGACTAACAGGAAAAGGATGACAGATCTCCAGGTAGAAGGTCACCTGGGAGCCAGTGACCATCACATGGTATGGTTCAATTTGGCCACTAGAACTAAATCATCCCATTCCAAGGCAAAAATATTGGACTTCAGAGCAGCTGACTTTGATAAGATGGCCAACAGAGTTAAGCTACCCCTGGCAAAAAGAAATACAGGTGAGGGGGTACAGGCAAAGTGGGCAAGCATTAAGGATGCAATATTTGAAACAACATTCCATTGTGTTAGAGAGAAAAGGAAGTGTAAAAGAAGAAGAAAACCACTTTGGTTCTCAAAAAAAGTAGCAGATAAGGTCAGAGCCAAAAGGCTGGCCTTCAGGAAATATAAGGGAACACAGCGGGATGAAGATACAGAGGCATACCAAACTTCCCTAAGGGAAGCAGGGAAGGCAGTAAGGCAGGCAAAGGTCCAAATTGAGGAAACACTAGCACGAATAGTAAAAGAAGGTGACAAGACCTTCTATAGATACATTAATGAAAGGAGAAAGTCCAGAGGGGGTATTGCTAAGATCAAAGGGGATAAGGGAGCGTGTGAGGAGGAAGACCATGTCAAAGCATCTGTCCTAAATAGATACTTCTGCTTAGCATTTACTGAAGAGAAGGTAGGACAGGGCCCATAGCTCAGCACCATGGACACGGGGGGGATGGAGGTGTGCACTAGTCCCTTCACAAAAGAAAGGGTCCTACAAGAGCTCGATAAGCTCAGAGTGAACAAGGCAATGGGACCTGATGGCATACATCCCATGGTACTTAAGGAGCTAAGGGTTGAAATAGCAGAGCCATTATCAAAACTGTTTAGTGAGTCTCTGAGCACAGGAGAGGTCCCGGAAGACTGGAGAAGGGCTCATATGATCCCGCTCCACAAGAGTGGTAGCAGGGAGGAGGCAGGGAACTACAGACCAGTCAGTCTTACCTCAGTAGTGGGCAAGATTATGGAGGCACTTCTTAAGGAAAGGACAGTGCAACACCTGGAATCCATAGGAGCACAGGATCCAAGACAGCATGGGTTTACAAAAGGAAGGTCCTTTCAAACTAATCTCATAGACTTTTTTGACTGGATAACCAGAGTGGTGGACCAAGGGGGAGCAGTTGATGTCACCTACCTTGACTTCAGCAAAGCTTTTGATACTGTTCCACATAGAAGATTGATTAATAAGCTGGGTAGGCTCGGAGTGGGTCAGAAGTTGGTCAACTGGGTGGCAAACTGGTTGATGGGCAGAAAACAGAGAGTGGTGGTAAATGGTATACAGTCAAAAGAGATGCAAGTCACAAGTGGGGTGCCTCAGAGATCAGTTCTGGGGCCAGTCCTCTTCAATATCTTCATCAGTGACATTTCAGATGGACTGGAGGGTAAGTTTGTCTGTTTGCAGATGACACCAAGATCTGCAACAGAGTAGATGATCCAGATGAGGTGGGCGGAATGAGAAGAGATCTGGATAAACTAGCAAAATGGTCGGAAGAGTGGCAACTGGGGTTTAACACAAAGAAGTGCAAGATCATGCACATAGGGAAGAGAAACCCTGAAGCCACCTATAGGTTGGGAGGGGAGTTGCAGGCAATCACAAGGGAAGAAAGAGACTTGGGCATCATCATCACTGACGACCTGAAATTATCTAAGCAGACCACTAAAGCAGTAGGTAAGGCTAGGGGGATGCTGGGGTGTATTAGTAGGGGTAAGAGGGATGTAATGATCCATCTTTACAAGGCACTGGTTAGGCCCCATCTGGAGTACTGCATGCAGTACTGGAGGCCACACCTTCACAAGGACATTGAGCAAATTGAGGCAGTCCAGAGAAGGGCAACCAAAATGGTGCAGGGACCGCATCAGAAAACATTTGAGGACAGATTAATGGAGCTCGACATGTATACCCTAGAGCAAAGGAGGGAGAGAGGTGATATGATTGAAACATTCAAACATCTTAAGGGCATTAACAAGGTGAAAGAGTCTAACATGTTTCAATATAAGAAAAACAGCAGGACAAGAGGACACAGCATTAGATTAGATGGAGGCCGATTAAGGGGTAATGTGAGGAAGTTCTTTTTCACAGAAAGGGTGGCGGATGCATGGAATGGCCTACCTCAGGAAGTGGTGGATATGAATACAGTGCAGGGCTTCAAACAGGCATGGGATAGGCATAAGGGAGCAATACAGATGAGTATGAATAGACAGGCCATTGACAGAGCAAAGGCAGATGGCACATTCATAAGGTAGAAAAAGAAATGGGCAGACTGGATGGGCCTTGCGGTCATTTTCTTCCGTCAACTTCTATGTTTCTATGTTTCTAAGAGAATTCAGCCATGTGGGAACTTTAATAAGTTGAGCCAGGTGCTAAGATTGCAACAAGGATTCATAACACATTCCATTAGCCTAAAGACAATTTAAATATACACCCCCAATTGTCATAAAATCATACATTTTAAAAAAAGGTTCAGTTAGATCGAGAAATTCTTTTAACCCAGAGACACCACACAGAGGGGAGTTGTAGAAACATCCTATAAAGATATGTTTATGCCCACCCAAAACCAAGTGAACAAGAAGCCACTCAATCGAAGTATTGTCACTACTAGTGACCACATTTAAATTAAAGTGCTCCTTGTAATAAACAGGAACCTCACCCCCTTTTTTCCCTTGCCAATCAATTCTAGGAAATTGTAACCAGGCAAAGCACGGACACTGCCAGGAGCCAAGGATTTCAGCCAGGTCTCCGAAATGCCAATAATATCAGGATAGTAAGTGGTAGCCACAATTTCTAACTCAGCTAATTTGGGGTAGAGGCTCTGAGCATTCAAATGAAGGATTTTCAAAACATGTAAAGTATGCCAAGAAGGGGAAGTCAAACTATTGAAAACGAAGGACCAGGATTAATTTCACTGTCACCAGCCAGCAAAAGCAAAGCAAGATTAAAACATAAGAAATAGAAACTTTTAAAACAACAATTGCTGGCAGGTGGCACAGAAACAGAAAATACTATAACCAAATACCCCAAGTGCAAATTCTTAGCTACAATAATTAAAGAGGATAAACTAAATTTTGGATGCAAATCCAGAATTAGTTTATTGGACATTGAAAAGTCACTTTAATTTTGATTGCCTCCATCCACTGTTGCAGTCAGAACTGATAAGCAAACCTCTACCACAGCAAAACTGCAAAAAGGAAGGAGAGAACAACCAGCAGTAAAAATGCAAGCCCTCATTGTAACGGACATAGTGCTAAACCCAAAATAAAAAGAAAATCTAAAACAATAAACAAGACACTATGAACTACGAAACACCTAATTAAAATTCATTCACAAAGTGCAATCACAAACAATGCTCTATGGCACTGGCTCCATGGCAAAGGACTCATCAGACTCTCACCTTTTTGCTGCCACTGGACACCGCCACTATCCAGAGACACCACTGCATCTGATGCCTCCCAGTTAAATACTGGTTAGCTCTGCCTTCTTGGAGCTGCCACATCCAATGGGAGTGGGAGATGGGCTGCTGAAAGGAGTTCAAACAAGGGGGCTTGCAGAATGTTGTGCTACAGGTGGAAGCCAGAATGGTAATTATCCTTATACAGTAACTTGAGCTACAAACTTAAAAAGCAGTGTGCTTACTTTTTATGTTTGCTTGCACGCATGAGCAAGAAACATAGTGCCATCATCCGAGTTTTCGGAGGTGTGTCACCCCCTCTTCCAGTTCAGTCAGTGTGTTGGCAGGCGCGGCCCCTGTCTGCCAATGCATGCTGGAGCTGTCTATGACAAGCTCCAAAATGCAGTGGCATACAGTTGAAGGGGAGCTACGCTTCCAGTGAGCAGCGATAAGATATTGCCTGCTTGCATAGCTCCCCCCTACACACACACCCACACACACCTTTTGTACTAAACTGCTCCCCCCACCTACACACTCTATAGCCGGCGGGGTGCCCAATCCCCCGTGCGGCTGTGCTGCACTCCCCAAAGCCTTCCAAATACCACGCTCGGTGCCCACCCCAGCATGGCAACTCAATGAAGTATAGCCGGCCCAGGGGTGCCCAATCCCGTCGGCTTCCTGTCACCCCGAGTACAGGGTACGGTGCCATGCTGGGAGCCCACCCAGCGTGGCAACAAGTATCTCATAACAGGGGTGCCCAATCCGCCGGCTCCACACCCCCCAGCCGCCCTTCTGCCATGCTGGGAGCCCACCCCAGTGTGGCAAATCGTCCTGCATCGCCTTTTTTTGTTTTAAATACTTGTAAAGAAAAAAGCGGTCCCACGAGTCTTCCTGCCCCCATCCCCACAACCCGCACCCACCCACTGCGCACCCTGTCTCCCCACACCCCCCCTCACCCCATACTTACCTCTGGAGCTCGGCGCGACAATCTGCGGTGGACCGGGAACACGTCTGCACTCTTCAAAGCCGACCGCGAACTGAGGAAATGCCGGTAAGCTGTATAATGGGATAGATAGGGTTTTTTCAACTTTGTTGCATATCTTAGGCATTTTTAAGAATTTTTGCACCAAATTTTCAACGTGGGGTTTTTGGGACGCCTTCTCATGAATGATGTCACTGTCATGGCATTATTCGGGCCCGAAGGGTGATTTCACAGTCACTGCGCGAAATCACCTTTCGGGCCTGATTAATGAAACGACACTGCCAGCGTTCATAAGGTGGGCTCTCAAGAAGCCTATTTTGAAAATTTGGTGGAAAATTTCCCAAAAATGACTGTTTTATGAGCGGCGCTATGCGAGTTCCTATGCACTGCCGTAAGTGCCTAATTTTCAATATTTTCCTCCAGATTTTCAACATTGCCATTTTACCACACCTTCTTATAGTAGTACAGCTGTCATTTTCACATCTCACCCCAAAAGCGTGTTTCGCCCATGTAGGCGCACAATGGCGCAGTCGATGTAATGCGAAATCAATGTACAGGACAAATTAAGAAAATCATAGTGACACTGTTCATGAGCAGAGGTCTTAAAATGGCTATGTTGAAAATTTGGTGACAAAATTCCAAAAATGACTGTTTCTGACGTGCGTTGTACAGTTCTATGCATGCTTCGTAGATTTCGCGAATTTAATATTTTCCTCCAGATTTTCAACATTGCCATTTTATTACACTTCCTTATTAACAGTACAGCTGCCATTTTCATATGTCACCCAAAATGTGTTTCGCACATGTAGCGCACAATGGTGTTGTTGGTGTGCGAAAGCAATGTTTGGGACAGATTAAGAAAATCACAGTTACACTGTTCATGAGCAGAGATCTTAAAATGACTATGTTGAAAATTTGGTGACAAAAGTCCATAAAATGACTGTGTTACGAGTGAGCATTGAGCAGTTTCCACGCACCCTCATAAGTTCATGACTTTGTAATATTTTCAGTCCAGATTTTCACCAGTGGCATTTTTCACACTTCATATGAACAGTACAGCTGTCATTTTTCACAACATGGCTGAAGTGTGTTTTCACACACTTTTCAGCACAGAGGTGCGTGGTCGCTGTGGGAAATCATTGTTCGGATAGATAAAGAAAATCACAGTGACACTGTTCATGATTGGAGGCACCAAAATGCCTGAGTTGACAATCTGCTGTAAAAATCCCCAACAATTATATTACGGGTGTCGTTGCACGGTTTCTATATGCCTTCGTGACTTCACCATTTTTAAATATTTTACTGCAGATTTGCAACATTGCCATTTTTACACCTCCCATGAACAGTACAGCTGTATTTTACATCCTGTTCAGAATGTTTTGCACCTGTAGTACTAAATGCCGTGTTGCTGTGCATAAGCAGCTTCGGCTAACAAGCTGATATTCCCCTGTTCATGCGAGGTGGGGTCACAAAAAAAAAGTTGAAAATTTGGAGTGAAAATACCAACGAATGCCTGAGATATTAGGGTTTCCAACCATAATGCCCAACCCTGTAGAGAATGACAGGCATCAGGGGTGTGACTTGGGATTCTTGCCTGTAATGCTCATACCATTCCACACCCTGCAGCCAGTGAGAGGCATCGAGGCATGCCTTGGACTCTTTGGCCCCAAAGTTCACCCCATTCTCCTATATCGCACCCATCTCACCATATTTCCTAATGGAATGGGGTGCGCATAAGGGCCCAAAGACCCCAAGGAACACCATGACACTTGTCAGTGTCTGCAGGGTGGGGTGTGGTGAAATGGCGTGACTGTTATGCCTGACTACCCAAAGACACACCCCAATGCCTGTCACTTTTCGCAGGGTGGTGGTGGGGTTGGCTTCAGTTCAATACTTCACTGCCATTCCTATTACGCAGCTCTGTAACTTCTACACTACCACTGTCAATGCCAGCAAGCAAACATTCGGCATTGACAAATGCTTGTTTTGTAAAGGCTGTAAGGGTGTGCCAAATATCATGGCATTCAGTTGGGTAGTTGAGAAAGTACATAGTTCAAACTGTAGCATTTTATTATTTTTTTGTGAAGTTTTGTGAAACTATTCATCTGCATATAAGTAAAATACAGTACCTACATATTAGCAAGCATAACGTGTTTGGATGGGTCTAAGAAACTGTTAAATGTGGTAAGATTTGGCTACACAATTTTTAAATTTCAGGTGCTCATAATTTCATAATTCAACATTTCCCGAAAATGTAAATGCTCATAATGCCACTATTGTTGCAAGTCTAGACTTGACATGTGGTATGCATACTCAGTGTCAATGGATCCCACAAATTCACAAAGCTGCAGAAATTTGGTTCAGCAGATTTTAATTTACTGCAAAAAAACACAGATTGACAACATTTTCTCAAATTTCCTGGAACTGGATAAGATCATGGCACCACAGTTCCACTTGTGGAAGTTTGATTCCACCAAGCACTTAAAATCCTATATCAGTGCTTACATCTGCTCTCCTTTTTTCTCCCAACTGACTGGCGCTCTAGCAAAGCCAGCTGTGATTCAATGCATTAACCTGCAGTAAGTGACATGCCCCAAAATACTGCAGTAAACAAGCATTTGTCAATGCCAAATGTTGACTCGCTGGCATTGGTAGTGCAGGAGTTAGAGATGCATAATAGGAATGGCAATAAAGTATGGAACTGACGCCAACCCCACCCCCACCCTGCAGAGACTGACAGGCACTGGGGGTGTGCCTTTGAGGCGTCAGCTATAACGCTCATACCATTTTACCTCACCCTACTCTGTGGACACTGACAAGTGTCATGGTGTGCTTTGGGGTCTTTGGGCCTTATACTTACCCCATTCCATAAGGAAATACACTAAGATGAGTGCAGTATAGGAGAATGGGCCTCACCCTACCCTGTAGACACTGACAAGTGTCATGGTGTGCTTTGGGGTCTTTGGGCATTATACTTACCCCATTCCATAAGGAAATATGCTGAGATGGGTGCAGTATAGGAGAATGGGGTGAATGTTAGGGCCGAACACTCCAAGACACACCTCGATGCCTGTCACTGGCCGGAGGGTGGGGGGGGGAGGAATGGCATGAGCATTACAGCCAGTGATCCCAAGTCAAACCCCTGATGCCTGGTAGTCTCTACAGGGCGGGATGTTACACTTGGAAACCCTAACATTGTAGGTGTTTGTTGGTATTTTCCCTCCAAATTTTCAACGTAGGCTTTTTGTGACCCCAGCTCATGAAGAGCGGCACATCAATTTGTTAGCCGAAAGGTGGTTTTGCACAGCGGCTATGCCATTTGGCGACACAGGGACAAAAACACATTTTGGGCAGGATGTGGAAAATGACAACTGTATTGTTCATGAGGAGGTGTAAAAAAATGGCAACGTTGAAAATCTGGAGTGAAAATATGAAAAATTAGTGAAGTCATGAGCATGCATAGAAACTGCACAACACACGTCCGTAACCCAATTATTTTTGGGAATTTTTTTTGCCACATTTTCAACATAGGCATTTTGGGACCTCCTCATGAACAGTGGTGCTGTAATTTTGTTAATCTGTCCCAAAGTTGATTTCCCACAGTGACCACGCCATTGTGCACCACAGGTGCGGAAACACATTTGGGCAGGCTGTGAAAAATGACAGCTGTACTGTTCATAAGGCTGTGAAAAATGCCAGTGTTGAAAATCTGGCATGAAAATATTGCAAATTTGCGAAGTTACAAGGGTGTGTGGAAACTGCGCAACGCACGCTTGTAACACATTCATTTTACGGACTTTTGGCACCAAATTTTCAACATAGATATTTTAGGACCTCTGCTCATGAACAGTGTCACCATCATTTTCTCAAATTGTCTCAAAAACAGATTTTGCACAGTGACCGCGATATTCTGCGCCGGACATGTGAAAACACATTTCTGCCAGGTTATGTAAAATTACAGCTATACTGTTCATAGGGAGGTGTGGAAAAATGCCCATTTTGAAAATCTGGAGTGAAAATATTACAAATTCATGAAGCTACGAGAGTGAACGGAAACACCTCAACGCACACTCGTAAAACATCAATTGTTTGGATTATTTTCGCCAAATTTGCAATATAGGCTTGTTGACAGCCCCTCTCATGAACAGTGGCACTGTCGTTTCACTACTCGGTCCTGAAAGGTGATTCCATGCAGTGACTGAGAAATCACCTTTGGGACAGAGTAATGCCATGACAGTGACTGAATTCATGAGGAGGGATCCCAATAACCCATGTTGAAAATTTGGTGCAAAAATTAAAAAAAATGCCGAGATATGCACCAAAGTTGAAAAACCTATTTATGCCACTATACAGCTTATCGGCATTTCTTTAGTTAAATGGTTGGCTTTAAGAGTGCAGATGTGTTCTCGGTCCACCAAAGATCATCACACGGATCACAGAAGTAAGTATGGGCGCGGTGGGGTGTGGGGAGGCAGGGTGCACAGAGGTGGTAGCGGGTTGTGGGAGGGGCAGGAGACCCATGAGGGACCATTTTCTTCTTTCACAGGGGTTAAAAAAAAAAGAAAAAAACATTGCAAGATGGTTTTCTTTTCAGGGATTTGACATGCTGGGGTGGGATCCCAGCATGCCACCTAAGTGTTTTGGGGGGGATGCTGTAGCCGACAGGGGATTGGGCACCCCAACGAAAGTAGTGGAGGGCAAGAGTCGAGGGGGATTGGGCAATCCCCTCACCTCATAACAAATGGGGGGGTGCATTATGCCGACGGGGAGTGGGCTGCCCTGTCAGCACATACATTGGGTCAGAGCATGCCAACAGGGGGATTGGGTGCCCCCCAAAGTCAGCATTATGGCAGGCAGTGTGCCGCCATGTTTAATTTACTTTTTCACCAGGGAAAGCACGTCGGGAGGTGTTGCTGCTTATGACGAGCTTTGCTCGTATTGCAGTGGACCTTTTGTTAGATGTGCTCGCCACATTATGTATTCATGGTGTGGCGCCAGCATGCAGGCTTATTGGGGAATGAGAGTTGCACCTACTGATGTGTGCCCTGCATTCGCCCAACAGTGACCGCGCCTCCAAATCTGCTACTAATGCAATATGTTGGCTGGCACGCAAGCGCGAGCCAACATAAAAAGGGTTTGAAGGGGACAGGAAATTTGTGCTAACTGGCAGCAGTTAGTGATGTTCCTAGTAAGAGAAATGAAAGACTTGCCTCTAAATGAGCCATACATAACTGTACTTGAACAAACTCTGATGTGAAAAACTGTGCTTTCAGTTGTTTTCTTTTTATGCACAACATTCTACAGTGTTCCCTTCATGGAACCAGTAATTCGGAGGTTTTACTACGTCACGGTTCATGTACAGAATGCTAAGCATGAGCTGTTATCCTATCAGAACCATGCTTAGAGGTCTTTGTACAAACTGTGACATAGTTAAAACTCCAGCTCACTGGTTCTGTGAAGATAAGTGCAACCAAGGACCCGTCCACACTATTCCTCTGTAACGTTACAGAGTGCCCAAACTGTTACCACAATGGTTTGCGTTTACACCTGTAACGTTACAGAAGGTATTTTCACAACCGTTGTTGAAACCACATATGAGGTGGTTTCAACAATGGTAATGAAACCGGTCCCACCTCGGTAACATTACCGGCGATAGTGTGGATGGGTGGTAACGGCCCCCTGCAGGGCCCTTAGTGCAGCATGAGCTGCATTGTCGGATTGGGCACCGTGGTAATAGTCGCCCGGTTCCCGAGGTGTGGACTGGTAGTACTGGTCTCGTACTTGTCACTGCTGCAGTTTGGACACACTGTACTGCTCCCCGGCTGTAACGGTTTATGTGCGTTACAGGGTCTGAGCGGTGTAGTGTGGACAGGGCCTGAGTGTTGCCCATAAAAATAAAACCACGTAAAATAGTTTTTCACATCACTTTTTATTCAGGTGCAGTTTCTTATGGATCATGTAGGTTTATGGATATCATTTCTGTAAATGGAAACATTATTAAGAGCCACCAGTTAGGAATCATTGCCTGTCCTCCTTAATTGGTATTGAATTACACTGTTCCCTGCTGCATACTGCAGTATGTACGTATGTATTTATTTTTGTATTTAAAATTTGGTAACCAGTAAATGCACACTGCGCCAAGGCTAATTTCCTGGTGTGCCCCAAGGGAGGGGGAGATGGAGCATATAGCCACAGACACAGAGAATACTGGATGGGCAACTATACACAACCAGTGTGTTCTGCCACAGAGGGGTTCTGATTCCCTCTGACCTCGAGAGCCAAGCTCGAGAGGTCCATGGGAATCAGGACCCAGAGGTGGCAGAACGCACTGGTTGTGCATAGAGTTGCTCATCCTGTATTTTTTATAGTGTATATTACTGTGTGAAATGTGTGTGCATGAGTTCTTTTGCTTTCAAAATGAAACTGACTCATGCAGTTTCTAGCGGTTCTAGAATGCTGTTCTACCACAGTAGGGTAGAATCACATTCCATGACCTTTGGAACTGTGGTAAAACAGCATTTTGACAGGGATGGATTTCTATACAGAACATAGAGGATTGTGTGTGAGCAGGCATACACAAAAAGGGTATGCTTGCATCGAGAGGTTTCCTTGGTGACAGTAGACCTCGAAAGCGCAGCTCAAGAGGTCTCCTGTCACCAAGGAAACCTCGAGATTTCAAGCATACTCTTGTCTATGTATGCCTGCTCATGCACAATCTTTTATAGTGTATCAGAAGGCACTCACATACAGCGGCATCGCGATTAGCGAGAATGCTATTCTTTTTTCAAATAAACAAGTAGCCTAGGGAGAGAGACACATAAAATGGTCTTATCTGCTGCTGTTTTCAGGGCATCCACTCGGAGGTCTGCTTACTAGGCGACAGTTCTGGCAACGGTCGGCATGACTGAGGAAATTTCAGCGTGAGCACTGATTCGATGTTGTTGTGTGTTAGTAGTGACATCTTCAGTGAAGAACAACAGGAGTTTGACGTCACTACTAACATACAACAGACTGATTCCAGTCATCGATTTCTATACACAACAGCACTCTCTCATACACTATACACTATAAAGGAAAATCAACATTTGAACAGCTTGGATACAGTAGTAGGATAAATAAAGAACAATTGCAATGTATTGCAATTAAAACTGCAGTAAACTTTAGTAGTGCACAGAATCACGAGAAATATGCTTGGATTAAGATAAATATTTCAAGTATAACTGGAAGAAAATCATGCACTTGGGCCACAGAAATCCTGGAGAGGAATACAAAACGGGGGTACTAACACCAAAACTGGAAAGGAACCTGGGGGTAAACATAACAGACAACCTGAAGGTGGCCAAGCAGTGTGACAAGATGGTGGGGAGGGCTGGAGGGATGCTGGGGTGCATAGGGAGGGGCATCACCGGTAGAAAACAGGAGGTGGTGATGTCACTGTACAGACAATTGGTTAGGCCACATCTGGAATACTGTGTTCAGTTCTAGAGACCGCATCTCTGGAAGGACATTAGCAGAACAGAGGCGGTCAAGAGAAGGGAGGCAAAAACGGTGAAAGCATTGCACCAGAAAACATATGAGGAAAGACTGAAAGACCTCAATATGTATATCTTGGCGGAAAGGAGGGAGAGGGGGATATGATAGAGACATTCAAGTACCTCAGGGGAATTAACAAGGTTCCGGAGGGCAGCATCTTTCAAAACAAGAGATGTGCAAGACAAAGGGGTCACAATATGAGGCTACAGGGTGGGGAGAGACTCAGGGTAAATGTGAGGAAGTATTTTTTCACAGAAAGGGTGGTGGGTGCATGGAACAGCCTCCCAGTAGAGGTCGTACAGGCTGAAATGATTGCTGAGTTCAAGAATGCATGGGATAGACTTAAGGCAACCCTAATGGTAGGAAAGAGAGGGTGAGCTGCTGATCATTGAGGATCAGGAGTTAAGTAGGTAGGGAAATGGGCAGACTAAGTGGGCCAGGTGGTCCTTATCAGCCATCAAAATCTATGTTTCTAAGAAGTATATCAGGATCAATTGGGTTTAGATGTTTCAGCTGGCATTTGAAAGAGCTGGAGGATGGGTAGAGATGGAGGGAGGAAGGAAGTTTGTTTCAGAGTGATGGAAGCCTATAGGAGAATGTTTATTGTCCAGCAGAGGAGCGTAGGTGAGGAACGGCAAAAGTGCGATGGTCCCTAGATCAGAGGGAGCAGGAGGCAGGGGGATTTGGGATAGGAGCCATGAGAGGTAGGAGGGAAGGTTGTTGAACCAAAATTTGGAGATGAATGAAGTGCAATGGGCCTGGTGGTGAGAGTGCAGAGGAATAATCAACAGGGAGGAATACAGTGAGCAATGATGTGTTCATGGTGCAGAGTTAGATGCAAAACAGCAGAAGGAGTTGAGGAGGGTATCCAGTCTGTTGAGAGACATGAAGGGAGCAGAGCCATAGACTACATCAGCATAGTCGAAGACAGGGAGCACCATTTTGGTAATCAGCTCCCTGCAAACATGCAGACAGGCAGTCTTTGTAATGGTAAAGAGAACGGAGCTTGGGACGGAGCCTGGCATTGATGACATCAATGTGGGCAGGGAAGTCAAGCTTACTGTCAAGCCACACCCCCAAGTACTTAAAGGGCTGAACCACTTCAAGTGGGGTGCCATCCAGAGTGGTGAAGACAGGGGGGACAATGAGTCTGACAAATTTCTGACTGATTCCAGAGGTCATGGAGATTGTCTTTTTAGTTTTAACTATAAGCTGGTTAGATTGGAGCCAGTGGATAATACTGTTGAAGTCCTGTTGAAGCAGGTCTTCCACAGCTGCAGAGGAGAGACCAGAGGTGAAAAATGAATGTATAATCTGCACACATGTGGATATTTGAGTTGACACAGGCAGAGGGGAGGTCATTGAGGCAGATTGAAACATAGAAACATAGAATTTGGCGGCAGAGAAGGACCGCTTGGCCCACCTAGTCTGCCCATTTCCCTACCTAATGGATAAGCTGCAGATCCTAGTTAACCAACAGCCTACGTCCTCCTACCCCCACTAGAGTTGCCTTATGTCTGTCCCATGCATTCTTGAATTCCCTCACTGTTTTTGACTCTACGACCTCCTCAGGAAGGCTGTTCCATGTATCCACAACACTCTCTGTGAAGAAATACTTCCTCACATTACCTCTGAGCCATCCCCCCTCTATCTTCAAATTGTGCCCCCTTGTTTTTGCACATCTCTTTTTCTGAAAGATACTACCCTCTTGGACTTTGTTGATTCCCTTGAGGTATTTGAAAGTTTCTATCATGTCCCCCTCTCCTCCTTTCCTCGGGGTTATACATCTTTAGTTCCTTTAGTCTTTCTTCATATGTCTTCTGATGCAGACCCTGCATCATTTTGGTTGCCCTCCTTTGGACAGCCTCCACCCTGTCTATGTCTTTGTGGAGATGGGGTCTCCAGAACTATACACAGTACTCCAGATGTGGTCTTACCAACTGTCTGTACAGAGGGCCAACAACTTCCTGTTTTCTACTGGTGATGCCTCTCCCTATGCATCCCAGTATCCTCCCAGCCCTCCTTACTGTCTTCTCACATTGCCGACCCACCTTTAGGCTATCTGATATGACTACCCCCAGGTCCCTTTCCATTTTTGTTGTTGTCAGTATCTCACCTCTAATTGTGTACTCTTCCCCTGGGTTTCTGTTTCCCAGGTGCATTACTTTGCACTTTTTTGCATTGAATCTAAGCTGCCATACATTTGACCATTCCTCCAACCTTGCCAAGTCCCTTTTCGTCCTTTCCACCCCACCTTGTGTATCAACCCTGTTGCAGATCTTTGTGTCATCTGCAAAGAGACATACTTTCCCTTCCAGTCCCTCTGCAACGTCACTTATAAAGACATTAAAAAGGACTGGCCCCAGTACTGACCCCTGTGGTAACCCACTAGTAACCCTCCTTTCTTCACTGTGGACTCCATTTACTATTACCCACTGTGTCCTGTTGTCCAACCAGTGTTTTACCCAGGCTACCACCCTAGGACCCACTCCCAGGCTGGCTAATTTGTTTATTAATCTTTTGTGCGGGACTGTGTCAAATGTCTTGCTAAAGTCTAGGTAGGCCATGTCCACAGCCCCTCCCTGGTCTACTGCTTTGATCACCCAGTCAAAGAAATCAATTAGATTTGTCTGACATGACCTTACCACTGTGAATCCATGCTGCCTTGGGTCCTGTGCCCCACTGGCCTCTAGGTACTCAACAATTCTTTCCTTCAGAAGTGATTCCATCATTTTCCCTACCACTGAGGTCAAACTGACAGGTCTGTAGTTTCCTGCCTCTGTCTTGCTCCCACTTTTGTGAAGGGGAATCACATCTGCCCTCCACCAGTCCTCAGGTAAAACCCCATCCTCCCATGATTTATTAAAAAAGGTAGTCAGTGGTGTTACTAGTTCTTCCCTTAGTTCTTTTAAAATTCTGGGGTGAATCCCATCAGGCCCCATTGCTTTATCCACCTTCAGTTTTAAGAGTTCTTTCAGAACCCTTTCTTCTGTGAAAGGACTAATATCAACCCTCTATCCAGAGTGCTTCTATTGACCAGATTAGGTATTTCCCCCTGCTTTTCCATTGTGAATACTGAGCAGAAGTATTCGTTCAGTATCCCAGCTTTTTCACTGTCACTCTCTGCCCAACCACCTTCCTCTTTTCAGCCTCAGTATCCCTGCCTTAGTATTTCTTTGCTCCCTAATGTACCTATAAAAGGTTTTATCCCCCTTCTTAACCAAGTTGGCTATCTTTTCCTCGGTTTGGGCCTTTGCTATTCTGACTGCCTTACCGCTTCCTTCTTCTTTAACTGGTACAGTTCTCTGTCCTGCTCCTTCTGTGTTTCCTTATACTTCCTGAATGCTATCTTTTTTCCCTTACCTTCCCCGCTACTTCTTTTGAGAACCATAGTGTTTTTTTCTTTCATTTTGATTTGTTTATTTGCTTCACACAAAGACTCGTTGCCTCTGTGATGGCAGTTTTGATGTTTCCCCATTGTTGCTCCACCCAACTTTCTTGCCTGTTTGCTAGTGCTTTTCTGAGGCACTCTCCCATTTTGACAAAATCAGCCCTCCTGAAGTCCAGTACCTTCACTTTTGTGTGGCTTGACTCTACAGCTAAGTTTATCGTGAACCACACTGTTTGGTGGTCGCTTGTTCCCAGATGGCTACCCACTTCAAGATCAGAGATCCTCTCTCCATCCCCATTTGAGAGTACCAGGTCTAAGATTGTTCTCTCCCAAGTGGGTTCCAAAACTAGCTGTCTGAGGCATGCCCCCTATAGGGCATTGAAAATGGCCCTGCTCTTGGATGTAGCTGCAGCAAAGGTGCTCCAGTCAACATCTGGCATATTCAGGTCCCCCATCAGCAATATCTCCCCTTTCTGTGCCATCCCAAGGATGCCTTCTATCACTTCCTTGTCCATTTCCTCCCCCAGAGATGAGGGTCTGTATACAACCCCTGTGCGGATTGTGGAGCCATTTCCAGTCTCCAGGGTGACCCACAGTGCCTCCTCTACTCCCTGTTTACCCTTTAGTTCTGTTGCTTTTATCCCTTCCCTTACATAGAGAGCTCCTCCTCCTCCTCCTCTTCTTCCCTCCCTGTCCCTCCTGTAGATTGTATAACCTGGTATGTTGACATCCCAGTCATGGTTCTCTGTGTACCATGTTTCTGTGACTGCCACAATATCCATGCATCCCTCTTCCATCAAGGCCACCATTTCAGGGAGATTTGTACCTAGACTACGGGCATTGGTACTCATTACCTTCCATTTTTTTATGGCATCATTTCTTTTTGCCCCATCCCTGTCCCTACTGCCTTTGTCTTTTTCTCCATTTACCCCTGCTCTTCTCCCTATCGACTGCTCTATTTTGGTGTTTACCTCACTAATTACCCTGATTTTTGGGGGGTAGGATTTCCCTTCTTCTCTTCAGTGCCTCCCCCCTTGGCTAGTTTAAATGCTTGCCACTGAAGCATTTAAACCTATCACCTAGGATCCTGGTTCCCCTCCAGGATAGATGCAGACCATCACACCTGTATAGGCCTGCATCCCTCCAGGTGGAGCCCCAGTCCCCAATGAAGCCAAATCCCTGAGCTCTGTACCAGCTTTTAAACCAGTCATTGAATCCCATAGTGCAGAGTGCCCTAGCCTCATCCATGCCATAAACTGGTAGCACTTCCGAGAAAGTTACCGTGCGTGCTACTTTTCTAAGGCCCCTCCCCAACTCCACAAATTCCTGTTGCACTGCTCTGATCCCATTCTCAGGCAGGTAATTCATCCCTAGGTGGATAATGACATGCAGCTCCCTCCCCCTTGCCGCTCTCCCACGATTCTGAGATTTGTTTCCTGTCTCTCCAAGCCTTGGCGTCGGGCAGGCACCTTACCTCCCTTTCCCCTCCCTCCCCCAGTTCTACCCCCCTAACAATTGAGTGCCCACCAGGAGTTGTTTCCTTCCCCTGTGGGGTCCTGGGCCACCCTCCTGTGGGTCTCCATTGTGGAGGTTCCCAGCATCCTCCTTGGTCTCCTCTGCAGGTGCCTCCATAGAGGAGCCATGCTTCGACAGAGTGGCGAATGAATTGTGGAGAGGCACAACTGGAGGGATGCGCCTCTGTTCCACCACCCTCACCCTCCCTGAGCCCACCGTGGTCCAACCACTCCTCTTTCTTGGCAACCTTTGAGGTAGTGGCGGTGGCCTGGGTGGTCCCTGAGTGGGGGAACAGGTTTCCCGAATCCTTGCCAGGTCAGCATGGAGATGAACAAGCTCCTCCCTCAGACCAGAGAGGTGCCTGCAAGTAGGGGCAGCAATGCGATGGAGTCACGTGATGCGGTGCGCTGTGTAGGACGCCTCTCTGTTTGCTCCGACCTTCTGCCTGCTAAATTTGTTAAAAAAACCCATTTTGCAGCATGATTTACCACAGATCGTTCAATTTCCAGCCTCCTAAATGATCGTGCTTCCTATACAAGTAGTCGATGGACGAGGAGATGCGGAAAATTGCTTCTAAGCATACACCTCCTGCTACACTGGAGAAGGCCTCTAAAAAAGCCAGGGCCTCCTCTTTGCAATCCTCACTGCCTGCCACTAATGAGTGCCCTGATTCAGATCCCCTTACCCTCTCAAAGTTTATAGAGGAGTTTCAGCCTTTTAAGGCTGAAATGCAGAACATGGCAGGAGAAATAAAAAGGCATCTCGAGTACCTTGGAGGAGCTTTCCAAGAAAACAGCTGATAATGAAGCACGCATACACTCTGTCGAGAGGAAACAGGACAAAGCTGAGCTGGATTTGGTAGCCATGAGGCAAAGGCTAGTGAAGATGGAGAATAAAGTGGAAGAACTGGAGGGTCGTAGTCGCCATAATAATGCGGTAATTATAGGTCTGCCTGAAGGTGAAGAGGGCTCAAACCCCATTAAGTTTATTAAGAAGTTCGTGGAGAAGGTGGCAGGCCCTTCCCCCTTTGGAGCAAGCTATATTATAGGGAGAGCTTATCGTGCACTACGCCCCCCTCCCCCGGTTGGAGCCCCCCCCTTCAGGTCATTCAGATTTTGCTTTTTAAATTTCCAGGAGCAACAGCATTTCTTATATAAAGCTAAGAAAACACAAGATTTGCAGTGGGAAGGTAAAAAGCTGAGGGTGGCGCAAGATCTGCCTTTATCTGTGCGTCAGAAATGAGCTACATTTCACAAATTGGTCCTCAAGCTGATCGCCGCAGGAATCAAGTTTCGAATGGGCTTTCCAGCAAGGCTTCAAGTTTTCCTGAATGGCTCCTGGGTGACCTATGAGGAAGTGGAGTTGGCAACTGCAGGGCTTAAAGAAGCGCTTCCTGATCTATTTAAGTCTACATGAATATCGACCTGGTGTAGTGTGCTATGCTGTGTTTTCCTCTGGTGGAGTTGTTTAGCTGGTGCTAATCTACAGTTCTCAATAAACTCTCTGGGGCTAACTTGGCGACAAGTTGCTTCGTCCGGTTATCCAATTGTATGCTGCAATTCTCATGAAGGATGACCTCTTTGTTCCAAAAAAAAAAATAGGACATTTTGTTTCTGATCTTGCTGCCACCCCCAGAACTGCCTAATATCATGCTGACTCTTTTGTTTTAGCTATGGCTAAGCCCAGCCTCGTCTTTGGGTATAAAAGTGAGGTGCTAATGGGCTCCTGTAGTTATTCATTCTGGATCTAAATAATGGGTGTTTGGGAGGGGTCCGTGCGTTCAAGTCAAGTTTTATTCTGACAAAAATAGCAGCTTATTTCCGTAGGAGTGATGTTTTGATTTCATGGCAATGGGGGGGGTAAAGCTCAGTTCTCTTTGAGTTTATAATGAGACCCTGTCCGCAACTGCGGTCCCTTCTTGGTCCCTATAGTAAGTTCTGGTCTCCTCATGGCTTCCCCTCCTTTTGCTCCTTAATGCCACCAGGTATTAGAAGTGGTAAGCCTGAACACCAGATGGGGACCCCGAAATTGTGGACAAACGGAGACAACAGGGTACTTGTATGCCTTAATCAGGCGTTTGTATCCCTCTTATAACCCTGCTAGAGTGATCTCCTTGGAGGGCTCCCTTCTTAAATTTCCCTACAAGAGCGAGGTAGTCACTGTTTCTGGTCCAAGTAACGTGGTCTGGACAGCGACCCTGGAGTTCACAGACTCTCCCTTATTTCAGAGAGGATGTTAGCGGCCTGCACATTCTCGGTTTGCTGTGCCCATTGTTCACGGGCTGCGCCACAAGGGGGCATCTAAGATCAGTATTTCCACCTCTGCTGCTGGTGTTTTACACACTTTACACTCCGTGGACCATGTTGGTGCATGGTTTGTGGGGGTTGCAGCCAAGAGAGCTATTTTCCCTATGGGGCTTGTGCAGATAATTCCCCTGAATTGTTAAGGGGCGATGTTAAGCAGTAAGAAATGGGGATACTTTATTCTTTATGGAGCGTTCTGGATTTAAAGGGGTACTCTTGTCCTGGTTTCTTGGTTTACGAGGGTGGGGAGGTTGGAGGAAGAGGGACTTTTCAGACTGCCGTTCATCATGTACCATGTAAAAGAGGGGTGGGAGTGGGAGAAGGGGGGGTTAGGGTTTATGGGGTGTTTTGTGCGGGAGGGTTCAGGGGAAGTTGGGGAAGGACTCAGCACTGGTAGGGTGGGGGGAAGGTAGAACAACCCTGCGCTTATCACGTTTGGAGTAGTACTGATGTGATATATAAATACAAGCTGTAGTCTGGAAGATTTTTGACTGGTAACAAGAGTGATGGCTAGAAGTATTCAATTTATTAGTTGGAATGTTAAAGGGGTGAGGCATAAAACTAAGCAATATAAAATTTTGAAGCATTTAAATTATTTGAAGGCAGAAATTATGTTTTTGCAGGAAACGCACCTGCTCAAGAGGGAAGCTGATAAAATGAGACGGCAACAGATTGGGCAGACGTTTGTGGTGGAATGCACAACCCAGAGTAGAGGGGTCATGATCCTTCTGCATAGATCGGTTCCGTTCAAACCTCTCGAAGTTATATTTGAACCTCTGGGCAGATTCTTGTTTGTAAAAGGTAGATTGCATACCCTGGACATTGTCTTGGGTGCTGTCTATGGCCCAAATGTAGACTCCCCCAGTTTTTTTGTTCAGATAATCGAAGCCCTAACTCCATTTTTGGATACCCCTATGGTCATAGGAGGTGACTTTAATCTTGTTTTTGATCAGGCTCTAGACAGATCAGGTCAATCTCATCAAGGTCTCTCCCCAGCACAAAGAGCCTTTAGGGATTTGATAGACTCCGCAGGTCTTTGTGACATCTGGCGCATATTGCATCCCAATACAAGGGAGTACACTTTTGTTTCCCGGGTGCATGCAACCTCCTCGCGGATTGATTATATCCTCATTCCCCAAACTCTCTTACCACGGGTTATAAGTTCCAGTATTGTCTCAGGGCCCCCATCAGATCACTCTGTGGTTACCTGCCTAGTATCCTTAGCTTCCTTGCCAAATAAAGGGAGCAGGTGGAAGCTGAATAATCAAATATTGAAGGAGCCGAAGACAGTTCAATGTATAATATCCCAAATAGAGCAGTTCACTGCTACTAATACCAACTCCTTAGGGAAGCCTGATATGGTATGGGGTGCTTGTAAAGCACATTTAAGGGGGATTATAATTGGCCTAACATCGAAAAGGAAAAGAGAGAGGGCATCTCGGATTTCTGATCTTCCTTCCCAGATCAGGGGCATGGAGACCGCTCTCTCTCCATCTTCCTCGGAGACTTTTAAACAAGATTTAACGAAATTGAGAGAAGCCTACCTAGCTATGTTGATGGAGCAAGTTGAATTTGCAATTTTGAAAACAAAAGCTGTATATACCGATCAGGGTGAGAAGGCGGGCAGAATGTTAGCATTGCATATTAAACAGCTGGAATCCACCAGATTCATTCCTCCGGTCCATTCCCCCAAAGACAACTCCCTTAAAGTTTTACCCTCGGAGATAGCAGAGGAGTTTACAAGTAGTAGTAGTAGTAAAATTTTATTTATACAGAAAATTATGCCATTAGGGGTTCGAGAATCCCTATTTACAAGGCATCCCTGTATTAGTACAAAATAAATAAACACAATACACAAATACACACCATAAAAATACAATTATCGTACAATTAGGTACATACAGTCATTTCATTTGTATAAACAACCAAACATCATATGTTCATAGCAATCAGACTTCACCTGTTACACAAACATTTAAAACGCAGCTCTTGTTTCACTGCAGTCTTATATTCTGATAGTGACAGGTTTGTGTCCCTAAGGGGGGCGGGAAGCCTATTCCAACTTTTTGAAACTTTATACTGAAAAGTCATTGTACTATATCTATTTTTAATTTTTGGAATAAGATAAACTCTCACTCCAGATTTTCGTAAATTTAGTCCATGTTCCGTTTTTTTTAAATTGTACAATAGGTGATTTTGTAAATTATTCTTATGTAAACCTTTTATTTGTGTTAACCAAAAAACTTCTGCCCTCTGTTCTAATGTGTTCCATCCCAATCTTGAATATATATCACAATGATGGGTACCAAAGTCACATTTTTAACACAAATCTAGCTAGTTTATTGTATAAAACATCCAGGTTATGTACTTGTTTTTTTGAAGTGTGTCTATAGATATGGCAACCATAATCAATCACAGGGAGAAGTAGTTGGTTTACTATACTCAGTCGCATTTCCCTTGTTAAACAATTTGATATGCATCTCATAACCCCTAGTTTTGAATTGTTTTTTTTTATAAGTTCAGTCACATGTTCAAAATTCAATTCCTGGTCGATTATGACACCCAGATATTTGTAATACTGGGTTTGCTCTAATATTTTCCCATCCTGTGTCTTAATTATCAGGTTTGTGCCTGCACTATCCTTCTTCTCTGACCCAAAGTACATAGTCTGTTTTTTTTTATTGTTAATCAATAATCCAAATTTTGTAAAATATTTTTGCATGTTTAAGAAATCACCCTGCAATTTTTGTTCCAGTTCATCCACATTTTTTACCGGATGCAATCAAGACAGTATCGTCCGCGTACAATCTAATTTGTGAATTTTTAATTACTCTTGGTAAGTTATTCAAATATACTAAAAACAAGAGGGGGCCCAGGATCGACCCCTGGGGTACCCCCCTAGTGACTGTACCCAAGCTAGAGCTGTATCCATTCACCATTACAAACTGAGTTCTATCTTCTACATATGATGTAAACCAACCACATGGTTCATCATCCACTCCCAGGCATCTCAATTTCTCAATCAAGACACGGTGATTTACTAGATCAAATGCCTTTGATAGGTCCACGTATACTGCACCCACCGATCTCCCCTCCACCAGAGGGGTGGCAACTAGGTCCAAAAAATCGATGAGTGCAGTAGCCGTGGACCTACCCTGTCTGAAGCCTGACTGAATAGGGTAATTTTTGGTGTTTTTCCAAATATGTTGTTAGTTGCCCATGGACAATCCGCTCCAACATTTGGAGATTGTTGACAATAATGCTATTGGCTGATAATTTGAAGTGTCAATAAATCCCCCCTGTGAATTGGAATTATTTTGGCCTTCTTCCATAATACGGGATATAATCCCTCATAGGCTCCAGTTAAAAGATCCTTAGTACTGGGGATATCACTTGGGCAGCTTCTTTTAATAATCTATTTTCTATTTTGTCAGGACCACAAGCTTTATTTATGTTTAGGTTTCTTATTAATTTACATACTTCAGATGTGGTCACTATTTTAAAATGAAACTTTGGGGACTGATGTTCCTTACAATTTTCAAGATCGGTTTTTTGGTCCTCAAACTGAACTTTTTCCAAGTGAGTTTCAATTCCTAAGTTTAAATCTGGGAGCTCAATAAAATAATTATTTAAATGCTCTGCAACATTATCAGCTTCTAATATTTTCCCATTATGTTTTAATTTTGTTTCTACTTGATTTTTAACAGGATTTGCTAAATTTTTTATCAGTGACCAATAGTTCCTAGGATCTTTGGCTTCTTTAATTTCTCTGTTTATAATAAGAGGCCTTAGAATTCCTTATTTCCTGAACCACTCTATTCCTTACCTTTTTAAAATTTTCCCATACATCGGATCTTAAAGATTTGTTTGCTTTTTCCATAGTCAGTTTTTGATCTAATTAATTTTCTTATGTTCACGGTCACCAGGGTAAATGATTCTGTTTTTGATTAATTTTTTCCAAGGCACAAACATATCGCGTGCCTCATTAAACATAATTGTAAATTCCTGAATAGCTAAATTCAGGTCGGGAATTTAAAAAAACTCTATGCCTTGGTTGTCTCTGTAAGTACTCACAAAACAGCTGTTTGTTATATTGAGCATAGTTTCTTTTATATTCAACAGATGTTTTAATTACTGGTACCTTTCTTAGTTCTAGATTTATTGTACACCTTACTACGTTATGGTCCCCCAAATTTGGCTCCCCAACTCCCTTGTTTGTTATTACCATTTCTGGCTAAACAAAACATACAAGTTATTTTAAGGATTTATATGGTCCTATGGCTAACCCCCATCTAAGGATAGGCTCTATGAATATCTGAGTGATTTACAATTGCCATCTCGTACACAATCCCAGCAGAAAATTTTGGAATCTCCTATCTCTGAGGGCGAGATAGAAAGGGTAATTAACTCCCTTCCATCTGATAAATCTCTGGGCCTGGATGGGTTCACCTCCAATTTTTTAAAGCTTTTTCTAAACAACTGATCCCCATTCTTTTACCACTTTTTCAGGCTATTCTCTCCGGTCAGGTATCCAATCCCTCCCTTTTCGAGGCACTGATTGTTCTGCTCCCCAAGCCGGACAGACCATCTGACCAGGTCTCAAGTTATAGGCCAATCTCCCTTCTCAACCATGATATTAAAATTCTGGCAAGATTACTAGCCGATCGCTTGGAGGCAGTACTTCCCTTTCTAATAGGGGCCGAACAGGTTGGTTTTATGAAAGGGAGATCATCAGGGGATCATCTGAGGACCCTGTCTCACATCTTCTTGGCATCCAGGGATGCTCCTCATCCAATGGTCCTGATTTCATTGGATGCCGAGAAGACGTTTGACAGAGTCCACTGGGACTATGTGTTTGCTGCGATGGAGGTTTTTGGTTTCCCCATGAAATTCTGGAACTGGGTTAGTTCGCTATACAAATTTCCCTCCACCAGAATCTCATGTAATTGGGTTGTCTCTAGTCCCTTCAAATTGCATGTGGGGACCAGACAAGGGTGCCCCCTATCTCCCCTTATTTTTAATATTTACTTAGAGCCTCTTATTAGGATGTTATCAGGTGCCCAGGGCATTTCAGGTATTTCTCTAGGTGACCAGGTGGTTAAAGTTGCAGCCTATGCAGATGAGATGATCTTCTGCTGCAAGTAACACACCCACTCACATCTATTCCCATTATTCTGAAGTTAATAGATGACTTCAGTAAGGTCTCAGACTATAAACTTAATGTAGGAAAGACTGTAGTTTTTCCTCTTAACCATAGGGTATACAAACAGGAAATTATCGCATTTGGGCTCACTTTGAAGTCTGACTATATTAAATACCTGGGACTCCTTTTTTTGCATAATCTTTTTATTAGTTTCTCTTTTTGTATTACAGCAAAGAAACAGTATACATCACCATCAGCATATACTAGTCTTGTGCATACTTTACAAACTTTTCCTACTCCATCAACCTAACATCGTCAATTACTTTAAGTACCTTTCTTATAAACCTAATGCACATTAAGTGTATATCTCTGTATTTTATACTTAGGGTATAGGTCCTAATGGTGATATGGTAAAGGAAGAAACATAGGTAGAGAAAAGAGAGAATCTGTAAGATAGAAATAGAAGAGAAATTAAGAGATCCTCCCCTTCCCCCACCCATCCCACCCTCTTCCTTCCCCTCCCGTCCCACCGTTCCCTTCCTCCCACCTCCCCAGCTAATCAGTATTCACTTCATTCCATTTATATATCTATACGTCTTATCTTTATCCACATCTTATCATCTCTTGCTCAATGGCTGCATGGAGTCTAGGTAAGTGCTTATATATTCAAGAACTGGTTTTCTCTTCCCCTCGCCTTATCGTCAAGCTTTTCTAATGTAGCACATCCCATGCCAACTTTCTCCACTGTCTTATTGTAGGTTTATCCCCAGAAACCCATGTGTTTAGAATACATTGTTTGCCAAACCAGAAGTATTCTCACCCATCTTTCAACAACCCCCATTCCTCTAGTATGTGTCATCTATTCCAAACAGCATTGTAAGTGGTTCTACTTTAATCCGCGCTTTCATATTTGTCAATTCCTTGCCACATCACCCCAGAAAACATGTAGTGTTGGGCATGCCCAAAAGGAGTGTAGGTAGGTACCCAGAGCCAACCCACACCTCTGACATATAGCCGAGACTGTTGGGTTGTACCTATTCACAGCCACAGGTGGGGTATACAATCTATGAACAAATTTGTATGCTACCTCCTTGTGTTTATTACAAAATTACAGTTCCTGATGCGTCCCTTTCATTAAAGCCCACTTCTCCTCAGAAAGCACCACTCCTAGGTCCCTTTCCCATAAGTGTTTCGTTTTGTCTATCATATCTGGCCACTGGAGATGAAGGAGGGATGTAGCCTTCCTGACAATACCCGTAGGTTTCTGCCTAACTTGTTGTAACAGTTCCTCCACCATCTGTATTTGGGAATCCGGAGTCCTTTGCTTTTCAATTCCCTGTACATATTTTCTTGCCTGGAAGTATCTAAACATATGATGTGCAGGCAAGTCTAGGTTTTCCCTAAGTTCACTGAATGCACGAATCACTCCCTTTTCTCTTAAGTCATTAAGACACATCACCCCTCCAGCTCTGAAATGCTGGGTCTCCCCACCGGGTATAAAAAAGGGGTTCCCAGCCAGTGGCAAAACAAAGGATTCCCCTCTTTGATGTCCTACTACTTTCTTAATTTGGTCCCAGCTATCTACTACCTCTTTCACTAAAATACTCGAAACCCACTTATCCCGCATCCCTCTTCTATTTGCTTCTCTAACAGAGGCGATATTAGGATCCCCATCCCTCCTCCTCAGGTCCATCCAACTAGCCTCTTTTGGCTTATACACCCAATCCTTAACAATCCTTAATTGCGCCGCCCAAAAGTATAACCTCATATCCGGATAGTTTAACCCTCCTTTAGATTGATCAGCTTTTAACTTATTTAAACTAGCTCTAGGTTTCTTCCCTTGCCATATAAATCTAGAACAATCCTTTTCAAATACTTTTACATCTTTCTCTGTCAGACCTGTTGGCAACATCTGTAATGGATATAAAATTCTAGGAAGAATGTTCATCTTAAGTACATTAATAAGTCCCATCCATGATATAGCAAATTCTCCATCTGTCCATGTCCGCTCTCAATATTTTTAGTAATGGGGTGTAGTTCAGCCTATAAAGTGATCTCAAATCCCTACTATCTTAATCCCTAAACAAGTGAGGTTACCTACCTCTTCAAACCCATGTACCACCGGATCCCCCTCTCTCTCCCAAAATCATAATTTCAGACTTCCCCAGGTTCAATTTATATCCTGAGAATGTGGCAAACTGACCTATAATGTCCAGCAGGACAGGCATAGACTATGTTAAGTCCCTCACATATAACATCATATCATCAGCATATAATGTAATCTTATGCTGTTTTCCACTTTTCCTTTTATCTCTCTTGTATTCTTGGGTCCTCTCTGTGAAGCTATAGCCAGTGGTTCTATCGCCATTGCGAATAGCAAGCGGAGGAGGCAGCCTGCCTCCCCCTCTAAAAGTCTGAATTGTTCCGTTGTGTGCCCATTGACTAAAACTGCAGCTTTAGGGGCTCGATACAATGCTCGTATCATTTTAATGAAACTCTCCCCTAATCCAAATCGCTCCAGAACTGTAAAGAGATATGGCCACTCTATCCTATCGAACGCTTTTTTGGCATCCATTGACAATATAGCTGTCCGACGCCCTCCCACTTTCTTGGCCTGTTCCACCACATTAAGGGCCTTCCTAATATTGTGATACGAATGTCTCCTTTTATAAAGCCTGTTTGATCCGGGTGGATCACCTCTGGGAGGATACCCTCCAGTCTACAAGCTAATATTTTAGCAAATATCTTTGCATCACAGTTTAACAAGGATATTGGTCTATATGATGAGCATTCTATTGGGTCCTTATTTGGTTTCGGAATCACACACACCAGGGCGGAACCACTTGTATCTGGCAATTCCTTTCTCCTTCCCTCCTAAATACCTCCCATTACCTCTTTACCTCCTCCTTCAATAATTTATAATACTCTGCTGGTAGGCCATCCGGACCGCATGCCTTCCCAGTCTTCATCTTATCAATGGCTGAAGGACTTCCTCCCTTGAGATCTCCTTATCTAACATTTCTTGCTGTTGCTTTGTTATTTGGGGAGTTATGCTTGGCCAGGAAATGCACATTTCCTTATCATTTCCTTCTCAATTGCCTATACAACTCCTCATAATATTTCTTAAATGTCCCTTATCTCCACATATTTAGTGACCATCTGCCCCTCTTAGTATTGATCCGCCAAGATATCGTCACATTTTCCTACCCTTACTAGGTTTACCAGTAAGGGCCTAACTATTCCCCATTCATATACTCTATGTTTCAGGTAGAACAATTTTTCCTAGTTTCATCCATCAGTAAAGTGTTAAGCGTCTGTCTGGTTGTTACCAGCTCTTGTCTCGCCTTCTCACCTCCTTCCCCCCTTGCTCCCCTTCCCTCTATTAATCTCAGTTCCTGCTGGAGTGTCTTCTGTCTTTCCAATCTGTTCTTCTTATATTTGGCCATGTACCCTATAATTGCACCCCTCATATATGCCTTGCCCGCATCCCATAACACCTGTTTGGAAGTGGCAGTCGGTGCATTACACTCCATATAAAACTTAAACTGCTCTTTCACATATTCCTTAAATTCCTCTATGGCTCAACATGTAAGTAGGGAATCTCCATGTCTTTATTTCTCCTTCTCACTGGACAGCAAAAGGACGCAACCACCCCTGCGTGGTCCGATATATGTATAGGACCGTTCTATCTTCTCAGCTTCTCATACCAATCAAGCATTACATAGAGATGATCAATTCTTGACCACATCTTATGTGGGTTTGAGTAAAAAGTGTATTCTCTATCCTCAGGATACACTGTTCTCCAGGCATCCACCAGGTTCAGTTCTGCCAACCCTTCGATCCATTTCCTAATACAAGGATCTCTACGACCCTTCCCCTCCGAGTGATCCAGGGCAGCATCAGGTGTGCAGTTAAAATCCGCTTCCATGATCAGGTTCTCAAATTGTTCCCTCATTACTATGGACAGCATGTTGTCATAGAACCCTGGATCCAAATTAGTTGGTGCATACACGCTCCCAAACGTGACTTTCAGGCCATGGAGCTCCCCTACTACAAACACATATCTGCCTTCCTTTGGGTCTGCAAGGACTCTCGTAACCTGAAGTGGTAAATTTTTATGCACCAAGACCACCACTCCTTGTTTACGTGGGCCGAAAGAGGCTGCATAACACGCTCCCACCCACCCCCTCTTAAGTTTTGCATGCTCTCCCGATGTTAGATGTGTTTTCTGCAGCAGAGCCACTTGCACCTGTGCTCTCTTTAACGCAGTTAACATTGCACTTCGATTAATCGGAGATGAAAGGCCATGAACATTCCAGGATTGTATTACCACATCACCACCCATCATTGTCTTTTTCCATTATCCCTTTCCCACTATCCTTCCAAGTACTTCCTGTTTCCAGCATTCCTCTCCCTCTCCTTCTTCCCCCCCTTTATTTTGTCCAATGCCAGATATCAACGCCCTGGTAGCCAGATCTATAGCCCTACTAGCCAAACATGCCCTCTTATCCTTTTCCCTCATATGTGAATCTCGATAGCCCTTTGATTTCCCCTTTAAAACTACATACAAATCCCTTTTAACCCCTTTCCCGATACTACTTCCATTCCCAACCAGGTCAAGCTGTTTCTTTTCTCCCAGCACTCCTCTCAGCATAGTATCCTCGCCCACATTACTCATTCCTGCCATCATGGCACACCTCCCAACATCTGCTATTTGAGCAGCTACCTCCCTCCCCTCACCCCCGAGGCCTCTTCATTTATGGCCTGAAACGCCCTCTGATTCATAACATAATTGCTTTCTTAGGCTGGAACCGCATCCAAATAGTCTCCTTTAGCCCATAACAGTGCTTTCCTCATAGTCATCCCTCTCCCTTTTCACAATTCAGCCCCACCTCTAGCTTCAGTCTCATAGTTATGAGCTTCTTTTCCTTCAATTGGCCGGTTGGGCTGATGGAACAGGCAGCGTGGTTTAAATGTCTTTACACGCTAGACCCAGGCCATCAGACTCTCCTCCCAGTTCCCATTTTCTCCACGAGTGATCCTCCATCATTTCCAGCTCCTGCGAGCTTAAACTCTCCGCATATGTTTCCTCAACAAACAGTCTTGTGCTATTATCCATCAAGTAAATCCAAGGCCTTCTGATTTCCACAAATTAACACAGTTAAACATGAACAGTCAAACTGAAAACTGGGGATTTATCCTTTTTTAAAACCAACAGTTAGTGTCTCAAGTCCTTCTCATCCGTTCTCAGCTCCCTTCAGCCCAGTTTCTTCCGGAGTTCCTTTATGAAGATGTTCGCTTTCTCCACCTCCCAGAATGAATACACCGCTCCTTCATGCTTTGTTTTAAGAATTGCAGGATAGATCATATAATGTTTGACTTGCATCTCCCTTAGCTGAGCCATTGCCATAGTAAACAGTCATCTCTTCTTGAGTAGTCTATTCGAATAGTCCTGCGTAACATGAATTCTCACTCCATCTATTTCAACAGGCTGATTTACCTTAAAAGCTTTTATCACTGCCTCCCTGTCTTGAAAATTATGGTACCAGATAACAATGCTTCTCGGTGGTTGGTCTGGGCCTGGCTTTGGTAACAGTGCTCTATGCGCCCTTTCGATCTTGTGTCTTCCTCCCTTGGGCTGCAATTTCAGGATTTTTGGCAGTTTCTCAGCACAACATTTCAGTATTTCTGGATCTTCCTTCCCTTCTGGGAGCCCACGTAAGCAAAGGTTGTTGCGTCTCACATAATTCTCCTGATAGTCAAAAGCTTCCCTCATGTCCTCCAGCTCCTTTTCTAAAGATTTTATTTTCTCTGGCAGAGGCTGTATTAGATCTTCAACTCTAGCTGTACGCTTCTCCACCTCCGTTAATCTTTCACCATATGCTGCAGTTCTCTCTGCAATTTCCTGTAGCTTTGCTTCAATTTTATTCTCTAGTTTTTCGAATCGAGGATTCAAAGCTGCCAGCACCTGTGTTGTCACCTCTCACCCGAGTACAGCTAATTCTGCCGCCCAGAAAGAAATTGGGCCTGCAGGCTCTGCTATGGGCCCAGTCGATTGTTTCTTGGGATTTTCCCCCGCGTTTCTAGCAGGCTTCCCTGTTGCGTTTGTAAGATAATCATCCATCCTTTAACACCTCGGAGTGAAAATATTGCGGAATCCAAGTCTCTTTTTCGTTATATGAAATAAAATATTATATTTAGGTCTCTAGGGTGCAGAGCTCGAGGAAAATGCATCTTTACTGCTTAGCTGCTCATCAGCACCCGCCCCGGGACTCCTTTTAACTCAGAATGCTGCTCAGCTTAGACAACTAAATTTTGATGCCCTGGTGCACAAAATAGAGCTAGACCTTTACAGATGGACCCTACTACCCCTTTCTCTTTGGGGCAGAATTAATCTAATTAAAATGAACGCATTCCCTCATTTGTTCTACCCCCTCAACATGCTAAACATATGGCACCCCCTGTCCTGGGTTAAAAAAGTACACAGTATGATTTCTGCTTTTATATGGGTGGATAAGAAGGCTAGGATGGCATTCCACAAATTAGCCACTCCGAAAGCTAAAGGAGGATTAAGGCTTCCCCATATTGGGCTAAATTATTGGGTCAGCCAGGCCAACAAGTATCTTAGGTGGCTGACCGTGGATCAATTGCCTACGGTGGCCATGTACACCCTGATCTGGTTAGCCGTCGAGTCCGTTTCCATAAAAAAAATGGCCTTTCCCCTGCTGCACTGTTATAATACCAAGGTTAGTTCCCTACCTGAATCTCTACGCAGATCCCCTATAGCCATTTCAATTAGGGTTCATACTCAATTGCGCACATTTCTGAGATATGAGAATCTCAAGGATCTATTTCAACCCTTGAGAGGTAACCTTAATTTTCTACTAGACGGTAAGCCCCCTCCAGCCAGCTGGCTCCCTCAGATAGGAGATTGCTGCTTAGATAATAAAATTGAAGGTGGACAAAGCAATGGGGCCTGATGGAGTTCACTCAAGAATTCTAAAAGAACTAAGAGTAGAACTAGTGACACCGCTGACTACTCTGTTTAACAAATCATGGGAGGATGGGGTGGTACCCGAGGACTGGAGGAGGGCAGATGTGATTCCTCTTCACAAAAGTGGGAGCAAGACAGGGCAGAAACTACAGACCAGTTAGTTTGACCTCAGTGGTAGGAAAATGATGGAATCACTTCTGAAGGAAAGAATTGTTGAGTACCTAGAGGCCAGTGGGGCTGGGACCCAAGGCAGCATGGATTCATGATGGGAAGGTCGTATCAGATGAATCTAATAGATTTCTTTGACTGGGTTACCAAAGTAGTAGACCAGGAGGGCTGTGAACATGGCCTACCTAGATTTTAGCAAGGCATTTGATACAGTCCCACACAAAGATTAATACACAAGATAGCCAGCCTTGGGTGGGTCCCAAGGTGGTAGCCTGGATAAAAATTGGCTAGACAACAGGACTCAAAGGGTAGTAGTAAATGGAGTACACAGTGACGAAAGGAGGGTTACTAGTGAGGTACCGCTGAGGTTCAGTACTGGGACTGGTCCTTTTAATGTCTTTATAAGTGACATTGCAGAGGAACTGGAAGGAAAGTATGTCTCTTTGCAGATGACACAAAGATCTGCAACAGGGTTGATACACAAGATGGAGTGGAAAGGATGAGAGAGGACTTGGCAAGGTTGGAGGAATGGTCAAATGTGGCAGCTCAGATTCAATGCAAAGAAGTGCAGGTAATGCACATAGGAACAAAAACCCTGGGAAGCGTACACAATGGGGGTGAGATACTGACAACAGTAAAATAGAAAGGACCTGGGGTAATTATATCAGATGACCTAAGGTGGGCAAGCAATGTGAGAAGGCAGTAAGGAAGGCTGGGGGATACTGGGATGTATAGGAAGAGGCATCAATAGTAGAAAACAGGAAGTTGTTATCCCTCTGTACAGACAGTTGGTGAGACCCCATCTGGAGTAGTGTGTGCAGTTCTGGAACCCCATCTCCGCAAAGACATAGACAGAGTGGAGGCTGTCCAGAGGAGGGCAACCAAAATGGTGCAGGGTCTGCACCAGAAGACATATGAAGAAAGACTAAAGGAGCTTAATATGTATACCCTTGAGGAAAGAAGGAGACAGGGGACATGATAGAAACTTTCAAGTACTTCAAGGGAATTAACAAAGTCCAAGAGGGTAGCATCTTCCAGAAAAAGAGATGTGCATAAGGGGGCACAATTTGAAGATAGAAGGGGGATGGCTCAGAGGTAATGTGAGGAAGTATTTTTTCACTGAGAGGGTTGTGGATGCATGGAACAGCCTCCCTGAAGAGGTCGTAGGGTCAAGAACAGTGGGGGACTTCAAGAATGCATGGGACAGGCATAGGGCAGTCCTAGTGGGGGGTAGGAGGAATTAAGCTGTTGGTTAACTAGGATCTGCAGCTTATCTGTTAGGTAGGAAAATGGGCAGACTAGGTGGGCCAAGCGGTCCTTATCTGCCGTCAAATTCTATGTTTCTATGTTAGATGAGCTTATAACACCCAACAGTCAATGGTGCTCTGCAGCTGACATTATGCACAAGTTTATGATACCCCGCATATGTATTTTCAGGATTTTCCAGCTTCATCATCTCCTGGTTAAGGTAATGGGCTCGATCCCCCCCCCCCGGTTACCCATATCAGCTTCCAAGCTACCTTAACGGAGTTGGCAGGTTCACCCCATGCTGTATCCAAAATATACAGTGCCTTATTTACCTGGGCCTATCCTGATAACTACGCTCCTGTCACCTTTTGGGCCTCCCTTTTCCAGGGCAAGGACCTGGACTGGCCTCTCCTGTGGCTAAACTGTCATAAGTTCCTCAAGCAGGACCGACTTAGATTAAAGCAATTCAAAATTTTGCACAATATTTAGTATTCTCCGAAGAAGCTGGCCAGACTGGGTTTGGTGTCCTCTCCTCTTTGCACAAGATGTCAGCTGCAAGAAGGAGACCTTCTTCATATTTTCTGGAGCTGTTCTAAAATTGTCCCACTCTGGACTAATATTAAACAGCGTGTTGACCCTCTTTTAGGGCTCTCAGACTTGTTCACCCCCGAAATATGTCTTCTTGGGGATTTCTCCTCCATTTCGGTGGTGAACAGGAAGTATTATATTGCTTTAATGTCGCTGTCTGTCAAAAAAGTGGTGTTAAGACATTGGAAAGATACAGAGGTACCCACGTATGTTGAATGGCTTCAGGAGCTACTTGCAAATCTCAGAACAGAGAGGACTCTTGCCAGCCTTCACAACAAAATTAGGAAGTTTGACAGGATTTGGGGCCCATTACAAACTCTCTATGCATTGCAAGTCTAAGCATCATTAGGCCATATCCATAGGTACGGTGCTGAATGTTCAGGGTGGGTGTTGGGCAGGGTGAGGGGGAAGGGGAGAATGAATCATCCTATACTTTGTATCTGATGTGTGTGGGTTATGTTCTATGCTGTCATGATTTGTTCTCTGTATTGGAAACTTCAAAAAAATTTAAATGGGAAAAAAAAATAGGGCAACAACACAGTTTCCAGAATGTCTCCTGGAAGACTGCTGCTCCACAGCCAGTGCATTGCATCACTCCCCACATGTCTGTGTCCCTTCCTGTTACAGATGCTTTTTTGTTTTTTGTTCTTGTTTTAGTGTGTGCAAGCTTGTGAGTGTCTCTACCCCCTATTCAGTGTGCTGTGCCTTTAAGGATATGAACAGGTGTATGTTGTTAGCAGTTTGAGGAAGTGATGTCAGAGACCCTGCTATAAAGAAAGTTATGTGCTTGGGGTGGGTGGGGTGCAGGGAAGGGTGGGTGGGAGTAAACCTATGCTGTCCAGAAACAATCACCTACAACTCTTACCCTCCACCCCGGGGAGTGCCTTCCTTCCTTCCTTTCAGACACCTATTTCACAAAGGCTAAGTAACAGGTCTAGTCACAACTGACTGGAAATATCTCCCAGCTACAGTTCCTCCCAGGCAAATTAAAGTTAAAACTAAGAAAAGTCCACCCCAAAAACAGAATCAATACTAATTACTTACACAGGTCCAAAAAATAATAATTCAGTTCAGTGTAGTCAAGAAAATAACCTCCTTGATTCAAGGAAGCTGTGGCTGCTTTCTCACTCTCCCTGTCTTCAATGTGAGAAGGAGACTGCAACACCTCTGAGACATAAAAAACCTTTTCAGCAAAAAAGAAATAAATAAAATAGGGGCAAACAGTAATTTTGCTTAGCCTAATGATAAAAAGTCACAAAAATTTAAGCACCACCTACAATAATTTCACAGAAGATATACCCTGTAAGAAACACTTTGCTACAGAGAAAAATAAAGCAGTAACAGAAGATATACCTTGCAAAAGACAATTTGAATCAAAAGATTACAGCAGTAATCTGTTAGCACACACCTGTAGGCACACCTTGTAATAATGCAGCAGAAGGTATACCCAGCTACAGCAATTTGAATCAGAGAAAAGTAAAGCAATAAAATGTTAGCAACAAACAGTAACAATCCCTGTGAGTACAAAATAAAAACAACAACACACAGTACATCTGCCTGGCCAAAAGTCTTAATCCTTTCCCTTACTCTGGTAAGGTTCTTAGTTCTGTCCTTTCAAGCAAGCTTGAAGGAAAGAGCTCAGGTGAAGCTAGGTGCCTTGGCCAGCAAACCTAGCCTTTCACCTCCAAGATGTCAACTAACCTGACCTTTTAATCCTTCTTTCTGTTGGAAGTTGTTGGCAGTTTGCCAGCTCCACCCCCAGACATACACCTAATCCCCTGGAAGAGTTGTGTGAGGAAAGCAATTAGCTCCTTCAATGTGAGAAGGAGACTGCAACACCTCTGAGACAAAAAAAAAAACCTTTTCAGCAAAAAAGAAATAAATAAAATAGGGGCAAACAGTAATTTTGCTTAGCCTAATGATAAAAGTCACAAAAATGTAAGCACCACCTGTAATAATTTCACAGAATATATACCCTGTAAGAAACACTTTGCTACAGAGAAAAATAAAGCAGTAACAGAAGATATACCTTGCAAAAGACAATTTGAATCAGAAGATTACAGCAATAATCTGTTAGCACACACCTGTAGGCACACCTTGTAATAATGCAGCAGAAGGTATACCCAGCAACAGCAATTTGAATCAGAGAAAAATAAAGCAATAAAATGTTAGCAACAAACAGTAACAAACCCTGTGAGTACAAAATAAAAACAACAACACACAGTACATCTGCCTGGCCAAAAGTCTTAATCCTTTCCCTTACTCTGGTAAGGTTCTTAGTTCTGTCCTTTCAAGCAAGCTCGAAGGAAAGAGCTCAGGTATAGCTAGGTGCCTTGGCCAGCAGACCTAGCCTTCCACTGAGAACAGGAGGGGACCAGGGATAGAGTCCTGTGGAACCCCAGACAGTACAGGAAGGGGAGGTGACAGGGAACTGACGACCTATACTGATGGCAAGTGACCGGATAGATAAGAATGGAATCAAACAATTGCAGGGGCAGAAAGACCAGCATTTCTATGCTTGTCCAAGAGAAGCGAGTCAGACACAAAATCAGAGGCTTTAGCCAGATTGCAAAAATTGCTGCATTAATGTGCCCCAGGTCCATCATGGAGAAGTGGGCATCAGTGACATGCAGCAGGGAGGAGATTGTGGAGTGGTGCATCTGGAAACCATACTGGAAAGCTAATAAGAAGTTAGCAGATGAGAGGAAATTGAGGAGTCTGGAGTGGGCCAGCTTCTCTTGCAGTTTAGAGTGGGAGGGAAGGAGGGAGATGGGTCAGATATTACCCAGAGAAGATGGGTCAGCTCACCACCTTTGTGGAGAGGAATAACCTTGGCCAACTTCCATGACTGAGGAACAGTACAGAGAGTGAAGGAAAGGGTAAGTAGGTGAGTAAGGGGATCTGCAATAGCAAGAGCTGAGAGGTATAGGAACTTGGGGTTGAGACCAGCAGGACTGGACTTTGATGGATTAAGGGAGTAAATGACAAGTAGGGTTTCCTGGATGGTGACAAGGAGATGGTAACCTGGTTTGGTATGGGGGAAGGGAGAAGTAGAAGGAGGCTGGAATCCATAGTGGACAAGAATGAAAGGGCAGAGGTTGTGAAAAACTTGTTAAACAAAGCCGCAACAGAGGCATGATCAGATACAAGTGAACCATCTTCCTTGGGAGTGGGAGGGGAAGACTGGGCGGGGGGGGGTCAAAAAGGGAGTGTTTAAACTTCCAAAATTTAGCTGGGGACTTTGGGTTTCACTGGAGGTTGACTTTGAAATAATGTGATTTTGCTGACCAGACAGTCTTAGTACAATTGTTCCTCAGAGCTCTATAGAAGATGAAGTCAAAGGGGGAGCAGGATAATTTGTAGTGGGGCTAAGCATGGTCCCGGGACTTGCACAAGTCGATGATATCAGTTGTAATCTAGGGAAGATGGGATATTTTTGCTCTGAGTTTCCTGAGGGGGGAGTGCCTGTCCTAGACAGGAAAATCTGGAATGAAAAAGAGCAAGGGCCACATCTCTATCAGAGGCAGTAGGGATGTCAGACCAACTGGTAGCAGTAAGGTTACTCAGCACAGCATCAAAATTTAGTGACCAGAGAGACCTAGCCTAGATGTATTTTGGTACAGTTTCCAGTTGGAGCTGTAGGGGAAAATAGGTTGGCTTGGTCCCTGCCTGGGACCCACTCTCCCCCTGAATCCTCCACTACAAGTATTAGTCTGGGGAGGCACCATGGAGGGTCTGCTTTTCGGTGGCTGCAATCGGCCACAACAGGAGCAGGGGATCGGTGGCTGCAATCGGCAGTATCATCAAACCAGAGGAATCGATGGCCAATCAGAACAGGGACAGAAAAAGACACCAGCTTTTGAAAATAAATCAAGCCACATCTCCTCTTAAAAAGGAACACACTTGCCAGCACCAGCAGCCAGTTACCAGTTGGAGCTACAGAGGAAAGGAGGTCAGATTGGTCCCTTCCTGGGACCTCCTCTCCCCGGAATCCACCACCGCAAGCAGGAGTCTGGGAAGGTGCCACGGAGGGACTGATTTTCAGCAGCTGCAATCAGCCCCAACAGGAGCAGGGGATCAGCTGCTGCAATCAGCAGCATCTTCAAACTGGAGGAGTTGCAGACAGTCAGATCAGGGACAGGAAAAGGCACCAGCTTTTGAAAATAAATCAAGCCACATCTCAGTTTTAAAAGGAATGCGCGTGCCAGCGCCACCAGCCAGTTACCAATTGGAGCTGTAGGGGAAGGGAGGTTTGCTTAGTTCCTGCCAGGGGACCCCCTCTTCCTTCAAATTCACAACCCAACTAGGAGTCTGGGGAGGTGCCACAGAGGGGCTGATTTTCACTGGCTTCTATCAGCTGCAGCAGGAGCAGGGGATTTGTTGGCTAGAATCAGCAGCATCATCAAACTGGAGGAGTCAGCGGTCAATCACTTCAGGGACAGAAAAAGGTGCCAGCTTTTGAAAATAAACAAGCTGCAACTTGGCTTAAAAAGAAACATGCTTGCCAGCACCAACAACTGTAAAAATTTCACCTCCCACCCCACCCTTAACTTTAAATGCCCCTAGGATCCTTCTAGGGATTGGGCAACATGGAAAGAGAGGTGGAGCCTTGAGCAGGGGTGTGCAGGATCAGAGGCAAAAAACTTTGGAGTGGAGTCAATTAACATTTGTTTTCAGGGACACAAGCTTTTGTTTGTGACTTTGGGGATTTGGTTGAAGTGATTGCTCCATAGCTGTATGTAACCTTGGCTAGAGGGCAGTATATGTTTGAATATCTAAATAGATAGTATGTTTTTAGTATTTTAGTTAATTCTTAACTCATTCACACCACAAGAGCTCTTTGAGACTTCCACCACTTGTGCCCTGTATGCTCCTAGCACTGCATCCTGGACCTTTCTAAGCAAAATCAAGCCATAATCAGCATGCCACAAACAAATGTGAATACCTCTTGAACCATAAGTGCTACACACAAAATACGAGTGGCAAAGTTGTTTAGCACAACATTACCTTTCCAGTGGTGCTATGCAATCAATTGTAATCAAGTTGTTTTTTTATTTTATACTAGCTGAAACACCAAACAACTGGTTTTTTTTCAGATTTTTTCAAGGTGCTTAGGTGAGGCTTGAGAGACAAATGTCAGCCATGCACACCATACCTTAAACAAATGTGAATAACTCGTAAAGTATACGTGGTAGTCACAAAGTATCAGTGGCAAAACTGTGCAGCACAAAATTACCTTTCTAATGGTGCTATGCAATCAATTGTAATCCATTTAGTTTTTATTTTACACTAGCTGAAATAAACAACTGTGGGTTTTTTTTTCAGATTTATTCAAGGTGCTAAGGTGATGCTTGAGAGACAGATGTCAGCCATGCACACCATACCAGGTCTCAGGTCCATCTTGTAAATGAGCTATGCTCAATGATGTTCGCCTGATTAAATAAAGATTTTGATTGATTGATTGATTGATACCTTAAACAAATGTAAATAACTCCTAAAGTATACGTGGTAGACACAAAGTATCAGCAGCAAAATAGTTCAGCATGAAATTACCTTTCTAACATTGCTATGCAATCAATTCTAAGCAATTTAGTGTGTTTAATATATAGGTAAAAACTGCTGACTACCTCAGACGTTTCTAGGCCTGAGTGTAAGTCAGCTGAGTACGTCTACAGGCATTATTGGCCTGAGTGGCTATGCTTTCAGATGTCACCTACAGGCATATCTAGGCCTGAATGAGTTAAATAACAAACGAGCAATAGCCTGGTTGAAGTGATTGACTGAAGGGGCATTGAAAAGGTACATTAAGGCAGGCGATTTTAAACAGGGCAAGACATATTAAACTCTGATTTACTAGATATGGTATTTGCAGAGATAGTAAGTAAGGTGGGTTGGGACAAGCAAACTGCAGTTTAAAATACATATATAGGATAGTGCATAGTAGAGTACGAGTACCTGGTATATAAAGCTCATAGGCATTGGAGGGTTTTATATTCATTTTGAGGGGAGATATAAGGGTAAGGAGGAAGTGGGGTGGGGGTCAGATAGGGGACTTGGTAGCCCAGGAGGATGGAGGGGTGCATGGCAGGGGTCACGGGGGATGAGAGCAGGATCAAGAAGAATAGTGGGGTGTAATGGTTGCAGGGCTGCAGTTTATATGGAGATGCTCTGGAGAATGGGGGTTTGCCCAATATGTAACAGACTGTCACAATTAGAGGCAGAAGTTATCAGACTGTGGGGAGAGATGGAAAGGGGGTACATGGGGAGCATGGGCTGGGGAGGCAGCTGGAGGGCTGGCAGCAGGCCAAGAGAGGAACATTCAGTAAATGGGGGGGTTAAAGGGGTCATTTTCCAGGGTAGAAAACGGTCTGGGTTATTTGAGAAATAAAGGAGGAAGGCAGGTGGAGGCAAGGGCAAGGGGGAGGGACATGGAGGGGAAAGAGAGGGAGGAAGCAAGAAAGTGGAAACATGACAGAGGAGAAAAAGAAAGGGAAGGGCAATGAGACAATGGAGTGTGCATTTGTCAGTGGGGGTGGGGTTAACCTGAGAAACAGGTATACACCCTTAAGGGAATTGAGGGATTCAGGAGAGCAAGAGGAGGAAGGGACCAATGGAGAAGGGAGGAGAGGAGCTGGAAAAGAGCAGCGAGGGGGCACTGGGAATGGGGAACCCAGCAGAGGTTATGGATGGGAGTGCAAGGGGAGAAATAGGGCAAAGGGACGCTGGTAAGTGGGAGGGCAAGGCCAAGGAAAGGAAGACATCAAATTGGATAGATAGATAGAGATAGATAGATAGATAGATAGATAGATAGATAGATAGATAGATACTTTATTTTTGTAGCCCCCCATTCCAGGGGTTCGGAGCACTTCACAATTAATAATTTAAAAAGCAACAATTATATAGCAAAGATACAATTATATAACACATCCAACACTCTGTTCACTAACAAATCCAGGTGAACATTACACCTAATAACTATCCATCTGTATACAGTAAAAACAATACATTAGAATATTTATCCATTAAAAGCCTGGTTAAATAGGCAAGTTTTTAATCCCATTTTAAAGGTTTCTACCGAGGGTGCCTCCTGCAGTTGTTGAGGCAAGGAGTTCCATAGGGTAGGTGAGGCCACTGAAAATGCTCGATCACCAGAGTACAGCAACCTAACCCTGGCATCACTAAGGAGGCAAATCTCAGTGGAATGGCGAGCCCGGGCCTGGTGATGTAGCACAAAGAGATCTTGCAGGTGGACTGGTCCCCTTTCTAGTAGGGCCTTATAGGTCAGTAATCTGACCTTGAAGGCGATCCTCCATCTAACAGGCAGCCAGTGCAGTTCGTGGAGGACAGGCATAATATGCTCACACCTTCATGCACGTGTCAGTAATCTTACTGCCACATTCTGCACCAGCTGCAGATGGCAGAGGTTGCCATCAGATAGCCCTAGGTAAAGGTCATTGCTGTAATCGAACCAGGACATGACAAAAGCATGTACCAGTGAGGTCAGGTCCTTGGGTGATAGGTTCCAGATCTGAGCAATGTTCCTCAGATGGTAGAATCCACTCTTAACATCGGCCAACACCTGAGCATCAAATGTCAGGCCATTGTTGAGGATCACACCCAGATTCTTCACCCGTATGGATGGGACCAGTGGTACCCTCCCAGTGCAGGACCAGGGGGGTCCCACAGACTCCCCTCCCCACCACGGTGACCCGGATCGATCACCAGCACCTCAGTCTTGTCTGGGTTGAGTCTTAACCAGTTATGAGTCAACCAAGTCTAGATCTCCGCCAGGCAGTTGTTAAATACGGTGTCTGCCATCTGATTACCAGGTGCACAGGACAAGTATAGCTGGTTATCATCCACATAGCAGTGAAAACTTAGCCCATACCACCTGATAATGTCTCCCAACAGCAACATATATACTATAAATAGCAAGGGTGACAAGACCGATCCCTGCAGAACTCCATAAGTCAGAGGCTTCAGGTTAGATGAGGCTAACCACATCTTCACCCTCTGCACTCTGCCTGTCAAGTATAGCCTGAACCATTTGATGACATTTCCGGCCAGGCCACACCAGTACTGCAGTTGGTCAAGCAGCACCTCATGGTCACGTTGCCAAACATTGCTGAGAGATCCAGGAGGATCAAGGTGGTATGCACTCTTCTGTCTCTTGCTATCAGGAGATCATTAAGCACCTTCACCAAAGCGGTCTCCGTACTATGCCCGGCCCTAAACCCAGACTGGAAAACCTCGTAAGTGTAGGAAACAAGTTGCTCCCCGAGCTGGATAGCCACCACTTTTTCTATAACCTTCTCTAAAAATGGGAGGTTAGAGACTGGTCTGTAGTTGCCGAGACAGTCTGGGTCCGATGAGGGTTTCTTTAATAGGGGTCTAACCAGGGCCTCTTTTAAGGTCAATGGGAAGACCTCACTCAAGGAACTCCGGATGATCTCAGCCAAAACAGATCCAATCAGGTCCAAACAACTGACCAAAAGTCAGGTTGGACCTGGGTCCAGATCACAATGTGTTGGTCACAGCTTCAAGACAACTTCCAACACCTCCTCCACCCCAAATGACTCAAACTCAGCCCAGACAGGAGGAGTGTTCTGGCACATCTCAGGGTGAACCTCAAAATCCCTATGAGTGATGGAGGAGGAGATTTCAGCTCTGATAGAGGACACTTAGTTGGCAAAGAACAGAGCAAACTCTTCGCTCCTTGTACTTCAGCCTGCTCCTCCCACACAGAGACAGGCTGGATGTAGTAGCCCATCTACCATGTGGAAGAGTTGAGCTGGTCTGTTCCTTGCCCCAGCAATCTCCCTTGACAAAAAAATCTACCTTCTTTCGGGAGATTGCCCTCTGATACTCCCTATAATGGGATCTCAGGGCCAATTTGTCCTCCTTCAGGCCAGAACTCCTCCAACATCTCTCTAACCTCAAACCTTTAATCTTTAACTCCCTGAGTTCTCTATCAAACCAGGAAGGTCTCCAGCGAGTAGATAAGGGTTGGACATGAATGGGTGCAACTGAATCAAAGGCAGCAGTGACAGCCCCATTATAGGCTGCCACTGCCTCCTCCATTCCAATTGCACACGCAGCCTCCACACTTGATATGTCCAGCACCGCCAATAGTCCTGTTGGGGATGATCCCCATAAAGGGTGGTACTGGACCATCTCCACAGAGGTTGGACCCTCAAGGGGGGCCCCAAACCTGCAGCTCATGGTGCTGTGATCTGACCAAACTACCAGATCTACACTAAAGTCAGTGACCTCAAAACCTAACGAAAACACCAAGTCCAGAGTGTGGCTGCGCGAGTAGGTCACTGAGGTAACACTTTGCATCAGGCCCAGTGCCTCCATGCTCCTCAGGAGATTACACCCAAATGACGAGAGCCCATCGTCGACCCAGGCATTGATGTCCCCCAGAATGAACCATCTGGGGGACTCCAACACCAGGCCACCGACAAGCTCTCCAATCTCCCTCAAAAATTCACTCTCCGCACCTGGAGGGCGATAGAGCAGGAAATACGGTAACCCGCGCCAGGACCCCCTCATGCGGCAACACACTCAAAAGACTTAGTGGGACCCATAGACAGTACCGTGAGTCCTAGGCTAGATTTAAAACAGATGGCCACCCTCCCCTAGCTCTGTGATCCCTCCTTGGGGTGTATATCATGGAGTACCCAACTGGCACCACCACCTCCAAAATGGGAGTTGCATTTTCATCCAGCCAGCTCTCCATGATGCGTGCCAGGTTTACTGAAGATATCAAGTCCACCATTATAGCAATCTTGTTCCTCATCGACCTGGCATTGCATAACACAGCCCGAGTAGGATGAGGGGAAACTGCTGGATCAGCTATCTGCCTACTTACCTCAGTGGAGCCCTTGGGTATGGGCACCAGACAGGAAGGAACCCTCTCTAGTACCCATTTTGCCCCAGGGCGTCTCCTTGGTCTCACCATCTGAATCTGTGACTTCTCGGCAGCCACTTGAGCCAACCCAACCCACGAGCAATCCCTAATGCCTGACACCTCCTATAGGTCTCTGCGGAGAGTGACATGAGCTCGAAGGGGTGAAGGTCCCAGAGGAGGGCTGCCGAGTAGCTGCATCGTGTCAAACTCTGTCCCAGGCACATACTTCAACCCAAATAACAAAACTAATATTAAAACCCACAAAATCACACTCTCAATTCCAAACCAAACATGCAACCATTCAGCCCTATATTCCAAAATAACCCCCAACCCCCCTTATCCTGAACAACTACAAACAACCCCACCAATCCCACAACCCACTTTAAAACAGATTAATTTAATCAGTTCTGTTTCCTTTAGGGGAAGAAGAACCAAAAGTCTGTGAGACGATCACAGTTAACCTAATTCAGCCCTTGTAAATTACAGTGCAGGCAGAATTTCTCTCCTCTCTCACAGGAGAAAACAATCTATTGCTACACTTCTTGGGTCAGCTTAGAAGCACATGAAGAAACAGTCTGCCACAATCCCAACACAAGGCTAAGAAGGGCCCGTAGATATTCAGCAGCAGGCTCTCACCACTGTCTGCCCTGGAGTCCTTAGATGAAATTTTCCAGGCCTGATGTAACCTTAGCCACAAAGTTTACAATTTCGGAGCTCAGTCCAGCACAGTAGCTCACCTCAAAACTAAGCGAGCACAAATCTTTCAAATAGGTCTCTCTGAGGAAAGTCATTTTATGGCAGTTTTTCACAACGCAGTGCTTTCTCCCCCTTCCCAGCTGTCACCTTCAGTAGGAAATCTCTCACTGCATCAATCGCAGCTAGAAAATCTGACCGCCATTGACATTTACTTCAAGCCACAGGAGGCTCTCATTAACCCCCACGGCCACAGAAAATCCAGATTATTTCATTATTTCCAGCCAGCCAGGCAGTACTAGGACTATGACAACTGTCCAGGTCTCCCTTTGGTCACAAGTTCTCCTCTTCCCCTGCTTGGGGAACCAAGTCTACTCTGTTTTCAGCTGGCCATATAACTCAGGGCAACTCAGAGCAACTCCGCCACCTGAACCGCTTCCAGGTCATTGAGTTTCCTCCTTTCCTCCTTCTTCTGTTTGTCAACCCGGACCCAGGACCAAAAGCCCATTGATGGCTCCTGTACTCAGGCCTCAACAGGCACCTGGGAAACATTCGGCATCGCCTTCATTCCCAAATGGAAAAGCACTCAAACCTCAGCTGCCCAATGAATGAAAAGACAGCTATGGAACTTTACTCTTCAGAGCTCTGAAAAAACAAACAGGATTATCGGAATCTTGCAACTGCAGCACTCCTCCACACCCAACCCAAATCAGGTATAGGTTTGCCCAACAGGCTTCTTTTTCTAACTGAAAAATAGCAAAACTAAGCTCCTAGCTGTAACTCACTAGTAGCCCCAACTACTCTCCCGCAGCTATACTCATGAACTGACTAACAAAATATCTTAAAACTTACAATTAAATATGCTAAAATTGCTGGTAATCTCCACCTCACTCCAAGCAGCCCAACATAGCTGCCATCTTGGAAAGAATAGAGTTGCATATAGGAGCTGTGGGCAAGGATGGTATGCAGACCGAACAATGAAACTACGATGGCAAAATCCCTCACAGCGACAGTCTGAACAGGTTTTGAGATTGTCGCTGTGAGGGACCCGAGGGCAAAATTTCTCTCTTTTGCCATCTTTTGCCCACCCCTCTTCAAACTAACTCTGACTCGGAGTTAGTATAGAAGGGGAGGCGGGGGGTGCGTAGCCCCCTGCATGGGGTGTTCAAGGGGACACAGCCCCCTGATAGAAACACACATTGTCTGATGGGTGAAATGTTGCCTGTCGACATTGGGGATCTCGCCATGCTGAACTTCGACAACACTGTTGTCAATTTGACATTGTAGAACTGGCAAGGAGGGGCTATGGGGGGAGGGATAGCATCATGGAGACATGCAAGGCAGAACAAGACTAGAAGCAGCCAAGAAGAGAATCCCTAGAATGCAAGGGGACTAAGAAAAGCAATATTTTGGGGGACTCCATAATTAAGGGAATCAAATGGGGGATGGGTGGTGGGAGGGTGGAGCTATTAAGGCTGAGTGCATGCCAGGTATGATGACGCTCAAGGCCTCATCATACATAATAAACACCTTGGCCCGGAAACATGAGTGGGTTACCCACATTGTGAAGTATCTGGGCACTAATGATCTAGTGGACAGCAGTGTGAATGAAGTGCAGGCTAGATTTAGGGAGCTGTTTAGAATCTGTCAGGTGGAGGGTGAAACTGTCTTGTTTTCTGAAGTCCTGCCAGTACCAGTATGAATAGGAAAAAAAGAATTGAGGAGTTCAAATTGTGGCTGAGGAGGTGGAGTAAGGAAAATGGGTTTGGACTGGTGGGGGAATCGGGGTATGACATGGGATAATGTGGAACTTTATGCTCCTGACAGGTTACATTTAAGAAACGAGGGCACAAGGGCCCTGAAGGACAAATTAGATAGCTATGTAAGGGAGGATTTATGTTTAAACTGAGCAGGGGAAGCAGCTGGGAATAACCTAGCTAGTACTCCCGCACAACATGGGGCAGGTAGGTCAGCAAGAGATAGCAAGAACAAAGGAGGCTAATGGTGGAAAGGACTGTCAGCAAATGCCAGGAGTTAGGGAACAAACTGGTGGACCTGGAAGCCATTATGGTAGAAGAGAGTCTAGACAATATGGCTATATCAGAGACCTGGTGGTCAGAGCACCAATCTTGGGAAGTAGGTGTCCTGGGCTACAGGCTTTTCAGAAGGGAAAGGGGGGTAGCATTGTACGTCAAAGATGACATTGGGGTGACAGAAGTGCAGGAGGAACTGGGGGAGGTGAAGGTTTTTTGGTCACGTTGGGAAAATGGTCTGGGGGTCATTAAGGGTGGGTGTGGTTTACAGGCCTCCTACACTGGGGGAGGAAGGGGACAGATTGATGATACAGGAGATACAATGAATGGCGCACAGGGGGGAGATCCTACTACTGGAGGACCTTAACCTCCATGACATGGACTGGGTAATAATGGCAACATCTACCAGGAGCAAAGAGGTAGTTGGAGCACTCCAGGGAGCTTTCCTGCAACAGCTGGTTAGGGAGCTCACGAGGGGGGATAACACACTGGATGTGGTCCTCACCAACGGGGATAGTGTGGAGAAAGTGGAGGTGGGAGGCTGCCTAGGTATGAGTAACCACAATACAGTGACTTTCAGGATAAAAATGGGTAAGGAAACAAACAGAACCAACACGAAGGTTCTAGACTTCAGGGGAGTGGACTTTGCAAGAGTGAGGGTGATTTTCAGGGAGGAAATGGAAGGTAAGGAACTAATAGGGGACATTGAAGAATTATGGAAATGGGGAATACTGAAAGCCACTGAGATCTACATCAAGAGGGTAGGGAAAAACAAAAAAAGAAGGAGGCCACTCTGATTTACCAGAGAGGTGGTGGGGGGTAATTAGGGAAAGAAGGATGGCTTTTGGACCATATAAGAAAACCCAGAGGAGGGAGAACAGGGAGATTTATAAAGAGAAGTTGAGGGTGGCAGGGCAAAAAATTAGGAGGGGAAAAAGTGGATACAGAAGAGAGAATTGCTAGGCAGGCCAAACGGGGAGATAAAAGATTTTTTAGGTATGTGGCGGGGGAAGAGGAAGGCAAGGCAGGGGATAGTGAGGGTGAGGGGGGAGCACTGCTGAAGGGAGATTTTGCGAAGGCAGAGGTGCTGAATGGTTACTTTTGCTCAGTATTTACGGTGGAAAGGGAGGGGAAGGGGCCTGAGTTAAAGAAGAGAGGAGGGGATGTCATAAGAGTGGATCACAGCCCATTCAGTGAGGACAGGGTAACAAAAGAACTAGGGAAGTTGAAGGTAGATAAGGCAATGGGGCCGGACAGCTTGCATCCTAGGGTACTCCGGGAGCTGAGGGAGGAGTTGGCGGCTAGAGTTGTGCGAAACTGGAAAATTTCACCTAGCAAAATATTTCGAGTAATTACCACATTAAGCAACATTTTTCACCTAGGCAAAATGTAATTTCACCTTGAATGGCGATTTCACGTAACGTGAAATTTCACCAAATTTCGGAATATTTTGCAATTTCGCCTGAAAATTTGCAATGCATTGTGGATAAATAGCTGAAATATAATGTGCAGGCTGTTTCTTGCACAGTATATAGTCTGTTGAGTCGGAAAGCAGTTCAGTGTGGAGCATCACAGCCAATAAACCCTTCCTAAACCTCTTTATTTGTTAGTTTTGAGAGCTAATTGCTCCCAAAATCTAAATTTTGTTCCTAGTGCTGCAAGTGAACATTTTTTTGTTTGTTTTGGTATCTTTGGATAATACTTAGTTAAACTTGGGTAGTGTTTTCAGTTTTCTGTGTCTGTGAGGGACTTGAGTGGGGGAGGGTTAACGTGTGGTGTGTGTTGTGTGTGTGTGTGTGTGTGTGTGTGTGTGTGTGTGTATGCGCGCGTGAAAGCAGAGCAGACTAGTTCCTAATATTTCACAGATTTCTCACAAGTTGTGTGTGTGAGTTTCTGTTATTTCTTTTAAGTCGTAATATTTTTGTTTGTGTGCTACTTATTTGTAATATTTTTCTTCCATATTGACCCTTTTCGGGTAACTTTATCTGAACAGTTACTCATTCTGAGTAGTTCTGTTCCTGTTTCCCTTTGTTTAATCACTTTTGTGCTTTATTTTTGTATTGGAAACCATTGTAAACAATGCAGAAAACAGCAGATTTCGGTCCTGGTGGTGGATGTGAGCCATATAATGGCATGATTGACACCAGATTTCTGTCTTCATTTACTGTAACATTTTTTTAGGAAACATTTCTGGACTTCTGGGGCATGTTTGGCAGTGGCAGCACCAAGATTAGGCCTGAAAACTGTTATAAATGGTGCAGAAAACAGCAGATTTCAGTCCTGATGGTGAATGAGAGCCATATAACAGCATGACTGACACCAGATTTCTGTCTCAATTTACTGTAACATTTTTTGGGAAACATTTCTGGAATTCTTGGGCATGTTCGGCGGTGGCAGGACCAGATGTGCTATATCTTTGGAATGTTGCACACAACAATAAGTGACGTAACATCACATAGCATTGTGAAACAATTTTTTAATAGGCACAATACTTGACATTTGTGGATAGGAGGAGGAAGCATGTTAAAGAGCAGGTGATGCCTTCAAAATAACTTTTACAAAACATAACATTGACCAACAATTCAGTTGCTTTCCACATATATATGGAGTTTGCAAAGGAAGGCGGCACCTGTCAAGGTTATTAAGCCGTCAAACTATGCACAGAGTCCTGTATTTTTGAATTCAAATAGTTAGTATGGTTGCTTCAACTCAAAGTGAGAAGTACTCACCACACCACATATCCATTAAGTGTTCTTTCTTTATTGCATTGTGGCACATAAACAATGTAAAAAATGCTCCCATATAACTAAGATAAAAACGCCCGCTCCCTCAAGGCACCATACTTCATGATACATCAAAGGTTAGGTCACATCTGACGCATTTCACACATGCGTGCTTTCTCACACACAAAACATGCATGTGAAAAACACGTGTGTCAGGTGTGACATAACAGGTAACATATAAGTAATGATGGTGCCGTGGGTGAGTGGGCATTTTTATCTTAGTTATATGGAAGCACTTTTTACATTGTTTACTTGCCACACTTGAATAAAGAATGAGCACTTTATGGACATGTGCTGTGGTGAGTACTTTTGACTTTGAGTTGAAGCAACTCACACGAGGTATCTGAATTAAAAAAATATGCACTCTGTGCACAAGGCCCAGACGGCCGACAGCCTTCGGCAGGAGCCAGTCTTTCATTTGCAAACTCCTTATATATGGAATGCAACTGCATTACACATCATTTTGTTGTTAAAAGTAATCATGTAGGTGTAACCAGCTCTAAGAAGTAACACACACCACAAATAATAAGGGAATAAGGTGTTTATTAGGGGAGGGGTACACAGACAAGGTACACAATAAGTATAACAAGAATTTGTCAATGCCGAATGTATGCTTGCTGGCATTGGCAGTGGTAGTGTATAAGTTACAGAGCTGCGTAATAGGAATGGCAGTGAAGTATTGAACTGAAGCTAACCCCACCACCACCCTGCAGAGAGTGACAGGCATTGGGGTGTGCCTTTGGGTTGTCAGGCATAACGCCCGCCATTTCACCACAGCCCACCCTGCAGACACTGACAAGTGTCACGGTGTTCCTTGGGGTCTTTGGCCCTTATGCGCACCCCATTCCATTAGAAAATACGGTGAGATGGGTGCGATATAGGAGAATGGGGTGAACTTTGGGACCAAAGAGTCCAAGGCATACCTCGATGCCTCTCACTGACTGCAGGGTGTGGAATGGTATAAGCATTACAGGCAAGAATCCTAAGTCACACCCCTGACGCCTGTCATTCTCTACAGGGTTGGGCATTATGGTTGGAAACCCTAATATCTCAGGCATTCATTGGTATTTTCACTCCAAATTTTCAGCATTTTTTTTTTGTGACCCTACCTCATGAACAGGGGAATATTAGTTTGTTAGCGAGCTGCTTATGCAGGCGACTTGACATTTAGCACCACAGGTGCAAGAACATTCGAACAGGATGTAAAAATGACAGCTGTACTGTTCATGGGGAGGTGTAAAAAATGGCAATGTTGCAAATCTGCAGTAAAAATATTTAAAAAAATTGTGAAGTGACGAGCGTACATAGAAACTGTGCAACGCACACCCGTAATATAATTAGGTTGGGGATTTTTTACAGCAGCTTGTCAACTCAGGCATTTTGGTGCCTCCGATCATGAGTGTCAGTGTCAGTGCGATTTTCTTTATCTGTCCCGAACAATGATTTCCCACAATGACCATGCATCTCTGCGCTGAAAGTGTGAAAACACACTTCGGCCATATTGTGAAAAATGACAGCTGTACTGTTCATAAGGAAGTGTGGAAAAATGCCACTGGTGAAAATCTGGACTGAAAATATTACAAAGTCATGAACTTACGAAGGTGCGTGGAAACTGCGCAATGCTCACTCGCAACACAGTCATTTTATGGACTTTTGTCACCAAATTTTCAACATAGCCATTTTAAGACCTCTGCTCATGAACAGTGTAACTGTGATTTTCTTAATCTGTCCCAAACATTGCTTTCGCACACCAACAGCACCATTGTGCGCTACATGTGCAAAAACACATTTTGGGCAGCGTATGAAAAATGGCAGCTGTACTGTTCATAAGGAAGTGTAATAAAATGGCAATGTTGAAAATCTGGAGTGAAAATATTAAATTCGCAAACTTACGAGCATGCATAGGAACTGCATAGCGCGGCTTGTAAAACAGTCATTTTAGGAATTTTTCACCAAATTTCAACATAGCCATTTAAGACCTCTGCTCATGAACAGTGTCTCTGTGATTTTCTTAATGTGTCCCATACATTGATTTCACACACCGACTCGCCATTATGCGCTACATGAGCAGAAACACATTTGGGTGAGATGTGAAAATGACAGCTGTACTGTTCATAAGAAGGTGTGGTAAAATGGCAATGTTGAAAATCTGGAGTGAAAATATTGAAAATTTGTGAACTTACGGCGTGCATAGGGACTGTACAACGCATGCTCATAAAACAGTCATTTGTGAATTTTCCACCAAATTTTCAAAATAGGCTTCTTGAGAGCCCACCTTATGAACACTGGCAGTGTCATTTCATTAATCATTCCAGAAGGTGATTTCACGCGGTGGCTCTTGAAATCACCCTTGATTAAAATAACACCATGACAGTGCAAGAATTCATGAGAGGGTCCCAAAACCCCATGCTGAAAATTTGGTGAAAAATTTCCCTAAAATGCCCGAGATATGCACTAAAGTTGAAAAACCCCCCCTATCTATCCCATTATACAGCTTACCGGCATTTCCTCAGTTCGCGGTCGGCTTTGAAGAGTGCAGACGTGTTCCCGGTCCACCGAAGATCGTCGCGCCAAGCACCAGAGGTAAGTATGAGGTGGGGGGTGTGGGGAGGCAGGGTGCGCAGTGGGTGGGTGCGGGTTGTGGGGGGCAGGGAGACTGCGAAGGACCGTTTTTGCTTTTCAGTTGTTTTTTTTTTAAAAAGACGACTTGGGACATTTGCTACACTGGGGTGGGCTCCCAGCCTGGCACAAGGATGGCTGGGGGGGCATGAAGCCAATGGGGGTTGGGCACCCCCCTCGGCCATAGCATCAGTTGCCACGCTGAGGTGGGCTCCCAGCGTGGGACCCAGTACTTTCGGGAGCGGGAGGACAGTGGAGCCCGGCGGTGGATTGGGCAACCCGTCGGCTATCACGATACTGCCACACTGGGGTGGGTACCCAGCATGGCATTTGGAAGGCTTTGGAGGCGCAGCACGGCGGAGTAAGGTTGGGCACCTTCGGCTATAGGTGTGTCGCGTGGGGGGGAGCATGCAGTATGCGTGCATGTGTATGTGTGTGTGTGTGTGTTTGGGGGAGCTGCGCATGAGCAGGCGATATCTTATCGCTGCTCACTGAAGTGTAGCTCCCCCTTTCAACTGTATGCCACTGCATTTTGGAGCTTGTCATAGACGGTCCAGCATACATTGGCGGACAGGGGCCGCGCCTGCCAACACACTGACTGAATTGGAAGAGGGGGTGACACACCTCCGAAAACTTGGATGATGGCACTATGTTTCTTGCACATGCGTGCAAGCAAACATAAAAATGACAGGCAGAATCAGGAGACCAAGGGTAATACAAAAATGGGTGGAGAGAAGTAATACAGAGAGAACAAGAAAAGGGACTGAATTATATAGGGAGCATAAGACAGTAACAAACACAACAGCAATGGTCAAACAAATTATTTTACATACAAAATAAAAAAAAAACAAGAGGACTTAAAGGAAAGTTGTGATCTAACAGTTTGGGCTTCACAGCCTGCTACCCTTGGGTGGCAATAGCCACTCTGTGCTAAAAGGAACATTTTTAATGCACCCTATAAAGTTTGGGATGTAATCGTAACTCTGGCCAAACAGGCAGCCAGCCAATCCCTTCCCACTTCCTGGTCCACCTGTTTCACCCCCGTGCTCCCCTGTTTTGTGACGTGGTACCAGAGGGAGCACAGGGACGTGCCCCATACAACTCTATGGGACACATTTTCAGAGCATTTTTTCACAACTTTAAAATACCTTTTGTTAAAAATGAAAGACACCGCTCAACTAATAGGGACCCTATTAGTTGAGCGGGATCCACAACGGGTCATTGACAAAATATTTGTTGAATGACCTGACAGCAAAACTGGCAGGTTGACTGCATTTTGCAGTCGGCTACCAGTTGCAGAAGCAACAAGTGTTTTCTTTGGGGCTTTGTCCCGAATCCCCCATGGGGAAGCTGCACCCCAGCACCCCCCATTTCGGATTCTCAACTCTGAGTCGGAGCTGAGTTGGGGGGGTTGCAGGACCCCCTAAAGACAGTGCTGGGTGCCAGTGGGTTCCCTACAGTGACGTGGCGCTGTTGTCGCTGTAGAGGACTCCGCTGTCGACATGTCGACGTCAGGGATGTATACCAGTTGAGCAGTGTCTTTCATTTTTAACAATAGGTACTTTAAAGTTATGAAAAAACGTTCTGAAAATGAGCTCCATAGAGTTGTATGGGGCCCGTCCCCGTGCTCTCCCTGGTACCACGTCACAAAACGGGGGAGTGCGGGGGCTGAGCAGGCGGACCAGGAAGTGGGAAGGGATTGGCTGGCTGGCAGTTCGGCCAGAGTTACAATCCTTTCCCAAACTTTATAGGGTGCATTAAAAATGTTCATTTTAGCACAGAGGGGTTATTGCCGCCCCAAGGTAGAGGGCTGTGATGCCCAAAATGTTTTTAAACTAGATCACACCTTTACTTTAAGGATGTAGATTAAAGAAGACAGAACAGATTTTTTTGTTGTTTTTACGCAGAGGGAAGTGAAGTGCTCAAATAGTTACTATATGGTGCTATTTCAGTGCTACAGTAGCAGTGTACACTTCCTGCACACTTCATTCCATAGTGCAGTGCTTCAGTGTTTAATTAGTGCACTTGCAGGTCTCTGTTGGTGTGCATGCAGTGCTAACACAGCGTGTGCGAATTATGTTAATTAGCACTGCAATCACACTGTGAAAGTACTGCAGTTAGCAGTGGTTTGTCATCAACACTGCCTAAAGCATTGTTGGTGCAGCAATACTGACTGAAGCAGTGTTGCATTGCTTTTTCAGTGCATGTGAATTATGATAATTAGCACTGCAATTACACTGTGAAAGTACTGCAATTAGCAGTGTTTTGTCTTCAACACTGCCTGAAGCAGTGTTGGTGCAGCAATACTGGCTGAAGCAGTGTTGTGTCAGCAACACTGGCTGAAGCAGTGTTGCATTGTTTTTTCAGTGTGTGTGAATAATGTTAATTAGACTGCATCAACACCTCTAGTGCACTTCAGTGTACAGTGTGGTTTTAGTAGCACTCCTGGCAGCAGTGTTTTAGTTCTGTTTCAGTGTATTATGGCTGCATTAAAGATGGCGGCTACATGAACTGAAATCGATAAAAATACAAGTATATTTTCATCATAATAAGAATTAACAATTAGAATTAATACGAATGATCAAGTTTTACCATTTCTTGCATGTTAATTATGGGCAGAAAGTTGTTGTACGTCCGTCAGCTTGCCCATGCTAATTTAATAACTATAGAATTATTCAAACACAGACAAACAAGCTTGAAAATGTGCATTACAGTACACAATGCTGTTGTATGATTACCATTGGTCCAAATCATAGGAAAGTCCATACTTGGGTAGCTATATAAACAAAGCATGAAAAATACTACATGTCCTATAGAAACAACATTTACTGAATGTTTCAAAAAAACGAATACCTTTAAAACACCATAAACTGTACCATGGCCGGCAGTGTGTGCAGTATTGTAGGCAGCGGAGTACTCCATTCGGCCGTCTATTCTGCCCTTGTCCCCCTCCTTTCCCGACTACTACCCCACACCTCTTTTTGTTGTCTCCCCCGGAACTGATTCCAGAATACTGTAAAGGAGTTTTCTGCCCTTTTCCCCAAAACGTTATGACAGTGAATAATGCCCAAAAGAAGGCTATGCCAAATGAGCATAACCACAACCTTTTTAGCAAATGATTTCATTTCAAGCAGAGTTCCAGGTACTCCACTTTGTATGTTAACCCACAACATGGCATGGGCATACATTAATGCATGCCCCAGGTGTGTTGTGAGGCATGATTCTGAAGCCATAGTGACCTTCAACCACCTTGGAAGTGCATTAATGCCCAGCATTCTGGTCTATGTGATAACGGTGAACTCCTAAAGGCGATCACCGTTATCGCTCAGTCAGAGTGCCGAACACCCTTTCGGCGCCTGACCCTGCGCACCAGCACAATGGCACCAGGACATATTTTTACTTTCTGTGGGGGCTGACCACACACACCTCCTGAGGGGCTTCACCCCAACCCCTTACTTTGAGGGGTGCTATCGGGGTGAAAGTAGTAAAATAAAAAGCTTCAGGCAGGCGCAATAAAAATCGCACCAGCGCCCGGACCTGAACCCAGTACCTCAGCTACCCCAGCTATTTCCCAATCCCTGACACCATGCTGAGCTCGACCAATGACCGCAGCACCACCCCTGCAGCCTCTCCACCCCCCAGCCCAGCCTCGCCAGGCCCTGCTCCCACCCCCATGTGCGTATGTATAGCGACATCCTGTCGCCACTTCACCCACCCCCTCATCTGGTCACCCTACCCATCAGTCGCCATGAGTGGATTACACGAGGAAGGTGTCACCGTAATGGATGGCGCCCTTCCTCATGCGCCCACTTCACTGGTTACCCCAGCATACCCATGGCCCTGAAGTGGGTTACTGCACTTATAAAGTGACACCTTTTTAAAGTACAAAAATGCTCATTTGCTTTATTACTTTATCAAAATTTCTTTTATAAGCATGTGCACAATGTACTAACAGAGTAATTCCATTCAACAAAGGAGAAATTTTACATTGTTTACTTATTGCATACACATACCAAAATATCCTCGGAAAACGCAGCATTGCCATTTATCCACCATTTCCATACCATTGTAAATTCCACTGCAGTACCACTGTATCCCCTTGACTGGTAACACATTGGATTTTTTTCAAATCTATTGTAATACCATTGTTGCCACTGTGGTACCACATGGACACTGGTGTCACAATGAGAATGTGTGCATGGATGGTACCACAATGGCTTATGAAACACACACCATTGTATTCCCACTGCTGTTGGTAACACAATGGATTTGTTTCAATTCCTGTATATTACCACTGCTACCACCCTGGTACCATGTACCACAGTGATAACACAGTGGTGATTTCCATGTCCAGTGGTAACACAATGGGCTGCCATTGCAACAGCACTGAAATTGGTCTCACAATGGATTTGTTTCAATTCCATTGCCATACCACTGTGGACACTGTGGTACCATCTGTGTGCAATAGTAGTGCCGTGGTGCACTGAGGGGATGCTGGTAGCTCAATGATGACATTGCACTACCACTGCTATTGGTAATCCCACTGGGGGTAGCGCATGTTAGTACAGTGGTTTTCATATGGTATGACACCGACCACTTCAGGTCCTCCTGCTAGGTCCCCCCCCATCCATGGTATCATACTGACATCAGGTCCTCTCCCCAGTCCCCCCCCGTATGCCTCTCACACCCTCCACTTTGTCTCCCCAATGCCTGTCTCCCCCCTCACCAGCTTACACAGAACTTAGGCCTGCAGCTGCACAATAAGAACCACACATGCAACAGTTTTGCTTGGTCGTAATAATTTTTAAACAATACTTTTGGTGATGCTAAATCATTATCTATCATTATTGCTCTATACCCGGAGCTGCCATAAACCATAACTTTTCTTTCACTGCTGATGGTGTTTTCTTTTTATCATGATTAATCATATTCACTAAAAGAAAAAAACAATACCACTAACTGCTTAATCTGGTTCAGTTTCAGTTGGTTACCATCTGTATCCCTCCTTCCCCCTGGTCACCCCTGAAAAGGGGACTTCTAGCCTCAATGGGCCTACTGGGTCAACAAAATTCAACAAAATAAACAAAAAAATAAATAGGCCTGTAATATTTGGCCATGATTAATCATGAGTGATGTACCCGGCTCTCATTCGCTGCTCTGCTGTAATTAATTTGCATGATTTGTCATGATTAATCATGAGTGATGTATCTGGCTCTCATTGGCTGCTCTGCTGTAATTCATTTGCATAATTTGTCATATTTAATCATGATCAGTCATTGCCTTTAAAAACAAAGGTGTGACATTCTGTATTGGGCTTCATTAAGCCCGTCCTACAGTGGTGATAGTCTCTCCATGCAGCAATTATAAAATTTACTGCTGCCCTGTAAGGGAGGGAAGGGATGGTAACTCTGGCAAACAGCTGTCCAGCTGACCCCTTTCCCCCTCCCAGTCTGTCTGTTCTGCCCCCACATTCTGACATTAAGTGGTCTCCAGAGAGGGCACGGGGACCCCCTATACAAGTCTATGGGGCATGTTTTCAAAATGGTTTTACAGACATTTAAGCAACCTTTGATAGAAAATGAAAGCCAGTGCTCAACAAATAGGGACCCTCCCGATTACTAATGTTTTTGCCATAACCTTCCTCAACACTTCCTCTGAAAATCATAGTGGGTCTTTTTTTCTTCTTGCTTCTGTTTACATGTCTAACCCCTTCACTATAGTTCTTTTTAATTTTGCCCACGGTTCCTCTACTACTCCCTAGTCCCCCTCTCTGCCAGGGCATCCCTGAGGCAATCCCTCATCTGTGTAAAGTCTGCCCTCCAGAATTCCAGGACCACTGCCTTTGTGTAGTTCGACTCCACCCCTGTTCTTATATTGAGCCACACCATTTAGTGATACTGGTCCCCAGGTGGCCACCCACTGACATCTGCAACACTGTTCCCATTGGTGAGTACTAGGTAAACATTGCTCCCTCACGAGTGGGCTCATTCACTAATTACCTAAAAAAGTCCCCTGCAGGAGTCCAGGATATCCCTACTCCTAGCTGAAGTTGCAGCCAGGATGCTCCAGTCCACATCTGGAAGGCTGAAGTCTCCCTCCTGGAACACCTCCCCTTAGTTGCCATTTTATGGATGGCTTCCAGTCGAAACCTGTCCATTTCCTCCACATGTGTTGGGAGGTCTGTAGATCACCCTAGTTCAAATAGCTGCTCCATTTCCTGGTAATTGAGAAAGTTAAGTTACTTGTTCATGGTTATACAGTGTGTAACTGGGCGGGGGCTGTGGTATTCAAACCTGTGTCTCTATGTTTGCCACTCAGTGCTCTACCTTCAAGCATTTAGTGCCCGAGTGCCCCAAAAAGCACATAATGTCCCCACCTCATATACATATAGTGTGTGTGTGTGTGTGTGTGTGTGTATATATATATATATATATATATATTAGAGGCAAAAAACTCCGTTTAATGCATTAGTTAGGGTTGTCCACAGTGACAAAGTGAGAAATTGGCTGTTAGGGTTGAAAACCCTAACCCAATTCACCCCCCCCAGCACCACACACACACACACACACACACACACACACACACACATTCAAGTATGGGGGAGGACCAAGTCAACACAACCAATGACAGACATCCAGCAGCAGGTGACAGAAATAACAAACAATTGTCTAAATGTACTACGAGACATCCCCACCCACCTGACCAGGTACTGCATGCTCAGTGGAGATCAACAGCAAAACTGAGGCCATGTACACCAAACGTACACATCCCTGATTGCAGCTGCACACAACGTACCACACTTAGTAGTTGCATGGCCTTATCTACTGATGCACCAAACCACAACTGGTACTGTGCCATTAGTCAATATAAATGCTGAAGGTGCATGATGACAGTTGTAGAAAGGTTTTAACACTAGTGAGTATACATTAATTAAGAGAAGTACATAAATTAACCACAAGACACTAGCATGCTCAAGATAAAAGTAGTGTTACATTTAGTAGGTGATTTACATAGTAGTACATTTACTGCAATGGTTTACTCAAGATAGAAAGGCTGATGTAAGCGTATGGAAAAGCATTGCCTGTTCAATGCTCTGAAATTCGTACTGCCAGTATCAGATGCATTCTTACTGATGAAGGTGTACTGCTCATGTACATACATAGACCTTCAGTGTGTTTCAATACTAAAGATGCAGTAAGTATTCTTTGTAAGAAACATTGTAATTGCATGGATCAGGCCAAGCAACTTATAAATATCATAGCACTACTGAGCCAACAATGACGTACCTGTATCGGAGATGTATAATGGATAGATTTTCCTGTAGGCACTTACTGAGTATGTTGTACCTGATAAAGACAATCTCATTGCATCTGTGATGACTAACTTATTCAAATAGTAATACATTTACTATTGTTGCAATGAGTGATCTATGCCACTTATGGACACAGTGTAATTTTTTAACAGTTGTTTCATACTCAGGCTGTATGTCTAGTGTTTGGGTTTGCCACACTTCTGTCACTGATGCTATCAAAGTGATAACTATATTAATTGTGGTACAACAGGAATCAAGTAGGTATGGTGTAGATATAAACAGAATGTCTTTTAGTATTGATTTAACTCACAATGGGGTAAGTGTACTAGGACAGCAGGGGTTATTCTCTATCACTGACTCTGTCAGTTATAATCACACTAAGGTTTCGATGACTGTAATGATCAAGTTACACTGTTCATCTTCATGAGTTCATATTCACAGCCATTCTTCAGTAACTAGACAGTGTATGGTGTAACTGGGTGGGACACCGTGTTGCAAAGCTGCTACAGTGCCTAGCAGAGGGAGACTATCTACTCATAAAGACAATTAAGCAATAAGGCATGACCAACAGTTATGTTAAATGGTCTGTTAATCACCCTGTGGGATTTTAATGTTGAATGAGGCATAGCCGAGTGCCACATGTCGCTAGACAGTGATAAAGTGACCATTAACATAATACCTGGGAGTGGCTTACTGTTATCATAATAAAACTGTTTTTAAACAACATTAAACCATGTTCATCATATGGTTAGGCTCTACATGTATGTTAATAAAAAGTAAACATAAGGCTGTTACAATGTTTACAGTCAATTAGAAAGCTGCACTTCTCAAACCCTTGTTATAATCAGAGATATTATACTTGTACACCTCCTTGGTTTTGCTGAACTCTATTGCTCAGGTGGCCCACATGTGGTCTGGTCTGGTGTGGAGCATCTGTAGGTAAGGCCATGCAACTACTAAGTGTGGTATGTTGTGTGCAGCTGCAATCAGGGATGTGTCGTTTGGTGTACATGGCCTCAGTTTTGCTGTTGATCTCCACTGAGCATGCAGTACCTGGTCAGGTGGGTGGGGATGTCTCGTGAGTACATTTAGACAATTGTTTGTTATTTCTGTCACCTGCTGCTGGATGTCTGTCATTGGTTGTGTTGACTTGGTCCTCCCCCATACTTGAATGTGTGTGTGTGTGTCTGTGTGTGTGTGTGGTGCTGGGGGTGAATTCGGAGTTAGGGTTTTCAACCCTAACAGTGAATTTCCTCACTTTTGTCGCTGTGGAACAACCCTAACTAATGCATTAAACAGTGTTTTGCCTCTAATTTCCCTTCTTTTTGAGAATGGTAACGAGAAATAGTGAATGTAATGCAGCGGTGGGAGCACGGGGCCCTTTGGGCCCCGCGCTCCCACCACATGATGTCTTGTGGCATAGTAACAGGAGCAGCAACGCAAACAGAAATGCTAACAGTGGCACACATGGTAACACAAGCGCGAATGAGAACAGAAAGGGTAACGCATACGGTGGCGTAGACGGGAACGGTCTGCCACGTGATGTGTTATCACATAGTAACATGGTGCCTGCAAATGGAAATGTCAATGGGCATGGTGATGCAAAGTGAAACAGAAAGAGAAACAGTACTGTAGACACAAATGGCAAAAAATAACAGAAAAGCAAGCGCAAATGAAAATGCAAAGGATAGCATACATGAGACCCCAGCGCCCCGGCACGTAATGTGGCAGCAGGAGCGCGGCCCAAGGGCCTACACTCCCACCACATGATGTCTTGTGGCATAGTAACAGGAACAACAATGCAAACAGAAGCGCTAACAGTGGCGCACAAGGTACATGAAGTGCGAATGAGAACAGAAAGGATAACGAACACGGTGGCGTGAGCGGGAGCAGTGTGCCACGTGATGTCTTGTCACATAGTAACATGGTGCCTGTAAATCGAAATGGCAATGGGCATGGTGACGCAAAGTGAAACAGAAAAGAGAAACAGTACGGTACACAAATGGCAAAAAGTAACAGAAACTCAAAGCATAAATAAGCGCAAAAAGGATGACGCCTGCGTGGCGCAGGCGTCAGCGGTAAGTAAACGGGCATGGAACACATAAGCGGAAAGGGCAATGGTAACAGTAATGTAAGCGCACAGGCTGGTTTTCCCAAAAAGCTGAATAGAGAAAGACAGTGAGTACAAAGAATGTATGCATAATAATGGGTATCGGAACAGAAAATGAGGACTTGGAATACTAAATAAGTTATATCTCAGGAACCGTATGACGTAGAAAAAAAATTTAAAAGTCGTATGATTTATGACTGTCCTGGCTAGTTTTGTACTTAGCCCTCATTAGGGGGCTAAGAATTTTTCTGGCGAAAGCTCCATTATCTCGCACCGTTTTCGAGATACGGGCCCTGAAAGGCGCGGCGAACGCCGTAATGTTATCCTATGGGAAAAAAAGAGAAGTTCGGTGCCCATAACTTTGCCTCCCTGTAATATTTTTTCACCAAACTACTGAAAGGCACATCTGTGAGCTGTTGGCTGTCTTCCCTCCAAATTTCAGGAAAAAAGACCAAACCGTTATTTTGCAGCAGGGATCCAAAGGATTTCTGTAATGCGTCGGGCGCCGTAATGTTATCCTATGGGAAAAACCGTCAACTTTGGAGTGCTGTAACTTTGCCACCATGTAATATTTTTTCAATACAACACTGAAAGGCAGATCTGTGAGTTTCGGCTCCATTCCTCAAATTTCAGCTCAAAACTCCCCAAGCGGTTCTTTTGCAGCGCAGTGTCAAAAGTGCTGTCATTTCCACAGACTAGAAAACTACTGTGACTTGATTTGCTAAAGCTTTCACAAAATTTGCTACACTTTCGTGAGCATGAAAGTAATTTGTAAAGCATTTTTCCAGAAATGTGAAAACATATTTCTGGGGTGTTTTACCACAAAATAAAGACACGACAAGCATCCTCAGGGCCCGACTAGGTGAATACAAAAAAAATTAGGTTGCTAGAGGGTCCCAAATTTAAATGGCAACCATTTTTCTGATCACCAACTGAAAACAAAATGGCCGATTTGCTGAAAGTAACAGGCCCATTTGCGAAAGTAAAAATGCATTTGCGAAAGTGTTGAACTTTTTGTTAACTTTTCCCATTGACTTATAATGGGAAACTGTTTTTTGAATAACTTTGAACTGTTTAATATTTTTTCACGAAATCTTTGAAAGGCACATCAGGGACCCTGGCCGCATGTTCCTGAAGATTTTGAGCCGGTCGCAAGAAACTGCAGCAACCCGTAGGCCGACCACAGAATCCCCAGAAAGCCGCAAACGCTGCAGACAGATCACACTTTAATAACCCGCTAGCTGTATAATATCCGACCAGTACGAAACTTGCAGATCCCAAGGCCTATAGTTCTTGATTATAAATTCCAAATTTCAGGCAAATCCATCAAACAGTTGCAAAGTTATTAAGGTGCAAAGTTTTGGGGTTTAACATAGAAATGGCTCCTCAACCCTAACTATGGTAGCACTACTGCATACCATAATATATATATATATATATATATATATATATAGTACTTGTTGCAAAACAAAAACACTACATTAATGCACGCATTAGAATGCAAAGCACACAAAGCAAGAAAATGAAAAACAGGTTTTGAGCCTCACGAGTCTTGGCAAATTGGTTGTGTGGTGTTCCTTGGAGTTTATTTATTTGGTTTTTGTTTACCTGGTAAGAACACTAGACAACAATGTTGCCTATATTCAGGCACGACCCGGGAGAGTACAGACAGGGGAGACCAGAGTCAACATTAAAGAGTATTTCATGACGCAGCATGAGGTGAGAACAAACATTTGAACAGTATACAGCCAGGTACAGTCATTATCAGTGATGACAAAGAGAAACAGATAACATTACATTAATTATTTTCATCTGATGATACAGCAATGACTAAACTGAAATGACAAACAGCAAACAAAACTTAAATGAAGTAGCATCATAACAATAAGATTTCTGCTGGATGTGAAACTTTCAGATTTTGGAGACCAGCAGGAAATCAGTAAGTGCCATAGGGAGGAGAAAATGCTAGGAGAGAGGCTCAAGTTACAGCACAAGAGCAGCAGTCGGATTCTAATAGGTGTGCCCAAAGACCCAGTTTAAAGGCCTTGTGGGATCTGGAGAGTTTGATGTGGGAGGCAATGGAGTTCCAGGAGCGGGGGACAGATATGGCGAAGGATCGTTCTACTTTTTGTGTGAGATATCTGGGAATTTCAAGTTGGGTTTGAGCAGATGCCCTGAGGAGGTATGCTTGGGAGGTCTGAGTTAATAGTTTGGCAAGGTATTTAGGAGACCCCGTTCTGATCATATTATCAATTGTACAGCCCACAGAATAGTGTCTGAGTGAGTCTGGGGAGAGCCAATTTATTTTCGAGTAGAGCAGGCAATGATGGGTAAGTCTGTGAGCGGAGAGAGCAAATCTGCATATACTGTTATAGCAGGTGCTCCATTTCTGGAGCGCTCGTTTGCTAGCTTTAAGGTAAACCTGAGAGCAATATGTTAGAGCAGGGAGGAGAAATCCTTGTGCAATAGCAAGCCGGGCAGCATCATTGAGGGAAGACCTAATTTTAAAGGCAAGACCAAGTTTTGAGTAAACTGTCTTACATGTAGCCGCAATGTGGAGGTTAAAGCACTTGAACGAATAGTGGCAGACCAACACTCTGATTACCTGGACAAATACAATCTACTCTGTAATCAACAGCACGGCTTTAGGAAAGGACATAGTACAACAACAGCCTTACTTGATTTCTCTGGAGAAGTCCACTCAGCCCTGGACAAAGGGTGCCAAACAGGTGCAGTCTTTATCGATCTTACAAAAGCTTTCGACACAGTCCATCATGCCTACTTACCTCCCTACTTTCTAGCCTAGGCCTGGCCGAAGGTCCTTGTGCTTGGGTAAAAGTTACCTGTCCAATCGGTCACAGGCTGTAAAAATCTCTAATGAACTCTCTGACTTCAAACCAGTTCTCTCGGGTGTACCACAGAGATCAATTCTTGGACCGCTCCTCTTTAGCCTGTTCCTTAACTCCCTCCCAGATATCTGCCAGGAGAAAATAATCTTATACGCTGATGATGCTGTAATTCTCTCTTCCCACAAGGATCCAAACTCCCTACGAAAAAAGCCCGCAACTTGCTTTCTCTAGTGTTGAAAGGTGGTTCCTGGATAGTAAACTTGTGCTAAACCACAATAAAACAAAAGCCATGCTCTTCTCCAATCACCAAAACAAAATAGGCCTATCCACTCACCATACAAACCTCTGCGGAATTACAGTGGACAAAGTAAATACTTTCAAATACCTTGGCATCACTTTTGACCAAGGGCTCACCTTTGCAACCCACATTGACAACATTGCGAAAACAGTGAACCAACGCCTTGGAATACTATTCCGTAACCGTCAATTTCTAAATCAAGCGGCATTGAGAATAGCTATACAGAGTTCCATAATCTCAATCATTGACTATGGCCTTATTATTTATGGCTCAGCTACCTCCACTGCTCTAAGGCGTATCTCAATCACTCTAAATAAGGCCTGCCGGCTCCTCACGGGGGCTCAAAGACTGACTCACACGTGTGATCTGTACTATGAATCAGGCTGGTTGAACCTATCAAATTGTCTTATTTATCTCACCTGCACAATGGCAAAAAAATCTATCTTGGGACTGACTCCATTATGTATTCAAAACCTACTCCAACTGAATCCTGGCTCACAACCCTCCACCAGATCTGAACGCCAACCTTTCCTGGTTCGAGATGCCGGACTGCACAGGGACAAAGATCTTCTGCATACAGGGCCCGACATGGTTCAATGCGCTTTAGTCCACCTACTCTATCTTCAACCCGCTTGAAGCTTTCAAATCCATGCTCTATGCCCACCCTCACCACCACTAGCAACCGTGATTGCTAGATAAAGACTACTACTCCTCATGTCCATCCTCACATCTGAGGCCTCTTCCTCCCTGACTAATGAACCCTCTGGTACCTCTACTACTTCCTGTCTCCCACCCAAACTCACTCCCCTTTTTCCTGTCCCTCTCACTTACTCTCCCACTCACCACCTTTCCCTCCTCTCTAGCCTCCTTTTGGTGCCTAATGATCACCCTCTCCTGGAAGTTTCCTTAACCTCGAAATTGTCTACTCGCTTGAACCTGTTATAGCTTGTTTTTCTATGAAACTTAAAAACGTTACTGCCTTAAACTATTAATAGCAAATTTATGATGTAACTTTCCTGTCTGGTTTTACCTGTAATGTGTATCGTGCTTTGTTAAATGTTCTTTGTGATGTGGAACCTTTGTAAAAGAGCCCTGACTCAAAGGTATTAATTCCTAGACTAATAAACTAAACTAAACTAAAGTCAAGAGATTGGTCGAGAGTGACTCCTAGATACCTGAAGGAGGTAACAAATTCAAGAGGGGAGTCATCTAGAGAATGTATCAATAAGTCTGGAGTAAGAGATCTGATTCTTGACAGGGGCCCAAAAAGCATAGTTACAGTTTTCTTAGTATTCATTAGGAGCCTGTTCTGTAGTAACCACTCCTGCAAGCAGTTGAAGTCTGCTTGAAGATGTGCTCTTACTGATAAGGGATCTTTACCTGTGGAGAGAAGCACCATGTCATCAGCATAAAGGATTAACGAGGAGGAGCAGGGAAGGGAGGGCACATTGTTAATGAAAAGGGAGAAAAGTAGTGGGCCAAGAATAGATCCTTGGGGGACTCCAACAGAGGTAGGGGAAATATTTGAGATGGCAGATTCAATTTGGACAAATTGCAACCTCCCTGAGAGGTAGCTATCGAACCAGGAGATGGTCGACAGGTCAAAGCCAAGGCTGGACAGTTTGGAAAGTAGCAGAGAGTGATTCACAAGGTCAAATGCCTTTGTGAGATCGATAAATATGGCCCCAGTGATCAGGCTCTTATCCATCACTGTAAGGACTGCATTTGTCAGCTGAAGTAGAGCAGTTGTGGTGCTGTATCCTGTTCGGAATCCATGCTGGGTAGGGGATATAAGGTTGTTAAGGTGCAGGTAATTTGTGACCTGAGTAGCGATGGACTTCTCGAGAAGTTTATTTACGGTAGAGAGAATGGCAATCGGTCTATAGTTTGACATATTTTTGGTATCCCCTTTTTTGTGAACAGGGACAACGCGAGCAGTTTTCCACAATGTTGGTACCGTTTGGGTTATTATGGAAAGATTAAAGATTCTTGCAATAGGAACAGCAAGGGCAGCTGGCTGCCTGCTTCAAGAAGTTTGGCAGTAGCCCATCTGGGCCAGCAGATCCATAGGTGGATACTGATTTGAGGAGATGCAGCACTTCGGTGGAGGAGACTAATGTGAGATGAAAAGGGGTTTCATTCGAAAGTTGCACCTCAGGAGGAGGTGAAAGAGGTTGGTTAAATTTCTCAGTGTATTCAGAGAGATCCGAGAATTGTGCATTAAGAGCATTAGCAATAGTAGGTAACTTATTACAGTTTGAGTCATTCAGTGTCATGTCGGTAATGGCCGACTTGGGCCTTTGCCCAATGACATTTTTGATGTGGTTCCAAAAACCCCTGGTATGACCCGATGAAGATTGGAGAAGCTTAAGGCAGTAGCTCCTTTTAGCCTTCTGAATATCTTTTTTGCAGGCATTTCTCAGTTGTTTATAGTTAACCCAGTCTTCTGATTGCTGGGACTTCTTTGCCAAGGTCCAGGCCTTGTCTCTTTTTATCATGGCTCGAAGGAGGTCTTTTTTAAGCCATTTATTAGGGGAGCCCCTAAGACGCCTTTTTTTCAGAGGGATGTGCAGATCCTGAAGGGCCAGAAGCTGAGACATCAGGTATTCAAGTGCTGTGTTTACATCATCAGAGTGATAGATGGGAGACCAGTCTGTATTATTAATATCCTCGAGAAGTGCAGTTCGGCTTAGTTTGGCAAAATCCCAAAATTGAATGATTCTTGGGGGGGGTTTAAGGCAGTGGCCATTCCAGGTACAGAACGTAGGCAGGTGATCGGTAATAGAATCCGAAAAGGTCCCCGCAGCAATTATTTTATTTGCTCTATTTGTAGCCATCCAGTCCAGGAGAGATTGGTGCTCCGAGTTGGAAGAGATGCATGTAGGGCTAGAAGATAAGCTGAGCAAGGTTAAGTCGGGCAGAGCTTCAGTATATGTACCGGTGACTCCTGATAGGTCTAGGTTGAAGTCTCCCATTAGTATGACTTCAGATCTGCCCTTTAGAGTGGCCAGATAATCCAAGAGCCCATTTAAGCCAGGAGAGCCCCTTTGGAGGATTGTAGGCACAGATCAGATTTAGCCTTTTATCACCACCTAGTTGTAGAACTGTATGCAGAGCTTCACAGTGATTTGTTATCCAAGACTGGAGTACAGAGACATTGAGATGCTCTTTATAATAAAGGCAACTCCTCCACCCTTTTGTTTGGTGGGGCGATCGGATCTGGACAAGCTGTAGCCGGTATTTGTACATGGAATCAGGCATCTCTGGCCTGAGCCATGTTTCAGTTAGTCCAAGTATGTCCGGACAGTAGAGGGCTATCCAGGCTTCAAGTTCAGGAAAGTTTGTTGGTAAACTTCTGATATTCATGTGGGCAATTTTCATGCCTTAGTGGAAAACCAAGAGGAGTCATCCGTGGACCTGGCATTCCAATGGGGGCCAGGGTTAGATTCTATGTCTCCTGATAAGCATAAGCGCAGAAGCATCACCCAAACTTCTTTGTAGAATCTGTAATTGTGCTTGAGGTATTTGGGCATGCTAGGGGGGCGTAGAGAAGGAAATGCCCCAATTTGGAAGGATGAGTTATATGGAGGTTAGGAGAAGGGAGCAAGGTTCTAGTTGGTATAAGGTTGGAGAATACAAAGGAGAATTCTTCATGGCAGGGACCCAGGTATCCAGCTGGTATGTTACATGAGAGATAGGAGAGGAGCGATTACGGTGGGTAGTAATCCTGATACCCCAGAAGTGACCTTGGGCATGCAAGAGACAACATTATGTATGCCTTGTATGAAACCTCTGTAAATCAGAGGTGGATTGTCCCTTATAAGAGTAGAATATAAGTGACAGAAATGGTCACTTAAGGGTAGGGTGACACCTATAGTGAAGGCAGTTTGAGTGAAACCCTTAGTGGCCAGAGGTTGGCAGTCAATTATACAAGTTATTCACAAGAGGCAGGTATTCCAATAGAGTGCAGTTTATGAGGACCGGACAGGAGCAGGGGGAATTTGAAAAGGTGAGGGGAAAAGATAAAACTGGGATACCTCTCAGTCTGAGTTACTTTTCCAGACAAAATAAGTGTAGAACAGAGGCAAACACAGAGAATAGGCAAGAGTGAGTGGAGGAAAAAAAAAGGAAGAAAAGTACTGCCTCACTGGTTTGAATTAGGACTGATGCAGCAAGGGGGAGGGGTAGGACTGCCCTTCAAGTGAGTTTATAGGTTGGAATAAAAGTGGGCGGGATTACCAGTGTATTTAATTTATGGTGGAGGAGGGGGTTGGGAGCTGGGTGAAAATCTCAAACCTGCAAGCAGCTGCTATGTTAGAGGATATGCTAAAATTAATTAAAACAGTAGCTGCAGTGTACCAGAATCAGCAAAAGTTAATTAAATCGAGGTAGGCAGGCTAGAGTGTATCGTAGGCACAGTCTTAGGTACAGTCTTGTGAGTCGAAATACATTAATTTCCTTGGGTTTAAAGTGGCTGCAGAAACAAGTACTACACAGCGCCAGGAGCTGAACAGAAAAAAAAGGCACCAAGTTTAAAACGAGCGCCAGTCTTGAGATCGTGTACCTTCCTGCTGCCAGCCTTGGCATCGGGAACCGAGGTGAGCTGGGGAGGGCTTTTCAACAACCGTTGCCCTCTCGACCCTTCCAGCTGCCAGCCTTGTAGCTTCAGGGAACCAAGGGAGCTGGGGAAGGCTTTTCAACAACTGTTGCCCTCTCGACCCTTCCTGCTGCCAGTCTTGTAGCTTCGGGGAACCAAGGGAGCTGGGGAGGGCTTTTCAACAACCGTTGCCCTCTCGACCCTTCCTGCTGCCAGCCTTGTAGCTTCGGGGAACCGAGGGGAGCTGGGGAGGGCTTTTCAACAACCGTTACCCTCTCAACCCTTCCTGCTGCCACCCTTGTAGCTTCAGGGAACCGAGAGGAGCTGGGGAGGGCTTTTCAACAACTGTTGCCCTCTCGACCCTTCCTGCTGCCAGTCATGTAGTTTCGGGGAACCGAGGGGAGTTGGGGAGGGCTTTTCAATAACCGTTGCCCTCTCGACCCTTCCTGCTGCCAGCCTTGTAGCTTCGGGGAACCGAGGGGAGCTGGGGAGGGCTTTTCAACAACCGTTGCCCTCTAGATCCTTCATGCTGCCAGCATTGTAGCTTCGGGGAACCGAGGGTAGCTGGGGAGGGCTTTTCAACAACCGTTACCCTCTCCACCTTTCCTTGAGCCAGCCTTGTAGCTTCGGCGAACCGAGAGGAGCTGGGGGCTGCTTTTCAACAACCATTGCCCTCTTGACCCTTCCTGCTGCCAGCCTTGTAGCCCGGGGAACCGGGGGGCTGGGGAGGGCTTTCAACAACTGTTGCCCTCTCGACCCTTCCTGCTCCCAGCCTTGTAGCTGCAGGGAACCAAGGGGAGCTGGGGAGGGCTTTTCAACAACCGTTGCCCTCTCAACCCTTCCCGCTGGCAGCCTTGTAGCTTCGGGGAACCGAGGGGAGCTGGGGAGGGCTTTTCAACAACCATTGCCCTCTCGACCCTTCCTGCTGCCAGCCTTGCAGCTTCGGGGAACCGAGGGGAGCTGGGGAGGGCTTTTCAATAACTGTTGCCCTCTCGACCCTTCCTGCTGCCAGCCTTGTAGCTTCGGGGAACTGAGGGGAGCTGGGGAGGGCTTTTCAGCAACCGTTGCCCTCTCGACCCAGTTGAGAGTTCCCAACCTTAATGCCCATCCACTACCCCCTACAACCCATAGCCTCCTTTCTAAAGCATAAGATACAGCTCCAACCCAGTGCCTCACATAGCAGCCATTCATACCTGTAAAACAAGAACAGCAATGGGCTCACAAAGGATCTTCAGCTCGTTACGAACTACTGTATGACAAACAGTGAAGGGCAAACAAAATAAACAATACTTATCTGAAATGTATGGTCAGTGTCCTCCTACATCTGCCCAATGTCCTGTCAGACTTGTAGATATTAAAGGGAAAATGGGTCAGTATGAAAAATAAAAATATTGATCAGCTGGGAAGGATCTGTAGAGGTTAAAAGCAAAAAAGTTGGTTGTGTATTTGGGGGCGGAGAGAGTACCAGATCTGTACCACACCCGGTGCTCCAGATAACTTTTTAGCCCAGGAAGTAAAAACGTCCTAGTTTTCCAAGCTTTTAGTATTTCGGTGTGCCAGGTAGTATTCTGTGACTTGGTCACACTGTTCTGGTGGACTGAAGTGAATGCGTGAAGTCCGTGGAAACACCTGATCATAATGATACTACCCAGGACTCTACATGGGGTGTAAAAAGGGCAAAAATTGAAGTAAAATACGCCGATACACCCCTTAACTGGACCACTGACCACATCATCAACCTGGCTGTTAGAATGGACTCTGTCATTCAGGGGATGTCATGGTTGGGGGAAGGAGGAAGATTCATGCCCCTTTGCCCCTAGAACTGATCTTTTTTGGGGGTAGGATGCCATGTTGCACCACACATTGACCAACACAGGGCAGGATAAAGATACCAAGGGACAGATATTCAAAAATGTTGCCTAGGCTCAAAGAATGCTTCCCTGGTGGTGTAGTGGATCCCCTCTCCCTTTTCCCAATCTGCCCTTAGAATACATAGGAACATAGGTATGTGACGGCAGAAAGGGCGCAGGCCCACCTAGTCTGCCCAGTTTGCCAAGATATCCACTAGGCCTTTTCTGTAGTCCCCCCCATCCCAGTTGCCCTCTGTTGCTTATCCCATACCCTCTTGAACCCTCCCACCATCCTCTCCCCCACCACTTCCCTTGGCAGCCCATTCCAATTATCCACCACCCTCTCAGTAAAGAAGTACTTCCTAATGTTTCCTCTACATTTCTCCCCTTGATTTGAGAATTCCAACCACCATCCCTTGCAATATAGCAGACCGCAGCAGGCCAACTGTGACTATATCTAGGCTGACATTCCCAGCCCTAACCAGTCCCAGAACTCCCTGCAGCTGGCACCAGAGTAACATGCAGGAATAGAAGGTCCAATAACCTGCCATGCACATTCGAGCTGCCACAATCGCTGATCAGATGTTTTCCACTTCTGCTTTTGTCCACGAGGTTAGTTCGGTCCTCAGTGACAGAACTTAGCCCAGGGAGTACAGTGGAGCCAGTAAACAAATGATGAGAGCTTATATAAACTCTTAACATGCACTGTAGGACACAATCTCCCACCGCTGCCCGCCGTGCCAAAGCCAGACGCAGAGGACTCCAGGATCTGCTGCAAATTAAGTGGTCAGTGCAGAATCAAGCAAGACCAGTTCATCATAATCTAATACACTACACCAAACAGCAGGCAAACCAAAATGGCCCCACATGCAAAGTGTCCATTGGGACCAGACCCACACTTGTGTGGGAACCCCAGTGCAAGCCAGTCAGTTGGTGCAGTGGTAAGGAGGGACAAAACCTTTTACATGCAGGTACATCAGTGAGAAAGGGAAGGCAAGGGGAGGGATTGTGAGTCTGAAAGGGGAGGATGGAGGGAGAGTAAAGAATGACCACCAAAAAGCAGAAATACTAAACAAATACTTCTGTTCGGTTTTTACAGAGGAGGGGGCAGGAAATGGACCAGTAATAAGGATAGGGAGAGCACGGAAATGGACACAGGTCCCTTTGCAAAATAAAGGATCCTCATGGAACTGGCAACAATGAGGCTATGAGGCCAGATAGGGTGCACCCCAGGATACTGAGGGAGCTAAGAGAGGTATTAGCAAGGCTTCTGACTACCCTGTTCAACCTGTCATTGTAAACAGGTGCCATGCCCAGGGACTGGAGGAGGGCTGATGTGGTTCCTCTACAGAAAAGTGTTAACAGGGAGGATGCAGGAAACTACATACTGGTCAGCCTGACCTCAGTAGTGGGAAAAGTAATGGAAATACTGCTGAAGAAAAGAATAGTAGAACACCTGGTTGTCAGTGGTCTACAAGGGGGAAGGAAACACTGTTTAACCAGGAGTAGCACACTAAGCTGAAGCTTATTTCTAGATGTGACCTAAGAGCACAAGGAAGTTGACTTGCTCAGGATCACAAAGTATGCACCTAGGCAGCTGTGGGATTCAAATCCAGGTCTCCAGATCTGCAGCTCAAAGCCTTAACCCACTGCACTATACTGCCTCCAGGACCCAAGGCAGCTTGGTTAATGGGCGTGAGGTTGTGCCAGACGAACCTAATTGAGTTTTTCAACTGGGTAACCAGGGAGGTGGATTTTGGAAGGGTGGATGTGGCCTACCTGGATTTCAGCAAGGTCTCTGACAGCTTGTCACATAGAAGGCTGGAAAATGAGCTGGAAGGTTTAGGAGTGGGACAGAAAACAACAGGGTGGGTGTTGAGCAGGCATGGCGGTCCTGCACCAATGGGTGCAGGAGCTGTGTATGATAGCGGTGGTCTTCGCTTCAAAGAAAACCACCACTGTCAGACAGAGCACCGTGTCACGCCGCCCCCCCCAAATCTTTGGTGCCACGCTGGGAGCCCACCCCAGCATGGCAAACGTCCCGCGTTGTTTGCCGATGGGGTGCCCAATCCCCGTCGGCTCGCCCCCAGCCATCTTTCTGCCATGCTGGGAGCCCACCCCAGCGTGGCAAATGTCCAGCGTTGTTTGCCGGGGTGCCCAATCCCCGTCGGCTCCTCGGCACCCAACCATCCTTCTGCCACACTGGGGCCACCCCAGTGTGGCAAACATCACGTAGTCTTTTTTTTCACCTGTAAACCAAAAGCGGTCCCATGGCGCTTCTCCCAGTCCCCCTCCCACAACCCACCCACCCTCTGCACCCAGCCTCCACACCCCCTCACCCATACTTACCTCCAGAGCTTGCGCGAGATCTTGTGGACGGGAACACGTCTGCACTCTTCAAAGCCGACCGCGAACTGAGGAAATACCGGTAAGCTGAATAATGGGCTAGAAAGAGGGTTTTCAACTTTATTGCATATCTCAGGCATTTTTGGGAATTTTTGCACCAAATTTTCAACATGGAGTTTTTGGGACCCCTTCTCATGAATTATGTCACTGTCATGGCGTTATTGGGGCCCGAAGGGTGATTTCGCAGTTACTGCACAAAATCACCCTTCAGGCCTGAATAACACCATGACGGTGACATCATGAGAGGGTCTAAAGCCATTTAATTTGGTCTCATCAAAAATGACTGTTTTACGGCGTCGTTGCACGGCAGTTCCTACGAGGCTCGTAGGTTGTGAATTTTCAATATTTTTCACTCCAGATTTTCAACATTGCCATTTTACCACACCTCCTTATGAACAGTACAGCTGTCATTTTGCACATCCTGCCCAAAATGTGTTTCCCCCATGTGGCGCAATGGCGCGGTCGGTGTGTGAGAATCAGTGTATGGGACACATTAAGAAAATCACAGTGACACTGTTCATTAGCAGAGGTCTTAAAATTGCTATGTTGAAAATTTGGTGAAAAAATTCCTAAAAATGACTGTTTTATGTGACGCTATGCAGTCTTTGCGCACGCGTAGGTTTGCGAATTCTCAATATTTCCACCCAGATTTTCAACATTACCATTTTACCACACCTTCTTATGAGCAGTACAGCTGTCATTTTTCACATTTCACCCAAAACGTGTTTCCACCCATGTAGCGCAGAATGGCGCAGTTGCAGGGTTTTATTTAACTCTAAAAATTGGTTAGTGTTTTGCTCATAAAAGTTCTAAAACATTGTGAAAATGCATAGCACTTGCCTCACTGTGTTTAACAAACATAACACTTCTAGAAAACCTATATAAATGCTTTCTGTACAGTTAGTATTGTCCCAAGAAAAAAACTGCTAATCAATTATTTAAAACCCTGAGTTGGTGTGCAAAATCAATGTATGGGACACAGTAAGAAAATCACAGTGTCACTGTTCATGAGCAAAGATCTTAAAATGGCTATGTTGAAAATTTGGTGGAAAAAATTCCTACAAATAACCGTTTTACTAGCGTGCATTGTACAGTTCCTACGCACGCCCATAAGTTTGCGAATTTTCAATATTTTCACTCCAGATTTTCAACATTGCCATTTTACCACACCTCCTTATGAGCAGTACAGCTGTCATTTTTCACATCCTGCCCAAAACATGTTTTCGCCTATGTAGAGCACAATGGCGCAGTCAGTGTGCGAAATCAATGTATGGGACACAGTAAGAAAATCACAGTGACACTGTTCATTAGCAGAGGTTTTAAAATAGCAATGTTGAAAATTTGGTGAAAAAATTCCTAAAGATGACTGTGTTACGAGCATGCGTTGCACAGTTCCCATACCTTCGCTGGTTTGCGAATTTTCAATATTTCCACTCCAGATTTTCAACATTGGCATTTTACCACACTCCTCATGAGCAGTACAGCTGTCATTTCACATCCTGCCCAAAGCGTGTTTCCGCCTATATGGCGCACAATGGGGGTAACAAAAAGGTCATGCTGAAAATTTATTGTGCAAATACCAGCAATCGCACAGGGCATTAGGGTAAAGCACCATATGTGCCAAACACCACTGCAAATACCTGCAAGCGAATGTTCGGCATTGACAAATGCTTGTTAATATTTATAGCAACGATATAGCAGAGGGACTGCAGGGGAAGGTGTGCCTATTTGTAGATGATACGAAGATCTACAATAGGGTGGACACCCTGGGGGGGGGTGGAGGAATGAGGGAGGGCCTAAAGATTCTGGAGGGGTGGTCGGAAACTTGGCAGCTGAAATTCAATGCCAAAAAGTGTACAGTAATGTACATGGGGTATAATAACCCACAAACCATTTATACACAGGGGGAGGGATTAAGAAAACTGAGCAGGAGAAAGATCTGGGGATTATAATTTCAGATAACCTTAAGGCAGGGAACCAATGCAGCACGGTGGTGGGTAAAGTGAATAGAATACTGGTGTGTATAGGGAGGGGTAGAAAACAGAAAGAGGGAGGTACTTTTTAGGGGGGAACATACAAACAACAGAATAGAGGCTAGAAAATGAAAACAAAAAAGACAAATTAATTCATGTTGTCACATTAACTGCCAGTGGGGCCGCCACGCAGTTCAGACAGGATGCCTATGATTTTGTCGACATCACCATGTAGTTTAGCAATCTACCCCCGTGCATCATTAAATTCCTGTCTGAAATCATTTAACTCCTGTCGAAGCTGGTGGACATCTGACAGCACAGCTGATAAGTCTGCATGTGTCACTGCTGGTGGGGCAGGGGCCGCCTGTGCTGCTGCTGCTGGCTCATGACAGGGTGGGCTCCGTGGGGTCTTGATGCTACTGCAGACTGTTGCTGTTGTCTGGATTGGCGAGCCTGGCAAGGATGCTTAGCAGGTCCAGCCACGCCTCCATCCTGTTCACCCCCTTCAGTGCTCACACCTGCACTGCTCCCCTCAGCTGCAGTTGATGCTGCCACCATCTCCTGCAGTTTGAGGTCCCATTAAAATGGGGGGTGGTGCAGCATATGGCTCTGCTGGCCGCTTGTCCCGAAGTGGGAACCAGACTTACCGCGACACACTTCCTGCCTGCATAAATTGCAAGTGACCACTGGGTCACATGCCAAACTTGCATAAAAAAACTCCCAGGCAGGAGGACTTCAGGGATGACAGAGCCGTGGTGGGGGGGCAGATGATGCCCCAGGCACTGACTCCTCCTGCTGCTCAAAAGTGGGCATGGTCTCCTGCTGACGGGGCGGAGGAACAGTATCCTGGTGCTGGGGAGGGGGGCACTGTCTCCTGCTGCTGCTGCAGTGGAGGGGCCACGGTTGCCTCCTAGTGCCGGGGAAGGGGCATTGTTTCCTGCTGCAGTGGAGAGGCCACGGTTGCCTCCTAGTGCCGGGGAGGGGGCATTGTCTCCTGCTGTTGCTGCTGCTGTGATGGAGGGTCCACAGTCACCTCCTGCTGCTGGGGAAGGGGCACAGTTGTTTGCTGTTGTTTGCTGGTGCTGGGGCCCACAGCCTCCTGCCACTGTGGCATTTCATTTTTAATGGACATCTGAAATGCGAGCCTGTCAAGGTGCCCCACTGCTTCTACCCTTTTCCATTATGCCAACCACCGCCACCAATTCAAACAAAACCAAAAAAATGAAAAAGAGACTGAAATAGAGATTCTGAGAGAGAGAGAGGCTTGGGGGATCTCTCACTCACACACACGAAATAGGACAAAGGCAAACAAGATAAAGTTAGAAAAATTAGCACAAATTAAGTAGTTTATGCATCAAAGGGCACTCTGCAGTCACAGGGCTCTGACTCTGAGTCTAGATGCTGCCTGCTTCCTCGAGATATGAAGCCCAGGAAATGATTCACTCACTTCTTGCCTGTTTAGACTCAACCATGTGACCTCCAGCAGAGAGAAAAGCCCAATATCACCTAATTTCACCTTATAGAAGTGCAAGGTGGAATTCAAAGGTGGTATGACTTGACCATAGTCTGTATGTTTGCTGAAAATTGGCATTTTCACCAGAATTTCACTGGCGAAATAAAATGTTGCTGCAACTCTACTGGCAGCACCTCTGGTGAGGCTGTTTAACTTGTCCCTAGACACTGGATGGGTGCCAAGTGACTGGGAGACAGAGGACATGGTGTCATTATATAAGGGGGCAGCAGGGAGAAGATGGGAAATTGTCACCCAGTCAACCTCACCTCAGTGGTGGAGAAGGTGATGGAGGGGCTATTAAAGGAAAGAGTAGTAAACTATCTGATAGACAGCAGATTACTGGGCAATAGGCATTGTGGCTTCACAACCAGGAGGTGATGTCAGACGAACCTAATAGAGTTCTTTGATTGGGTGATGAGGATGGTTGATCAGGGAGGGGTGGTGGATGTGACTTATCAGGAATCCAGGAAGGCCTTCAACACCGTCCCTCACAGAAGGCTGGTGAATAATCTGGAAAGCTTAGGGGTGGAACAGAAAATAACTAGGTGGGTGGAAAACTGGTTGAGGGACAGAAATCAGAGGGTGGTGGTTAATGGGGTACATTCGAGGGAGTTGGGGGTAATGAGTGGGGTGCCCCAGTGGTCAGTACTAGGACCCGTCCTTTTTAATATCTATATCAGTGATATAGTGGATGAGTCAGAAGGGAGGGTGTGCCTATTTGCAGAAAATATGAAGATCTGCAATAGGGTGGATACCGGGGGTGGAGGCCATGAGGAGGACCTGAAGATTCTGGAGGGGTGGTCAGAAACTTGGCAGCTGAAATTCAATTTTAAAAAGTGTGCAGTGATGCACATGGAGTGTAAAAACCTGTTAGCAGCTTACACTGGGGAGGTAATTAAGCCAACTGAGCAGAAGAGGGATCTGGGGATTATAATATTGAGCATCCTTAAGGTAGGTAATCAATGGAGCATAGTGGTGGGAAAGGCAAATAGAATGTTGGCATGCAATGGGAGGGGCATAACTGGCGGAACGAGGGAGGTACTGATGCCTCTCTGTAAAATCATGGTGAGGCCGCACTTGGAGTACGGGGTCCAGTTTTGAAGGCCAACCTATGCAAGGATATAGATGGGATGGAGAAGGTGCAGAGAAGGGCAACCAAGATGATGCACGGTATGTAGGGGAAGCCATATGAGGAGAGGTGGAGGGAACTGGATCTGTACCCACTGGAGACTAGAAGGGAGAGGGGGGACATGATAGAGACATCTAAGTATGTGAAGGGGATCAATGAGGTGAGGGATGGGAGCTTATTTAAAAGGAAGGTGGGGGTTGAAACTGGAGGACATAGCCTAAGATTAGAAGGAAGAAGATTTAGAGGCAATCTGAGGGGTGTTACTTCACGGAGAGGGTGGTAGAGGCCTGGAATAAACTACCAGAGGAAGTGGTGGGGGCTAAAATGCTGGAAGGATTGAAGCGTGCATGGTACAGGCATAAGGGGTTAGCAAGTGGGAGGAAGGGTGGTCCTGTGACATAGGTGATGAGTAAGAGGGGGGACAGACTCGATGAGCCAGGGGGTCCTTTTCTGCTGTCTGATTTCTATGATTCTGTAGTAATGAGGGGGGCGCTAGATTTTCTAATGCAGAAAACCATTCAGTGGTTGCTAAAGACATCTACTAACAGCCATATTTCAACAGGAGTGGGACAATATAGCCCAGTCCGATAAGGAATGGTTGGCAGGGTGGAGATTGAGCCAGGTGGGTTCAGAAATAACCTGTGTCAAATGTAGTGACTCAGTCTTGTGAATGGTAGGTCTGGAGGATGGGCAAGTCCAACTGATATTGAAGTCCCCATGGACCCCACCCTACCCTGCTCTGTTCTCTGAGTTTGACCAGATAGACTCATTAGGACTGTTGGTCCCCTGAAATCCTCCTTGTTCTTAATAGTGACAGCCTCACATAGAAAGAGAGCCACCTGTTCCTTTTCCTGTCCGACCTACTATACCTTTGGAATTCCTCCAGTGTCCCAGTCATTTTCTTCCCCCACCAGGACTTTGTGAGGGCCTATACGTTCTGGCCTTTTCAGTACATTAGGATCCCAGGCTAGGCAATGTTTATTCTCATACAGTGTGACTTGCATTTACGTAAGGGAGAATTGTTGCCTTTCTCTGCTTCCTTGCTCCCACTGGTGATCTAGCATTCATGTGCTACCCAGCTTGGCTGTTCTGCCACTGGTGAACCCATGCATGGAATTCCTACCACTGGTGAACCCATTTATGTAACTCTTGCCTCTGGTGAACCCATATATGTAACTCCTGCCTCTGGTGAATCCATGTATGTAACTCCTGCCTCTGGTGAACCCATATATGTAACTCCTGCCTCTCATGAGCCCATGTATGTAACCCCTGCACCAGCTCCCTCCCCACCCTTTAATTTAAATCCCCTTGATTGCTCCAGCCATTGTCCTTACATGTACCCCCTCCATACTCAGCTGCAACCTGTTTTGTGCTTAAAGGCATTCTTTGTTCCAATAAGCCCTCCAGCTATCTATATCAATGAACTGTAAGCAAGAGTTTGTTTGCCTGATAGCCTTCTGACATTTGTCATAGGCTACAGGACCATGAGGATCATGAAAGAGATCCTCGTGTATACCTTTCCTTTTAGGAACATATTAAAGCAGCAGTGCAATAAAACATTGTAATTTTTGCACCTGTGATTTTTATGTTGTCTTGCGCATGCAGAGCAGACAACATATCGTGGCAGCTTGGAGTGGAGAAACAGGTTTATGAGGTGCAGTGGTGCTGGGCCAATGGTGCCACTGCTTTTTCAGGCTGGGGTCTGTTGCACCAATGAAACAGCAAACCATCTATGACAGCAGTTGAGAAGCCTGCCACCAAGTTGAAAGAAATTTGCTGCCGCAATCAGGGAGAATCAGCTGTTTTTGCTGCTGGGGCATTCCTGATTGCAGCAGCAAAAAGCAATTTGCCTTGCCTGGTGTAAAATTTCAGTAAACATGGTGGCGGCTGTCGACCATCCACCTTTCACAGTCTGCAGCAAGCTGACTTCGGAGGTGACCGTACGCAGGGCCAGCGTTATGCATCCGCTGGCCCCCAAATACTGGTGGATTTCAGCATAATGTCCCCTCCCAAATCATTTGTCTGCCGAGGGGGGTGCACAATCCCCCTCAGCATCATGCCCCCCTCAACAGAGACCCTTTTTACTTTGCCGACAGGGGGCCCAATTCCCATTGGCTCCAGTCCCCCCCAAACACCCAGGTGGCATGCTGGGAGCCCACCCAGCATTCCAAATCTACCTGCAAAATAAGAAAACCTTCCAGCGATGTTTTTTTAATTTTTGTTTGTTTTCCTGAAAAATAGAAAACGGTTCCTCATTGTGTCAGTGACCCTCCCTCAACCTGCACTCACCCTCTTTTACCTCCCCACCCCGCTCACCCCATACTTATCTCTCCAGAGCCCAGCCAGCGATGATCTGCAGTGGACCGGGAACATGTCTGCACTTTTCAAAGCCGACCACGAACTGAAGAAATGCCGGTGAGCGGTATAATGGTATAAATAGAGGTTTTTCAACTTTGGTGCATATCTCAGCCATTTTTGTGAATTTTAGCACCAAATTTTCAACATTGGGTTTTTGGGACCCCACCTCATGAATTCAGTCACCGTCATGTCATTATTCAGTCCCAAAAGGTGATTTCGCGCTCACTGTGCAGAATCACATTTTGGGACCGATTAATGAAATGACAGTGCCACTGTTCATGAGGTGGACTCCCAAAAAGCCTATGTTGCAAATGTGGTGAAAAAATTCCAAAAAATGACTGTTATGAGCATGCATTGCACAGTTTACACGCATGCTCGTAACTTCGAGAATTTTTAATATTTTTACTCCAGATTTTCAACATTGCCATTTTACACACCTCCTTATGAACAGTACAGCTGTCATTTTTCATATCCTGCCCAAAATGTGTTTTCACACATCTGGCGCATAATGGCACAGTTGCTGTGGGAAATCAATATTCGGGACAGGATAAGAAAACCACAGTGACACTGTTTATGAGCAGAGGTCTGAAAATGACTATGTTGAAAATTTGGTGACAAAATTCCACAAAATGTCTATGTTATGAGCGTGCACTGCACTGTTTCCACACACACTCATAACTTCAAGAACTTTTAATATTTTCACTCCAGATTTTAAACATTGCCATTTTTGCACACCTCGTTATGAACAGTATAGCTGTCATTTTTCACAACCTGCCCAAAATGTGGTTTCGCACATCTGGCACTCAATGGTGCAGTCCCTGTGGGAAATCAACATTTGGGACAGATTAAGAAAATCATAGTGATACTGTTCATGTGCAGAAGTCCCAAAATGCCTGTGTTGAAAATGTGGTAAAAGAATTCCCAAAAATGACTTTTACAAGTGTGCAGTGCGCAGTTTTCACCCACGCTCGTAACTTTGAGATTTTTTAATATTTTCACTCCAGACTTTCAACATTGCCATCTCTTCACACCTCCTTATGAATGGTGCAGCTGTCATTTTTCATGTCCTAACTAAACTGTGTTGTTGCACATCTGGTGCAGAATGGCATGCTTGCTGTGGGAAATCAATGTTCGGGACAGATTAACAAAATCGCAGTGCTACTGTTTATTAGCACAGGTCCCAAATGCTTTCAGGAGGTGGGGTCACAAAAAGGCCATGTTGAAATATTGTAGTGCAAATACCAACAAACGCCTGAGGCATTAGGGTTTCTAACTATAACGTCCCACCCTGTACAGGCTGACAAGTATCATCAGTGGACCTTTGGATTGTCGGCTATAATGCCCATGCCATTACACCCCCACCCTGCAGCCACTGACAGGCATCAAGGTGTGCCTCGGACTCTTCAGCCCCAGAGTTCACCCCATTCTCCTATACTGCACCCATCTCAACATACTTCCTTATGGAATGGGGTGAGCGTAAGGCCCAATGACCCCAAGGCGCAATGCGACACTTGTCAGAGGTTGCAGGGCAGAGTGAGGTGAAATGGCATGACAGTTATGGCCGATGACCCAAAGGCACCCCTCAATGCCTGTCAGTCTCTACAGGGTGGGGTGAGGTTGATGTCGGTTCCATACTTCACTGCCATTCCTATTATCCATCTCTCTAACTCCTGCACTAGCAATGACAATGCCAGCAAGACAACATTCGGCATTGTCAAATGCTTGTTAATTTAGTAACATGCTGCTTGATGTCCTTTTTAAGATATTCTAAGGATTTCCTTTGGTTCTTTATTATTGTGTAATTAATTTGTGTAACATGTTTGTTTTCTTCATGTGACTTGTCAGGCAGTACATTAATTCATGCAAATTAGTTACAGTTTTTATTAAAGTAATAAAAAAATAAAGAACCAAAGCAAATCCTTAGAATAACTTGAAATGGACATCAAGCGGCATGTTACTAAACTAAAATCACAGGTGACTGCAAAATTACAACTGTTCGTTGCACTGCTGCTTTAAAGGGACACTGTCAACCCTTTTTGCATTATTTTTAATTCAAAATCCTCATTTTATGATTGCTCACCTTCTCTAAAATTGGTTGATGTTGCTGGTTGTTTCGTCTGCTTCTTTTCTTAGTAGAATTTAAATATATGGTAATGGTGTATATATACCCTACTTTTTTTGTTTCCAATCCTTGATCTTCTCTTATTGCATACTTCCTGAAGAGAAAAAAAATCCACAAACAGTGCAGCCTCTCATGATGCAATAGTCTCCTCTTCTTCCACTGCATCATGAGCGGATAGACTATGTTCTCAAGTCCAGGAATGATGCAGGTGGAGTTGATTAAGGACTGTTTGTGTTTTAACACCAGTATGGTGGGCAGTCTGTTTTTCTGTTTTTAAAAGAAACGAGAACTCAGAATGAGATTGTCAGCTATATCAGAAATCTCTACAGAGTATTACCAGTCAGAATTTTTTTTTAAACTAGGAACACTGTGAGGCATATGGAGTGTCCCTTTAAGTAAATAATCTCATCATATCCTCGGGACTTGTTCTTCCTATGTCATTTATCACAGACTGGACAGTCAGTGCCTGCCTCCAGATACAGTTCTTTGCTATGGCTCACACTCATTTGGCCTATTCTGTGGACAGGCATATTACCTTACCTGCACTAGCATTATGGTCATGCAACACCCCCTAACTCTCCTGCTACTTTTACAATGGCGTCCCCTATGAATGCTACCTTATTACCACGTTACCCACATTTTTCTTTCCTCCACCATTACAGGTCAGGCATATGGTAACACTTATGGATATGATGTATACAGAATTATTACTATATTCCATGATTTTTCACAAAACACTCCTGAAATTTGACCTACTGTAGTTAAAGGAGAGGACATTTGTTTGTGATTTCTGTGTTTTACAGGTGCCCCACCATGACTGCGAAGGTCCCCAGTGTTATGGCCCACCTCAGTTCCTGGATTAAATAGAAATGTTTTGTGTAACTCCCCCTTGAGAGCCAAGCATTGTAGAGCAACCCCTAGCCAAGGGGAGGGGCAAGTGTTGGCAGTAAGACAGACTGATACTGTAAGGTCTCGTTACACAGCCTTGGGGCATGTCAGCATAGCCCATATCCACTTAGCGCTGTGCCAGCATGGTTCACTGTTCAGTCAGTTAATGCACTCCATTAGTGCACACTTACTGGCCGACTATACCTCAGAGCCAGCCACGCACGATTTTTGGCACAGCACTTCAGTTTGTGCAGCACTGTTGACTGGCTCTCAACATGGGAGCCTCAGACTCTTCTATTTGCCCCTGTCATAACGTGCTTGATGATATATCTTATCTAGTTCACTGTTTCTAACTTTTGGAAATCAAAAGAAAATACTTCACCCCCAACATAGAACATTAGCACACTGATCAAACGCAAATGACAAGCAGTCAATTGACATACAGAGGAAAAAAATGTCTGAATATCATGAGGTTTGCTTACATAGCAGCATTAAGAAAAACTATACATTGGATATTATATGAACATGCGAGCATACAGCACGAAATAGCCGGCAGAAAAGGCTCACAGGTCTATCAAGTCTGCCTAAGTTTGCAGCTCACAGTTAAATACCCCTGCAGCTGCCCCCTCACCCCCGCCCAATCCTCTCCCTCCATCCCCTCACCCCGGTCTATCCCCCATAGTGTTCTTGTCTGCACTTACACTGCCCTGACTCTGTCCCATCCCCCCTTGAAGCTGTCCACTGTCCTCAGTTCATTTAACTCCTCCAGCAGTGTGTTCCATCCCACCTCCATTCTCTCTGTGAAGTAGTGCCTCCTCATCTCCCTCCTGAACCTCCCCCTTCCAACTTCAGACTGTACCCCCTAGTGACCCTTCCCCCCTTTAACCAAAACAATCTTCCCATTCTGACTTTATGTCTTTCAGATATTTAAAGGTCTCTATCATGTCCCCCCTTTCCGTTCTCTCCTTTACTGAGTACATGTTGAGCTCCCTAAATCTTGCCTCATAAGGTGTCTCCCCTAGCCCCATGATCATTTTTGTCACCCCACACTACACTACACTACACCCCCTCTAGCAATCTCATATCCTTTTTGAGGTATGGGCACCAGTACTCTACAGAGTACTCTAAGTGTGGCCTCACCAGCGATCTATACAAGGGCAAGATGACCACCTCTTTTCTGGAGGTGATCCCCCCAGCAATGCATCCCAGAATCTAATTTGCCCTTGCTGCCACCCTCCTACACTGTGCTGATGCCTTTATGTCCCCTGTGACTGGTACCCCCAGGTCCCTCTCCTCCTCTGAAGCTGCTACTTGCACTCCCCCCAGCCAGTAGCTGGTCCTGGGATTTCTGGCTCCAAGGCCAGACCATGCACTTCTTGGCACTAAACCCCAAGTGCCACTCCTCTGACCAGTATTCGAGCTCAGCTAGATCCTCCCAAGTGCTTGCCTCCCTTCCTCACTGTCCACTTTTGCACAAATCTTTGTGTCATTGGCGAACAGGATGCTCTTACTCTTGACCCCCTCTGCAATGTCCCCAGTGAAGACAGTGAACAAAACAGGGCCCAGCACTGAACCCTGTGGTACCCCATTACTTACAGGTCTTGGCTTGGATGCCTCCCCCCTTACAACTACCCTCTACTGTCTGCCCTGAAGCCAGATCTCAATCCACCCCATCAATTTCTCCCCCTGCCCCCAGGTCCCTCAGCATGTTCAGTAACCTCCCGTGCGGCACCAAGTCAAAAGCATTGCTGAAGTCCAGATACAGGACACCCACAGCATGGCCCTGTTCAACTGCCCTAATGACCCAGTTGAAGAAGTCGATTAGGTTAGTCTGGCAAGATCTATCCTGCAAGTCATGCCGTCTATCATCCTGTAGTCCATTACTATTGAGAAAGGTTATCAACCTCCTCTTCAGAATGGTCTCCATCAACTTCCTCACTATAGAAGTCAAACTCACTGGTCTGTAATTGCCCAGTTCATCCTTGGGCCCACTCTTGTGGAGGGGCACCACATGATCCATCCTCCAGTCTCTGAGCACATTCTCCATGCATGTCCAAGGAGGTGTTAAACTGATCTGCCAGAGGGCCTGCCAACACCTCTGCCAGTTCCTTCAGGACTCTTGGATGTACACCGTCCAGTCTTGGTGCCTTGTCAACCAGCATGGCTTTAAGGCCTTTCAGAACTCTATCCTCCAGGATGACCCCATCTGTTATCTCTGCTCCCCCTCCACCCTTCTCTCCTTTCCCTTGTGATATTGGGCCATCCTTTTCTTTCAGGAACACCAAGCAGAAGTACTCGTTGTGTGCCTCCAAGGCTCCACCTGGTCTTCCCCTTTTTCTGCCCATCCCCCTTCCTCTTGATTCTAACAATCTCGTCCCTACAAATCCTCTTCTCCCTTATGTATTTGAAGAACTCCTTCTCCCTCCCCCTGATCTTCTGAGCCAGTTTCAACTCCTTTGCTGCCTTGGCTGCCCTGACTGTCCTACTCACTTCCCTAGATGCCTTTGTGTACACCTCCCTGTCTTCTTCACGCCGAGATTTTTTGAACCTTGTGAAGGCTGATCTCTTTTCTCTCACTTTCCCCTCCACTTCCTTGCTGAGCCAGCTAGATTTTTTTGACCTGGATTGCTTACTCCAAGACTTGGCATATGTATTTGTGGCCTCATTTAGACCCTTCTTAATAATTGCCCACTTCTGTTCAGCATCCGTCCCTGGGCTAATTCCAGCTAAATACTCCTCTAAGATGCTGCCTTTCCTGGCAAAATCTGCCTTCCTGAAGTCTACCGCTCTTGCCCTGGTCTTAGTCGACTCCCTCCCTGTGTTAAGGAAGAACCACACTGAGCGGTGGTCGCTTCCTGCTAGTGGGTCCTGTACTGCCATGTCCTGGACTTGGTTGCCATTTGTTAGCACAATATCCAGTATGTTCCCCTCCCTAGTAGGCTCCGTCACTCCCTGCACCAGGTAGCTGTCCTGGATAGCCTCCAGTAGTACCTGTTCCCTGGTGTTTGTGGTGGTTACAGTCTGCCAGTCAACCCAGGCAGGTTGAAGTCACCCACTATAACCATACTCCCTTTGCCACTGACCTTCCTGATTTGCTCCCCAGCTCCCTGTCCATCTCCTTGCTTTGGGAGGATGGCCTGTGCACCACCCCCATCCGGATCTGCTTACCTTAGGAGCTTTGAAGCAGTACCCATACGGTTTCTGGCCTCTCCTCTTCTCCCTCCTCCCTGGTACACACTATCCCCTCCTTAACGTAAATAGCCATCCCACCTCCTCTTCCCCCTCCCAGTCCCTGTGGTGCACCTTAAAACCCAGGATCATGAGATCCTAGTCATAGTATTGGGTGGCCCAGGTTTCTGAGATTGTAGCAATGTCTACCTCCCCTTCCACCATCATTGCCTGGAACTCTGCTACCTTGTTTGCCATGCTCCTTGCATTCAAGGATACAACAGTCCACCTTGTGTCTTGCCCTTCCTCTCCCAGTCCCTCCCCCCTACACTTCTTCCTTGGTAGATTCCCCTCACTCTCTTTCTCCCTTTCTGGAGGGTGAGGCCTTTTGGTCTCTCCTTCTAGGTGACTCCTTCTTGTAGTTCCACTCTGGCCTCCCTCCTCCTCAGTTTAAATCTAATTTAGTTTTAATGTAATTCTCCAGCCTTTGTTTCAACGTCTTGTGCCCTCGATGCTGAGGTGTATCTTATCTTTGGCATAAAGCACCTTTTTCTTCCATGTCTTGCCCCATTCCCCAACTGCCACGTATCCCATTTTCGCACACCACCACCACCCGGCCATCTATTGAACTCCTCTGTTTTTAGCTTCCTAGCGATGCTTGCCCTAGGTACCAGGAGTACCTAAGAGAACGCCACTGAACTTCCCACCTGCTTGCAGATTCTCCCTACCTCCCTGAACCTCTCCTGCACTTCATCCACTGTTCTGCCCTCTAGGTCATTTGTGCCTAGATGCTCTACGATATGAGGCTTAACTCCAAACTTTGTCACAGATTTCTGAATGAATTGCCCTACTCTCCCTCTTTCATACCTGGCATACACTCCATTCAGGCTCGGCTCTTCCTTGCTCCCTTATCTCCATATCTCATCCCTCTGAGCATAAAATCCCATAGTATAACTACTCGATCTCCCATCTTCTGCAGTGCCCCCCATTATGCTGTACTAAGAAACCCCTTTCCCACAATGTCCTGTCCTCTATTCCCCTGTCCCTGCTCCCCTCCATTCCCCACCGATTGCAACTCCACCTGTTCTCTTCCTCCTCCATCCTTTCTGTGCTCCTTCCTCTGCCCAACCACCTCCCCTCCACTAACTGTATGTCCCCTCACCACTCCCTTCACGGTGCCTCCCTCTACCCCCTTTCTATATTTTTCAGCACCCATCCTCCTTTAGTTACTGTGTTCAGGACAACTGCACCTGCTTCCTTACCCCTACCAGCTTCTACCCTACATCTTTGCCTCCCTTGCACCCTGTGCTTCCCCCCCTCCCTCATCCTCCCCTTTCCCTGATCCATGTCGCCAGCCCCATCCTCCTGCTCTGTTTCTTCACCCAATACTGCGAATCTGTTTCTAGTCTCCAACCCTGTGCCCATGCCCTCCTCTGAACTCCTTCCCTGCCTCTGCTTTTCCCGGGCACCTTCCCTTACTCTTTTCTCTCAACTCTCGTTCCCCACCACCTACCAACTCCTCCTTCCTGTGGCTCCTGGTTCCTGCAGAGTTGGTGCTCCTGGCTCCCTTGTCCGATCACCCCTTTTGGCCTGTGGTAGCCTGTTATATCCTGTGATGGAGCCCTACCTGTCTTCCTGACCCCTCTCCACATCTCCCTTTCATACCTGCCCCCTTTCAGTTCCCATTTCAAGCATTCTATTTCCTTTGTGAGCTGTCTGAGCTGTCTGCAGTTACAGTATGTTAGTAAATCAGGGACGACACAAGACATGGCCCCTAATTTAAACACCCATCAAGCATCCTGATGTAAAATACAGTCACCAGTACTAATGGTGATACCCCGTGCAGTCCGCTGAGCTTGATTTTCTCACATTTGGGGCAGGTTGGTCTTAACTTCTCAGAACTAAATGATAGTGAGATTACAAATCAAACCCCAATTTGTACAATTTAAGAAGTGTTTGTCTCTCTAGAATGTTCAGTGCTTAAAGACTGTTCAGTACTTAGACTTGGCACATCAGCAAGACTATACATACAGTAAGCTGAAAACCCAAGTAGGGGAACGTGTACAAGCAACTGGAACTGTGATCTGAACAATGAGCTGGCAGATCACATCTTTATAGCGATGGATGGAGAATGCACCACTAGTAATGCATGGGTATTGAGAGGGCTTCTCTGTACTGAGAAGGGGCAATCTAGATGCCCTACCTTAACATCAGGAAGCTTTGGGAATGTTCAAATGAGGGTCTCACAGCAAAGCATGGTTGAATGGTGCCGGCTCATTGGCACAGCGGTTGGATTGCTGCTTGCGATGCTGGTGACACGGGTTCAGGAATTGATCCAGATCATCTGAGGGCCGGTGAAGGGAGAAGGATTGAGCGTCCCCAGGGCTGCTCTCCTTCTCCAGGGGGGAGGGGGTACTGTGATCAGTGCAGGAGTGACACCTGGCAGAGGCCGGGTTGACGCTATGCACTTACGCACAGAAAACACTTCTGGGGCAGGACAGATGCAGGACATCATTGTACATCACTGCCCCAGCTTAAAGGAGAGAAAAATGCTGCCTCAAACATCTCCATGATGCCCTGCCCCTGGCCTCAATTAGCCACCCAGACAGCTCTCCCGACTAGATACTAGGATCGCAGTGCCAGTGCCCTTATGGTGACACGACCCCGTCATCTGAGGGGCAAGTCAGAGGTAACTGGGAAAAGTGCAGGCAATATGGGTGGTGGGGGTACAGGGGTTCCGTGACAAAGGCAGAGCCCAGATGTTCGGTGGGAGGTAAAAAGTATAAATGAAAAAAAAAAATAAATAAAATCATGGTTGAATGATCACATTAAATTAGTGCCAATTGTGTACTAACAGGACACGATCATGCCCAGCAGCCATCACAGTTTGAAATCCCATGAAATGCTCTTTCACATGAGATATCGGGCTCATCTGGAGCTGGAAACACTCCACAGGTAAAATGACTGAGTTCATTCAACACTAATACTACTTTGTAGCCATTTGTAGAATGGCAATCTCATCTAGGAACAATCTGTGCCTAACTACACTGAGCCAAGCAAAGTTTTTCCTTGATGAAAGTACACTGTTCTTAAAATGGCTATAATGTGGTATTAATATTAGTATTAACATTAACCAGACTCAGCCTTCTGTATCTCTAGACTATTGCCAGCTACAGGTGAGCCCAAACCCTCATTTGAAAGAGATTTGCATGTGCTTTCAAACTATGCCAGCCACCATACATGAATGCTTCCCTTTAAGTACATTTTGCTTGTCTTGTTGTACTTGGCATGCTTCCAACTTTTTTCTCTCTTTTTCTAGTGTAGTTGTATAAAATTCAGACATATCTGAAGTATTTTCACCACTATCAGACCTGAATCAGCAGTCTGTGGATTTAGTCTGAAAAGAAATTCACTAGTTTTTTTTTATCATACAAATCTAATCATTATTAAATACCTTTACCTTGAGTATAGGAATTGCATACAAGCATACTAAATGTTTTAATAATGTCTATAATTCAAAGCTGGCATAACCAAAAGTGTAACTGATAATCACTATTATCTGTTGTCTAGCAAACAGATTTAGTTTGGTTGCTGTATTGGTCCTTGTAAGAACAGATCCAGAAACAAATGGCTTGATATCTTTTATTGGACCAACATTGATGTTACAAAAAGAACAAAGTGCCTAAGCTTTCAAACCAAACAAATCTTTCCTCGGAAGTTTATGACAGTTATTTAGAAAATCACACACTATTAACACCCAGATCATACATAAAAATACTCGAAAGAATTCTCATTGGTTTAAAATACTCTTTTAAACCATATCAGTAGTTTACATCAGAAGAATCCCATTTCACCAGTTTGATTTAAACTGGGGAGCCTTTGAAGGTCAAAGGCCACCAAAATGAGATAAGAACTCTTCAAGCAGAAAGCTCCACTAACATAAATTATGAATGTCTCATTGTGCTTTGTGAATACAGTCTAGTGAAAGGCAAGAACTTTGGATTCAGTACTAATTTAAGTACCTTTTAAAATGTGATATTACTGTAAGTTAAAACAAGTTAAAAGTATATATAACATAATTTTTCTACATATGGCATAAATAGGGTTTAAAGTAAAGTTTCCCTAGTGTGAGCAACTGTTTCACATATTTATACAGTGTACAACCTATCTGGAGACTTTTTCCCAATTATACAAACATAGAAACAGAGAATTTAATGGCAGATAAGGACCGCTTGGCCCACCCAGTCTGCCCATTTCCCTACCTAATGGATAAGCTGCAGACCCTAGTTAAAGGGGAACTGTCATCAACAGGGGTTCTTAAAATCTGAAAGACCATAAACAGCTAATTTGAGCGAGCCATTGTGTTTATCTGTGAGTCTTTGCAGTCCAGAGTTATTCATATATAAATCAACCTGTAATCAAGGGCTGGGGGCAGCCATATGTTTTAGGCTCCTAACAGGAAATTATGTCACTGAGGACCTTGGCCCTCCATTGACTGTAGGTTAAATAGGAAATTGTCTGTTTTTATTAAGTGTTTTTAAGGTATTATTACAACACTTTCTACATTTATAATAACTGGTGATCCTTGTTATCAACCCGTTTTCGAAGACTGTAAAAAGTCGTATCAACCGCGGTTGATACGACTTTTACAGCCTCGCGCCAAGAAGCCTGCAGCACTCGCATTCCAGAGTAAACAGATTCAAAATAATATCGTAACTTACAGATCTAAATGAGAGCGTAATAATTTTAAATGAACAGAGCAGGTTTGCACTTAACACATCCCTCCCCCTTCCCCGATTCTGTAGCTTACCCTCCAGTTTAGATCTGTATTTGTGCAGCATTTATTTAAGATATTTTAAGATCACTTGTAAAAATCACCATGGAGACCTGTGGTCAAAACGTTTCTACTTCCTTACTGGTAGGCACGCCCCTACTAGCATGTTATGTGACGCAGCATGGGGCGCCTACTAGTAAGGAAGTAGGAGCATTTTGCCCCACTGCCTCCCAGAGAGTGGTAATCCTAAGAAATTTTTTAGTACCAATTATTATATAAATAAACATATGGTAGAATGGAGTTTTTTTTACATTCTTGTTGTGTGATAATAGTAAACCTCTCGAGCTTCGCCTCGAGGTTTACATATTATCACACAACTTGGGTGTGTAAAAAAACTCCATATCAACTCCCTACATATGCATTATTCTCTATATAATACTTGTTTTGTATGTGCATTCAAACTAGGGAGTTATCACTGTTACATTTCAAACTGTTAGTAAAAATAATCCATCTTAGGGTTGCTTTAACTTCTAGGCTATACTGCCAGCTGATCATCAAAAACTACACATCTCAAGGCTGGCTCTGTTGTGCCAACAGGTATTTGGGCCCAATATCAGGATTTCTAGACCCTGTTTGTGTTCACATCGGTGCACATTTCTGGGGCTGACACAGCATCAACTTCTGCATTTTTCATTCCCTCTATTACAGCCTTTTCTCATACAATTTTGGGTGTAAACTCACGTCTACAAGATGCAAATGTGGCTACATACCTACTGGCCTGGCATCATGGGGCCAGCCTTGAAATGTAACATCTTTGGTTATCATCTGGCAATACAGTGTGCTGACCTGGTACGGGATAACCTGAAATGCATTATTAAAAGAGTATTTTACTTATTTTGATGAAGTTAAAAGTATAACAGTTTCTTACTGAAATACTTTGGATGGAATGGGATTTTCAATCGTAAAGGGAAAAAATCAATCTGGTTGATCCTGCCGTCCATACCCTTCGAGCATGTCTTGCTCTACGCAGCTATGCCAACAGACCACAACTTTCCAGAATGCCATTCCCACTGTAATGTAAAAAAAGAAAGATAAAAAGGGGGAGAGACATGCTGTATGTGTGTGTGTGTTTGTATGAGTGTGTGTGTGTGTGTGTGTGTGTGTGTGTGTGTTGTGGTGTGTGTGGGGGTGGTGTGTGTATCTGTGTCTGTGTGTGGTGTGTGTGAAGTGCGGTGTGTGTGTGTGTGTGTGAAGTGTGTCCATGTGCATGTGAATTGTGTGCATGTGTGTGGTGCATGTGTGTGTGAAGTGTGTACGTGTGTGTGTGTGTGTGTATCTCTGACAGAAGTGCTGAACTAACTGAACTGTGCTGAAAGGGAAACAAATTATCACCATTGACTAAATAAAATAATATGTGGGTGGGTGTGAAAAACAGAATTTTGCACACACCCTCGGTGTGGGATGCTTTTATAAACCACTCAGACTTTGCCATAAGGGTTAATGTAGCTTTCCACACTTCAGGTGTGTGTAAAGGTTTGGTTTTACACACACACACACACACACACACACACACACACACACACACACATATTATTCTATAGTTTAATAATGCTGTTCAGATTATACTTTTTTTAAAACAATGTTATCCATCCATTTGTTTTTGCAATTAATAAACAATTAATGATGATTTGCATATACTGTACAGCCTATGATGCTTTGCATTATGGGGGAATGTGTTATTTTGTAATTAATGGTGTCCTTTTTTTTTTCCAAGTCAAATCTGGATAGAAATAGCATAATATTTTCAGAATCATAAAACATGCTCAGATTGTTTTTACTGTCTTTGTCCAGGAAAGGCACGCAGCTGCAGCTTGTTTCTGAGTGTGTTTTGGGAGCACAGGGAGGTTAAGTGACTTACTCTGGTCACACAGTATACAAGTAGAGCATGTAGGAATCAAATCCCATTCTGCTGGATGAATGAAGCTTGTTCACAGCTCTTTGTTTTAACCTCTAGGTTGTACTGCCAGCTGTTAATCAAAAACTACACATTTCAAGGCTGGCCCCATGATGCCAGGCCAGTAGGTGCGTAGCCACATTTGCACCTCGTAAACCTGAGTTCACACCCGAAATTGTAAGAGAAAAGGCTGTCAAAGAGGTAACAGAATAAGAAAGAAGTTAGTGCTGTGGCAGCCCCAGAAATCTGCACTGACATGAACACAGCCAGCATTTAGAAATCCTGATACAGTATGGGGCCCCAATACCTGTTGGTGCCACAGAACCAGCCTTGAGATGTATAGTTTTCCATTATCATTTGGAAGTATAGCCTAGAGGTTAACGCTTTCCTAAAGGTGGATTATTTTTACTAACAGTTTGAAATGTAAGGGTGATAAGTCACTAGGTTCAATGCACATGCAAAACAATTATTGTAAATGTAGAAAGTGTTGTAATAACACCTTAAAGCACAATTAATAACAGACGATTTTCTAGTTAAGCTACAGTCAATGAAGGGCCAAGATCCTCGGTGACATCATGTCCTGTCAGGAGTCTAAAATGTATGGCTGCCCCAGCCCTTAATTACAGACCGATTTACATATGAATAACTCTGGAGTGCAAAGACTCACAGATAAACACAATGGCTCACTCAAATTAGCTTTTTATGGTCTTTCAGACATTAAGAAACCCTGTTGATGACAATTCCTCTTTGGCCAACAGCCTACTTCCTCCTACCCCCACTATAATTGCCTTATGTCTGTTCCATGCATTTTAATTCCCCCACTGTTTTTGACCCCACAACCTCCTCAGGAAGGCCTTTCCATGTGTCCACCATCATCTCTGTGAAAAAATGCTTCCTCACGTTGCCTGTGAGCCGTCCCCCCTCTATCTTCAAACTGTGCCCCCTTGTTCTTACACATCTCTTTTTCTGAAAGATGCTACCCTTTTGGACTTTGCTAATTCCCTTGAAGTACTTGAAAGTTTCTATCATATCCCCCCTCTCCTTCCTTTCCTCAAGGATATACATATTAAGCTTCTTTAGTCTCTCTTTGTATGGTTTCTAGTGCAGACCCTGCACCATTTTAGTTGCCTTCATCTGGACTGCCTCTATCCTGTCTATGTCCTTGTAGAGATGGGGGGCCTCCAGAACTGCACGCAGTACTCCAGATGGGGTCTCACCAACTGTCTGTACAGAGGGATGACAACTTCTTGTTTTCTACTGATGATGCCTCTCCCTATCCATCCCAGTATCCCACCTCCTTACTGCCTTCTCACATTGCCAGCCTACCTTTAGGTAATCAGATATTACTACCCCAAGGTCCCTTTCCATTTTTATTGTTGTTAGTATCCCACCATTGTGTACTCTTCCCCTGGGTTTTTGTTTCCCAGGTGAATTACTTTGCACTTCTTTGCACTGAATCTAAGCTGCCATCCTTTTGACCATTCCTCCAACCTTGCCAAGTCCCTTTTCATCCTTTCCACCTCCCCCTTGTGTATCAATCCTGTTGCAGATCTTTGTGTCATCTGCAAAGAGGCATACTTTTCTTTCCAGTCCCTCTGCAATGGCACTTATAAAGACATTGAAGAGGACCGGCCCCAATACTGAACCCTGTGGTACCCTGCTAGTAACCCCCCTTTCTTCAGAGCAGACTTCATTTACTATTACCCTCTGTATCCTATTGTCCAGTTAAATTTTAACCCAGGCTACCACCCTGGAACCCACTCCCAGGCTGGCTAACTTGTTTATTAATCTTTTGTGTATGACTGTGTCAGATGCCTTGTTAAAGTCTTGGTAGGCCATATCCACAGCCCCTCCCTGGTCTACTACTTTGGTCACTCAGTCAAAGAAATCTATTAGATTCATCTGACATGACATTCCTGCTGTGAATCCATGCTGCATTATACACTCAGCTGGTTACTATATTTTGTAAATCTTAAGATCTTCAGTGCTGTAACATGATATTATACAGATATCATGTTAAAGTTATACAAGATAACATATTATACAAGATAATGTCACTTGCCAGTATAAAAGTCAAATAAAAAACAAAACTGCCAAGGACCCCCAAGAAAATGAGACCATGCATCCTAATATGTTAAGGGTTCAATATGTATCAATCATTACAATATAACCCAATGGAATTCAATCTGTCAAGGACCCCTAAGCAAATGGAATCATGCATCCCAATTAGAGATGCAGCGAAGTTTTAATTCCTTAGTGAAGTATGGGCGAAGTAGCCCACTTCGCATTCGTTTGGGGCTCCGTGAAGACCCCACTGAAATGGGCCACTTCGCCTTTAATGACTTCACATTTACTTTGCGTTACAGTTTGACAAGGCGAAGACATTAAGAAACAAACAGCCCACTCATCAGTGATCACATATCTGACCGTCTCTGCAACTCACATGATTCAGGGAGACAGTTCAATAGGCAGGAAGTCAGTGTTTTACTTTTACTTTCTCTAGTGGAAAGTGTTTGCAGTCCAGGCAGTTCTGCAGCGTGCAATCTGACTCGGAGCTCAAAAAAAGCTATAGTTCTTTTTTTGTGTGTTAAACCTTTGCGTATTTAGTTGTTGTAGTCCTTCAGGAAAGTTTTATTTAATTAGAAAGGCTATTTATTTGTTAAAAAAGTATTGTTAAAAATGTATTTTTTGTGTAGTTCTTTTTAGGTACTGTGTTTTATTTTACTAGTACTTGTAATAGTGTTTTCTTTTTGTTTGTTTATTTAATTTCCTGATGAAGTGTGGACTTGGTGAGCCAAGTAGTGGCTATTGTGGGCCAAGAATGCGGGGTGGCCACCCAGTTAGATGAAATCAGCTGGGTTTGGGGACTCCACCTGCAGCCACAGTGAGCCCAGCAGCTGTGGTTGTCATCCAGGACCAGGTGGAGCAGTGACCACCAGAGGATCAGCCGGAGGAGCTGCTGCAACAGCAGCAGGACCTGCAGCAGATTGTTGGCCCTCAACTACCGCCAATGACAGCACAGCAGTGGGTGTGTCCTAGTGCCCCCTCACAGCTTGTACTGGGCCCTGTCCGCAGCTCCCCTGTGTGGGCCTTTTTTTTCTTCCCTCCCTGGCAACTCCAGCGTGGTGCATTGCAATCTTTGTAATGTGGTGGTCTAAAATGGGCCCAAGGGAAGCCACCTCAGCACGGGTGGTCAGTGCACCCCTCTAGCTGTGCACCACCATGGCCAGTGTGAAGCAAAGCTGCAGGCAGTAGCAGCCACTCCTGAAGCTATGGTGGCACAACCAGCTTGTCTGCCTGTGCATTGCTGTACTAGAGAGGAAATAGCATCAGGTGAGGTGGTGGCAGGTCCCACAGCTGCCCCTGATGAAGAGAGGTTGCATCAGCCGTCGACACAGGGGGACCTTGCTGAACTGTGTGCTGAGCTACAGGGGCTGAAAACATTAGTGGAGGCAGCAATGCAGTGGCTGATATGTGCTGAGGGGCAGAATGATGAAATACTATGATTGCTGCATAGTAATCATTGTGGTAGCAGCAGCAGCCCTCACAGGCCCATTAAAAAAGTTATACTGATTTCCAAATTCAACCCCCGCCCCCAAACTACGTCTCCCTCCTCATTTTTTAATTTTTTTTCTTAATTAATATATTTTTTCTTTGCATGAAATTTATGTTCAGGTAATATTTTGTTTGTGATTTTTCATACTTGGTACTTAATTTACTTTATTTGGAATTGTTATTTTTGTTACATGACTGATGGTTGGCAAAATGGCAGATGCTGCATGCTTTCATTCCAGGTGAAACTGTCATGCCGTCATGCATGCTGCAATAAAAGTGTCTTGAAGACAGCTTTTTGGGGGCACAATTTCAACTGCAATGAAAGCACACAGTGTCTGCACAGCTGGTAACCACATGACTTATTACACAAAATAAAGTAAAGATGACGGTGATAGATGAAACGAGTAAGAAGTTAAGAACAAAACACTTTGTATTGCAGAAAGCATAATGTCATGGCGGGGGGAACATTTGGGGGAGGTGGGTTGGTGAATCGGATTTACCAGTATGAGGGACAAGAAAGATCAAGAAAGCCAGTATTAACAACATTTCCACTCCCCCAAAAAAAGAATCTCTGCTTTTATTTATTTTCTTAAGCCATATTTTCTTCTTACTTAACAACATTTATGCTCAGTTAATGTTTTCTTAGCTATGTTAATTTTGTTAATCCTGTATTTCTTCAGCCTCATACTGGTAAATTATATTCCACACCTCCCCCCAGTGCTCCCCCAACACCATTATGCTTTCAGCAATAGAAATAGTTTTGTTCTTTGTTTCACTTTATGTAGTAAGTCATGTTGCTGCCCACTTTGCGGACACGGCATGCTTTCCTTTAATTAAATATTGTGTCTCCAAAATGCCGTCTTCAAGACACTTTTATTGCAACGTGCATAGTGGCACCAGAGTTTCACCCCCTAATGAAAGCACGCAGAATCCGCTATTTGGCCAAACATCAGTCATGTAAGAAATAAAGTAAATTAAGTAACAACTATGACAATACTTGTTGATTTTCTGAACATTTACTTAAAAGGAAACTAACATGCAGCCAAGTATTACTGTGTGTACATGAACGCACACAGATACTAACACGCTAATTAGTGCTACCCAAAAACAGTTGGAAAGGCTCCTTTCTCACTGTGACTCTCCCTTCATCACAGGTATGCCCCTCCCCCGAAGCACACTTCTACAATATCTGTCAGTACGCAGACCAAATCTTTCAAATTAACATTCAAAATGCACACAAAACCAATAAACACTTGATGATATAAGCACAGGGGGGTTTTCTGCAATCAGTGTATTCAATTTTGACCCCAAAAATTGTCTCAAAAATGCTTTTTAAAAGGTTTTTCAATGGTTTGATTCTCAGAGCTCTGACAGCAAACTGTCTCCAGATTTCCACTACACATACTACACAGAACTGAGGCTGTGCTAGACAATCTAGAGCCCATGTGACCTGCCATGCCACATGACGCAATGCAAACTTCACCTTAAAGGCCAAAAATAAGGCGCACTCATCGCGAAGTCCATTAAAAACAATGGCAGTTCACGATGGTAATTATGGCAAAGTACTTCACTTCCTGCTGTGGAGTACTTCACGTAATTTTCTATACAAGCGAAGTGCTCCCCCAGACCGAAGTGCATGGACTTCGCCCACCACTAATCCCAATATGTACAGAGTTCAAAAATGTGACTAATCAAACTAGTATATGTATGGTAACAGTCTAAGGAATCTGAATAAAAAAAACAATGGAAATAAACCATCACCCCCCCCATGGGGAAGATAATTAGGAAGTAAATATTCACTGTGAATGTGAGCCAAGAGTCCTAACACACCATCACTCACACCAGGTCTCCAGCCAGAATCACTTCCTTCCTGCTGCGATTCAGTCCCCTTCCCGTACATCCCGGCATCCCGTCTGAATTCCCATATGCTTTGCTGAGTTGCACTGTGGATCTGAGGCTGTCACTACTGATGACCCCCAGATTTCTCTCCTCAGTTGTCTGCTCCTTCCTTATTCCCCCCATCTAGTAGTCTGTTTCAGGGGTCTTTTTATCAATACACATTACTTGCACTTTTTGCACTAAACTGTATTTCCCATAATCTAGACCACTTTTACATTTTTTTAGGTTCCTTTTTCATGTCTCTACCTCCCTCTTCAGTGTCTACTCTGTCTTAGAAAATGGGCTTTTTATTTCCTGGGCTCTGATTGGCTGGTACTCCTGCCAGGGGGTACATTAACTTTCAATAGATGCCCAGAACATAAAAAGTGCCAGCCCCAGGGTCCCTTTATCCACTCTAAAATCTTTGTGCCCACACTGCCCCCTCATTGGCCAAAAGCACCCCAGTAAATTTGAAATCCCCGCCATTTTTTCCCCCTCACTTAGCGAGATAGAACACACACACACACACGCACAAAACACCCATTTATAAACACACATAGCCTAAAGTCTCCACGTTTTCCTCACCCTGCCAGTTTCTCAAAGATAAAAAAAAAGTCTCAGTAAAAAAAAAACAATTGCAGTGCAGTACAATACATTGATCACCTGCACTGCTTCTGATCCTGCTCGTAGTAATGTACAGCTCCCAAAACAGTCCTCTAACAACTGAATCCCCACTAAATGTGAAGCACTATATTTAAGAAATAACCATTAGGAGACAGTAGAGATTTTTCATTCAGTGGTCAGTGAGTAAGAGAAACTGGAGTTTCTCCCAACGTGCTCATCTACGACAGCAATGCTCTCCCCCTTCTCCACAGCGTGATCCCACCGCTCGCTCAGTTACCCCTTTCAGCCACCATGGAATCAGCCCCACAACTGAAATCCCATAAACGCAGTACATTTCCCTGAAAAATGTCACTACCTTTTCCCCCTCTTTCAGTTCTTCTGGGTGCATTCACAACAAAAGAAAAGCAGTCCGACCGATCGGCTTTCTTTTCCCCCAACATTTCTTACAGACTGCAATTCCTTCTTGACTCGCATTCCCCGGAGCCGATCGGCAGCACATCACATGCCAAGAGCTAAGTAACTTACCAGCAAAGGGGCTGTCTCTTTTCACATACGCTTACCCTAGAAATCATAAAATAACACCAGGGAGGTCTACAAGTTAAAAAAAAATTAGACTGCTGCTGTCTGTATCACCTCATAATTCTCCACCTCCTGTTTTTCACAAACGGGGTCATGCAAGATCACATGCTGAACGGCAGCATCTTCAAAAAAAAAAAAGCTTGCATGACACGAACAGTAGTATTCTTTTCTTAAAAGCACCAAAAAAATAGCAAGTTTAACAAAACATGTCAAGAAACACCATCTCTCAAGCTAATGGTGTGTGTGTGTGTGTGGGGGGGGTAAGTAGAAGGGAATGGCTCTGTGTGTGTGGGGGGGGGGAGATAGAACAGCACAAAAAGGCAGGGACTATTTAACCTTATGAAAGTTTTCTTTTTCTAATCTTTCTATTCAAAAACTCATTTCCTCTAATTTTTTTTATTTAATTAACATTTACAGAATGGCCCATTTTCTAAGCGCAATAATACCCCCCAGGGTGGACGGTTGGGCCTCATTACGCCCCTGGGCAGTCCGGTATTGCCCAATACCATTCACCCTGTTGGGTATTGTTGTTTGTATAGATCTTAGAGTCATCAGCAAATAGGCACACCTTATTCTGGATTCCCTCACCTATACCACAAATGAAGATGTTGAAGAGCATGGGTCCCCCATGGGTGACTCCCCTGGGCTCTAAGTATGCTCCATTAATGACTAGTTCTTTGATTCTTTGACTTCCACCTATACGTTCCCCAGTACAACACCAGAGATTAGCAGGAGGGGCCTTGGTTTAAAATCTCATCCAAAGGACAGCACAGGCCAACTGTACAGCACCCCATACCTAGTCCATACTGCCATTAAAGTCCAGCATTGGAGTATGAGCTCAAGTCCCACTGTGAGTCTAGAACCCTGTACCTTACTACTATACCAGAGGTGGATGTGCTACAGATACATGCTTCATGAAATAAAACCTTATATCAGTTGGGAATCTCCTGCCTCAGGACCCTCCTGGACTTACACAATGCGACCTCTGTTGTCCTCACAGCAGCACCATAAGGTCTGCTGAACACACCACCCTCCTGTGTCAGCACTGTTAGTGATGCCTTCTGGCCCATGCATGACAAGAGAATGTTTCCCCAGCTGGTATTAGGATTTCTCCATCTGTCTGTCATTGTAAAGGGTCACTAACAAGCATTTGTCAATGCCAAATGTTTGCTTACTGGCATTGGCAGTGGTAGTGTAGAAGTTACAGAGCTGCGTAATAGGAATGGCAGTGAAGTATTGAACTGAAGCCAACCCCACCACCACCCTGCAGAGAGTGACAGGCATTGGGGTGTGCATTTGGGTTGTCAGGCATAACGGCCACGCCATTTCACCACACCCCACTCTGCAGAGACTGACAAGTGTCACGTGTTCCTTGGGGTCTTTGGCCCTTATGCGCACCCCATTTCATTAGGAAATATGGTGAGATGGGTGCAATATAGGAGAATGGGGTGAAGTTTGGGGCCGAAGAGTCCAAGGCATACCTCGATGCCTCTCAGTGACTGCAGGGTGTGGAATGGTATGAGCATCACAGGCAAGAGTCCCAAGTCACACCCCTGATTCCTGTCATTCTCTATAGGGTTGGGCGATTTAGTTGAAAAGCCTAATACCTCAGGCATTCGTTGGTATTTTAACTCAAATTTTCAACATGTTTGTTTTGTGACTCCACCCCATGAACAGGGAGAATATCACTGTGGCGAAAGCTGCTTATGCACAGTGACTACGGATTTAGCACACAGGTGCAAAAATATTCGAACAGGCTGTAAAAATGACAGCTGTACTCTTTCATAGGGAGGTGTAAAATGACTATGTTACCAAATGTAACCAATAAAAATATTTAAAAAATGGTGAAATCACGGCGTTACATAGAAACTGTACAGCATACACCCGTTATATATAAGAGGTTGGGGATATTTATAGCAGATTGTCAACTCAGGCATTTTTGGTGCCTCCGATCATGAACAGTGTCACTGTGGATTTTCTTTATCTGTGCGAACAATGATTTCCGACTGACACCAGCGCATCTCTGCACTGAAAGTGTGAAAACACACTCGGACATATTGTGAAAATGGCAGCTGTACTGTTCATAAGGAAGTGTTGAAAATGCCACTAGTGAAAATCTGGACTGAAAATATTACAAAGTCATGAACTAACGAGGATGCGTGGAAACTGCACAATGCTCACTCATAACACAGTCATTTTATGGACTTTTGTCACCAAATTTTCAACATAGCCATTTTAAGACCTCTGCTCATGAACAGTGTAACTGTGATTTTCTTAATCTGTCCTAAACATTGCTTTAGCACACCAACAGCACATTATGCGCTACATGTGCGATAACACATTTTGGGTGACATATGAAAATTGCAGCTGTACTGTTCATAAGGAAGTTTAATAAAATGGACATGTTGAAAATCTAGAGTGAAAATATTAAATTTGCAAACTTCGAGCATGCATAGGAACTGCTGTAACAGCACGCTCGTAAAAGTCATTTCTAGGCATTTTTCCACCAAGTTTTCAACATAGCCATTTAAGACCTCTGCTCCATGAACAGTGTCACTGTGGTTTTGTTAATATGTCATACGTATTGAGCTTGTTCCGACTGCGCCATTGGCTACGCAGCTATGGGCAGGATCGTTTTGGGCAGGATGTGAAAAATGACAGCTATACTGCTCATAAGAAGGTGTGGAAAAATGGCGATGTTGGAAATCTGGAGTGAAAATTGAAAATTACAAAACCTACAGTATAGTGGAACTGTGCAACGCATTACCATGTAAACAGTCATTTTAGGAATTCTGTCACCAAATTTTCAACATTGCCATTTAAGATCTCTGCTCATGAACAGTGACACTGTGATTTCTAATGTGTCCCATACACTGAGTTCAACGACTGCGCCATTGTGTGCTACATGGGCGGAAACACGTTTTAGGCGAGATGTGAAAAATGACAGCTGTACTGCTCATGAGGAAGGTGTGGAAAAATGGCAATGTTGAAATCTGGTGGAAATATTGAAAATTCACAAACCTATGAGCATGGTAGGAACCTGGCAGAATCCGTAAAACAGTCATTTTAGGATTTTTTTCACCAAATTTTCAACATAGCCATTTCAAGACCTCTGCTCATGAACAGTGTCACTGTGATTTTCTTAATTTGTCCGTACATTGATTTCGCTACACCGACTGTGCCATTCTACGCTGCTAAAGGCGGAAACATTTTGGGTGAGATGTGAAAAATGACAGCTGTACTACTCATAAGGCGATTGTGGTGAAATGGCAATGTTAATCTGGTGAAATATTGAAATTTCACGAACTTACGAGCCTGCATAAGACTGCTCAGCGTAGCTAATCAAACAGTCATTTTTGGAATTTTGGCACCAAATTTTCAACATGGGGGTTTGGGCCCCCTTCTCATGAATGATGTCACTGTCATGGAGGTATTGGGTCCCAAGGGTGATTTCACGGTCACTGCAGTGAAATCGCCACCGTGCTAGAACTGGCATGTGACAGTATCGTTCATGAAGAATCGCCCATGTTGAGGTGATATAATCAAATATACCTGAATATGCAATAAGTTGAACCCCTCTATCTAACAGCCATTTATACAGCTTACGGCATTTCCTCAGTTGTGATTAAACTTTGAAGGTGCAGACATGTTCCCGGTCCACCGAAGATCGTCGCGCGAGTCGGAGGTAAGTATGGGGTGGGGGTGTGGGGAGGCTAGATGCCAGTGGGTGGTGCAGGTTGTGGGAGGGGTTCGGGAGGCAGCGCATGGGACAGTTTGTTTTACAGGTGAAAAAAAAGGCGTCGCGGGACCACTTGCCACGCTGGGGTGGGCTCCCAGCATAGCACTTGACTTTAAGGGGGCATTCAGCCAGCGAGTTAGGCACCCCAGTCGACCAAAAAAACTTCTTGGGACATTTGCACGCTGGGTGTGACTAAGCGTGGCTCAAGGCCTGGGGCGTTGAGCGATGAGGTTGGGCACCCGTAGGCAAATTATTGATTGCCATGCTGGGGTGGGCTCCCAGCGTGGCACCAAACTGGGAAGGGGAGGAGGCAGTGCAGCTCAGCCCGGCGAGTTGGGCACATCGGCTACTCTGCGTCTGAAGCGCTTGCGCCTGCGGCTGGGGGAGCTGGTGAGCAGCTATCGCTCGCTGCTCACTCAGCGTCGCTCCCCTTTTCAACTGTATGCCACTGCATTTTGGAGCGTGTCATAGACAGCTCCAAAATGCATTGGCTTACAGGGGCCGCGCCTGCCAGCTCGCTGCCTGAATTGGAGGAGGAGGTGACACACCTCCGAAATCTCCGATGATGGCACTATGTTTCTTGCACATGCGTGCAAGCAAACATAAAAATGTTAGGTCAGCCAAGCAACTGTCAGTCTTCATGTAATTGCTATTTCACTTTTAATTTTAGTATTTGCATTTTATACTTGTGGTAGTAGTATACACACTACATGTGTGGTTTTATTAAAAGAATAGGTTCCAATCATTTTCCTTTGATCAGATCCTTTATTCAACAGGTGTGATATTGGCAGAATAGTCTGTGGTTCGTGTACCTGCAATAGTATAGAGATTCTCTGGCCAGAAGACAGGCAGTCTCACCAAGGGACCCCGGGAGAGCTAGCCTGATGGCACCCTTTATTTTATTTATTTTTCAGTTTATGGCCAGGAAGGACACACTAAGTTAAGGCTTGTTTCCAGCTATGTTCTGGGAACACAGGGAAGTTAATTGATTTGCTCACGGTCACATTAATATGCAAGTGGTAGTTGTGGGATTCAAACCCAGTTCTCAGGATTGCAGCTCAGTACTCTTAACCACTACACTACACTGACTCCTAAGCACCTATGCAAGCTTCAAAGGTAGTTGTAACTCAGATTATGGGCCCCTTTTTTATCTCTACAAATAAAATGGGTTGCTCTGAATACGGAAGAGGGGAGTAAAAACGGAAACATTAGGCTACACATTAGTCAGTCAAGAAACAGAACAAGGAAGGCAGATAGCACTGAAGCTGTCAGGCTCTCTTAAGAGGTTGTTAGCAAAAGAAGGAGCCCTTTGGTAAGAAATGATCAGCTACAGTATTTTCTATTTGCTAATGTGACATTTGTAACTTCGAGCTGTAGCCTAAGCGAGGAGATACAATGTGCAGGCTGTGATTGTGGGGGTGGGAGGAGGGAGAATGACTACCGTGGGAGGGCTGAGAGCTCGGAGTTCTACCAGATCAGCTGGGGTAGTATTAGTGAGCCCAGCAGGCCACGTGACTGTAGCCCTCCATTAGAGAGACTGCAGTTCCTATATAATACCCATAAGGCCAAGCAACCCCAAAGCATGAGTGCCATGAAGCAGGTGTGTAGTGTCTGGCTCAGTGATATCTGACGGTGTCAGCAGGACATCCACAGAGAGGACCACAGCCACAGGTCACAGGTCATGCTGCCCAAGTGGGGCCAGGTAAGGCCAGGGCACTTGGTTACAGGTAGGCCTTGTCAGGGATTGTAACTGATTCCTATCTGGGGTCAACCTACAGAGGTTTTGGTGGAGTGTGGTTTTACAGGGAATGCTCTCAGGTAGCCCCTGAAAACAGGCACTTGTGCCTATAGTGGGCCTTACCCGGTTGCCAAAAATAAATAAATAAATAAATGCAGATGGTCCTGATCTAGGGTCAGTGAACAAACTAGTTCTGGGATCGCAGCTTATCAGCTGTTCCCTTGTAGGTAAATGGCTAGTAGGCTGTGTTCCTGCAGGAAATGCAGCTCTTTAGCCATCCCTAAATAGAACAGGGTACTTAGTTAAGTAAACAACAGTTTAAGGGGTGTAGCTTTTTTCCACCTCGGTTAAGTTACCAGGGTCCTAGCAAAGGTTCTGTGGGGATGGTAGCAAAACCCTACATAGGGTAAACCACAGAAGTTGCAAGGCAACACAGATACACTGTCAGGGGAGAAGTAATTAACATAATCTTTAGGGGGTTGCCAATGGGAGGGGGTAGGCTAGTGTGCTGTAGGGGATGTGGGACAGTGGTTTTCTTTGGAACTCTCTGGAAGATTAGGGGCTGTTTGGTCTGCAGGAGCCTTGACCAGCTGCGAGTGACGATATGGCACCTTAGAAGGGAGTTAGGAGTACTAGGGGATAGGATAAACTGAAATGGGGTGTGGGAGGAGAGGGGAAGGGTGGCTGTTGTGGGGGGATTGAGTTTTGGAGTGCAGACTAAATAAGGTGATAGGCAGGGGCAGAGGATTGGAGAGAGGCCAAAGCAAGTTCCCTGGGGCACACTTCCTCAAAGGGAAGAGGGGCATTGGGCAAAGGGATGGACATTAATAAGAGGAACAGGGAGTACAGATAAGGGAGAGAGGCAAGTAGGAACACCCCCAGATGTGTCATTGAGGAATAGATTCCTTCCACTGACTAAGGAAGATGTGGAAAAGACAGGTGAGGGGGAGATGAGGAAGCAGCAACAGGAGAGAGATTCAAGGCCTATGGGAAGCGTACACAGGGGGATGGACACAGGAACAGATTGGGACATGAGTAAAAAAAGAGGGGATGTGGTAAGCAGATAAAGGGCCCAGTGGAGGAGGGCAGATCATGAAAACAGGGAAGGGGTCAATGCAAGTGGAATGCAGGTTGTCAGTGCAGGGGGGCAGACAGGAGGAGGGAGGGTAAGCAATAGAGGGTCAGGCAAGAGTGGAGGGAGGTGGGGAATCAGGCAGAAGGTGGGGTAGGGAGAGTTGTGGTTTTGGGAGACTCCATAGTAAAGGAAGTGAGATGTGAATACATGAGGGCTAAAGGGAATTGCAGAAGAGTACACCATATACAGGGGATGACTGCAGTGAGGGTGGGGCCAAGGGTTTCTAAGGTTATAGGCAAGGGGAAGGGTAGCCGGACATCATAGTTTGCCTAGGTATGAACAATCTGGCTGATAGTGAGGTGAGGGTGGTCCAGGGCAGGTTCAAGGAAGTGGCACAGAACTGCAGTAGGGTGGGGAGATTAGTAGCCTTCTCAGAAGTACTGCTAGTACCAAGGGCCAGCACTGAAAGGAAGACTAGGCTACAGGAATTCAATGCCTGGCTCAGGGGGTGGCGTAAAGAAGAAGGTCATGGAATAATTGTTGGCTGGGGAAACACATAGAGTAACAAGGACTGTACATGCAGGTTGCAGTTCAACTAGAAGAAGGCAAGGGGTCTAAAGAAAGGACTTGATAGGTATATTAGCAGGGGAACTAAATTTAAACTGATGAGAGGAAGCAGCAGAGGTCAAAATACTCAATGTTACCTGTAGGAGGAGGAGGAGGAGGCCATTAGGCCTCCTTCCCATTCAGGACAGAGGGATGTAGTTGTGAATGGGGAGTATGATAGGCCGAATAGGTGGGTGGGACCCAGTACAGGAGGGAGGGACAGGCAATCCAGTAGTCGAGGGGAACATCAGTAACTGTGGAGGATGGTATCTCTAAATGCAAGCTGCTTGGGAAACAAAATGGCCAAGCAGCATTCATTGAAGGCAGAGGAGGAAGTGAACATGGATTGGCTGCCATCACAGAGACGTGGGTCATGCCTAACCATGATTTGGATCTCTTCCTCCCGGGATACAAATTATTTAGAAGGGATTGGTGCTTAGGAAGGGGAGGTATGTGGCTCTGTACATGTGAGAAGGTATCACCTGCACAAGGGAAGCAGAGACAGAAGGATGGACAGAAGTGCTGTAGGTGCAGACACAGTCATCGAAAGGCAGTAAACTAAGGATAAGAGCTGTGTACAGGCCACCAAACCAGGAGGAGGAGGAGCTGGACAGCGAGCTGGGGTCACAAATTGTGGCGATGGCTGGTGAGGGGGAGGTAGTGATCATGGGAGACTTCTGTCTACCTGGGATAGATTAGAAAATCTCTGCTTCAACCTGTACCAGGTCATAGGTGCTACTGGAGATAGTCCAGAGTGGGTTCCTGTCACAATGTGAACAGGTAGTCACCAGGGACAGGGCTGTGCTGGTTCTGGTTCTGACAAATGGATTGCATGTTCAGGGGGTGAGGGTGGAAGCACCACTGGCAGGAAGTGACCACAACATGGTGTAATTTCTTCTGAACATGAGCAAACAGAAGATAGGAACTAAGACAAGAGTGCTAGACTTCAGGAGGGCAGACTATTGAAATATGGGTGGTATTCTGGAAGGGTACCTCTCTGGAATCAGGAAAGAAATCAGGGAGGACCAGAAATAGGCCATCATCTGGGATGGGCTATTGGCAGTAGCCAATGAGTGTGCCAAAGTGAAGAGCAAAAACGCCAGCGCTAAGAAGCCAAGCTGGTTAGATAGGAAGGTTGTTCAGGCAGTTAAGAGCAAAAGGGCTGCCTTCAAAAGGTGCAAAAACTTTGGCAGGGGTGAGGGCAGAGAGGAATACAACAGCAAAGCAAAAATAAGTGTGCAGGATAATAAAACTAGCCAAGACCAAGAAAGAACTGCAACTGGCTGAGGGTGTGAAAATGGCTAAGAAGGCCTTCCTCCCTTACAGCAAGGAGAAGAGGGTTATCAAGGATGGGATAGTTAGGCTAAACAAGGGGTAGGAGTGGGTGGAGAACAGTGTAGAAAAGGTGCAGGTACTCAATGAGTACCTCCCTCCAGTTTTCATGAAAGAGAAGGATGGCTTGGTCCCTGAGGGAAAGGGAAGGAAACAGAGTAAGGAGCCACAGATGGTGAGATAGACATTGATAGGGTGAGGAAGAGTTTAAATGCCCTGAAGGTGGATAAGTCCCCGGGATCAGATGGCAAACACTCAAATGTTCTGAAGGAACTAGTGGATGTGCTGGCAGGCCCCCTAGCAGACTTGTTTAACACCTCTCTTGAGGCAGGAGTGGTTCCCCTTGACTGGAGAACAGCACTGTAGTGCTGTTACATACACTGGGCTGAGGGACGACCCAGGTAACTATCAGCTGGTTAGTCTGACCTCAATAGTGGTGAAACTCATGGAGACTACTCTGAAGAAAAGACTGGTAAACTTTCTGGATGATAACAGACTCCACAATGATAGACAGCACGGCTTCATGTCTAGGTGGTTCTGCCAGCCCAACCTAATTAATTTCTTTGATTGGTAACAAGCATTGGTGCTGAAATGGTCTGAAAAGTGGTAGAGTCAAGGGTGTAAGGGGTAAATTCTCCCCTAGTAATAAATTAACATGATTGCAAAAACTAACAGGGCCACTTGTGAAAGTGGTAAAGCATATTATAGTGCCTGCCCCCCCCCCATTCTGGCACCTAACAAGGACAGTGAACAAAGGCTAAACAGTGAACATATTGTATCTGGATTTCAGCAAGGCCTTTGGCTCTGTACCCCACAGGAGATTGATTAGGAAGGTGTAGGACTTGGAAGTTGGGGCAAAACTGGCTAGGTGAGTAAAACACTGGTTACAGGATAGAAACCAGAAGGTGACGGTTGGGGGGGGATTCTCGAATGCTAGGCAAGTTACTAGCAGGGTCCCACAGGGCTCAGTGCTCGAGCCAGTGTTATTTGACATCTTCGTCAGTGATATTGCTGAAGGGGTAAAAGGCAAAACATGCCTTTTTGCAGAAAACACAAAGCCCTGTGGGAGGGTGGATATGGCAGAAGGGAAACAGGACATTAGGAAGACAAGACTAAACTAGACAGATGGTTGAGTTTTTGGCAACTGGAATTTAATGCCAAAAAATGTAAGGTAATGCGCTTAGTGGCAAAGAACCCAGAGACAATATATTGGCTGGGGGGGTATGCAGGTCACCAAGTCAGTGGAGAAGAAAGACTTGGGCATGATCATCATGAGTGACATGAAGCACTCGGCACAGTGCAAGCCAGCAGCAGCGAAGGTGAATAGGATGCTGTGATGCATGGCCAGTGGTACAACTAGTAGAAATGTGGAGGTCATCCTGCCACTGTACAGGTCACTGGTAAGGCCACTTCTATAGTATAGTGTGCAGTACCGGAGCCCTTATGTAAAGAAAGACATGAATTTATTGCTGACAGTGTAGATACGCGTAGCCAAGATGATCCAGGGTCAACAGGTCATGCCCTACAAGGAGAGACTTCAAGAACTCAACAGGTACAATGCTCCCTGTAGGACAGAAGGGAGAGAGGTGACGTGACTGAAACCTTTGACTACCTTAAAAGGGTTCCAACAAACTGCTTGGAGGGTCCATCCAACTGTGATGGGAACAGGACCACCGGGGGCACTGCCTCAAACTGGTGGTGGGCCCTTCAAGAGGGGAATGAAGAGGCACTATTTCACTGAAAGGATGGTGGCAAAGTGGAATGAGTTGCCAGAGGAAGTGGTCTGCCAGAAGACTGTACCTAGATTTAAGAGGGGATGGGACATGGTAAACAGGGAAATTGCATGGAGAGAGGGGAATGTAGGGGGGGTGGTGTCAAGGAGCAGGGAGAAGAGGATAGCGAGGGGGGTGGATCACTCGGTAGATACTTAGAGGTCTGCAAGCTTGAGCAGACTGGATAGCTTGCAAGGCCTTTTTCTGGTGGCTGTTTTTGTATGTTTGTAAATCAGTCTAGATTTAAGTGTTTGGGTTTATTATTTAAAACTTTTATTTTCATGTTTTCCCTGATTGCTTTATTTGTCCTTGTTTAATGTGAAATACAGCTGTAAATAAACAGCACATATTTGTTATGTCATAACCGACTGGTTGTGCATTTTGAAAGACACATTTTGTGGATCTCTGATGTGTCCATCCTTATGAAAAGAGATGTTATAATGTATGATCTGAGCTGGTAAAGGTGGTTGTGTTAGTTGATATCCATGGCACTCCAGACATTACATCATGAGTTACAGCCCACCTGATAAGCTAATTATGCACATGTGACCCTGTGTCAAATTTCACAGCAAATGTCACAGCATACCTATGTCCCAGGAACCCCTTATCACCAGTTTGATTCTTCCACAGCTGAAGTAAATGGTTACTCATAACAGTTCTATCACCAAAGAACCACAGCCTAAAGATTAATTAGACCCAGACCTGGTAGTGAAAAACAGCGATGCTTCTTTTATTTTCTATTGATACAATTCTAAGTCTTGGCCACCTATCATTCCCAATAAGCATCCTGCCTGGGTGTGAATTATAAAGGAAGAGGATCTATGAGATTAAAGCTATACACCTCTTATTTTTAATCAGTTAACAAAAGAAAGTTCTAAACATATATGTATATACATGGAGGTATAGATCCCGTTTGGCAGCATTCTCAATGCAACATTTAAGAATTACTGTATTCAGTTACCCAAAGTAGTGGTAATCATTTGACGTTCGATCCACACTGGACAGTTCTGACAGGAGGGCCATGGAGTGCCATGGATATCAACTAACAAAATTACCTTTACCGGCATAAGAACAAATAGTCTTGGTGTAATTCGCTGCGGACAGTATGTTGCGGTCAATTCGGCAAAATTGCGTTCATCGCATGCTAAATTGGTCAAGGACAGAAAGTAGCAACCACAGTGATTTAATGGCGACGATTTCACCCAATCCAAATCTAGCGATTCACAATAAATACACGCAATGCGCAATGCACCACGCTGTAGATGCTCTAACTCCGGGGCTACCAGGTACTGAGCAATACAATACAAAATACAACTTTCAGCCCTCGAAGCTTCATGAAATGCAGTGCTACATCCAGATTAGAATTAGAATTGTGTAACATCATTTTTAAGAGATAGTTAATCACCACAGCATTCTGCCCTCGCTTCATGTTTACTTCCTGAATCAATGTCATCAGAGTTCAGGAAGTTGGCCTCTCTTAAAGGGCACCAGACTCAATTAAGGTAACCAGTTCTCACAAGTGGGGCAACGGCATGGCTATAAAGCAGGTGAAGGGCACTGTAGGATCTCATTCACGCTTTGTCAGCCATGGAGTTTGTCAAGTCTCAGAAGGGAAAACCCAAGCTGTCCCTTGACAATTATTTATATACCAAGGAGAAGAACGGTGCTGGCAGAAAAATTATTTGGCGCTGTGAGCAGCGCACTTGCAGAGCTAGGTTGCACATAGTTGGTGACAGTATAACACAGGCTCCCAGTGACCACAATCATGCTCCACTTCATGGCCAAGTGGAGGTGATAAAAGCAAGGACTACCATGAAGCAGAAAGACTGTGAGTCTGAAGAGGCCACTCGTAATGTTGTCCACCAAGCTTTGCAAGAGGTTGCTGTGTGACATGCACAACTGTTGCCCATGCATGAAACACTGCATCTGAATTTGAGGAGACATAGGCAGAATGGTGGGCATAATGACACAGACATTACACAGTCCTCTAAGACTGTCAGTGATGAGCGATTTCTACAAGTACAGGATGAGGATTTGCTCATTTTTGCTAGTGAATCAGATCTCCAAGTCCTGAGTGATCATCCACACTGGTTCTGTGATGGCACTTTCAATGTCGCCCCAAGAGAGGACGACCAACTCTACACCATTCATGCTCATGTACAGGAGTTAAATCAACCCTGTGTATATTCCCTTTTGCCAGGACTTAGGGAGGATGTTTATAGAAAGTTTTTTGTTCACCTAAAAAACCTTCTTGGTGGCAAGATGAGTCCTGTAAGCATTATGACTGATTTCAAAATCGCTGCAATCAATGTCCTTCAGCAGATGGTGCCAACCGCTGAACTATCTGGCTGCAATTTACATCTTGGGCATGCCATATGACACCGTGTACAACAAGAGGAGCTTCAGCAGTGATATGTGCAGAATGAGGAGTTTGCACACAGGGGGCACTGCATACTATGGTTGGCATTTGTGCCACCACACGGGGTGGAAGATTATTTTGAAATTCTACAGGATGATAAACAGTTTGCAGGTCTGGAATGCTTGCTAGACTACTTTGAGGACAACTGTATAGGAAGATTGTCCAGAAATCGAAAAAGTAGGAGGCAGCCACGTTTCAAAATAAGTTTTTGGAATCAACATGATAGAGTACTGAACGACCTGGCTAGAAGCAACAATGCTATTGAGGCATGGCATCAAGAATTTACAAGAACAGTCTGCATCAGCCACCCAACCCATGCTAAGCTTGCACGCCAGCTGAGACAAGAACAGCATGGCCAACGACCGCCACGTAAAAATAGCAAATACTCCAGTGTAAATAAAGTGTTCCACTCCATATGTGAGGATTTCGAACTCAGGCAGCCAAAGCAATATTTACATGACGTTGCTGCTGTCATCAAAATCAATGCGGCTTGATGCTTTTAAATTGACACATTGTGATCCATTTCACACATTTGCACATCGTTGTTACATTGTGAAATAAATTTAAATCACGATGTCACTTTATAAGACCTTCATAAGACTTTTAGAGATTGAGATTTAATCTTTTTAATTCTACAATTTTATCTAATTCTTTTTTTATTTGTTATAACAAAGAGCTTGCATTCTATCTGTGCCATCTTATTCTTAAACAATATTTGAATAAGAATAACAATAATATAACAATAATATTGAACTCTCCCTTTCACAGAATCACTGTCTCCTTACATATGCAGTGACCATTAGTCCACACCGTTTACAGATGCGCAACATTTTGACTGGCGACAATAGTGGTAAGCGACATTTGTAATGACTACAATTTGTCCCCGTGACATATTGTCCACTATGTATTGTCCATGACATTATGTCTGGGGATGACAAGTCTGTACACGCCTTTACCAGGTGAGTCAACACCCATTGTGTTACGCTGAATATCCATTGCACTCCAGACATTACATCATGGGTAATTAAGTAGCAGTACAAACCCATCAGGATGGGTCAGAGTCCCATGTGGTGAACTGTAGAACATGCTGCAGACAAAACTTTACTAGCAAAAGCAGCTCTTTGTTTATATAAAGTCTCTAGTTTGTAATGTCGTGCAACAGTGTTAATGGAAGTGCAAGTGACTGCCCTGCACATGTCCTCTGTGAACACTTTGGCTCATTCTGCCCAGGAAGTAGAAACTGCCCTGGTGGAGTGAGCCTTTATGCCTTCTGGTGGAATGAGTCCCTTCGACTTGTATGCCTCCTGAATAGTTCTATTTATCCAACCAGCGACAGTGATCTTGGAGGCAACCAAACCTTGTGTCTGGCCTTGAGTGATGATGAATAGTCTCTCTTATTTGTGAATGGCTTGAGTTCTGTTTATGTACGTCACCAGAGTGCTTCTTATGTCCAGATTATGAGGGGAGCAACCTTCTCCATGATGTATTTGTTCATAAAGGGTTGGGCGTTCAATTGTTTGCTCCCTGTGGAAACTGGAAGCGATCTTAGGCTGGAAGGCCAGGACAGTTTTGAGAGGTACCTCTTCTGGTGTGAAAATAATATAGGGTTCTTTATAGGACAGGGCTCCTAACTCACTGATCCTGTGGGCTGAGCAGATGGCCAGCAGGAAACAGGTCTTTAGGCCTCGCGATACAGCATCGTGTTGAACAGCGGCTTGAAGAGGGAGGAGCCCACTGAGTCAAGTACTAGTATAAGATCCCATGGGGCGATAGAGGATCTCGTTCAGGGAATATGATTTCTGCTGCTTTAGGAATCTGACTGCATCTGGGTCAGCGCCCAGGTGGGACCAGCTGGCTGGGACCAGAGCTGCCCCTATGACGAGAGTTGGACCTGGAGCGAGGAGGGTGCTAAACCTTTGTCAAGGCCCTGCTGAAGGCAAAGCAGGGTTAGGGATATGTCGGCCTGTTCTGGCTCCCTGTCCCTTTCTTCGCACCACCGTGGAAAGATTTTACATTGACGGACATTGACTGACATAAATGGATGTGGTGGATGACCTGCAGGATTGCAGTAAGGTCTTTATCATCGAATTATGATAGCCTGCCTATAGTAGTCTCTGTCTTTCAGGAGCCAGGCAGACAACCTTAGGGTCCCAGGCATGGGTTGCATCATGGGTTCTTGAATGAGCATATCCTTCCTGTAAGGGAGAGTCCACCTGTCCAGTGTCATGGCCACTGCTGGTGCAAACCACGATCTTTCTAACCAGTATGGTGCTATCAGACTAATAAACCTCCATGACTGTCAGATTTTGTTAGCACTTGCGGGATCGTCGTTACGGAAGGGAAGACGTAAGTGCAGTCATGTGACCACTCGTGTGATAGAGCATCGATCTCTATTATTTTACTTTCCCTCTACCTGGAGAGATCCTGTTCACCTGGGTGTTTTTTATGGTGGCCATCAGATCCATAGGAATCAGACCCCATTGTCTCTGGATAGTTCAGAATATGGCAGGTTGCAGTTGCCACTCCCCTTGGTGGACCTGTTGATGGTTGAGCCAGTCCACCCTGATGTTCAACTTGCCTGCCAAGTGAACTGTGCCGATGTGAGAGAGTTGGGTCTGCAGCCATATCATAGCTCTTGTCACCTCTCTCTACATAGCCCTGCTTCCAGCTATGTAGGTCATTGTCACCTTGTTGTCTGATCTGATGAGGACTGACCGACCTGAGATGGTGCTTTTGAAGGCCTGAAGGGTGAGATATACCACTCTGATTTCCAGTATGTTTATGGAGAGTCAAAACTACAATGGAGTCCAGCGCCCTTGAGCTGAGGCATTGCGTAGGCATGCTTCCCCCCCAGAGACTGGCATCAGACTCCACTGAGAAGTTGTGTGTGCATTGCAGTGGCATGCTCAGTGTCAGGTTGGGCCATCTGGCCCACCATGCCAAGTACTGCCTGACTGCCAGGGGGAAGTATGACCAGGTGTCCAAAATTGTCTTGTGATGGGGAACCCCATTTCAACAAACAATATTGGAATGGCTGCATGTTCCTCCTGGCACAGGGTACTAGATCTATGCATGACGTCATGCAGCCCAGAACCTGTGCTATGTCCTCAACCATTGGGTGCGGGTTTATCCGTAATGCTTGAGTCAGATTCACAATGTTCTCTTTGCGTTTGTGACATAGGTGTGCTCGCCCTTCAAGTGTGTCGATCTCAGCTCCTAGACGTTCTATACTTTGAGCTGGCTGGAGGGAACTCTTGGCATGATGGACCACCCCACCATGCTCCATCAAGGACCACAACACCAGTTCCATGTCCTTATGTGACTGGGCTCTTGAACAAGTGCGTATCAAGCAATCATCTATATATGGTATGATATCCGCACCCTGTTCCTGAAGTCAGGCCGCTGGTACTATTGAGACCTTTGTAAAGACTCTTGGGGCAGAGGATCGACCAAAGGGCAGGGCCTGATGCTGGAAGTGTTTGCCGTGGATATGGAACCACAGGAACTGGTGGTGACCTGGCTTGATCAGGATGTGAAGATACACATCCTTCTGGTCAATGAAGTTCAGAGAGTCCCCCACTCTTGACACTCCTCAAAGTGGACCTGAGTATCTCCTTTTTGAATTTCTGGGTGGTGACGAACCCATTTAAGAATTTCAAATCCAATATGGGACAAAGGTCTCTGTTCTTTTTCGCGACATAGAAACATAGAAACATAGAAGTTGAGAGCAGATAAGGACTGCAAGGCCCATCCAGTCTGCCCATTTCTTTTTCTGCCTTATGAATGTGCCATTGGCCTTTGCTCTGTCAATGGCCTATCTATTCATACTCATCTGTATTGCTCCCTTATGCCTATCCCATGCCTGTTTGAAGCCCTGCACTGTATTCATATCCACCATTCCCTGAGGTATGCCTTTCCATGCATCCACCACCCTTTCTATGAAAAAGAACTTCCTCACATTACCCCTTAATCGGTCTCCTTTTAATCTCATGCTGTGTCCTCTTGTCCTGCTTTTTTTCTTATATTGAAACATGTTAGACTCTTTCACCTTGTTAATGCCCTTAAGGTGTTTGAATGTTTCGATCATATCACCTCTCTCCCTCCTTTGCTCTAGGGTATACAAATTGAGCTCTGTTAATCTGTCCTCATATGTTTTCTGATGCAGTCCCTGCACCATTTTGATTGCCCTTCTCTGGACTGCCGAAATTTGGTTAATGTCCTTGTGAAGGTGTGGCCTCCAGTACTGCATGCAGTACTCCAGATAGGGCCTAATCAGTGTCTTGTAAAGAGGGATCATTACCTCCCACTTCCGACTTGTGATACCCCTACTAATACACCCTAACATTACCCTAGCCTTATCTACTGCTTTAGTAGTCTGCTTGGATGATTTCAGGTCATAGGTGATAATGACACCCAAATCTCTTTCTTCCCTTGTGACTGCCAGCAACTCCCCTCCCAGCCTATAGCTGGCTTCAGGGTTTCTCTTCTTTATGTGCATGATCTTGCATTTCTTTGCATTAAACCTCAGTTGCCACTTTTCCGACCATTTTACTAGTTTATCCAGATCTCTTTTCATTCTGCCCACCCCATCTGGATCATCTACTCTGTTGTAGATCTTGGTGTCATCTGCAAACAGAATAACCTTACCCTCCAGTCCATCTGTAATGTCACTGATGAAGATATTGAAGAGGACTGGCCCCAGGACTGATCCCTAAGGTACCCCACTTGTGATTTGCATCTCTTCTGACTGTATATCATTTACCACCACTCTCTGTTTTCTGCCCGTCAACCAGTTTGCTACCCAGTTAAACAGCATCTGACCCACCCCGAGCCTACCCAGCTTATTAATCTTCTATGTGGAACAGTATCGAAAGCTTTGCTGAAGTCATGGTTGGTGACATCAACTGCTCCCCCTTGGTCCACCACTCTGGTTACCCAGTCAAAGAAATCTATGAGATTAGTTTGACAGGACCTTCCTTTTGTAAACCCATGCTGTCTTAGATCCTGTGCTCCTATGGATTCCAGGAGTTGCGCTATCCTTTCCTTAAGGAGTGTCTCCATAATCTTGTCCACTACTGAGGTATGATTGACTGGTCTGTAGTTCCCTGCCTCCTCCCTGCTACCACTTTTGTGAAGTGGGATCACATGAGCCCTTCTCCAGTCTTCTGGGACCCCTCCTGTGCTCAGAGACTCGTTAACAGTTCTGCTAATGGCTCTGCTAGTTCCACCCTTAGCTCCTTAAGTACCCTGGGATGTATGCCATCAGGTCCCATTGCCTTGTCCACCCTGAGCTTATCGAGCTCTTGTAGGACCCTTTATTTTGTGAAGGGACTAGTGCACACCTCCCTTCCCCTGTGTCCATGGTACTGAGCTGTGGGCCCTGCCCTACCTTATCTTCAGTAAATACTGAGCAGAAGTATCTATTTAGGATAGATGCTTTTACATGGTCCTCCTCCTCACACGCCCCCTTATTCCCTTTGATCTTAACAATATCCCCTCTGGACTTTCTCCTTTCACTAACATATCTATAGAAAGTCTTGTCACCTTCTTTTACTGTTTGTGGTAGTGTTTTCTCAGTTTGGGACTTTGCCTGCCTTATTGCCTTCCCTGCTTCCTTTAGGGAAGTTTGGTATGCCTCCCTATCTTCTTCCTGTTGTGTTCCCTTATTATTTATATATTTTGGCTCTGACCTTTTCTGCTACTGTGTTTGAGAACCAAAGTGGTTTCCTTCTTCTTTTGCGCTTCCTTTTCTCACTAACACAATGGGATGTTGCTTCAAGTATTGCATCTTTAAAGCTTGCCCATTTTGCCTGTACCCACTCACCTGTATTTCTTTTTGCCAGGGCTAGCTTAACTCTGTTGGCCATCTTATCTAAGTCAGCTCCTCTGAAGTCTCATATTTTTGCCTTGGAATGTGATGATTTTGTTCTAGTGGCCAAACTGAACCATACCATGTGATGGTCACTGGCACCCAGGTGATCTTCTACCTGGAGATTTGTAATCCTTTCCCTGTTAGTCAGTACTAGATCTAGGATAGCCCTGTCACTTGTGGGTTGTAGTACCAGTTGTTTGAAGCCCTCCCCCTGCAGGGAATCCACCATGTTTCTAGTTCTGGCAGATGTCCCTGCTGGCATTGACCAATCTATATCTGGCATGTTGAAGTCTCCCATTATCAGAACCTCCCCATTAGCTGTCATGTTTTGTATATCTTCTAACAGTAACGTGTCTATGTCCTCCCCCTGGTCTGGAGGCCTGTATACAACCCCAGTTCATATGGCTGTCCCATTTCCTGTTTCCAGGGTGACCCACAGTTCTTCTGGCTCCTTATGTTAATTCTGAATTTTTGTAGCATTGATATTTTCATTGATATAAAGGGCCACTCCACCCCCCCCCTTTTCGCACCTCGGTCTCTTCTGAAAAGTACATAGCCAGGTACTGAAGTCTCCCAGGTGTGGTTACTGGTGAACCATGTCTCGCTAATGGCTACTATGTCCAGTTAGCCTCTCCCGTAACGAGTTTCTGCAGGAGAGTATCTCTGACCAAGAGGCTAACTTCATGTCAGACCTGATGAAGTCTTTGTGGGAGATGTGTGCAGTGGTACAAAGATGCATAACACCTTATCACCCACAAGCCAATGAACTCCTGGAAAAATACAATGGTACCCTTAAAACGATGCTCCAAGCATTTGCTGAACAACATGGGAGGGACTGGGAGAAATAGCTTCCCCAGCCTGTTGTTCGCATACAGGGAAGTGCTCCCAAGAGTCAACAGGGTTCTCCCCCTTCAAACTCTTATATGGACATAGGAGGCATGGGCCCCTAGACTTGATCCATGAAAACTGGGAAGGCAAGCATGCCACCCAGGGAACTCCCATAGTGGAGTATGTCCTAAGGCTGAGGGAGAAGCTGACGAGGCTTATGGGGATGGCCCAAAGCAACCTGTCAGTTGCCCAGCAGAGCAAAAAGTCTGGTATGATTGCAGAGCCAGAGCTCGCTCATACAGTGTAGGTCAGGAAGTCATGGTCCTCATTCCAGTCCAGAATGATAAGCTCCAGGATGAGTGGAAGGGACCATACAAGGTAGTCCAACAGGTAAATAACATGAATTATGTTGTAGAACTGCCTGACAGGAGACATACCTATCGAATGTACCATGTTAATATGATGAAGCTGTATGTTAATAGGGCAGACATGGTGTTTGCTGTTTGTAGTTCTGAGGAGGGAACAGACAAAGAAGACCCCCTCTGGACTTCCTAGATGAAAGCAAGCAGAAGTCATCAGTAGAGACAATCAAACTGTCACCCCAGTTGACCCCAGAACTGACCCAGGAAGTAAGAGAGGTCTTAGAGGACTTTGCCCCTTTATATCTGGGCTTGACAACAAATGACCAATGATGTGGACATGAGGATGCAAGCACCTGTACAATAGACAACCTATGTGGTGTCTGAGGCCATCCTAAAGGACATTAGGAGAGAGGTGGTAGAAATGCAGAGTTAGGGGTAATCCAGAAATTCCACACTCCCTGGGCCTCGTTAGTAGTCCTCATCCTCAAGCCAGATAGGGCTACACATTTTTGTGTAGACTATCATGAACTCAACGCAGTCACGAAGTCCAAAGCCCACCTAATGCCCTGGACAGATGAGTTGTTGGACAAATTGGGTGTGGCGACCTACCTAACAACCATAGATCTGACAAAGGGGTACTGGCAGGTGGAGTTAATTGCCAGAGCTAGGGGGGAATGGTTAGCTTTCATCACCCCAATAGGCCTCTTCGAATTTAAGGTAATGCCTTTTGGGATGAAGAACATGCCTGCCACATTCCAAAGGTTGGTCAATCAGGTGTTACATGGACAACAATATTGCCATCTTCAGAACCAGTTGGAGGGAACACCTGTTTCATCCAAGGGAAGTGTTAGGCAGGATACAGAAGGCAGGACTCACTCTAAAGGCTGAAAAGTGCCAGGTGGCCATGGCTGAGGTGTCATACATGGGACATGTGGTGGGGAGTGGAAGGCTACATCCAAACCAGGTCAAGATAGAGGCCATTAAGGCATGGCCCAGGCCAGAGAACCAGAAGCAGGTCAAGAGCTTCATGGAGACTACATGGTACTACAGAAAATGTGTACCAAATTACAGCACCCTGGCAGCTCCCCTGTCCAGTTGTTAAAGAAAGGCAACCACAGAAATTAAAATTGGACCCAGCATGCAACAGGGCCTCCACCCAGCTAAAAGTTGCACTGTGCAGTGCCCATGTACTGGCCAGCCCAGACTACTCTAGACCATTTGTTGTTCGGATGGATGCCTTGGCAGGCATACTCTACTCTGGAGAAAGAATGCTTTGCTCTGGTGTGATTACTTAAGAAGCTAGGACCCTACCTCTATGGGAGGCCCTTCAAGGTACAGACAGAACACAATCCTCTGGTTTGGCTAAACCAAATGGGAAAGATGAATGGGAGACTTCTTGGGTGGAGCATTGCACTACAGGCCTATGACATGGACATTAAAAATAGGTCAGGGTCTGCTAATGCCAATGCAGATGGCCTATCCCACCAGTCAGAGTAAGGGGAAGAACCAGTGGAAACACTTACTAGAAAAGTGGCGTGATCCCCCTCAGGTTCTGTTAAGGAGGGAGGAGTGTGGTGAGATAAGGCCATAATTTATTATTTTGGGTCATGTTTTATATAACTTTATGTATATAATACATTTGAGAATCCCATGGTGGCCAATGTAACTGCAAAGGATCATGGGTACAGAAAAAAAGCCATAATCCCCAGACTAAGGTTGGAATTCTTGTTACTGAGCAGAAAAGCTGTTTGTTGCTAGCCAGGAACTAGAGTTAATTAAATTATCTAAAAGGAGATACAGTAGTAGCCACAGACACTGCCAGCTATTTCCCAAAATTTCTGTGATATTTCCAGAATTATCTGATGCTTTTTGCATTTAAATAGTAGGGGCAGCAGAGAGAAATGCTTCAGAAATTTCACGAAATATCTGGAAATAGCTGGCAATGTCTGTGGTTACCACTGTAAAAGAATAATTAAGCCTAGCTGGCAGGCCAGGTAGGCCAATTTTCTTGTGAAAGGCCAAGGCCTCAAGAAGATACAGAATGTCTGGCCTTCAATTTTATCTGCAGGGCTACAATGAGCTAATCTTAATTCAAACTGAATGGGATACCATTTATGTAAATAGCTATATTTAGTGTTGAGCAGTGATGGCCATCTCCAAGAGAAAAGCTGGACTGTTCCCCAGAAAATCTGGTTTGAACTGGCTAACATTGTGTTTTTTCTATATTCAGAAAACTGCATATATGTGTTATTGTAATAAAATACTGAACTGTGATTGATTGGGTAACCATAGAAACTGAAATGATTGCCAATCGCAGGGCACCCACTATCCATTGGACCTGCCCTTTTGAACCCCTTTAAAACCAGGATGCAGAGGGGTATCTGAGCCTTTTGTTGCCTTTTTGCTTGAAGCCTGTGGGACCCTCTCTGCCTCTCTGTTGGAAGGACAGAGACCATTTCTCCTGGATCACTGAGAGCCAAGACTTCAACTACCACACTTCTAATGACACTTTTGCACTTCAAAGTTCCAACTAAGGACTGAAGGTAGATTTTTAACCTCAGAGTTTAAAGTGTAGGTTTTTATGAATACTTTCCTTTTATTTTCAATATCCTGTAACCGACCTCCAAATTATTTTGTCTTTATGTTATTTGCTGTTTTCTAATTAATTTAATTAGTAAAGCCTTTGGTTTCTTTTAAAATAATCCTGCCTATGTTGTTTGTGTGTGATGCCTGGGTAAGTGTTGTTCAGTCTATACTATGCCCGTGTCATCGCTTAAGGGCAAAAACACTACCAAAAGTGAAGTATCATTAGGAACTTTGTGGCAAAAGGAGGGGAGGGAATACAAAGGGTCTCAAGAGGAGTCTATGGGGGTTTGAACCAAGCGCTGCATTTGTGGGGAAAGACACAGTAATAGGATGTATAGGCCCCACTGAAGCCTATACACACCTGTGGCTTTCTGATTTGCGGTGCAGTGGCTGAAAGAGTTCTACCCCAGGAACACAGACTCAAGACTGTATTTGTATCCCCTTGCATGGAGAAAATATATCTCTGACCCAATTCTCCTTCACCCCCGTCACAAGAGGGATTTGCTGGGATGGAAAGAATCCCACCCCACAGAAGTGGACTTGTGACAGAGAGCTCTGACATCATTTCCTGGACTGCAGCCAGGTCTCTGGTATGGAGTTCAGTTTTACCCAAGCTTCTATATAAGTAGGCTTCCAACACTAAGTTGAAGTCCCCACCTAGGAAAAGGGGGTTGGTTGGTGACACAAGATCCAATAGGGAGTAATGGAGGGCATAAAACAGCTCCAGGTCTTCATGGTTCTGCCCGTATACATTATCAATGAACAAGGGACCTTCAGATGCTTTAAACTTGATACTGTAGCTAATCACTGTCCCACATTATGCTGAGCAGAGGACTCAATTACTGTAACTATTGCTATTGTTCTGTATGTTCAGTGTAGTCATAATGTCTATGCATAGTTAAATTTTATTATTTGTAATTTGTAACTTATAAAGTTATACCACTGAAAATTGTGCAATGGGACCTTGTTGTAAATGAGCTCTGGCTCAGTCGAGTCTATGCTTTGTTCATGATATCATGAATAAAAACATTTTACTACTACTACTCAATGGTCCAGTGGAACTTTAAGCACCAAAATGGAGACACCTACTTTTGACGTGAGAGCATAGCTATGTGCTGCTATGCTCACCCAGTCCCGATGTGGTTTTGTGACTTCAGCAGAGTCTGGGCCCCTGCAGAAATGCAACCTGAGCGTTCATGCTCTTTAATTGAGATAAGACCCTTTTTCTTTTCTCTGGGGAGTTCAACCCTCACACATTCCATAAGATAAATTTCAGGGGGTTTATATTATAGGCCTACCTATACACCGTTTGTGCCTATATGGACCCTAAGGTAAGGGCAGGAGCAGTGAATAGTTCCAAGGCCCGGGCCCTAATAGTGTACGTAATGGTAAAGAGGATGACATCTAATATAGATAAGAGAACCAACATTTATCCATTTTGTTCAACTAGAGTGGAAACCAAGGAGGATGCTGGGAACCTCCACAATGGAGACCCACAGGAGGGTGGCCCAGGACCCCACAGGGGAAGGAAACAACTCCTGGTGGGGGACTCAGTTGTTAGGAGGGTAGAACTGGGGGAGGGAGGGGAAAGGGAGGTACGGTGCCTGCCAGTGTCAAGGCTTAGAGGGACAGGAAATGAACCCTCAGGATCGTGGGAGCAGCGGCAAGGGGGAGGAAGCTGGATGTCATTATCCACATAGGGACGAATGACCTGGCTGAGAATGGGATCAGAGCAGTGCAACAGGAGTTTGTGGAGTTGGGGAGGGGCCTTAGACAAGCAGCACACATGGTAACTTTCTCAGAAGAGCTACCTGTCTATGGCATGGATGAGGCTAGGGCACTCCGCACCATGGGATTCAATGACTGGCTGAAAAGCTGGTGCCGAGCTCAGGGATTTGGCTTCATTGGGGACTGGGGCTCTACCTGGAGGGATGAAGGCCTATACAAGCATGATGGTCTGCATCTATCCTGGAGGGGAACCAGGATCCTAGGTGATAGGTTTAAATGCTTCAGTGGCAAGCATTTAAACTAGCCAAGGGGGGGAGGCACTGAAGAGGAGAAGGGAAATCCTAGCCCCAAAAATCAGGTAATTAGTGAGGTAAACACCAAATAGAGCAGTTGATAGGGAGAAGGGCTGGGGTAAATGGATAAAAAGACAAAGGCAGTAGGGACAGGGATGGGGCAAAAAGAAATAAAGCCATAAAAAAATGGAGGGTAATGAGTACCAATGCCCGTAGTCTAGGTAAAAAGCTCCCTGAAATGGTGGCCTTGATGGAAGAGGGATGCCTGGATATTGTGGCAGTCACAGAAACATGGTACACAGAGAATCATGACTGGGATGTCAACATACCAGGTTATACAATCTACAGGAGGGACAGGGAGGGAAGAAGAGGAGGAGTAGCTCTCTATGTAAGGGAAGGGATCAAAGCAACAGAACTAAAGGGTAAACAGGGAGGAGAAGAGGCACTGTGGGTCATCCTGGAGACTGGCAATGGCTCCACAATCCGCACAGGGGTTGTATACAGACCCCTGTCTCAGGGGGAGGAAACGGACAAGGAAATGATAGAAGGCATCCTTGGGATGCAGAGAAAAGGGAGATATTGCTGATGGGGGACCTGAATATGCCAGATGTTGACTGGAGCACCTTTGCTGTAGCCACATCCAAGAGCAGGACCATTCTCGGTGTCCTACAGGGGGCATGCCTCAGACAGCTACTTTTGGAACCCACTCAGGAGACAGCAATCTTAGACCTGGTACTCTCAAATGGGGATGGAGAGAGGATCTCTGATCTTGAAGTGGGTAGCCATCTGGGAACAAGCGACCACCAAACTGTGGTTCACAATAAACTTAGCTGTAAAGTCAAGCCACACAAAAGTGAAGGTACTGGACTTCAGGAGGGCTGATTTTGACAAAATGGGAGCATGCCTCAGAAAAGCACTAGCAAACAGGCAAGAAGGTGGGATGGAGCAACAATGGGGAAACATCAAAACTACCATCACAGAGGCAACAAGTCTTTGTGTGAAGCAAATAAACAAATCAAAACGAAAGAAAAAACCACTATGGTTCTCAAAAGAAGTGGCGGGTAAGGTAAGGGAAAAAAGACAGCATTCAGGAAGCATAAGGAAACACAGAAGGAACAGGACAGAGAACTGTACCAGTCAAAGCAGAAGGAAGCATTTAAGGCAGTCAGAATAGCAAAGGCCCAAACAGAGGAAAAGATAGCCAACTCGGTTAAGAAGGGCGATAAAACCTTTTATAGGTACATTAGGGAGCAAAGAAAGACTAAGGCAGGGATACTGAGGCTGAACAAAGAGGACAGTAGTTGGACAGACAGCGACAGTGGAAAAGCAGGGATACTGAACAAATACTTCTGCTCAGTATTCACAATGGAAAAGCAGGGGGAAATACCTAATCCGGTCAATGGAAGCACTATGGATAGGGGGGTTGATATTAGTCCTTTCACAGAAGAAAGGGTTCTGAAAGAACTCTTAAAACTGAAGATGGATAAAGCAATGGGGCCTGATGGGATTCACCCCAGAATTTTAAAAGAACTAAGGGAAGAACTAGTAACACCACCGATTACCCTTTTTAATAAATCATGGGAGGATGAGGTGGTACCTGAGGACTGGAGGAGGGCGGATGTGATTCCCCTTCACAAAAGTGGGAGCAAGACAGAGGCAGAAAACTACAGACCTGTCAGTTTGACCTCAGTGGTAGAGAAAATGATGGAATCACTTCTGAAGAAAAGAATTGTTGAGTACCTAGAGGTCAGTGGGGCACAGGACCCAAGTCAGCATGGATTCACAGTGGGAAGGTCATGTCAAACAAATCTAATTGATTTCTTTGACTGGGTGACCAAAGCAGTAGACCAGGGAGGGGCTGTGGGCATGGTCTACCTAGACTTTAGCAAGGCAATTGACACAGTCCCGCACAAAAGATTAATAAACAAATTAGCCAGCCTGGGAGTGGGTCCTAGGGTGGTAGCCTGGGTAAAACACTGGTTGGACAACAGGACACAGTGGGTAATAGTAAATGGAGTCCATAATGAAGAAAGGAGGGTTATTAGTGGGGTACCGCAGGGTTCAGTACTGGGGCCGGTCCTTTTTAATGTCTTTATAAGTGACATTGCAGAGGGACTAGAAGGGAAAGTATGTCTCTTTGCAGATGACACAAAGATCTACAACAGGGTTGATACACAAGGTGGGGTGGGAAGGATGAAAAGGGACTTGGCAAGGTTGGAGGAATGGTCAAATGTATGGCAGCTTAGATTCAATGCAAAGAAGTACAAAGTAATGCACCTGGGAAACAAAAACCCAGGGGAAGAGTACACAATGGGTGGTGAGATGCTGACAACAACAAAAATGGAAAGGGACCTGGGGGTAGTCATATCAGATGACCTAAAGGTGGGCGAGCAATGTGAGAAGGCAGTAAGGAGGGCTGGGGAGATACTGGGATGCATAGGGAGAGGCATCACCAGCAGAAAACAGGAAGTTGTTGGCCCTCTGTACAGACAGTTGGTAAGACCACATCTGGAGTACTGTGTACAGTTCTGGAGACCCCATCTCCGCAAAGACATAGACAGGGTGGAGGCTGTCCAGAGGAAGGGAACCAAAATAATGCAGGGTCTGCATCAGAAGACATATGAAGAAAGACTAAAGGAACTGAAGATGTATAGCCTCGAGGAAAGGAGGGAGAGGGGGGACATGATAGAAACTTTCAAGTATCTCAAGGGAATCAACAAAGTCCAAGAGGGTAGCATCTTTCAGAAAAAGAGATGTGCAAAAACAAAGAGGCACAATTTGAAGATGGGGGGGGAGCTCAGAGGTAATGTGAGGAAGTATTTCTTCACAGAGAGGGTTGTTGATACATGGAACAGCCTTCCTGAGGAGGTCGTAGAGTCAAAAACAGTGGGGGAGTTCAAGAATGCATGGGACAGACATAAGGCAATTCTAGTGGGGGTAGGAGGATTTAGGCTGTTGGTTAACTAGGATCTGCAGCTTATCCATTAGGTAGGGAAATGGGCAGACTAGGTGGGCCCAGCGGTCCTTATCTGCTGTCAAATTCTATGTTTCTATGTAAATTACTGCTAGAGATGAAAGCCAATGATACCGGTTTGTGGCAAATACTGTGTGAAGGAGCAGTAATTGTAGACATGGAAGCCCATTACATAGTAGGGGGGGCCTGGTGGGGATACGTGAGGTAAGAGTGGGGACAGAAATCTAGCAGTGAGACAGGCGCTGAAGAGAGAAGGAACAATTGGTACTGATTAGGCAGACCAAGGGGCTTGCACTGGGGGGGGGGTGAACGGGAGGAGGGGAGAGACAGTCCATTTTCAAAGGAAGCTGAAGGATCATCTGCACCTATTGTTGTATGCCCTCTCTCAACCAGAAACATGGAAACAGAATTTGACAGTAGATAAGGACCTCTTGCCCCATGCAGTCTGCCCATTTCTCTCTACCTACAGTATACTACTACCACAGACGCTGCCCAATCTACAGCTCTCTCTCCCTTCCTCCTTTCCTTTCCACTATAATTCCCTTGTGTTTATCCCATGCATTGTTGAACACTACCACTATTTTTGCCCCCACTACCTCCACTACAAAGCTGTTCCAGGAATTCACCACTCTTTCTGAGAAGAAGTACTTTCTCACATCTCTCCTGAATCTATCACCTCCAGCTTCATAGCATGTCCCTTGTTCTTCAGCGCCCTTTCTTCTGAAAAATACTTACCTCCTGAACCTTATTAACCCATGTGAGGTATTTAAAGGTCTCTATCATATCCCCCCTCTCCCTCTTCTGTTTCAGAGTGCACATATTGGGGTCCTTTAGTCCCTCCACATAGGGCTTTTGATGCACTATTTTAGTTGCCTTTACCTGGACCACATCCACTCTGTGTATGTCCTTCTGCTGATGTGTTCTCCAGAACTGGATACAGTACTCTAGGGGGTCTTAACAGTGATCTGTACAGAGGCAACACCATCTCCCTCTTTCTGCTGTTTATACTCCTCTCTATGTGCCCCCACATGTCACTAGCCCTCCCAACTGCCTTGTTGCACTGCCAGGCCACCTTTAAGTCGTCTGATATGATTACCCCCAGGTTTCTTTCCTGCTTGGTGATCGTCAATACCACTCCACCCCTGAGTTTCTGCGCCCCAAATACATTATTTTCAAGTTCAAGTTTATTTCATCAGGAAAGCTATATTGAGCAATATTGAGCAAGCTCTTTTACAAGGAGGTCCTGCCACAGGCAATACAATATAGCAGAGGACACAATACAGAACTATATTTGAGTAGGTCTACAATACAAGATCATAAAGTGAGGAGATAATAATTATTTTGGTGATGGGATATACATATACGATCTAGAACAATCATTCACAACTAGCCAAACAGGGAGTAAAGGTAGTAAGTGCGCAGCAATGGCAAGGCAAATGGCTGCAACAGTCCCGAAAATTATAGATGAAGTACTTACTACTTAGTAGGGGTAGTGTATACAGCCTAGCAGCCATGCTAACTGGGGTGGCAGAGACAGCCCTCCTTGATGGAACTACTTTTTAAGGATTTAGCAACATTCAGAGTCACATAACTGGAGAGCCTAAGAGTGGACTGGAGTTTATTCCATACAGAAGGTATAGCGTAGCTGATGGCAGCCTTTCCCAAGCGAGTGCGGAACTTAGGTGTGTCTAATAAAATAATGGAATTTTTCCTTAGTGAATATCAGCTATGGGAACGGTGGAACAGGGACAAAATATATAGGGCGAGTTTATTCAGCATAGCTTTATGTGCTAAGGTACAAATATGTATTACCCTTCTGGTGGCGAGGGAAGTCCAGCCCACTACAGAATAGAGTGTGCAGTGATGGGTCCTAGATGGAGCATTTAATATGAAACAAATGGCTCAGTGGAAGAGAACATCCGATTTGTGAAGGTAGGAGGCTGAGCTGTTGGTATATAAAATGTCTGTCAAGTCTAGGAGAGAGAGGAAAGTGGCTTGTACTAAGTTACTAACCTTTTCCTAACGTCAATAGGGAATATAGATTTATTTCTGTAAAAGAAACCAAATCTAAATTTTTATTTTTTTGTAAGTATTTCAGTATGAACAGTAAAGGACAGGTGGTTGTCAAGTCAGAGATCTAGATACTTACATTTATCTACGACCTCTAGTGTGTCCCCTAGCAAGGTTGAGATAGATAACAGAGTGTCCTGCCTTGATAGCGAGGATTGGGAGGGTCTGGGTACAAAGCACATCACCTTTGTTTTATATGCATTTAACAGAAGTTTTGATCTTAAAAGGTTAAGCTGTAACTGGTTGACATCAGATTGGAGTTCGACACTAGCATCTTCTAGGGAAGGTTCAATATGTAAAGAACAGTGTTATCTGTGAAAAATGAGATCTCGCTGTATAGATGTTGTCACTTATGGTGTTAATATAGATTAAGAAGAGAAGAGGACCTAAAATGGATCCCTGGGGCACACCTCTTAGGAGTGGCAGAGGAGAGGTTCCATGTCATAATAACTATCGCAAGACAGTGATCACTATTATGGCGAGAGTATATCGCCAAAAAGCAAATTGGCGATATACACATACCAGTGAAAAGACAGCCAGCAAGGAGTCCAAGCAGTCTCTTTTTCATCTTGGTTTTACTCACTTGTTTGACACAGAGGTTTGTTGTCTTTACTACGCTCCCTTTTATCTTTGCCCACTGTTCCTCCACCCCACCCAGCATATCTGGAGACAGCCATGTCTTGTCTCAGGAAAGAGTGCCCATATTGTCCAGGGGTCAGGCATTATAGGTAGACAAGTCTGGAATTGGGGAGGGTACCAAGACCATTCTGCATTTGGAGCCAAGCATGAAAACTGACATACCCACTCATTCACCCTGATCGCCCCACGATGAGGACTCCAGGTGGGTGGAAGGCAGGCAGAAATTACGCTTTAATTAACCCAATCTCAAAGGCTTTGTAGTACACATGGGAAGAACAAAAATGTAGCCAGATCAGGTAGCTAATGTAAAGTGTCTATTCCATGAATTCCAGTAAATACACAAACTTTCAGAAAATAATAGACAATGGGCTATCATGGTCTCGGCAGCGCCTCAACTCCCACATGTCTTCCTCAGGGTGTGCGACTTGTGGGAACAGTCCCAAGCATTTATACAGGCATTCACTCAAAATTCACAAGCATCACATGCTTGCAACAGTTGTGAACTGTGTGTCCCAAGCATAATGCTATTCTAAGGCAACCCTGTTTTGTTTACTGGCTGAAGGATAATGAAGCCATACTCTAGTGCACTCAAATTACTTTAAATTGCTAGTGGCAAATAAGTTGCCCTCTTTGACTACCAAATTAATTTAAGACAAATGCCTCAAGGTATCTATGGCAGCTTATGATATGCATCACATTCTGTCCTACAAATTTCAGTATGGCAATTTACGCTCACGAGAAAATGATGATAAAGCAGGCACATAAATCTGTTGAATGGCACAGCGCCTCCTAAAGTACAGAATCTTGTGAGAGGTGAGTGCATTGCATTAGACAAATTCACATCAAATTAATCTGCTATAATAAAACCTGCAGATAAAGGGGGCAACATAATTATCCACAACAGGGACCACCATAAAAGGATAGTGATGTCATTCATTTTTTTTGGTTGCTTCTCCGACCCCCTGACTTGCCACTCCTTCAGACCGCCAAGGCCCCCCACTGCCACTGCCGAGTCCCGAATGCCATCCACTGCCCCTTGTTGCCATGTCCCTGGGTAACCAAATGTAACCCTTCGTTGGGAGGCCCCTACCCCTGTGGGGCAACCAGTAGAGGAGATTCTCCTCGGAGGGTTTCACATATCCCGGCATGGCAAGGGTCAGCACGAACACTTGTCTGTGGCTTCATGGCTTGTGGAGGGACCAGCAGCCATTATCCAGTTGGCCAGGCAGGAGTTTTCCCATTTTCTGCCCCACCCACCCCTCCTTCCCATTGACGCCACACACCTGTAGCATCCTGGCTGAATGCACCTGCAGTATGTGGTCACCCACATTGCAAGGTGCATTGACATGTGGCCAGCCACTAGGAGCGGTTTGAGGGTGATGCAGGCTGCTGCCCCCCCCCCAGGAGAAGAGCGTCTCTGTGGATGCTTTGAGCCCTCCATGCCAGTCTCTGCTCCTGTCATCTTGGGCTCGGGCGCAAACCTGAGTGACCAGCATGTTAGGTGAACCCCTTCACCCAGCACCATGGAGCCAGCCAATAGTGTCATTCTTAAGCAATGGAAATAAATACAAAGAACAAAAAGATGATCCATCACTGACATTCAAAACAGAACTTCACCAGATTCTTGCTGGTTCCCTTTATCATAGTCTGGAATTGAGGAGGGGGGCTACAAAGACCATTCTGCATTTAGAGCCATGCATGAACACTGAGGTATCTGCTCACTTCCCCTGGCCAGCCCCACTACAAAGACTCCAGGTGGGAGAGAGGCAGGTAGAAATGTTTTTTTAAAGAACAACCTGGCTCCACAAATTTGGTCAAATCAGAAAGCATTTCCAACCCACGACGACTACAAGGCTGACCAATACCTTCCAATTATGTAGTTGTCTACCCATGGGAGAAGAGGGGAATTTTATTTATTTATTTCAAAAAGTTTCACCAGGACAGGCATACTGAGCAACAACAGCTCATTTCCAGATGTGTCCTGAGGGAAAGGGGAATAGGGGATGCAGTACTGAATACAGAATCAATAAAAATATAGTGATAAGACTGAACAGGTGCCAGCCCGGTGGCACTGAGGGTTGAGGCGCTGGACGCCGCACCTCGCGCTACGCCAGCGACCTGGGTTTGGGAATGGACTTGGGTGGCCAGGGGTCGGCAGGGGAGAGGGAGGACTGAGCGTCCCAATGGATGTTTTCCTCTCTCAGGGGTTGGAACCAAGAACGCCTGCTTTGCATCCCCTTCGGAGCCAGTGGAAGCACCGTAATTGAAGGGATGGAGGCGGCCCATTTGTCGGAGCCGGGAGGGGGGACGCCACGGTTCATGAGAGGTTGGGCGCAAGGCCAGGGCACGCCACTACTCGGGATGTATGTCCTAGCCGACATCCCAGAGTGTGAGGGGAAACCAAGCAGAAAACAGAAAAACACCTCCCGCGGCCTAGATGATAGCCTCTCGGTACCATCCAGACCACCAAAGAGGGACAGACCCCAATGTGCAGGAGGAGGAAAGGAGGCACTCTAGGGGCAGATCCCCCTGAAGATGGAACGGGGGTTGAGAGGAAGGAAGGAGAGGTCTCTGGGAGCAGGCAAGGAGAGATAAAGAATAAAGTAAAAAATAAAAAAAAGACTGAACATGTAACCATAGCAATTAAGGCAATAACAAACATTTTTGTGGAGTAGGCAGGCAGTACTTGTCATCATACATAGACAATATTTCATATACATACACGCAATTAGTTTAGCAGTCATATGCGTAATCATATACATACACGCAAAACACTTAAGCAGAAATACAGTATTTTGCTTTTAACTAAAGGGGGTAGTAAGAGAGGACCGGAAGGTAGTAAGGGAGGACTTTGACAGAATAGGGGGATGGGGAGATTGTCTGATGGACAGATGGGCCTGCACCCCGCACGCATGTAAACCCTGCAAGGGGAAAGGCAGGGGAAATGGGAGGGAATAAAGGAAAGAGTGGGGAAAAATACTGGTGCAGAAGAGGTGGGTGAGGTAGGTTGAGGTGAGGGTGGGTGGAGATTGGGATAAAGAGGGAGAAGGTAGGAAATAGCTAGGGGAAGAGAGGTGGGGAGTGGGGGAAGGCATGCCTTACACATAGGAGCAGAACTCCTGGGGTATGAACACTACTTGATATAAATCCAGCTAGTGCAATAGGCTAGCAGCATGTGGGGGCGGGGGAGGTTAAGAGGTGGAAAAATTAAATAAAATTAAATATATTGGAATAAAGAAGGGTAGCTGGATCAGGTTCAATTACAGGAAGGGGTTATGTAGTGTCGAAGAAGAGAGGACAGTGAATGAGTGGACGGGGCAGAGCGGATATCTACAGGGAAGGAGTTCCAAATGTTTGGGAACTGATAAGAGAAGGCTGCTCTCTATGAAATAGAGGAATCTTCCAAGAGACTGGAATTGCACTGCTTGGGTACCCCCGGTGCTGATAGCAGAGTTTCAGCAGTAATACTAGGCATAGTGGAAGAGAGGCAAGGAAGGTATTTAACCGTTGCAATCAGCATATAAAGGGTAGGAGCATCTGTGGAGGAGTGGTAGGTAACAGAATTATGATCCAGTCCAGCAGGTAGGTCAGGATTAGCACATACACACCCCATTGTCATGCCAGGTCTGACCCTCCACCCACATGGAGACTTCTGCCATGAAGCATAGTGGGTGGGGGGAGCAGAGAGGAAAAATGCACCTTTCATTCAGTGCCACTTTGTCTGGTGGCAAAACTGAAACCTGGGAAACTGTAAGAAACCAAGTTCAACCTGCAAAGCATTTCTAACACAGACAAAGAAACATAATAAACCAGTGTAGCTGTTATTGACCTGATAGACGGGGATAAGTTAAGCATAGGGAACACAGCAAATACAAAGGGTACAGAGAGTTAGCTAATAATGATTTATTTATTTAATTAATTAATTATGGTAACTGGGTAGGCCCACTGAGACCAGAGGTCCCTTTTTCGGGGGCGACCCGGAATTAATTTTAGGCAACACAAAGCATTACATATGTACATTACACACATTAAAGTGAAGCATTACATATGTACATTACACACATCGCAGTGAATGTTAGACAGGCCCTATGGAGGGATAGATCACTTATTAGTCAGCTGTAACACATTACTCCATCTCAGCAATAACAGGAAGACAGAGACAGGTTTTACATTGCTATTTAAGTACGACAGGTTCATATCAGCATTACAATGACATTATCTTTTGTAACAGGCGCATTGGCTCAAGCTCAGTAAGTGGGATTTGAGCTCCTTTTTGAAGCCTCTTAGAGAAGCAGAGGACTGGACACAGGAAGGGAGCATGTTCCACAGGGAACGGATGGAGGTGGAGAAGGTCCTGGCTTCATGGAGGTCCTGACTCTTGGTACCTGGAGCAGGCAACGTTCTGAAGACCTTAAGGATCTACTACATTGCTTAGGTTGCAGCAGATTTTTGAGGCTGGGGGGTACTATCCTGAATTATTTTGTAGGCTAGTCATAGGGAGGGGTAGTTCAGTTTCCCTTCAAGTGACGGCCACCTGAGGGACCTTGAAGACCATACAGTGGTTGTCATGTGGCTGGACTGAGATGGCAAACCTGGTTATCCTATGATAGAGGATCTTAAGCATCTGCAGTTCAGTATTCCTGACCGAGTGCAGCACTGGAGCCCCGTGGAGTAGGGTAGAGAGGAGGGTACTTCGAACAATTTTAATTTGGGATTCTGTGGAAAGGAAGGGGCTAAGACGGTACAGAAGGCCCACCTTTTGGTTAATAATTTTGGTTAGGTATCCACTGTGAGTCTTAAATGACCCATCTTAGTCAAGGTGGACCCCTATGTACTTAATGGAGTCGATTACTTCAACCTTTGTTTGGTCGGAGAGGCTGAGTGCAAGTTTTGTAGTGCTGTACGAACCAAGAATCCTTGGCCCAAACAACATCGCCTTAGTTTTTTTCCAGTTAAGACTGAGTTTGTTGGAGTGGAGCCAGTTTTTGAGGGATAAGAGGTCTTTGCCTAGTTGCTCATTCAGGTTGGCTAAATTTAGGGCAATCCTATAGAACACTGTATCATCATTCAAATTAGGTGCTGTGGCAATAGCAAATTTGAACGTTAGGCATGATGCAGTTTCTTTCAGATGGAAAGGAAAAGTCCAATAGGTGGTTCCATATCATAATAGTGATCGCAGAATAGCGATCGCTATTATGGAGAGTGTATATTGCTGAAAAGCAAATCATCGATATACACTTCCAGGATCCCCAACATCTGGAAAGTATGCACCATCCCACATCCCCCTGAATATAGATTATCAACTCTGGGGGGGGGGATGTCACAGAAGGGGCAAAATCCTGTATCACACAAAAAGTAACTGCCGCAGCCAGAGGCAGTGGCAAAATTTCTATGCACCTGGTCCCAAACCCTGTACCTGCTGCACCAGAGCTAGCCACCCACACCACCACTCCACATGGCTAGCTTGGCAGCAGCAGGTACACCCGTCCCTCAAAACCCCTTCCTTGTCCTTCTCCTTCCCTCGCTTTCCCCTCTTTCCTGTGGCCATCCATCACCCTCGCTGTCATGTACAGTCGCTACCCTTGCAGGGTAGCCCAAGAGTATAGCGCCGAATATGTCACCATTTTGACGTGGCACCCATGTTCGGTCACTATACTCACAGTATATCCAATAGGTAGCTAGGTGCTGTGCTCCACACTTAAAAATATGTAGAGTTGACTTAATCACTGGAGCTCTTCCAGGGGCCATGCTGTTCAGGAGACAGTTCGATGGAGCATGGCACTATGAGGAGTATGAGTCAAAGGCGCCAATCCACCTTCTCAGACACATCGTATAGCCCACATCCCATTCTAGCCACAGTGCTGAGCAATGTTCTGTTCTGCATGCCCGGTGACAAGGGGCAGTACTCAAGGCTAGGGGTTGTGGTGCAACAGGTTGGGGTACAACAGCAGGCTTGGGGGATTCAGTCAAAAACATGAGGTAACAGTCAGTTCTCACAAAAATGACAGGTCAACCAGCATGCTTCTGAGGAGATCTCTGCATTTTAGGGACACTGGCTGCAGTCGGTATGCTGGCAGTGGTATGGTAGGCATGGATGCACTTTCAGCCCATGACCTGATCTCTGGTGGCGGTATAGGAGGTGGGTGAGTTGGCTGGTCTGGTAAGGCTGGAAGGGTCAGTGTGGGTGCCCTAGGTTCTGGGGCTTTGTCAGCAGCAGGTGTCAGCTGGAGGGAGCCAAATCTGTTTTGAGTTTTGAGGGGAGTCAGGACCAAGGGGCTTCTTGTTGTGCTAGATGCGGGTGACTCCCAGTGGCAGATTCTGGAGCAGTTAGCATGTCTAGTGACGTGCAGTCACACTTCAACCTTATGCTGTTTTTGGCCCTGGCCCCCTTCACTGCTGTGTCCATTGCGACTCATCATTAGTGTTCTGTGAGGGCCCCTCATTTGTGGTCATGTTTTGATGGATGACGTGTGCTTGGCCTAGCTGCATATTTCTGAGGTGCCACATCATATGGAGAGGAATGGAAATTGTAGCACAGCCATTGCCTGTTGATCAAATTGTCCACTGCCTCCAGTGATTCAAATTGGAAGATAGCCCCACTGAATTGTATCAATAACTGTGCAGGGTAGCAGAGGGAAGTTTTTGCCCCAAGATGGGTGTGCTTCCATTTGGCTGGATTGTAGATCTGGCAATGGTAAGACAGCTCTGATGAAAAATCCTGAAAGAAGAAAAGCTGGTGTCCCTCCCAGTATAGCAGCTTACATTTCCTGGCCAGTCTCAGGATATTTTCCTTTATCAGATATCAAAGAATTTTGAGGATGGTCTGAGAAAGGTCACCAGGTTTTGGCCTGTGGGGCAAAAACGAGCAGTGCACCAGCTCAGTCTCCAAGGGGGAGGAGGCAGTCTGGAGCATTGAGGACAATGAAGAATAGTTTCTGTAAGAAGGGAACCACATCACTGCCTTCAGTCCCCCTAGATAGTCCTATCAAATGGAGGTTATTGCATCTGGCTCTGTTTTCATGTTGTCAACCTTCGAGAGCATGTACTTGATGGTTTTCTCCTGCTCTCATAGTCAGGCACATAGCAAGTCATCTTGTTCTACTAGCCGCTATATGTTTTGCTCCATCCAGTTGACCTGCTGTTCTAGGAACATCAAGACTGGTTTGGTCTGGGCGGCAGATTGTTTAATGTCAGCAGTGTCCAGTAAGATCTTTTGTAGGAGCAAGATGATGTTGCCAATGTCAAAGGGGACCACTTGAGGAGGGTCCATCGTTATGCAGCAGTGTCATTTCCCCTGTTGTGGCTTCCTGGAGTAGATGTGAGGCTGCGTGGTCTAGGCCTTTCCTTCTTTCAGCAGCTGCTGTGAAAGCACAGGAGACAGTTCAGTCACCGATTACACTGTCAAGGGTAATGGGGAAAAACAAAAAAAAGATGCACCCAGTTACACCATGTTTAATGTGACTGGGCTTAACTGTGTTTTAGCACATTTTGCCTATGGGACAGACTAGTTGGATGGTTGATGATTCTTCTGAGACTACTTGGAGCTAAAGACCTACACTGCCATCTTATTGGTGGCTAGTCACATGCCCCCTCATCTTTTTCTGCCATCATTGTCTTTGTTTCTATGCTACCTTGATACAAATTAAGCACACTGAGGAGCTGCCACGGCACCCCATGCCAGCAGTGGTATCAACGTCAGATGTTACGGACTGATTTTAACCAATTATATCACTAGTTGGAACGTTTATAAGAGGCATGTTTTTGGCTGAGTCCTTGGATTTGGTGGTGTTAAAGCCGCTGAAGGGGAGCTACGAAGCAAGGATTGATGTCTGGATTCTCAGCAATTCCCAGCGATTGGTCTTTGCTACAGCATTATTGGCGAGCTTTTACCATCTTGCCGCCTGGAATTACTGGAAGTGCTGTTGTGATTGCTCGGTTGGTTTGGAGGTTGGACGGAGTGTTTGGGAGGGCCCCACACCGGCCCATTCAGGGATGCCTGCTGTGTGTTGGGGCCATGATGAGAGGTTCCGGTGCAGGTCTGTTGGAGAGCGGATGTGTTACTGGCGGCCTCTGGATTTCTCAGGGGGTTTGAGTGGACTCTGAGCCGGGGGCCATAGTCTGTGGGTCCATCTGCGTGGGGTAATTGCTTCCCGAGGTGGGTGGTGTAGGAACCCTCCTCCATTCCTTGGACCGACACTTCTGTCTGTGATTGTGCAGCAGGCTTTTGCTGTGAAAGCAAAGACTTGCTGAAGGAGGAGAACTGTTTAAGAAGAACAGCTATAATATAAACAAGATTCAATTTCTAAGAGCCTATTGGAGTGAGTCCTTATTTTGCTGGTCTGCTATATCTCTTTGCTCCAGATTAGTCTATCATCAGGTACTGTAATCATTTTATCTCAAAGGCAGTGAGAGATCCTCGGTGGTTTTTAATATTTATCAAATTCAACTTTTGTGGCAGTGAAAGGGCCACTTTTTGGACATTCCTACAAGGGTTAGGTGAGAGCTACCCTTGCTTAAATTCTAAAGGACTTGGTAAAAGACATTTTAATATATTCTATTGGACACTAATAATTAAGTTTATTTAGAGCTGAGCCTGTTGTAATCCTTTTTGGATTGTTGGTTTTTGGGTTTTAAATTAGGGTGGGGTAGGACTGTTTTTTGTATTATTGAGCTAATTTATTTTTGGGTGGCTTTGATTTTTGTTTATTTGGTTTTATTTGTGTTTATTGTAATGTGTTGGGGCAGTTTAGTGATAGTCAGGCACTATTCCCCCAGCAGGCTCAGGGAATTGTGTCCCTTTGAATGTCCACCTTTATCATCCGACACCTATTTTAGGTGTTGTGCTTTGGGTATACTTAAGAGGTGCAAAAGAAAGGGAAGATCTGGGCCTAGTGGGGGACAGGAAAGGGGAGGTCGGATTGGAGTTGTGGGGTCCAGGCGATGCCCTGGGGTGAAATGGAGTCAGAAAAGAGGTTTTCCTTGTCTTGTCTCCATACCCAAGGGCTCCGATGTTAGCAGGCAGGTGCCGAGGTCTTCTCTGATGGCTCATCCCACCTTGGTGGTGTTATGCAATGCCAGATCTATTAAAAACAAGAAGCTATTATAGCTGATCTTGTTGGAACAACTGACCTGGCTTGCATCACCGAGACCTGGCTGGATGAAAATGCAGGTCGTGTATTGGCTTCAGCAACTCCAGCCAGGTTCTCGGTGATACACTGTCCAAGGCTGGATCGTAGGGGCAGGGGTGTGGCCATTATGTTTAAAACTGAGCTGGGTCTTGTGGATGTGCCATTGGGAAGTACCAGATCCTTTGAATATATCCTGGGAGAGGGTGGAGGCTGTGGGATTCTGAGCTGGGTCTTGTGGATGTGCCATTGGGAAGTACCAGATCCTTTGAATATATCCTGGGAGAGGGTGGAGGCTGTGGGAATCTCCTCATCTACCGTCCACCAGGAGTTGGAGGAGAATTCCTGCAGGAAATAGCAGACTTCATTGTCGACATGGTGTTGAGATCCCCCAGATGGATAGTTCTGGGGGACTTCAATGCCTGGGTTGATGATGAACTCTCATATTTTGGTCAAAATCTCCTCCAGCTGATGACGGCACTGGGCCTTACATGGGTAGTTACCTCCTCGACCCATGTATGGGGTCATTTGTTGGATATGATCTTCCTTTTGGGTATGGAGATAGCTGATATGGGGGTGGAACCAGTCAGCTGGTCCAACCATCACACCATAAGATTTAGTTTCAGGGCCCCCCAAATAGGTCTTCCCCTACGGAGATGGTTCAGTACCACCCTTTAAGGTGGGTTAACCCCAGTGACCTATTGGCAGTGCTGGACCTATCAGGCTTGTCAGGTGAATGCATGAGTCCAGATGATCTTATATTAGCCTATAATAAGGCTGTGGGAGATGCTCTGGAGAAGATTGTTCCTGTTCGTGTTCGACCTCTCACCCTTTGTCCAAGGAGTCCTTAGTTTGATGGCTCCTTGAAGGAGTTGAGGCGAGTTGGTCGAAGGATGAAGAGAGCCTGGCGGAGGTCCAGCCATGATGCTGATAGGCTTAGGTTGATGGCACATTATGATAGCTATCAATCAGAAATCACCCGTAAGAAGGCGGAATTCCTGTCCAGAGAGATTTCTACTGCACAAAATCGACCAGCTCAGCTTTTCCAGACTGTAGACAGGTTGTGCAATACAATCTGTCTCCAGCCCAGAGAAGCTTTTTCTCAGCTAAGATGTGAGGAGTTTGCTCGATTTTTCACAGTTAAGGTTGCCAGCATCAGGTCTAGCATCGGTCCGGCCTCTCCTACAAGGAATTGCAGTGATCGATGGGAGGTGGCAAGCATTCGGTCTGTCCTGTCAGACTTTTACCTGCTGGAATTCATGGACATTGTAAAGACCATCCAAATATTGCACCCAACCAGTTGTAGTTTGGATCCGGGCCCTACTCCCCTATTACTGGGATGTGTAGATGTTATCTGCCCGATCCTTGCAGAAATTGTCTGGAAGTCCTTGGAGAGTGGGGACTTTCCTGACCTCCTCAAGAAGGCTGTCGCTTGACCACTCCTTAAGAAATCCTCCCTGGATCCAGACTGTCTAGCTAACTACTGGCCTATCTCTAACCTGCCATTTGTTGGTAAGGTTATTGAAAAGGTGGTTGCGCTGCAATTAGATGATCATCTTACAACACACAATGTTTATGATGCTCTCCAGTCTGGTTTCAGGAAGAAGCATAGCACAGAGACTGCTTTGGTCAGGGTATTGAATGACCACCTAATGGCTAGAGATTGAAAGGCTCGCACCATTCTGGTCCTTCTTGATCTCTCTGCTGCATTTGACACTGTAGACCATGGTGTGCTATTGGAGCGCCTGCAGCTTTTTGTGGGCTGTCTGGTACAGTCATTTAATGGTTCCATTCTTTCCTCACGGGCAGGTCTCAGAGTTACCACCGGAATATATTCCTCTGGTTCTCACTCCCTGCTCTGTGGGGTGCCACAAGGCTCCATTTTGGCCCCCATGTTGTTTGCAGTGTACATGCTGCCATTGGGAGATATCATCAGGTGGTACAGTCTGAGTTTTCACTGCTATGCAGATGATACTCAGCTGTATATGTCCTTTTTGCCCAGTCAGAATGATGCACTTTCCATGCTAAATAATTGCCTTGCTGAAATCAGAACTTGGATGAGCTCCAGCTGGTTAAGACTGAATCCAGATAAGACTGAAGTGCTGGTAGTGGACCCAGGTCATCCGGGGGCCGGTCTGGGGGCTGGACAATCATCAGGTTTGTTGCTTGGTGATGTACAGCTCACTACCTCAGACCATGTGCGAAACCTGGGCATTATTTTCGATGATGATTTGACTCTAAAGCCTCAGGTTTCAGCAGTCGTTAAATCATCTTTTTATCATCTTAGGAATATCGCCCAGGTGAAACACCTGGTTCCTCCGGATGATCTTCCAACATTGGTCCATACCTTTGTCACCACTCGTCTTGATTACTGAAATTCCCTCTACCTAGGGCTACCAGGGGTTGATATCCATCGCTTGCAGCTGGTGCAGAACGTGGCAGCCAGGCTTCTGACTGGGATTTCTAGGACCAGTCACATTATGACTGTGTTCTGTGAACTGCACTGGTTGCCTGTTCAGTGGTGGATCACCTTTAAGGTTGGTTTGCTAACCTTTAAAGCCCTACATGATCAGGGACCCAACTACCTGCAAGATCTCCTTGTACCCTACTGCCCCCTATGCCCTCTCTGTTCCGCCAATGAGGGATTGCTGGAGATTCTCAGGGTACGACTGAAGACAACTGGTTCTCGAGCTTTTTCTTTCTCTGCTCCAACCCTGTGGAATTCTCTACCTCATTGGTTGAGAGAATGCCTGACCGTTGACAGGTTTAAAACTGAGTTAAACACTTATTTGTTTGATTTAGCTTTCCCAAAACATTGATAATTTATTTTATTGTTTTTAATCTTATGCACACTGTTGCACTTGGTCTTATGTACAGCACCTTGGTTTGGAAAGGTGCTATAAAAATTAAATTTTAATTAAATTGAATTGAATGTCTTCTTTCTTATGTGGCCCTCACAGCAGCCTGGTTACATAGTCAGTTAAACTTTCATACATACATAAAGCAACAGCACAAGTATAGCAAAAGTACATTTATATAGCCCATGGTCTATCAGAAGGGTTGCCCAGATAAGATGTGTCATTGAGGCACAGGTCAGGAAGCACAGGAAAACCAGGAGCAGTTGTAGAATTCACCAAAACTGTTTATTTACACTAGCAGTAACATAAAAAGTAAACTTGTTCAGTATAACTATTTACAAAGGAAAAAAAAAAAAACAGAAAAAGTCCATCTGAGTTTTTCTTCAATCTCTGTGTCCATTCTCTCCTTAAGCAATTGCAGCTCAGCTTTCTTATAAGTCCTTCCAACCCCCATTCTTAACAAGCATCCTGTTTGTGTATGTTTCAGGCAGGTGCAAGGCAGGAACACAGTCCGGGAACACACTGGCTGGGATATTCAGACTGCACCAGGCTGTGGCGTAACTCTAGGTGCAGCACAACTGGGATGTGCCAGGGTGCTGACAGAGTGATATTCAACGGTGCTGCGCCATGGCTCAGCACCATTGAATATCGCTTCATGGCGACCCGCATTGTGCATGGTGCAGTGGCACTGCACCAGCACAAGTGGCCAGAGAGGAGCAGAGGGATGCACTAGCCCAAGTGCCATTGCGCTAGGTGCATCAACCACGATATTCAAAAGTGCACATGCAAATGGGGCCATAATGCATGCAAGGTGCAAATGGGGCCATTTGCATGTCATTATGGCCACATTTGCATGCAGATGAGATGATCCCCGGCGACTTGCACCTGGTGCCCTGCCAGGCTGCAGCCGTCAGGGACCGACGCCCCCTGCACAAGCGGCAAAGTGCCCCACCGCCCGATCGCGAGCATATGTAAAATAATGAAAGGTCCAAAATCCCTGGTGGTCCAGTGGACCACTCCCAGCCTGATCACGGGCATATGTAATAAAAAAAAGAGGTCCAAAATCCCTGGTGGTCCAGTGGACCACGTCCAGCCTGATTACAGGTGTATGCTTCACAATAGAACACACCAATCCATCCCTGGTGGTCCAGCAGTACCCCCCTCCCCACCTGCCCACTGAGCCCCAGCACCCTGCTCCCCCCCGGTCAGTGGCGGGCAGCAGTCCCACCCACCAGCCACCCGCCACCCACCGACTGACTCGTGATGGTAGGGCTGTACATCCATTGGTCCACAGCATGGGCAATGGGTGTACAGATGTACCGCTACTACAGTTCACATATCTGGACTGTGTAGTACATGGTAGTTGACGCCCATTGGTCCACAGTGGTCCACACAGCCCTACTGTACAAGTCAGTCAGCGGCACGCGGGCAGCTGGTGGGTGGAGAGCTGCCACCTGCCGCTGACCAGGGGAGCGGAGTGCTGGGCTCAATGGGCGGTGGGAGGATACCGCTGGACCACCAGGGATGGACTGGTGTGTTCTATTGTGAAACGTACACCTGCGATTGGGCTGGACACGGTCCACTGGACCACCAGGGATATTGGACCTTTTATTCTATTACAGATGCCCATAATCGAGCTGGGAGCGGTCCGCTGGACCACTAGGGATATTGGACCTTTTATTCTATTACAGATGCCCATGATTGGGCTGGGAGCAGTCCACTGGACCACCAGGGATATTGGATCTTTTATTCTATTACAGATGCCCGTGATCAGGCTGGGAGTGGTCCACTGGACCACCAGGGATATTGGACCTTTTATTTTCCTACATATGCCCGTGATCGCTACCACGAAGGTGCCGCCGGAGCTCGGGTGGCCACCCACAGCTGGCAGCTGCTGTGTTGCACCCTGCAATACGGCAGCTCACCTGTGGGTGGCCAGCTGTTGCTCCTTTTTTTTCTGGCTCAACTGTGTGCAGTGCAAGTAGGGGTTGCGCCTGCATGGGCTCAGCACATCCCGGGCTGAATATCGGGATGTGCGGAGCATGCATGGCACGCTTCTCCTACTGCGCCAGATACATTACTGATGCGCTCCGGCACATCGGGATTTGTGCCAGGCACTTTCCCCTTTTGAATATCGCACCGGGGTGCATCAGTGGGTTGCGCATGGTGCAACAGTGTTGCGCCATGCACATCCCTTCTGAATATCCCTCCCAGTGTGCCTAAGCTGAGGCCGCTTTTCCACAGCTCTTCTGCAAAAAGGCTTAAAAATTTGCACTCAGGTAACCTCTCATGTTCCCAATAGTTTTTTGCAATCATCTCAAAATATAATTATATACTTCTCAACAGTAACACTATATATTTTCTAAACAAAGGGATCCCGATATCAATTACATTTCCACATAGTGATTTGCATATATTTTTATATCAGCAGATATGCAAAGGGAGAAAAAGACAAACAGCAAGGGAAGGTTGAGAGACAGTGAGAGGCAAAGAATTGCGAGACTGTCGGGGTGATCAAGTCTGAGGTCTCACAGAAAAATTTGGTTGCGCAACCAGACAGACAAATAGGAAAGGACAGAACCCTGCATTTAAACACTTTCTATAACAACTGGGACAGGGTCCATTTCCACCCTGTCACATACACCCCCTACTTACAGGTGCAAAGCAGGAACACAGTCCAGGAATACAGTGTGCCTGAGCTGAGGCCCCCTTTCCACAGCTGTTCTCAGTAGCTTAATATGATTTAGGTGGGTTACGTGCTGATATAACGCCTAGGTGTACTTAGGCACGAGGCGCCATTGCCGAGTGCCTTATGCCCTAGGCGTGTTTCCTCATCAGCACGTAACCCACACCTCGGAGTGTGTTATTGCGCTTTATAAATGGGCTTATCTATTGATTATTTAATGAATAAAAGAAAAGCGATAAAGTAAAAATATTTAAAAAGAAGGTTTAATAGTTGAAATAGGAAAAATAGTCCCTTATGAAGTCAGTTTAAAAAAATGTTTCATTTGAATTAGTGGGTTTCTATGGCTTTCTTACATTATGTTTAGCTGTTTTAAGCAGTATATTTTGAGAACCAGTATGTGTTTTTACTGATAGGTGGTACTGTGTCTGTGTATGTGACTGCATCTGTGTGATTAATGTTCTTGATTCTTGATGTTCGCGATGCTGTTGTTAGCTGGCCGCTGGGAGTGAGAGTGTCCGTTACTGGGTAGAGTACAATAGCGCTTCTTGGTTCTGTGAAACTGCGGAGGTAGGGAGAAATACATTTTTCTGATTTTTTTTCTTCGCTAGTGAAGTCGACGAATTGGCAGTTTTGGCGCGATCGTGTTTTTAGCTGGCGGGTTGGAGTGACAGTGTCCATTACTGGGTTCCGTAGAATAGCGCTTCCTGGTTCTGTGAAACTGCGGCTGTAGGGAGATATAATTTTTTCTGATTTTTTGGTGTTCGGTAGTAATGTAGGTGAATTGGGAGCAGTGTGTGTTTCAGTTTGACAGGTTTTAGTGTTAGTAGAGAACGTGTTCGTTTTTGGAGGCTAGGAGCGAGCGTGTGTGGGTGCCGTACAATTCTGCTTCATTTTTTTTTAAACCGCGATGGACACTGATAAGAGTGAAAGTTTTGTAGTTTGTGTCAGACGGGGCATTTTTTGGTATCTGACTTATATGTGCTGACAGTAATGTCATACTGTGCTGGTGCGAGTGCCATTGTGGTGGATTTCTGCCACTTCAGTGAGCTCTGGTAATCAGGGTTTGCGTTTAGGTTTGGCAGAGCTCACTGATTTTTGTCGTTATGGGGCATCATGGTGGGCAGTAGTCCCGGTTGGCTACAATATCATCTGATAAGGACACGGCTCAGATGATGTTGTAGCCAATTAGTGAGTTGGGATTTCTTAGCCCATTTTATAAAAAGGCTTAACAATTTGCACTCGGGTAACCTCTCAAGTTCCCAATAGTTTTTTACAATCATCTCAAAATATAATTATATACATTTCAACAGTAACACTATATATTTTCTAAACAAAGGGATCCCAATATCAGTAACATTTCCACATAATGTCTCTCTGCTTCATTTGGGAGAATAGTCCTCCATGGAGCCATTTTGTGATGGTGCCCCTCTCCCTCCTTTTTGTGAGAGAGGCATGCTTGTTTTCCAAGGAGACAAATCCCTCAAGGAAATTGTCAAGGGATGCTACTGAGTTGTTGGTGGCAGTGACCCCAGTCCAGTCAGCATGTCATAGGTCCTCGAGGTCATCACTGAGTGTGAATTTGGAATAGTCTCTCATCTGGATAACTTTGCTGGGGATTTTAGGCGAGGAGATGCCCCAAATACAGAAAGTTGGAGAGTGGTCCAAGATAACGTCAGGGAGTATTCCTCAGTAAATAATTCTGTCAGGCCTATTGCTCAGTACCCAGTCTATAAGGGATCCTTTATCCCCCTGTGGGTTAAGTCTTGTGGGTGTCGTAATGAGCTGGGAGAGTGTGAGGCCTGAAAGAAGCGGCTCATGAACTTTAGTATTGGGACCCAACCAATTGAGGTTGAGGTCCCCCTGGACTATCAGCTCGTTTGACCCAACCTTATCCCTAAGGTGGTTGAGCAGTGAGGATAGCCAAAGTACGTCACCCTTCAGAGGGTTGTAGGCACAGACCAGATGCACCTTTTTGTGTTTCCAAGCAGGAGGAGCGTGTGAAGGAATTTGCAGACTGGGAATGCAGGAGATGTGTGATCAACTGCAGACATGTTAAGGTGCACCTTATAATAGAGTAGCACTCCAACCCCACACTTGCTTCCTACCCTGTCTCTCCTGAGGAGGCTGTAGCCTGGGAGGCCACACAGTGAGTCAGGAATGTGAGGCTTCAGCCAAGTTTCAGAGATCCCCATAATGTCAGGGTTGTAGTGGGCCACCCAGGCCATGAGTTCAGCTAGGTTGTGGAGGATGCTACAGACATTTAGATGTACCATTTTTAAGCCTTTGGCTGATAGCCAGGCAGAAGATTGCTTGAAGGAGGACAAGGTAGCCAGAGGACCTTGGAAACTGGCAGTGATCCTTGCCTGTGCAGGTAGAGCCATGGCGCCAGGTGAGACAACAGCAGGAGCAGTCAGATCCCGAAGGAACAGCAACTCGGCCAAGGGCTGCAGGTGTTAGCGCATCCAATGCACTCACAGCCTGTACTGATGACTTACATAAGCCCCCTAAGGTCAGCAGGTCTTAGCACTTACAAAGTGCACACAGCACATTCTGGTGACCTTTGCAAGCCCCCTAAGCAATAAGGAGATGGGCAACGTTAAGGACAGAGCATCCCTGAGACATCACAGGGTGGTAGGTGTGTTAACATCCACATGATACACTTTCTGAAGGCAGTTAGACACTATGTTGCTGTGAGTAAGAGTGAAGGTGGATTATGATGCAGGCATTCAGGAGCCAGCAATGTAGGCATCAGCTTGAAGGGAGACAGAGTATACATCTAATAGTACTGTGCTTCAGTGGTCACACACTGGGCTGGTGCACGCTGGTAGTGTAAAACTGATGTCCACCAGCAAGTGAGATGCAGTAGAGCACCTCTAGAGATTGGTAATCCTGGTAAAACAAGTGGTAAGAAGACAAGAGTAGTATTCTGAAACTCTAGTCAGTGATGTTAGGCAGTGGCAGCCACTAGAGGCGAGAACAGATAAGCTGCCAGTGGCAAAAAGGGCTGATAGGTTTTATTTCATTTAGCATCACTGCTCCACGTCATCCAGCTGGCCTATATAAGGCCAAGTTGACCTAGGGTAGTGGCAGGGGTGGTGCGGCAGCCGGCGCACAGCGCCGGCGGGGCAGCATGGCAACTTTGCTCACCTTTCCTGTGTTCCATGATACTCTGCATTTTTAAAATATTTTGGTCCTTCCCTCTCCTTAGTGCTCAGCTATGGAGCTGGGGGGGCATGGTTGTGGGGTGAGGGAGGGGGAGTGCTTAGAAAGTACAAGGCTAAACAGAGAGCTTTAAATCTGATGACCATTTTTCCTGCCAAACTAGGTTCCTGCTAACCCAAGTGTACCACAATGGGCAGTGTGTGGTATAGGTCTGCTAGCCCATCCCCATCTCATTCATTTTTTTTTTTCATTTCAAGTTGCGCCATTTGGTGACTAAGTTGGAATTTAGACCCAATATGTGCTCATTTTATTATTTTAATTATTAGATTTATTTATTTATCTCAAAGGCTTTACCAGGAAAGACATACTGAGCTGGTATCAGCTTGTTTCCAGATGCATCCTGGGGGAAGGGGAAGAGAGGAGGAGGAGAGAACAGATGCAAAATACAGAGTAAAAAACACATCGAATGGAATAAGCATAACAAAAATAAATCAGTAATGCTTAAAAATAAATTGACAATCAGTACATTCCATACAGTAAATTGTGGAACTGTCAAAGGATCAATTAAACAGTAATAAAAAAGCAAAATAAGGAACATAGGGAATGACTGATGCTAAGGAAGTGGGAAATGTTGAAGACAATGATTAAGAGTTACTGGTGAAAAGGGGCCAAACCAAAATCAGAAACAACTGCAGGAGTGAGAAGAGACATCACTGAGCAGAGATTTTAGAGCAGGAAAAGAGGGAGCAGAGCGAATAGAAGGGAGAAAAGATCCCCATAGTTTAGGGAAATGAAACAGGAAGGCTGCTTTCCCTGTAGCAGGTTTCATTTGAAGGACAGCAGAAGAATGAGAAGCAGCATTGAGAAGAGAGTAAGAGGACGAGGGGGAAAGAGAGAGGAGAAAGGCAAGATGTGAGGGGAGAGCGTTGAACCAAAATTTAGAGATAAAAGAAACACAGTAGGTAAGGTGCCTGGCATCAAGAGAGAGAGAGAAGAGAGAGGAAAGAAGGGGAAGAACACAGGGTAGAATGATGTGCACACATGGTTTTATCAATGGTAAAGTGACAGAAGTAGTAGCAGTATATTTTATTCAAACCTTGGAAAGGAAGCACTCCATTGAGCAGAGCTCATTTCAAGGGAGGTCCTACAGGCAAACATTCAGTTTCCATACACACAGTCAACTTTCATGAAAATAAAGTACATTTCAGCAATCAATAAATATAAGTACAATATTTGAGACAATGACATAAAAAGAAACATAGAAACATAGACTTTGATGGCAGATAAGGAACGCTTAACCCATCCAGTCTGTCTATTTCTCTACCTATTGGAAAAGCTGCAGATCCTAGTTAACCAGCAGCCTACTTCTTCCTAACCCCCACCAGAATTGCCTTATGTCTATCTCATGCATTCTTAAATTCCCCCACTGTTTTTGACCCCACAACCTCCTCAGGAAGGCAGTTCCATGTGTCTACCACCTTCTCAGTGAAAAAATACTTCTTCACCCTGAACCGTCCCCCTTCTATCTTCAAATTGTGTCCCCTTGTTCTTGTACATCTCTTTGCACGGGGCTGAATAACTAGAGGAGGCACAAAGCCTTTAGTCATGTTTAGTAAAAATGTTAAGTAGTTTTGGACTAACAACATGGCAAGAGTTTCACTCAGTTTCTGAAACCAGTGTTTAATATGTTGTTTCTTTATTTATGAGATTTGTATCTCTTAAGTTGGTTGGGATTGAGTTCCACGCCACAGGGCCCTTATATTTCATAGATGTTCTCCCAAGTTCGAGTCTAGGTCTTGGGACAGTAAACAACAGCAAATTCAGTGCCTTCTGAAGATCTTAGACATGCTTTTATTGGTCTGATTGTAAATACATTTTTGATATAATTGGGGATGTCATTCTTTAGTACTTTTGACATAAAAAGTGTGATATGTAAATCCCTCCTGTACTATAGACTAAGCCAATTTAGATCATGATATAGTTGGCAGTGGTGTATTTTGTAAGGGGCGTTTAGGATATACCATGCCAATTCATATGTCTATTTTCCCTAACTAGTTTTAGAAGCTTCAGTGTACAAGATGTCTCCATAATCCATAAGAGGTAAAACTGTGCTATTAATTTATTTTAATTTAAGATCTCTATTCAAGTACTGTTTCAACCGGTATAGTGCACCCAACTTTTTATGTGTATTATTTATTAACATTTGAATATGTTCCTCCCATTTAAGACAGCTTTCTAACCACATGCCCAGGTATCTGTATCTGGTGACTTGCATTATAGCATCCCCGTGCTTTGTTGTGATATGCAGGTCTTGATTAGAGGAAAGTTTGCTAAGTCTACTAAATATGATTGTCTGAGTTTTCTTTGCATTAAGTTTCATCAAATGAACTTCAAAAAAGTCTTGATTCTGGTCAAATGCAGCCTGAAGTCTAGCCTGTACCTGGACTGCGACTCTTCCTTTGGTGTATATTACCATGCCTTCAGCCTATAGATGGAATTCTATATCCATGTCATGGAACTGGAGTCAATTTACATAGGTATTGAAGAGGAGGGGCCCCAAGATGGACCCCTGAGGCACTCCAGATCTTACTCCTACCAAGCTAGAGTGTGTTTTTTTGTGACTGTAGAGTTGTAGGCACTCATTTATTTATTTATTTATTATACATAGCGGAATTACAACCCTTTGAGTCAAGGACTCATTTCCAAAGGCTCCACGTCAGTTCTAGTAGATTCAACACATAGACAGCAACACAAATGCAGTATGATAGACAGGAGGTTGCAGAAGTTTTTTGTTACATACCAAACAGTGAATAGCAAACAGTATTCATATATTTGCAGGTGTCAGAACAAACAACATAGAATCCTGAGCCATCCAGTGCCCAGATAAGAGTTACAGTTTAGAATAGCAGTACAGTGGTCTATACAGTGCAAAAGCTAGGCTCATGGGCACAAACTGTCTCCAGTCCTGCAAACATGACCTAAACCATCATACTACTAGGGGGAAAAGGCCAGATCAATTAGCCTGGACAGGAGGACTTGGTGACTGAGCATATCAAAGGCTTTTGATAGGTCTATAAAACAGCATGAGTCATTAGTTCCCATCCAAGCTGTCCTGTATGTCACTTACCTCCTTGACTAGAGTGGTTTGGGTACTGTGGCGGGCTCTAAACCCAGGCTGGTTACCATTCAGTTTGTTTTTAGATTCTAAAAATGTTGTGAGTTGATGGAATATCACTCATTCAAAAATGTTGGAGATTTGTGGCAAAAGTGAGATTGGCCGGTAATTGCCTATATCAAGTTTTGAACCAGATTTGCGAATTTGTGTCATTTTAGCTGATTTCCATTGCATAAGAAATTCAGCAGTGGAAAGAGAAAGGTTAAATATAAGGATCAAGGGATAAGCAATACAAGGTGCAGCATATTTAAATAATTTTGGGGGTCAGCTCCTACCGATCTGTGTACATCTAATTTTAATAGCTCCTTTCTCACTTCTTCTACTGAGATGTCAGAAAATTTGAACAGTGAGTCCAACTAGTGATTCTTAGTAGTGTTAGCAAACTGTACCTCAGGTTGTAGTGTCTTCATCTGTAGATTAGGTTCAATCCCCTGATCTCCCACCCCATTAAAGTAGTCATTAAAAGCCTCAACTACCTTAGGGCCTAGTGGAATCTGTTGGCCATTAATGTGGAAGTTTCCAGTATATTTAGTTTTATGTCCCCCATCAAGCCAGAAATACTATTCCAAAAAACTCTGGGGTTATTTTTTACTATCACTATCAAGTTTATTTTTAAAGTACACTTGTTCAGTCTCCCTAATTGATTGAGTAGATCTATTATGTGCCTTTCTATAGGCTAGCCAATGATTTTCATCAGATGTACATTTAGCCCTGTGCCAAAGTCTCTCTCTCTTTTGTTTTAATTTATGTAATCCTAAATCATACCATTTGATACTCGTCTCTTTAACAGTTCTTTTAATTATAGGAACATGTTTGTCACAAATGTTGATAAATTCTTGATAAAAGTAACTCCAGGCATCTACTGCATTTGGAATTAAAGTTAATCTAGTCCAGTCAATGTATTCTACATCCATCAAGAATTAAATATAGTCAAATTTCTTAAAGTTTCTTAAAACAAAGTGTTGACAATATTTTAATGTTAACTTTATTGTGTACTTCAAAAATGATCTGGTGGTATAAAAAGGAGTCAGATAAGACCCCACTAATTGTATATAAATTGGAACTATTTGTATAAGGTCCAGAATAGTGGATTTTGTGCAGTGCTTACTGTTAATTATTGTTGGATCTTGTATCAGCTGACTCCAGCCTAAATTAGATTGTAAATCTACCATGCAGTAGGTGTTCTCACCTGATATCCAATTAACATTGAAATCACCTAATAACAGGATTTCATGATAACCAGTGTAGGGCTGCAGAAAGTCCTGAAAAGCATTAAATGTAGTTGACACAGTTTTAGGCAGTTTATATATCCCACCCAAAATGATTGGCTTGCTGAAAGGAATTTGTATTTCAACAGTTACACTTTCTAATCCCTTTACAATTAATTGATTCTGGACTTCAATAGAAATAAAGTTTGAGTCGACATATACCAGTATGCCTCCCCCGTGTTTATTTATGTTTTTTCTAAACATTTGGTCATTATTTAATTCTACTTGTGAATCAGGTATCTTAAGATGTAGCCAAGTTTCTGTAATAACTAATATATTAGGGTGAAGTATAGTCACCCAATCCCTTAATTGGTCAAATTTTTTTCCAGACACTCCTTGAGTTAAAATGGGCCACCCCAAAGTCTTCCAGCTTTAAAAAAATCATTATTGTTTAGTGATTTGTCCTGTGGGCCCAGGTTGGGATGAATATCTCCACATAACACCAGGAACAGTAGTCCAAAGCACTTACACATGATTGCATACGAAGAAGCTATCAGAAGAAGGCCATTTGGTCTATCAAGTCTGCTCGTATTGCAGGGTCCACAGCTTGAGCTAATGTCCCTGCCCTCCCTCCCCAATCCTCCCATCCTCCTTGACCATGTTTAAAATGTAGTACTTCCTTTTCATAACTTTCTCCGTTAGTACAACTATATTAGGGAGCTTAAACATTACTGTTGTGTTTCCAGAACTCTCTGTTGTTCATTTGAGTTTAACCAGGTCTCTGTATACATGTTCTACTATCAGGCCTGGATCTGGTAAGATTGTATAACAATTTGGACAATTGTAATGGTGGCAATTTGTATCTTTACGAGGGGAATAATTATTCAGGACCCTGGTGGTTGAATAATTAGGATTTTCATTTTTAAGGTAGCTTATGGAAAGACTCCAACAGCAAACAATTACTATCGGCTATAAACTGCCCATTTTGAATGGAATACCCACAATGATAGCTCAAGCTCTGAGAATTAAAAAACAACAAACAAATCTAGAATTCAATTAAAGCAGTCAGGGTATACTTTGCTTTATCAAATGCAAGGTAAAGCAGCTAGGGTAGACAGTACTACTTTCATTCACATATCTGGACAGAGTAGTACGGTATGAGCTGCGCCCATTGGCTCACGCTGTGAACCAATGGGCGTGCTAGCTCTACTGAGCTATCAGTCAGTGGGCGGTGGGGCGGCAGGCGGGTGGGGTGCTGTTGTTCATTGGCTGATGGGGGAGCGGGTGGTGGGCTCAGTGGGTGGGGTGGGTAGGGGGTACACTAGACCACCAGAGTAGTAGGGGTATTTTATGAGTTACAGATGCCTGCGATAGGGCAGCGATCGGTCCACTGGACCACCAGGGATATTGGGCGTGGGGGGTTATATCACTGATGCCCGCGATCGGGCTGAGTGTGGTCCACTGGACCACTAGGGATATAGGATGGAGGCTTAATCTTCAAGACAAATGCCTGCAATCGGGCACATAGAGGTCCACTGGACCACTAGGGATATTGGACATGAGGGGGTTATATTACTGATGCCCGCGATCAGGCTGAGTTCGGTCCACTGGACCACTAGGCATATAGGAAGGCGGCTTAATCTTCAAGACAAATGCCCACGATCGGGCACATAGAGGTCCACTGAACCACCAGGGATATTGGATGGGGGGGGGTTCTTTTACATGAATGCCCATGATCGGGCTGCAGGGGGCATCAGTCCCTGACAGCTGCTGCCTGGCAGGGCGCCAGGTGCAAGTCATCGGGGATCGGTGCACCTGCATACTAATGGCATGCAAATGGGGCCATAATGAGATGCAAGTGGTCCCCTGTGCACCTTGCATAAAATATGGCCCCATTTGCATGTCCCCTTTTGAATATCACAGGTGCTGTGCATGGCGCAATGGCACTTAAGCTAGGGCATCTCCATGCTCAACTCTGGCCACTATCGCTGGCACAGTGCCACTGCGCCATGTACAGTAGGGGTGGCCAGGGTGCGATATTCAAAGCTGCTGCACCATAGCGCAGTTCTGTTGAATATCGCCCAGGCCACACCTCTGTGCAACAAAGTTGAGCTGCGCCCAGGATTGCGCCATAGCCTGGCGCAGTTTGAATATCTGGGCCTATGTGAAAGGGAACTCAGATGAGTGAGTGCCAAACATCCTCTTCTTTTCTCCTTCAGAAACACCTGCAAGAGAAGAGAAAACACAAAACACATTCTGCATTCCAGACATTGCTTAAACCTAAACATTAAAGAACCCCAAGAAGCTTTTTTTATAAACCATGAAAGTAAAAAATGGCAAGAAAACATTTTTACAACACATTTTGGTGATGGAATTTCCTACAAAGTTCGGATATAGGGACCAATGTCACTGGTGCCCATAGGCGTTGTCCATGAAAGAGTGTCTTCTAGGCTGAAGCCTGCTGAAGAACAGTTCTTGGACAGGACAGGGCCTGCATAGCATTGCAATCCATGGAGAGTCTTTGATGAAAATAGTAAAGTTCCTTGGATAGTCTTCAAATGTAGGGTGTGTTGTGCAAAGTCAGTTACAGTATCCACCACTTATAGCGCCTGTGGCTAAAATGGGCAGTCAGGCAGTGGGCATTATTCACTTTCCATTTGTTAAAGCATATGTTGTCTATGTTAATTGCTGCACTTACAATGATCAATAAAAGCCTGCTAGTACGTCCGTTTTCAACATAATTATGTGCCCTTTATATGCCACTGCGAAAACTTTTTCCCTGTGTTAACTGTCAGAACTGTAATTTTCAAACCACTTGAAACCAATTACAGTAATCAGGTGATTACCTTGTAAGCACTTAAGGTGAAGTCGCAATGTGTGTTAACATAGTGTAAAAATTTTTACTCACTTCTCTCATCGCTTGCAACTGTGCAGCTTGGCAATGGCAATGGGCGCAGCTAACTCCAGTGCGAAACACAATGCTTTTTTAGTGCAGGAAAAAGTGGAGCTGCTCAAAATGAGCCAGTGTGATCTCACACAACATTTAAAAATGGTAATTTCTTCAATTGCTGATTTGCTCAAAAATAGAGACAACATTTTTCAGCAGTGGCACTCGAACTGTAACCCCACCAGGAAACGTAAGAGAGAAGCGAAGGATGGAGAGGTAGAGGAGGCTCTCTTACAGTGGTTTGAGAATGCCCAGGGTAGGGATTCCTTAATTAGTGACTCATTGCTTTATAAAAAAGCTGAACAATTAGCCACTGCATTAGGAAGAACTGACTTTTCTCCTTTTGAAGGGTGATTGGGATGGTGGAGAGCCGTTCATTAAATAAATTTGCCTGATTGAAACGTGGTGTTTTGGTGTGCATATAGATACTGTAATGTACAGCACTGCATCACATGCTAAAGTATGAAGTCTGCCACTGTTTACTTAGGTTTCAATGTTTTGACACTACCTCTGATAATCCGACCACTCTGTATAGCGGGCAGAGCGGGAGAGAACATTTGTGCCCCTCTATAAACGACTTTAACTGTAATGTAAATAAAAAGGGTTTGTCTTACCGGCCCCTTGAAGAACGAAAAGTGTCATCTTACTCTGCCAGCTGAGGACAGTCTCCTTTCAGACCAGATGGAATCTTTGGATACTGCTGGGATGATGTCCAGGAAGGCCAGATGATGGAACAGGAAAACTGCTGAGCTGATGCTTCTAGAGAACACTGAAGATGGAAACAGGAAAACTGATGGGCTGATGAATCTGGATACGCACTGAAGAAATCCTGGAATACTAGATGAGCTGCACCTTTCTCCATAGATACTGCTGCTTGGGATGACAGTCACCTGGCCTGCCACTGCTCAGTTTCTTAAGACATGCTGGGCATATTCTCAGGGAGTGGCACCATTAAGGGTAGTACCTCTCAGGTTGTGGGGACTATGACCCCATCTGGGCATACCAGACTAATGTTGTGAAATGTCTCCTGCCCAACCCCATCCACAGTACACACAGTGTCAATGAACTGAGTCCTGCCCAGTCTCCAGAATCTAAGGTGGTCATTGCTGATTTTGTCCCTTACACATTCTGGTGCCTCTGGATGCATATTCTTCCTTGCTTCCTCTGTAAACTAGGTTTGCCTGTTTTGTTTGATCTCCTTCTAGACTTGGTGAGGAAAGGTTGGATAGCACTTCCCATATATGGCGTCAGTCCTCTTCCGGATCAGTCTCTCCTCTTTACTACTCTTTGCTAGTCTGCGGCTAGTGGCCTGGCTTGGGGGTGGCCAGTCCTGGTCGAGACAGTGTTTCAAACCCACCGTACAAAAGAACTTGTCCTTCCCTGCTTCTTGGGACAAGTTGCTAGAGCCTTCTTCAACTGTCAATGGCTTCTCTGAGGCAAGAACTTGGGGTGACTCAAGATGGCCCTCACTGTGAAGATACTCTACTTCATCGTCCTTTTCCTCATAACTCATAATCTGTGTCCAAGAGTGAACAAATGACCTCACTCCTGAGATATTTCATTCCTCACTGGGCGCAGAGGTGGACACCTTCCAATTCAATGTTTCATGCACTTCGTCCTTCCCCACTAGGACATGACTTGAACCCTGTCTCCATGGATCAACTGATCCCTCTGTGGCAGTGTCCATTTGGGACACAGGTAAGGGAACCTCTCTCTGTTCCTGTCCTTGTAGTGAATCATCATAAATTTCACTTGCTCTTTTTATGGCACACTCAGTAGAACTTTCCCCAACAGGTTCAGCCTGGTGCTGCATGCTGCTACTGCTGCTGACAGTGTCCCTGCCAGGGTCCATGAGGGAGCAAACCGGGTTCTTGTTACCCTTTCTGTAGCTGTACCCTTGCTCATTCCAAATTATGCAAGGCAGTCGGAGCAATGGGGTATTAGAAAAAACATCCCTTCCAGCCTTTAGACACGCAATGCTAGTCTCACTGGATAGCTAGATATTGCTACATGCGGAGGTAACCTTTCACCATAGTAGGATCTTTCTATCTCTCTCAGCATTGCCACCACCTCTGCAATCATAGCAAGGGCATGATTGGGGTATAGGGGTGCTCCCGAAGCCATATCTGAAAGCAAACACATAAACCTTTTGTTACACAATTCACTTGCCGGCTTCTAGGAATATCTCACAAAATGGCTCCCTGCTGCTGTGTTTACATTGCTGACCCTGCCCTGTCATTGCTTCTGGAACTTTTATCATGTATCACACTCTGTTCAACTTGCTCAAAAAACTAAGTTTCCAACCTTTCTGGCTACTGAAACTACTTTAAACTGCAAACGATTGTCTCTGGTGGCACATCTCAGCACATTCATACTGATTTAGCATTGGTAACTTGATTTTGTGATCAGCAGCACAGTTCAGTAAGATTCTATTTACATATTCACAGTTTCTCAAAGTCACTTGTAAGCCCTATAAGTTTTCTTTGCTCAGGTTTGCCTGTTTGCTGCATCTGATTTCTACAACTTACAGTCCTGTTGCTTAGAAATTTACTGTTGCTGTACCCATGTATCATTGCTTACAGTCTATTGCTCGGAATTTACTGTTTGCTACACCTGCCTTTATAATGCACATTCCTTCTTTGCAGATAAATCACACTATTTGCACACAGGTTTAGCTGACTCTGCATTCACACTCTGTTTGCACTGTTTACTTGTTTACTCACTGTATTCAGTAGCTGGTTTCCTCTGATGGAAAATCTCCACCTGCTGCTGATTCAAGGAAGGCCTTGGGGGTAAAACAGGCTGGCGGTCCTGCTGATGATAGCCACGATCACTTCGATCACTCTCCAGTTGGTCAGAATATGAGTTGAGCCTGAAATTACACTTTACAAGTCTGTTTGCTAAAGTTTAGAATGCTCACAAGCTCCTCAATGGCTGATCCTGGTCTAACCAGCTCGCACACCACTCTCTCTCTCTCTCTCTCTCTCTCTCTCTCTCTCTCTCTCCCTCTGTGATCACTCTGCAGCACACAGATGCTGGCCAGAGGGAGGGACTTGATGCAGCTGCACCAACCACTCAGTGTCATGCAAAGGAGACTCTTTGTCCTTGCTTGCTGTTCCTTCACAGCAATTGTCGAGCAGGAGCAAATTTAAACTACAAATTGTATTTTTCCCGGCTGCACTTTCAGTGGTGGGAACGCCATTTTGACCATTTTTACCACAGTTTCTGGACATTTTCTCTAGCGTCTCCCTCAATCTGTGCACTAAGCACATGAAACTTCTAGGGCACATTTGTGATTCTGTTTCTTAAGTCTACAATTCTTTTGGCACTTGACAATTGCATTTTCAACAGGTCTTTTAGCACTTTTTGATGCAGCGATCAGGACACACATTACAGTGCTTTACAGCCCATTAGATAGTTGAAAACGTGCAAGCAGCACTTTGTCTCTTTACTTGAACTGCAGGAACACAAGCAGCAAATTTGGGTGGCATTTCCCTGGGCAAAAATCACTTTTCCAATGCTTCCTTTCTGTTTGTGCTAACCTGCTACCAGACAGAAAGATGCTAGACATACCCTCAGCAAAAAAAATATTAGGTTCTCTCCCCAAATACAACATCACCAGACGAGCCCCCATTTTTGTAGCCACTCCCTGCTACTTTACTCAGCACCCCTTATTTAATCAATGGCACCCATACTGGGCACAAACTCAAAATTTAGAAATGGTACCACCCCTAGCTTTGGGAATGTGTACCAGGCTCATTCTTCTAGAGAGCGAGGGGTGGGGGTGTACAAAACAACTATTTGGTATTTACTAACCAGGTTCTGGGGAGATAATTTTTGCTAGGCGTATGCTAGACCTATCTTCTGGAGGGGTACCCAGTAACTCCACACAGGAAACAATAACGTAACTGTCCAGACCATAGATGAGGTTCTAGAGTGGGACTTTATTCAAAAGATGTTATTTAAAGCAAGGGTGGACCCCCCCCAGGTTTACACATCTTAGCACTTGGATTTGCAGAACCAACAATCGAACTGTAACTGGCAGAATCTCTTTGTATTCCCACTGCAGTAGGACATAAAACACTTGCATTTGGTATTCTCACAGACGTAGGACATAGAACACTTGGAATTGTATTCCCACCACAGTAGGACATAGAACTCTTGCATTTAGTATTCCCACAGATATAGGACATAAAACACTTGGAATTGTATTCCCACTGCAGTAGGACAGAACACTTGCTTCCAGTGGCATCTTGGCACAACTGAAAACACACTCTGCTAACCATTAGCACCACTCTTCCATAACTGTGAAGAAACTGAAACCCACTAAAGGGGGTATAATCCTCTTCAGACATTTGGCCATTTGTCTAAAATAACCAGGCTTCCTTACTGAACCTGTTAGTCCTGGACTGGTTACTCCAGATGGGGTTCTGCCCACTCTTTGCTCCCAAATTCACACTCAACCATTCTTTCAGAGTCACACCTTAAACATCTGAAATACCTCTTGAAATGCTATTGAATGAAGACTTGGCATTCAGCATTCAAAAACACCACCAAGGTGGTGTAAAGGTGAAAGTCCTGAATAGTGAGATATAGACATACCTCTGGACATCACACACCTCAGCCAACTTTTCTTCAAAGACAGTATGCACATCTGTACTTACAGAAAAAATGTTGTGCCTTCCCTTTAGGCATGGAACACAACAGAACCGGTACTTGCTCCCTCTGGCAAAAAGTCAGATTTCACTTACTGTCAGACATTTCAGGCAGCTTCAAAACATCCCGGAACAAACAGGGGATTGCCCCTTGGATCCATCAATTAGCAGTCCTTTTCACCCCTCCAGAGATGAAAATCAGGAAATCCTGGTGAAAAAGGTCTCCACCACTTTACTTGGCAAGCTGGGAAACACCAGACTAGGGTGAGAAATCCAGGGCTCAAGACTCAGAGCCCACTGGCAGAGCAGCTCTCACTCCCACACTCCAACTCTCACTCTAAACATTGACTCCAACAGACTCCCACTGACTCCTGTCTCAACATTCTATCTCTCACCTCAACAGCTGGCACAAGGGTTATTCTGCTGCAAGAGTTTCAAATGAGCTCATCACTTCAGTTACAGCTGAAGCCAGGTAAACAGAAGAGTGAGCGGGTGAAAAAACATTTAACTGGTTAATCACCTGCTGCCTCTCCCTGCCTAGTACTGTTACTGAGGGAATTCTAGTAATCCCAAGGGACTGGGTGGTCACATCTGTATTTATCTTCCATAATTCTTTATCCCTGAAAATATTTGCATAAAATGGTATCTGTCCCCTGAGTCCTCCTGCTTCAACCTCCAATGAAATCAAATTCATCTGTTTGTGATACCATATTCATTTTCACAACAAGGCATTGTGATATCTTAACAGAGGACTGTGACTTTATTTGAGCTTTAAGGCATGACAGGTGGAGACGCAGCAAATTTAAATTTCACCAGCAAAGTCATAGCAAAGTTGCCAATTTCGCCACATGGAATAATCCACAAAATTTACCTGCATTTGGTGGAATTTCGCCTTCCGCAGGTGAAATTTTGCCTTCCGCAGGCGAAATGTCACTGTTCTGCTGGCGAAGTTTCACATTTTGCCCCACGAATTGGGGGAAATTCATGGATTGCTCTGTGTAGTGAAGTTTTGTCACTTTGCCCACCATAATGACATGGGGCTGGATATTCAAACTGCGCCATTCTGTGGCGCAAGCCCTTGCACTGCTCAAAAAAGTTGCGCGGGGGTGTGGCCGAGGCGATATTCAATGGAGTTGCGCTATTGAGCAACTCGCTGAATCACCCCCGACCACAGCCACAGTGCATCGGCGCAATGGAACTTGCGCCACTGCAAGTGGTCAGAGTGGGCATTCAAGATGCGGTGGGCGCCAAGTTCCATTGCGCCATGTGCAAATTTCCGATATTCAAAGGTGACATGCAAATGGGGCCATAAGTTATACAAGGCACAGAGGCCATTTGCATCTACTTATGTCCCTGTTGCATGCTATTAGCATGCAGGTGTGATCCCCGACAACTTGCACCTGGCGCCCTGCCAGGCGAGCAGCCGTCGGACCTGCTACTTCTGCAGCCCGATGTGCAAGGAAATAGATCTCCTCTCACTGGCCCGATCTCGGCATAACAGAAATGACCCCACCCCTAGCCCGATCGCAGGCAGAATGGAGTTCAACCCCCCAAAGACCAATATCCTTGGTGGTCCAGTGGACCGCGAAGCCCGATCAGGGCATTAGAGTCAACTCCCCAGGTCCAATTCCCTGGTGATCTAGTGGCCCCCACCCCACCCACCCACGGGCCCCACCACCCTGCCCCCGTCAGCCGGCAGGCGGCAGCACCCCACCGCCTGCTTCCCACCGCCTGACTGACTGCTCGGTGAGGGCTGCATGCCCGTTGGTTCAGAGCAGAGCCAATGGCCATGCAGCCCATAAACAGCGGCAGTCCAGATATGTGAATGAATGAATTCACCATTCACATATCTGGACTGCCTTGTATCGGTATGGGCTGCACGTCCATTGGCTCTTGCTCTGAATCAATGGGCATGCAGCCCTACAAGCAGTCAGTCGGGCGGGCAGCGGGTGGTAGGCGGGTGGGTGCTGCCGCCTGCCGCTGGCGGGGGAGCAGGGTGCTGGGGCTCCGGGTGCGGGTGGGGCCAATGGATCACCAGGCAAATTGGACCTTGGGGTTGACTCTATGCCCGTGATCGGCTTCGCTGTCCACTGGACCACCAGGGATATTGGTCTTTGGGGGGTTGAACTCCGCTCTGCCCGCGATCGGGCTAGGGGTGGGGTATTTCTGTTATGCCTCGATCGGGCCAGTCGGGAGGTTCAGTTCTGTTTTGCCCACGATCGGGCCAGTGGGGGTTAATACTGTTATGCCCGTGATCGGGCCAGTGGGGAAGGGTGTTCTGCCCATGATTGGGCCAGAGGGGTTACTATTATGCCCACGATCGGGCTGCAGGGGGCACAGGTAACAAGTGGAGGGCCACCCACAGGTGGCAGCTGCTGTGTTGCGCCCTGCAATGTGGCAGCTCACCTGTGGATGGCCCTCGACTTGATCCTTTTTTTTTTGTCTCAAAGTTGTGCAGGTGCAGGTAGGGGGTTGCGCCTGCACAACTCTGCACAGCCCGGCTGAATATCAGGCTGTGCAGTTTATGCATGGTTCCTCCCCCTCAGGTTGAGCATGCCTTCATTAGCATTGCGCTGTTGCTCAGCATGACTTGGGGGGGCCCAACTGCCTCCTGTTGAATATCGCAGAATGGCGCAATTTTGGACTTGTGCAGGCGTAACCCTATTGTGCATGGCACTACCCTTTTGAATATCCAGCCCATGGTGTACATTATTTTGCAATACTAGCACACCACAGGAAGTAACTTACACACCCACGACATGCCATTATCCCACAATAATGCACACCCTGGAGTGCCTTATTGCATTTTTTAAATTGTTCCTCTGATTTTTATTTTAAAAACTGTGTAATGAGATTCAGAAAGCTAAGCATTTCTGACTGTGCTGTTATGCTGGAATAACCCAAGACCATATGACCACATCTAACCAATCACAGGTGAGTTTGTATGGAGAAGCAGGAACAGAAATCTAGGGGACAGTGATTTTATTTTCATGTGGATATCTTCAGTAGTTAAGATCCAGGGCACAGAAATGCACAAATAATTAAATATAGATTAAATTATGCCTGATTATTATATTTTAGAAAGTTTTGCTGGACACTGGAAAACAGCTTTAACCATGGCTGCCCATGTGCTGTGTATTCAGCATCATCAACAATGAATAAAGGAGCATTGCATTCAACCTAAAAGTAATATATTTCCCATAAAAGCCTGTTTTATTTAAATACTGACTCCATTCTGGCATTTCTCCACATTTACTAAACTCATGTTAAACTCAGTGGGTGCTCCGATCTACTGTACTGTGCTGTATGGTTCCCAGCGGTAGTAAGTTAACATACAGTGTCAGTGGCTCAGTAGGTAGCACAGTCACCTCTGAGGCTGGGAGATCAGAGGGCTGTGGGTTCAGTTTCCACATCTGGCTCTTGGGTTAATATCCCAGTACTGACACTGTAGTGCAGCATGAGAGGGGTGCTGCACTTCTGAGGTACCATCTTTCGGATGAGATATTAAACCGAGGTCCCATCTGCTTGGATTGGTGGTAGTTTAGGTGGATGTTAAAGATCTCATGGCACTTATCGAAAAGAGTAGGGGAACTTTATTAAGAAAATTTGGACTTCATTACAAAAGAAATAATATCCTATACATCAATAACTAAGGCAAAATACAGCAAAAAAAAGCAACAAAGTAATAAACAAAAAAGCACCTAAAGGAAAGATGCAAAAGAAATAATAACAATTAATCAACAGAAAAGAGATCACAATTGTGCCATAAACGAAAAAATTGTGGCCCCGCCAGGACCTTGAAATCATGCAATTTAACTAAACGAAGAGCAGTTCTAATATTCTCAATCAATTCTTGTACCGAAATCACTTTTTGATGCAAAACCAACATGCATCTGGCCTGCCATAAATAATAACGAATCAAAGCAAAAACAATAAATAAAGTATCTGCATGATATGTTTGGCATAAAGCACCATATGTATGTAACCCCTTGTTAGCCGGGGTTACTAGAATCCCAGTAAGACCTAGTGGTAGGCAGGGAAGGCAGCTTGTGAAACTCCAGTTAAATGGGTTTCACACTGTTTCACTCTGTTCTCAGTGACAGCTGAGACTTGAGAGATGACATCACCAATAGAACTGTCGCAGCTGCATAAGCCACATTGGAATCTGCAGCAGAGGGAGTTAGATGTTGGGAGTTTTCAAAGTCAGTCTCCTGTTTGCTTCCAAACAGGAAGGAGCAGTTCCTGTTTACCTTCTGTAAGAGAAGGAGTGAGTGTCCAGTTTTGCCTTCAAGTGGTGGAGACCGCTGTTCGGGTCTCAGTGCCCCCTCCCTCGGGGGGGGGGAAGTAAAGATCCCCATGTAGATTCCAGGGGCAATCCCCTAATTTCTGCAGAAGAAAGAAAGCTGCCTATTTCAGTTTCAGTCTGTGCTTGGAAAGTGGGAAGAGTTGTACTTCGCCTGTGGGGCACCTGCAACAAAAGGGTGAGAGTTTGCTCTAATATGAGAGGGAAAAAAATTGTGCTTCTTCAGCCTGGGATATGTGAAGAAATCTGGGATTTGAACTACTATTTGGGAGGCCTATAGTACTAGGACAAACAAATGGAGTAGTGTCAAAATCTAGAGTGCTGTGTGAATTCAAGTAATATTGTAGAGGGGGTGCGACAGTTCATCCACCATTTAATCTACATTCCGAAGTTTCAGTTTTTCCAGAGAAATGGCCGGGTATGGGCTGTGGGAGCTCGAGGTGGGAACACCCCCCATCTTTAGTAACCAGGTCCACCTCTACGGATTTCTGCTGTGAGTGCTACTTGCCTCATGTGCTTGGCCAGTGATGAAGGAGGTACTCAGACGTGGGTCGCAAATGGGAAAATCTCTCTAGGGTTCATAGACTCTAAGTGGTGTGGGGAGCCACAACAAGTAAAATGGGTTCATTCTTCCAATGGACTGTCAGTCAAGTGGCCGGCAGGGGAGCCGGGCCAGTCGGGCTGTGTACTCAAAGCGCATGCAAGTCCGGGCTGTGTGCCTGGTGGGTCCAGAGCCTGAAAACAGTAGAAATGGTTCATTCTTCCAGTGGACCACCTTGTAGTCTCTAATCTGCATTATCAGTAAATGTAGCCCCATGGGGGTCCATCTGTGCTTTGTTGTGTTCAGCTAGTTATGAATAAAAGTCACACTGTAAAATCCCATTCCTGGTTCTGGACATTACAGTTATTGCTTCCTGTGTTCGGATTTACTTGGGTGCCCCTGTGTAGAGTAGCCAAACCTAGGTTCCCTTGTGCCAGGTAACCTCATCCTCCCCGAACCCAGGTCCCCACCAGGTATTGCTGCCAGCGTCAACAGCATGCCACCTGTCATTTTGGCAAAAAGGCAGGGGTGACGGATTACATGTACAGAACATAAGCTGTTCATAAGATAAATGTAACATCAACGGTTCAGACCACAAGCCTGCTAACAAAGTCCAAAAAGTAAGAGCAAAAGGGCATTCTAAAAAAAGATGCTGTTGAGTTTCCAAAATACCCTGACAAAGATCCCTGGGGCAATATCGAGCATCCAATGCTTCGTGTTTATGGTTACCTTTGACACTTAGACGTCTAAAATTACCCAACCAGACCGTATTCCAAACATAGGGGGGTAGACGGGGATTGCTGAGTTGCTGGAGAATCCATTCAAAGCAATTTGGGGGACAAAAAGGGAAAGCTACCTCGTCCCATGCCTCCCTCCTCCAAACTTTGTCATAAAGCATCGGACGAGACAAAACACAAAAATCCTGTGGGAAAAAAACCCAGGACAGGGCCACCTTAAGAGCTTCCTTCCCATACAGGGGAATTTCCAAAAAACGAAAAACCCAACCCTTTTTCCCCAATTCCCAAGTTGGAAGGCAGGGTAACAACCATTTCAACAAAAAGGTTTCCAAACCACTCCCATGGCTTTAATGCTTTCCCGAAATTATAATTAAAAAATAAACTATAAAAAAAAGCAACAGGGTGGATCATCCCAACCCCACCCTCCTTGAGTGGTCTATAAGTTATACTACGCTTCACTGGGTTCAATCGGGACCCCCAAAAACCTTGAAAAAAAATCCCATATAGTCTGGTAAAAAAGGCCAGAGGCGGGGGAAATACATAACAAAGATACAAAACAAGCATTTGTCAATGCCGAATGTTTGCTTGCTGGCATTGGCAGTGGTAGTGTAGAAGTTACAGAGCTGCATAATAGGAATGGCAGTGAAGTATTGAACTGAAGCCAACCCCAGCACCACCCTGCAGAGAGTGACAGGCATTGGGGTGTGCCTTTGGGTCATCAGGCATAACAGCCACGCCATTTCACCACACCCACCCTGCAGACACTGACAAGTGTCACGGTGTTCCTTAGGGTCTTTGGCCCTTATCGTACCCATTTCATTAGGAAATATGGTGAGATGGGTGCGATATAGGAGAATGGGGTGAAGTTTGGGGCCGAAGAGTCCAAGGCATACCTCGATGCCTCTCACTGACTGCAGGGTGGAATGGATGAGCATCACAGGCAAGAATCCCAAGTCACACCCTGATGCCTGTCTTCTCTCTACAGGGTTGGGCGTTATGGTTGGAAACCCTAATACCTCAGGCATTCGTTGGTATTTTCACTCCAAATTTTCCAACATGTTTTTTTGTGACCCCCCTCATGAACAGGGGAATATCAGTTTGTTAGCCAAAAGCTGCTTATGCACAGCAACTACAGCATTTAGCACCACAGGTGCAAAAACATTCCGAACAGGATGTAAAAAATGACAGCTGTACTGTTCATGGGGAGGTGTAAAGAATGGCAATGTTGCAAATCTATAGTAAAAATATTTAAAAAAATGGTGAAGTCACGAGCATACATAGAAACTGTGCAACGCTCGTAGAACAGTCATTTTTGAATTTTTCACCAAATTTTCAACATAGCCATTTTAACACCTCACCTCATGAACAGTGTCACTGTCATTTTCTTAATTTGTCCGATACATTGATCTACTTTACCCGACTGCACCATTTATATGCTACATGAGTGGAAACATGTTTTGGGTGAGATGTGAAAAATGGCAGCTGTACTACTCATAAGAAGGTGTGGTAAAATGGCAGTGTTGAAAATCTGGAGTGAAAATATTGAAAATTCACGACCTTACGAGCATGCCTAGGAACTGCACAATGCACGCTCGTAAAACAGTCATTTTTAGGAAATTTTTCACCAAATTTTCAACATAGCCATTTTAAGATGTCTGCTCATGAATGGTGTCACTGTCATTTTCTTAATTTGTCCTGTACACTGATTTCGCACACCGACTGCGCCATTGTGCGCTACATGGGCGGAAACACATTTTGGGTGAGATGTGAAAAATGACAGCTATACTACTCATCAGAAGGTGTGGTAAAATGGCAATGTTGAAAATCTGGAGTGAAAATATTTAAAATTCGCGAACTTACGAGCCTGCGTAGGAACTGCACAACACGCTCGTAAAACAGTAATTTCTGGGAATTTTGGCACCAAATTTTCAACATGGGGTTTTTGGGACCCCTTCTCATGAATGATATCATTGTCATGGTGTTATTCAGGTCCGAAGGGTGATTTTGTGCAGTGACTGCGCAGTGACTGCGAAATCACCCTTCGGCCCGAATAACGCCATGACAGTGACATAATTCATGAGAAGGGATCCCAAAAACCCCATGATGAAAATTTGGTGCAAAAATTCCAAAAAATGCCTGAGATATGCAATAAAGTTGAAAACCCCCTATCTAGCCCATTATACAGCTTACCGGCATTTCCCCAGTTCGCGGTCGGCTTTGAAGAGTGCAGACATGTTCCCGGTCCACCAAGATCGTCGAGCAGGTCCGGAGGTAAGTATGGGGTGAGGGGGTCTGGGGAGGCAGGGTGCACAGTGGGTGGTGCGGGTTGTGGGAGGGGTCAGGAGACTACGTTGGACCGTTTTTCTTTCCAGGTAAAAAGCAACAAAAAGGCACGTGGGACATTTGCCACGCTGGGGTGGGCTCCCAGCATGGCACAAGAATGGTTGGGGGCGTTCAGCTGACAGGGGATTGGGCACCCCGTCAGCCTAAGGATCGTTGCCACACTGGGGTGGGCTCCAGCATGGCACTTACTACTCGGGGGCAGGACAGTGGAGCCGGCGGGGATTGGGCACCCCGTTGGCTATATTATTAGTTGCCACGCTGGGGTGGGCACCCAGCATGGCATTTTGGAAGCCTTTGGGGGCAGGGCGCGCAGCACAGCCGGCGGGGATTGGGCACCCCATCGGCTATACAGTGTGTGTAGAGGCGGGGGCGTGCACGCCTGCTTGAGCGTGTGTGTGTGTGTGGGGAGAGCTGCGCGCGAGCAGGCGATATCTTATCGCTGCTCACTCAAGCATAGTCCCCTTTCAACTGTATGCCACTGCATTTTGGAGCTTGTCATAGACAGCTCCAGCATGCATTGGCTTACAGGGGCCGCGCCTGCCAGCACACTGACTGAATTGGAGGAGGAGGTGATACACCTCTGAAATCTCCGATGATGGCACTATGTTTCTTGCACATGCGTGCAAGCAAACATAAAAATGGTGAAGTCACGAGCGTACATAGAAACTGTGCAACGCACACCCGTAGTATAATTAGGTTGGGGATTTTTACAGCAGATTGTCAACTCAGGCATTTTGGTGCCTCCAATCATGAACAGTGTCACTGTGATTTTCTTTATCTGTGCCGAACAATGATTTCCCACAGCGACCACGCATCTCTGCACTGAAAGTGGGAAAACACACTTCAGCCATGTTGTGAAAAATGACAGCTGTACTGTTCATAAGGAAGTGTGGAAAAATGCCACTGGTGAAAATCTGGACTGAAAATATTACAAAGTCATGAACTAACGAGGGTGCGTGGAAACTGCGCAATGCTCACTCGTAACACAGTCATTTTATGGACTTTTGTCACCAAATTTTCAACATAGCCATTTTAAGACCTCTGCTCATAAACAGTGTAACTGTGATTTTCTTAATCTGTCCTAAACATTGCTTTCACACACCAACAGCACCATTGTGCGCTACATGTGCAAAAACACATTTTGGGCGACATATGAAAAATTGCAGCTGTACTGTTCATAAGGAAGTGTAATAAAATGGCAATGTTGAAAATCTGGAGTGAAAATATTAAATTTGCAAACTTATGAGCATGCATAGGAACTGTACAATGCACGCTCGTAAAACAGTCATGTTTTGGAATTTTTTCACCAAATTTTCAACATAGCCATTTTAAGACCTCTGCTCATGAACAGTGTCACTGCGATTTTCTTAATTTATCCCGTACATTGATTTCGCACACCGACTGTGCCATTGTGCGCTACATGGGTGGAAACACATTTTGGGTGTGATGTGAAACATGACAGCTATACTACTCATAAGAAGGTGTGGTAAAATGGCACTGTTGAAAATCTGGAGTGTAAATATTGAAAATTCGGAACTTACGAGCCTGCGAGGAACTGCACAACGCACCAGAAACATTCATTTTTGATCTTTATAATTAAATTTCTAACATGGCGATCGATGTCACTGTCATGGTAATCAGCCCGGCGGTGATTTCACGCAGTGATCTGCAATCACCTTCAGGCCTGAATAATGCCATGACAGTGACATCATTCATGAGAAGGGTCCCAAAACTCCATGTTGAAAATTTGCAAAATTCAAAAATGCCTGAGATATGCAACAGTTGAAACCCTATCTAGCCCATTATACAGCTTACGGCGTTTCTTCAGTTGTGCTGCGACTTTGAAGAGTGCAGGCGTGTTCCCAGTCCACGAAGATCGTCGCCCGAGGTCGAGGAGGTAAGTATGGGGTGAGGGGTGTGGGGAGGCAGGTGCACAGTGGGTGGGTGCGGTGGGGGGGGCCAGCAAGACTACGTGGGACCATTTTTCTTTACAGGCTAAAAAGAAAGGATGACAGGACATTTGCCATGCTGAGGTGGGCCCCAGCATGGCACAAGGACAGTTGGGCGTTCAGCCGGCGAAGATTGGGCACCCCCATCGGCCTAAGCATCGATTGCCACGCTGGGTGGGCTCCCAGCGTGACTTCTAGGGGGGGTGGAGGACTGGAGTCAGACGGGGGATTGGGCACCCCATCGGCTATATCATTAGTTGCCACGCTGGGGTGGGCACCCAGTGTGGCATTTTGGAAGGCTTTGGGGGCAGGGGAACACAGCACAGCCGGCGGGATGAGGCACCGTCCGGCTATACAGTGTGTGCGTGCAGGGGGCAGGAGGGCCACGACGCCCAGTAAGTGTGCTGTGTGTGTGTGTGTGTGTGTGGTGGGGAAGCTGTGCATGAGCAGGCGATATCTTATCGCTGCTCACTCAAGCGTAGCTCCCCCTTTCAACTGTATGCCACTGCATTTTGGAGCTTGCCATAGACAGCTCCAGCATGCATTGGCTTACAGGGGCCACGCCTGCCAACACACTGACTGAATTGGAGGAGGAGGTGACACACCTCCGAAATCTCTGTTGATGGCACTATGTTTCTTGCACACGCGTGCAAGCAAACATAAAAATAGGGATTACCAAAGTCTTAAGCAACACAACCCTTTTCTTTTTACCAGTCTGGTACTGTTTCCAGCCTGAAACAAGACCTTCTGCCCTCCCCAAAGCAATCTGCCAATTGTAAGAGTGCATATCCCCTGTTCCAAAAAAAATACCCAAACACTTAAAGGGAGCAGTAGAAATCAGTATCCCCGCATAAGTACCAGTCTGTGGAAGAATGGGGTGACCAATGGGTACCCCAACACTTTTCCTAAAATTAACACAAGATCCCAAAACTGAGGAATACGATTGGAGGACCTGTACCAACGCCGCCTCCTCCATAAAGATGTCCACAGTCAAGACCAAATCATCAGCATAAGCCAAAATTTTGGTGGGATCCAATGGAGGAACCCCGTCCCAAAATATGAGGACAAAGAGAAATTGCCCTAATCAAAATATCAATACAAAAATTGTAGAGAATAGGGCTTATGGGGCACCCTTGTCGGACCCCCCGTACCATAGTCACAGGCTTCCCCAACTAACCATTCACATTAGGAATGATGGTGGCCCCATCGTAGAGAGCCTTAAGCCAAAAGAGAAATGGAGCAGGAATCCCAAAGGCCTGCAACACCGAAAATAGGAAGTCTTGGGAGACCCTATCAAAGATCTTCTCTTGGTCCAAACCCAAGACCCAGCCAGTAACCTTCCCTTTTTCACCAAGGGCAAATAATTTTCTTAGCAGAATCAAATTATCATGTTGGCATCTACCCGGAATGCCACAAGTCAGAGCTGGACTTAGACAATCAGCAATTTTAAGTAATCTAGCCAACAAAATTTTAGCCAGGATTTTATAATCCACATTCAATAAGCTTAGTGGTCTCAAATTATGCAAATCAGCCCTATCCCCTTTTTTAAAAATTAGGACCAAAATGGCTTCCTTCATGGACTTTGTCAAAGAGGCTGTAGTCAACATATCATTAAATAACAAAGTTAAAGCAGGGACTAAATCCTCCTTGAAGGTTTTATAAAAATGGGCAGTAAGTCCATCTGATCCTGGTGCTGAATTTGAATTTAAACTACCAATGGCCTGAGCCACCTCCAAGGCTACAATATCTCCCGACAACATACCCTGCTTAGCCAAAGAGAGCAAAGGGAGGGTGCAGAGAGTCCAGAAAGGAGTCAGCCGACTCACAAACAGGTAGACTACCTAACATGGTGAGGACATGTTGTTCCACAACCTGAACCAATGCCTCTGGATCTGTAACCAAGTCACCAGAGGGCGACCTTAAAGTCTGAATAAACTTAGACTCCACTCGTTCTTTAAAGGCCTTAAATGGGTCCAACCCACCTTTGGTCACCCGGGTCCCAAATCTAGCCTCCTGTCCCAAAGAACTAGCCCAATCATATTGCAAGGTTTTCATTTGTGTACAAACCACCGCAATTTGATCACTATAATCATTATTAGTAGTATCAGATAAGGAAATCAGATGCTGCAATTGTTGCCGTAATGCTAAATATTGTAAGTATTGAGCCGTCTGATTTGCTGCAGCTGTCCCCTGAAAAATCTGCCTCCATCTAATTTTAGAATCTTCCCATCATTCACATGGTTCCTCATAGATGTCGGCCACCGAGAGCCTAGCCGCCCATTCCCTCCTCCATAATTTCAGAAGGTGAGGATCCTCCAAAAGGGAATCATTAAGCTTCCATCTATTTTTTTTACTCCTCTGGGTTTTGTTCCACGGAAAGGACACTCTAAGGGCCGCATGATCGTAAAACTCAACACCCACCGTCTGACACGAAATAATCTTCAAAACCTTAGACAAAAAAGCAAAATCAATATGAGTCCTTAAAGGTCCCTTAAAAAAGGTACCCCCGACTCATGACAATACCGGTAAGCATCTACTAGCTGGGCAGTGGTGATAACATCCTTCAATGCAACAGAATCACAGAATAATTTGGGGGTTTGTAACCCCCTCTCCCTTTGGTGTAAACCACAATTAAAATTACCTACCCACAAGAGTAACCTGGAAGTATGCAGAAAGGGCCTAATTAAATGAAAAAGGGACACCCGCTGTGCTTTTGTCTGAGGAGCATAAACAACAATAATCCTAAATCTCTCAAAAGAATAAGTAAAATCCAACAATAATGCCCCACCAGGTTGAATATCCACCAACCGAGACACATGAAAAGCCGAGTTAGAAAATAGAATCCCAATACCATCACACTTATCGGTACCTGATGACCAAAATGACGGACCATTGGTCCATGCCCGGGAAGCTTGTTGCAGTTCCTGATGTGATTTCAGTCTAGTATCCACTAGACAAACAATATCACATTTAAAGTCCTGTAAAGTTAAGAACACAGCCCCCAGCTTTCTAAAATATTTGATGCTGTTGACATTTAAAGTACAAACAGATAAAGAAGCCATTCAAGTGTCCATGGGTGACTTACTCCTACGACTTTGTCGGGTCCGTTTAGCAATAGGATCCAAGTCCTCGCCACCCTCAGTATCCGTATTAGATCAGATAGACAAAGTATCCGCATCTCCCCCCCCCGAATCTTTATCAGATAGGTCAGTGGCCAAAACTGCAAATTTGTTGCCAGACTGCCAAGTACGGACACTGGCCTCCTTACCCCGACCAGCCACGGCCAAACCTTTCCTAGTCCGTTTATGTGGTATTTGAACAAAACCAGATGCCTCTACACCAGAAGCAGACTGCGGGGAGGGGGGGCATGTCACCAACAACCACACACGACCCTTCATCTATAACAGGAACCTCAGAGACAGGGGGTGCAATGCTAACAGTAGGCTGATCTAATGAATGAATAACAACCTCCTCAGACCCTTTAGCTAACCCCTCCGATGCTGAGGAAAGCATGCTGATTTTCAAGTCCCGGGCTGCAATAATTTTAGCCTGCGCCTGCTGTGCCATAGAAATCAGACCTTCATGTGATGGACAATCTTCCCTATTATGGGATGCCCAAGGGCAATGACCATAGGCATGACCTGTACGTTCACAAAGATTACATTTAAAGAGACTCAGACAGGCACTAGAGTTATGTCCAAATTCAAAACAATGGCTACATTTCACAGTATCGCAGGCCAAACTAAAGTGAATACGTGAGACACATTTAAAACAAGATTTAGGCTGTCCCACATAGAAAGTGAGACCTTTATCCTTCCCCAGATAAAAAAAAAATGGGTAAATAACTAGGTGCAGCATTTGTAGAATACAATTTGACTCTAACTCGCCATCCCCCATCCCAGATTTGCTCACTACCCAATGTGGGGGTAGGTTTGTTAAGTACCTCACACCGTTGTCTCAACCAGAATAAAATATCCTCTACGTTAACTCCTTCGTTTTTAAACATGATAGTAATATTTCTAACAGCAGGTTTAGTCAAAGGAATAGCTAGAGGCCTGGCAGGCCGCATACTGTGCCCAAAATCTATCTAAACTGGAAACCTGTTTAAAACTAATGTCAAAATTGTGATTACCCAAACTAATAAGGGCAAAAATCTCTGAAGAGAAAAATTTCATTGATCCTTTAAGTAATGTTTTAGCCACATAAAGCCTATTAGGGGGATCCACTAGCCCTCCCTTATATAACAATCGGACAGCATTCCATCTAGGGGCAGGTTCACCCTTGGTCAAAAATAAATCAGCAAGTTTAAAACCAACTGGTCGAGCAGGATCCTCCTCTAGAGCATCTAGCAAGGGAGGGGCAGGCCCCATCCTAAGAGGAACCTCAGGTTCAAGGGGCACAGAAATAGCAGGAACAGGAGAATAAACATTTTGGTCAGCAATCATAGCATCAGAAACAGCAGAAACCTCCCCTACAGTAGTATGAGATTGCAAAACAGTAGGTAGCACACTCACTACAGTTCCTTCAGTCAAAACCCCTTCAGAAATAACACCCCGGGGATCGTTGGAGCTCAGAACAGTGTTGGTGGCCACAGAAGCCGCTGCCTTTTGCAGCATAGCCAGATAAGTTGGGTCCTGGGAGTCCGGAGTCCAAGTACCACCATCTCCCTGTTCCCAACCAGCGTTCCGTAAGGCTTTCTTGAGGGACCAGGGTGCCCCCTGACCACAATCCTTGGGTGTATTAGAAAGGCCTTTCCCAGAAAAATGCCCCCCAGGCTTTAAAGTCCCTTGTCCTTTACATCAACCTGGTGCTTTAGAAGGAGGAAATAAAAATACCTCAGGCTCCAAAGTCCTAGATTCCGACGTCTCTTGCCAACTTTCAGTAGGCTTACCTCGAACTGTCCCATATCCCAGGCATTGTTTGCTTGCCTGCCTCGCACGGGGATCAAAAGAAACACGCTGGGGCTGTGGGCACACCAAGGGAGCACTCAGTAAACTGCCAGCCTCAGCACAACAGTCCAACATAGCAGAAGCTGTAGAAAATGATGCAGAACCTTCTGCGTCAACAGGGGGCTAAACAGACTTCACTGCTCCAACACCGGGAAGCCCCGAAGATGCCTGCGGGAGCGCTGCAAGCTCCATATCCAAATGTAGAATTTCCTTCAGCAAAGCGGACCGCTTCAACTGCAAAGAAGCTTGCAAGGTACTGTGTTGTGAAAAGTCATCCACTTCTCGCTGCCCAGACAGATCGCTATTGACTCGGTCCTCCGCTTCAATAATTGGCGACCTCAGCCACCACAGATTCCTCCTCCACGACCCCAGAAAGTTGAAGCACAGGGGAGGAGGCCCGCTTCCCTGCACTCCCGAAGTCCATCTCCGGCAATGACTCCTGCATACTGGCCATGCAGCAGTCAGTAGGGGAATTTCCCCGGTGTCCTGGCCAAATTTCCCTCATTCACTAAAAATACCAACAACAGCCTAATCTGGTTCTAGGTCAGTTGGCATTCATCTGTATCCCCCTCCCCCGGGTCGTGCCTGAAAATAGGCAGGATTTGTCTAGTCCACTTACCCGGCAACAAAATAAATAAATAAATAAGTAACATTTTAGGCTGGTATGATGTTCAATAGAGCATGTGGCAACAACAAAAGGGATTAACAAGGACAGAAACTACGTCAAACAATTCTAAAATGTTGTTTTCCACCATGGCATAAATCAGAAGACACCCACTAAAGTTACTAAGGCCTGTAAAGTTGGAAGAGTAATGGAACTTCAACCAGTGTTTGAAGCACCACTTCTGCAGAAAAACTTAGGTTTCTAGGTTAAAATGCAGTTCATGTAGCCAGCCCCTCAGCACAGCGACAGTGCTACCACTTGTGGCAACAATAATTTGAGTTCGGGAGCAAACTCCATCTTTCAGAGGGTTGGCTGGGGGGGGGGAGGGGGTGATGTGGAGCCCTGTGTTAGCCTGGCCCCTAGGTGTGGCTGGAGGGGGTATGGCGTAAGGACCAGAACAGAGCAGTGGTGGAGCAGCAGGTGACTAAAGCCCCACATACGGAAGTGTGCATGGGGTCATCATTGACATCACTGCATGATTGATTCTGTAGAGCCAGTGGGGAGGGGGAAGAAACCAAATAACTTCCCAGTCAGAAGGATGTCTTCCACAGGCTCCACACCCATGACCAGGTGCTGCCAGGACACCAAATCCATTTGGCGGTGGGGATGGGGTAAGCCCTGGAGAAGCACACAGGCAGGTTAGAAGTCCTGGGGATGTCGGGGTGATGGGGCTGGAGTGCCTGGAATGAAGGGGGAGGGCTGCACTAACTGCAAAAATGCAGTTGTGTTGTGTGCGGGGGCAGGATTTGGCATACCTCGTGCAGCTTGAGCTCCATATTTGTTCACATGATCCACATGTCCGTCTTCCCAATCATTTTCCAATGTCTACCCCCCTTCCCCAACACCCTCCCCCATCCAATGACTGGCACAGTCACAACATGTTGTTCTCCAGCTGTTATGAGAGGTCTTCACCCAGGACATTCCTAAGATGTTAATGTCAAAATAGCACTAACCTATGTTTGAAGCTAATGCCCACAACACTAAGAATTTGGTTTGCAGCAATAAACAGACTAAGAAGAGCCAGTAAAATAAGTGGTTACTTTTATTGTAATTGGCTCAGTCTACAAACGTGTTGCAGTAGTGACGAGAAGGTTGTATCAAATGAGTTCACTTTGTCTCACAATGATGGCACGCATACTTTAAAACTTGTATGTAATGTAATGTGATACAGGCATGGGGGGGCACAAAAAGCACAGAATCAGTAATTCTTTAGGACTATAACATTTCTTTTTATATTACAATTTCTATACCAAGGAAAGGCCAGCTGTGATGCAATATCTCATTGACTCATTTAGACTGTTGCACGTCAGGATGTACACATTTCAGACATTACCTCATTTTCAGGTGGGTCCTGGGAGGGCAGTTCAGTAAGCAATAAGAGATGATGAGGCGCTGATTGTGCTGCTACAACCACATGCCCATGAGAGGACTGAGGCCCAGAGTCAAAGGTTGAGTGGCTTCGGCCCCTAGAAGAGTGGCTGTGCCAATGCAACCAACGCTCTGGAGTATTTTATTGCACTTATAAAATGTTTTTCTGTGCTACAAATGCGAGAAAATTGAAAAAGAAAAAACTGAAAAATGTTTCAAAAGTCAATAATCTATGTGGAATAGTCCTTCTACAGATGGGTTGTTGCTACAGGGTGCCAGCTTGAACTGCACTATGTGAGCCCCTATAAAGGTCAGTTAGAAAACTAACTGCTAAGATAATAAATCAAATTCGTTCTACATCTACAATGTTAGCCAGAGACAACACTCACAAGCAGTCGTAAATAAAGTAGTTTATTATACTCACGCCAAGCATGTGACAGTAAATCACAGATCATAGGGTAACTTGCCAGTCTACAGAAGGAATGTACAGATCTAAAGAACAGAACTGGCAAAACAGTGTTATATGTACTGAGATAAGTTCTAAATCAGAGATATACAGAACCTTATGTATTGGCTCTATCTTATAAACAATATTACACAATACATTCTCTATTGGATAATTACGTAGGAGACAGAATTACTAATGAGTATAAGAAATAATGCTTCTGTTGCATAAATCTTAGACAAAGAGAATGCTGACACTTCCAATCTACATGTGGCTTTCTGTGTGAACTGTTTCTTGAAGTCATGCAAGTCATGCTGCCAGTTTTGATGCACTTTGTTTTTCTTTAAATTACAAAAAAAAAAACACTATTATTTTACTTCATGATTTCAAATTGGAAATAATTGACTTCAGCAGTTCAAGTTCAGTGGCTGGATTGTCCCACAACATAGTAGTGTGCATGAAAATGAAAATAGAATTTGGGTGGGATTGCCACACTGCGGATTTGCACATTGATTTCTGTAGCCTCCACTGTGTGTCACTCATGCACCAGACACCTATGACTCCCACCGGAGAAGGAGAGCAGTCTGTGAGATGCTCATCCTACCTCCGCCCAGCCATCCCTCTGACGCTCTGGGCACGTTTCAGTACCAGGTGGTCAGTGTCACAAGCAGTAGCTGTAGCACTGTGTCAATGGGCTACCCTGTTTGCACTGTATTTATAATGTTATTTTGTCTTTACCAGCAGGGATGTACCCCATATCAGTCCCCCTTTTTTTTCCATTCTATTTTTTGCACTGCACCCCCAGGGCATCCTTCTGGAGTACCTTCACAATGCTTGCCTCTACTCCCTTGCCTGAAACCCCTGTCTCCGGCTTCCCCCAACCCCCACAGCAAGTCCAGCCTCCTCAGATCACCTCCCGGGGGAAGGTGGAGGGGCCCACCCTCCCTTGGCAGCCTGTCTGAAATTAGAGGGACTTACCATGGGGATGGGTCAGGCATGGGAGGTACCGGAGCAGGTGGGTCCAACACTCGGAATGTGGGCAGGTAACCAGGGTCTCCATCATCTCTGCTGTGGCTGCAGGTTTTTTTTCCATAATTTTCCCCATGGAGCTCGGATGTGCACTGACATCTTAGGTACATATGTGCCAATGTCTGCCGCAGCTCCTCCCCCACTTCTATAGCACAGCTTGTTCCTGGCCATCCCCCAGCCACCGTCAGGGGCTGCTCAAGAGTGGTGCTTCCCCTGGAACCTCGCCAGGAAGGGAGAGAAGTCCTCCAGATGCTCAATACCTTCCCTCTCCTGCTGACCCCAGTGGCCTGAGTTCATTCCCAAACCCTGGCCGCCGAAGTGGCATGAGGTGTGGAATCCAGCACCTCAACCCTCAGTGCCACCGGGCCAGCTCTATATCAGTCCCCTTTGACCCCACACCCAACATTCTCCTCCAGCTGTCCTGGCTGGAAGGCCTGCAGCTTACCCCACATGGTGGGGCTTCCCAAGGGAGACACCAAAAGCCACGCTAGATCCCAGCCAGCAAAGACTTATGTTGAAGCATCATTCTAGAGGGAGAAGGGAGCAATGCTCTGCTGCTGCTCCTGAGGGCTTTTGTCTTTTTTAGTTCCCCTTGAAATGCAGATTTGCAATGATGTTAGTACAAGGATGTGCATTGTGCTCCCATACACATCCCACAGTCATCCACCATTGTCTCCTCCCTTTGCTACGTGGTCCTAGCTGGTGTACTCCCAGCTTCCACTGTGTGTCACTCATGTGTCAGGCACCTGTGACATCCCTCCCCCCAAGATGGGCAGCCAATGGGATGCTCATCCTACCTCCCCCACAACTGTCTCTCTGATGCTCCACGCTCATTCCTGTACTGGCTCATCAGTGTCGCAGGCAGTAGCTCTAGTGCTGTGTCAGTGGGACAGCCTGTTTGTACTGCATTTATACTGTTATTCTGTTTATATCTATTTGATGTATTTTTATTCATTTTATTTGAAATTTTGGTAACCGGGTGAGACCGCTGAGACAATTGCTGTCCCTTTTTCAGGGTCGACCCGGGAGGACAAAACAACACATAATGCAAAGTGCAGCTCTATCAAGACAAAACAGCAATATAGGTGGCAATTACAGCAATGATCAGGAGGAGCAATTTACAGACAGGGATAACAGTATGCACAGTATACAGAGCAAGTTCAGCTATATCGAGGTATTACAGCAAACATACCTGGCATTTACTGCAATAATCAGGAGAAGCTATTTACAGACAGGGATAACAGTATGCACAGTATACAGAGCAAGTTCAGCTATATCGAGGTATTACAGCAAATTCACCTGGCATTTACAACAATAATCAGGCGGAGCTATTTACAAAGAAGGATAACAGTATGCACAGGAGCTTACGTCTCAGTCAGAGAGGATTTTATACAATATTACAGACATACTATTCAATAACTATGTACAGGTGGAGACAACATCAGCAACCAAATTTCTCTATGCACCCTCCCCGGGGTTGATCTTGGAAATAAGCCTTGGCTCACTGTGCCTTTGACAGTCACTCATTCCTGAATAAATATCATTTGTATACTGTAAGACTGATTTTTGAATGAACAGTGTAATAATAGTTTGTCTTCAGGCTGGGAATCACTGTTTTAACTCTGTTATTTAACTTATTTTATCTGTTCTATTTATTTTTACAAAGTCACGTAAGCGTTTTGTATTTGAAATTGTTTTAGGCTAGTATTGCTCTGACTTTGCATAGCACCTGAGCCTCAGGGAATAAGTGCTCAAATAAGGTTTTACTTCCTTACTAGACATAAAATGAAAATTAACAAAAAATATAACTTCAAAAATCAGTAGATTAGTCTGCAATATTTTGTAAAAGTTTGCAACCTGTATCACTTAATACACTAGCTTTAGGGGAAGAACAAGTGACTCAGTGATTTAGTAATGGGTTATGAAATCTTTCACTTCTAGGTCACTGGTTTATGGCCATTCCAGAAAGTTGCCAAAAGCATTGATTATCATCTGACGTCCATTTGGTGACAGATAGAAAATCAGCTGCAGTGGTTATCAATCAGTTTCTAGTGTTATGGTGTCCACATTACAGGACAAAACCTCCACTGCAGCTGACACTAATGGTTTTCAAGTTCTTGTGGTCATGGGGTTTGACTTACCCTGCCACCTACTAGAGGCGGTCACTCCATGACAGGACTGAGGCCCACTGATGGCGGGGGGAAGGGGAGTCAGTGTAGAAAAGCTTGCCCTGTGATTGCCCCTGTTGTATCTGTTGAGTGGATAAACAGAGGACTTCATCTCCAGTGCTATCAATCCAACACCTGTTATGAGCAATAAAACTCACCACAAAACAATGTCAAAGAAAACACGTCATCTGTAACATGCCACTACCTAGAATCTTGGAACAGTTGCACAATATCTAATTTGGAGTACCTGCAGGAAAAGACCAATCAAACTGTTCAGTGTAAGATGTCTGACAATGTGAAGAATGTTTTGGTCTTCTAGGTCATCTGCCTGATACCTTGCCAAGTTGCGAAATCCTTACCCACTCTTAGATCCTGTCCAAGAACTCCTCTCCCCACCCTAGATAACATGGAAAGTGGTAAACCTAAGACATTTTTTCCTGTGAGAAGAACATACTTCATGCAACAAGAGAAGTTGTATAAATGCTAAAAAAAAAAAAAAAAAAGCTATATTAGTGGCATAAGCTACTTACTACAGTACTTAGTATGTAAATTAGCAGATTTCCAAAAAGGCATCATTTAAAGGACTGCATGCAGTCTATTTTTTTCTGATTGTATGCAGGTCACAGTTTTCATCTTCTAGAAATGGAACCAATTTATACAGCTCGGTAAATGTATGTGGCTTTTACTCAAGAATACAAAATTGTCTTAAAAGTCTCCAGTGGACGACACTCTGGGGCAGTGTGCAGAAGATCTGCCTATGTATTCTAAGTCTGAATCCCATGCATCAGAGTGGTGGAGTCTGGCTCATGTGGCAGAATTTATTTACGTGGGTGCAGCGTGCATATATGTGGAACCCAAACAAACAGCAGAGAGAAAGACAAAAGTGCCATAGCTGGGTATATTATCTCTGTTGTCCCAGGCTGTGCACTGGAGAAAGAGTAAGCTGCTTCTAGGACTCCAAAGTTAGAGGTATTCTGAGTGGCCTGGGTTCAAATCCCAAGTACGCCACTTATTTATTTCTCTATTCTGTCTGTTTGGATTTCAAATATATGCACACCACACTCTTATAAATAAAAACGTAAATATCTGAGCAGCCCCAGGATATTCATTGGAGAAAGACTAAGATTCTTCTGGGAGTCCCAGGTTACCAGTTGCTTTGGTGGTGCAGCTGGTAGCACAACAAGATGATATTCCAAGCAGTCTACGGCTCTTATTTCTTTCTCTCTTCTGTTTGTTTGGGCTCCTACTGTAGCAGAGGCAGCATACTCAATGGGGGGGGGTACTCACACTTCTGCTCTAGTGGCTCCTTGATTGAGGGCTGAGCGTGAAATTGACCTCATGGGTTACCAAGCAACATCAATCCTTCTCCTGGACATCAGACATTCTGTAGCAGTGAAACTACATGTAAGGGATGGGGGAGGGACATTTCAGGTAAAATTGATTGGAATTGGGCAGCATGACTTTGATTGGCTGCACAAGCTCCAGTGGCCTGTCACATGATTTTCAAGTCCCTGTCCCACAGATCATTGACAGCAGTGATGAAAGTTAACAGGGATGCACAGAAACTCTGTTCCTGTACCTTTTTTGCAGTAGGAAGAGAGTTCCTGTACCTCTTCCCACTGATACTGGAACTGAAATTCTTAAACAAGCAAAATAATGACAGTTTCTGGGCCTGTGACCTGAAATCAGGGATTCCATCACCTAATTTGACTTATACAATATTTTCCTAGAAATACTTCAGTATCCCTAATTGAATCCCATAGTATCTATACAGTTATCCTTCAGATTGAGGAACTTCATTCTGTGTTTCATATTTGCTAGTGCCTGAGTTCCTGTACTTCTTGTCTACCACTTGTACCCCTGCTTGACAGTATGATTGAGCCTTGCTGAGGGTGGGGGTTGGGGGGTGGAGGGCTGCCAGGACATTTACAGGTGACACATGAGGGATGACCAGATCTGGGCCAGATGGTGTTCAGGTAGGGAGTCAGACTAGGAAGCAGAGGTAGGCAGCATTCCTGAGGGATAATAAAAGAATTTAATAAAGGCCTCTGGTGGCACAGGCATCATTTCTGGCCTACAGAGTACAAGTTGAACCAGGCCTTGTGCCAGGCTGACCAGACAGTACCGCTACAACAAGTCAGGCACCCCATGAAAAGCCAACTGAAGCTGTCTAAGCTGAATAAAAATTGGCCTAAATTTGCTAGTGAAGTTGCCACTTTGCCATAAATTCATCTGACTTCGCTTGGAAAAGTGCCACTCTGCCAGAAAAAAGTGCATTGCAAAGTGGTTGAGCTGCAAAGTGGCAACTGTGCAAAGTAATTGACAAAGGTGAATTCTGCATCTTCGCCAGAACTTCAGAACAGATGGCATGGCAGTCTGAAGTACTAAATCTGCAAGTGACACAGCAAGAATGTAATGGAGGTCTGGTGTGGTGCAAGCACTGGCTATGGAGATTCTCATATTGGGAGAAAGACACAGCTGACAGAGCTGAGCTTTTTCTGCACATCCTGTCATCTCTCACTAATACAGCATCAGCCTGACCACTTTCAGTGCAGCTCTCCCACCACTTCCTCTCTAGCTGGTTTCCTTTGGTCACATTTAAAAAGCACCACTTTCAGTGCCTCCAACAAGCCCCCCATTGGTGCCTTACCTCCTCTTGGACTTACACAGTGCATATCTTACAGTTCTGTGATCTGTAGAAAATGAAGGGGATGGGATCATAATTATTGGCTAGGAGGAGCTGGCCACCAGCTCCCATTCCCCTCCAGGTACTGCTAGCTGAAGGCTCCACCCTGTGCCGTCCCCACACACCAACATTTCATGCCATAGTTCTTCGTAGAGCACAAGGGAGTGCTGTGCTTTGATGTTTTGTGACCTAGTGGTTTGTAGAACATGGGGGCATGCTATATTGAAAGGAATGGGGGTGAGTTTAAGATCACTGGGGTCAATTCAAAGCCACTACTCAACTAACAAGAGACTTATTAGCTGAGTTGTGGCTTTGAAGTGACCCCAGTGGATTTCCACAATATGGCAGAAAGCTTTTTGAAACTCACCCCCATTCCTTTCAATGTAGTGTGCCCCTGCACTTTACAAACAACTACATCAAAAAACGTCGGAATGTGGAGGTGGCTAGCCTTTTGGCTAGTGGTACGAGGAAGGAAAAGGGATTTGGCAGCTGGCTCCTCCGAGATAAGAATTACAATCCTTTCCACTTCATTTTCTTTTTTTTTTTTTTACTTTTTATTTATAGGTTTTATGAGAATGAAATGCACTTAAACACCCTGAGCAAAGCAATACAGCATGTGTACTACAAAATTTGGAGATATGCAGATATAAGAGACTTTGTTACATTTGATACAGGATGCATGGGCATAACAAGTAACTAAGCAGTAAACTCATGGGCAGCAGCGCTTAAAGCTGTGCTGTCAGTGCTTTAAGTGTGAAGTGTGCAAGACCATACTTTGCATTTCCATGTTCGAAAACAGGCCATTCTGGCCTTTGTATTATATTCACTAAAAAGAAAACTCCACAGATCCTTTCAGTGTAACCCTCTCCAACATCCAGTTACTTCCACATTAATATCACCCTTGGCTAGAAACCAACCCGCATGTTATGCATTGTACTAGAGCTGAAGGAAACAGTATAATATGCAGATTTTGCTCTTCAAACCAAAGGGATTTAATACGTATATGAATAAATCTTGATCAAATCATAAGTCTTTCATAAAGTTCCGCTGGTCTGGGGAACATAAATCTGGTGATATTTCTATTCGGAACGAAGCCAGAGATACAATTTGCCAGTCACACACCAGCCAGAAAAGGGGCCAGCATGAAGAAAAATAAGCAACTACATAATGAATCTGTATCTCTTCTGGATTACCACAGTTTTTAATTCTTTCAAGAGTCCCTCTAAACACTGTTCCAGTGAAAAGTAAAGTTTACACAGTCACTTACTGGCCATTAGTGTTCGAGTATCTCCCGGCTCAGAATGTGAGAAGGAATCATTCTCCCTTGCGGCTCCCAGCTTCCAATGTAGCTATCAATTTAGTGGCCTTCTTAGGGTCTGTATACACGTACGATTTCCTACAAACTGTGACATGCAAGCGACCAGACATCAGCATACTATTAGGGGTGTCCAATTCCCTCATTCGGCGATGGATTGCGTCGAAACTCTTTCTTTTCATGCGGGTAGCATACAGTAGATCTGGAAATAACAGCACCCTGGCACCATCCACTTCCACACCCCTCTTTCTCCTGGTGGCCTGAAGAATACTGGCCCTTACAGCCATGGACATCATAACCAGCATAATGGTCCGCGCTCCCCTCCAATGAACCACCTGCCCTTCGCGGATTCACTCTGTAGGCATGAACCACCTGACTCTGGATATCAAGGCCATATGTTTCAAGGATCCAAGTGATGAGGAAAGGGAATATATCTTCCCCCTCAGCCCCCTCTGGTAGTCTGATAATTTAGACGTTCAAGGCCTGGGTAATGTTTTCTACATGTTGCAGACAGGACCTCAGGAGCATCTGTTCCTTAATACAAGTCACCACTGTTGCTTGGGCCCACTCTGATGAACGCTCAGCAGCTTTCGCCACATCCACCACTCCATCTAATTTCTGTTCGACCACCACCATGTGCTCATTCTAAGTATCCATTTTTCTGTCAATTTGCTGAATTGTTTTGTTTAATGTGGTCAACGCTTGCTGCAGCGATTCCAACGTCGCTGGACCGGTACCTTCAGGACCCTGCTCTGCAGATGTGGAGGCTGCAGGAGTGGTCAAGGTTTTACAGGCCCCACCAGGCGGCGCAAAGAAATTTGCTTTTTGGTCCACTGTTTACTGGCCCACCTTGATGAAAAGTGCACAAATCGGTCTTAGCACAAATTGAAGTAAGTGAGGGTAGTTGTAGATCCCGAAAGTGGGCTAGATAAGTAAAATTGAGCAACTGTTAGATGTCAGTCAGGGAGCTCACCAAAAGTGCGACCAAGCAGCTAGACAGCAAGCCATGTCCCCCTTTCCCCTTCATTTTCTACAGATCAGAACACTGAAGATGTGGACAGTGTAAGTCCAGGTGGGGTAAGGCACCAGTGAGAGGCTTAGGGGCTTTTTTTAAAAATTAGCACAGTTGTTGCTCTTTAAGACAAAGTGCCCCACATCCATATGACTAACTAAATTCAAAGCTGCAGTATAGATATCCTAAAAGATGGAACACGAGGTCAGTCTTCAGTAGACTCAGGGGTAACAACAAGATTGACTGAGGAGAGAGAGAGAGAGAGTTGATCTGGTGTGTTCCAGTTCAGAGGTGGTAATTTGAGAGGTAGTTTTAGGAGACACTTTTCCCAGAGGGTGGTGAACCTAGGGATCAGCCTGCCAGTGGAGTCAGTGAATATGAAGACAGTACAGATCCTCAAGGTAAAGCAGGATACGTTTCTATTTACCCAGTGGATAACAGGGTGGGTGTGGAACCTTTATCAGTTAGTATGTTTCCAGATGTAATCAGGCTCTACCCCTTGCTAATTAAACCTGGTTAATATGTAGCAGAAGCCCGGAGTCCTAGACTATCCCAAGCTCCCCAACCACAGCTTTGATAGCCTGTTGCTGTTGAGAACAGAACAAATACAAAGTACAATGTACAAAAGTAATACAATAATATGGAGAGAAGTATAAGACAATATACAATTACAAGAACATTTAAGTGTCAGTGTGGTTCGGTTGGTAGCACATCTGCTTCTGGACCAGAAGGTCATGGATTCTCATCCGACACTGGGACTGGACTCATACCTAAAAAACGCTGGCATCCGAGTGCAGTATTAGTGGGGTGCTGTACAATGCAGGGGTGTGCCATCCTTCAGATGAGACGTTAAACCGAGGTCCCTTCTACCCATCCTGGTGCAGTCCTGGTGGATGTCCAGGTGGAAGTAAAAGTACCAAGGGCACTCTTCGCAAAGAGTAGAGGACATTCCCAATGTACCAGATTGCAATTGTCCAGGATGTGTCTGGGCACTGATGTGCGATATGGTCGCCAATACACATTCAGTCACTTCCAGTCTAGCATTGCTTATAAAGCACTTTGGGATACACTGTGTATGAAAAGCACTATATAAATGCTGATCCTTCTTCTTCTAAAAAATGCCATACATTCAATTGCCATGCCATAAACTGCGGAAAAGGCAGACAAGCATTAAACAGTGAGCAACAAAACAATATGAGGAGGAGGGAGCAGTAACTGATGAACTGGGGAGAGGAGCAGTGCTAGAGTCATTGTGGGGTAGAAGGCAGATGACAGGAGTCCACCCCAATAACAGAAGCAACTGCAGAAGTGAACAGAAAAATCCCAGAGAAAAGATTTCTGAGCCAGAAAGGAAGGAGCTGAGTGAATGGTAGGTGAGCGAAAGCCCCAAAGTTTAGGAAAGTGGAACGAGAAGGCAGCTTGGCCGGCAGTAGATTTCACTAGCAGGACAGCAAGTGAGCAAGAGCAAGCATTGCAAAGGGAGTAAGCGGTAGAAGAGGGGAACGAGAGGAGAGAAGCAAAATACAAGGGGATGGATCCAAACCAAAATTTGGAGATGAAGGGGGCACTGTAGGTGAGGTGCCTGGCATCAAGAGAGGGGAGGGAGAGGGAGGTATACAAAAAAGAGTGGAGAGTATGCAGGGGATTGTGAAGGGCAAATTGACGGAAAGAGTGAAAGAAGAGATCCAGTCTACCTAAAGTGGACTTTGGAGCAGCACTATAAACAATGTCTCCATAGCCAAAAATTGGAAGAATCGTCTTAGTAAAGTTATTTTCTTTTTGCGCTTCCAAGGAATGTAGAATAAATGATGTGAAAGTATTGCATCAGTACTTATAGTACTTATGTCCCTATTAACACGGTGGTTTCTCAGCTTAGTGGGCGAGCAAAAGTGTTCTCTACGTCTCCTCAATTAGTTGCAGCAGCAATGTGGTGTTGGGGAAAAAGTTGGCTTTCCCTTGGCACCATGTGTTCAGTTGTTTGCCCAGTTTGGTCTGAGTCTGCCTTGGATATTAAGTGCAACCCACCACCCATAACCAAAATGGTACCTGGTTCATGGGCTAGTTAGTGCAGGGAGAGTGCAGTGGCCAGTTTCCCTTGCAGAATTTCCATTTTTGGCTGCAGGGAGAGTGCTGTGGTACAGTTCCGCAGTAGTCTATCATTCTTGAATGGGGAGATTCCTTTGGAAGGAGTGGAAGTTATCTCTCTGACCTCTCCCTCTTGGTTTAAAAAAAAAAAAAGGAAAAAAAAGGAAATAAAATGAGGTGGGGAATCATTTTAGAGGCAACTGGAGGAGTCCCGGCAGATGCCACATCATCTGTCTGAGGGTCACATTTGGACCTCCTCACTGAGTGACACCTCAGTCGATCTCTACATTTACATGAAAAAGAGGAAAGTGCAGATACTATGTGAGGTTTTCAGTTTTGAAAAAGACTTGGGAATAGCAATAAAAAAAATGACTGGAGGACTCACAGAATATGCCATGCCACATGGCTAAGAATCGCATACCCCCCCCCCCCCACACACACACACATTGGGAAACTCCTCGGTCTGCTCTTCAGGTAGGCACAGCTAAGAAGATGATGCATATACTGGGAAATGTTTTGCAATCTGCATAGTGAACAAGTTAAAGAGGAAGAGTTAAGGCAAACCTATATTCTTATGGGGATGTCGCGAAAGGCCAAGAATGATCCTTCCGTTCCTGCACCGCCACAGCAAGGTAAGCTTGACATTGCTTATATGTCAGATGATGAGTGACAGAGTTTGCTTAGGCAAACTTTTTGGCTGCCCATGCCAGGGCTGGGGTGCCACCTCCCAAAAAGACAAGTAAACCATGGAGGGGGACTCCTCAGCTGGAGGGACCTGGAGGAGCGCTGCAGCCAATGTTGCAGGCATCATCAATCCTGGAAACAAAACTCTTGCTGACACTTGCAGTGCATTCCATCCCATTGTCCCCTCAACCAGGGCTGCAACTACTAGTCCTGGGACCAAAGTCCTTGCTGACACCAGATCCACCTACTATGCCATTATTTCCTTGACTGGGGCCACAACTACCAGTCCCACTTTAGTTGGAGCCATTGCCTGGGCTACAGCCAGGGTTGGTGCCTCTGCTGGATCTGGTGCCTTACCTGTGGGGCCCTCTGACAGCCCCTCACCTATCACTATGGCCACAGCCAGTGCTGCTGCCAGAATTGGGGCTGCTTCTAGGTCCAGTGAGTCTGCTGCCAGCTCCTTCTTCCCCAGTTCCGGTCTCCGTGGCCCCACTACCGGGACCACAACCTGGTTTTCCCATTCCTCCATTGCTACCCCCCACCGCGTCTCCACTTCAACTGCTGGTGGGCCCTGCCACTCCTCTCTGGACTTCAGAAGAATAGATGGACAGGTTGTTGGCTCTGTTGGTGGAACAAGAGACAGCTGGAAGCACCGAGGGGCAATGCAGGGTGAGGGACGGGGCAGCTGGGAAGTTGGGGAGCAATGCAGCAGCAACCTGCACAGCTGGTTCACAGGTCTTATGTGTCCATTGGTGAACCCATGAGGTCACACATCTTTCTGTTAATGTGCGACAGCAGACATGAGTGATGAATTTGTGGACATTTTTAAATTGCCCAACAGGCCCAGAGAGTCTAAGGTGGAGAAGGAATCGGAGAAGGACAAGGAGAAGGGAGATGGGGTAAAGTGCCACAAGAAGGTAGTTATTCAGTGCACTTGGGAAAACTGGCAAGCGGATCATTGCCATTTATGTGGGATAGTTAACAAAACATGCCTGCAAAAAGCCTAGAGTTTGAGGAGCTATTACAGCCACATCATGAAGATGCATGCTAGCAAATGGGAACAAGGTGGTTAGAGTATGATAAGGAGTTTCACAGGAGGAAGCATAGTAACCCCAGTATGGCCTGGGGGGCTTTGAATCTTCCCCTGCTTTGGTCTATTGTGGCTGGTGGAGTGGGGTCCAGCATTTCCCAGTGCACTGTACCCAGTCTTTTAGACAGGGTTTTGCAATGTGGAACTGTGGTTTTCCAACAGGAAACACTGGGAAAGGGGAGGCAGTGCCACCATTACAACCATGGGATGTGTAGAGGCCTGTAAATTCACACATGAATGCATCGCTTGTGGGCATAACCGCCCATTTCTACACTTCACAAAAAGGATCAACCTGCATCCCTTTAGGAAGGGACAGGGGAAACCTTTCAACCCCAATAAGGGTGGAAAGTGTTGCGTGCTGGTTGAGGGGCTTCCGAAACAGACAGTCCACTCAGTCACAGGCAGAAGGTTTTGTGCAGGGTTAGAAACCTAGAAACATAGAATCTGATGGCAGATAAGGACAACTTGGCCACCTAGTCTGCCCATTTTTCCCCGCCTATAGTATCACCGCAGATCCTACTTAATCTCCGCCACATTCATCCCCCTTTCTTTCCTCTAAGATTCCTTTATGCCTCTCCCATACATTTGGAACCCGACCACCTCCACTGGAAGACTCTTCCAGGAATCCACCACTCTTTCTGTAAAGTAATTCCTCACATCTCTCCTGAATCTAACCCCTTCCAGCTTCTTATCATGCCACCTTGTTTTGGAGTACCTTTTTTCTGAAAAATACCTCCTCGTGTACCTTGTTTACCCCATGAGGTATTTAAAGGTCTCTGTCATATCCCACCCCCTTCCAGGGTGAACATATTTAGGTCCTTTAATCTTTCCTTGTAGGGCTTCTGATGCTGATCCTGCACCATTTTAGTTGCCCTTCTCTGGACAGCTTCCACTCTGTCTATGTCCCCCCGGAGATTTGGTCTCCAGAACTGGACACAATATTCAAGGTGAGTCTTACCAGCAATCTATACAGAGGCAACACAACCTATCTCTTTCTGCTGGTGATACCCTTCCCTATTCATCCCAGCATCCCAGTTGCCCTCCCAACTGCCTTGTCACACTGCCTAGCCACCTTTAGGTCATCTGATATGATCTCCCCTTGATTTCTGTCCTGCTTGGTGGTCATCAGTACCACTCCCCACCCCACCCCCATTTTGTACTCTGCCCCTACGTTTCTGTGCTCCAAGTGCATGATTATGTACTTTTTCACATTGAAACCCAGCTGCCCTACCCTTGACCACTCCTGGGGTTTTCTGAGGTCACTGCTAATCCTTTCCACACTCGCCCAGAGTGTCCACCCTATTGCGGAGTTTGCTGTCATCTGCAAAGAGGAAGAGCTTCTCTTTCAGCTCCTCTGCAATGTCACTTATAAAGACATTCAAGAGAACTTGTCCCTGCACTGATCCCTGAGGCACCCTGCTGGTCAACTTCCCTTCCTCTGAGTGAACTCCCTTTACCACCACCCTTTGCCACCTATCACCTAACTAATTTCTTACCCAGTTTACCACCTTTGGACTCACTCCTAAGCAACCCAGCTTGCTTACTAGTCTCCTATGCTGAACGGTGTTGAATGCCTTAATGAAATCTAGGTAGGCTATGTCCACCTCTCCACCCTGATGTAGTTCCTTGGTCATCCAGTCAAAGAACTCTATCAGATTCATTGACATGACCCCCACTCCCCCATGATTTCATGCATCCTCTGGTTTTCTGACACACTGGATTCAGGATATTCCAGTCTTTTCTTGCTGATTCCATTAACTTTCCCACCACTGAAGTCAGGCTAACTGGCCTATAATTCCCAGCCTCTTCTCTGCTACCACTTTTGTGAAGTGGGACTACATCTGACCTTCTCCAGTCCTTCAGAATCACTCCTGTTTCTAATAAGCTGTTAAATAGGGCCTTCGGGGTGCAGCCAGTCCCTCTCTGAGCTCCCTCAATACTCTTGGGTGGACCCCATCTGGACCCATTTATTTGTCCACTTTCTGATTTGCAAGTCCCTTAAGGACTCTCTCCTCCAAAAATGGACTAGTGTCCACCTCCCTCTCTCCAATTTTCCTGTTACATTTTTGTGGCCCCTCCCTGTCTTTTTCCTCTGTGAACACTGAACAAAAGTATTTGTTCAGGACGTCTGCCTTTTCCTGTCCCCCCTCTGCATAATCCTCCCCATCCCTTCTTAACCTTACAATCCCCCCTAGGTCTTCATTTTTTCTCTTACATACCTAAAAAATATATTGTCCCCTTTTGTTACTTCCTTGGCTATTCTCTCTTCAGTTTGTCCCTTTGTTCACCTTACTGTTCTCCCTGTTTCCCTCTGTTTCCCATGATAGACCTTCCTTTCAGTGGGTGACTGTGAAAAGGCAGAGATACTAAACGAATATTTTTGCTCAGTATTTACAAAGGAAGAGGGGGAGGTACCTAAAACAAACAGTAGAAACACTCTGGATACAGAAGTTGATACTAGCCCATTTACAGAAGCAAGGGTTCTGAAAGAACTCTTAAAACTGAAGGTGGACAAAGCAATGAGACCTGATGGGACTCATCCCAGAATTCTAAAAGAACTAAGGGTAGAACTAGTGACACCACTGACTACCCTCTTTAACAAATCATGGGAGGATGGGGTGGTACCCGAGGACTGGAGGAGGGCCGATGTGATTCCCCTTCACAAAAGTGGGAGCAGGGCAGAAGCAGGAAACTACAGACCTGTTAGTTTAACCTCAGTGGTAGGGAAAATGATGGAATCACTTCTGAAGGAAAGAATTGTCGAGTATCTAGAGGCCAGAGGGGCACAGGACCCAAGGCAGCATGGATTCACAGCGGGAAAGTCATGCCAGACAAATCTGATAGATTTCTTTGACTGGGTGACCAAAGTAGTAGATCGGGGAGGGGCTGTGGACATGGCCTACCTAGAGTTTAGCAAGGCATTTGGCACAGTCCTACACAAAAGATTAATATACAAGTTAGCCAGCCTGGGAGTGGGTCCCAAGATGACAGCCTGGGTAAAGAATTGGCTGGAGAATAGGACACAGAGAGTAATAGTAAATGGAGTCCACTCTGAAGAAAGGAAGGTTACTAGTGGGGTACTGCAGGGTTCAGTATTAGGACTGGTCCTTTTCAATGTCTTTATAAGCGACATTGCAGAGGGACTGGAAGGAAAAGTATGTCTCTTTGCAGATGACACAAAGATCTGCAACAGAGTTGATGCACAAGGTGGGGTGGAAAGGATGAGAAGGGACTTGCAAGGTTAGAGGAATGGTCAAATGTATGGCAGCTTAGATTCAATGCTAAGAAGTGCAGGTAATGCACCTGGGAAACAAAACCCAGGGAAGAGTACACAATGGGGTGAGATACTAACAACAACAAAATGGAAAGGGACCTGGGGTAGTCATATCAGATGACCTAAAGGTGGGCAAGCAATGTGAGAGGGCAGCAAGGAGGGCTGAGGGATACTGGGATGCATAGGAGAGGCATCACAAGTGGAAAACAGGAAGTTATTATCCTTCTGTACAGACAGCTGGTGAGACCCCATCTGGATTACTTCGTGCAGTTCTAGAGACCCAATCTCTGCAAAGACATAGACAGGATGGAAGCTGTCCAGAGGAGGGCAACTAAAATGGTGCAGGGTCTGCACCGAAGTCATATGAAGAGAGACTTAGGAGCTTAATATGTATAGCCTCGAGGAAAGGAGGGAGAGGGGACAAGATAGAAACTTTCAAGTACCTCAAGGAATCAACAAAGTCCAAGAAGGTAGCATCTTTCTAAAAGTGTGTGCAAGAATAAGGGGGCAATTTGAAGATAGAAGGTGGAAGCTCAAAGGTAATTTAAGGAAGTATTTTTTCACAGAGAGGGTTGTGGATGCATGGGCAGCCTCCGGAGGTTGTGAGTCAAAAACAGTGGTGGAATTCAAGCATGCATGGGACAGTCACAAGGCAATTCTAGGGGGTGAGGGTAGGAAGAAGTAGGCTGCCGGTTAACTAGGATCTGCTGCTTATCCATTAGGTAGGGAAATGGGCAGACTGGGTGGGCCAAGCGGTCCTTATCTGCCGTCAAATTCTATGTTTCTATGTTTCCTATCCTCCTCCCTCTGTGTCTCCCTTTTGGAATGCCACGCTCTTAGCTTTTATCTTTTCTGCCACCTCTTTGAAGACCCATAGCAGTCTCTTTATCCTCTTTCCTTTGCTCCCTTGCTTGATGCAGAGGTTTGTTGTCTTCACTATGGCACCATCCCATACAAAGTCCCTCACAGAATTTGTAAAGCCAAGATCTTGGAATCTGCCAGGGACCAGATGGACATAGTTAGTGCCAAACATGAGAAGGAAGTAGTATTAGGCAAGATCAGTGGGCCATTTGATCACTGTCTGTACCTCCAACTCTGGATATCATGATAGGCCTGGTGCTGAAGAAGGTGCCAGGGGAGTTCAGATCGATTAACCACCTATCGTACCTGAAGGGTGACTCAGTCAATCACCACACTGATCCTGTGGATACCACAGTGTCTTATGCACTTTTTGATGCAGCCATTGAGGTTGTGCAGGGGGCAGAGAAGGGTGCATCATTGGGCAAGGCCAATATTAAATTGGCTTTTTGCTTTTGCCAGTACATCCTCAGGACATGGAATTACAGGGCATGAAGTTCAAGGCTGGCATTACATTGATAACTGCATGCCCGTGGGTTGTGCTGTGGCATGTGTAGCATTTGAACAATTTTGCACCGTCTTTTCTTGAGCCACCACTAAGGTGGCAGGCAGGTTGCAACTTGTTCGCTACCTGGACTACTTCCTTTTTGTTGGCAAGACAGGGACTGACCACTGCGCTCAACTGATGGGATCATTCCATTATCATGTGCGAGGACTTGGGGGTGCCATTAGTCCATAACAAGATGGAGGGGCCATGCATGTACCTGTCCTTTTTGGGTATTGAAATTGAGACTGTTACCACTGAGTTCTGGCTGCCGCATGAGAAGGTCAGTGCCCTGAGAGCATAGTTGCACAAGGCAGTCCAGGCATGTAAACTCACCCTGCGAGAGTTACAGCAGCTTTAGGGGTACCTGAATTTTGCATACAAAATAATTCCTATGGGAAGAATCTTTCTTCATCAGCTAGCTAACTGCAGGGTGGGCTGCAGCAAGCCTCACCACAGGCTTCGGGTCAGAGTCCATGTGACAGGATGTCAACGTATGGTTGGTATTCTTGTCTTGTTTCAGTGTGGTGGCCATTTGGCCCACAGACGTCATAAGCCAAGAGTTGGTGCTTTACATGGAATTGCCTCTGTGGGGGGGGTGCTTTGAAGCTTACTTTTGGGGGCCTGGTGCACAGAGCCTTGGGTGGCTGCTGCCTTATGTTGTCAAGTCATGATCCTGGAATTTATTCTATTGTCATGGCATTAGTGATTTGGGGGGGAACAGTTTCACAACAAACAGATAACATTTAGGACAGACAATAGAGGGGTACTGTATAGTATAAATGGGCAATTATGGGGAAAAGGATCTGTGGAGATTCTGATGAGGGTTTGTACTGAAGTGTTTGATCTTGAATATACAGTTTAGGGCAATGCATGTACCTGGTGTTGATAATGAAGTGACTGACACTCTCTCTCATTTACAGTGGGAGAGATTCTGAGAGCTGTCATTGGAAAAGAGACATGCTCCAGGGTAGTCACGGCCTGCCTCTGGGAGTCAGTGCTCCAGAAGAGTGAGAATTAATCAAGTGCTTGTTAGTGCACAGTATGAGGACAGCATATTGACAGGGTAGTGAACTTTTCAGGTTTGAGGCAGCAGCTGAGCAACTGCTTGCCTGGTACCAGAAGAACAACTGTGTGTACACCTACTCCACATGAGGGGTCTAGATTCTACACCAGCAACAGTGGGGCGGCACTCAACAGAGATTGCCTAGTTTGCTAAAGCAACACAGTGATAAACTCCACATGAGCCTTCTGGGTGCATAAGATTTTAGAAGGATGGGCCCACGGGGACCCAAGAAACGTAGACACGTGACACCCGATCAGCCCAGCGCTGTTGGTGAAAATAATGGCTATCCTCACCAAGGCCTGCTCATCGTCTTCAGAGGCACTTCTGTTTCAGACAGCCTTCTTAGTAGCATTCTGCAGTGCTTTTAGGGTGTGTGAAATAACCCAACTGAGCAAATCATCCACATTGCCAGTGATGCTGGGTTGGGAGGATATGTTAGAGACCACTGAGGGGGGTTCATTCACTTATGGTGGAGTAAGATGGACAAGGGGACCAGGGGCTGCTGGTGCAGCCTTCAGTCTCCTCCCGGTGGTCCTCTGGGACATCTGGGGGTGGATCTTCACTTACCTCCAGCAATCGAATCCTGGGGATCATGCCTTTTTTCTGCCGTGAGGACAGCTCCCCCTTCACATTGTTTCAGTTCTGCCCTCTGCTGGGTATGGCCCTGCAGTCTCTAGGGATGGTGGATTATGAGTATCACACTCACTGCTTCTGAACAGGTGCTGCCTTACACACTAGGGTAGAACTCTAGACAAATATGCAGATTCAGTCTCTGGGATGATTGAGGTCCCAGGCGTTTGAGACTTATGCATGTCTGCAGTTACTTTAACTTTCCTGTTTCTGTTTTATTCACAGATCATGACCCTTGGGTGGGCTCTTGGGTGAAGCAAGTGTGGATATGTGGCCATTCATTTGCCTATTGGATGGCGGCAAGGCCATGGCCCACTGGATGTGCTTGTCATCCACTTCAGCGGCAATGATTTAGGGCTAGTGAAGTCCACTGACTGCCAGACAGGATGGAAGAACACTTAGGATGATTGCAATGTAAGTGGCTGGAGATGAAAATAATGTGGTCTTGCATTATACAGAGACAGTGGTGCTGCCACGCTTGGAATCCCAGTGCAACAGAGAGGGCATATGGGTTGACCAATATAGTCATATGTCATATTATGGACACCACTGGGGGACTTGTGCTGCAGCATAACTGGATTATAGCAAAAGTCCCACAGAGGGGACTTGTCAGATTTTGGGAACAACAGATTTTTAGCAGACCTACAACATGGGTTGGAGGTAGCTATAGCACAATGTGCTTGGTGGGGAATGAGCACCTTGGTCCATTTGGAGGAGCTGCAGAAGGATGCTCCTCATTTGGTTGCGTGGTCCTCATGCAATATTGTACAGGGAGAGATAGCAGGGTTGTTGCACCTTTCTAGGCAGGCCCTGAGGCTCAGGAGAGGTGAAGCCTAGGCGATTGGTACCAGAGGGGTACCAACCACAGGTGATGGATAATTCTCTGACTTCAGTCCCCAGTCAGCAGTGCCCTCTGATGTAGGAGGCAGCTCTCTAGATTGGCCCATCAAGGGTCATACCTCATGCCTCAAAAGCCAAAGAATCTTGCGAGGTTGTAATCATTATGTCGGCCCCTTCAAAAGAGTAGGGAGGGCCTAAATGTACTCTGTGAACTATATTTACTAAATTGATTACCTATGTCTACCCTGCTGCACACGTCAGACCAGACTGATTGATACTGTGTATATATTTGACATAAATCATAAGCTAGCAATTCTAATTCCAACTGGCCGTTAATAAATACATGACTGTGGCCACATCTTCCAAGCACGCTCTCTGTCTCATTTGTTCAAGTGAAGAAAGGGGGGTGTGACTGAAAATGCAGCACCTTGTTTGTCTGTGCACAATCCCTGCATTACCCTATAAAAGTACTGCATGTTTCATCCGGTCTTCTCCATTTCACATCAAAGTTTTATTTTATTTCACTTTGGAATTAACACCAACCTTTCCACTGGGAGACGGGTGTTGATTCAAGGGCAAGGTGCTGAAATGACTCAGTGAATGTCAGCACTTTGTATTTACAATTAAAAGTCGGTTACTCACCTCTGACTCAGACTGAAGCCATAACTCACAAAAGAAAACAAATACTGCAATACTCCAGAGATTCCAGGTATGTGAGTTTTATCACTCTGGCTCCTCCAGTCTGTTGCTGTCTCCTTTGTTGCTTATTTCGCACTCATGGAAACATATTTCAGGACATTAATTCATTTTCCAGCCACATACCATGCAATGGTATCTGCCACTGGTCTCCCTTCATCTACAGCAGTAGTGACATTGTTATATGTACTTGGCATAAAGAGCCACCAATGCCTCGAGAAGAACTTTGAAAAACATCATATTTGGACACAAAGCAGCTTACTTTTCTCATTAGCTCTGTATTTCTTAACTCCATTACTGTTTGCTCTGTATTAACTCCATTACTGATTCCTGAGGTCATTTGATTGAAAACAGGATGCTTGTTTCTTGAGGGTTCATCACCTTCTACGTCTTCTTATGACCCAATGGCATACTCTTCTAGTGACATCACAGTTATTCCATGGCAACACACTTTGTTGTCACAACAGAGCATTATGATTTCAAGCAGGGAATAAGCTACAGAGGCAGGTGAACTATAAGGGTTAAATATCTTGGTTTTTTGAGGGGGATTTCTTCAGTAATAAATAATGGAGAGAAGCAATCTATACAATCGTGAATTGTGTCTTAAAGGTGATGGGAAACAATTTTTACACCTCTAGATATATTCCAGTTGTTCTTTTATTGGCTACCCAGTATTCTGATATGTTATTGACCTCTTTTGTTAAATTAATAATCTAATTTTGTTGCCTTTGTAACCACCCTGAATCTCTCACTCCTTTCATACTGCTTGAACATTTTATGACATCAGACACTCCCATTCCAGGCCATTCAGATAAATAGCATGGAACGGAAAAGTTTTTGATGCCATAAAATGTCTTAGAAATATGAAAATCAAGAGCAGTAGCGGGTGAGGAGAGTGGAACTCTATGTAGATCCGAGGGCACCACAAAGCTACATTATTTATTTATCAGAAAATCATCAAAACATATCAGAATACATAACTGGCATGGAAAGAAGGATGGAAGGGCAGTTAGAAGGGCAGTTAACTATGTAAAAATAATTTCCTATATCCTTTAATATTGTTTTCCAATGTTTTCCAGAAGGCCTCAGCTGCTCTTCAAGTCTTGGCAAACAGATGATTAAAAAACAACATACACACAATCAGGAAATGCAGTACATTGCTGCATATTATAAGTTTAAGTGCTATGCAAGATTTCTCTTATGATATAAGAGTGTCATCGTATGCAGTTTGTGCAAGAGGGCAGCAGTGCAAAGCTTTGCAATTCTGTCTGTATGAAATGCTGCTGCTGATGCTGATCCACTATACCATAAGAAACATCGCTCACCCGTAAGCTTACCATGTATCACTCAAGTCAGCTAGACTGACTGACGAAAACTTTATATTTGATGTTATTTTTTAAAATGTGTAATTTTTTTCCAAATCCAAAAGAAAAGCAACCAAAAGGGATCCACAATAGGAGCCAATAGACAAAAGGTGCAGAAAACAGTCAAATGTTGGCTCACAACCACTAGAACGGCTAACAAAAGACCAGGGGCTGGATTTTCAGCACCCATTAAAGTCACGCATCAATGGGAAAAGCCTGGTGCCAGTGGATCACTACTTGCGGAGCCAAAGTTTTTCCTGCAGCCGACATATTTTCAGAAGCGGAGCCAGATTACGACCAGCTGCACAACTTACAGAAGCTTGCAGCCACTTTTCTGGCACAGCTGCAATGAAAAGTTATGTCTGGTGGGATCAGGTGTAGCATCCCCTGTGGCAGCGTCTTCTGAAAATGTGAATCTCTGCAGGTGCAGAGATATCGTCCAGCAGCTGTGGCAGTGGCATGGGACTTAGTCCCTGAGCATTTAGAGAATCTAGCACCAGGACTTGATTGTAGGATAATTTTAACAGACAGGTAACTCATTCCGGTAGCCACCAGATGGCGTCGGAACCATCCATTTCTGAAACTGACCCAAAATGGCCACCCGGAGTGAATGAGCAGCACTAACCACCGTCTCTCCCATTGAACATTTACACACAGACCAGTGCTTTTTCAATGTAAGGTCACACATCATCATCACTGCTTCTATAATGCTACACATTTAAAGTGACAGGAGATCATTTTCAAAGTGCAAAAATACATATACTGTACCTTTAAAGTGCAGATTAACTGTGCAAACTACTAGAAATATAAGTGCAAATTGAAAACAGTGACCCTAAAAATCATTTACAGAACCATATATGCACCTTTAAAAACCATGTCAATGTGTAAAGAGGGAAATGGAGGGGGGAATGGAGTGGAGGAAGGGGTTGAGATGTGGGGGGTTATGAGATGATTCAGACAGACAGGGATGAGAAGCTGTAGGAATGAAAACAGGTGGAAGGGGAAACAGACAATAAATTACCTGTAAATTCAATATCAAATTCATTAACCCATATAAAGCACCACTACAAAGTCCTTAAATATAGTATCCAAAACATACGTGTAGCCCTGGCACCGTGTCTACAGAGGGCTACTACCCCTGCCTTTCTAACAGGTACAAGATTAAGGGGCCTGGAGCCCCATTTTGCTGTTACAGGGGATTCTTTCCCAAGATAGAAAAAGAACTAACGTGGTGCCTCCACCCGGAGTACATTTTAAGTGGGTAAGACATTTAGCAGTACAATCCCCATGGATGCTGTACCAACCCACCTTCCCACACAGTCACCCCGACACATGGAATTACCATAACCCAAACCCCACATTGACAGATGTTGAATTTTTGGCTTAAGCTAATAATATGCTCACGAGTCAAACTTTTCCAAAAACAGTTAAACACCTTTTATTTACATAGGGAAGGTTAGGAAAGAGTGAAATGGAGTAGAGTTGAAGCAGTGATTTAGATTTACATTTAGGAAATCAGCACAGAAACACACATTTGCATTCTTTTCAATTCCCACACCTTTTTCATTTAATCCACCAACCAATCTTTAGAAGGCATTAGATGTAGCTCTCTGTCTAACTAGCTGCTGCAGGTTCTTACCATTAAAAACAAACCCCAACTGGTACCAGTCCCCAGACCAGACGATACCCCCAAATCCGTCCCTGGGCACCCAGCACTACCTTGTTGCAGGCCTGTGGTGCAGCTGGTTGGCAAGCGTTTGTGCACTTAAATTAAATCAAATCAGCTTTTACCTTTCTCTTTGATTACTGTAACATTTTACTACACCATTGGGCATAACTGGAAACAACAACTATTTACAGTCCCCAGGTGCAGGACAATCCCTGCATTTACTCACGGTTCTGCAGACAGTCTCAGGTGGAACTGGGACTGTGTATCTGAGTAATTGGAACAGCAGGACTCAGAATCATTGAGAAACTGGAGACATGAGAAGGCATCTTAAAGTTTGGGAAACTGACGCCTTTCTACTTGCTTGTAGAATCTAGCAGCTTGTCCCGTTCAGTCCACCAAACAGGCCAGATGCAAGGCACAAATGCAAGGCTTTTCAGGCCACAAAGGAACCCAGAGCCAGGAGTGACCCCATGGGCTGGCTTCCCACTGGATCCGGAGTGCCCTAGCACTCAGGCACACACCCTTGGCTCCCTGTAGCCCAGTCTGCCCTACCCAGTAGGGGGTTGCAGTTTCCCTACCTGGCTCCAGGTTGCAGCTTGAAGCCTCAGTCGTCAACCTGAGCTGGAATTACCAGCATCTTGAGGCTGTGATGCTGTCTTTTGGACTCCGTCTTGCAAATGGCTGATGTTAGAAACTCACAGTTTCAAACAGCTTCACAATCAAGTTGGCAACTCCATTTTAGAAGAAGCTTTTAGTCACATCCAGCTACTAAAGGACATTTTCACCACACTGCCAGCATGGCTGCTGTGGCCCTTTTCACACAGTACACAGTCTCTTGATTATCACTGAGCATACAGTATCAGTGAGACTTGGGAACTTTCAAACAGCTCCTTCGATGGACCCTGTTGTTTTCACTGACCAAACACGCTGTGTACTCTAACAGTCGCATGATACTAACAATCACTTTTCCTCACTATGCAAGTGCCGACAAACCAGAAGAGGCTCTCTATTCTGCTTTTTTGGATAAGCCTTGATTTACTGGCAAGCCTCCGTGTGTCCCATACCATTTTCCATAGACCAGAACCTTTCCTTTTCCTTTAATCCATTTTCCATAAACCAGAATCTTTCACTTTCCTTCCTTTGGCCAAGTGTCCATCCCTTTTTTGTGATGCTGTGTCATCTAGGGTGCAGACAGTTAATTCCTTCAGACCTTTAGACAAGACCTTCACCACTATGGTGTAGCTTCCTCCCACAGATTACTGTTGCAGGACCTTGCAACTTCCTCTCTCAGTAGAACTGTGAAACCAGATTCTTTGAACACATTTCTCCACCATGGGGAAAGGCAAATGCCGGCCCTGTGGGACAAGTGACTGGCAACCCTCAGGCGGGCCTTTCCCAAGTCTTGCAACCCCATTAATTCCAAGGGGCTGGAGCCCCCATCCCTCTGGAGGGGCTCCCTCTGAACTGACTCCAGAACCAACAGTCCTTGGGTTTTGGGAGCTGTCTGTCAGTTCCTCATTAGCCGAAACAACTGTCCCTTCCAAAAATTAATATGCACCAGGCTCCCTTGACGCCTGATTGGTCCTTCAAAAGGGAGTCAAGTATTTCTCCAACTTTTCCCCCATAACTCTTTGTTACTGTTCTAGAAGTCCTTTCCAGCAATCCTGGCTCCCAATTGACTGGGCGGAGGTCAAAGGCTGCACAGCATGGCTGCTGATAAAACATTTTCAGCTGCAGTCCCTATAGTGTCCAACTTACAAACATATAAACATATGAAATTTGCCAGCAGATAAAGGCCTAGAGGTCTATCAAGTCTGTTTGAACGTGCAGCTAGCACTCCATATTTTGCAGCTGCCCCTCCCTTCCACCCTTCTCCTACATTGACCCTCCCCCTTGTCCTGTCCCATCCCCTTTTGAAGCAGTCCACTGTTCTACTGGATACCACTTCTGCAGGTAACGCATTCCACCCAGCTATTACCCTCTCTGTAAAAAAGTGTCTCCTCATCTCCCTCCTGAACCTTCCTCCCTCCAGTCTCATGTCATGGCCCCTGGTGTCCCTCACCTCACTTACTCTGAACAGCCCCTCTGTACCCATCTTGTTTATTCCTTTCATGCACTTAAAGGTTTCAATTATGTCTCCCCGTCCCTCCTCTCCTCCAGCTAGTACATGTTCAGTTCCCTCAGCCTCCTCTCATATGATAAGTCCCCTAGCCCCTTGATCATCTTTGTCACCCTACGCTGCACCCCCTCTAGTAACTTAATGTCCCTCTTCATATACGGGCACCAGTACTGCATGCAGTACTCCAGCTGCGGTCTAACCAATGACCTATACAGTGGCAGAATCACCTCCTCCCTCCTCGAGGATATACCCCTTGCAATGCAACCCAGCATTTTGTTGGACTTTGCAGCTGCCTTCCTACATTGTGCCGAGTTGTTCATTGACCCTGTAATGAGCACACCCAGATCCTTCTCCTCCTCTGTCTGGGCTAGCTGCACTCCCCCCAGCTGGTAACTCCTCCTTGGGTTCTTCATCCCAAAATGCAGAACCTTGCACTTTTTGACATTAAACCCCAGTTGCCAGGTGTCTGACCAGGTTTCAAGCTTTGCCAGATTATCCTGCAGTCCCTGCCACCCCCCTAGGTCATCCACCACCGCTCCTACCTTGGTATCATCAGCAAATAGACTGATCTTGCTCTTGATGTCCAATGATATGTCTGCAATGAATATCCCAAACAACACTGGTCCCAACACCGAGCCCTGTGGAACACCGCTCATCACTACCCTTGGGTGTGAGCGCTCCCCACCCACCACCACCCCCCCCGTTGCCTTCCCTGAAGCCAGTTCCCTACCCATATCACTAGCTTTGCACTGGCCCCGTGCCTTCTAACTTACTTCCTAGCCTTCCATGCGGCACTGAGTATAATGCCTTACTGAAGTCCAGATACAGGACATCCACTGCATGGCCCCTGTCCAGTTGCCTAATTACCTAGTCATAGAACTCCACCAGGTTGGTTTGGCAGGATCTGACACATATGAAGCCATGCCGTCTGCTGTCCTGTAGTCCTTTGGCCTCTAGGAGGGTCACCAGCCTCTCCTTCAGGATAGTCTCCATTGGCTTACCCACAATGGATGTGAGGCTCACTGGTCTGTAGTCCCCCGGTTCATCCTTGGGCACAATCTTGTGGAGGGGCACCACATGAGCCATCCTCCAGTCCTGAGGTACACACCCCGAGTGTAGTCAGGCATTAAATAGGTCTGCCAAAGGTCCTGCAAGGACCACTGCCAGCTCCTTCAGTACCCTGGGGTGGACGTCTTCTGGGCCTGGTGCCTTGTCCACCCTCAGTGCCTTCAAACCCTCCCAAACTCTGCCGTCCATGATTTCCCCATCTATCACCCCCTCCCCCCTGTTTCTGCTGTTCCTCCCCTTGGGTGTCACCCCCTCTTCTCCTTAGTAAATACCGAGCAGAAGGAATCATTTAGTGCTTCTGCCTTATCGCACTCTGCTTTTACCCAACCCCCCTCCTTCCTAATCCTTACTATGTGGTCCTTACAGCTCCTTTTCTCCTTGATGTACCTAAAGAAGTACTTCTCCCCCCCTTAATGCCTTGTGCCAGCCTGAGCTCCGTAGATGCCTTGGCTCCTCTTACTGCCCGAGTCACCTCCTTTGATTCGGTCAAGTACTCCTCCCTGTCCTCCCCTCTCCCTGTTTTCTTGTACCTTCTAAAGGCAGATATTTTCCTCCTTACCTTTTCCATGACCTTCTTGCTCAACCAGCTCAGTTTCTTAGCCCTAGCCTTCTTGCTCTGGGCCTTGCAGCAGGTTTTGGTTGCCTCCACTATCCCCAGCTTTATGAGCTCCCACCTCTGGTTAGTGTTCATACTTGGTTGAATTCTGGCCAGGTACCCTTTTACCACTTCCCCCATCCTCCCAAAGTCGGCCCTCCTGATGTCCAGCACTCCTGTGCCAGATTCCACTCCTTCTTTGCTCATATCCAATGTGAGCCATACTGAGTGGTGGTCACTCCCTGACAGCAGTTCTTCCACTGTAATTTCTCTCACACAGTCCCCATTTGCCAGCACAAGGTCAAGGGTATTCTCTAACCTGGTTGGTTCACTGACCATTTGCAGCAGGAAGCTGTCCTGGAAGGCATCCAGCAGTACCTGCTCCCTTTTGTTCCTGGTTGTTGGGGTACTCCAGTCCACTCCTGGCATGTTGAAGTCCCCCACAATTACCACACTACCCTTCTCACAGGTCCTCCTGATCTGTCCCACTAGTTCCATGTCTAACTCCTCCATCTGAGATGGTGGCCTGTACACCACTCCCATTCTGAGAATCCTATTCTTGGAATCCTGGATTTGTATCCAAAGTGACTCCATACTACCCTCCTCCCCTTCCTCCCTTACACACTTCAGTCTTTCCTTCACATATAGTGCCACCCTCCCCACTCCTTTCCCAATCATCCTGTCCCTACAAAATAACCTGTACCCTGGTATAGACAGGTCCCAGTCATTGTATTGGGTTGCCCATGTTTCTGTGATGGCTGCAATGTCCACCTCTCCCTCTGCCATGAGCACTTGTAATTCTGCAGTTTTCCTCCCAAGGCTCCTAGCATTAAGGGTAACCACCTTCCACCCTTCCCGCCCCAATCCTGCCCTCCTTTCCTAGTATCACTAATAGTACTTGCCATGTGTCCTTTGTCACTGTTATGGGGGGTAAGCTCATATGGTTTCCCAACCTGTGGTCTCTGCAAGTCTCTTGCCCACTTGCCACACTCCCGCTCCTAGTTTTTTTTTTTTTTTTTTTTTAATCTTTTAACATTTTCTCCTTCTGCAGCCATGGTCCTGCTTTTTTTTACATCCAGCCACCGCTCCACTCTGCTGCTGACCCCAAAGTTTGCATGCCCAGCTGGCAGACACAACTACACCTGCGAAAGGGGGGCCCCCTATTGCCTCCCCATGCCTGGCAAGGAACCAGTACTGGCACATGCCTCCAGGCATCGTCGGCTGGCGGAGCTGTGGTTATTAAGCTGCTTTGGACCCGTGCTGTAATTTTCCCTTGTTCTTTCCCCATTGGGACCATGGAAGTGCAATGATGTCCGCTCACATACATGCAGACATCCGCCATGGTCCCCCCTCTGTTACACTGCTGTCTGCGGTACCTCCGGGCATCCCCTGGAGTTGCCATAGCACGGTGTAGAGTCCCCATCCTACCCCAGGACTAGGAGAGCTGTCTCCCGATGCTCAATCCCAGTCCTCCCCTTCCGACACCCGACAACCCGGGCTCGTTCACGAACCCAGGTTGCCGGCATAGCATGAGGTGTGGCATCCACGCCTCAACCCTCAGTGCCACCGGGCCGGCCTCCCCCACTCCTAATTTAAATTCCCAACTTCCTCTATGTATTCCTCCATCCTCTGTTTCAACACTTTCTTTCCCTCCTCACTCAAGTGTAGTCTGTCCTTGGCATACAGCATACAGACTACTGTCCTCCCAGGTCCTCCTCCCCCAACAGCCCATACACTTTAGCATAACACCAGGTTCTTAGCCATCCGTTAAATTCTTCTATTCTCAGCTTTCTTGTTGTGCTTGCCTTGGGCACTGGAAGTATCTCTGAAAAAGTTACTGATCTTCCTGTCCCCTCACATAATTGTCCTAGTTCCACAAACCTCCTCTGGACTATATCTACTGTCATGTCAGCCAGGTCATTCGTCCCAAGATGTATAATTAAATGAGGCTTGTCCCTACCCCTTCTAGCATATTTCAGAACAGATTGTCCCACCCTTTCCGCTGTCATTCCTGACATGGCCTACACCTAAATGCGACTATGCCTCTTCCCCTTGCTACCCCACCTGACTCCTCTTAGTATTGAGTCCCCCAGCACTAAGATTCTACCCCTCTTACTCCCTGCTTGCTTCCATTCATCTCCAACTCTCATTTCCGGCTCCTCTTCCTCCTCCTGCACATTATTTGCCCCCTTTTGCCCCTGTTGCAATTCTCCCAGCAGAACTTTCCCCCGCACTGGTTTGATCCAGGCATTTATCAATTACTCCTCCAATTGCATAATTTCCCTCCTCCTCCTCCTCCTCCTCCTTCCCCTCAAGCAGGGCAAAACTATTTTCTGAAGACCCTTCACAAATGCCCGCTCCCTCTCTCTTCATAGTGACCTGTTCTCTCCTTTCCACTCCATGACTTTTGCCACTTCTTCTCCCCTCACAAGTCTCTATCGCCTCCTTCCATTTGTCTTTTGTCTACTGACCTGGTTTCCCTGGCAATCGTTCTTCCTGGCCTGGGCCCCTTTGTCTCCACTTCCCTTCTTCTGATCCTCTCCTCACCACTGTTGGATCAAATCACCCTCCCTCATCTCCCCTCCTCCCTCTCTCCAGTATTGGGCTAAACCCACCCCCAGTCTGCCTTGCCTGTCTTAGTTCCTTCTGCAGACCCTCGATCTCCTTTCTAAGTTTCTCTATGTGGTTGCACACTAAACATCCCCCCACACTCCAGGCAATTTTTAGAAAGATTGGTGCTTCACAGTTGTTGCAGCCTACCACCCTACCCATTGCTGTACTTTGCCCACCAGCGAATCCCCCCACCCTTCCAGATGCAGGATACCAAACACTCCCCCAAGTCTCCCCTCTCCCTCCTCTATCAGTGCAAAACATTATTTTCTTAATTTCCCTTACCCCCTTTGTTGTACACGTTTAGATAGATTGAGCAACTGCTTTTTACTTTCCTATCCTTCCTATCCACACCCAAAAAGAGACTTTAAGTAACTATTGCACAACTTCTTCAAACTCCTGCTCCTCTTTTCCACAATGCAAATAGCAATCCAAGGAAGTAACATTGAGAGCTCCTTGATTTGCAGTTACTTCCCTTCCACTGAGATAGCAGTCACCTCTTCAGTCGCTGCTGTTCATTTCCTGGATATCTGCTTCTGCTATGACAGATGCATGTTCTTTGCCCATTTGAGGAAATGATGTCAGAACCCCTGGTATAAAGGAAATCACAGGCCTGGGGTGGGTGGGTGAGGGGTTGGGAGGGTGGAACCAGCCCAAGTCTTCCAGAAACAATCAGGTAGCTGAGGCCCCTGGTCAGACCATTAGCATCCTTCCCCCACTATGCACTAAACTTTGCAGCTAGTGAAGCCAGCGAAAAGGAATCACAATTCTACTCAAAGCCCCCAAAATAGGTTTGCTACCAAAAGAAACAGGTCTCCAATTCAAATAGTTTCACCAACAACACATCAAAATAGGCTTGAATTTAGAAGATATAGGTCTCCAATTCAAAGAAACTGACCCAATTAAATTACACCAAATAGATTTTAAATCAGAAGAAATAGGCCTCCACAAACAAAGCCTGCGATACAGTGAAACATCAAACAAATGAGCCCACTTATAGCCACCAAAACAGGTTTCAAAATTCCAACAGCCCCAAAACAATACCCTGTTAGCCCCTTAGAAGTAGTAAGAAAGAAAAGAAATAACCTTCTACCAAGTAAAATCCACAAGAAACAATGTAAAAACAGCAAGAAGAAGCTACTATACTGGAACTGATCTGATCCCTTCCCCTTCTGGATTCTTCTGAGAAGCCAAAAGCAACTGACACCACAAACCTGATTCAGCTCTGCCTCCAGATAGCTGAGTGAAACCTGGCCAGACCATTAGCACCCTTCCCCCACTATGCACTAAACTTTGCAGCTAGTGAAGCCAGCAAAAAGGAATCACAATTCTAATCAAAGCCCCCAAAATAGGTTCGCTAACAAAAGAAACAGGTCTCCAATTCAAACAGCTTCACCAACAACACATCAAAATAATCTTGAATTTAGAAGATATAGGTCTCCAATTCAAAGAAACTGCCCCAATTAAATCACACCAAATATGTTTTAAATCAGAAGAAATAGGCCTCCACAAATGCAGCCTGCTATACAGTGAAACATCAAACAAATGAGCCCACTTATGGCCACCAAAACAGGTTTCAAAATTCCAACAGCCCCAAAACAATACCCTGTTAGCCCCTTAGAAGTAGTAAGAAAGAAAAGAAATAACCTTCTACCAAGTAAAATCCACCAGAAACAATGTAAAAACAGCAAGAAGAAGCTACTATACTGGAACTGATCTGATCCCTTCCCCTTCTGGATACTTCACAGTCCTCCTGCAGCCTGAATAAACATTTTTTAATCATTACCCCATGATTCAACAACAGTCCTTGTGCCCTATTAAACGTTTACTATATTTAACATTTTCATTAAGCCCCCTGCCTGTTGCTTTTACCGGAATACACAACCCCAAGGTGCTAGGCAGTCTCCCTCATTACTATTCATGTGCCTTATTAATATTCATGAGGCCAATCCCTTCTATAGTGCTCATTAGAGCTCTTTAGTAACATACTTATTTATTTATTCAATTTTGGTAAACTGGTAAATGGGTAAGCCCACTGGGCCCCATAGGTCCCTTTCTCAGGGGCGACCCAGAGTTAATTACACAGAAGAGCATTTCACAAACAGAGAGAATATATAACAGGTAGGTGCTTGCGGCCATTTTGGGTTACAATCTGGCCGGCACAATGCAGAGCTTGAGTCTTGGTACACGGTGCAGATTAGTCATTCATACATTTGGAATACTGTGGAGTTAGTTAACTTGGCATACAAATAGAACAGTAGACAATATCTTGAGTCTCCCTGGAATAGGAGTGGTCTAGGCTTGCCTGGGGCAGATAAGTAGGAAGCTAGTCTCTTTTAGGTCACAGTTTTAGTGCAGGAACAAATGCTGATTCCCAGATGGTGTGCTCGTAGCCTGGATTGGAAGCTTCCCAGAGAGGTTGCATCCAGTAATTGCTGTGGTAGCTTATTCCCCCGGACTGGAGCTGCATGGGCAAATGATTTGGCACTAGCAGTGGTGCGTATCCTGTGCTCTTCCAGGAGACTTCTCCCAGAGGTTCAGAGATGCCTGCCTGCTATCTTAGGGACCAGCAGTCCAGTCATGCTGTCTGGGAGGCAGTTGAGGAACTTAAATGTGTTACATAATAATGGATACTGTAGCTAGCTTGTGAGCAACGGCTAGTTAAGGACTGCCAGTGCTTCACAGTGGTGTGTCCTTTTGTGGGATGCTGTGGTGAATCAGGCAACCTTATTATGTAGTACCTGCATTCTGTTGTATTTCTGTTTTCCCATACCCTGCATGACAGAGGTGGCATATGTCAGGGTTGGGAGCAGAATGTTATTAGCTATTGCTGTCCTGGACTCAGGAACTAGTTGGTCATTCAGGCGGTATAGCAGGCCAAGTTTCTGGTGCAGTGTTTTGGTTACCTGATCGACATGTGGTTTCAGGGTGAGGCCTTGGTCCAAATTGAGACCCAGGTACTTTATGGATTGCACCATCTCAATAGTGGTACCCGCTGAGGAGGCTATGGAGAGCAGAGAGTTTCGGTCCTGACCAAAAGTTCTAGGACCAAAAACCATGGCCTTTGTTTTTGAGGCATTTAAGACTAGTCTGTTTTCTATCAGCCAAGATTCTAGCGATTTAAAGTCCAATTGCAGGTGGACCTCTATGTCTGTGGGGCTACTTGAGGATCGATAGATCACTGCATTGTCTGCATATTGGACCAGCAAGGATCCTCCACAGTGGTTGTTCAGATTATTGACAAATAGGGTGAATAGGAGGGGGCCCAGTATGGATCCCTAGGGTACCCCTTTCTTGAGAGTGAGTGGTTCAGATATAGCTCCTCTCCACTTGACCTGTTGTGAGCGTCCTGTCAGGTAGCTATTGAACCATGTTAGTGAGTGCTGGTCCAGACCAAGGTCAAACAGTTTGCCTAGCAGGAGTTCATGATCTACTAAGTCAAAGGTCTTGGTCAGCTCAATAAATACAGCCCCAGTGGGGGATCCCTTGTCCGTGGTAGTTATTACATCAGATGAGAGTCTGATAAGGGCAGTATCTATCCCATAGTTTCTTCTAAATCCATGCTGTGTGTACACTAGCAATTTGTTAGTTTCCAGGTAATTTCTGAGTTGGCAGTAGACTAACCTTTTCTGGAACTTGGCTAGCATGCATAGAAGCGAGATATACCTGTAGTTGCCCATGGACTCTCTAGATCCCCCTTTATGGATGGGAACCACATTTGCCTGTTTCCATCTGTTGGGTACAGCCCCTTCAGTTAGTGACCTATTAATGAGCCATGTGACCGGTAGCATTATAGCAAGAGCGGCTGCCCTGAGCAGTCTTGAGTCTAATCTGTCAAGACCTGCTGAGCCTTTCTGTTTGATGGCCTTGAGCAGTGGGAGTACTTCCTTTGCCCTTACCAACCTTAAATGAAAGAGTGGTCTGTCTGGGCTCCGTGACTCTGGGTGTTGGTGCCCCAAGAGTCTTGGGGGAAGACTCGCTTTGTAGTCCTTGAGGTATGTGAAAAGCTTATTAAAGGCTGAGGCAACTTCTCGTGCATCGGCCAGTGTGCGGCCATTGCATTGTATTGGGCCTTGGGGTGGGGTACCCCTGCCTTTTATCAGGGCATTGATGTGAGACCAGAAGGATTTGGGATCAGCGAGGTTGGACTGTTGGAGACACTTGATATACCCCCATTTTGCAGCCTTGGCTGCTAGTTTACACTTGTTCCTTAGGGTTCTCTGGGTCACCAGGTCCTCTGGGAGGGCTGAGGTTTTGTGTTTTTTCCAGTCCTTGTCCCGGCTTGTCATCATGGATTTCAGCTCGGGGGTGATTCATTTGTAACACCAGCCTTTGGTTCTTAGCCTCCTCAGGGGAGCGAACTGGTTGGCTGCTGAGATGAAGGTGTTTTGGAAGTACTCCAGGTGTTCATCTAGACTAGGCAGTGGCCGAATGGGTCTCCAGTCTATGTTATTGAGGTACACCTGGAAATCATCCTCTGAGAACTTGGAAAAGTCCCTGGCCGAGAGAAACCTAGGCGGGAACTTGTGGGCTCTGTTCTTCCAAGTGCAAAAGATTGGAGAGTGATCATTCAAGGCATCAGCTAGGGTGCCAGCCACCTGGAAGTTTAGGGGATTGGATGCCAGCACCCAGTGAAGGGTCGTATGATTTCCAGTCTTGGCATTGGGCCTAGTTGTTTCTGTGATTACCTGCTCCAGGTTCACTTCCAGGGGTGAGGCGCTGTAGGCCTGCTTTGTGCCACAGGCCCAGTTAAGGTTGAAGTCCCCCAGTATTAGCAGTTCAGTGGTGACACATTCTGCCATGGCCTTGGTTAGAAACTCAAAGGCTTGGACAGCAACCTTAGGAGGGTGGTATAGACAACCCATGGTTAGGTGCTTATTAGGTACTTTTGCTGCTTCTCCTGTGCTTCCTTTGGGTCTCCAGTCCCTGATTAGCTGAATTCCAGGACTGGAACCACTGAAGAGGCACTTGTTCAGCTGCAGGAATGGCCCGAAAACAGAAATGTGCCAGTACGTATGCACGGGCGGCAGCTACCCATTTCAAACTATAGGCAGTGTGGCGGCCATGTGGTTAAGCTCCTCCAGCCCCATTCCCACTGGAAAAACATGCAGGGGCCAGACAGAGACTACTGGGAACAATGGGACCTGTGCCAGGAGGCAGGGGAGTCTTGGAGGGGGGGAATCGGAGCACCAACCCCTCACAGAGGGGTTACACACATTATACAATCTCTATTATTTCTGTTACAAAACCCCATATCGTAGCCTTTTCATTTTCATTTTCATATGTAGGTATCTATTTGATTAAAAATGAACTCAACTGAAAGGCTTCATTGAGTCTTGAAAAGTCCCTTGCATGTAGCCTGACTTGCCAAAAAGCTTCTGTCTTTAGCAATTTATTGTCCAGGTCACCACCTCTGAAACCCAAACCAACTTTCTCAAGTCCCATAAATTTAAACACATGACCAGCACCATATTTCTGAGCAGGGACTGTCAATGCATTTTCTGGATCATTTGTCTCAATGCTTTTTAAGTGCTCACCAATGCGTATTTTGAATAGTCTAAATGCCATGTCCAAATAAAAAGCCTTGCACGAGCAAACAGCCACATAAATAATAGATGCTGCAGTACTGCCAGTTATAAAGTCTCCGACCGCCATCTTTTCTTGTGTCAACGGATGGATAAAATAATCTGTGCATAAAATATGTGGGCAAAACTTAGAGTTTCCACATGCGTGAGTCCCAGGAGTAAAAGTCTTTCTTCTCTTCCCCGATTCCAGTTGCTGGAAGCTGCAGTATGTGCTAGAAAGATCTTTTAAATTCTCACCTCTCCAGGCTGTAAGTTATGTTTGTTGGCTGTGCAATAAAGTTCTCTAGTCTCTGCTCAGTTTCAAGTACTGGCCATTTTTTCTCAGAAATGCTTTCTAAATACAGAGCTGGGAATTAAAAGTGGTAACAAAATAGAGAGACTTGCCCATTTTGTTTTCCTACCTGCTTTTTTGTAGCAGTGCAAGGTTAACTCCTGTCCTAATTTTTGTCAAGACAGTCCTGGTTTGGGAAGCTGTGTCCTGCTAAAAAATAACAACAAAAAAACAAGAAATAAACTAAATGTCCTGAATGTACAGTAGAAAAAAATATTTTCTTACTTTTCCTCTAGAAGTTGTAGAAAACGATGATACCTTAACTAAAATTATCTTACAATGATAGGATACATTGGCACCTATGCACTATGGTGCCGAGTGGCTACGCGCTGCGTATCTGTGGTGCTAGCCACTCCACATCCATTGTGCCCCCCACGTCGCTGGCCATGGTATTCATCTATGGAGCACACAGCCTCCTCCACCAGATTGTGCAGAGGGCAATGTAGTTGGGGTGTGCTGGGGGCATGCCCGTACTCCACGACATTCACAAAGTCGCAGAGCGCTGAGCACAAGGGACACACAGTACACAGAGGGAACCTCTGCCGTAAGGTCTGCACATGCCCTGGGATGCCATCCCCCCAGTTGCTGAATGTCAGATGGGGCATGCCTTCCCCCACACCAATGCCGCCACAGACCACAGACAATGACTGGTGGTCTGGGACTGCCGACCGGGCACCAGCCCGCTTCTTGGTTTCCACAGGCAGTGCAGTGGCAGCCATTTCTCTGTGCCTGCGGGCACAAGCAGTGTCCCCCTCTCTGTATTTTCAACTCTCTGTCTCCCTTTTTCATGTGTTTTATCCCCTAGCTTCAAACCATTCAGTAAACTCCATTCTACCTTTATGTAATCTTTCTCACAACCACTATTCCATTTTAAACGCATAAACTGACCAACAGGAATATTGTCCATTATATTGAAATGTGGAAACATAGACAATGATGCAGGAAAAGACCAAAGGTCCATCCAGTCTGCCCAAGTAGTTCCCTATTTACCCTGGGGCCTACTGTTTCTCCAAGGCCCTAGCCCTTCCAACCCCCCCCCCCATTCTCATCCCCGATTCTGATGCCCTAAGCAACCATTATACCTTTCATTCGGTCCCAGCCATGCTTAACACCACAAATGGTTTTTGCACCCATCACCTTGGCTGGAAGCCTGTTCCACAGCACCACCACCCTTTCTGTAAAATAGTATTTCTTCACATCCCTCCTGTACCTCCCTCCCTCCTGTTAGCTTCCACTCATGACCATGTGATTGCAAGCTGGTAGTCAAGTTAAATAGTTCCCCTCCATTCACCCTATTAATTCCTTTTAGGAATTTGAAAGTCTCTATCATGTCTCTCTCTCCCTTCTGGTCTTCAGCAAGTACATGTTCAGTGCCTTGAGGCGCTCCTCATAGGACATACCCTGCTGGCCCTGAATCATTTTTGTTACCTACATTGCACCGTCTTGAGCCTATCCCTATCCTTTCGGAGGTGAGGACCCCAGAACTGGGCACAGTACTTCAGGTGTGACCTCACCAAGGATCCATACAGGGGAAGTACTACTTCCTTTTTTCTGCTATCACTACCCCTCCTGATGTATTCAAGCATCCTAAGCACCATGGGATTCAATCTGTGGTTAAAAAACTGGTGTGGAGCTCAGGGATTTGGCTTCATTGGGAACTGGGGGTCCACCTGGACTGATGCAAGCCTATACTGGCATGATGGGCTGCATCTGTCCGGGAGGGGAACCAGAATCCTAGGTGATAGGTTTAAATGCTTCATTGGCAAGCTTTTAAACTAGCCAAGGGGGGAGGCACTGGAAAGGAGCAGGAAAATCCTAGCCCCCAAATAATCACGGTAGTAAGTGCGGCAAACACCAACATAGAGGTGTTGATAGGGAGAAGGGCTGGGGTAAATGGAGAAAGTGACAAAGGCAAGAAGGAGAGGGATGGGGCAAAAAGGAGTAAGGTCATCAGGAAATGGAGGGTAATGAGTACCAATGCCCGTAGTCTGGGCAACAAGCTCCCTGAGCTGATGGCCTTAATGGAAGAGGGATGCCTGGATATCGTAGCAGTCACAGAAACATGGTACACAGAGAACCATGACTGGGTTGTTAACATACCAGGGTACATAACCTACAGGAGAGACAGGCAGTGGGGAGAAGAGGGGAGGAGTAGCTCTCTATGTAAGGGACGGGATAAAAGCAACTGAACAAAAGAGTAAACAGGGAGGAGAGGAGGCACTGTGGGTCACCTTGGAGACTGGAAAGGGCACCACAATCCGCACAGGGGTTGAGTACAGACCCCCATGTCAGGGAGGGAATGGACAAGGATATGATAGAAGGCATTCTTAGAATGGCAGAGAAAGGAGATACTGTTGATGGGAGACCTGAATATGCCAGATGTTAACTGGAGCACATTTGCTGCAGCCACATCCAAGACCAGGGCCATTCTTGATGCCCTACAGGTGGCAGGCATTAGACAGCTAGTTTCGAACCCACTCATGAGGAGCAATCTTAGACCTCGTACTCTCAAGCGGGGCAGTGAGAGGATCTCAGATCTAGAAGTGGGTTGCCATCTGGGGACAAGTGACCATCAAACAGTGTGGTTCACGTTAAACTCAGCTACAGAGTCAAGCTACAAAAGTGAGGGTACTGGACTTTAGGAGGGCTGACTTTGGCAAGATGGAGAGTGCCTCAGAAAAGCACTAGCAAACAAGCTAGAAGGAGGTGTGGAGCAACAATGGGGAATTATCAAAACTGCCATCACAGAGGCAACAAGCCTTTGTGTGAAGCAAATAAACAAATCAAAATGAAAGAAAAAGCCACTATGGTTCTCAAAAGAAGTGGCTGTGAAAGTCAGGAAGAAAAAGATAGCATTCCGGAAGTATAAGGAAACACAGAAGGAGCAGGACAGAGAGCTGTACCAGTTAAGGCAGAAGGAAGCAGGGAGGGAAGTCAGAATAGCAAAGGCCCAAACTGAGGAAAAGATAGCCAACTCAGTTAAGAAGGGGGATAAAACCTTTTATAGGTACATCAGCGAGCTGGAAAGACAAAGGAGGGATAGTGAGGCTGAATAGAATGAATGGTGGTGGGCAGAGGGGACAGTGAAAAGCAGGAATACTGAACGAATATTTCTGCTCAATATTCACAAAAGAGGAGGGGGAAGTGCCTAATCCAATTAACAGAAGCACTCTTGATAGGGGGGTCGATCCCAGTCCTTTCACAGAAGAAAGTGTTCTGCAAGAACTCCTAAAACTGAAGGTGGACAAAGCAATGGGTCCTGATGGAATTCACCCCAGAATTCTAAAAGAATTAAGGGAGGAAATAGTGAAACCACTTGCTACTCTTTTTAATAAATCATGGGAGGATGGTGTGGTACCCGAGGACTAGAGGAAGGAGGATGTGATTCCCCTTCACAAAAGTGGGTCCAAGACAGAGGCAGGAAACTACAGACCTGTCAGTCTGACCTCTGTGGTAGGGAAAATGATGGAGTCACTTCTGAAGGAAAGAATAGTCAGTACCTAGAGGCCAGTGGAGCACAGGACCCAAGGCAGCATGGGTTCACATGGCGGAAGGTCATGTCAGACGAATCTAATAGATTTCTTTGACTGGGTGACCAAAGTAGTAGACCAGGGAGGGCTATGGACATGGCCTACCTAGACTTTAGCAAGGCATTTGACACAGTCCCACACAAAAGACTAATAGTCAAATTAACCAGCCTGGGAGTGGGACCCAGGGTGGTAGCCTGGGTAAAACATTGGCTGGACAACAGGACACAGAAGGTGATTGTAAATGGAGTCCACTCTGAAGAAAGGGGGGTTACTAGTGGGGTACCGCAGGGTTCAGTATTGGGTCCAGTCCTTTTTAATGTCTTCATCAGTGACATTGCAGATGGACTGGAAGGAAAAGTATGCCTTTTGCAGATGACACAAAGATCTGCAATAGGGTTGATACACAAGAGGCGTGGAAAGGATGAAAAGGGACTTGGCAAGGTTGGAGGAATGGTCAGAAGTATGGCAGCTAGGATTCAATGCAAAGAAGTGCAAAATAATGCACCTGGGAAACAAGAACCCAGGGGAAGAATACACAATGGGTGGGGAGGTAGTAACAACAACAAAAAAGGAAAGGGACCTGGGGGTAATCATATCAGATGACCTTAAGGTTAGCAAGCAATGTGAGAAGGCAGTAGGGAGGGCTGGGGGTTACTGGGATGTATAGGGAGAGGCATCATCAGCAGAAAACAGGAAGTTGTTATCCCTCTGTACAGACAGTTGGTGCGACCCCATCTGGAGTACTGTGTCCAGTTCTGGAGACCCCATCTCCGCAAGGACATAGACAGGATAGAGGCAGTCCAGAGGAGGGCAACTAAAATGGTGCAGGGTCTGCAAGAGAAGCTGTATGAGGAGAGGCTAAAGGAGCTTAATATGTATACCCTTGAGGAAAGAAGGGAGGGGGGACATGATAGAAACTTTTAAGTACCTCAGTGGAATCAACAAAGTCCAAGAGGGTAACATCTTTCAGAAAAAGAGACTTGCAAGAACAAGGAGACACAATTTAAAGATAGAAGGAGGGCGGTTCAGGGCAATGTGAGGAAGTATTATTTCACAGAGGGTAGTGGATGCATGGAACAGCCTTCCTGAGGAGGTTGTGGGGTCTAAAACTGTGGAAGAATTCAAGAATGCATGGGACAGACATAAGGCAATTCTTGTGGGGGGTAGGAAGAAATAGGCTGTTGGTTAACTAGGATCTGCGGCCTATCCTGTAGGTAGGGAAATGGGCAGACTAGATGGGCCTAGCGGTCCTTATCTGCCATCAATGTCTATGTTTCTATGTTTCTCTGTTTCTATGTAATTGCCTTGCTATATGTCTTGTTGCACTGACTCTAAGGTTCTGTTTCTCAGCCGTGGTACTGAGTATCACCTCTCCATTCAATCCTCCATCCTAGGGTTCTTGTTCCCTAGGTGTACCACCTTGCAGTTTTTGGCATTAAATTTTAACTGCCAAACCCTTGACTACCCTTCTAGCTTTTGCAATTCTCTGCATTTCCTTTATTCTCTTGTCACTGTCCACCCTCCCACAGAGCTTAGTGTCATCTGCAAAGACACACAGCCTGCCTTGGATCCCCTCACCGATGTCACTGATGAACATGTTGAAGAGGACTGGACCAAGGATAGATTCCTGTGGAACCTCCTTCTTGACCTACTTCTCTTCTGATTTAACCCCACTGACCACTACCCTCTTCTGCCTCCCCTTTAACCAGTTACCCAACTAGTTTACTATGACTTTAGCCACACCAGATCCTCCATGTTCTTCAGCAAGGGTCCGTGGGGTACTGAGTCAACAGTCTTGCTGAAGTCAAAGTAGAGTAAATCCACAGCATGGTCCCTATCCAATTCCCACATCACCCAGTCATTGAAAACTATCAGGTTAGTCTGGCAAGTCCTCCTTGCCATGAATCCATGCTGCTTACTATCCCTGAGACCACTGCTTCCTAAGTAGTCCACATGATTCTCTGTGACCAGTGACTCTACTGGTTATCCTACAATAGAGGTAAGACTAACAGGCCTGTAGTTCCCTACTTTTTCCTAGTTCCCCCCACCTCATAGAGCAGAACTATGTCCACCACCCTCCAATCTTTGGGAACCACCCCTGTCGTTAGACAGCTGTTGAATAGACCAGATAGCTGATAGATAGAATTAGACAGCTGTTGAATAGGGGATCAGCCAGTTCTGCTGCCAATTCCCTGAGTATCCTCAGATGCAACCCTTCTGGTCCTTGGGTCTTATCAATGTTTGGGGCTGCCAGCTCTTTTGGGACCCTTTTACTAGTAAATGCTGGCTGCCTTATCTCTCGGGACCACCTTAGTGGCTGCTTTGATGCCACTCTCTGGCAGGGGTCCACCGTCCTTCCCAATGAAATCTGAATAAAAGTAATCATTAAGGATGGCGGCCTTTTGCTCATCTCACTCTATCCCCTTCTGTTAGCCTCGCAAGCATGGCAGGATTAACCTGTATGCAAATTACACCATGGCATAGGGCCCCGAGGTTCAGGAGGGCCCCCACTGTTAACCTATTTAGTTACTTTCTTTAATCTTGGCTGTACTGGGTGACCGCCGATGGGCTGAGTTGCCCAAAAAGCACCCCCCTTCTTGGAGTCAATCAGCCCCCCTACCCCACTGAGTCAGCCTGGTGAGTGGTGACCCCCTTCCCCCGCTGCTGTTCTGAGCAAGTGAGCCTCTCAGTCTCTCCGGGCAGCTCCAGCTTCACCTCTGATCCACCCTGACCCCACAACACACAACCAATCATGTCCATCAGCGGTCCTTTGGAGGTGTGAGTACTGGGGAGCTGGAATCAGTGTGTTCGTGTGCATGGTGTCAGTGTGTGGCCGGGCAGTGATGAGGAGGAGAACAAGAGAGAGCTGTGGTGGTCAGTTGTTGTTGCTGGTGGCTGGTCTCATCTATCAAAGAAGAGTCTCTGCCTAAAGACACAGAAGTAGAGAGAGAGAGTCTGAGCAGGCCGCGGGGGGTCACCTGGAGTTGGATTCGGCTTCGTGCAGCATCGCATGCTGCTGTTTTTTTCAGTGTAGCCACTAGCCAGGATCAGTTAGTGCTGCTGCTAGTTGGGCCTTTGGTCCTGCTGTGACTGTGAGGAGTCCTCCCATGCCGGGCCGCACTGCAGAGCCGAGTCGTGTCACCGCCACCTGCGTGATCTTGAGGAAACAATCAAGAGGATAGACTGGACTCATTACATTCACATTCACATCAGTCGGGCCACACCAGGTATGTTGTGTTGACTAGTCTGTTCTGCAGTGTCCAAGCCATTTGTGCTGCAGAAATAACTATTTTTATTGCATTGGAGGAACAAACTAAGTTGTGGTTGCCTCTGGTCATGGTCTGTCTGAGTGTTCAGTAACCTGAGTAGTGTACTGATGAGTCTTTAATAAGATTCGAGTTTGGCACTGAGTGTACCATGGGGTGCTGATACGTCACCAGAGGGGAACTAACTTGTGGGACTTGCTCCTGCTGGCACAGTTTTGTCTTGGTTTGATTGGAGTAATATACATTACTGGGAAGTTGCAGTAGGTTGCTCTAGGAAACTTAATCTCTGAAGTGACTGCAGTCAACACCTGCAGGTCCTGCAGGGTTCTTAAGGCTCAGCCTTCTTGGCACAACTCTCTTTAGCTGCTTTGGCATCAATGACTTGGAGTGGTGGCAAAGATGTGGCAGCTCAGCATTGGCAGCAAAGTAACTTTTAAGTTGACAACAAAACTATAAATGACAATGGAGACGGAGGAGAGGAGACAGTGGGGGAACAGACAGAATTGAGGACAAAGATAGCTGCACAGAGGGTGATTGTGGCAGATGCATTGCGGAGGCAAGGAGCTTGTGCATGTCTCAGGTTTGGAGCTCGAAGGAGTCTTGAGCAGGGAAATGATGTGATGGAGTTGTGAACCCCATTAACTGCTTCAATACATGATTCAGTTTTTTGGTTTTGGCAGAGAGAAAAGGTGTTTAAGGAGGCATGAGCAGGGAGATTGTGGCAGCTACAATCCCCATATTTATTTATTTATGTGGAAGTTGAATTTGATATCTAGGAAGGCAGGGCACACTCATGAAGTCTAATGTTGAGGTGTGTCTCGGAGGAGGGACAAAAAGAGGAAGAAAAGAGGATCCATAATTAATTAATCCATAATTAACAAAAATAGTTGCAAGGTACAGTAGTGACAAGGGAAAAACAAGACAAGTTATAGGTAACCAAAAAGTGAAAATTTACAGTGTTACTACTGTACCGATAAAATATTTCTTTATGCAGTAATTGGTCATTCTGAATTGTGGTGTTTATGATCAAGGGCATGTGACCTGTCAAGTCATGTGGCATAACACAGCATTATAAACCACATCCTACTTTGAGTACCCTGGTCATTGCTGCCTTGCCAGCCCGGCACCATATGAGAGTGGAATGTTGGCATTTTAGGGGCTCCCAGGCCACAAAATATGATTTGGAGTAGGGCCCCCAGTTCCATTAATCTGGCCATGTTCGCAAGTCCCTTTCCTTTCTTTCTCTTTTCACTAATATAAGAACTGTTTTTCTTTGTTCTTGATCCCCTCCGCAATACACAGCTCTATGTCTGCTTTTGCCTCCCTAACTGTCCTCTTTGCCTCCCTATTTTTTAGCAAACAATCTTCCCATTCTTACGCCCCCTGCTTTTCTTTAAATTTGTAGAATGCCTTTTTCTTGGGCCTCACTGCTTCCCTGACCATTGCTGAGAACCATAATGGTCTCTTGAACCTTTTTCCATTTGGTTACCATTCTCATCCATACCTTATATACCTTAAAATGACCCCCTTAAATGCCCATCTCTCTTCCACCCCATCTATGTTGTTCACCCTTACTAACTTATCCCTGACCAACTCCTTCAACCTATTGAAATGTTCCTTTCTAAAACTGAGGACTTCAGCGTACCATTATGGGTTACCAGACCAGAGGGCTATTTCAGACCAAATGGAGTTTGCGGAGGGGATGTAGGATAACAGATGGTCCAGGCACCGAACTTCAGGTTCAACACACAATCTCTGTGTGACGTTTATTCAAAATACAGGAAATAAGCTTCTGCAATGCCATATTCCTTCTTCAGTACATCAGTTTGCAGCAACAGACTATGTATGTCCTCTCTCTGCACTTAGCCAGCACCTACTGACACTGATCTCTGATCTAACTTACCAGTTGAGATTCAACCTCCACCCCTATGTGGGGCTTGCTGGGCCTTACACAGGTAATTACATCCTCTACCCATATTAGAGGTCAAGCATTGGATCTGCTGTTCCTCCTGGGGATGGAGATCACTGATTTGGGGGTGGAACCAGTCAGTTGATCTGACCATCACACCATAATGTTCAGTTTTGGGGCCCCCAAATGGATCTACCCCTGTGGAGATGGTCCGGTACTGCCCTTTGAGATGAGTTACCCCAGATGGTCTATCAGCGGTGCTGGACCAATTAGGATTGCTGGGTGAAAGCACAAGTCCTGGGGACCTCGTACTAACTTATAGTAAAGCAGTGGGAGATGCCCTTGTCTTGATTGCTCCTGTTCATGTTCAACCACTCACTCTTCGCCCAAGGTCCCCTTGGTATGATGGGTCCTTGAAGGAGTTGAGGCAGATTGGTTAAAGGATGGAGAGAGCATGGTGGAAGTCTGGCCTGGATGCTGACAGGCTTAGATTGATGGAACATTATAAGGGCTATCAATCAGCAATCACCCGTAAGAAGGCAGAGTTCTTCTCCAGGGAGATTTCTGCTATGCAGAATGGACCGGCTCAACTCTTTTGCACTGTTGACAGATTGTGCAATCCAGTCTGTCTCCAGTCCGGAAGAGCTTTTTCACAAATTAAGTGTGATGAGCTAGTTCAGTTTTTCGCAGATAAGGTTGCCTGCATCAGGTCCGGATATGGCCCGGCTCTCACCAGGAGGGGTTGAGGAGGTCAACGGCAGGGTGGTGAGTGCCCGGTCTGTCTGAATGGATTTCAGCTGACTGGAATTCATGGACAATGTGAAGATTGTCCAGACTTTGCACCCAGCCTGTTGTAGTTTGGATCCAGGCCCTACCTCTCTTTTGGTGGGATGTGTAGATGTTATCTGCCCGATCCTAGCTGAAATTGTATGGAGATCCCTGGAGAGGGGAATCTTTCTGGATTCCTTAAAGGAGGCAGTCATTTGACCACTCCTTAAAAAAACCTCCTTGGATCCCATCAGTCCAGTTAACTACCGATCTGTCTCTAACCTTCCCTTTGTGGGGAAGGTTATTGAGAAGGTGGTTGCATTGCAACTGGACAATCACTTGGTAACTCACAATGTCTATGAAGTTCTCCAGTCTGGATTCAGGAAGAGGCATAGCATGGAGATTGCCCTTGTTCGGGTATTAAATGACCTCCTAATGGCAAGAGATCAAAAGGCTCATACCATCTTGGCCCTTCTTGACCTCTCAGCAGCCTTTGACACTGTGGACCATGAGGTACTTTTGGAAACCCTGCGGTTCCTTTGTGGACTGTCGGGTACAGTCCTCGAATGGTTCCAATCTTTCCTTGTAGGCAGGTCTCAGAGGGTGGTCACTGGAATTTATTCCAGTGATGCCCTCGCCCTGTCCTGCGGGGTGCTGCAGGGTTCCATAGTGGCACCCATGTTGTTCGAGTGTGTATATGCTGCCTTTAGGAGATATCATCAGGTGATACGGCTTGAGTTTTTACTGCTGTGCAGATGATACTCAGCTGTATATGTCCTTTGTGCCCAGACAGGCGGATGCGGTCTCCGTGCTAAATAGCTGCCTCTCTGAGATCAAAGACTGGATGAACTTGAGTTGGTTGAGACTGAATCAGGATAAGACTGAGGTGTTGGTCGTGGATCTGGGCTGCAAGGGGGCAGGTTTGGTGTTGGGCATGTGTCGGGCTTTTGGCTTGATGGTGTCCAGCTCATCACCTCAGATTGGGTACATCACTTGGACGTTGTTTTTGATGATGGCTTGACCTTGAAGACTCAGGTGCCAGCTGTGGTCAAATCCTCATTTTACCATCTGAGGAACATTGCCTGGGTGAAACACCTGATTCTCCCAGGTGACCTTCCAACATTGGTCCACTCCTTCATTACTACCTGTCTTGACTATTGCAATGCCCTCTACCTAGGGCTGTCTGGGGTTGATATCCATCGTCTGCAGCTGGTGCAGAACGCTGCGGCCAGGCTGTTGACTGGTACCTCCAGGTCCAGTCACATTACGTCTGTCTTGCATGAACTGCAGTGGCTGCCATTTCAGTGGTGGATCACCTATAAGGTAGGCTTGCTTACCTTTAAAGCCCTACATAAAATGGGACCTGACTACCTTAAAGATCTCCTGACTACCTACTCCCCCAGTCACCCTCTCTGATCCTCTGACAAGGGATTTCTAGAGATTCCCAGGGTTTGTCTTAAAACATAGAAACATAGACTCTGACAGCAGATAAGGACCACTTGGGCCACCTAGTCTGCCCATTTCCCTACCTACAGGATAAGCTATACAGATATACAGACCCCCTTCTCAGGGGGAGGAAGTGGACAAGGAAATGATAGAAAGTATACTTAGAATGGCAGAAAAAGGGGAGATATTGCTGATGGGTGATCTGAATATGCCAGATGTTAACTGGAGCACAGTTGCAGCTGCCACTTCGAAGAGTGTAGTTATTCTAGAAGCCCTACAGGGGGCATGCCTTAGACAACTAGTACTGGAGCCCACTCGAGAGGGAGCAATATAGACTTGATACTCTCAAATGGAGATGGAGAGAGGATCACAGATGTAGAAGTGGTCAGCCATCTGGGAACTAGCGACCATCTAACAGTATGGTTCACAATAAACACAGCAATAGAGTCAAGCCATACAAAGACAAAAGTACTGGACTTTAGGAGGGCTGACTGTGCCAAAATGGGTGAGTGCCTAAGGAATGCACTAGCAAATGGGCGGGAAGGAGGGGTGGAAGAACAATGGGGAATAATAAAAACTGCCATCACAGAGGTAACAAGCCTTTGTGTGAAGCAAATAAACAAAACAAGACGATGTAAGGAACCACTATGGTTCTCAAAGGAAGTGGCAGTGAAGGTTCAAGAGAAAAAGAAAGCATTCAGGAAGTACAAGGAATCGCAGCAGGAGCAGGACAGAGAACTGTATCAGTTAAAGCAAAAGGAGGCTGGGAAGGCAGTCAGAACAGCAAAGGTCCAAACTGAGGAAAGATTGCCAACTCAGTTAAGAAGGGAATAAACCTTTTATAGGTACATCAGGAGCAAAGGAAGACCAAGGGAGGGATAGTGAGGCTTAATAAAGGGAGGAGGGTGGGCAGGGAGAATGTGAAAAGGCAGAGATACTAAACAAATATTTTGCTCAGTATTTACAAAGGAAGAGGGGGAGGTACATAAAACAAACAGTAGTAACACTCTGGATACAGAAGTTGATACCAGCCCATTTACAGAAGAAAGGGTTCTGAAAGAACTCTTAAAACTGAAGGTGGACAAAGCAATGGGGCCTGATGGGATTCATCCCAGAATTCTAAAAGAACTAAGGGTAGAACTAGTGACACCACTGACTACCCTCTTTAACAAATCATGGGAGGATGGGGTGGTACCCGAGGACTGGAGGAGGGCAGATGTGATTCCCCTTCACAAAAGTGGGAGCAAGGCAGAAGCAGGAAACTATAGACCTGTTAGTTTAACCTCAGTGATAGGGAAAATGATGGAATCACTTCTAAAGGAAAGAATTGTCGAGTATCTAGAGGCCAGAAGGGCACAGGGACCCTAGGGCAGCATGGATTCACAGGAAAGGTCATGCCAGACGAATCTGATAGATTTCATTGACTGGGTGACCAAAGTAGTAGATCAGGGAGGGCTGTGGACATGGCCTACCTAGACTTTAGCAAGGCATTTGACACAGTCCCACACAAAAGATTAATATATAAGTTAGCCAGCCTGGGAGTGGGTCCCAAGATGACAGCCTGGTAAAGAATTGGTTGGAGAATAGGACACAGAGAGTAATAGTAAATGGAGTCCACTCAAAAGAAAGGAGGGTTACTAGTGGGGCACGTGAGGGTTCAGTATTAGGACCAGTCCTCTTCAATGTCTTTATAAGCGACATTGCAGAAGGACTGGAAGGAAAGTATGTCCTTTGCAGATGACACTAAGATCTGCAACAGAGTTGATGCACAGGGTGGGGTGGAAAGGATGAGAAGGGACTTGGCAAGGTTAGAGGAATGGTCAAATGTATGGCAGCTTAGATTCAATGCTAAGAAGTGCAAGGTAATGCACCTGGGAAACAAAACCCAGGGAAGAGTACACAATGGGGTAGATACTAACAACAACAAAATGGAAAGGGACCTGGGGTAGTCATATCAGATGACCTAAAGGTGGGCAAGCAATGTGAGAAGGCAGCAAGGAGGGCTGGGGGATACTGGGATGCATAGGAGAGGCATCACCAGTAGAAAACAGGAAGTTATTATCCCTCTGTACAGACAGCTGGTGAGACCCCATCTGGAGTACTGTGTGCAGTTCCGGAGACCCAATCTCCCAAGAAAGACATAGACAGGATGGAAGCTGTCCAGAGGAGGGCATCTAAAATGGTGCAGGGTCTGCACCGGAAGACATATGAAGAGAGACTTAAGGAGCTTAATATGTATAGCCTCGAGGAAAGGAGGGAGAGGGGGGACATGATAGAAACTTTCAAGTACCTCAAGGGAATCAACAAAGTCCAAGAGGGTAGCATCTTTCAAAAAAAGAGGTGTGCAAGAACAAGAGGGCACAATTTGAAGATAGAGGGGGCGGCTCAGAGGTAATTTAAGGAAGTATTTTTTCACAGAGAGGGTTGTGGATGCATGGAATGGCCTTCCGGAGGAGGTTGTGGAGTCAAAATCAGTGGTGGAATTCAAGCATGCATGGGATAGTCATAAGGCAATTCTGGGGGGTGGGGGTAGGAAGAAGTAGGCTGCTGGTTAACTAGGATCTGCAGCTTATCCAGTAGGTAGGGAAATGGGCAGACTGGGTGGGCCAAGCGGTCCTTATCTGCCGTCAAATTCTATGTTTCTATGTTTCTATAAGCTGCAGATCCTATTTAACCAACAGCCTATTTCTACCTACCCCCACAAAAATTGCCTTATGTTTGTCCCATGCATTCTTGAATTCTCCCAATTTTAGACCCCACAATCTCCTCAGAAAGATTGTTCCATGCATCCACCCCCTCTCTGTGAAAAAAATACTTCCTCACATTGCCCCTGAGCCATCCCCCTCTATCTTCAAATTGTGTCCCCTTGTTTTTACACATCTCTTTTTCTGAAAGATGCTACCCTCTTGGACTTTGTTGATTTCACTGAGGTACTTAAAAGTTTCTATCATGTCCCCCCTCTCCCTCCTTACCTCAAGGGTATACATATTAAGCTCCTTTAGTCTCTCCTCGTATGGCTTCTCTTGCAGACCCTGCACCATTTTAGTTGCCCTCCTCTGAACTGCCTCCATCCTGTCTATGTCCTTGCAGAGATGAGGTCTCCAGAACTGGACACAGTACTCCAGATGGGGTCTCACCAACTGTCTGTACAGGGGGATAACAACTTCCTGTTTAATGCTGGTGATGCCTTTCCCTATACATCCCAGTATCCCCAGCCCTCCCTACTGCCTTCTCACATTGCTTGCTAACCTTAAGGTCATCTGATATGATTACCCCCGGGTCCCTTTCCATTTTTGTTGTTGTTACTACCTGCACCCCTCCCCATTGTGTATTCTTCCCCTGTGTTCTTGTTTCCCGGGTGCATTATTTTGCACTCCTTTGCATTAAATCCAAGCTGCCATACTTCTGACCATTCCTCCAACCTTGTCAAGTCCCTTCTCATCCTTTCCACACCTCCTTGTGTATCAACCCTGTTGCAGATCTTTGTGTCATCTGCAAAGAGGCATACTTTTCCTTCCAGTCCCTCTGCAATCTGGAGCTTGTGCTTTTCATTTGCAGCACTGACCCTGTGGAATTCTCTGCCTCGTCAGTTAAGAGAATACCTGAGCATCAGCAGTTTTAAATCTATACTGAAAACATATTTATTCTCCTTGGCCTTCCCGGAGTAATTGAATTGATTTTAAAATGTTATTATATTCTCGGTTTATATTGTAATTTATAATTTGCACAACATCTTGGTTTAAAAGACGCTATAAAAATAAAGATTGATTTGATTTGATTTGTTTGCTTGGGTGGTGGGGGCTCAGAAAGAAAACAAAACAAAACAAGCTATAGACAAAGAGCCTCAATGCAGAACCACTGAAAATAGGGTTATCCCAAACGGCATTAGCAACAAATCTAGTTTCAAAGAAATACATCATCACACCTACTTCCATAATGCAAAGCATCATGGGATATATGCAAATCACCACAACATTTAGATTTGTTCAGATTGCAGCAATTTACATGCATTTAAACAGCACAACTAACTTTATTTCTGTAATAGTCACATAGTACTTTTTACCATTATCAAAAACACCTAGTGCCATGGTATTTTCAACATTTACAGGTTTTATAAATACAAGGTATATACATCAAGGTATTTTATGACATAGTGTTATTACATACTAAATCCAATAACAATAAACACAACCTGTTTTACATATACCTGGAGGTCACCACAATAACCTCCCTGTATGAGGATCTGAGGTGGAAAGGAAAATTAAAGAGTACACCATAGCATAGTCAAGAAAGGGGTGGGGGTGCCCACAGGTGGCCAACCTTATGGACTAGAAATAGTAAAGGATAGATTAAGCTTAAAAACAGAAGAACTGTTGCAACCGATTTAAGAGAAGACTGGTCCTTAAGAGTGTCAGGAGCTGCCTGCCACAGAGTTATGGTCACCTTTTCCTAACGGCTCAACTACTCCCCTCCTCCCACAGCTCCTACCAACTCCAAGTTGGTGAGCACCACATCAAGAATCATGGTCTGCCTCGTGGGATCCTTAACTAACTGTACCAGCAGGCAGTCCTGAAATGTGTCCAGCAGACATGGCTTCTGGTGTTCCTAGCCACTGGAGCATCCCAATGGATGTCCAACAGGTAAAGATCACCACCACTACCACATCCCCCTTAGCTATCCATCCTTCCAGTTCTTCCCTGAGCTCTCTGTTCCTCTCCTGACTTTGCCCTGGTGGTCTACAGATCACCCCAGGCACAGTCTCTTGCCTGAGGCTGCCATGAGTTGCACTCGCACTCAGTCTCCCCATTACTACCCATGATGCACCTATCTTTTATCATCTCTATGCCCTCCTTGACATGAAGGGCTACTCCTTCCACTCTACCTGTTCCTCTGTTCCAGTATAGCGCAGTGGGTTAAGGCTCTGAGCTGCAGATCTGGAGACCTGGGTTTGAATCCCACAGCTGTCTAGGTGCACACTGTGTGATCCTGAGCAAGTCACTTAACTTCCTTATGCTCCCAGGTTGCACCTGGAAACAAGCTTCGGCTTTATGTGCTACTCCTGTTTAAACAATGTTCCCTTTCTCTTTCCCTCCGTCCCTTCTGAACATTGAGTACCCAGGGATTCTCAGTTCCCAGTCATTATTTTCTAATGCCCTTGTTTCCATCATGTGTTGCATGTCTGGGGTGACAACTCTGATAATGTAAAACCAAATTCCTGCAGGGTGGTTTGTGATAACCTTCTTTAATGGAAGAAAGAATACTTAGTGGAGACATGGCCATATTATCTAATGAGGGCAAATGCCTTAAGAAAAAGTCCACCTTCATTCCCCTTCCAAATCCAGCTGTCCTGATCTTTGAAAGGGCATGCAAAAGGGTCATTTCAAAAAAACTGGCAGATCTGGGACTACCTAGCTATAACAGTTGTACCACAGAATAAAAACAAGCATTTGTCAATGCCGAATGTTGCTTGCTTCTATGTGCTGTTTAGGTATTTGGAAGTCATTGGAGTGCAAATATTGAAAATTTGCAAACTTACGAGCGTGCGTAGGAACTGCGCAATGCACGCTCGTAAAACAGTCATTTTTAAGAATTTTTTCACCAAATTTTCAACATAGTCATTTTAAGACCTCTGCTCATGAACAGTGTCACTGTGATTTTGTTAATGTGTCCCATACATTGAGTTTGCACAGTGACTGTGCCATTGTGCGCTTCATAGGCGGAAGCTGCGTTTTGGGCAGGATGTGAAAAATGACAGCTGTACTGCTCATAAGGAGGTGTGTAAAATGGCAATGTTGAAAATCTGGAGTGGAAATATTGAAAATTTTCAAACCCTCTGATGCGTGGGAACTGTGCAACGCACATTCGTAAAACAGTAATTTTTAGGAATTCTTTCACCAAATTTTCAACATTGCCATTTTAAGATCTCTGCTCATGAACAGTGACACTGTGATTTTCTTAATGTGTCCCATACATTGATTTCGCACACCGACTGCGCCATTGTGTGCTATGTGGGTGGAAACACATTTTGGGCAGGATGTGAAAAATGACAGCTGCATTGCTCATAAGGAGGTGGGGTAAAATGGCAATGTTGAAAATCTGGAGTGAAAATATTGAAAATTTGCGAACTTACGAGCCTGCGTAGGAACTGCTCAACGCACACTCGAAAAACAGTCATTTTTAGGAATTTTTTCACCAAATTTTCAACATAGCCATTTTAAGACCTCTGCTCATGAACAGTGTCACTGTGATTTTCTTAATTTGTCCCGTACATTGATTTCGCACACCGACTGTGCCATTCTGCTGCCATGAGCGGGAAACACATTTTGGGTGAGATATGAAAATGACAGCTGTACTACCATAAGAAGGTGTGTTAAAATGACAATGTTGAAAATCTGGAGTGAAAATATTGAAATTCTCGAACCTCGAGCCTGCGTAGGAACTGCATAGCATGCGCTAAATAAAACAGTCATTTTGGAATTTGGCACCAAATTTTCAACATGGGGTTTTGGGACCCCTTCTCATGAATGATGTCACTGTCATGGCGTGTATTTGGGCCCGAAGGGTGATTTCGCAGTCACTGCGCCGAAATCACCCTTCAGGCCTGAATAACGCCATGACAGTGACATCATTCATGAAAGGGGTCCTAAAACCCCATGTTGAAAATTTGGCAAAAATTCAAAATGCCTGAGATATGCAACAAAGTTGAAACCTCTTCTAACCCATTATACAGCTTACCGCATTTCCTCAGTTCGCGTTGGCTTTGAAGAGTGCAGACGTGTTCCCGGTCCACGAAGATGGTCGTGCGGGTCAGGAGGAAATAGTATGGGGTGGGGTGGGGAGGCTGGGCGCGCAGTGGGTGGGTGCGGGTTGTTGGGGGCTGGGAGATGTGCCGTGGGACCGCTTGCTTTTACAGGTTTAAAAAAAAAAGCGTTGTGGGATGTTTGCCATGCTGGGATGGGCTCAGCATGGCACACAAGACTACTAGGCGTTCAACTGACGGGATTGGGCACCCGTCTGCCAAAGGACTGCTTGCCATGCTGGGGTGGGCTCCCAGCGTGGCACCTACTACTGGGGGATGCAGCTCAGCCGGCCAGGGGTTGGGCACCCAGTCGGCTATACAATCTGACGAAGCGCATGCGCCTAGTGTGGGGAGCTGCGTGAGCGGCCGATATCTTATCGGTGCTCACTCAAGCATAGCTCCCTTTTCAACTGTATGCCACTGCATTTTGGAGCGTGTCATAGACAGCTCCAAAATGCATTGGCTTACAGGGGCCGCGCCTGCCAGCACACTGACTGAATTGGAGGAGGAGGTGACACACCTCCGAAATCTCCGATGATGGCACTATGTTTCATGCACATGCGTGCAAGCAACATAATTAGCCATTAGAAATTTACAGAGGAATGACCAGATTGTAATAAAGCCCGTCAACAAAGGCGGGCCAATAGTCATCCTAGACAAAGTTAAGTGAGTGACAGAAATGTACCAAATGTTGTCAGACAAAAGATACTATACCAGTTTAAGTTATGACATTACCATGGAGTACAAAAAGAATATAGATGCCACTTTGTGTGGTTCTTTAGTGCACAACATATCAGAGTATTTCATTTTTGCATCTGTTAATCATCCGGTTAGAATATCTATTTATGGTCAGCCAAAAATACATAAGGACCTGTTAAATCCCCACTTTCTGTCCTATTGTAGTCAGAAGGCTCTTTGATGGAGCCATTGGCCCAATTTGATTGATGAATGTATAAAACCAATAGCAATCCAGGGGCGGTCCTACATTAGAGACACTACAGATTTTGGAGGTGTTCTTGGATTTGGATGTAGATAGAAATTGGTGGATTGTCATGTCTGACATCACGGTATACTAATATCTCCCATCAAGGGGTATCACTGCTGTAACAGAATCTTTGTACCAAAAAATGATTTTTCTGCACCGTTTATTGAGTTTCAAGATGCTTCTGTTTCAGGATCAATTTCTTATTCAAAAAAGGAATAACAATAGGCACATCTTTTGCACCCAATTATGTTACAATTTTTCTTAACATCTGGCAGCAGGAGGCAATCTTGTTGGAAACAGCTAACAATTTTTTCGACAGGATCGACCTCTATAGACATTTTATTGATGACATCTTCCTTCTATTTAAAGGGTCTCTGGATGAATTGCTGGAATGTGAACAGTTTTTGGAAATGTTCAATGTTCACTTAAAATATGAGATGTGTGCAGATTTAAATGGGTCCACCTCTAAATTGCGACATGAAAAAGACCGACCGCATTTAGAGTGCCCCAAAAATGCTGACAGTGAGAGAACACTGCAGCAATAAGCTGACAGCAAGAGGAGCACAACACCCCAGTATAACACCCATACAGAAACCGACACACACACAACAAAGTGGACAAATTAGCTTTGCACCTCCCACGATAAATATAACACACTCTGAGTTGTACCTTCAGTTGGAACCAATTAAATAAATGGACATCACTCAGTGAGAGCAGCAAATCCCCTTTGGCACTGTCAAGGAATGCCTCCAACATACCGGAATACAAACCTCCACCAGAGTCCAAACCACAGCGAACGGTAACTCCTGTTACAAAACCGGACCCTTTCACAGCACACATCCTAGGTGAGAATTAACACCATCTGCCCACCCTCCAGAAACCCTGTCCAGCTCAACTCTGCTCAACTTTTTTTTCTTTAAAAGCGCAAATCAGGTTATCTAAACGCTTGTACAAAATTAAAACACAGCAGGATAACACAACTCACAGAATAAAATGTATAAAAATAATGAACTTCACAGGAATAAATTATCATAAATCAGGAAAAGCAAGTCCAAAAAGATAAGTCTTCAAAGCAGACTTAAAGCTCTCTATGGTCAGGCGCTCCCTTACTGAACAAGGAACAGAATTCTACAAGGTTGGGAGAGCAAATGAAAAAGCCCTAGCACCAGATGATTTCAGACAGACCATGGGAATCTCCAGCAATACCTCGTCAGTAGAGCGAGGTTGATGGAGGGGGGCCATAATGACACAAGAGTTCTTGCAGATAGTACAGACTCTGTCCATGTAGGGCATTATAGGTCAGCAAGCCAACCTTGAGGGACACTCACCACTGTACTGGCAGCCAGTGCAGGCCATGGAGCACAGGTGTGACATGGCAAGACCGAGGTAAGCCAGTCAGTAAACTGGCTGCCACATTCTGTACTAGCTGCAAGTGATGAATGTCAACCCCCAGAAGCCCTGGGTATATAGAGTTACAATACTCAAGGTGTGAGGTCACAAAGGCATGGACCAAAGTTGGAAGGTCATCAGGTGGGAGCAGGTGTTTCTCCCAGGAGATATTCCTCAGATGGTAAAACAAGACTTTGATGACAGCTGACACCTGTGATTTAAGCGTCAGCCCTTCATCAAAAATAACACCCAGATTACACACCCACTCCGAGGTCACCAGCTGGCTGCCCCTGAGCCAGAGCCCGGAAGGCCACCCAGCCAGTTGTCCCTCAACCCAATGACTTGGGTCCACAACCAACACCTCAGTCTTGTCCGGATTCAGTTTCAGCCAGATGGCATTCATCCAGTCCTGGATCTCGATGAGGCAGTTGTTAAACATCAAGACTGCATCACCCTGCCCAGGCACAAAGAACATGTAGAGCTGAGTATCATCAGCATGGCAGTGGAAACCCAGCCCAAACCACCTCACAATGTCCCCCAATGGCAGCATATACAACATGAAAAACATGGTCGACAACATAGAACTCTGAGGGACCCTGAAGGCAGGGAGACTGGGTCGGAGGAATAAATCCCCAATACCACACTCTGAAACCTGCCGGCGACGTATGAATGAAACCACCTGAAGACTATACCAAATAGTCCACAGATAAACCTCAGGCACTCCAGAAACACACCAAGGTCCACGGTGTCGACTGCTGCAGAGAGATCAAGGAGAACCAAGATCGATCGGGTTTTCCGATCTCTCGCTACCGGGAGATCATTGAGTACCCGGACAAGTGCCATCTCGGTGCTATGCCTCTTTCTAAAGCCTGACTGGAAAGGATCATAGATCTCATGGATGGCAAGATGACCCTCCAGCTGCAGCATGACTGCCTTCTCAATAACCTTCCCTACAAAAGGAAGGTTTGCACAGCAGTGGGATTTCCGCTTGTGACGCTGGTGACCTGGGTTTGGGAATGGACCTGGGTCGCTGGAGGGCCGGCTGGGGGGAGATGGATGGAGCATCCTCAGGACAGCTCTCCTTCTCCGGGGGAAGGGGGCATGAACGTCTGGTGCACACAAGACTCCAGGCGGAGGCTCCTATGCAGCTGGAGTCAGGACATCTGGGGGGCCGGGCGGGGCAGACATGGGACATCACTGCACTTCCCTGTCCCTGAGGAAATAACATCCTTTCAGGGACAAGAAAAATTCCAGCCAGAGACTCCATGAAGCCCTCCTCGCCACCTCAGTCTGCTCCCCAGGCTGGCTCCTGACCATAACCAATGTTCATGACACACTGGTAAGTGCTAGCACAACCTCTTTAAAAGCCGGGGCATAAGGGAGAGAGCAGCTCATGTGGGTGCAGGGGGTGGCAGGGGCCATGACTAGGGCTGAGTTCGGCAATAGTTGGCAAAAAAAAAAAAGGAAGGTTAGAGACAGGCCTGTAGTTTGTAAGACAGTTAGGGTCAAGAGAAGATTTCTTAAGAAGGGGTGTCACCATTGCCTCCTTCAGGGTATCCAGAAACACTCCTGTCTCTAAAGAACACCCAACTATCTCCACTAGGACTGAGCTGATGCCTCAACACACCTCACAAGGAGGCGAGTTGGACTTGAGACCAAACTACAGCATGTCTCTGGATGATCTTCACAACGTCGGCAATCATCAGCTGTTCAAAATCTGCCAAAACAGGTCGATGGGCAGTGACCTCCCACCGACTACTGCAATCTCCATTGGAGCAAGCCGCACAGATATCTGCTCTGATGCTGGCAGCCTTATTTACAAAGAACCGAGCAAACTCATCACATTTTCCTTGTGACAATGCTCTCCATGGCTGGAGACAGACTGGATTGCACAATCTGTCAAACACCATAGTTTGGGCACCAAAACTATGATGTTTTGTAGTTTATATTTTGTTTGAGAGCACCACTTGACCTTGTGAACAGCCTCTATGCTTTGTGTATTGCACAGTCAGTCCACAGTCCGGAAGAGCTGAGTTGGTCAGTTTTGTGCAGCAGCTATCTCCCTGGACAGGAATTCTGGCTTCTTATGGGAGATAGCTGACTGATAACCCTTATAATGGGTCATCAGTCTAAGCCTGTCAGCATCAAGACCAGACTTCCGCCAGCATCGCTCCAGCCTTCATCTCACTCCCTTCAGCTCCCTCAGGCTCCCATCGAACCAAGGGGAGCGAGGATGGAGAGCGAGTGGGTGAACATGGACAGGACAAACGGAATTCAGGGCCCCCACCATGGCCCTATTATAGGCCTGCAACAAGTTCTCTGGATCCCTGCTTACACAGAACATACTCGATAGATCCAGCACCGCCATCAGGCCATCTGGGGACAAACCCTTCAAAGGGTGGTACTGGGCCATCTCCATAGGGGAAGGCCTATTAGGTGGAGCTAAGAAATTGAACCTTACGATGTGATGGTCTGACCATCCGACCAGTTCCACCACCATGTTGGAGGTCTCCATTACCAGTAGGAAGATCAGATCCAATGAGTGCCCATGAATATGGGTCGCAGAGGTAATCACTTGTGTAAAGCCCAACAAATTCATTAGTTAAAGGAAGTCTTGACCAAATTGCAAGAGTTTATTGTCATCCCAGGTATTGAAGTCCCCCAGCACCACCTATCTGGGAGTCTCCAACACCATATCGACAATGAAGTCTGTGACTACCAGCAGAAACTGTTTTTCACTCCCGGATGGATGGTAAATGAGAAGGAGTCTGCACCCCACACCTGTGCCAATGATACACTTAGAGGACCTGGTCTCCTCAACTGGCCACAGAGAACAACCACTCCATCACAGTCAACCATCACTCCAGCATCCCAGTTGGTCAAAGTGTTTCAGTACACTAAACCGTGCAGACACAGCCATAAAACACAGCACTCCAGCATCCCAGTCAGTGACAGCACTCCAGCACACTGAACCATGAAGACACAGCCATAAGACACAGCGCTCTAACATCCCAGTCGTCAAGATCACAGGCACTCTAATACCGGCGACATCAATGTGTCGCCCCATAATGGTATACTGATTTAAACAAAATGGACTTTCTGAACCTCAGAACAGAAAAAGACCAGGCTGGGGGTTGGTGGGGTTAAGACCACACTTTATCACAAACCAACCGACAGGAATTTACTTCGACATTATAAGAGTTGTCATCCCAGACATGTAGTGGACAATATTCTTGTTGGTTAGTTTATGCATTTGAAATGGAATAGTAGTTGTGAGAAAGATTACATCCAAGGTAGAAAGAAATATATGGAATGGTTTGAAGCTAGGGGATACAACCCAGAATGTACTGGAGTTGATAATGTTGGAGGGGGGCATTGCTACAAAAAGCAGGCAAGTAAATAAAAATAGTCATGTCTCTCAATTTTGTTACAACTTTTAATTTTCAGCTATCTATTCTGAAAGAAGTCTGGAAAAAAAACTGTCCAATACTTGAAACTTGAGCAGATACTAGACAAGTATACTGCACAGCCAACATGCATGGCTTACAGACTGGAGATGTCAGAATTTAAAAGCTCTTTCTAACACATACTGCAGCTTTCAGCAACTGGAATTGGGGGAGAGAAGAAAGACTTTTATTCCTGGGACTCACACATGTGGAAGTTTTGCCCACGTATTTTATGCACAGGTTATTTTATCCATGCAGTGACACAGGAAAAGATGGAGGTCGGAGACTTTATAACTGGCAGTACTGCAGCATCTATTATTTATGTGGCTGTTCGCTCGTGCATGGCTTTTTACTTGGGCATGGCATTTAGACTATTCAAAATACGCATTGGCAAGCATTTAAAAAGCATTGAGAAAAATGATCCAGCAAATGCATTGGCAGTCCCTGTTTGGAAATATGAAAATATGATGTTGGTCATGTGTTTAAATTTATGGGACTTGAGAAAGGTGGTTTGGGTTTCAGAGGTGGTGACCCAGACAACAAGAATTTGTCAATGCCGAATGTTGGCTTGCTGGCATTGGCATTGGTAGTGCAAGAGTTAGAGAGACGCATAATAGGAATGGCAGTGAAGTAGTGAACTGACTTCGACCTCACCCCCACCCTGCAGAGACTGACAGGCACTGGGGCGTGCCTTTGGGTCTTTGGCCATAACGCTCATGCCATTTCACTTCACTCTACCCTGTAGACACCGACAAGCATTGTGGTGTGCCTTGGGGTCTTCAGGGCTTATCAACACCCCATTCCATAAGGAATTACACTGAGATGGGTGCAGTATAGGAGAACGAGTGATGTTGGCCACACTGGGGTGGGCATCCAATGTGCCATACAATCTGGGTGGGTGATAGACATGCCAACAGGGAGATTGGGCACCCCCAAAGTCAGCTTTCTGGGGATTGTATGGCAGATGGCAGTAGATGCCACCGCCATGTTTGTTTATATGTTTCCCCAGGAAAGACACGTAAGGAAGGCGTGTATATTTTGCCGCTGCATGACGGGCATGTCTCTAATTGCAGTGGCACTTTTCTTACAAGTTGTATCCACTTTACATACAACTTCTGTCAGTGCTAGCATGCTGGCTCATTGGGGAATGAGGGATGCGCCTACTAAAGCATGCCCTGCATTCGCCGACACTGACACACTTCTGAAATGCACTACTAGCAAAAGATGTTGCTTGTGCATGCGCACAAGCCAACATAATAAATTGCTAAAGACAGAAGCTTTCTGGCAATTCAGGCTACATGCAAGGGACTATCCAGGACTAAATGAAACCTTTCAGTTGAGTTCATTTTTGATCAAATAGATACCTGCATAAAATAAAAAGGCTACAATATGGGGTTTTGTATCAGGAGACGCTGGAAGGTACGATACCTTTTATTGCACCAATAAGTGTCTTGTACAAAGATGGAAAGATGGGTTTTGCAACAGAAATACCAGAGAATGTGTAACGTGTATATTGATACTATAGTTAAGGACTGTGTAGATGTGCTTTATATGGGTTACAAACATTAATATTGGGGGGCGTGGTTTGGACGCCGAGAAAGATGGCAGCATAAACCGTCTGCTCTCCACCCAGCCAACAAAATCCGGGATAATCTGCAGTTATATTAAGGATCCCCATCCCCTTTTTCACCTAGCAGTGTGGCCCGGGCATCTTAAGACCAATGAATGGGGGTTCTGTGTGGTTAACTATCCAGTAAGTAGCTTCTGGGGCACCAGACACCGCGAGACTCGCTCTATTTCTGATGCGGCCTTGCAGCAGCGCTCCAATGGATGCAATAGCTTTCAACGTGCACTCGATAGCGGCTGCCCAGTATTAGCATATTCAGCGGCACTACCGACAAGCTTGGATCCCCATGTTAGCGTGCACCCTAGACTTGAGTTTAGCCCATTATCACGGTATGGCTTCCCCACCGGCCAATATACAGCCTCACAGCTCTGCTCTTGGGGGAGGCTAGTAAGCAACAAGTGGCTATCAGTGCCTCACTAATGCACATTACTGCAATGTTAGAAACCCTGTTAACAAGGGTGGACACCATCTCTACAACTCTAACTGGCACCGTTATGGAAGTGAAGGGGCTCAGTGACATGATGAATGTAGTAGAACAACGGCGGATGATCTGGAAATGGACTGCACTAAAATCTGGCAAAAGATTAAAGATCATGATGAAAAACTGGCGAATTTATGGAGAAGGGCAGAGGATCAAGAAAACAGAGGTAGACGTAACAATATCAGGATTATTGGGCTACCTGAGGGGGTTGAAGGCCAGAATACAGAAAAATTCCTTAATGAGAAGATTCCTTAAATTATAGGGGACAGATGGTCGGGCCCAATCGAGGTGGAGAGAGCACATCAAATCCCCAGTGGTGAAAGATCTTGTCAAGGGCCACCCTGACCCATCATTGCATACCTGCTAAAATATTCCACCAAAGAAAAGCTTCTCAGGGCAGCCAGAGATAAAGGAGAACTGCTATGGTGGGGGGCCCGATTGTCTTTTTTCAGGGATTTTTTGGCAGAGGTGGTGGCCCGTAGAAAAGCTTTCTTACCCCTGCAAAAGCTGCTGGCAGAACAATTTTTCTGTATGGATTTAAAAACCTTACTTGTCTTTTTGTGTCCCAAGAGGGCCGAGACATTCTTGCAGAGACACCTCAGGAAGTCGAGGAATGAGCCCATAAGTACTGGCCCAGACTACACATCAGAACTATGGCTCCCAGGAGACTTTGGGCACAAGGACCTAGGTCACAAGATCAGAGGAACAAATCTTTTAGGGGAGGTCCTGGGGAGGATCCAAATGAAGGCCAGACAGTGCGACCCTCAAATGCACCCCCCAGGTCCCCTCAGCCCCACTGCAGCTCAACAGAAAGGGCGGACCATCGCAAGGAAACGCAATTGGAGTCTTCAACCCCTCCGCCTCCTGCTCTACCTAAATGGGGCATAAGTCAATCAACTAGAATCAGGCAGCGGTGTATTAGTGACCACAGCTCTACCCCATAAGGCCCAAGTGACGCTCCACCTGCCAAGCAGACCAAAGAAGAGCACCAAAGTTCTGACACACTGGGAGAGGTATCTGATGAAATGCTAGTCGAAGCGATGGACAATTCGTCATGAGGCGACATGCATCCAGATCCAGAATGCTTACAGACACCCCCAAATGGTCAAGTGAGGCCTGGCATGCTGACATATGCTGAGGTGTTATCTGTGGACAGTCCTCTGCTGGATCAATCTGTGGAACGACATACTAATGACTGAGTAGTATATCTATTGGTTTTCTAGCATATTGAATTGGAGAATAATGCCCAGCTCTCATTATAGATGCAACTGTTGCTATGTGGGAAATGTGCCTTTTACTTTGGTGGAACACATGCTCTCGCAGCTAATATTTGGAAGCTGCTATTATTCATTAAACTTGCCCTCACTCTCTGTGGATAGGCGGGAGGTTTTCCATGCCTTTCATCCCTTCATTTCACCTCCCATTAGAAGGCTTGCTGGCCCTAAGTGGCATGCAGACTCCTGTAAGGAGCATGGGGCAGCTTGGGTCAGGTGGCATGTCATGGTACACTGTTCATTGTCCCCCTGTGGATAGGTACTTTGGGAGGAAGAACATGCAGATGTAAAATCTCACCTGAATGAGGGGCGCTTTCCCTCCTCCCCCTTGTCTTCTCTTTTTTGCCCCACCCCACCCCTACCCTCTTGAATATCCTGCCCATGCATTTATGGCTGGGGATGGAGGCGTGTTATTGATTGGAGTTATCTCCATATCCCCTGTAGATGATTGGCTAATGTGGCTGAGTGCCTTTCCACGATAGTGCAAAGATTAGCACCTCGCATAGATACCTAATCATCTTTAGTTTAGTGACTGTTTAGAAGTATAGTGTGTTAACTTCTTCTTCCTTGTTGAGGAATTACACACTTTGCTTAGAGATAATTGTTACTTCATATCATGTTAACCAGTTATTGGCTGGCAAGTTTGAAATTGTAATATTTCTATCTTTGTTTCTATATTAGGCTTTGGCTGCTCTCACCACTGCTGCACAGATTACCTCTCTCTAGCCCTCATCTAAACTTCCTCTCTCTGTCTCCTAGGGTCTCTCCATTGTTTCTGGATAAGGGTGGTGAGTACCAATTTCTTAATTTATCTGGGAAGCATGATGCAGAACATGAATGTAGGTATTAACTTTGACTCATGGAACGTGAAGGGCCTAAATCATCCGGTAAAATGGGCCATGGTTCTCAAGCACCTACACTCCATGCAGGCAGATATTGTTCTGGTCCAAGAGACCCAGCTCACTGCAAGAACTGTAGGATGGCTCAAAAAAGCATGGGTTGGTACTTTTTTTGCAAGTTCAGTGATGACTAAATCAAGGGGAGTGGCCATACTGGTTAAAAAGTCCTGCTTGTGGGTACAGGACCAAGTTATTACTGACAAACAGGGTCACTGGATAATAGCCCGATTCTCATACCCAGGGAGGTGGGCTGTCCTAGCTAACCAATATGGCCCAAATGCAGATCAGCCGGACATCCTGTTAGACCTCATCAAGGTAGTAGAGCCCTTAATGGTCGAATGTCGGCAGATTCCTGTACTATGGGGTGGAGACTTTAGTCTTATTCTCGATACTTTCCTTGACAAAACTAAACCAACCCCCCAGACACACACAAAAACATTGGGGGTCCTGCAAGATGTCATAGAGGAATGGAGTCTATCGGATATATGGCGCAGAGACCACCCGTCAGGATGTGATTATTCCTTCTTCTCCTCAGTCCATGTAACTTCCAGCTGGATAGACTTCTGGCTGGCTAATTTCACTGTGGCCAGTGATATCTCCCACACAAAGATCCATAACATACTAGTCTCTGACCACGCGCTGGTCTCCTGCCACTATGCCCCCTCTAAACAGTGGGGGGTCAGGTACCAGATGGAGTTGTAATCCCTTGCTCCTCCGTGACCCTGATTTTTGCTCCATGATCAGGGAAGCAGCTAGAGACTACTTCTCACATAATCACGCTGCAGATACCTCTGCTGCTACTGTCCGTGAAACATTCAAAGTTGTACTGCGAGGGTGAATTACAGCCTATTCAGCATATCTAAATAAATTGAGGTGTGCAGAATTGGAGGGGTTACAATCTGAACTTGCTCGGATGGAGGCCAGGTCCAGAAGTCTCTCAGGGGGCGCGCCAGACCCAGCTTTACTCCGGAGCATAGTTGGGTTAAAATATCGTATTAACACTCTGCTCCACCAGAAGTCTGAGTGGGTGCTCCTCAGGTCCAAACATGAGTATTGGGAAGGGGGTGACAAGGGGGGGGAGCTGTTAGCATATCAGCTAGGGAAACAATAGGCAGCCTCTAGGATTCATGCCCTTAAAAACACTAGTGAACAGATTATCACCACCCCTCAAAAGATCAATGCCTGTATGCAGCAATTTTATCAAAAGCTCTACCAGTCACACTCCTCTCTTGAACCTGGTCAGCTGGAGGATCAACTAGCAGACTTCTGTGTGGATGCTGGTATCCCCCAGTTGCCTAAGGGCATCAAAGATGCATTGGACCGACCATTCACAGAAGAGGAGGTGTTGAAGGCCCTATCCCAATTGTCCAAAGGTAAATCCCTGGGGTTAGATGGGATGACTGCAGAATTATATCAAACCCTAAGTGCAGAAATAAGAACACCTCTCCTCTCTGTGCTGTAGGAAGCTCACAAGACTGCTATCCTTCTCCCTTCTATGTGGGAGTTTTTAATTACTCTCCTTCCAAAAAAATCGGATGATCTCCTCCATTGCACGAACTATAGGCCAATCTCCCTTATCTCCATGGATAACAAAATTGCAGCTAAGATACTCGCCACACAACTGATAGAAGCCTCACCTTCCATTATTCATTCATCTCAGGTAGGCTTTACTAAGGGTCAGGCGTCAGCTGATAATATACGGCTGGTTTTAGACCTGAAATGGCTCGCTATGCGCTCTAAAGAGCCTATGGCGGCTATGGCTGTGGATTTTGCTAAAGCTTTTGATTCTGTTGAATGGCCTCACCTCCATGGAATTCTACAACTTTATGGGTTTGGCCCGTATTTTAGGCAATGGATTGGAGTGCTATATAATGCCCCCTCAGCTAGGATATTAACTAATAAAGACATCTCTCCCCCTTTTTCTCTGCAAAGAGGTACTAGGCAGGGCTGCCCCCTATCCCCTTTACTGTTCTTAGTGGCCCTAGACCCACTAATATGGAAAATGCAAGCTACAGAGGACATCAAGGGTATAGGGGTTGGGCAACATGAATACCTGACTGTTGCCTATGCAGATGACCTGCATCTGACCTTGACTTGGCCTGAGGAATCACTCCCAAAAGTGCTAGAGGTCTTAAATAAATTTTCACACTTGTCAGGGTTGCAAATTAACCACAGTAAAACTAGTGTAACCCCCCTCAATGCCGGCTGCACAAAGGCATGTTTGCAAGACCTAAGGCTCGCCTGGGCCTCACTTGGTTTCTCGCACCTCGGTATTACTGTTCCAGCCAAGTGGAGCTACTTGGTGCAGAAGAACTTCAATCCTCTAATAGCATCTCTTACGGCAGACGTAATTCATTGGAAGCGCTTTAATCTATCTCTCTGGCAAAGTAGCAGCAATTTGTATGCTGCTCTTGCCTCGGGTAGGGTGCCTACTTTGCAACCTCTCTATTGTTCTGCTGAACAAGGTGCTCCATCAGCTGGATGGCATAATCTCATCCCTGTTATGGGAGGGCAAAACCCCATGATGGAGTTGAAGAAAGATGCAGGCACACTGGACAAGGGGATGTCTGGGGCTCTCATGGCTGCAAGATTATCATTGGGCATACATGTCTGCACAGGCGACCATATGGTTTGTCCCCTCTCTTCATACCCCTCCTCTATGGGTTCAGTTGGAATCTCAGTTGATGAGAAACACTCCCTTAGGGATGCTCCTGACTACTGCCTCTCTTGACACCAGCAAGATTACCCCGGCTATGGTCGAGACCAGGAAAGCATGGTTCAAATTCAAGATAGCCACCAAGACTCCAAAGGCGGCTAGATCTGTGCCTTTTCAGTATCTGGCTCTTTGGCATAACCCACTCCTCATGGTGGATAATAAATCAATCCATTGGCCAATGTGGGAGAGCAAGGGTGTATGCATCATACTAGATTTATATATGCAGAAATAGAACACAATGATGTCCTTTGAACAATTGAGGTTAAATATTCCTTGTTCAACTACCAATTTTTGAGATGCTTGCAGATCCACAGTGCAGTCCAAAACCTTAGCAGGACACTGACAGTGGATCCGAAGTGGAGTTGGGTTTCATCGCTCCATTGTAGGACCTCCTCCCAGGGCCTAGCAGGACAATTCTATAGTACCTGGTGAGAGGTGCAGCCAGATTACACTGAACCATGTCGGGTGGCATGGAGTGAGGATTTAGGCACACCCATACCTACTGGAACATGGCATCGGTGTCTTCACTTAGTGCACTCTGCTTATCAAGATGTGAGGAGCCAGCAGATACAACTAAAGATCCTCCTCAGGTGGTATCTCACGCCTGCAGCCCTCCATTCATGGAGCATTTTGCCACATGCACAATGCTGGAGGTGTGGACAGGACCCAACAAACATCCTGCATTTACTGTGGACATGTCAGACCTTAACCCCCTTTTGGTCCGCCATACCAATGGACTGCTCTGGGGTCCTGGGAACCCCCATAGACATCTCTAACCCACTGCTCCTCTTGGGGGATCCTTCCCCTTTGGGCCCTCTACCGAAGCCACACTCAAGTTGGTTACTGGGAGCTCTCTTGGAAGCAAAAAGGCTTCTGCTTGTGTCCTGGAGACAAGTTCAGCCACCCCCTATTTCTATTTGGCATTCTGCCATGGCCAGACTAGCCATATTTGAAAGGTTTACGCACACTAATCAAGGGAAGCTAGTACTCTACTACCAGAAATGGGGACCATACCTAAACTTTGCTCTATGTAAAGTTCCCCTTCCAGCACAATGTAATCCCCCATCCCTCCTTGAATGGTGGGATCTGAATTCCCCAAAATCCTGGTTAAGGGCCCTTACCCAGTAGGGCAGAAGACGATACAGTGAGGCACCCCTTCACATTCTTCTTCTCTCTCTAGCTCTATTTTCTTCCTTCAGACACTTAGTTTTCCTCAAGGTTATATTGTGCCTGTATGTTGTGGTAATCTATTTTTGCAGTAGCCTTTCAGTATGTGAATATGTACCCTTCCTTCAGGAGGGTTAGTTATAAGCTATGTACTTTATACATATTGTCAGAGTCTGCAGTTTAGCCTGTTGACAACATACATGTTATGGATAATTTCGGGTGAGAACTGTGCATTATTACTGAATTGTAAATGGTTATGTACAACTTGACCTTTTGCCTACACAATACTATGGTGTAGCTGAGTGTAACCCCTAGATGGCGCTATCCCAGGGGCTACTACCCCTGCCTGATTTGCCACTAACAGGTTGAGGGGCCTGGATCCAATGGCGGGTGCCTCCACCCAGAGGTCAGGGTTTGCAATAGTTAAACTAACTTGGTCACAGCCCTCTGGGACACTGCAACCCCCCTTTCTTCCACTAGTGGCCCACACAATATATCAAATTACCTTCACAGTATACACTTACCCCAGGTCTGGTTCCGCACTGGGACCTCCTGTGAAATGAGATACAGTGCAACAATCACAGTACAGTACTTTAACATGAGACAAATACCTCAGGCAGTATAACTTTGCTGAAACAAGCAGCCTGATTTATTTAGGGGATATAACAAGGACAGGGAAATCAGGTTAATTAGCTTATCACTCTAATAATCTACCTATGGCTCTGTGCACAGGCCTATCCTATCAGTTACTGTCCCTGGGTACCCAAGCCCTAGTGGCTAGTCAAACCGTGTGCAGCTGGTAGGGGCCCTTTCACACAGAGAAAGGAGAATTAAACAGTCAGCAGTACAGTAATTCCATTTTGGATTTAATGTGGCAATTCAACAGGGAGCAACCTGAATTAGTACTCACGACCTCCAAATAAGATAGGGTCCTTCAATGTCAGCAGGGCTCACTTGAGGTACAAACCTCTTCACACATCCATATAAAAGAAAGTACTATACAGGCAGGCTGCATCTGTATCCCGATCGCAATTACTGCACAATACCGGGAGAACACACAGCAGATTCAGTTCCTGACAGACCGAGTGCAATTTTCAGCAATTCTTCCAGTCTTCTACAGGGTGAGCCTGGTTTCTACTCTTCAGAGATCCTTTGATTCTTTTTCACAGGACGGATTCAGTCCTAACAAGCTGTTACACAAGCTGCAGACCGGAACTCTGGGCCTTACACACGTTTTTTGACTAAAACTGCACACTGAAAAGCACAGGGCTCCTTCCTTCTTCACTGCCAAAGCTCAACTGAACTCCAACTGAGAAACCGGCACTTCCTTTGAGTTCTCCCAGTTCTTGACTGGATTGGCTGTCACTCACAATAGACTGCTGCTGTTGGTCCAAAAGGCACTGGAAGTCTAAACTACATCTCCCAGAGTCACTGCCCTTACAATCCTCTTGGGGCTGGCTCAGATTATGAGTCCAAGTTCTGATTCGTCAAGGCATCATTTAGAGCTAGCTACCCACACTGATTGGTCCAGTTCAGCAGTTCAAAACTAGAATGGGGAACTAGCAGACACAGTTCTGACTGCAAAGAAAGCAGGTTAGACAAACTGTAATTTCATTATTACTCTAAATAATTTCTGGCAAACAGTTTACATCTTTCAGATAGGTCCCTTGCACCCTAGTGACTGCAAAATGAAGTGAATTGGCAGCAGCTCAGTGGTACTCTGAGAAGCACACAGTCCCCCATACAAACTAATTATGTCTGCAAGCAGACAGCTCTTAAAGAGACAGTACCAGAGGCTCTAAAACACTCACTGATAAATGGCTTAAATGCCAAACACCATTCAGGCTTGGAGCATTCAAGCAAGCTCCTGGAAGTCTTTTGGGAACCCCCATTTGCAGGGGTTACACCCTTCCTGGCCTGGGAAAGCTTGGCGTCCGCGTCAAGCAAGTACCCATAAGTTTCAACTGCAACCATATACATTTGCATTAAGGCTACGCATAGTAATCATTAGTCAATATATCATTTTACCAAGAACACATTTCTGAAACATTGCAGTACGTCCTCTTTACACAGTATTACATACACATTGTACCATAACTCAAGTTATTACCTCTTGTACATGAAACCTGAAGAGAGGGCCTTCCCTATCAGTTACCTTGGGGCTGGATGGGGCAAGGGCACCATATTAGAGGGCAACACAAGTAACTTGAGTTAGCACTGATGCTCAGTTTGGGCAATGAGCTCGGGGACACATACACTCCTTTATGGACAACATTGAGAGGCAAGTCCACAGGCCTCCCAAGTGAATCATAACTGAGGGTGCACCACAGGCTTTACAGCTCGACCAGTCTTTCTAGGGGAACTGTTATAGTCTCTGCACTCTGAGCCTCATTTTCAGCATTGTCCTCACTTGTCAGGGAGTCTCCATGGGGGTAGAGGCTAGAGACCTGGGGCACTTTCAGCTCCAGGAGTTGCAGTTTCTGAATCCACAACATTTGGCTCGCATGGAGGCTTTCGGACACTGGCAGTGGACTGTCAGGGCACTCAAAATACTCTTCTTGTTCGGTGTATCACCAGTCTGCCCCAATTTATCATTTTCCTCCCTGAAAGCTCAAACAGTTCAACCATGCACAATGATTCCATTTCATCTGATCTGATGCTTTGCACTTCACTTTCTGGGAGCATTGGCTCCAGGGATGAAGCTGGGGGCTTAGACAGTCCAGAAGGCCCAGCTTTGTCTCCAGTATTGACTAGGGATTGCCCCAAACAATTGACTCAGTTCGTAAGAAGGATAGTATTCAAAGTCACTCTCACTTTCTTCCGATATGGACTGACAGTCATGCTCAACTGGGACTTGTGGAGGGAACACTTTAACTTTGCTTCTGTAGGTGCAGACTTTCTTGATCTTTTCTTAGCAGCAGCTCTAGTCACTGGTCCAGAGGGGCATCTTCTAGGGCTCAGACTCAATTAAGATTTGTCCAATGGGCAGTAAATGATTTCTATGCATTGTTTTTACATCTTTGAATTATTCTCAGGCCTTACTTTGTACACTGGCAGATCATCTAGTTTGCCCACTACAATGTGAGGGAGATGGTGCCATCTGTCAGCAATCTTGTGCTTGCCATGCAGTCCCAGATTTCTTAGCAATACCCGATCTCCCTCCTGGAGTTCCTGTGCTTTCACCTTTTTATCATACCTTTCTTTGTTGGCCAGATTTCTTTTGGCAGCCATGGTTTGAGCCAGTTGAGTGCGCATGAGTTAGCTGGGCCTTTAACTTTTGCACATACTGTAAATAGTTGTCAGCTTGAACCCCATCAGGAGGACCCCAAAACACACATCTACTGGTAGTCGAGCTTCTCTTCCAAACATCAGGCGGTGGGGGAGAATCCAGTGGCATCACTTTTGGTGCAGTTATAAGCATGTACCAGGGTGCTAATTTGTTGGCACCATCTAGGCTTGTCCTTTGGGTGCAGGGTGCCTAGCATATCTAGCAAAGTCGCGGTTGAAACGTTCAGGCTGTGGGTTCCCTGGGGTGGTGGTAAGGAGGGTTCTGGACTCGCACTCCCACAGAGAAAGCATCTCTTTGATCAGACGACTCTCAAAGTCCTCCCTTGATCAGAATGGATTCTTTGTGGAGCCCCATAGTGAACAAAAAGTTTTCTACAGGTACTTTGGCTACAGTGGATGCTTTCTGGTCTTTGGTGGGGAAAGCTTGGGCATATCTCGTGAAATGGTCAGTGACCACCAGCACATTACTGATATTTCTTTGATCAGACTCCAACTTAGAAAATCAATACAGACCAGCTCCATGGGTGCACTGGTGGTTATGTTAACAAGGGGCAGCCCTCTGGGGCAAAGCTTTCCTCTGTAAGCAGCGACTACAAGTCTGGAATGTGTTGCTCCACATCAGCCCCATCTTAGGCCAATAGAATCTGGATCTCACCAAGTCAAGTGTTCTGTCTATACCAAGGTGCCCCATGTGGTTGTGCAAGGACCTCAATACTGAGTCTCGAAGGCAGTGGGCAGCACTAGTTGTTGTTTGTCTACTTGTCCCTCTGTCTACTGTTTCTCTGTATAACAGTTTATTGATCAGTTTCAACTTAGGACCTTCTTTGTATAACAGTGCAGTTCTCAAATCAGTGGAGCGTAATTTGGACACATCTTTTCCTGCATAGAGGCTTCTAAAGCTGCTTTGATCATGGGATCGCGGGATTGAGCCGCCGGAATACTGTCATTGTCCAGCTGAGGCAGTGCACCAATGTCTATTGCAGAAAAGTGGCAATAAGCAGCAGGTATGCAATTCTCAGAGGCTCCAAAGCAATCCACCATGCAGTCCACTGCGTCCGTGGACATTGTTCCTCCCTGTCAAACTTCCGGCAGAGTGCCGAATGTCAGGTTCTGCCAGTCGGACCCAATCATTCTGGGGAACAGGCCTCGGGAGAGAGCATCAGCATCTATGTGGTTCAGACCTGCTCGGTATTCGAGCATAGTCATATGTAGATAATGCAGAAAGCCACCTATGGCCAGTGGCATCCAACAGCTGAGGTCTGCACATAGGTCAAAGGATTATTGTCAGTTTTACTAGTATTTTAGCCCCATACAAGTACTCATGGAATTGGTCAACAATAGCCCACTTCAAAGCTAGGAACTCTAACTTATGTACAGGATAGTTCTTTTCGGATGGGGTCAGGCTTCTACTGGCAAAGGCCACTGGTCTCCAGGCCATTCTCGTGCTCTTGTACAACACAGCCCCCAACCCTTGCAAGCTAGCATCAGTGTGCAGGACGTAAGGTTTTTTGGATCGGCATAGGCCAGCACTGGAGCATGGGTAAGTTGATATATGATCTCATGAAAGCAGTCTCACAATCAGAGTCCAGCGGGCCCCAAATACTTCACTCGGATGAAAATACACTCTTTCAGTCTTGAGGATGCTGACTTTTGGTATTTTTGTGGGTTGGGGATACCCTTGAGTAAGGTTAAGTAAAGGCGGATCACTCTTGAATAGTCCTTGATGAAGCGCCGATAATAACCACAGAATCCCAGGAATCTTTGCAGTTCTTTTAGATTTTGGGCTGTGGCCAGGTGGTCAAGGCCTCAACTTTACTTGGGTCGGTCTCTATTCCTCGGTGGATACTATGTGTCCCACATACTTTACTGATGTTTGAAAAAATTGACACTTATCAATGGACAGTTTAAGGCCAAAGTCCTCCAGTCGGTCCAATACCTTAAATAATCTGCTCTCATGTTCCTCCAGTGAGCTGCCAAACACAATAACATCATCTAGGTATACCAGGCACTCTAGTAAGTTCATGTCCCCACTGCACGCTCCATCAATCGTTGAAAAGTGGCTGGGGCACCTGAAATCACTGAGGCATCCTCATGAATTCATAGAAGCCAGCGGACAGATAAAGGCTGTCTTTTCACGGTCCTCTGGGGCCATCGGGATCTGATAGTACCCTGCGATCCAGCACAGAGAACCACTTGCTCCCGTTTAGGCAGTCCAAAGCATCCTGAATGCGGGGCATTGTGTACTGATCAGGGATAGTCCGCCCGGTTTAAGGTGCGATAATCCACACACATCCTTACTGTTCCATTCTTTTTCCTCACTACCACAATGGGGAAGCATAAGGGCTTCTGGATTCTTGTATTACACCAGCAGCTAACATCTCTTGCAGATGCCGTCTCACATCATCTATGTCAGCAGGTGCCAGGCGTCGAGACCTCTCACCGAAATGGTCTTTCGTCATGCGCCGGATATTGTGCTCAGCTCCTTGCGCATCCTACATCCCATTCCTTTAAAGAAAACACCTGGTCTCTCTGGGCAAGCTTCTCACTGATCTTCACTTTCCATTCAGCTGGCAGCGGGAGTCGCTAAATCAAACAAGTCAGGCGTTCTCTGTCATTCTTCCTTGAACTCTTGCTGCTGGGTAGCACTGCAGTGTCTGCACAATGCACATTAGCCAGGATGCAACCTCTGTTTACTCGAATGTCTCTTTCAGACACATTATGAACTTGGACCATTACCCTTCTGGCATAAGCATGGGCTCTAGCGGGCAAAATACTAGAGGCTTGACCAGCAGTCCCTCTGGCAATTTTCCATCGCTAGTGCATCCAACATTAATATTTTATTCTTAACATCCTTTCTGATCGGACCTCTCCTGTAAGGTACACTGGGCATTTGGCGCCAGGATCAGAGACTCAGGATCCTTCTTCCATACTATTCGACCGGTTCCTCTGGTTCTGTTTTTCAGCATCTCTCTGTGCCTCATAGGCCTTCTTAATTAAAGCCGGAACTCTTAAAGCTCTACTAGTCTTTGACCCTGTTTTTCATAACACAACTGTGCCAGCAGCTTCCGAACATATGAGCATTTGTTCCAATCAACAAAGGACACCATCATACAGTCCAGTGGGGGGACACACTAAGGCTAGGGTCTCTACTTGTTCGGCCACTCCAGCCACGGAGGTGGGAAAGACAGCCAAATTCGGATATACCCGGAATAGGGGTAGGCCTTCTCACTTAACCCCATACATGCAGTCCTTCTAATGGTTGTAAGGGTATGTCTGACAAATGCTTCTGATACCAATCTTGGAACATAATTGTCACTTGGGGAGCCACTGTCTAATATAGCTCTTGTAGACACTCCGTTCACCTTTACAGTGGTCTCCATGGAGGGACCCACTATTCTGGACCAGTCTGGAGGCGGTGAGTGGGGGGCCTGGGCAACTGACCTTACAAAGGGCAGTGAATTAGCATTTTTGGTGCCCTCACTGGGATCATCGTGCACCTCTTAACCACTGATTTCTTCTCCAAGCTCTCCTTGTAGCCTATGCAACTTTGTCAGTGTCTTTTGGGGACTGGCATTCCCTTTTCATGTGCCCATCTTTCCCACAATTATAGCAAAACATACTTTCTGGGTTTGAGCTGGCGAGGCGCCACACTGGGAGCCAGGGCGGGGGTATTACTAACTGGAAACCTTGGTGCCATCTCTGTCTGCGGCGTGATAAGCATTTGGAGACATCTCGTCAGTTTCTCCACTTCCATGGTCAAGGAATCGAGTTCGGAGCTGTTATCAGCAGGAGATACATGGGTGGGTACCCCACCCCCATAGCAGATGCAGTCGGATATAGGTCAGGGCCCGTACTTGCAGGCGTGGCCTTCATAAAGGGACTGTTTTTGAATTCCCGGATCTCTCTCAACAGTTCGCCCCATTGTGACATATCTTTTTCCTTGTCAGAGCACTCATTGACTGCCAACCTCTGCCCCTGAACTTCACTTGATGGGTCACCCTCAGTCACTCGGGTCGTAGCCGCAGCTATTGGTGCAGGTCCCTCCCGAGGTCGTCTTTTCTCAACTCCTCGAATTTCTCTCATTAACTCATCATAGGAGGGTGGGATTCCAGTCGATCTGCCAGGTGTAACTGAAGCAACAGCAGTTCTGAGAAGGGGCAGACTTAAGATCCTGTCCAGCCTGGTTCGGTCCAGTTCAATCGCTGGCAAACTACTTCACTGAGGCATTCTTGCAATTTTTCCAGCGAGATACATACACAGACAACAACTCCCTTGGTACTGTTGTGCATCTCTTACTCTCCACCATAGGTCCTCATCAGAATCTGGGCTCCCATACACATTCTCCAAGGCCTCAAGATAGGCCTGTGCAGTCGCTTAGGGTTACTGGCCCGCTTTAGCACGGATGGTAGCCAGGGCAGGACCGGAGGCTCACTAACCCTCTTTCGCTTTTCACCTTCCCGAGCATTGCCATTCTAGCACTTGGGGCAACATAGTCTATCCAGGTCTCCCAGTCATCCTCCCTTGGGGGTGGGGAGGTGCCAGAGAAGATCCTCAACCTTGGTGAAGTCGTCGACTAATGGCAGGTGCAGAAATAGGAGTCTGCATTGGTTCAGCCACCATTACGGGCACTGGAGCAGGAGAGGGTGTTGGGGAGGAACACCCCAGGTGGAAAGAATAGTTTCTTCAAGTCCTCCACAGTTTCTCCTCTCCCAGCAACCATTCAGCAAATTTCTCCTCAAAGTTTCAGATAGTGGTGGGGCTGATTCCCTCGGTCTTTACTGTCCTTAGTTATCACTCTCCAAGCAGTGAGGGCTCCCTCTGGGGTAATGGTCTGTGGCACTTTGGAGCTATCTATGGGATCCTTAAACTCTACTAGGGCCAGGAAAGTGTGGGTGAGCAGATTAGCATGCCGACCCACCACCACAGGGTTTTGTAAACCTTCCACCTTGGAAAGTACTCCTGCACAGTGTCCGTATTGATACCAGGGGGATGTCCAGGATAAGCATAGCATTTGGGGTCGATCTCTCCCAGTACACCACTCCACCAGCCGTGCACAGCCACTTCTGTCGGGTACCCATTTTTTTTTAACAGTGGTTCGTAAATATGGCCACTAGAGGACACACAATCCCAGCGGTGAGCCTCCAAGATGTAACCCCTAGATGGCGCTATCCCAGGGGCTACTACCCCTGCCTGATTTGCCACTAACAGGTTGAGGGCCTGGATCCAATGGCGGTGCCTCCACCCAGAGGTCAGGGTTTGCAATAGTTAAACTAACTTGGTCACAGCCCTCTGGGACACTGCAACCCTTTCTTCCCACTAGTGGCCCACACAATATATCAGAATTACCTTCACAGTATACACTTACCCCAGGTCTGGTTCCGCACTGGGACCTCCTGTGAAATGAGATACAGTGCAACAATCACAGTACAGTACTTTAACATAGACAAATACCTCAGGCAGTATAACTTTGCTGAAACAAGCAGCTCTGATTTATTTAGGGGATATAACAAGGACAGGGGAAATCAGGTTAATTAGCTTATCACTCTAATAATCTACCTATGGCTCTGTGCACAGGCTTATCCTTATCAGTTACTGTCCCTGGGTACCCAAGCCCTAGTGGCTAGTCCAAACTGTGGCAGCTGGTAGGGGCCCTTTCACAGAGAAAAGGAGAATTAAACAGTCAGCAGTACAGTAATTCCATTTGGATTTAATGTGGCAATTCAACAGGGAGCAACCTGAATTAGTACTCACGACCTCCAAATAAGATAGGGTCCTTCAATGTCAGCAGGGCTCACTTGAGGTACACAAACCTCTTCACACATCCATATAAAAGAAAGTACTATACCAGGCAGGCTGCATCTGTATCCCGATCGCAATTACTGCACAATACCGGGAGAACACACAGCAGATTCAGTTCCTGACAGACCGAGTGCAATTTTCAGCAATTCTTCCAGTCTTCTACAGGGTGAGCCTGGTTTCTACTCTTCAGAGATCCTTTGATTCTTTTCATAGGACTGATTCAGTCCTAACAAGCTGTTACACAAGCTGCAGACCGGAACTCTGGGCCTTACACACGTTTTTGACTAAAACTGCACACTGAAAAGCACAGGGCTCCTTCCTTCTTCACTGCCAAAGCTCAACTGAACTCCAACTGACGAAACTGGCACTTCCTTTGAGTTCCTCCCAGTTCTTGACTGGATTGGCTGTCACTCACAATAGACTGCTGCTGTTGGTCCAAAAGGCACTGAAGTCTAAACTACATCTCCCAGAGTCACTGCCCATACAATCCTCTTGGGGCTGGCTCAGATTATGAGTCCAAGTTCTGATTCGTCCAAGGCATCATTTTAGAGCTAGCTTACCCACACTGATTGGTCCAGTTCAGCAGTTCAAAACTAGAATGGGAACTAGCAGACACAGTTCTGACTGCAAAGAAAGCAGGTTAGACAAACTGTAATTTCATTATTACTCTAAATAATTTCTGGCAAACAGTTACATCTTTCAGATAGGTCCCTTTGCACTCCTAGTGACTGCAAAATGAAGTGAATTGGCAGCAGCTCGAGTGGTACTCAGAGAAGCACACAGTCCCCCATACAACTAATTATGTCTGCAAGCAGACAGCTCTTAAAGAGACAGTACCAGAGGCTCTAAAAACACTCACTGATAAATGGCTTAAATGCCAAACACCATTCAGGCTTGGAGCATTCAAGCAAGCTCCTGGAAGTCTTTTGGGAACCCCCATTTGCAGGGGGGTTACATGAGTATATGTGTGGTGTATAAGAAAAACTCAATAAAATATTCTATGATAAAAAAAAAAAAGTTGATATTAATAGTACAGGTAATTTATTGTCTGTTTTCCCCTTCCCCTTTCCACCTGTTTTCATCCCTACAGCTTCCCATCTGTGTCTGTTCGAATCCTCTCATAATCCTCCCAACCCTTAACCCCTTCCCCCACTCCACCCCCCATTTCCTTCTTTACACATTGACATGGTTTTTAAAGGTGTATGTATGGTTCTGTGAAGGATTTTTAGGGTTACTGTTTTCAATTTGCACTTATGTTTCTAGTACTTTGCATAACTGATATGCCTTTTAAAGGTATACGTATTTGTCTGCACCTTGAAACTTAAGTACTGTCACTTTTTAATGTACTGTATGGCATCATAAAAGGAGTAAATATAACGTGCGACCTCACCTTGAAAAATCACTACTCTGTGCGAAAATCTTCATCGGGTGAGGTGGTGGTGAGTGCTTCTGTTATGCTTTAATCTAAAACGTTCCTACTAATATTAGCCTAGGACCAAGCCATGGTCTTTTGTTAGCAGCTCTAGTGGTTATTAGCTGAATGCTAACTGTGTTCTGTAATTGTTTTGTTTGTTTCACAGTTTATTAACCCAGGATAGCCAAGCTGAGATGGAACATCAGATTTCTAATGGATTTTGGCTTCTATCCATTTGAACAGCTGTTTGGACTGGAGCACTGGGACGTTACATGACATGCTCAGTGTCACACAATGAGTATGTTAACTCTGGTGAGGTTGGAACCTGCAATCTCCTGGTTCTCAAGCAAGTGCTCTAACAAGCAGATCACACTGCCAATATAATTTCCCTCCCTCTGCCTCTGCAGTGGAACTTTCCACTAAAACATTCAGATGACAGCCTGATACAGGTTAAGAGGCCATGCAGTTCTGAGCAATGATTGGTTGAAATCAAGTAAGTGATTGATAAAATGGATGGCATAAAGTAAGAAATGTAATAGGTTGAATGTGATCGTATGAACACGTTTTTTTTAAGCACAGCAGCCTAGGTCAGAACTATCAGAACTACTTGACATTCTGATCAACCTCTCAGTTAAAATAAGCATTTGTCAATGCCGAACGTTCGCTCACAGGTATTTGCAGTGGTGTTTGGCACGTATGGTGCTTTACCCTAATGCCCTGTGCGATTGCTGGTATTTGCACAATAAATTTTCAGCATGACCTTTTTGTTACCCCCATTGTGTGCTACATAGGTGGAAACACGTTTTGGGCAGGATGTGAAAAATGGCAGCTGTACTGCTCATAAGGAAGTGTGGTGAAATGGCAATGTTGAAAATCTGGAGTGGAAATATTGAAAATTCGCAAACCTACAAGCGTGCGTGGGAACTGTGCAATGCACGCTCGTAAAATAGTCATTGTCAGGAATTTTTTCACCAAATTGTCAACATTGGCATTTTAAAACCTCTGCTAATGAACAGTGTCACTGTGATTGTCTTACTGTGTGCCATACATTGATTTTCCACACTGACTGCGCCATTGTGCACTACATGGGTGGAAACATGTTTTGGGCAGGATGTGAAAAATGACAGCTGTACTGCTCATAAGGAGGTTCGGTAAAATGGCAATGTTGAAAATCTGGAGTGAAAATATTGAAAATTCGCAAACTTATGAGCGTGCGTAGGAACTGCGCAATGCAGACTCGTAAAACAGTCATTTTTAGGAATTTTTTCACCAAATTTTCAACACAGCCATTTTAAGACCTGTGCTCATGATCAGTGTCACTGTGATTTTCTTAATGTGTCCCATACATTGAGTTCGCACACCGACGGCGCCATTGTGCGCTACATGGGCGGAAACACGTTTTGGGCAGGATGTGAAAAATGACAGCTGTACTGCTCAAGAGGAGGTGTGGCAAAATGGCAATGTTGAAAATCTGGGGTACAAATATTGAAAATTCGCAAATGTACGAGCGTGCGTAGCAACTGCACAGCGCATGCTCGTCAAACAGTCATTTTTAGGAATTTTTTCACCAAATTTTCAACATAGCCATTTTAAGACCTCTGCTCATGAACAGTGACACTGTGATTTTCTTAATGTGTCCCATACATTGATTTCACAAACCGACTGTGCCATTGTGCGCTACATGGGCGGAAACACATTTTGGGTGAGATGTGAAAAATGACAGCTGTACTACTCATAAGAAGGTGTGATAAAATGGCAATGTTGAAAATCTGGAGTGAAATATTAAAAATTAAGAAACGCATTTAGCGGCATGAGGAACTGCGCAGCACTCGTAAAACAGTCATTTTAGGAATTTTTCACCAAATTTTCAACATAGCCATTTAAGACCTCTGCTAATAAACAGTGTCACCGTGATTTTCTTAATGCATCCCATACACTGATTTTGCACACCAACTGCGCCATTTGTTGCTACATAGGAGCAACACGTTTTGGGCAGGAGTGTGAAAATGACAGCTATACTGCTCATAAGAAGGTGTGGTAAAATGGCAATGTTGAAAATCTGGGTGAAAAATATTGAAATTCACAAACTTACGAGCCTGCATAGGAACTGCATAGCATGGCTACATAAAACAGTCATTTTGGAATTTTTGCAAATTTTTCAGCGTGGGGTTTTAGGACCCTTCTCATGAATGATGTCACTGTCATGGCATTATTCAGGCCTGAAGGGTGATTTTGTGCAGTGACTGTGCAGTGACTGCGAAATCACCCTTCAGAGCTAACTAACGCTCAAGACAATGGCGTCATTCAAGAGAAGGGGTCCAAAACCCCATGTTGAAATTTGTGCAAAATGCAAAAAATGCCTGAGATGTGCAATAAAGTTGAAACCCCTATCTAGCCATTATACAGCTTACCGGCATTTCCTCAGTTCGGGTCAGCTTTGAAGAGTGCAGAGCGTGTTCCCAGTCCACGAAGATCGTCGCGCGAGCTCCGGAGGTAAGTATGGGGTGGGGGTGGGGGAGGCTGGGTGCGCAGTGGGTGGGTGCAGGTTGTGGGAGGGAGGACTGGGAGACTACGTGGGACCGTTTTTCTTTACAGGTTTAAAAAAAAAGGACTACGTTGGATGTTGCCACACTGGGTGGGATCCCAGCATGGCAGAAGATGGCTGTGGGGGCTGAGGGAGCCGATGGGATTGGGCACCCGTCAGCAAAAAAGCAGGATGTTGCCACGCTGGGGTGGGCTCCCAGCGTGGCAGAAAGGTGGCAGGGGGCGTAGACTGGCGGGGATGGGCACCTGTCGACAGAATTTGCCATGCTGGGAATGGGCTCCCAGCGCCTAGCAGCACGCTTTGGTAGTGGCCGAGGGGGGTGGCGTGGCGTGGTGCTTGGTATGACAGCGGTGGTTTTCTTTGAAGCAGAGAACCACCGCTGTCATACAGAGCTCCCGCACCCATTGGTACAGGACTGCCACACCTGCTCAATGGAGCATTGGATTGCAAGGGAGAGGCACACCTCCAAAGTGTGCTACTCTCCCAAAACGTTCCTTGCTCATGCGCGCAAGCGAGCGTAAAAATACAATTGAGTGAAGGCATGCAATTGAAATGATGCACCCCAGGATGTGTGTAATTGTGAGATAATAGCACATCTTGGTGCTTGAGGTGCTAAGCCATTATCCCACAATAATACACAGGGCCTGATTTTCAAAGGTTGAGGCAGGACTTGCATGTGCCAAGCCCTACATCAGCCCCTATGCTTGGCACAACTGCGCCAAACTCCTTTCACACAACTGCACCCAATGTTAGTACTTTGGATGCAGTTGCAACACGTTCCATGATTTACAGCAGCTTGTGCCAAGTGATTGGTGTAAGCCCCAGAAAAAGGGTCCTGAAAGTGAGACCGGGGGGAGCTGATCTAATTTGTGGCATCTGGCATGCCTGACAGAAAAGTGTAATTGGCACCAAAGGGATGCCACAAGCCCCCTGAGCTATATGTTCAGCACACCAGGGACTTGCAGCATCCACAGATCCTTCCAAAATCAGGCCCACAGTCTAGAGTGTGCTGTTGCCTAAAGAATTGGCAGTGCTAGAAATAACAGACTAAAAATTTAACTATTTGTAAAACTAGTCCGTTGTTACTTTTATTTCTGAAATATTGCAATGCTCCATTTGCTCAATAGAAGATTTTCTACCTGGTAGCAAGGCTGTTCAGATTTCCAAATTCTACTGGAAAGGAATTCTGTGGAATTTCAGAAAATTACTCCTAGTTCCATGGAATTCCATCAAATTCAACCTAGTTCCATGGAATTACATCAAAGTCCACCTAATTCCATGGAATTTCATCAAATACTCCTATTTCCATGGAATTCCATCAAGTTCCATCTAATGCCACTGGATTCCATCTGTGACAAAATCCAAAAATTTTAAACTGAAACAGTTTCATAAACTGAGGATTCTTTTTCTGCAATGCACGGAAATTTATTAGAGAGTTTTCGATACCCGTGGAAAGCTATTCTGTGGTTTACATAGAAATGCTTTTCAGAATTCCATGGCATTTAAAAAGAAATTCCAAATAGCAATTCTTTTTTTTTTTGTAAATATAATGTTTATTAAACTTTTACAGGTATAGTATGGTACAGCACAAGCCACTTAAATGGGATGCCCTTAAGCAGGACAACCGCTTAAGCGAGGCATCTGTGCTGGAACCGATTTTCCCCAATGATAATTCCTGTATCTAACAATGTTTTGACAGCACTGCAATGCAAAAGAAATTTGCTTTATTGGGATGACTGATGGCAGATTTGCAGCTGATTCAAACAATTACTGTGACCTTTACCAGCATACAGTAATTATCTTCAATCAGCTGCAACCCATTTAAAATCACCTCTGTAGCTGTAGTGTCTGTAGGTATAGCTTGCTGAGCTTGCTAACAGAGCTGAAAGTGCTTGGTTATGTCTCATCTAAGAAACAAGCTTACTTTGGCCGACCCTGTCTGTGTGATTGAAGCAATGAACAATCCAACTGCCTTTCTGTTGCTGCAGCAGCAGAGTTTAAAATTTCAAAAAGTCAGGTTGCTAGAATCATCAAAAACCGGGAAGCAATCCTTGCTGGGTGGTGTGCTAACTCTAAACCCAGCCAAAAGAGAAAGAGGGAGGGCAAGGACAGTGAGGTAGAAGATGCACTTATGATGGGTTCTCGCAGGCTGTGGACAAGGGTGCTCGAGTCTCTGGCCCCATGTTAAAAGCCAAAGTCATTGAGTTAGCTCGGCAAATGTCACACTTCAATTTTGAGTCAACGGATGGGTGGTTGCCGAGGTGGTAGCTATGACATCAAATCATGTTCAAATGATGACACAGAGAGAAACAGGATGCTGACACCAATGCTGCACAAAACTAGCTAATTGAAATGCTGTCTGGAATCATGTCAAGGTACCAACCAGTCAATGTGCTGAATGCTGATAAGATTAGCTTATTTTACAGAGGGTACCCTGAACATGGACACATGCATACACAAACAGAGCTAATTGGGGGTGAAAAGGGGAAAGGACAGGATCTTTGTCTTGTGCTGCGAAAATCAAACAGGCACTGAAATAAAGAACTGCTGGTGGTCAGGAAAAGCAAGTATCTGCGATGCTTTCCAAAGGATCTTAAACTTCTTCCAGTGACTTACACAGCATCCAGCAAATGGCACATTTCTGGACTGGTTTCTCACTTGAGATGCAGAGGTTAGAAGAAGCAGAAAAAAAATTCCACTTTTTGTAGACAGCTGCTCTGCTCACCCCCACGAAGTGCAAAGAAGGCTGAAATTTATTAAGTTGGTTTTCTTTCCCCATAAGACGACCAGCATATTGCACCCCATGGATATGCGTGTTACCAAAAATCTAAAAGGCCACTACTGCTCCCATGTGGCTTGCAAAATTCTACAGTCCATAGATGAAGGGAGAATGTGCATGCTGCAAAAATAGCCCACAGAGTTAATCTTTTGGCTGCAATTTATATGCTGCACAGAACCCAAGGAGCAGTGAAGGAAATCACCATAGCTAACTGCTTTGACAAAGCAGGATTTAATTGGGATGCCGTTACTCTAGCAAGTGAACCAAGCAATAACGGTGTTTCTGGTCTCGAAGATGTTGTGATCCCATCCTCTATGGATGCTGCAGCTTTTGTTGAATTTGTGGAGATGGATAATCAGGAACCAACTGTGGGAGAACTCACGGACAAGGAACTGATGAGTTCTGTGTTGAAAGGGTCAAAAGGGGAAGGCACAGATGATGAGGATCAGAAGGTGGCACTTGTGAAGCTGCATGATCTGTGTTAACCTTGGAGGCTCTAACAGGTCTTGTAGCCTGCTATGCAATGGTGTTAGCAACGTAGGCACACATCTACCTGGCAACAACTGTCTGAATGTGAATGCGCCACGCAGGCTCACGCTGTTAACAAAGAACAGCAGAAAACAATCACTGATTTTTTCCAGCCAGCAACAATGGCGACTTCTGCTCCCTCTACATCATCAGCAATGCCACAAGACCTAATAGCCGAAACACACTTGCCCTTCTTGTTCCTCACTGAGACTGCATCAATCTTGATGGAAGACGATACCAAAGTGTATTCCGTGTTCTAAGGCTGGTGTGACAATGCAACACAGTACATGACAGTTTAACATGTAGCACAAACCACAAGCAGTAAAGAAAAGTAACAAAAACTTCTGCAGTTAAGCACACTTTTCCTGAACCACACTCGCACAACTCCCTTGTTAGTCACATTCTGCATTCAACCTAACCTAACCTCATTCAGCCACCACCAAAAGCTATAAAGACAACTTTTGTTTTGCAGAGATGCCCGTTTAAAACACGACGATTCTCTTTTCACCGGCCCGTCACATTAAAGCGGCTTTTACTGTAAATCAATCTGAATGAATAAAGAGTACAGATCTGACACTTACGGCTTACTACTGAAATAAACAATGGCCTTCTAGAACAGCAGTATATGTGAAACAGTCTCTCTCCTAAGGTACAGCGTGGGAAGAGATGTGAAATCAGCACTGACTAATCAATAACCTATTTAAGCTGTCATCAGCCAACATACTCAAACTGTGCATTATATATTTCCCAGCCCTATGCATGGTTCGAGTCAAATGTGTGGGGGAGGCACCCATGGGACAAGAGGGAAGGGGGGCCAGGCCCACAGTAGGATGTCCAGTAATGTAAAGAGGGTGCCTTACCAAGCCAGTGATTATTAATCCATTCTTAAAGAGCTAATGGAACCAAAACAGGCAGACACGAAAATAATACCAATTTTAAGAAGTATTCAGTTGTAACTTTCTATTTCTGAAGTATTTTTCTTTTTCCTTTTTCTCATTAGAACGTCTTCATTGTGATAATATTGTGCTGGATGAGTGGAAGAGATCTTAACTTAGCAACTAACATGTCTATCTCTCTCCCCCCTCCCTCCCACTACATCACCAGCATCGTGATCTCACTGACAGCGACATCACAGGTGCCTGACCTGGCAGCTACTGAGTGGCTGTTCCTAAGCAGCAGTGATGTCACAGTCAGTGAGGTTACAGTGCTGATGATGTGTGTGTGTGTGTGGAAGGGGTGGATTATAAAGATAGATATGTCAGCTGACAGGCAGAGTGCTGTCCCACACATTACACCTATTAAACAATCTTCTAATTAAACAAAGGGAAAATAAAAAGTACCTCAGATATAAAAGGCAATGGTTAACTGCTTTTAAAAAACTAATATTAGTTTTAGTCTTTAGGCAGTACACTAGCTCTTTAAGGAACAAGTGTAGGGTCTCTGCTCATGGCATAGACTAGCCACTGGTTCCATCGATTGGAGTATAACTCAATGCGGTTGTAAGGGAGTAAGTGAGTTTCTCCATTTGGTATATTTGGTTAACCAGTGTTCTCCAGGTGTTTACATCGGGGGTTGAGGTCAACCATAATATAGTGATTACTTTTTAAGCCACTGTTATTAGAATTCCCAGAAGACAGTGGGAGAAGGGTCTCTGCATCCCCTTGGGTACTGCAACAGCAAATATAATTGCGGGGTGAGGTGGAAGGACAGGTCAAATATTTCCCTGAGCTCAACTTGCAGGGTGTTTAGGTAAGGTTGGATTATTGGGCTGCCCCACATGACATGATAGTGTGTCACTCATTGTTCTCCACAATTCCTCCAACAGGAAGAAGAGGATGCAGGGAGACAGTGCACAGTGATCACTGGGGTATGAAAAAATCTAGTGCGTTGTTTCCATGCATACTCTCTCCATTGACGTGAACTTGTCACCTTTGAAGAGGACTGGCAGGCTGAAATCTACATCTCAATGTGTATTGGGGAATCAAGCTCAGATTCCCCACTTCCGCGCCACGTCCATTGAGGAAATTCCAAGGGTAGTCTGAAGGATTGATATAACTGTGTCATCTTGTGTGGGTGCAACCCACTCTGGAGGAAAGTGATACAGTAGGAGATGATGTGAGGATAACTGTCCAGGTTGCAGGCTCCCAAAGGTAAAGAAAAGACATAGAGCCGAACCTGAAGATATCGATACAAGCCCATAAGCTGTAGATGGAATTTTGTTTGTAGGTCGGCAAAAGAAAGTATTACTGCACCATTAAAGGACTGATGTATGTACCATAGTGAGAGTCTCTCCCATATGCAGAATCTGTTGTCCTGCAGAGATGGAGCAAAATGCTTGAGGTGTGATATAGGATATAAGAGGGGAAAGGTATGGGGTGAGATGGAGTGCTTGCTTAATAGAGTGCCATACCTTCACCTGAAATTTCAACCAAGGGTTAAGGGGTTGCACTATCTCAGGGGGAGCCATACAATGGTACATCACCTTCATGAACTGCTGGGTGGGAAAAGAGCTCGTACTATATCCAGCCAGACAATATGTTGCCCTTCAAGATGTCTAAATAGGAGGAAACGAATATGTACTGCCCAGTAATATAATCTGAGTGAGGGAAGGGCTAGGCCACCCATTCCTCTGGCCAGACTAAGTTGTTGTACTTTAATTCTGGGTCTTTGACCGGCCCAGATAAAACAGGATATATCCCTGTTCCATTGTCTCCATGTCTGGGCAGGAATCACTATCAGTACGGTTTGAAATAAATAAAGGGCTGATGGAAAGGTGATCATCCGGACCACCTCCACTCATCTGGGCAGAGAGAGGGGTAATGTGCCCCAACTTCTAAAGTCCTGTATCATTTTTGGGTAGAGTGGACTGCAATTGTATTTAAAAACCACTGATACATAAACCCCCTAGGTACTGTATCTTTTGTATGCCCCAGTGGAAAGGATATGTACCTTTAAAGGCTTGGCTTGACAAAAAATGAAAACACAGAATCTCAGTCTTCGCTCTATTTAAGCAGTATCCTGCCACTCTACTGAACTGAGTGAGTATATTGAAGACCCCAGGCAAAGAAAATTCTGGGTTTTGAAGGTATAGTAAAACATCGTCCAGGTAAAGCACTACTTGGTGTTCCTCCCTACCCAGCGAGACCCCACTAAGGGCCCATGATTCCCTAATAGCTTGAGCCAAAGGATCAATATAAACCACAAAAAGTAAAGGTGACAGAAGGCAGCCCTGCTGGGTGCCCCACTGGAAGAGGACATTTGGTGAGTGGTGGCCACTAACACAGGCCTGCGGATATTGATATATGTTCCGTAAAAGTGATATGAAGAAAAGAGGAAATCCCAGACAATCCAGGACTGAATAAAAGAAAGGCCACGATACCTGATTGACATTCTTCTCCACATCAAAGCTTAGTATCATGGAAGGAGAGGGGGATTATTGCATCTGGTGAACTATATGTAAGATGCGATAGATATTATTCATCGTGGTACGTGTCTGGATGAACCCAGTTTGATCCATATGAATCAGGGAGGGTAGGAGGCTATCAGACCACTGAGCAAGTATTGACATAAATAGTTTGTAGTCGGTATTTAGTACCAATATAGGGAGACATGAAGGGCAGTGGAGTGGGTTTTTACTGGGTTTTAGAATTACAGATATGGTGGTGTATGCCCAAGTGGGTGGAGGAGGGTAGCCTGCCAAAACATCATTAAATACTGCAAGTAATATGGATTGTATGCGTTCCTTGGTAAGTTTATAGAATTCAGCACCATATTTGTCTGGGCCCGGGGCCTTCATAGTTTTGGAGAGACTTATCACTAGGGCGAATTCTTCTGAAGAAATTGACCACATCAATTGCTGCCCTTGTTCTTCAGTTAAATGAGGAAGAGTCAGGTTATGCAGAAAATCATCAATATCTACCTGGTGGGAGAGGTGTTCAGGTGTATACAGTGCCTCATAACAGGACTGAAAGGCCTGAGCTATATCATGATATTGCATAAGTCTGTCACCCATACGTGGGTTAGATATCATTGTTATGGTTGCCAGTCGACACTGTCTGCATAGCTGATATGCTAGGAGATGGGATGATCATGCACCGATTTCATAAAATCATTGATGTAGAAAAAGTAAGCGTTATTTTTGTTTGTTCAAGGGCTAGTCTGTCTAACTCTGCTTTATTGTGGGTAGCTTTGTGGTAACTGAGGTATCACCTTGCTGATGTTGGCAAGCTACAAGAAATGTAGGGTCTTTCAAGTGCTGCCTGTGTTCTTGGTGCTGTTTCTTAAGCTGGGAGGCACACTTTATAAGATGACATCTCAAGAGTATTTTGACAGTATTCCAGCATATCGCTGAGGAACTAACTTCAGGTGGATTATCATACAATGTCTCCATTCATTTTTCCTTATAAAGGTGCAAAGCTGGGGGGATTTTAGTAAGTATGTTTTAAGATGCCATTGCGTGGATTTTTTCTTTAAACTGAACTCACAGTAGGTACTGCTAGGTGTGTTATCAGAGACCTAGATGTCCCCAGTTTTACTGTGGGTAACCCGTAGAAGGTGTCCAGTTTGTGTAAAACAATAATCAATCCTGACATAGCTATAATGAGCTGCGGAATAATGAGAACACCCTCGGACTCTGGGATTGAGGACACACCACCCATCTACCCATCCAATCCTGCATTTTTAAAATACTTTTGTGATGCAGTCTGATGGGAGGGGCGCATAGTGGAGATACATAATTGAGGATTGAATGACATATTAAAATCCCTTATCAAAATTAAATGTCCTTAGTATAAGCTACAATCTTGTCCACCAGAGATTTAATGTCTGTAGTATTTATACCTCTGGCAAGTAAATATTGGCTAAAGTGACCTCAAGTCCTTGCAGATTGCTATGTACCTTTATTAGGTGACCCTCAGGGTCTCGCCAAACCTGTCGCTCTTCAAAATTTGTATGTCGTGGGATCAAAATAACCACCCTGCACCAATGGCCAGATGGAGGGGAGGATGAGTATCTGCCATAAAACTGAATTTAGCTAATTTAGCATGTTTCACGGGTATTAGATATGACTCCTAGAGATAGACCAAATCTGGTTTTAGATTTTTAACTCAGCTTAAGATTTTTGCCCTTTTCCCCAGGCTAGTGAGGCTGTTCACATTCCATAAGCAGAGATGTATCTTGGGGGGACTTATTACACAGAGTAAGTTTTATAAGACCTGGACCCCACCTCCCGGACTGCCCCCGACCCTGTAACCTAAGCCATGCTGTGTAGCTGTAGACTCTGAAATAGACCATGCTGACCAAGTACATACCTGGAGACAGACAAGGGACAAATAGCCTTAAAGTCAATGGAAACAACTGGGCTGAGGGTATAAACCATTTCCTTGTTTTGTATACTAGGAACTGGTAAAGAGTGTGAAAGTGGCCTCACAAATGACGCTTTTTATGGGCCAAAACGAACGGTCCAACTGGGACCTATACTGAGTGGGCTTCCAAGGTAGGGGCCTGGTGCGGCACTAATGCAGAAGTGATCTGTGTGGTGGTAACTCCACCAGTGGAGGGGCATCCAGCCATAGTGGCTTAGAGATAGGCTATGGGTTGGGTTTGAATGGGAAAAAGGGGTTGTCATGTGCCCAGAAATAGGGAGAAGTATAAATAGAAGGGTCAAGCAGATCTGGTAGACTGCACAGACCCAAGGAGATGCTGGTGAAGAGGGAGGGACAGGCATTGTGGTAGACCTCTGGAGTCAGTGCTTAGGGTGAGATTCTGGTCTGGATGAAGGTAAAGAGGAGATAAATCATGTAAGCAGTGGAATGCGGATATGGGGTATTCACAAGGGTTCAGCAGTAGTGCTGTGCTGAATGCGGAATTCCGCTGGTGAAATTAGCGTGGAATGACCATTCCACCAGTGGAATTTCCACCAGTATTTTGCAGGTTCTTCTGTGGAATTCTACCTACTGTGACCTGTGGAATAATATTCCGTGGAACAGCATTTTTCCACAGAAAATTATTCTGTAACAGTTTCCACAGAAAATATTGAGACCAGTGGAATAATATTCCATGGGACATCATTTATTCCATGGAAAATCATTCTGCAACTGTTTTCTGCTGTGGAATTCCACCATTCTGTTTCTTGTGAAATTTGGCAGAATTTCAGCGGAATTTTGAAAATTCTGCTGAATTTTGTTCTGCCAGAATTTGAAAATTTCGCACAACACTGTTCAGCAGTTGTCTCTCCTTCTCCCACGTAGTACAATGTATGAGAGCCAGAGCAGCACTCACCGCATTCTCAATCTCCCCACCACCATCCTGTGGTGGTACCACAGACCTCCACCATCAAACACCTGTGTGGCAAATAGCTAATAAAAAAGATTAACCTTTAGATTTAAGGTGCTTGTGGTGCATTGCTTGGATTATGAGGGTTGTTATGTACAAAGGCATATGCGCCATGTTAACAAATTAGCAAACAACAACCCAAGTACTAGTCACTGTAGGAACCAAGGATACTATCATTAACAGTCAATCAAAGATCAGGCTCCGAATAGCCTGTACACTAAAAATTGTGTGGCAGTTGTTAATAATTGATAATTCAGGACACGTACTCAAGTAAATTGCAGGATATTATCAGCATTGCTCGATCCTCAACATGGGTGCAGGCAGGCAACCAGCAGAAAGACTCTGTGCCCAGGTATGCTGACAAGACCCCACCCTCCAGTAACTGGGAACTCACCCACTTCTGAGCCAGCAAATGGTGCCAGTACCCTGCCCACCCCACCCCCACCAGCCAAGCATTCTATCACCAGCCCCCTTGTGTACTTCCTCCCCCCAAAGGAGAATGACAGCCCCACCACCCCGCTTCCCCAGACCATGCTTCATATCAAGGCCAGCTTGTACCTGCCTGGAACAGTTACATGTATTTTACAGTTCTGAAGTGGCCATTCTGGAGCTGTGAGAATGCCTTCATGCGCGGTGGGGCGAGCAAGACTTATGCACATTCATAGGACACTCCATACTTCAAACCTTACTAAGTATCTGTAGTGACACAGGCAGTAAGTAAATTCAGGAGTGCCCCTGTGTGCAGCCCCCCGCCTGGCAGCAAATTCAAAGAAACATACGCACTGTGGCATTAATAGTCACAGCTCCAGAGCTGACATCCAGCTCTGGGTGAGGGGGGGGGCTGCAAGGCCGCTCTGGGGAGGGGGAGCATCACAGCGGGGACACTCATTATTACACAACTTACTGTATCTAGTTAGCTAAGCAGAGGAGGGAAGGCAGAACACAGACAAGTGGCAGTAAATCAAAGTAGTACTAATAATCAGCCTGACCTCAGTGGTAGGGAGATTAATGGAATCACTGCTGAAGGAAAGGATTGTGGAATATCTTGAATCCAGCGGCTTACAAGATCTGAGGCAGCATAGATTCACTGAGGAGAGGTCATGTCAAACAAATCTGTTAGATTTCTTTGACTGGGTGACCAGGGAACTAGATCAGGGTGGAGTGGTAGATGTGGCCTACCTAGATTTCAGTAAAGTCTTCAACACCATTTCACATAAGTGACTGTAAAATGGGTAAGAAATTGGTTGAGGGACAGGCGGCAGAGGGTGGTGGTAAATGGAGTTCACTCTGAGGAGGGGAGAGTGACCAATGGGGTGCCACAGGGATTATTACTTTAGGCCGATCCTCTTCAATGTCTTTATTAGCGCAGAGGGGTTAGAAGGGAAGGTATGCCATTTTGCAGATGACACAAAGATCTGCAACAGGGTTGACACTCCAGGAGTGTGTGTGGAATAAAATGGAGAGAGATCTAAGTAAGCTTGAGGAGCGGTCAAGATTGTGGCAACTAAGATTCAATGTGAAGAAGTACAAAATCATGCACTTGGGGAATAGAAACCCAGGGGTGGAGCACATGATGGGGGGTGTAGTACTGGCAAGCACCAAACAGGAAAGAGACCTGGGTGTAATCATATCTGATGATTTAAAGGTGGCTAAGCAGTGTGACAAGGCAGATGGGAGAGCCAGTGGGGTGTTGAGGTGCACAAGGAGGGGTATCACCAGCAAAAAGAAACAGGTGATAATACCGCTGTACACATCATTGGTGAGACATCTTCTAGAGTACTATGTCCAGTTCTGGAGGCCATGTCTCTGGAGGGACATAGAGTGGAGGCAGTCCAGAGGAGAGCAACTAAAATGGTGCAGGGTCTGCACTAAAAGCCCTATGAGGAGAGGCTAAAGGACTTTAATATATACACCCTGGAGGAAAGGAGGGACAAGGGGAATATGACAGATACTTTCAAATACCTCAAGGGTATAAATAAGGTACAGGAGGGAAGCATTTTTCAGATAAAAAGGTGCTCAAGAACAAGGGGTCATGATATGAAACTGGAGAGGGTAGACTCAGTGGAAATGTGAGAAAGTACTTCTTCACTGAAAGGGTGGTGGACACATGGAATAGCCTCCCAGTGGAGGTGGTGGGGGCAAAAATGGTAACGGAATTCAAAAATGCATGGGAAAGGTGTAAAACTGGAGATTAAGCAGGTTCTGCGATTCTACAGTAGGCAGGAAAAATGGGCAGACTAGGTGGGCCAAGCAGTCCTTATCTGCCATCAGTTTCTATGTTTCTAAGCAAGTTGGTTCCAGGCTAACAGAAAAGAGAGCACCCAGAGCAAAAGGGGGGGGTGCTATGCACTTCAGGGAGGCAAGTCACGCAACACTACAGGCATACCTGATCAGCAGTTGCAGTAGTCTGTTTCATCTTTCTGAGTTCAGATTGTCAGACTGAGGTGAAGATGTGGTTCAGGCAGACTATTTCTTGGATGGCATCCACTGATTGTTGTCTGCACTGGGCTGCTGAAAGTTTAGGAGCTCCCTGGACAGACAACACACTATGGGCTAAATTAGCCCCAAGAAATTTTGGAGAAGCTTGCTTGGGGACAGAATTAAGCTTGATTCCCTGTTTGGGTAAGTCCTGTAGGGCTGCATCCATGGAATCATAGGTCATGGTGCCTTCATCTAGAAACACTACCAAGTGAGCAGGATATGGGGTCCAAAAACAGACATTCTGCTGCTTTAGGGCTCTCAGTTCAGGAACATATGTCCTTCTCCATGACATAACCGCTGGTGAATAGTCATTGTTAAAAAAAAATATTTGGGCATCTTGAAATTTTATGATTTTTTTTGTTTCCAGGCTGTGTGGAGGACTGTTTCCTTGTCTTGGAAATGCAGGAATCGCACTACAATAGAGCAGGGGTGGTTGCTCGTAACTGGCTTGGGGACTAGTGCATGGTGTGCTCGGTCCAACTCAAGCAAAAGATCTTGGAGAAGATTCAGTGAGATTTTGAAAAAGGAGCAAATAAATGCCAACATATCTGCCACTTCAGCGCCTTCTGGTACATTATATAAATGCAAATTATTGCGTCTAGCTCGGCATTCCGCATTCCGCATTCTCAGCCCACTTCTGCAAGGTCTGCATTGAGTGGCGCAGTTGGAGGACCATGTGCTCAGTTGTGTCCAGGCGGGAGAATTGCTGGGTCTGTGGGGCATCCACCGACAAAGGTTTATTTTCAAACTTGCTGATGTCCATATGGAGGGTGGCAGTAGTGGACTTCATTTCCAGCTGGAATCTTTGGATTTCAGTTAACATCAAACCAAACAGCATTTCAGTAGCTGAATTAGCATTCTGCATAAATTACACTGACAGAATTCCACATTCTGCACAGCTCGACCTGACAGCATTAGGTGGGATGTGAAACGCAGTACTTTACCTGGAGGCTGATATAGCTAGTTCTGTTCCTGTTCATACCTCCTCAGCATTGTGACCTCACTTATTGTGACATCATCATGGACTGATCTTGTAGCAGCTGACTAGCTCTTTTTGCTTAGTTGTCCTGTCACATTCAGTGAGGTAATAGGTCTGATGACGTATGAGGAACAGAACTAGCTATGCTGGCCTCCAGGCAGAACAGCGTTCCACATGGTATCCCGTAAACAGAGCGACTCTTTCTGAGCGAGTCAAAATGGATGAAGTCAAAATAGGGAAGGCGAATTGGGTGATGTGTTCTTAATAGCTATGGCAATTAACAGCACATCATAATTTGAGCACATACGTTCTGCAGTTGTTTTAAAGAGTATCTATAGATTTGTTGATTGGGCCAGTTATGAGCTGGCCATCTGGTGTGCTATCTAAAGTCATTGCCTTTGAGTCAGGCAACCCGGGTACGGGACTGGCTGTGCTAAAGGAATTTTTTTAATTTTAGTAATAGTTGGTGTTTTTGTGGTTGTTTTGAAGTGCTGTACCCCCGCTATCCTGACTTTGCCCCTCACCTGTAGGTTGCCCCCCAACATTCTCCCCTTCCACCATCTGTCCCCCTAAGTAGCACCCCTCTTGAGATTTCTGCTCTCTCCTATTATCATGCCCCGCTCTGGAGTTGATTATAAAAAGTTTGGGGGTGTGGTGGGCAAAGCCCCTCACAAAGGGGGGTACAGGGGCATAGCCCCCTGCATAAAAAGTAATGAAGTATTGTTATTTATAATGATAGTGAGCATGTTTAGCTGTTTGTGTGGGGCACTATTCTGCACACCGCCATTTTGCTTTTCAACAATGTGCGGTAGCTGTTTTAGTCAACGCCGTTATGAAGGCACTGTTATCACTTGGAACTGTTCCACACATCAAACCAAGTATTGTCATGTAGTACATCTTCCAATTAACAAAATGAATAGAGAAAAACACTTCAGATATAAGAAGTAATAGCTCCCAATAGAGCTGTGCGCAATGGGAAAATTCTGAATCCACGTCATTTTGCTGAAATTTCACAAAATTCTGTGAGATTTCATGGAATTTCAACAGAATTTTGTGGAATTGTTTAAAATTTAGTAATTTGGTATAACTCAGCCACTATTTATACTAGAACGCTAACATTTGGAATATGCACTCATTGGGTCAAAGGCCACTAACATGCCATATATCATGAAATTTGGATGGATAGTTTCAAAATTATAGGTGCTCAGATGTTGGCATTTTATTGTTTGTGCAAAACTTCATGAACATTTTTATCTGCTTATACCTTAACTGTCTACTGAGTCAAGGATCTCAAATTTAGAATGATATCTTGGTGATATGTGTTCTAGCAATGCACCATATGTCATGACAATATGATGCATTTTCTCAAAATTATATGTGCTCAAAATCTGTCATTTTATTTTTTCAGGAAATTTAACAAAACAAATTCATTGGCATATAACTCAGGCACCTTTGGAGCTACACATGTGTAAATTAGTAGGGGTGACCTTGTTGTAATGCTCATAGAATGATTCTAATCCGTTATTGCAGCAGAAAACCATCTCTTTACTAGGAATAAGATGGCCCGAACAAAGCAGACCGTGCGTAAATCCACTGGCGGAAAGGCGCCCCAAGCGCTGGTACTTGATCTTGACGAGCGCCTCAAATATCTGACCTGTACCCTTACAAAAAAGACCCTCCTTGGGCTATTCCCGCCAGGATTGACCACCACCATACCCCACTCTGTCCCACTAGTTCATACTCGGACCTCTGGGAAAACCTCTCTTGTTATGCCTAGAGCTAGGACCTCTCATGGCCAAAGAACCTTCAGCTTTAGGGCCCCCTCCTGGTTCAACACACTGCCCCCCTCCATCTCCGAAGCTCCAACTATATCGTGCTTCAAAACTTCCTTACCAACCACCTTGTGCTTGAAGCTGTAATTGCCACTAGTCAAGCCGTACTCAATACTTTGACAAAAGTACTACTAAGCTGCTAAGGACAACATAACTCTGGTATTGTTTGCATCAATCCTACCTGTACCAGCTTGTTTGTATCTATGTCTTAAGTTACTGTTATACTGTGTTGTACTGTTATACTGTGTATTTTCGTTTGTCTTACTGTGGCAAGGTACTTTTGTAAATGAGCCTATGGCTCAAAGGTTTTCCAAACTGTTGTTTAAATAAATAAAAATAAATAAAATAAATATGGAGATAATTAGATAAGAGATTTTTTAAATTACAGGGGTTTAAAACTTTACTATTTAAATATTTGCAAAACTTTGTGAAAACTATCAAAAATGTTGATGTTTGTAACTTCTCTGCTCTTGCATGCATAGAGTTAACATTTGACACACATATCCATAGTCAGTGTATCCTGATATCTAACACAACTGAATAAATTGGTTAAGCGGTTTTAATTTTGCTGAAGAAAAAAAAACAAATGATTAGTAACATTTTCTTACATATTTGTGATAGCATATACTATAGATGAAGCATCCAGAATTTTTTTGTGGAATTTAACATTAACAATGCACATATCACTAATTCATTTGATAAACTGGGCTGAGCTTTTTGCAGTCCTGCTGTTCCTCTCAGGCTGACTATCCCCCCCCCGTTCTCTTTTGGCATAGCCAGATTAACTCAGTAGAACTACTGATCCACTGATATCCTCTTTGTTCTTTACAGTAACAAACTCCCTTAAAACGTGAGTTACCTACTTCTTTTTCTATCGACCTACCCTGTTGGAATAGGTAGAGTTCTTTCTTCATGCTGCCAAAGACATTGTCTGCCTCCAGTACATCTTTTCGGGTACCTCTGAGTCCTAGACTTGCATGCACACCAGGCTCCCAGGATCATAAATTTAGTGTATGTGATCCTTAAATATCCTGCATTCAGGTTGGAACTGTTCGCACTCTGTGCTTTCCTACTCCAACCTTGGGGTCTACCACTGCTGTGCTACCCAGCTCAGCTGTCCATTTCATGGTGAAACTGTGCATCTAACTCCAGAACCTTGAGATCCCCTGCACTACCTGCCTCTTATACCCCTATCCTTTAATTAGAATCCCCCATATAAGGCAAAGTGAAATCAGAAATTTCCAGTTTTATGGTATTTTTTCATGAAATTCTACAATTTTCACAAAGACTTTTGGTATTTGACTTTAAGTACAGATATTATTTTGCAATTTCTCACAGCAAGCAATTAATAAAATTGGCACACACAGTCTCCTTGTAAGGTTTAATAACCTGCCAAATTTAATGGCATTGCATGCTCTAGTTTTAAAGTTTCAGGGGTTTATAAACTTGTAGTTTACATTCTTGCAAACTTAAATTTTTAAATGTTGTGAACATTTGACTACTTTTAATTTAATCCCATTTAAAGCTGCAAATATGAACTTTTTCAGAAATGACCATGTGGTATAGTAGTCTAAATTGTTCAACTCTGGTTAAATTTGAATATGTACAGTAGTTTTAAAATTACAGTGAACTAACTAAAATTTAAATTTTGGCACCATGTTTGGCACGTTATAATCAGTCCCATTTAAAGCTAGAAATCTGAAGCTATGTGCATATACAAATGTAGTGATAACTTGTATACTTGGCAATTTTTGTAACATTTCAACAAACTGTTTAATGCCATATTGGTTCTAGTAAGAACAAATGCAGAACAAATAGTTTGATACCTTTTATTGGACCAACAAGGATGTTACAAAAAGAACAAATAGCTTTAGCTTTCGGGCCAACAAGTCCTCCTTTGGAAGATTAAGCTTCCGAAGAAGGACTTGTTGGTCCAAAAGCCAAAGCTATTTGTTCTTTTTGTAACATTCTTATTGGTCCAATAAAAGGTATCAAACCATTTGTTCTGGATTTGTAACATTTCAATGAATACTATCAAAATTATACTACAATTACAGAATTCTAAATTCTGGCAAAATATTTGGCTATCTATAACTCAGCTCTTATTGAAGTTTGAGACTTAAAACATGGTTCATTTATGCATTCTAGGTGCTTCTCTAAATCCTGATATTGTGGAGAAATTTAGATAAGGAATTTTAAAATTATATCAAAATAACTGAAAATTTAATTTTGATTGAATGTTTGGTCACCCATAACTCTGTTCCCTTTCAAGCTACAAATCTGAAGTTGGTACACTCATGTAAGCCACTGGGTACTGTTTACGTTCCAAATTTGGTGTTATTTGGATGCAAACATTTAAAATTATAGTGAAATAACTGAAATTTAACATTTTGCAAAATTCCATGGAATTTTTGTGAAAATTCTGCGGACTTCCATGGAATCAGAACAGTCATTCCTTGGGCATTCCATGGGCAGAGTGTTATGTTCTGCACAGCTCTAGCTCCCAATCTCTAAAAGTTAATATCAATTTCAGGCAGTATGTTACCTCTTTAAATAACTCACTCACTGGTCTTCATGGAAAAGAAATACATACAGGGAAGCCCACCAGGATGAAGCACAGCACTGCAGAATTCTGCAGTAGAGTTACTGCAGCAAACAATGCAATTTTAATGGGAGTTAATCCCTTTTGTCATGCAGTAAACCTGTAACACTTTGTTTCATCCTGGCAGGCTTCACTATACCTTCAAATCTAAACTCAAAATGCAACTCATTCAGAGGGGGATCCACAATTTGTTTTAAGAAGGTAACTGCTTTTTCAAAGGTAGAAGCACTTTCCTAGAAAAATGTCAAATGTTCCCCTTTAAAACTAAGAGTAGGCTAAAAAGCATCATTGTTTGCTGTCCTAAGGGGGTAGTGAGTGTTGCTTTGCTACCCTGTTGAATCTGTTACTGATTTCCAGCATGCACGCATACTCCACAGTCACTCTGGGCAACCAGGTCTATTTAGTGCTAATCAAAACTGACCAGTTTCTATTGCAAGCCAAAAGGAACTGGGAGGGGAACTTTTGCCATACGGAATGCTTTGGGGGTTGGGGAGCTGTGTGAGGGTTATAGCATGAAATTAATTAGTTTTTTGTCATTTCATTAGTTGGCTCTAGAGTAGGCAGAATGAAACAATTCTAAATTTTTGGAATTTCAATGGCATTCTGTGAAATTTGGTGAAATTTTGTGGAATTGAATTGTCACAGAATTTTTGACATGTACTAGTTTGGTTATAATTCAGCTATCAATAGTGCTAGAGATCTGAAATTTGGCATTATTACTTGATGACAGGAGCTCTAGAGGTATGGCAAATATCTTCACATTATGACATATTTCTTCAAAATTGTAGGTGCTCAAAGTCTGCCATTTATTTTTTGTGGGAAATTTCGAGACAATTTTTATATGCGTGTAACTTGTGCACCTTTGGAGCTTGGAATATGAAACTAGGTACATATATACAGTACATGTAGTAATAACCATTATGCCTGCAAAAGTTTGTAACATGTTGATAAATATTTTCAAAATCATACTAAAATAATTAAAATTTAAATGCTGGCAAAATATTTGGCAACCTATAGTACAGCCCCCTTTAAAGCATGATACTTAAAACTTAGTGCACATATCCATGTTGTGTGTTTCTCTAAATCATGACACTGTGGAGAAATGTGGATGAGAATGCTTAAAATTAGATGGAAATAACTGAAAATTACATTTTGATTAGATGTTTGGCCACCTACAACTCACCCACTTTCAGTCTAGGATGTTGAAATGTGGTACACTTATGGAAGCCATTAGTATGTGTATTTCTGACAAATTTGGTATCATTTGGATGTGTACTTTAAAAACTAGACCAAAATAACTTATATTTAAAATCTGATGAAATGTAGTGGAATTTTTGGAAATATATTATTTTGGACATAACTTAGCCTTCTATTTGCAAGGGTATCCAGTGAGGATAGTGACTGAATATGAGTGACCGTCAAAATGATGACTCATAAACAGCACTATCTGTGGGGGGGGGGGGGGCGATAGAGGAGAATAGTGAGTGGAAAGGGAGGGATAGGGAAGAGGTTTTCTCAAGGGGTAGTGTGCCTCCTGCAGCTGATCTAGCCATGTGGTGTGACGGTGAGGGTGGCTATCTCAAGTGCAGCAGGTACTAGGTTTGGGGCTAGGGACTGGGGGGACTTTTGCCACTGGCTACCTTTGCCATTTTTTTTGTGCAGTTCGGAGTGTCGCCCCTCTCCTGACATGAACACACCCCTGGGAGTTAGTAATAGTTAAGCAGAGAGGTGCGGGGGGCAACTAAGTCTAGTTGCTCAATGTTTCTTCACCGGCAAGTGTATATCACCAATTTGCTTTTCGGTGATATACACGCGCCCTAACGGGGATTGCGGTTTCACGATTGCCATTATCACATAGAACCTTTGAGACACAGATCTGAAATTTACATGATTACTTGTTGATAGGAATTCCAATGGTGCGTCAAACATCATAACATTAGGACACATTGTCTCAAAATGATTGGTGCTCAAAGTCTGTCATTGTATTTTTTGTAGGAAATATTACAAACAATGTTATCTGCATATAACTTGTGCACCTTTGGAAGTAGAAATATGAAACTGGGCACATATATAAATGTAGTAATAACCCATATGTCTGCATCATTTTGTAGCATTTTAATGAATGCTTTCAAAATTGTGCTAAACTAAAATCTAAATTTTGCCAAATGTTTGGCTACCTATAGCACAGCCCCCTAACTTGATGCACATAACCATGTTGCAAGTTTCTCAAAAATCCTGAAAGTCTGGAGAAATTTGGATAAGAAATTTTAAAATTGGATGGAAAAAACTGAAAATTAAATATTGATTACATTTTTGGGCAACCAAAACTCATCTCCCTTTCAATCTAGGGGTCTGATATTTGATCACTAAAGCAAGCCACTGGTACGTTTTACACCTACTAAATTTAGTATCACTTGGACGTGCACTTTAAAAAACTAGACCAAAATAACTGAAATTTAAAATCTGGCAAAATTTTGTGGTATTTTCATGCAAATTCCGTGAAATTCCATGGAATCGGAATGGTAATTGCATGTACATTCCACCAGCATGTATATTCTGCACAGCTCTAGCTGGTTCCCTTGTAAGTAATCCTGGCAAACAACATAAACTGACTATCAGGCTGTGTGCATGAAAGAGCTGTCAATGAGAGAGGAACTTTATAACTCCGCAATTGGCCTGGGCTAATGTCATGGTGACCATCTCCGCCACAGTAACCTCCCCCCACGTCTTCTGATAGATTGTTTTTTTTTCTCCAAATGCTGAGCTCTGGGCACTTTACCAGAAGCTGGCATTGTCTTTAAAACAACAGCCCTCCACCATTCTGACACACTATCATTAAGATGCCTTTTCATAAGAGCTAGCTCCCCTCTGGATGCAATACACGGTTTGGGGGATCAGTCGCAGTCCAAATCCTGGTTAGTTGAGTCACTGCCCCATCTTTAACCCACAGAAGGCCTCCTTGATTGTTTAGCACAATCAAATGTGTGTATTAGCATGTGGAGAACATCAATCAATTAATCAATCAATCAAAATCTTTATTTATTCAGGCGAACATCATTGAGCAAAGCTCATTTACAAGATGGACCTGAGTGGTCATACAAATGAGGATACAAGTATTATTACATAGACAAGAATAGAATAAATAGCAGTACAATGGCATGAAATGATTATATACAACAATTTACATATATACAAGTAACAGTAGAACCATTTAGCCTGTAGGAAAAAAGGGGACAAAGGGTATAGCAGGCATAAAATATAAATTATATGGTCTAACTAGTTTTTATGAGAATATAATAGGTGATTCGGAAGAAAGAAATTGAATTAATATAATGGATGGAAAAAGGAAGGTGGGTCAGATAGGTAGGGGATTAGGCTTTATAAAAGCAATTGCAGAGCTCTGGAAAAAGGCGGAGAACAATCTTTTGAAGGATGCCAGAGGTAGTAGGCTATCTAGCTTCATGGATTTTTGGAGAGAGTTCCATGCAACTGCTAAGGAATAGCTGAAAGCAGCCCTCCCATACCGGGTGCAGGCATTGGGGACCTTTAATATGATGAGTTTACTGATCCTTAAGGTGTATGGCCTAGTTGTAATTTGGGTAAAGCAATCAGTGATATAGGTCGGTAGTTTGCCTGTTAACGCTTTGAATATCCAGATAACAGCATTCCTATTTCTTCTGTGTTGCAATGATGTCCAGTTGACTGCCACATAAAGGGAGCAATGATGGGTGCTGGAGGGAAGGTCAGTAATAAATCTTATGGACCTGTGATACAGGGTGTCCAGTTTATGTAAGAGATGACTTGAACAATGGCAGTAGAGAAAATCAGCATAATCAATGAGGGATAGGAATGAGGCCTGAATTAACCTTTTTTTGGAATCACTGTTTAGGTAATGTTTTATTCTAAAAATAGTCCGAGCCTCTGTCTTAGCTTTTAAGTAGCTCTTCAATATGGACAGAATAGTCAAGCCTGTTATCTATCCAGACTCCAAGGTATTTGAAGTTATCAACAAATTCAAGTTTCTCTCCAAGTAAGGTGGATAAATGTAGGGTGTTGGATGCTGGGGTAGTGGTAGTGCAACTCTTTGTGGCAAAGAACATAGCTTTGTTTTTTGCATTTAAGTAGTTTTTGTCAAGTAGATTGTGCTGCAGAATGGAGAATTCGGATTGTAACAGTTCACAGGCTTTGGAAGGTGAGGGATTGCTGACATATAATACAGTATCATCAGCAAACAGATGAATGTTAGATTGAGTGAGGTTGGCATCAATATTGTTTATATAAATAGCAAAGAGGATAGGGCCAAGAATAGAGAGCCTTGTGGTACGCCCCTTAGCAGTGGTTTTGGGTGGATAGGTAATTTCCATTTCTAACCAGTTGTGACCTATCTGAAAGGTAATCCTTAAACCAGTTGAGTGATAGGGAATCCAGGCCTATTGAGTTAAGGGAGGTGATTAATAAGTCATGATCCACTGTGTCAAAGGCTTTACTCAAATCCAGAAACACAGCACAGGTAAAATTTTTCTTGTCAAGTTAGTCTGCCAATCGTTGGTTACCTTGGCTAAGGCAGTAATGGTGCTATGCTTTGATCTAAATCCAGATTGTGCAGAATTTAGAAGGTTATTGTTATCCAGATAGTCCCTTAACTGAGAGTTTACTAGTTTTCGAGCATCTTAGATAGTACTGATAGGATGGAGATAGGTCTGTAATTGTTGAGATCCCTAGTATCACCAGATTTGAGTAATGGAACTACTTGAGCTGTTTTCCAAGTAGATGGAATGGATCCAGTAGTTAGGGAAAGATTGAAGAGATGAGTGAGGGGGGCAGATAAGACATGCGAAGCAATTTTCAGGAAATAGGGATCCAGGGAGTCTGCACCTGCACTCTTAGTGGTGTCTAAATTAGAGAGAAGATCTTCCACTTCTTTCACGGATATTGGGATGAAGGAAAAAGTTGAAGTGGCCATTTGTCCCACAGTAGTTTGCAGGTTCAAGGAAGATCTCAGGATATTTGCAGGTGATGAGTCAAATGTTAGGCCAGCAGTGGTGAAGTGAACATTGAAGGTATTTAAGATTTCTTGTTTACCTGTAATTTCTGTATCATTTAGTAGCAGTTTGGTGGTTAAGGCAGGAGTAAATTTTGGCCCAAGTCCTTTTATTGTACCCCAGAGTCTGGATGGGTTATTGTAGGAGGCATCCAATTCAGCTGTATAGTAGGCAGTTTTGGCAGTTCTTATTTTTTGTACATGAATTCCTTGCTTTTCTGAAATTTAGCCAATCTCTGGTGTCCTTTGTTTTTCTTGCCTTTTCCACAGCTTGTCTCTGGTTCTCAAGGCTGCTTTAAGCTCAGAGGTGAACCAAGGGCAGGATTTTACCTTAGTTCTGATACTGGTGATAGGTGCATGAATATTGAGAGCATTGGTGATAATATCCTTTAAAGTCTGGAGCTGTTTCAACAGAGGTTGTAAGATAGAAATCTTGCCAATATATTGTAGTACTCAGGTCATGGGGTAACCTGAGATATTGAAATTCTTTTTGACCTTTTGAGGATAAATTCTGCAGGATTTGGTGGTTTGAGTGGATCTTATGCCAGCTATAGGGTAATGGTCACTCACATCACTCGGCAGTACTCCTGCATGTGAGTATAAGTGAGGCTTGTTTACCAACATAATATCCAGGAGTGAGCTGTTGCTGGAATTTCTTAGGTTGATCCTAGTTGGGTCTTTAATTAGCTGTGTGAATCCATAGGTGTCACAAAAGGTTATCAAAGGTGCAGATACATTAGACAGCCAGTTTAAATTCAAATCACCAAGGATGACGGTATCTTCAGGGCCTAGGTTGAGAATTGACCCTAGGTGAGAAAGCAGTTTAAGGCCTGCAGAGGGGGGCCTATAGCATCCAATCAGTTTAAATGAAGACGAATCAGGAAGGGATATTTTGATTGATAAACATTCAAATTCATTTGGCTCAGATGTGTTGATGAGGCAGGTTGCAGAGATGGTGTCCTTAATGTATATGGCCACCCCACCACCCCTGAAAGGGCTATCTGCTCTGAAGAGCTGGTAATTGGGAAGGTTTACAACACTGTCTTTTGTTGTAGGCCTGAGCCAAGATTCAGAGATGACCAGGAAGTCTGGAAGAGTATGTGCCACCCAAGCCTGTATTAAGATGAACTTTTTTAGGAGGCTGCAAGCATTGAAGTGTATGAAGCTTAGGCCTTTATGGTAGTCAGATCAGCAGGGAAGATAAACTTACGATGGGGCCAGGATTAATCTCAATGGTGCCAATGCATAAAAGGAGGTAGAAGATTAATTTGAGTAGGGCACCAAGGGATAGGGATAGAGAGTGATCAGAGCATTTCCTCTTAGTCCTAGATGCCCACTGTGTAGTGGGAGATGGTCCTGTTATATAGGTGTGTCTTTTATCATAACATAGGAGTCTGATGGACAGGCATAGTGGGTTTTATAAATCCAGGATACATGTAAGGGGCTAGGGGTGCTGGATTGTTAGAGAGGCTTTATGTGGGATACCCCAGGGGTTGCAGTGTAAGAGTGGTTCAAAGTGAATAAGGAATAGATGGTTGTACATTGTGGATGGCAGTGGAGAGCAGAACATACTCATTAACTTATTCGTCATGACAGGGGGTATAATATGATTATAATAATGGAATGGGGGAGATGAGAGGCTAAGGAGCAAAAGGAAACAAGTTAGCATTGTGCAGGGTAGGTATGGGTTAATAAAGAAGGGAAATAGATGTGGGCGTGGATTAGAGAAATGGCGGGAAAGAGTGTATAAATACAATCAACCAAGGGGGGAGGGCGGGCAAAATTTTGCGGCTTTGCCCATACCTTTCACACTGCTTCTCCCGGCCTCCTGGATCTCTGTTCGGCTGGAGGTCGCCGCCGGCCCGCTGGCGGCTCGGAGCGCCTTCTGTGGCTGGAGCTGGAGGGCTGTGCCGGCTGCAAGTCAGGGGACAGAGGAGAAGGCAGTGAGAAGGCAATTTTATTGCAGGCAATCTGCAATTAGGTGCAAGAAACAAGAATCTGCACAACAAAAGACTGGGAGGGTTTGGGGGGTTAGGCGCCTAAGCGTCTAGCCCACACAGATCACCAGAAAAGGCTGAATCACTAGCAAACATCACATCAATACATGTTTAAATTGCCCACAATTTTTAAGTAAAAACAGCTCTTTTAAGGTAATTAATACAAGTTACAGCTAAGCAGAAAAATCCCATCCAGAATAGTGTTGCAGAGTCCAGCTAAAGTCAATGGGAAAGGTGCACCAATCGGAAGCAAGGCAGAGACAGCGGTCGCTTCCCGATTGGTTGCGGCTTTGCCCGTACCTTTCACACTGCTTCTCCCGGCCTCCTGGATCTCTGTTCGGCTGGAGGTTGCCACCGGCCCGCTGACCGAGAGGAAGTTAGGGGGAGCAATCAGCACTATTGACAGAGTAGTCATTAAACTGAATCAATAAAAAACACAGTACAGGCCATACTGGGCATGGGGTGCTCATAACTTTGAAATACCAGTACAGAAAATCAGGCTCTCACCCCCTAATTGCAAGTACAGGCTCTGCTTAATAGTAACTTCAGTGAAAATTAAGGTTTATTTTGGTACCAACATAAGAAACATAACCTCATGCCTGACGCGTTTCTGAAGATTCCTTATTTAAAAGCCATAAAAGTGTAAAGGTCGGACATCATCAACCAGTGATGTGATTATATGCCTGCGTGAATGAGATTAACACATTTCAAAGTGCGAAGTGATTAAAGAGAGGGTGAATAAATAAACATGCATGTAAAAAAAAGATTATTATCTTGACAACAATTATACAAAATGTACAAACTTTTAACACCGATATTGCTTTTGTCATATTTCATATGTAAAAATCAATCCAGTTGATAGCCTTGCAATTACTTATTTTCTTACTTTTTCTACTGACCTTACATAGAAACAAAGAAACTGATGGTGGATAGGGGCTGCTTGGCCCATCCATTCTGCCTTTTTCGTTGTGATTATTTTTGCTGCAGACCCTTCTAGGTCTATGGCACTTTCTCTTCCAACCCTTTCCTATCCCTCATGATTCCCTTGTGCCTATCCTGGGCTTTTTTGAACCCCCACCACTGTTTTCACCCCCACTACCTCCTCTGGAATGCAGTTACAGTCATCCACCACTCTTTCTGTGAAGAAGTATTTCCTTACATCTCTCCTGAACCTACCCCCATCCAGTTTCATATTGTGACCCCTTGTTCTAGAGCACCCTTCCCTCTGAACAATATCTCCCACCTGTACCTTATTCACCCCTGTGAGGTTATTAGAGGTCTCATTCATATTCCCCCTCTCCCTTCTCTCCTCCAGGGAGTACATGTTTAGTTCCTTTAGCCTCTCCTCATAGGGCTTTTGATGCAGACCATGTACCATCTTGGTAGCCCTCCTCTGGACCACCTCTACACTGTCTATGTCTTTCCTGAGATGTTGTCTCCAGAACTGGACACAGAGCTCCAGGTGGGGTCTTACCAATGGCCTATATAGGGGCAACACCACTTCCCTCTTCCTGCTGGCGATACCCCTACCTATACTCCCCAGCATATCACAAGCTCTCCCTATTGCTTTGTTGTATTGTCTGGCCACCTTCAGGTCATCCAGCATGATTATCTACAGGTCCCTTTCCTGCCTGGCCATTGCAAGTACCTTCCCGCCCATTTTGTACTCCACTCCAGGATTTCTGTGAGCCAAGTGCATTATTTTGCACTTTTTTGAATTAAACCTTAGCTGCCAAACTTTTGACCACTCCTTCAGCCATTTTAAATCTCTTTCTATGTTTTGCACACACACCCTTGGAGCGTCCACTCTGTTGCAGATCTTGGTGTCATCTGCAAAGAGGCAGACCTTCCCTTCCAGTTCCTCAGCTATGCTACAAAAGAAGACATTAAAGAGGACTGGCCCCAGTGCTGACCCCTGAGGTACCTCGCTAGTCACTCTCCCCTCCTCTGAGTGAACTCCATTAACCACCACACTCTACCTCCTATCCCCTAACCAGTTTCTTACCCAGGTTACCACCTTATTGCCCACCCCCATGCTACCCACCTTGTTTACCAGTTTCCTGCGAGGAATGATGTCAAAGGCCTTGCTGAAGTCCAGGCATGGCCACGTCCACCACCCCTTCCTAATCCAACATCTTGATTACTCAGTCAAAAAACTCTATCAGGTTTGTTTGGCATGACCTCCCCTCTGTGAAGTATGTGGCCTCGGGTCCTGCAGGCTGTTGGATTCCAGGTGTTCCACAATCCATTCCTTTAGTAGTGTTTCCATCAATTTCCCTACTACAGAAGCCGTGCTGACAGGCCTATAATTTCCCACCTCTCCTTGCTCCCACTTTTATGAAGTGGATCTATGTCCACTCTTCTCCAGTCCTCTGGGACTGTGCTGCTCTCAAGTAAACTGTTAAACAAGTCTGACAGGGGTACCACAGTACCTCCATGAGTTCCTTCAATACTGTTGGATACACTCCATCTGGCCCCACGACTTTGTCTACCCTCAGATTAGTGAGTGCTTTCCTGACCTTCTCCTCAGAAAAGGGTCTGGAATCCACATCCCTCTCCTCAAAGTTCTTGGTGCTTGTTTGTGGTCCTTCTACTGTGAACACTGAGCAGAAGTATCTGTCAAAATGTTTGCCTTTGGGGGCGTGGCCAACCAGCGGACAAGATGGTGACCTAATTCTTCAATGCCACATACCCAGAGCTGAGAACCCGAATAAATCCTGCCAATAGTCGAACCCCTCCTGGGAATTTCTGAGGTAAACAAGATCGGAACATCATACCTCATACCAGACTAACTTTGAGGAGAATTCGACGCAGGATTCCTCCAAAATCGCCTCTTTTCCTCCGAACAGTCCCGACATAGGAGGCCTCATGGCGCACTCTGTAAAGGGGAGTGAAGATCTCTCAATTAGGGAAATGTTTGCTTCCATAACAACTAGAGTCGATGCCCTAACACTAGCTTCTAACACCACTGCGGTCTCCATACAGCAAATTGATGCCAGAATAGACTAGGCAGAACAAAAGGCAATTAACCAAGATGACATTCTGCAGGAACACTGTGCTACCTTGCGAGGGCAAGCTGCACAAATCATTGCACTGCAAGAAAAGCTGGACAAGAGGGTCACGTGATGCAGCAGACTGTGTAGCAGCGCTTGGGTCGGGCTCCCACTATTCAGGGCATTTATTCTAATTAAACAAGTCCCTCAACAGATCTTAACGATCACCAATCTTATATTTTATCTGTGGATCTTGGTGCTGATGATCCGGATTGAAAATGGAAGCTGAAATGAGAGTAGTGATGTCTCGACATATCCCACCTGTATCCCCGGAGAAACCTGGCAAAAGAAGCAAGGCCCAGACGTCAGGGAGCGAGAAGCAATCTACTACCATGGCCCCTCACACCTTGGCTCCGGAGGCAACTCCTCTTACTTTACAGCTGTTTTTAAAAGAATTGCAGCCTTTCAGAGAAGATTTGAAGTCAATGACAGCTGAGATTAAGCAAATGGCAGGAGTGCTTGAAGATTTATCGATCAGAATGACAGATTCAGAGGCATGGCTTATTTCTATAGAGAAAAAGGCCGACTGTATTGATAATACCACTGTAGAAAACTGACATCGTATCAAAAAGCTGGAACAGAAAGTTGAAGACCTAGAGGGGAGGAGCCATCGAAACAATATTGTGATTTAGGGTATTCCGGAAAAAGAAGAAGGCAACAATACCCTCCTGTTCATACAGAAGTTAATTGAAAAGCTTGCAGGCCCCTCTCCCTTCAGAGCATCTTACATAATCGAAAGAGCTCACAGAGCGTTACGGCCGATGCCTCCTTCTGGTCAACCACCCCGACCCTTGATATTTAAATTTCTCAATTTTCAAGAAAAACAATTTCTCCTTGCCAAAATTAAAGAATTAGATCAGGTGCTTTGGGAAGGAAACAAGATACGTATAACACAGGATCTCCCAGCTATGGTGAGGCAATTGTAAAGAAACTCATTGCTGCCGGCATAAAATTTCGAATGGGGTACCCCGCTCACTTTCAGGTGATGATCTCGGGGAGATGGTTGGCATTTGAGGAAGTTGAACCTGCCTCGAAGATGCTACAGAAAGAGTTTCCTGACCTCTTTAAGAATCACTGAAAGAACGGGATGACAGCGGCAACCTCGGGGAGAATTACTGGACTCTTTCAATGTGCGGATAGAAGAACTGCAGTGCAAACCTAACTGGACATTTAAAATCTGGCTTAGTTATTCTTAATATTTCTTTTCATATATTTATACATCAGGGATTTGCCGAACGTTTACTTTGCTTTTCAGTAGCTCGGGAAGCTTGACACCTTTATGCCCTGCCAGCGGATTTACCCTTTTCCTGTGGTGGAAATAGCTGGGTTGTGAACGAATCCTTAATTATGAAGGGGGGTGTAATATCTAGCTGCTGTTTGGTTCATGGTAATGTTAATTATGGACAAACAGGTTGGTGCTGTTATTACATGACTTCTCCATAAGAGGGCACCCTCCACATGTATATATTCGCAGGGCTTACGAACATCCCTTTGTGAGGGGTCAAATCGGTATTTTGGTTGCCTGATCTATATATCTTTTTCTTGTTTGATTTGGAGGGGGGTGGACACAGAAAGTTAGAATAATGTGTACTTTTACAATATTAGGTGGATTCCCTTAGGGTGATTCTATATAAGTAAGCAGTGGGGATGGTGAAAATGGTTACATGGTTATATACATGAGTGTAATCTTCGGCTTTACATTTTTAGATGGTTGAAACTCATGAATAGGGGGTGTATTTCAGCCTGGATTATAAGGTTTACTTGTTCAAATGCCTGGGTGGTGGGAGGGGGAACCCTTTGATCTGGCGCAGGTCCAGCAGTGCCACGTGCCTATGACAGGAAGGTGAGTTAGTTGGGATTCCTTACGGAGGGAGGATGCTTCTTAGTTTCAATTTTTGTTACTATGCATTGGGATGGAGGAAGGGGGGGTGGGGAGGAGGGGAAGTTATCTGCTAGGCATTTACCAATGCTGAGATTTTCAGAAATCTGATTTTCATGTGGCTCCTTGTACAGGAGATGGAAAACGCTATCGCATTAACTGGATTTTATGACTAATACTATACGTTTTGCAACTTGGAATATCAGAGGGGGCAGGCAGAGGAGGAAACAATACCAAGTGCTTCACCGTTTAAAATTATTGAACATAGACATTGTCTGTGTTCAGGAAGCACATCTTTTGGATGCTGAAGCGGCTCAGCTTTGTAAGCAGCAGTTTGAACAATTCTTTAGTGCAGAGGGAACCACAAACAGCTGCGAGGTATTGATCCTCATTCGTAGGACAATTCCATTTAATATTATCAATGTAATCAGGGACCCGGGAGGGAGATATATTTTTGTCCAGGGTTTACTTTATAATAAAGAAATAATATTGGGCAGTGTATATGGACCCAATAATGATACACCAGAGTTTTTTACCCATCTAACACAAGTTTTACAACCCCACCTCTCTATACCCATAATTACAGGGGGAGATTTTAACCTAGTATACGATCCGATACTGGACCAATCGAGCCCACAGAAGACAAATCTTTCTCCGGCCCAAAGGGCATTCCGGGAGTTCCTGGAGCAAACTGGAATGGGGGATATTTGGCAGATTCTGCATCCCCGGGATAGGAAATTTATCTTTGTATCCCCTGTCCATTTATTCTCATCGAGAATTGATTATATATTTTTATCTTACCCTCTCATATCTGGCACGCTGGAATCCTCGATATTACCGGGGACCCCTTCAGATCACTCCATTGTGGCTTGTTTGGTGTCAGTGTCCTCCCTCTCAAAACGCGGTTCCAGGTGGAAATTAAATGACTCATTACTAAATGATACCCCTCTTAGTAAGCAGATACAAGAACAGATTGATATTTTCTATCAGTCCAACAAGGATTCCCAGAGTAAACCAGACATATTATGGGGGGGCCTTCAAGGCATATCTTCGTGGGGTCTTGATTAGTATAGCTACATACAGGAAAAAGACTGCCAGCTCAAAATTGACCCAATTGCTTTCTCAAATTAAGACATTAGAGGAAGACCTTTCCCCTACTTCCCGGCAAGATTTGATCAGGGTGAAAGCTGCATATTTGGAACTTCTACATGAGAAGGCAGACTACTCCATTCTAAAAACCCAGGCATCGTATACGGATCAAGGGGAGAAGGCCGGTTGGTTACTGGCACTTAGGGTTAAACAAATGGAGTCATCTTGATATATTACCTCTATACTGTCCTTGCAAGATGGTTCCATAAAAGCACACCAGAGGAAATCATAGGAGAATTTGCTAGTTACTATAAGGAGTTATATAGCCCCATGAATTCCCCCCCTACCAAGCTGCAACTACAGGCTTATTTACACCAATCTGATCTACCTCGACTCTCGTCTGCGCAACAAAAGGAACTGCTGGCTCCAATAATCACTGTGGAAATCACTGTGGTTATTAAATATCTCCCAATACATAAAACCCCGGGGATAGATGGGTACTCTGCCTTATTTTATAAAAAATTCCAGACTCAGTTAATGCCAATGCTTCTTTCCCTGTATCAGTATATTTTATCGGGTGCAGATGTGGACAAATCTTTATTTGAAGCACTGACTGTTTTGATTCCTAAACCCGGTAGACCTCTTAATTGTGTATCCAATTACCGTCCCATATCATTGATAAATGAGGATATTAAAATCCTGACTAAGTTGTTGGCCGGTCGGCTTGAAAAGGTAATGGATACCTTGATAGGTCCAGAGCAGGCAGGGTTTCTGAAAGGTAGATCATCTGCTGATCATTTAAGGACCCTGTCACATGTCTTCTCTGTATCCAGGGATGCACCCTATCCCGCCACGCTGGTTTCCCTGGATGCTGAGAAGGCATTCGACAGGGTACATTGGGGCTATCTTTTTCAGGTCTTGGAGACCTTCAGTTTTCCAGCTGATTTTATAAGCTGGATTAGTGTATTGTACAAATTACCCTCAGCGAAGGTCTCAGGAAATGGGGTGACTTCCGAAAATGTTGTCCTTTATTCCGGTACTAGGCAGGGATGTCCTTTATCCCCATTACTATTTAACTTGTATCTTGAACCATTAATTAGAAGACTACAAAGATGGCCGAATATTCAGGGTATCCCTATTCATCCCTGCGAAATAAAGGTCTCTGCGTACGCAGATGACCTGCTTCTTCAGATTGCTAACCCTGGTTCATCTATACCATATATGCTGGATATCATTGATACCTTTGGTAAGATGTCCAATTATAAATTAAATATTGGTAAAACAACGGTATTTCCGCTTAATCATAAGCTTTTCAGATCAGATATCTCCCCTTTCTGACTTAATTGGAAGCAAGACTCCCTTAGATATCTCGGTATAGAATTGTCCCGTAGTACTAAGCAAACTGTTAGGTTAAACCTGGATATTTTGGTAAACAATATTGCTCAAGATTTAAATAGATGGGCATCCTTATCCATTTCATTATGGGGACGAGTAAATTTAATTAAAATGAACGTGTTCCATAGAAACATAGAAACATAGAAACATAGAAACATAGAAGTTGACGGCAGATAAGGACCGCAAGGCCCATCCAGTCTGCCCATTTCTTTTTCTACCTTATAAATGTGCCATCGGCCTTTGCTATGTCAGTGACCTATCTATTCATAGTCATTTGTATTGCTCCTTATATGCCTATCCATGCCTGTTTGAAGCCCTGCACTGTATTCATAGCCACTACTTCTTGTGGTAAGCCATTCCATGCATCTACCACCCTTTCTGTGAAAAATAATTTCCTCACATTCCCCTTAATCGGCCTCCTCTAATCTCATGCTGTGTCCTCTTGTCCTGCTATTTTTCTTATATTTAAACATGTTAGACTCTTTCACCTTGTTTATGCCCTTAAGGTGTTTAAATGTCTCGATCATATCACCTCTCTCCCTCCTTTGCTCAAGGGTATACATATTGAGCTCCGTTAATCTGTCCTCATATGTCTTCTGATGCAGTCCCTGCACCATTTTGGTTGCCCTTCTCTGGACTGCCTCAATTTGGTTAATGTCCTTGTGAAGGTGTGGCCTCCAATACTGCACGCAGTACTCCAGATGGGGCCTAACCAATGTCTTGTACAGAGGATTATTACCTCCCTCTTACGACTTGTGATACCCTACTAATACACCCTAACACCCCCTAGCCTTACCTACTGCTTTAGAGGTCTGCTTGGATGATTTCAGGTCATCAGTGATGATGATGCCCAAGTCTCTTTCTTCCTTTGTGACTGCTAGCAACTCCCCTCCCAGCCTATAAGTGGCTTCAGGGTTTCTCTTCCCTATGTGCATGATTTTGCACTTCTTTGCATTAAATCCCAGTTGCCACTCTTCTGACCATTCTGCTAGTTTATCCAGATCTCTTCTCATTCTGCCCACCCCATCTGGCTCATCTACTCTGTTGCAGATCTTGGTGTCATCTGCAAACAGACAAGCCTTACCTCTAGTCCATCTGCTAGGTCACTAATGAAGATGTTGAATAGGACTGGCCCAGGACTGATCCCTGAGTACCCACTTGTGACTTGCATCTCTTCTGACTGTATACCATTTACCACCACTCTCTGTTTTCTGCCAGTCAACCAGTTTGCCACCCAGTTGACCAACTTCTGACCCACCCGAGCCTACCTAGCTTATTTATCAATCTTCTATGTGGAACAGTGTCAAAAGCTTTGCTGAAGTCAAGGTAGCGACATCAACTGCTCCCCTTGGTCCACCACTCTGGTTACCCAGTCAAAGAAATCTATGAGATTAGTTTGACAGGACCTTCCTTTGTAAACCCATGCTGTCTTGGATCCTGTGCCCCTATGGATTCCAGGTGTTGCACTATCCTTTCCTTAAGGGTGCTTCCATAATCTTGCCCACTACTGAGGTAAGACTGACCGGTCTGTAGTTCCCGCCTCCTCCCTGCTACCACTCTTGTGGAGGGATCACATGAGCCCTTCTCCAGTCTTCTGGGACCTCTCCTGTGCTCAGAGACTCACTAAACAATTCTGCTAATGGCTCTGCTAGTTCCTCCTTTAGCTCCTTAAGTACCCTGGGATGTATGCCATCAGGTCCCATTGCCTTATCCACCCTGAGCTTAGCAAGCTCTTGTAGGACCCTTTCTTTTGTGAAGGGAGTAGTGCTCACCTCCCTCCCCCCTGTGTCCATGATGCTGAGCTGTGGGCCCTGCCCTACCTTCTCTTCAGTGAATACTGAGCAAAAGTATCTATTTAGGATAGATGCCTTTACAGGGTCCTCTCCTCACATGCTCCCTTTTCTCCATTAAGCTTAGCAATACCCCTCTGGACTTTCTCCTTTCACTAATGTATCTATAGAAAGTCTTGTCACCTTCTTTACTGTTTGTGCTAGTGTTTCCTCAGTTTGGGACTTTGCCTGCCTTACTGCCTTACCTGCTTCCCTTAGGGCAGTTTGGTATGCCCCCCTATCTTCATCCCGCTGTGTTCCCTTATATTTTCTGAAGGCCAGCCTTTTGGCTCTGACCTTTTCTGCTACTGTATTTGAGAACCAAAGTGGTTTCCTTCTTTTTTTGCACTTCCTTTTCCCACGTTTATTGTATCCTCTCTCTATGCTTGATATTTGGCTCCCCCTATCCTGGTTTAAGAAATTATGATCATTGTTTACCAAATTTCTCTGGTCAACCAAATCTACCCGTATTGCTTACCATATCTTAACGGCTCCTAAGAGTAGAGGAGGCTTGCGGCTGCCTAATGTGGCCCTCTATTTTTGGTCATCGCATATTAATAAATATATGCGATGGATATCTCAAGGGTGTATGCATACAGCCACAGCCTGGCTCAAAATTGAACTTTCCCTAATACGGACATCCGGCTTAACTCCGGAGAGCTTATTGCACATCAGGGAGAGTCTTCTCCTGGCAAAACTTAAAAACGCAACAATTTTTATATCAGTAAAAATTCATGCACAGATATGTCGATTTCTCAGATACGACCACATTAATGATCCAACCCAACCAATGGCTGGCAATCTTAATATTAGGATAGCAGGCAAACCGATTTCCCAGTCCTGAGCTCGCAGTACTACGGGATTTGGAGATTTCCGGGTTTATCAAGGATCATAATTCATGGTTCCCTACTCAGGAAATTATCCTCAAGTTTAGTATACCCACTAAATATACCTTTAGGTTAATACAGCTCAAGCACGCGTTGATTCATGCATTTGGCCACAATCCCAGAACTGAGCACTTCATTCCGTTCCGTAATGAACTACTTACATTGACCGGGGGTCCTAAGGCGATATCTAAAATCTATAATACATTATTCCTTTGGAGGTATCCTGAGTGTTTTGGATCCTTCAGCCTTTGGGAATCATTTTTCCCTGGTTGGTGTATTAATTGGAAGTATATTTGGCACACCTGCCATCAATTCATTAAACGGGACAGATTAAGATTAATGCTGCTCTCCATTTTGCACAATGCTTACTATACTCCTGTTAAGCTGGTTAAATTTGGTTTAAGGGCCACCAATTTATGTGTGCAATGTCAACAACAGGAAGGGACCTTATTCCATATTTTCTGGACTAGCCCGAAGATAGTCCCACTGTGGAACACTATAAAGCAGCTTGCAGACCCCCTGCTAGGTCTTAACTAACTATTTACCCCTGAAATCTGTATACTGGGCGACCTCTCCGGTATCAAAGTTCACAATCAGAAGTACTATATAACGCTTATTGCCATGACAGTTAAGAAGTTAGTCCTCCAACATTGGCTTGACCAGCAGGAGATCTCTTATAGAGAATGGTTAGCAGAAATTCTAGCGAATTTACACACTGAAAAAAACATTGATAATTTGAATAATGCTATGAATGCATTCAAGAAGATATGGGACCCCCTCTATACTCTCTACTCACTTTAGTATAAGCATAGGCCCGGAATGTATTACCAGGTTGCCTAGATAATATTCATGGGACAAATCTCAGCATGGAATTTCATTTATTTATCCTACCAGCAGATAAGGGTATGGGGAATGGGGGGAAGGGATGATTGGGGTTAAGGGTGGGGATATGGCAGACTTAAGAGGTATAAGGGTTTATTGTAAATGGATTGTATGTACGAATGTCTGCTTTGTTGAAGTTGTGGATAAAAAGTTAATAAACTTTAAACTGCAAAAAAAAAAAAAAAAAAAGAAAAGCAGAAAAGCTGGACAACCTTGAAAACAGGGGCCGCTGCAACAACTTGCGGCTCCTAGGTTTCCCAGAAGGCTGTGAAGAGGGCAAAACTATGCTTTTTTTACAAATGGCCCTGCCTGAAATACTTAAGCTTCCGCCCGCCACCAGAATCATGATAGAGCAGGTGCACCACTATCTCCAGCTTAAACCTGCACAAGGGGACAAAATGCAGCCCATTATTGCCAGGATGTTAAACTTTGCCGAAAAGGAAGCCATCCAGGACCGAGCCAGGGAGTTGGATACTCTTCAGTAGAAAGGTCATAAAATTATGATCTTTCAAGACTACTCAAAAGAACTTGCTAATAAAAGGAAAGCCTACACAGAGGTACTATGTAGGCTACATGACCTGCAAATCCCTTTTGCTCTACATTACCCTGCAGTACTAAAAATAACTGTGAATGGCTCCTCACACCAGTTAGCCACTCCGGATGCAGCGCTTGCCCACATCTCTGCAACATGGCCTATGAACACTGGCCTCTTGAATACACTGACCCAGGACTCGGTTGTTGCCTGCCCCAGCTCTCAGCCCTCGAGGAGATCGCTACCCAAAATTGATTCCTCTGTGGACATAATGCCAGCAGTTTATCAGGCATCTCAGAAAGAGCTAGGGCCTCAAAACCCTAAAGTGTGGAAGAGACCCCCACAAACGCCTCACTCCAAATGAAAGTACCCGCAAGATCACAGACCATTTGCGGACAGCCAAGACCAAAACTCCTACCCTGAGGACCTGCATGAGACTGTATATACTAGCCCATATTTCTCACAAAACAGATACTCTGTGCTCAGTCCCCATCCTGACAAAGACTCCTGGGACACTATGGACCTTTCATCTACTGACCGGTCAAGATCAGAATTGGAAGAAGCAGGAAATTCCTGGGCTGCAGTCACGGACGCTGCTTCACCCCTACAGGACTTAGAAACATACCCTGTGGCTTCCTGCTCATCGCCAGGCTGCAATCCGGCAACTCGCCCCTGTGAAGAGAAGACCTGTCCTTGAGAAGATTAACATGGTGACCAATTGCTTTGATTCAGATAAGTACCCAAGGTCTTGTGCCTGGGAGAGTAATGGGAGGGTTATAAAGAGAAGATTGGGGAAATAGCCAACTGGGGATGAGTATTGCATCTCTGTCACTGTGAAGGCAGCCCTTGGCAGGGCCCTTAGCCCTCTCTTGTGCTTTTACTAGTGTATAGAAAGATGGGAGGTGCCCTCTCACAGTATTCCCCCCCAAGATACACTCTACCTCGGAGGTACACCAATGTTGTGTGAAACTGCCACTTGGCACACTCATTTATTGTTATATTAGACAAAATGTTAATATGTTTAGTGAGCTGCGATGGCGATTCCCACACCACACCTTTCACCCTCAGCTACTTGTCTATGGACTGTACTGAACCCCACCATATGCCTGCTCCCTACAGGGGCGGACATAGGTGAACCAGGTAAAGCTCAGGGAGTTGTGGTCTCTACTCATAGACCAGACCTTCAGTATATTTGCTCCCCTTCCCAGTAACTTTACCTCCATTACCAGCAACTGATGTGTCCCCCCCCCTCGAACTCCATATACTTCATATACCTCTTCCCAACTCCACCAAGGTCCTAGTTTGAATCTTCCTCCGCCACTGCAGTTGCCTACCCCTGAGCTGACTCTCCTAGGAGGGCAGAGCTACTAGAGGGTCACTACCTGTTAGGCTCTGGGTTACGGCCAATAGACTATATAAACTGCCTAGTAGTATAACCCTTGAGAGTGATAACTTACTAGCTATTCCACTATTTTTGTGGTAGGATATAGCTCTCTCTCACTCCTGTTTCGCTCTTGCTCCTCTTCGCAAGAGTGAGAGGGAATACTATTGGCTGGATCTAGGGTTACCACCTTTTAAAAAGGCCAAAGTGGGACATTTCTTACTGAACCATGATTTTTCACAGAACAATATGTAGTTTTGACCAATGCAACAAACTTGTTTTCTCTAAATAATCAGAATTAAGACTAAGTGTGTAGTTTTTTAGCTGTTATTAGTGTTTCTTATCATTTTAAGGTATTTTAGTTAAGGTATTATATTGTTTTGCAGCATTTAGTGGAAAGTCAGAAAACATATTTTTCTGCTATAATGTCAGGACATGTGCTATTTTTCATGTTTTTCTGCAGGACACAGCTGCCCAAATCAGGACTGTCCTGCAAAAATAGGGACAGGTGTTAACCCTAGCTGGATCTCCAGCTGGTTAAGCCCCTCACAGTTCTCACTAGTGTTTTGTTTTAAAATCTTGCATTTACTGTTGACATTATAAGATGTAAGTGTAAATAGTGTTTTGGTCAGAACTACTTAGTGGTATACAGCTTAGTGCAGAATTTCATATCCCCTTAGCTAGGGGTGAAGTCCTGTAGTTATTCTTGTGCTTTGCTTTTCCCCTTCCCCTCGCCCAAGGTGCAACGCTTCAGCCTAGAGTCCTCACCAGCTAAAGTCACCTCTTTACTGCAGAAGTGATGTTCTTGTCCCCTTTTCTCTTGGACCTCTTTACTGTTTCCTAACCCCACCCCCCGCATACCCCCATATGATCAGAATGTTGGACTTAATATTCCACACTTGGAATGTCCAGGGCTTAAATTCTCCAGTGAAACGCCAAAAAGTTCTTGCCCACCTGAAACGCCTACACTCTAAAGTGGCAATTCTCCAAGAGACTAGATTCATAGGGGAGGATCATGCCCGTATGTCCAAAGACTGGGTGGGACAACAGGTCCATTCCAACGCCCTCACCAGGAAACGTGGAGTTCTCATTCTAATTCATAAATCTCTCCACTGGACCCCTATTAAGACTCTGTCTAGCTCTGATGGTAGGTGGGTTTTAGTAACATATGACACTCCCTTGGGGCCACTTAACTCTCTACAACCTCTATGCCTCTAATGAGGATACTCCACAGTTTTTCCATAATCTTGCAGAGGTCATCCTGGAATTTAATACCCCAACTGTCCTCTCCTCATTGGGGGAGACTTTAATCTCACCCTTATTCCAGCAATCGACAGAAACAATGGGGGCAAAGAAACACATATGAGAAGTAGTAACACATTACAACAAATGCTCTCTGACCAAGGTCTATCAGATGTTTGGAGACTTTTTCATCCCAGAACCAGGGGTTATACCTTCCATTCAGAGCCCAATGCTTCATACAGCAGACTGGACTTTTGGCTGAGGTCATCCGCCATTATTGCGAAATCTCTTGATGCTGTCATTCTCCCACGGGTCATTTCTGATCAGGCCACGGTTCAACTCCTTCTCCAGTAGGACCCTGTTCCTCCCCCAACCCGAAACTGGAGGTTGGACTCCCTCTTAATGAGAGACCCTGATTTTATCCTCTGGGTTTGAAACGAAGCCTCTCTCTTTATAGACCATAATCCCATAGCGGACACCTCGGCGGGTAGTACCTGGGAAGCTTTTAAAGCCACTGTGCAGGGCAGTATAATGGGTTTTGCTGCAGCTAAGAGACGGGGAAAGGGAACATCAATTAGCAGTACTAGAACAGAAACTAAGGGAAGCGTAAACTCTTTTCAAGCCTCTACCCTCCCCTTCCCCTCACTCCCCATTAGGTAAATCCATTCTGAGTGTGCGCTTTGAAATCAATCAACTCCTCGATAGGAAAGTGGAAATGGCAGTCTTACATCTTCGGCACTCCTTTTGGGAAAGGGGCAATAAAGCCGGCACGATACTAGCATATCAGCTTTGTAAGCAGCAAGCTAGTAGGTTTATTGCTAGCCTGAAAGACAATCAAGGGACCCTGGCCACTGCCCCTGAGGCGATAAATGACATCATGGCCTCTTTCTATAGAACTTTGTATTCCTCTACACACACTCATCTGAATAGTGAGATACAGCCCTTTCTGCAATCCTGACAGGTCCCTAAAATTACTCCCCAACAAGCGCAGCTCCTAGAGCTCCCTATTTCCTCAGAGGATGTGAGTTTAGCCATCAGTCATTTTAAACAGGGGAAATTCCCCGGGAACAAGGGATACACAGTAGATTTCTACCAGGCATTGGCCCCCACTATTATGGCAAGATCTCTTCCCAATCCCGCTGTGGTTATTGCAGTGGACTTCAGAAAAGCTTTCTACTCCATTAAATTGGATTATCTATACCTGGTCCTCGCAGAATTTGGCCTAGGCACGAAATTCCTTTCCAGAATTCAAGCCATTTACTCATCTCCCTCAGCCAGAGTTAACACACATTCTATACTCTCCTCCCCATTCTTACTCAAATGAGGGACAAGACAGGGCTGTCCCCTCTCCCCACTCCTTTTTGTCTTGGCTATGGAACTGCTGGCTAATGCCATTCGGGGTTATCCAGACATTAACGGTATTAAGTTAGGGAATACAGAATATATATCTCTTATGTATGCCGATGATCTGCTTCTCCCCCTGATGGACATACAGAGTTCCGTTCCCCCCTTATTAAAACTCTTGGACTCATTTTCCAAGTATTCAGGGTTGAAATTGAATCAAACTAAGACTGAACTATTCCCCTTGAATGGAACTTGTTCCCAACAGATGGCACAGTCTGCAGGGCTACTCTGGGCCCCAAAAGGTATTACCTACCTGGGAATTATCCTCACACCCTCCCTAGAGACAGTCTGGCAGACTAATGTCCAGTCCCTCCTGATGTCCTTAAAAATAAAGTTTGATAGGTGGAAACTTCTCAAACTTACCCTAGCAGGGAATATTGCAGCAATAAAAATGGTCTCTGGTCCTAAAATCTAATGCACATTCCTGTCTCTCTACCTAAACAGTGGCATTTGGCAATAGATAGACTCACTGGAGACTTCTTGTGGGAAGGCTCCAAACCCAGGTTGAGCCACTCCCAACTTAGAGCCCATTGGAGCCTTGGGGGCTGGAACCTTCCCTGGATAGAGGGCTATCATCAGGCATTCCTTCTAGCTCAAACTGTTAGATGGTTGCACCCTCTTACGACTCTCTCCCCCCACAATGGATCCATATTGAGCTAGAGATCACTGAGACAATTCATCCTTCCTCACTTCTGCTATCCCGTACTGCCCACAAACCCTACCCTCCCTCAGGTCTCAAAAAATTGCCCATCTTGTCAACCGTAGAGGCAGCCAGGTCTAACTGGCTTGCCACTCATAAAAGATTGAAGCTGAACCCCCTTCCATCCCCCTACAGCTTCCTGCTGTTTTTGACAGAGGAGAACTTTGGTTTCAGAGCAAGAAACAGCAGTCTAGAACTACAAATGTTTTACTGATAAATCACTTCTATCTCAGCAGGAGTCAGTACCTGTTTGGATTAAATAAACAGATACTTTATTAGAAGAAGGGGGTCTCATTTAAGTAAAAAAAAAAAAGAAAGTCAGTATGTGTTCCTCAGAGGAAGGGGGCTGTATCAGCTTAATTTACTGAGTCAGGAGCAGAGGGTGAATCTAATTGGGGATGTGGCTTAGGAGCTTTGGAGTACAAAAGCAGGTGTCTCCAATTACAGCTTCCTGCTGTTTTTGATGGAGGAGAACTTTGGTTTCAGAGCAGGAAACAGCAGGCTAGAACTACAGATTTTTTACTAATTGCCCTCCTTCCCACCCTTCCACCCTCCCATCCTGAGCCAGTTCTACAGTATAAGTCACATTAAACTGTTCCAACAATGAGTTGGTTTAGCATTGTTTTTTACAGTTGGCACTGCATTGGCAACTCACATTGTATTGTTTTTCAATGCTTAACCAGCTCAAGAGCAATGTCTATAAAATGCTTTTGCAACTCCTTTGGAATGCACCAGCAGTCCAGTCACAATGCAAGGCAAATCTGAGTTTTAACTCTTAAGAAACAGTTTGTGCAGGGCTTTGTACTGGATACAGCAACACTTATGCAACTCAATCAGAAATGCTAAAACAACTCCTCAGAGGAACAGTTTAATGTGACTTGTGCTGTACTTTTATAGCCACTGGATTTGACTGACAACAGGAACTTCCTGTTTGGCAGTAGGAAGGGAAGGATCACTGAGACACATTAGTTTCATCAACCTTGAAAGATCCTAAAAAATAACTCTTTCTCCCTCCTGGCTGCTGGAGGGCTGAATCCAAGCATGGAAGAATGAGACTACTGAAGACTACAGGAAGTTCCTGTCCCACAACAGGAAGGGCGAGAGTTGTAAGGGCACATAGGCAGTAGTAAAGTAAGTGCAAAAATACATAGAGGGAGGAGACAGTAAGCATACAAAGCAACAGGAGAGGGGACACAAAATAAGTCAAGATGGGAGTGATGCAGTACAATGGCTGTGATGCAGCAGTGTTCCTGGAGACATTCTGGAGGCTGCAATGCTGCCCTGTTTGCAGGCACCTCTCTGGTCTTAGGGAGGAGGTTGCCCATCTCCAGGCTGACCTGGCTGGGATTTGTGAAATCTCTTCCCCCACCCAGGGACAACCAGGGCCACTACCGTTACCTCAGAGGTTGCCAAGAAAGAGGAGTGGTTGGACCAAGGTGGGCACAGGGAGGGAGAAAGTGGTGGAACAGAGGTGCATCCCTACAGCTGTACCTCTCCACAAATCATATGCTGTTTTGGAAAAGAGTGGTTCCTCTATGGAGGCACCTGCAGTGGAGACCAAGGAGGATGCTGGGAACCTCCACAAAGGAGACCCATAGGAGGGTGGCATGAGACCCCACAGGGAAGGAAACAACTCTTGGTGGGGACTCAATCTTTAGGGGGTAGAAGTGGGGGAGGAAGGGGGTAGAGAGGTAAGGTGCCTGCCTGGCTCCACGTCTAAGAAGGACAGGAAGCGAATCCTCTGGATCACAGGAGCAACTGCCCGAGGGAGGGAGCTGGATGTCATTGTCCACCTAGGGACAAATGACCTGGCTGTGAATGGGATCAGAGCAATGCAAAAGGAGTTTGTGGAGTTGGGGAGGGGCCTTGGACAAGTAGCATGTATGGTAACCTTCTTGGAGGTGCTGTCTGTCCATGGCAAGGATGATGCAAGGGAATTCTGCACCATGGGTTTCAATGAATGGTTGAAAAACTGGTGTGGAGCTCAGGGTTTTTGCTTCACTGGGGACTGGGGAGCCACCTGGAGGGATGTAGGCTTATATTGGCGCGATGATCTGCATTTGTCCGGGGGGGGGACCAGGATCCTAGGTGACAGGCTTAAATGCTTCATTAGCAAGCATTTAAACTAGCCGGGGGGGGCACTGAAAAGGAGCAGGGAAAACCCAGCCTCCCCCTACAAAACACAGTAGTTAGAGAGGTAAACACCAAAGTAGAGAAGTCAGTAGGGAGCAGGACAGGGGTAAATGCAGAAAAAGGCAGTAAGGACAGGGATGGGGCTAAAAGGCGTAAGGCCATAAAAAATAAATGGAAGGTGTTGAGTACCAATGCCTGCAGTCTGTGCAACAAGCTCCCTGAACTAGTGGCCTTGATGGAAGAGGGATGCCTGGATATTGTGGCAGTCACTGAAACATGGTACACAGAGAACCATGACTGGGATCTCAATATACCAGGATACACAGTCTACAGGAGGGACAGGGTGGGTAAAAGAGGAGGAGGAGTAGCTCTCTATATAAGAGAAGGGATTAAAGCAACAGAACTAAAGAATAAACAGGAAGTTGATGAGTCCTTATGGGTCACCCTGGAGACAGGAAATGGCACCACAATCAGCATGGGGGTTGTGTACAGACCCCCATCTCAGAAAGAGGAAATGGACAAGGATATCATAGAAGGCACACTTAAAATGGCAGAAAAAAGGGGAGATATTGTTGATGGGGGACCTGAATATGCCAGATGTTAACTGGAGCACCTTTGCTGCAGGCACATCCAAGAGCAGGGTCATTCTTAATGCCCTACAGAGGGCATGCCTCAGACAGCTAGTGTTGGAACCCACTCAGGAGGGAGCAATCTTAAACCTGGTACTCTCAAATGGGGAAGGAGAAAGGATCTCAGATTTAGAAGTGGGTAGCCATCTGGGAACAAGTGACCACCAGTGTGGTTCACAATAAACACAGCCATAAAGTCAAGCCATACAAAAACAAGAGTATTGGACTTTAGGAGGGCTGACTTTGGGAAAATGAGAGAGTGCCTTAGAAAAGCACTAGCAAATGGGCAAGAAGGAGGGGTGGAGGAACAATGGGAAGTAATCAAAACAGCCATTGCTGAGGCAACAAGCATTTGTGTGACGCAAATCAACAAAACAAAATGAAGGAAAAAACCACTATGGTTCTCAAAAGAGGTGGCAGGGATGGTTAAGGAGAAAAGGTTAGCATTCAGGAAATATAAGGAAACACAGAAGGAGCAGGACAGCAAACTTTATCAGTTAAAGCAGAAGGAGGCAGGGAAGGCAGTCAGAATAGCAAAGGCACAAACTGAGGAAAAGATAGTCAACTCTGTTAAGAGGGGGAATAAAACCTTTTACAGGTACATTAGGGAGCGAAGAAAGACCAAGGGAGAGATACAGAGACTTAATAAAGGGGAGAGAACGTGGGCAGAGGGTGACAGTGAAAAAGCAGGGATACTGAACGAATATTTCTTCTCAGTATTCACAACGGAAGAGGAGGGAGAGGTACCTAAACCAAACAAGAGCTCTGAATAGGGGGGTCAATACCAGTCCATTCACAGAAGAAAGGGTTTTGAAAGAACTCTTCAAACTGAGGGTGGACAAAGCAATGGGGCCTGATGGGATTCACCCAAGTATTCTAAAAGAACTAAGAGTAGAACTAGTAACACCACTGACTACTCTCTTTAGTCAATCGTGGGAGGAAGGGGTGGTACCTGAGGACTGGAAGAGGGCAAATGTGATTCCACTTCACAAAAGTGGGAGCAGGGCAGAGGCAGGAAACTACAGACCGGTTAGTTTGACTTCAGTGGTAGGGAAAATGATGGAATCACTTCTGAAGGAAACAATTGTTGAGTACCTAGAGGCCAGTGGGGTACAGGACCCAAGACAGCATGGTTTCACAGCAGGAAGGTCATGTCAGATGAACCTAATAGATTTCTTTGACTGGGTGACCAAAGTGGTAGACCAGGGAGGGGCCGCGGATATGGCCTACCTAGATTTTAGCAAGACATTTGAAACAGTCTCACACAAAAGATTAATATACAAGTTAGCCAGCCTTGGAGTGGGTCCCAATGTGGTAGCCTGCATAAAAAACTGGATGGACAACAGGACGCAAAGGGTAATAGTAAACGGAGTCCACAGTGAAAAAAGGAGGGTAACTAGCGGGGTATCGCAGGGTTCGATATTGGGACAGGTCCTCTTTAATGTCTTTATAAGTGACATTGGAGAGCACCTGGAAGGAAAGGTATGTCTCTTTGCAGATGACACAAAGATCTTCAACAGGGTTGATACACAAGGTGGGATGGAAAGGATGAAAAGGGACTTGGCAAGGTTGGAGGAATGGTCAAATATTAGGCAGATCAGATTCAATGCAAAGAAGTGCAAGGTAATGCATCTGGGAAACAAAATTCCAGGGGAAGAGTACACAATGGGGGGTGAGTTAATAACAACAACAAAAATTGAAAGAGACCTAGGAGTAATTATATCAGATGACCTAAAGGTGGGCAAGCAATGTTAGAAGGCAGTAAGGAGGGCTGGGCGATACTGGGATGCACAGGGAGAGGCATCAACAGTAGAAAACAGGAAGTTGTTATCCCTCCATGCAGACAGTTAGTGAGACCCCATCTGGAGTACTGCATGCAATTCTGGAGACCCTATCTCCACAAAAACATAAACAGAGTGGAGGCTGTTCAGAGGAGGGCAACCAAAATGGTGCAGGGTCTGCACCAGAAGACATACAAGGAGAGACTAAAGCAGCTTAATATGTATACGCTTGAGGAAAGGAGGGAGAGGGGGGCATGATAGAAACTTTCAAGTATCTCAAGGGAATTAACAAAGTACAAGAGGGTCGCATCTTTCAGAAGAAGAGATGTGCAAGAACAAGGGGGCACAATTTGAAGATAGAGAGGGATGGCTCAGAGGTAATGTTAGAAAGTATTTTTTCACATAGAGGGTTGTGGATGCATGGAACACCCTTCCTGAGGAGGTTGTGGAGTCAGGAACAGTGGGAGAATTCAAGAATGCATGGAACAGGCATAAGGTAATTCTAGTGGGGGGGTAGGAGGAACTAAGCTGTTGATTGCATCTTATCCATCAGGTAGGGAAATGGGCAGACTAGGTGGGCCAAGCGGTCCTTATCTGCTGTCAAATTCTATGTTTCTATGTTCTGCATCCCTCTGTGGCAAAATCCTGATATTACCATTGGTACTCAATGGATCTACTGGAGATCCTGGGCTGACAGGGGCATCCATAATTTGGAGGACCTGATTGACTGCAATCTTAAGGCCCTATGTATGTTTCAATCCCTTCAGCAAATCTGGAATCTTCCCCAGTCAAACTTCTGGAAATATCTCCAACCCCAAGCAGCACTCCGCTATGTTCTACACCCACGCCCATCCACATTAAGTACGTCAGACTTGCACAGCTGGATAAAACACCCTGCAGGTCTAGCAGGGCGTATCTGTGCTAAGCTGAGAGATACTCTCCCCTCATAATCCGAAAGGGAAAAGTACAAATGGGAAAGGATGCTTCAGACCCCTATTTCTTCTTCGTCCTGGGAACAAGCATGGAAGACATACATGGCTGGCTGAATGATGCCAGATCAAGGCTAATACAAAACAAAATAGCCCACTCCTGGTACAAAACCCCAGCTGTTCTCGCTAAAGCCAGACTCTTCGATTCAGACAGCTGCTGGAGATGCCAAGGGTTTGGGGCAGACTTAATGCATACACTCTGGTCCTGTCCACAAACACAATCCCTATGGCAAGGCATACAATACACTGCATCTAAAGTGATAGGAAAACAGATCCCTTTCAGTCCCCTTTTTTACATTTTGGGTATCCAGAATGACCTTCCAAAACTGACGCCCTCCGAGACCAGATGGCTGGCCCTGCTGACTCTTCAAACTAAGAGAGCTCTGCTCTGTAAATGGAGATCTCCACTGACTCCCACACTAGTAGACATTTTGGCTTCTCTCTCATCCCTGGCCAAACTGGACAGGCTCTCCCACCTCCAGAAATACCAAATGACCAAATTCAAACTTTGCTGGACCCCTTATCTAAACTTTCTGATCTCTCAGAATCTGGGCGATCCTCAAGTAGGCATCAGCGGAACTTCCCTATACTCTGTTGGCTAAAGCTAATCCAGTAAGCAGGTGCTCTGAGTGGGGGGTATGATCTCCATTGGGAACTGCCCAGTCAGTTCACAGAGATTCTGGATACCCAGGACATCTGAAGAGTTGTAATGTCTTCTGTCTCTTGATTTCTCCACTTGATCTGATTAGCTGGTACCCCTCTAGACCTCACCCTCACCCTCCTGGAAGTGAACCCATACCTACATTCTACAGGTTTGCTGGATTAGGACCAGATGTTAAATAACTGGCCTCTACCTGCACTAGATTATTTGAGATATCTATGTCTTTGTTCTAGGTTAATCACAGATTTTGGCGAGCATATATACCGCTTACTCAGCTTTCTCCCTGAGGCTTTGAAGAGGGATCTGGCTAGATATAATACTTCTGCAGGGTGTGCCTTTTTACAGCTGTACTCCATTGACTGAACTCTCTTGGTGAGCACGATAGTTTGGTACATATATAGATGTAATGGAACTTGTATGCGTAATCTTGCAGACTGTATGTAACCCTAAACTAGTGACTTTATCTGAATATAGCTCTGAAACACTTGTCCTGGGGGACTATTTCATTGTGTTTCATTCACTAGGTTATGAAGTCATGGCTTATACTTTTCCTAAATCCCTTCCCTCCCCCTCCCCATTTCCTACCTCCCCTCCTCCTCATCCCCCCTCGTATGGTTAACTATATGTAGCAACTGGGCTTCAGCCCTGCTGATTTCTGTATTTTTATTGTAAAAAAATAAAGAACGTTGCAACACAAAAATGTTTACCTCTTCTTGGTCCTCCTCTGTACAGGCACCCCTCATTTTTTAACTGTAGAATCCCTCCCTTTTCTCATTAAAATACCTGAAAAATGTCTTGTCTCCCTTTTGCCTGAGCTATTCTTCTTCAGCTTGTGACTTTGCTCTCCTTTTTGCTTTGCCTGCCGCCCTCCCTCCATTTCCCCCAGATACATTTCCCTGTCCTCTTGCCTCTGGGTCTCCTTATACCTTCTGAATGCCAGTGTTTTTGTCCTTACCTTTTCTGCCACCTTCCTTGAGAACCATAATGGTCTCTTCCTCCTGCTTTTGTTTACTTGCTTGATGTACAGGCTTGTTGCTTTTATTATGCCCTTAGTCTGGCCCATTTGCCCTCTACCCCACCTAGGACATCTCCCCTTGCCAGGCCATCTTGGATACACTCCTGCATCTTTGTAAAGTCAGCCCTTCTGAAACCCAGGACCCTCACCCTTGTGCAGTTGGATTCCACTGCAGTTCTTACATTAAATCACACTGTGCAATGGTCACTAGTCCCCAGATGACTTCCCATCCTGATGTTCACAACACTATCCCCGTTAGTAAGCACCAAGTCCAGTACTGCTCCACCCCGAGTGGGTTCACTGACTAGCTGCCTGAGAAATACACTCTTCAGGGAGTCCAGGATGACTCAACTTCTAGCTGACGCTGCAGCAGGGAGGCTGCACTCTACAACTGGCAGATTAATGTTCCCCATTTGCACCACCTCCCCTTCTTAGCCATTTTGCCTGTGTCTTCCAACATTTCTTTCTCTAAGTCCTCCGCCTGTGTTGGAGGCCTGTATACCACTCCTAGTCGAATGGCAGCTCCATTTCTTGACTTGAGGTTGGCCCACAACACCTTGACCTCCCCTGAATTCCCTGTACTTCTGTCATTTTTATGTTTTCCTTAACATAAAGCAACATTCTTCCACCTTTCCTTCCTACCCTGTCTCTTCTAAACATTGTATAGCGAGGAATGATGATTTGCCAGTCATGGTTGTCAGTGCACCATGTTTCGGTGATGGCCACAATATCCAGGTCTGCCTCAGCTGTGATGGCCTCCAGGTCTGGTATCTTATTACCCAGACTTCTAGCATTGGCACACATGGCTGTCCAGATTTTGTGAGTCCTTCTTTTGTCCCTTCTCACTTTTTCTAGCTGTTCCCCCTTCCTTACCTTTTTATATTGCTTGCTCCTCTTCCCCCCTTCCTCCCTTGCTAATGCCTTGCTACCTTATCATCTTGCATTCTGGTAGGAATCTTTTCTGTTGGGATGTCTCTACTCTTTATCACAATCTGTGGGGGGTGGGGTGAGGAGGCAGTTTCTGTCTCCCCTTTTCTTTCCACCACCCTCCTCAGCTAGTTGAAATTTCCATCAAAGTAACATTTAAGCCATTCACTGAGGGCTGCCATTCCCTTCCTGGATGGATGCAGACCATCCCCCCAGTACAAGCTCTGGTCCCTCCAAGTGGAGCTCCAGTCCCCAGTGTAGCCACACCCCTTTCTCTGTACCATTACTTCAACCATGAGTTAAAGGCCTTAGTGCGGAGCTCTCTCTCATTCCCCCTGTTGTAGAGAGACAGCACTTCTGTAAAGACAACAGTGTGTTCTACCTGCCTAATACCACTCCCTAGCTCCCTAAACTGTTCCTGCACTGCCCCATCCCATCCAAAGCTAGATCATTCATCCCCAGGTGGACAGGCCTTAGTTTATCATAATATCTAATACATTTCCACCTACCTACTACCTTGAGAAAGAGTGCATTGTGAGTGACATCATGTGAAATGTTGGTCCATGCGGAGGACCTGTACCTCTAGTCTGCCTATTGTTCTCAGACTGTCTTTGATGTTTTTTAATGTAATAAATGTACCTTTTTACACAGCTTGATAAGAAAGTCGACATGTGCATCCACGACTGGCATGGTACAGTGCATGGTTTTTCCTCGTGCTGCATTTCTTTTCAGATACATTCACCACACCCATTGTTATCTTTATTCTCTGACACTGGCTTTCTAGTGTAGTTTTCTGCATTTGCATTGCACCTCGGAGTTTTTGGATGTGCTGTGTTTACTTGTTTAAAGTTGGCTTTTTTGTTCTCCAACCTCAGACCAACTTACTTATCTATTTATCTGTCTGTCTGTCTGTCTATCTATCTACAGACAGTATCTATGTAACTATCCATCTGTCTGTCTATCCATCTGTCTCTCTGCCTCTCTATTTCCAGACATCTATCTATCAAGCTATCTGTCTGTCTGTCTACCTACCTGTCTGTCTGTTTGTCTATCTACCTACCTGTCTGCCTAGATGTAACCCCTAGGTGGCGCTATCCCAAGGGCTACTACCCCTGCCTGTATGGCTAGTGACAGGTTAAGGGGCCTAGGTCCAGCAACTGGCGCCTCCACCCAGAGGTCAGGGTTGGTAGTGGTTAAACTAGCTTGAGCACAGCCCTCTGGGACACTTTGACCCCCTTTGTTCCCACTAGTGGCCCACACAGTACACGGGAGTTACCTTCCCAATACCCCACATATGCACACTCATTACGCATACAGTACCGACTTACCCTCACGACTGATTCTGCAGCACGTCCCTGAGGACCACCTGTAAAATAAGGTTAGGCAATGCCACAGCAACTATGCAATATTCTCTGCTATATGTACTGACACCACAAGTAGGATATAGTTCAACAAACATAAATCTGATTTATTCAGGAGAAGTAACAAGGAAGAGGGATCAGGTTGATTTTGCATTAAGACATATAAATCACAGTACTGTGCATGAAACTTAGGGTCCGAATGTCACACTCGCTGGGTACCCAGGATGGTGGGGGCTGGCCAGGTCTGTTGCCCGGGGTTGGCCAGCTGGTGCAGCTGGTTGGGGCCCTAAAGGAAAGAAAGGCATGCACAGCAAAATTGTAATCGGAGCAGAGGCTCAGTTCCAGAAAAAGAAAGCCCAAGTAAATCAGATGGCACACTTTTGATTCATAAATTGTTGCAGGGGGTTGCCCCGAATTGTACTCACAATACCCAGTTCAGATTACAGGATGGATGGTGTTGTTTCTGGGTTTCCAGCATTCAGCACACACTGCAGAGTGAGGGAAATTAAGATAGATCGCAATCTCCCTCCAATTTAAGGCACATTTATATGTAAAGGAAAGTACTATACCAGGCAGACTGCTCCACGATCCCGATTGCAATTACTGCAAAATACCCGGGAGCACGCACAGCATCAGCAGACCCTGACAGGCCAATCTCGTTCAGCAAACTTTCGGTCTTCTTCAGCTAAGCCTGGTTCCCACACTTCTGCTTCTTCTTCCTCCTCAAAAAACTCGGATTCAGTCCAAACTACGATTACCAACGGCTGTAGACCGACTTTGGGGGCTACACACGCACTTCCTGTGTGAACTACTTGCTGCTCAAACAACAGGGCTCCTTCTCTCTTCACTGTCACCTTGGATCTGACTTGCCAGCAACAGTGCAGTGCATTTCCCTTAGATCCAGTAGAGTCCGGTTGGCTGATGAAACTGTCAGTCACAGCAGGGCTCCCTCTATTTTGTGCAAAAAACTGCCATTGGACCAGAACTACACTTCCCAGGGGCTCCTTCCATTTAGCCCCCTTGTAACAAGCTCCAGCTGGGAGTCCCTTTCCTGATTGGCCCAAGCAGTCTCCATTTTAGGGCTCCCCCAACACAATTGGTCCATTTCGGCAGTTCAGAACCAAAATGGTGGGGCTTCACAGAACAGTTCATGCTGCAAGAAAAGCAGGTTAAGCAAACTACATTTTCATTACTTTTCGAAATGGTTTCTGGCAAACAGTTACATCTTTGAAAAGAGCTCCCTCTGCGCCACTAGCGACAGCAGAATCAGAGCAGTTGCTCAGAAGCTCAGATGGGACTCGAGCAAAGAACACACAGTCCCCCCAGGCAAACTAATTATGTCGGCGAGCAGGCAGACCTTAAAGAGACAGTACTCATAGGCTTTGGAGTGCGGGCAGCGCCCACAACTAAACGGCATTTCACCGAACGCAAGCTAGGCAGGGAGCACTCAGGCAAACTCCTGGAAGGCTTTTAGGAACCCCCATTTGCAGGTAGTTACATATCTACAGACAGTATCTATCTATCTATCTATCTGTCTGCAGACAGTATCTCTATAACCATCCGTCTGTCTATCTAGCTGTCTGTCTGTCTGCCTGTCTGTCTATTTCCAGACAGCATCTCTCTCTCTCTCTCTCTCTCTACCTATCTGCCTCTCTGTATGTCTGTCTGCCTGCCTACCTGTCTGCCTGTCTATCTATCTATCTATCTATCTATCTATCTATCTATCTATCTATCTATCTATCTATCTGTCTGCAGACAGTATCTATATAACCATCCGTCTGTCTATCTATCTGTCTGTCTATTTCCAGACAGCATCTATCTATCTATCTATCTATCTATCTATCTATCTATCTATCTATCTGTCTGTCTGTCTGTCTGTCTATCTGTTTGTCCATCTGTCCGTCTGTCTCTATCTATCTACAGTGGCGTGAATAAGTATTTGCCCCCTTCCTGATTTTCTCTATTATTGCATATTTGTCACACTGGATGTTTTCAGGTCTTTAGACAAAATATAATATTAGATAAAGGGAACCTGAGTGAACAAATAACACTTTTTTTTACTTATTTCATTTATTTAATGAAAAAGTTAACCAACACCAACTGGCACTGTGTGAAAAGTAATTGCCCCTAGTTAAATCAACCCAATTAAAGGGATAATTAGAGTCAGCTGATTGAACACAGCCAGGCTTGATTACAGCCAGCCCTGCTCAATATAAACCTCATTTATTTTGGCCCTTACCATCAGAGTCAAGTTGCCAGCACAAAGATTCAACAAGCACATTATGCCATGATCAAAGGAAGTTCCTGAAAAGATCAGAAAAAAATGTGTTGCCCTCTATCAGTCTGGAAAGGGTTACAAAGATATTTCTAAGGCTCTGGGACTCCATCGAACCACAGTGAGAGCCATAATCTCCAAATGGAGAACACTTGGAACAGTAGTGAACCTTCCCAGGAGTGGGCGGCCTGCCAAAATTACTCCAAGGGCACAGTGTAAAATCATCCAAGAAGTCTCAAAGGATCCTAAAACAACATCCAAAGAACTGCAGGCTACTCTTGCCTCAGCTAAGGTCAGTGTTCATGACTCCACAATCAGAAAGAGACTGGGCAAAAATGGGCTTCATGTGAGAGTAGCAAGACGGAAACCACTGCTAACCAAGAAGAACATAAATGCTCGTCTCTCATTTGCCAAGAAGCACCTGGATGATCCACAAGCCTTTTGGGAAAATGTTCTATGGACAGATGAGTCCAAAGTGGAACTTTTTGGACAACATGGATCCCATAATGTCTCATGAAGCAAACACAGCATTCCACAGTAAGAACGCCATACTAACAGTCAAACATGGTGGTGATAGTGTGATGGTGTGGGATGCTTTGCTGCTAAGGACCTGGATGACTTGCCATAATTAAAGGAACCATGAATTCTGCTCTGTACCAGAAAATTCTTAAGGAGAATGTCCAGTCATCCTTCCGTCAGCTGAAGCTGAAGTGGTTGGGTCATGCAGCAAGACAATGATCCAAAACACAAAAGCAAGTCCACATCAGAATGGCTAAAAGAAGTAAAATTAAAGTTTTGGAGTGGTCTAGTCAAAGTCCAGACTGAAACCTAATAGAGATGCTGTGGCAGGACCTGAAACGAGCAGTTCATGCTCGAAAACCTACCAAATGTTACTGAATTAAAGCAGTTCTGCGAGGAAGAGTGGGTTAAAATTCCTCCACAGCGATGTGAAAGACTGATATTGAATTATAGGAAGTGTTTGGTTGCAGTCATTGCAGCTAAATGTGGCATAACCAGTTATTAAGTGTAAGGGGGCAATTACTTTTTCACACAGTGCCAGTTGGTGTTGGTTAACTTTTTTTCATTAAATAAGTGAAATTAAAAAAAAAAAACAAGTGTTATTTGTTCACTCAGGTTCCCTTTATCTAATATTACATTTTCTCTAAAGACCTGAAAACATCCAGTGTGACAAATATGCAATAATAGAGAAAATCAGGAAGGGGGCAAATACTTTTTCACGCCACTGTAGCTGTCTATCTACAGTATCTATCTGTCTGTCTGTCAATCTGTCTATCTACAGGTAGATCTATATGTCTGTCTGTCTATTCATTCATTTATTCATTCATTCATTCATTCATTCAAAGTGTTTCACCAGGTAAACATACAAAAATCTGCAGTCTTGTTTACAGATGTTACTTATAAGTCGCAGAGCAGGAGTTGGCAGGCAGATAAAAACATTGCCTGTTTGAATACACAATAATACAAATATTGTTAGAAAGCAAGGGAGTATGCCAGCCCGCTGGTGCAGTGGTAGCAATACTGCTTGTGAGACTGGCAACCCAGCTTCAGGAGTGAGCCTGGCTCACTGGAGGGCCAGCCGAGGGGGAGAAGGATTGAGTGACCCATTGTCTGCTCTCCTCCTCTGGGTGGGGGTGGGTTTACAGTGTCTATTGCATGCCTGACCCCTAGCAGTAGCTGGAGATCACTGCTGGACCACATACAGATGGGCAGGAGGATTGCAGCAGATGTCCAGCATGCTATGGGTGAAAGCACGTGCAGCACTGCCATTGGTGCTATTGCATGCTGCGCCTCCACGCTCTGGGGTGGGGGAAACCTCCACAAAGAAAAAAACAGTCTCCACTACCATGTGGCATGATCCCCCATAATGGGGGGGAATAGAGCCCTGGATGGTTGGCAAGGCTGCCACCGAGCTCCTGCCGGGAGTGGACAAAAAAGAGCAGCTAAAAAAAACAAGGGAAAAAGAGGCATAAAAAAAAAAAACTCTGTAAAAAAACAGCATGATGCACTTCAACATCAGAAACCACAATATCGAGCATCAGTGACTACCAACAGCACACCTAGACTTGCCTTAGGAGACAACAGTGACTCCATCTACAGGCTAGATACCAGCAATAACTACTGCTCCAAAACAGAGAAGTGCTGCAAAGTGATACCCCACCCCGTCTCTCATTGCCAACACACACACACACACACACGCGCGCGAGCGCATGCACACACACACACACATGCACGCACATACAGACACACACGTGCACGCACACGCAGACACACACATTCACGGGCATGCACACGCACACACATATACATACACACATGCATGCACATGCAGACACACACAGGCATGCACATGCAGACACACACATGCACATGCAGGCATGCACGCGCACACACACACATATGCACGCACATACGGACACAAACATGCACACACACACATGCACATGCAGGCGCACACGCACGCACACTCACACACACACTCATATGTATGCACATATAGACACACATGCACACACATGCAGACACACACACTCACGTGCATGCACACACAGACACATACACACACACACACACACATGCATGCACATGCAGACACACACATGCACATACATGCAGACACACACACCCACTCACGTGCATGCACATGCAGACACATACACACACACACATATACGCATGCACATGCAGACACACACACACACAGGCATGCACATACAGACATACACACACACACATATGCATACTTCTCTCTCTCTCTCGCAAAAACACAACACATAGTCCTTCACCCACTTTTTTCAATGAAGCCCCTGTTTTTGGTGGCACTGCCATTTGGGGATGTTGATAAAAACATTACTAGAGTTGCTCGAGGTCACTCAGTGATTCAATGGCTGTAGTACATGGGCTGAAAAAAATCATTGCTTGATGTCAGGTACTGTAATTCTGAAAACTTGCATGTTAATCCCATGCTGCCATGTACTCACTGTGACTCTGAGCAAAGTTGCTTTACTTTCCTTGTGATCAATTTCTTTGTAACCTTTCTCTTCTCTCTCTTGTGCTCTCTCTCTTTCTGTCTCTCCCTCTCTCCCTCTCTCTCTCCCCCTCTGTCTCTTTCTCTCCGGCTAATTACCTATTTATGCTATTTTTACTTCTGCGACAAAGTGGCAGAATTTTTTTTCTCCCATTCCTTTGGACTGCTAAAAGCTTGGGTACTGTTTGTATCAGGCAGTATATAAAACCACATTTTCTTTCCTTTCAACTTTTCTACTTTTTTCTAGGGCCCAGTGGTAGCTGTTCACTTGTATCATGATCACTCCCTGACTCACCTTAGTGTACTGACTGAATGTGAGTGTGTAAAAGTGTTGGTGAGGCACCTGTGATGGCAGGTGGCCTAGTGGTAGCAAATGCTCATGTGCTGCTGTGGCACCTGTGGTGGCTGGTGGTCTGATGGTAGCAACTTCTCAGTGTACTGACCAAATGTGAGTGAGTAAATGTTCTGGTGTGACCCCTGTGGTGGCAGGCAGCCTGATGGTAGCAACCGTTCAATGTACTGACCAAATGTGAATGGGTAAATGTACTGATGTGGCACTTGTGGTGGCAGACAGCTTGGTGGTAGCAGCTGTTCAGTGTACTGACAGAATGTGAGTGACTAAATGTGCTGGTGTGACACCTGTAGTGGCAGGTGGCCTGGTGGTAGCAGATGCTCAGTGTACTGACTGAATAGGAGTGGGTAAATGTGCTGGTGTGGCACTTGTGGTGGCAGCTGGCCTGGTGGTAGCAGCAGCTCAATGTACTGACTGAATGTGAGTTAGTAAATGTGCTGGTGTGACACCTGTAGTGGCAGGTGACCGGGTGGTAGCAGCTGCTAAGTGTACTGACTGAATATGAGTAGGTAAATATGATGGTGTGACACTTGTGGTGGCAGGTGGCCTGGTGGTAGCAACTGCTCAGTGTACTGACTGAATGTGAATGGGTAAATGTACTGATGTGGCACCTGTGGTGGCAGGCAGCCTGGTGGTAGCAACTGCTCAATGTACTGACTGAATGTGAGTGAGTCAATGTGCTGGTGAGGCACCTGTGGTGGCAGACGACCTGGTGGTAGCAACTACTCAGGGTACTGACAGAATGTGGGTAGACGCTCTGCTGTGGCACTTCTGGTGGCAGGCAGCCTAGTGGTAGCAAATGTTCAATGTACCGACTGAATGTGAGTGGGTGAATGTGCTGGTGTGGCACTTGTGGTGGCAGGTGGCCTGGTGGCACTAACTACTCAGTGTACTGACCAAAGGTAAGTGGGTATATGCTCCCTTGTCCCTCTCTTTAGTTTCTTGTGGTCTGTGTCCTCTCAAGTGAGTGGCATCACTCCATCACACACTATGGGTGTGGGACTGACACCAGCAGCTGAACAGTGGAAGCGGAATACCCAAAACATGCTAAGGTATTCTAACTGAAACCTAAACCAAGTTCTGTAGCCATGAATTTGATGAATGAGGACCACGCATGATTAAGCCTATACTTGGAAAAAGACTGCAGGAAACCTGTTATTTAAATTAAAAAAAATGTGGATACTGAGATGGAGTTTCATTCTGTTTTCTTAGAAGAGTGACACCGATCATCAAATTAACAGACTCTCTCAATTCAAAAAAGTCAGCAAATTGCTTCAAGAGAGAAATGAGACAAACCTGAAAAATTCAGAGCACCATGTCTGGGTCTTCTCGTCAGGTGCCAAGGTGTGACATTTGGATCTCCCCAGTATCCTGCTTTTCTATGGGCAGTGTACTGACAAAGATGCAGAACATAGGCAGTTAGATGAACAGCAACCAACAATAAGGAGACCAAGCAGTACCTGGTGTCCAGTAGCAACTCTACTTTCACCGCATATCATTTCAAGTAGTCCCTAGTGTCACGTGGCACTCCCCTTCCTCCCCCATCACAAGCAGTCCTTACTGTCCTGTGGCAACCCTACTGTTATCTGTCTGATACCAGGCAGTCCCTGGTGTCCAGTGGCACTCCCCTCCCTCACCCTGTCCCTGTTCTATACCATGCAAGCCCCGATTCTGAGCAGAACTCACCTCACTCACCCCATCCCACAACAGATAGTTCCTGGTGGCCAGTGGCATCCCATCCCTCCCTCATCCCAAGCAGTCCTTAATGACCAGAGGCAACCCCACTCACCCTGTCCAATATCAGACAGGCCCTGGTATCCAGTGGCACGCCCTTCCCTCAGCCTGTTCCATACCAGGCAGTCCTTGGTGTCCAGAGGCTCTCCCCTCCTTCACCCTCACCCAGTCCCATACCGGGCAGTCCCTGGTGTCCAGTGGCACTCCCCTCCTTCACCCACACTCAGTCCCATACCAGGTAGTCCCTTGTGTGCAGTGGCACTCCCCTTATTCATCCTTACCTTGTCCCATATCAGGCAGATCCTTGTGCCCCGTGGCACTCCCCTCCCCACCCTGTCCAATACCAGGCACTCCCTTGTGACCCATGGCACTCCTCTCCCTCACCCTGTCCCATACCAGGCAGTCACTGGTGTCCAGTGGCACTCCCTTCCCTCCCCCATCCTGTCCAATACCAGGCAGTCCCTGGTATCCAGCTGCACTCCTCTCCATTCCCCTGACCCATACCAGGCAGTCCCTGGTGTCCAGCGGCACTCCACTCTCTCACTGTCACCCTGTCCCATATCAGGCAGTCACTGGTATCCAGTGGAACTCCCCTCCCTCACTCTGTCCAAAACCAGTCCATCCCTTGTGTTCAGCAACACTCCTCTCCTTCACCCTATCCCACATCAAGCAATCCATTGTGTCCTGTGGACCCCCTCTCCATCACCCTTACGTTATCCCATAACAAGCAGTCCCTAGTGTCCAGTAGCACTCCCCTCCTTCATCCTCACCCAGATCCATACCAAGCAGTCCCTGGTGTCCAGCGGAACTCTTCTCCTTCACCCTCACCCAGTCCCATACCAGGCAGTCCCTTGTGTCCAGCAACACTCCTCTCCCTCACCCATTTCCATACCACGCAGTCCCTTGTGTCCAGTGACACACCTCTCCTTCACCCTCACCCAGTCCCATACCAGGCAGTCCCTTCTGTCCAGCAACACTCCTCTGCCCCACCCATTTCCATACCACACAGTCCCTTGTGTCCAGTGGCACACCTCTCCTTCATCCTCATCCAGTCCCATACCAGGCAGTCCCTTGTGTCCAGTGGCACACCTCTCCTTCACCCTCACCCAGTCCCATACCAGGCAGTTCCTTGTGTCCAACAACTCTCCTCTCCCTCACCGATTTCCATACCACGCAGTCCCTTGTGTCCAGTGGCACACCTCTCCTTCACCCTCACCCAGTCCCATACCAGGCAGTCACTTGTGTCTAGTGGCACACCCCTCCTTAAACCTTACTTTATCCCATACCAGGCAGTTTCCTGAGTCCAATGGCATTTCCCTCCCTCAGCCTCACCCAGTCCCATACTAGGCAGTTCCTTGTGTCCAGTGGCACGCCTCTCCTTCACCCTCACACAGTCTCATGCCAGGCAGTCCCTTGTGTCCAGTGCGCTTCCCTCCCTAACCCTCACCTTCTCCCATATCAGGTAGCCCCTTGTGTCCAGTAGCACTCTCCTCCCTCACCCTCACCATACCAGGCAGTCTCTTGTGTCCAGAAACACTCCTCTCCCTCACCCTATCCCATACCAGACAGTCCCTTGTGTATAGTGCACTCCCCACCCTCACCCTCACCTTGTCCTATGCCAGGCAGTTCCTTGTGTCCAGCAACACTTCTCTCCCTCATCCTATCCCATACCAGGCAGTCCCTTGTGACCAGTGGCACTCCCCTCCTTCACCCTTACCCAGTCCCATACCATGCAGTTCCTGATTTCCAGTGGCACTACCCTACCTCACCCTCTCCTTGTCCCATACTAGGCAGTTCCTTGTGTCAAGCAACACTCCTCTCCCTCACCCCCGCTCCTATACCAGGCAGTCCATTGTGTCCACTGGCACGCCCCTCCTTCACCCTCACCCAGTCCTATACCAGGCAGTCCCTGGTGTTCAGTGGAACTCCCCTCCTTCACCCTCACCCAGTCCCATACCAGGCAGTCCCTGGTGTCCAGCAACACTCCTCTCTCTCACCCAAACCCACACCAGGCAGTCCCTTGTGTGCAGTAACACTTCTCTCTCTCACCTTATCCAATACCAGGCAGTCCCTTGTGTATAGCAACATTAACCTCCATCACCCTCACCCTATGCCACACCAGATATCACTTGTGTCCAGTGGCACTCTCCTTCTTCACCCTCAACCAGTCCCCTACCAGGCAGTCCCTGTTGTCCAGTGGCAGTCCCCTAACTCACCTTCTCCTTGTCCCATACCATGCAGTCCCTTGTGTCCAGCAACACTCCTCTCCCTCACCCAGTCCCACACCAGGTAGTCCTTTGTGTCCAGTGCATTCCCCTTCCTCATGCTCACCTTGTCCCATACCAAGCAGTCCCTTGTATCCAGTGGCATTCCCCTACTTCACCCTCACCCAGTCCCATACCAGGCAGTCCCTGGTGTTCAGTGGCACTCCCCTCCCTCACCCTGTCCCATCCCAAGCAGTCTGTGTTGTTCAGTGGCAGTCCTATTCCAAGGAGTTCCTGATGTCCAGTGACATCACAATCCCTGATCCATCTGGTGTCAAACAGTCCCTTGTGACAAGTGGTACCCTCTCCCTGTCCAATCTAACTACTCCTTAGTGCCAAGTGATAGCCCTACCTCTCTGGTCCCTAGCCCAGCAGTTCCCTGATGTCCAGTGACATCCCAGTCCATCACCCCATCCACTGCCAAACAGTCCCTTGTGACAAGTGGTGCCCTCTCCCTGTCCATCCAACTACTCCTTAGTGCCTGGTGATACCCCTACCTCTCTGCACCTATGGGAAGAGTTACCTGATGTTCAGTGGTGCCTCTATCCCTTGCCAATTACTCCCCAATGACCAGTAATCCCTCCTCCTTCTAGTCCCATGCCTGGTAATGCTATGCATTATGTGGCACACCCCATTCCCCCAGATCTCTAGAGGTGGCCACTACAGTCCTCCTGTCACCTCCTCAGCTGGCCATCATGTGGTTAAAATTACAGCAAACTAGTCATTGCATGTAAGTTGGCGTAGGGGTGGGTACACAGCCAAGCAGCACTAGGTGTGGATTCCCAGTGACCACCTAAGTCTTTCGGAGGTAGAGTGGAGGGAGAGCATCCCAGCAGCACTGGGAATGGGCTCCTGCAGGCCACAAACATCATTCTGGGGTGCTGGAATGGCAAATTGAGGTGGGACCCTGGTATCTGCATAAGTAATGGGTGGTCAAGGCAGCGCTATGGCACAGGAAAGTGTTCCCAGTAACCATAACTGGGTTATGGTGAAGGACGGGGTGACACTAGATGCCAGGGAGTAGTTGGACCAGGTAGGGAAAGGAGGCATATACTGCTACATGCCAGGGGTCTTCAGGCTTGTTTTGCTTTATCCTTCTTTTGTCACTTCTGGGACTTTCTTGTCCACATTGGTTCAGCACCCACCTCATGTCACCAACAATCAGAGGGTAGACACTGTAGTACTAGGGTGATGGGTCTTTCTGCAGATGCATCCAAAAAGGTGCTCTGGTGTTCATCCAAGAAAGATTTATTCATAATCTTCTTGTTTTCATTTAGACAGACAGACAATACATGTAGCTTACCACTGTTACTGACAAGAAAGCCCACAAAGCAAATGGAACAGCACTCATTCATTACAGATAGTAACCTGGATACAATTCCCTATCCTAAATCTATTCCTTACTGTAAAAAGTCACCACCCACTCCTTTGGTGGATTAAGACAGCAACTATTTAGCTATGCTGACCAACCTAAAAACTCTGTTGCAGAGCTGCTCAGCTCCCCACAGGGAATGTGCACTTGTGTTCTTCGTACAATATCCTGCTGTCTATTACCTGTGGGATGAAGACGGCCAGAGAACCAGTCCAAATGCCAGATACATAGTGTAGAAACCGAAACATATTTGACGACAGATAAGGACCACTTGGCCCGCCTAGTCTGCTCATTTTACCCTACCTTGCATTACCACAGATCCTACTTGATCTCCAGCTCTACCCCCCACCTTGCCTTAATACCTGTCTCATGCTTTCGGGAACCCTGCCACAATTATTGCCCCCATCACCTCTGCTGGAAGGCTGTTCCAGACATCCACCACTGTTTCTGTGAAGAAGTACTTCCTCACATCTCTCCTGAGTCTACCTCCCTCCAGCTTCATAGCATGTCCCCTTGTTCTTGAGCACCTTTTTCTGAAAAGTGCCTCCATTTTGTACCTTATTTATACGCATGAGATATTTGAAACTCTCTATCATATCCCCCTCTACATACTTTCCTCCAGGGTGTACATATTGAGGTCCTTCAGTTTCTCCTCATAGAGCTTATTATGCAGACCGTGCCCCATTTTAGTTGCCCTCCTCTGGACCGCCTCCACTCTATGTCCTTCCGAAGATGTGGTCTCCAAAACCGGACACAGTACTCTAGGTGAGGTCTCACCAGTGATCTACTCAGAGGTAACACAACCTCCCTGTTTCCACTGGAGATACCTCTCACTATGCACCTTAGTATCCCACTAGCTCTCCCAACTGCCTTGCCACACTGCCTGGCCACCTTGAGGTCATCAGATATGATTACCACCAGGTCTCTTTTCTATTTGGTGGTCATTAATACCACTCCCTCCATTTTGTACTCTGCTCTTGGGTGTCTGTGCCCTAAGTGGACTATTTTGCACTTTTGTGCACTGAAATGCAGCTGCCATACCCTTGGCCACTCCTCTCATTTCTCAGATCACTACTCATTTTGTCTACCCCTCTTGGAGTGTCTACCTCACTGCGAATTTTAGTGTCATCTGCAAAAAGGCAGACTTTCCCATCCAGCCCATCTGCAGTGTTGCCAATAAAGACATTAAAGAGGACCGGTCCCAGTACAGATCCCTGTGGCACCCTACTGTTCACCCTCCCTTCCTCTGAGTGAATGCCATGTACCACCACTCTCAGATGCCACTCTCACCATTCTGCATGGCTTATTATACTTCTTAGTCACTACTTTACTATTTAGGGATTTTCGAGTTGAGGGTACACTTTTCCTTTGACCCATTTCCATCAGGGCTCGGTGTCACAGCTCTCATTCTCTTAGCATTAAAAATGCATTGCACTGATCTTCAAAACACAAAGAAAATGACCAGAATGTGTATCACTTTGTTATTTTAATGAATAACTGGCTTAAACATAGTGGACCCCATATGTTTAGTGTTAAAAAATGTTTGGTGTTAAAAATGTTTCTGTCAAGCTATTTTAATGTTATTGTTTTTTTTTTTACAATTTGCGTATCCAGAAATAGCTCTTACATTATCGAGAACATCAGTACATCTTCACAGCCACGGGGCAAGGGTAAATTTGAGTGTAAGATACACAGAGCGATGCGAAATGCATAGTAGCTGAAAGGTGTTCTCAGTGCTCTGAGATTCCTCCTGGTTTAATGTTTTTCCAAGAATGACTTTGAATACACTCTGTAAGGTCCCCCTCTCCCCAATGCTGCAGGTGATTTTCACATTATGGTAGAAGTAACAAAGGGCCTTTCATGTTTTTCCTGTGTGTGGAGCAATTCTGAGGACTTACTGTCCTGGAAAAGAAACAATAACACATCTGATCTGTCTAAAAGGGAAGATAACATAACACAACACATTCCTCAGAGACAGCTAAATGCAAATCCAGACAAGGGGGTTGGGGGATGTACAGATTCTTAAAAGCTATCAACTGCATCACCATTGAAGACATTATTCAGGAAACATAGTTTTAATGTGCTACTTCTTGGTCCATTCTCTGCCTCTGACTTTCAAGAAGTTTGTCCATACTAACCTTTCATAATGGCATTCTGTTGCCCCCCCCCCACAGCTGTATTAATGACTTAACCCATCCTCAGCTCCATTTGGAATGTCCAGTATGCAGGAAATTCCACCTCTGCGAGGAAAAAAAAAATGATGTATCTTTTCATCACCACATCAGGAAAAGTAAAGTCAGAATGAGAGCAGGAAAAAATAATTAGTAATAATCTAGAGACATCTTTGTTTCCTCAGTTTAGGCAAAAACCATGACAGCTGCTGCCAACACTATTAGATTCTGAACAGTGGCCAGTTCTTTGTATTGAGTTATGGAAACTGGATTAAGTGGTTAGTTTTCTAAAGCATTGTGCTAAATAGGCAGCTGGGCAGTATGAAGATTCAGATCAACTAGTGGGGGAGGCAGCACGGTGCAGTAGAGCAAAAGGACTGTAATCCACCAATCTGGGATTAAATCCCACTGTAGTCACTGGCTCAGTGGTCAATGAAATAGTTGTTACAGATTTCACCAACTAGCTGAAACTGGGGTTGAGTCCCAGTTAAAGAGCTAGCAACCCCAAAAAAAATATACAGAAAATATAACTCATTTTCAGAAGTAGTGCACTATCACTTATCATTTCTGAAGTGTTTTCATTATCCTTTTTCTAGATTAAAGATTTAACTCCTTGTAAAACCAGGTGCAATGTATAGCAGAGCAGTGCTTATCAAGCAGCTGACACATCTGGTTATATTCCCCTCCTCACCTCATCAGCATCAGTTTTGTCAGTGTTGGAAATGGGGGGTTGGGGGCATAGGGGAATTCAGTTCTGGGCATAAAATCAACAGTCTGACTCAGTTCTGACCACAAAATGAGAAAACTTCTAATTAAATTATGCCCATTTGCATGTTTTGTTTTCTACTATTTGACCCCTGCAGCTGTCGGCTGCTCTCATTCCCTGAGGAAAAGGCAGAGTGCCTCGAAAGCGCTGGGGTTTTGGGGTTCAGTTGGAACCTGTAATAAACTGGAACTTGCTTATAAAATTGTGTGAACACTGCATCTTTCACCTGGACTAGTTCTGAGCTCTTAAACAGCAGCTCCGTTGAGCATGTTGGCACACCCTTTGTTCAGTTTCTAGCAAAATGAGCAGAGACTGCTCCTGTGTAAAATGCACCTCCTAAAGGTATACAACTCACTATAAGCATAATAATGCAAATGTACAATGAGCAAACATGTCCCAGCCCAGACCCCTGTCAGGTACGTTTGATACCACATCAAGGACAGGGAGTTGCCCTGGTCAGATTTCTCATTTCCACCACTGACATTGTGACTTTACCTCTGACATCACTAGTGACCAACCTGGTAGAAGGTGAGTGGCTCTTCTTGTTCAGCTGTGATGTCACAGTCTGTGAAGTCACAATTGTGAGGTATAAAGGGTGATAGAGCTAGACATGTCAGTGCCCCAATTAGAATGAAGTTTCACACATCACACCTAATACTGTCAGGTGGAATGTCTTCTCAATAGCAGAAAGGTAAAGATAAAAGTACTTCAGATATGCAGATAATTGACTATTTTTAAAGATGATATTAATGTCAGGTGGTTTGCTAGATCTTTCTGTTTTTATTTTTCTCTCACTTAGCCTGTTTTTAGCAGTAGCTTATGTTGCACAAATGCATCAAAATCTCCCCATGCTGATGGCCTGAGTTTGAGAGTGAGCTTGAGGGCTGGCACTCAGGTGGTGAGGCTGGGAGAATATACTGCCAATGGCAAAGTGTCCGAGGAAAGGGTTAGGGGGAAGCACATTCTGGCTTCTGTGGTGGCTCCTCCTGTTAGACTAGGGAGCTAGTCTGCAGACAGGAGCATACAGTGGGTACATGAGGAACACCACCCCAATAAGGTGGTGCCACCAGGTGACAGAAAACCAGAAAACTGAGGAAAACCCATCCTCAGCCAGATAAATGTTTGTCCCCCCCACTGGCCCTACACCACTGACCACGGCACCCACTTCTACTGGTTCCTGGTCCCCGAATGGACTCCTTGGCCAAACTCCTCAGCCAATCAGGTTTCAGGATTTTTAATACCCACTTTATAATTATTAATACAATTGAAGTGACAAATAACAATGTAGAATAAAACAGGTTATCTTGTAAGACTATTCAGCTGCAGGGTGAGAACATAATTTTTCTCATAAATCTGTTACGTTCCTTATTGTGACATCAGCATGAAGTGACATCACTTTTCTGCTGAAACTCTGCTGAAATAACATATTGGCTACGTGACGAGACCCCGCGGGGGGGGGGGGAGTTGCATGGTGGTAAGAATAAGAAATACACTAAACAAAAAGTGACAAACACAATATACGATACAAAATATCAGAATAAATAAGGTACAACATTTTGCAGACTTTCAAGAGTTTACAAGAGCAGAAAGTGACAAGTGTAGTGTACAACTCAGAATATCAGATGGTGAAAGGTACAAAACTTTGCAAAAGTAAAACAGTGTTCTGTGTTACATAAATAGGACATTTTGTATCTCCTCTGGAATGTTGCTCTTGGTGCAGCCTTAGCATTTGTATAGCTGCACTACGTAATGCTCGGTAGCACTGAAAGCAACATTCCCGAGTAAATATCTGATTTCTAGACAGCCTATGCACTGTTCCTTATTATAACCCCAGAAACATTATATTATTGGGGCTGGCAGTATAACCTAGAGGTTAGAGCAAAGAGATGTGAATGAACTTGGTACGCCTAACAGATCTGGGTTTGATTCCCACAGCCTCCACTTCCATACTGTGTGAAGCCAAGCAAGTCAGTTAGCCTCCGCAGTGCCCCTGGGTTACACTTGGAAACAGAGCTTGGACCTAGTTAGCCTTACCTGGTTACCAAAGAATGGATAATCAGTGTACAGTAGAATGCTACTTTGCATGGAAATCCATGCCTAAAATAAGGTTGCTGTATCACAGTAGTGAGGTCAAACTGATGTTGTGCTGCAGTAGAACTGTCACTACTGTGGTACAACATCAAACGTTGTCACATGGCCCCCTTCCTCAAGTCGTGCTTGCGACTGCATGGAAGATGTAGTTGTTTATTTTAATCTGGAAGCCTGCTGTGCCATATCAGCTGAGTACGCAGACGCTGATCAGCACCAAACAACAAGAATATCCTCTACATATTGTTTAGTCTGATTGGTGAATCCCTTGCCTGACAAGTTTCCATCTACTTCTCTTACCTCCAGAAGTCACCAAGTGAAGCGCTCCAAGACCGGGCAGGTGGGTGGGCAGACCATCTCATCCTTGAGTTATGTCTGCGGGACAAGCGGAGTGTGACAGTTGAACTTTTCTGGCTGGCTGATGAACAGGCTTATAGAAATGGTGCCTTACATACTATAAATTATAATGCATGGCAGCCATATGCAGAAAAACCTGTGCTGCCATCTCGAGGTATCCATGGTGACCAATTAACCTCTCACGTTTCACTGTCGAGGTTAATTGGTTGCCATGGAAACCTTTTGATGCCAACATAGGTTTGTTGTGCATGGTTGCCCATATATTATCTTTTATATCTATTGAAAACACTTCCAATCGATTGGGCCTTCTGAGAAAACTACATCATGCAGGATTCTTAGAATAACTCAGAGAGCCATGATCACATGATCAGATGACTACTTCTTGTCCAAGATCTTTTTTAATGTATTTGAGACCAACCTTATAAGGCGCAGAGAAAAGGGAATACATTCTTGAGAAACCACTTGCGGTCACAAAGAAATCTACAAAGCTGTAATGTTATTTTCATTTCAATGATGTTTTGCTATAAATGTCAGACCTTTTTGCCTCAAAAAACATTCACGCATATATAGAAACATGTATCACTGCAAAAGAATGTAAAATTAATTCACAAAAGTCAAATAGATCATATTTGTTCTACACTTACAGACTCCCATTTTCATTAATGCATTTACCATGCTCCGATCTAATGTTGGTCAGGTTTTGAGACCAGGAATAATATCTGCATATTCCATTAAAGCCACGTTCATCAATCACGCAAACGTCTGATGCTGACATTGTCCTTGGCTCTTCTTTTTTTTTTTTTTTAAAGAAAAGACAAGGAAAGAAATTTCATGAAAACCACAAATGACTTTTTGAAACACAATAGCATTGTATGTATCACAGAACAGAACACGGTATAATATTACAAGAATAGTGGTGGCTCCAAATCCCGTTAGGGTTTGAGTCTCAAGCAAAATGAAAGGGTTAAAAAAAACATTTTTCTTTAAGAACTGACTTTGACTCACATTACTAGGTTGGTTTTCAACTCATGAGAAGGAGTTTTAAGTAGGGTTACGACGTGTGGAGAAGTGGGACATTTTACTACTGAATCAGGATTTTTTTCGGGACAATATGCAACATAGACCAATGCAACAGACTTGTTTTCTCTAAATAATCGGGCTTCAAGGGGAACGTTACGCAGTAAGAGACTCACACCCAAGTGTGAGGCTGATCCCAATTTGCACTTTGCATAAAAAAAAAAAAATTTTCTTACTGTTTATTGCAGTGTACAAGAATGTATTAGGCTAATTTTGCTGACTTCCAAGATGCCATTTCATGTAACCAGAAGTCCCAGAATCCCCTGTAGATGACATCAGAGGAGGGCTGCAGAGCTGGGAGATTCAATAGCCTTCAATAGCGCGTGGTATACATATTAAAGATTTTGTAAACTAAAATCAGATGTTTGCTGGTCCAGCTGTGCTCACATGGCTTTAGTACAGTGCTTTGTGACTGTTCCCAGCCACAGGAGAACAGCAGGCCAGCAAACAGAAGATTACAGCTTATGAAAATCTCTGACATTCACTGCAGGCTTTCTGAATCTCCCAGCTCTGCAGCCCTCCCTCTGATGTCATCTGCAGGGGATTCTGGGATTTCTGGTTACACGAAATGTCAGCTTACAAGTTAATGAAATTAGCTTGATACAATCTACTGCACCACAGTAATCAGTAAGTAGAAAAAGTGCTTTTGCACACAAAGGGCTAATTGGCATTAGCCTCACACTTGGGTGTGAGGCTCTTATTGCAGAGAATTCTCCTTTAAGACAAAGTATTGTAGTTTTTCAGTTCTTTCTATTGTTTAATCTTCCTGGACTTAAGTCTCCACCACTCATTCTTACTAATGGGAGTATACCAGAGGTGTTAGGACCTCACGGGAGCCAAAAATCTTCAGGAGGGCTGGCACCGGAATAGGACCACGCATGCATGGCACCACGAGGCTAGCTCATGCCCATATAGACTATTTCAGCATCAACCCTCCAACTGCCTCAGTTCCTTTTCTCCCATTGTCGAGTGTGCTTCGATGATGACATCGCTAGCCCACCGGGAGTCTAGTCTCTGTCTATACTACAGCAGCTATATAGCCATTCAGCATTCACTTAACTTACCATTTTAGTGTTCTTCTATTAAAAAAAAAAAAGAAGAAGAAGAAAATGAAGAAGGACAAGTAGTTATTCTTAGCCTGCCATCAATGGCGTCAACCTTTGACAGAAGCGGTGATGGTAGGGAGACTTCGCTTGAAAGCTGTGATGGCAGTGGGGCTGTGTCCAGTCTGCCGCCCTTTTCAGAGGGGGGGGTATGACCACAGGCCGTCTGGTGCTGGGGGAAGAAAAGTCCACCTGTAGCACAAATGTAGTGGTTCTGGGACCCAGCTCTGCTTGACCTTGTGCTCTTCTTCCTCCTGTCAGTGGAAGAAGAATCGGTACCTCTCTAGGTCATCCTCTGGCATGTCTGTGCATTGATCATAACTGGTTGAGTGCAATAATCCTGAACCAACTCTGGTGGGTTCTGCTGTGGCTTCACTCTTAATGGTCATGATCTTCGACATCGGTTCCCATCTCTGTCATCGATGGGGTTCTGGCAAGCAGTTTCTCCTCTGGGCCACTCTTTCAGAGCAAGTGGTATGGCGTCTGCCCAGTGGTCCTGGCTGTAGTTCTGGGTCCAGGGCTTTCAGACCTTGGGGCTGCTGAGATGCAGCTGGGTCTGCCAGGCCAGAATATGCGTGGTGCCCTCTCTGGTGCTAACGCCATCAACACCAACCCCTCGTGCCTATCTCCCTCTTCTTTTTCTCTGCAGGGGCTGGCACGGGTACCACTTCCTTCTTTCCCTTTCTACAGATCTAGTTCCAGTAGTGCCTGGTGTCAGCGGTGCTGGGTGTTGGCTTAGATGGTGCCATGCATTGCCATTGGCGCTGCCGTGCGCTGCCATCTGCAGTGCTGGGCATTGGCATCTGTGGCACTGGGCACTGACGTTTGCAGTGCCAGGCACTTGTGTCAGTGGTGCTGGCGGTGCCATTGCCAGTGCAGGGCATTGGTGTCTGCGGCACTGGTCACTGGCATCTGCAGTGCCAGGCACTTGTGTCAGTGGTGCTGGCGGTGCCATTGCCAGTGCAGGGCAGCAGTGGTGCCGGCACCAGGTGGTGCCGACACTGGGTGTGGCACCTAGTGTGGTGCCATGTATGGCACTGGCACCACGGATGACTCTGAATTCCTCCCCAATCCAGGTGGTGGCATCTTCCTGGTCCTGACCTGCCCTTGGAGTCTGATTTGGGGTAGCAGTGGATCTGGATGGGTCTCTCCCTCTTCTGTTTTGTTGAAGACGTAGAGGATGACTCATTTTATGGGCTGGAATGCAAACCCTCTGTATCAGTGTGATGGAAGAGCTTTCCAGTTACTTTTTCTCGGGGATATGGGGTCCACCTAACATTTCAGTTTTCATCTGTGAACCAAAGCAGACTCCTACATCTTGAGTTCCTACATTCATCAGTATGAGTGCACCCTGTGGAACACACTTCATGCAATGTTCAATAGCCTCCTGAAATCTAACATTCCATTGCTAAGGGCATATTGCCCAATAATCAACTAAAGCTTTTATGGACACCTACGTCTCTGCCTCTAGGGCAGCTGCCACTGGCAGCAGGTGGTTAACATCTCCTTGACTGTGCTTATCTGTTCAGCTAAAGGCCACTCAGAACAAGAGGGCTGCCACTTAAACCATATGACATCCTCGTGACAAACAGTCCTGTCAGGGTAGTGGCCTAGGTGCCCTTTTCAGGAACCAACCCCTCAGCCACTAAGAGAATGCAGTAGAGGGCACAGGATCTGAAAGTGCCCTATACTAACCTCTGTGGATTCAGCCCAGACCCCATCCTAGCTGTCTGGGTGGGGAGCCTCTCAGAGGTAGGAGGGGCATCTAATTCAGTTTTACAACCAGTGAAAGTCCATTACCGTGGACCTTAGGTCATCAGGATTTCCGATAGGGATACTCTCCCAATTTTGCAGCTTTCCCCCAGACCTTCTGCCCAGATGGCAGCCAGTCTGTCGGCCTGTCAGTTACACACACTCTCTGCTTCTGGGATACAGGGCCTCTGCGAGTACTGGGCAGTAAAAATAATTCCACAGCAGGAATAAAAGCACAGGTTCCTATTTCCATTTGCTTCTGGTCCTAAGTTAACAAATGGCATGCACCCATTTGTCGACCTTGGAAGGTTAAACAAGTTCCTGTTCAGGGAAGAGTTCCCTAATCTCGGCGTCCAAGTCTTCACTTCCTGGACATTTGGCTCCTAGCCAGCCCTTCTGATTACGGGACGCAGGAAGCAGTCACTGCAGCTTCTCAGTTGTTCTCTCCAGGTTTGGGGAATGTGCCAGTTCCTCTTCCCAACAGCTCCTCTTCTTAGGAGCCCTCCTGGATACCTCCAAGGTGTCAACTTAGTTTCAGAGGATGGGAGAAATGACATCTTTATATAGCTCATTATAATATGAAAAATGTCTCTATTCACCTTCCTTCTTGGTTGAGTGGATGCGGGGACTCAGGTCATCCTCCACAGCAAGCAGTGGTCTCCGTCCGCACATCCATATCCTCCATACAAGTTGACAGAGCCGTGGACAAAATCCATGGGGAAGTCACTGCCTAGGTCTCCACACTCAGGTGTGGAGCCAGAAGGATCCTCGTCTTGTCATAAATTTCTTAGAGATGAGAGTTATCTTACAAGCCAAGTCCTGGAGCAAACCCCCTGCAACAAAGTGTTCCTACTTCGGAAGGACAACAAAGCTGTGATGTATTACATCAGCAAACAGGGTAGGTGCCCCCCCCTTACCCTCTCTGCAGTAGGGCCATGAGGTTGTGAGAGTGGTACCTTGAGTACAATGCGCCAGTTCAGATTTCGTGCAGTCAGTTTTCACAAATGGGGCAGTTCGGACCTGGCCCTTTTGCATCCCCTCTCAGCGCAAAACTGCCTCTATCCTGCTTCAGAAATCCTGACCTTGGTGTTTTTTGTCAGGATGTGTTCACTGCAATAATAAAGAGACTCGCTGTTCATTTTCCTCCTCTTCCCTATATTCAGAGAGCGCTGATCAAGTTGTATGCTCAGGGGGGCAGGATGATTCTCATCGTCCCAGACTAACCTCAGCAGATTGATTTGCTTTGATCTGCAGTCTGTCAGAAGTTCCCCCGAGATGACTACCTCTACAAGCGGACCCTCTGACGCAGGGACTTTAGTCCATCCTAGCCTGTGCTCCCATCATCTCCATGCTGGGCCCAGAGGAAATGGAAGTGGGTAAGCTCTGCTTTTTCCCAGACCATCGCAGATGTCTAATAAGTTGTGCATAGGCCTTACACCAGGAAGGCTTACATGGCTAAGTGGAAACCCTTCTCCATCTGGTGTGCAAGTCCCACCTGGACCCTTCGGTTGCCTACCAAGTAAGGTGTTGGAGTGCCTTTTGGACCTATTGATCGCAGGTTGGCCATACTTGGCAGTGAAGGTACACCTCTGTGCATTTTCAGTCTAGCTTGAACCAGTAGACATCTTGTCACTGGCTCAACCACCGTTAGGCAAGTTTTGAAGAAAAAGAGATGTGTAAGAACGAGGGGGCACAATTTAAAGTTAGAGGGGGGACGGCTCAGGGGTAATGTGAGGAAATTATTTTTCACGGAGAGAGTGGTGGACGCATGGAACCGCCTTCCTGGAGAGGTTGTGAGGTCTAAAACAGTGGGGGAATTCAAACATGCATGGGACAGACATAAGGCAATTATAGTGGGGGGTTGCAGGAAGTAGGCTGTTGGTTAACTAGAATCTGCAGCTTATCCAATAGGTAGGAAATGGGCAGACTGGGTGGGCCAAGTGGTCCTTATCTGCCATCATAGTCTATGTTTTGCTTTGTTAATACCAGAAGGAAGAGGAGAGCTCCCTTCACTCTCTGGTTGTTAGGACAGTTTTGCGATTCTCATCAACAGAATGAAGAGATACATATCCAAACAACTTTGTATCTTCAGCATGCCTCAGCTGGGTCCACTTCTTGCCATGAGTTGTTTTCGACTTGATTAGTATCATGTCTTCGACACTACTAATCCATGTCACAGGCCAAAATGAAATGCCAGGTTCACACCACTCCATCGGAGCAGTTGTGGCTTCCTGGCAGAGATTTGTAATGTACCCATTACTGTCTTCTGCAAGGCGGTGAGTTGGAGCTCAGTGCATGCCTTTGTAAAGCACTATGTTCTGGATGTCCATTCCAGACAGCTCTTTTCTTTGGCAGGTCAGTCCTTCTGGACTTCCATTCTGAGTGAGCTCTGTCTTCGACTGCCCTACACGGGGTGGGTTGATTTTTAGTTCGGTACTCTCCCATTAGTGTGAATGAGTGGTGGAGACTTGAGCCAAGAAGATACGGAAATTACATACTTACCGTAATTCTTGATATTTTTGGAAGGAGTCTCCACCACTCATTCACATGACCACCCACCATCCCCTGGACTCACTCGTTCTGTTTCTTTGGTCTTCTCTCTATCTTGTTGTTTAGGCTGTGAAGACATTGTTCAGATGGACCCTTCCTACATGGGTCATCTGGGCCATCACATGCCCGGAGGTTAAGGTAAGTTTTTCTTTCATTAGTTATGCTGCACCTCCTTGGTCGAAAAGGTACTGAGGCGGTTGGAGGGTCAATGCTGAGATAGCCTATACAGGCGCAAGCTAGCCTTATGGTGCTGTGCATGCATGATCCTATCCTGGCACCACCCCTCCTGAAGATATTTGGATCCCCTAGGGTTCTAGCACCGCTGGTGTACCCCCATTAGTGTAAATGAATGATGGAGACTCCATCCAAGAAGATCAAGAATTACGGTAAGTACGTAATTTCCATTTATCATTTTAAAGTATTTTAGTTAAGTTACAATAGTGTTCTGCAACATTTAGAAGAAAGTTAGAAATATTTTTTTACTATACTGTCAGGACATGTAATATTTTTCATGTTTTTTTGCAGGACACAGCAGCCCAAATCAGGACCGTCCTGCGAAAGTTCTGGACAGGTGGCAATCCTAGATTTAAGCCCCTTCAACCATGATTTAACAACATGGGTGAGTTTCATGAGCCAGTGCATATTGGGAGTGTCTCAACAAACCATTTTTCACTGGCACAGGCTATTCTTGTTTGAACCAAAATGGATCCAGATGAAGGACCTGAACTGTTAATCACTCCACTGTTTATTTAGTTTTTTTTTTTTTTTTTAGTTGTTTTAACCAGGAGTAGCACACTAAGCTGAAAGCTTTTTTACAGGAGCGACCTGGGAGCACAGGGAAGTTAAGTGACTTGGTTAGGGTCACACATTATGGAAGTGGAAGCTGTGGGATTCAAACCCATAGAAACATAGAGGTTGATGGCAGGTAAGGACCTCAAGGCCCATCCAGTTTGCCCATTTCTTTTTCTACCTTATAAATGTGACATCAGCCTTTGCTCTGTCAGGGGCCTATCTATTCATACTCATCTGTATTGCTCCCTTATGCCTATCCCATGCCTGTTTGGAGCCCTGCACTGTATTCATAGCCAACACTTCCTGAGATAGGCCGTTCCATACATCCAACATTCTTTCTGTGAAAAAGAATTTCCTCACATTCCCCCTTAATCGGCCTCCCTCTAATCTCCTGCTGTGTCCTCTTGTCCTGCTATTTTTCTTATATTTAAACATGTTAGACTCTTTCACTTTGTTAATGCCCTTAAGGTGTTTGAATGTTTCGATCATATCACCTCTCTCCCTCCTTTGCTCAAGGGTATACATATTGAGCTCTGTTAATCTGTCCTCGTATGTCTTCTGATGCAGTCCCTGCACCATTTTGGTTGCCCTTCTCTGGACTGCCTCAATTTGGTTAATGTCCTTGTGAAGGTGTGGCCTCCAGTACTGCATGCAGTACTCCAGATGGGGCCTAACCAGTGTCTTGTAAAGAAGGATTATTACCTCCCCTCTTACGACTTGTGATACCACTACAAATACATCCTAACATCCCCCTAGCCTTACCTACTGCTTTAGAGGTCTGCTTGGATGATTTCAGGTCATCGGTGATGATGATGTCCAAGTCTCTTTCTTCCTTTGTGACTGCCAGCAAGTGCCCTCCCCGGCCTATAGGTGGCTTCAGGGTTTCTCTTCCCTATGTGCATGATCTTGCACTTGTTTGCATTAAATCCCAGTTGCCACTCTTCTGACCACTTTGCTAGTTTATCCAGATCTCTTCTCATTCTGCCCACCCCATCTGGATCATCTACTCTGTTGCAGATCTTGGTGTCTTCTGCAAACAGACAAGCCTTACCCTCTAGTCCATCTGCAATGTCACTGATGAAGATATTGAAGAGGACTGGCCTCAGGACTGATCCCTTAGGTACCCCACTTGTGACTTGCATCTTTTCTGACTGTATACCATTTACCACCACTCTCTGTTTTCTGCCCGTCAACCAGTTTGCCACCCAGTTGACCAACTTCTGACCCGCCCTGAGCCTACCCAGCTTATTTATCAATCTTCTCTGTGGAACAGTGTCGAAAGCTTTGCTGAAGTCAAGGTAGGTGACATCAACTGCTCTCCCCTTGGTCCACCACTCTGGTAACCCAGTCAAAGAAATCTATGAGATTAGTTTGACAGGACCTTCCTTTTGCAAACCCATGCTGCTTGGATCCTGTGCCCCTATGGATTCCAGGTGTTGCACTATCCTTTTCTTAAGGAGTGCCTCCATAATCTTGCCCACTACTGAGGTAAGACTGACTGGTCTGTAGTTCCCCGCCTCCTCCCTGCTACAACTCTTGTGGAAGCGGGATCACATGAGCCCTTCTCCAGTCTTCTGGGACCTGTCCTGTGCTCAAAGACTCACTAAACAGTTCTGCTAATGGCTCTGCTAGTTCCACTCTTAGCTCCTTAAGTGCCCTAGGATGTATGCCATCAGGTCCCATTGCCTTGTCCACCCTGAGCTTAGCGAGCTCTTGTAGGACCCTTTCTTTTTTGAAGGGAGGAGTACTCACCTCCCTTCCCCCTATGTCTATGGTGCTGAGCTGTGGGCCCTGCCCTATCTTTTCTTCAGTAAATACTGAGCAAAAGTATCTATTCAGAAAAAGAGACATGCAAGAACAAGGGGACACAATTTAAAGATAGAAGGAGGGCGGTTCAGGGGCAATGTGAGGAAGTATTATTTCACAGAGAGGGTAGTGGATGCATGGAACAGACTTTCTGAGGAGGCTGTGAGGTCTAAAACTGTGGGAGAATTCAAGAATGCATGGGACAGAGATAAGACAATTCTCATGGGGGGGTAGGAAGAAATAGGCTGTTGGTTAACTAGGATCTGCGGCCTATCCTGTAGGTAGGGAAATGGGCAGACTAGATGGGCCAAGCAGTCCTTATCTGCTGTCAAAGTCTATGTTTCTATGTTTCTATGTTATTTAGGATAGATGCTTTTACAGGGTCCTCCTCCTCACATGCCCCCTTTTCTCCTTTGAGCTTAGCAATACCCCCTCTGGACTTTCTCCTTTCACTAATGTATGTATCTCTAGAAAGTCTTGGTGAGGTACCAACTCTGGTCTGCTGGATGTCACCAGATTTGCAGCTCTGAGCCTTAAACCACTGTGCTATACTGCCTCCTTCTGTGACCCTTTTGCATGCTGAGTATGTGTGTAAGTCAGTTCAGGTATAGAAAAAATACAGTATGGAGTAGCCTGCCACAATGAAGCACTCATCACAGTTTCTGTCTGTTCTGTCTCACAGGATACTGCGTGAACTCTTTGGAATCCAATGGCAATTACTCCAGTTTGTCATTGAGAAAACTGTGACATATTTATCACAGAGTGATTCACCTTAGTTGGCAGTACTTATCCTTAAAAACTACAAAAAAGGGTGTGCTTAATCCTTTACTGGAGAACCATGATTATCTTCAGAAGTCATAATTTTGGGGCTCATACCATAGATGCTGACACCGAAGTGCAGCACTAGGGGAATGCTGTACTGGTGTGTTGTGTCATCCTTTGGAGGGATCATTAAACCCAGGTCCCCTCTGCCTTATCAGGTGGACTTTAAAGATCCCATGGCACTTCGCCAAAAGAGTGAGGGAATTTCCCTGGGATCATGGCAAAATTTCTCCCATTTACTAAAAGTACCAACAGCTGTATCTGGTTCAGCGTTAGATGTTTTTATGTTTGTTTGCACGCATGTGCAAGAAACATAGTGCCATCATCCGAGATTTCGGTCCTCCTCCAATTCAGTCAGTGTGTTGGCAGGCGCAGCCCCTGTAAGGCAATGCATGCCGGAGCTGTCTATGACAAGCTCCAAAATGCAGTGGCATACAGTTGAAAGGGGAGCTACGCCCAGTGAGCAGCGATAAGATATTGCCTGCTCATGCTGGCTCCCCCCCACACACACACACACACACACACACACACACACACAGCGCATACTGCGTGCTGCCCTCCCCAGCACACCGCGTATAGCCGACAGGGTACCCAATCCCCGTCGGCTTGTGCTCCTCCCCAAGCCTTCCACATGCCACGCTGGGTGCCCACCCCAGCATGGCAACTGATAGAATAGCCGATGGGGGTGCCCAATCCCCGTCGGCTCCACTGTCCTCACCCCCCCCGAGTACTGGGTGCCACGCTGGGAGCCCACCCAGTGTGGCAACTGATCATATGGCCAACGGGGGTGCCCAATCCCCCGTCGGCTCCACGGCCCCCCCAGCCGTCCTTGTGTCATGCTGGGAGCCCACCCCAGCGTGGCAAACATCCCACATCGTCTTTTCTTTTTTTAACCTACAAAATAAAAACGGTCCCACGGCGCTTCTCCCAGCCCCCCTTCCACAACCCGCACCCACCCACTGCGCACCCTGCCTCCCCACACACCCCCACCCCATACTTACCTCCGGAGCTTGGTGCGACGATCTTCGGTGGACCGGGAACACGTCTGCACTCTTCAAAGCCGACCACGAACTGAGGAAATGTCGGTAAGCTGTGTAATGAGCTATATAGGGGTTTTTCAACTTTATTGCATATCTCAGGCATTTTTTGGAATTTTTGCACCAAAATTTCAACATGGGGTTTTTGGGACCCCTTCTCATGAATGATGTCACTGTCATGGAGTTATTCTGGCCCGGAGGGTCATTTCGCAGTCACTGCGTAGTCACTGCACAAAATCACCCTTCGGGCCCGAATAATGATACACAGATAAAGAAAATCCTGAGTTGACAATCTGCTGTAAAAAATCCCCAACCTAATTATATTACGGGTGTGCGTTGCACAGTTTCCATGTACGCTCGTGACTTCACCATTTTTTTGAATATTTTTACTGCAGATTTGTAACATTGTCATTTTTTACACCTCCCCATGAACAGTACAGCTGTCATTTTTTACATCCTGTTCGGAATGTTTTTGCACCTGTGGTGCTAAATGCCGTAGTCGCTGTGCATAAGCAGCTTTTGGCTAGCAAACTGATATTCCCCCTGTTCATGAGGTGGGGTCACAAAAAAAACATGTTGAAAATTTGGAGTGAAATTACCAACGAATGCCTGAGGTATTAGGGTTTCCAACTATAGCGCCCAACCCTGTAGAGAATGACAGGCATCAGGGGTGTGACTTGGGATTCTTGCCTGTAATGCTCATACCATTCCACACCCTGTAGCCAGTGAGAGGCATCGAGGTATGCCTCGGACTCTCCGGCCCCAAAGTTCACCCCATTCTCCTATATCGCACCCATCTCACTGTATTTCCTAATGAAATGGGGTGCGCATAAGGGCCAAAGACCCCAAGGAACACCGTGACACTTGTCAGTGTCTGCAGGGTGGGATGTGGTGAAATGGCGTGGTCATTATGCCTGACAACCCAAACGCACACCTCAATGCCTGTAACTCTCTGCAGAGTGGTGGGGTTGGCTTCAGTTCAATACTTCACTGCCATTCCTATTACGTAGCTCTGTAACTTCTATACTACCACTGCCAATGCCAGCAAGCAAACATTCGGCATTGACAAATGTTTGTTTTATTTGTATCACACTTCCTTGGGGTGAAGCTAAAACAGACAGTGTTTTCTAGCCCTCCTTTCTTGGTAAAAAAAACAAATAAATAAATAATAAATATTGCCCCATGACTAATTATGTCCAACTCTCCTATTCTTCATCCCATCCCCCCTCCCATTTTTATGTTGGCTTATGCTTGCGTCTTGACCAGATTCATGCAAGGCATCATGGGATTTGATGATGCTTTATAATTAAATGCTGCAGTTCCACGGAATCAGTCAGTACTGTTGATGTCTTCTGCAGTTCCTGTGTTATTGCCATGTTCTGGCCATCAACCTTGACCTTGTCTGTTGGCCAACACAGAAACAAAACAATGAGAACAAAGGGACAGCATGCTCAGTCTGCAAAATAAGGATTCTTAACACAAAACTATTCATCAAAGCAGAAATAAAACTTTATAGACCTAAAACTTCTCTAACATCATTTTGTCTGATTCAGATTCACGTTAAACAATAGAAAACTGTAGGGTACACACTCTAAGATTAACAGTTTGATGGCCAGCACAAGACAAGGGCATAGGGACTGTAGTGGACATGGAACAGCACTGACCAATACAGTAGAACTACTGTGGGCTTTAGCTCTAAAGCATCATAAAATCCTAGGAAGAGTCAGGTGATGACCTTTGCAATGGAGTCAAGCAGGTTTTCAAACTCCAGATTTATGTAACACAACCTGATCAGAACTGTTGCGAGAGGTGCAGAGAAGCTGCATCGGTGGAGGTCAGGCTGTGTAAACAGCAAGGGCAGCATTGCAGATGGCTCTGCTGCAGTACAGGATAATCCCTGTTTTGTGGGATCATGCACCTATTGCAGGTATTTTGTTGCTGCCATGTAAACACGCCACTCTGCCTGCAATGGTAGAACCCTATGCCATGCCGCACTGTACTGTACTATCCCCCTCCAATACAGTGCCTGCCTATCAGCAAAGTCTAGAGGAGCAACCAGTGCCACTCACTCATGCTCAAACCAGCTACTAGGCTAAGCCTGAAAAGTGTAAAATCCCATATTTCAACAAACTGGGACAACAACAACACTGGTAGCTGGGTATGGAGACATCTCCACATCCACCTATCAGTGTTGTTGGGTTCCATGTCACAATCAAGAGTGTGGAATGGCGACTAGAAAAACAGCAATGGCTTTTCACCAAATTGGAAAGATGGCGACAGTTGTTTTTGTGGGGGGCTTTGCCCCTGAACCCCTTTTTCTAAATATACTAACTCCAAAGTCGTAGTACCTCGGGGGGAGGGGGGATGCAAGTGTTGTTATTTTTCATTCGGTGAAAAGCCATTTTCTAGTCGCTGTTCTGCATTCACCGTTATCACAGGTTACTGTGTTGCTGTTGTCCCAGTATGCTGAAATAAAGGATTTTTACACTTTTTCAAGCTTGGTCCAGTGACTGGTTTGAGCATGGGTGAGTGGCACCAGACATTACTCTAGCCCCTTTATCTTCTTACTGGCTGCCCTACCGCAGCTCTGTGCAGCCTTTTCCTTTGTTCTATCAACAAAGTCAACAATATTTTACAATTAAAATTAAATGTTATTTGTGTGTGTGAGCACGAACATTTAGTGTCTGAGTGACAAGAGAGCTCAAAGTTGAACTGAACAGTGCCTGCCAATGATGGTCCATAGCCATGACACGCAGAGGCTTATCAGCCCGAACCCTGGGCCTGTCCCATCAATGTACAGTAAGACATGCTAGAAAAGCTATGAATTGTTATTATTTTCAAATGCAGTTACTCTGAAGAAGGATGGAATCACTTTTGAGTAGAGCATTGCTGAATGAAAACTTCTAGCAGCGGAATTCGTGGGGAATGACAATTCCACTTCTGAAATGCTTTTCAGAATTTCATTTTTCATTCCATGAAATTCTGAAAACTATTTATTTTTTTATTTATCTCCCTATCCGGCCAGCTATCATCGGTCCTTGCCTCCTTCCCCAGTCCCATCACCTGCTTTCCCTGGAACTTACCCAAGTGCCTTACTCCTTTCTGGCTGCGGCTGCCAGAAGGACCCCAATTCCTTCAGTGGAGTTTAAGCTCGGTTCTGGCATTGATACCAAGTCAGCAGTGTGAGACATGCAAGGAGGGGCAGGACAGTATGTTGTGAGTGGTTCATGTTTTTCCTGTTTTATTGTGCCAACTCACAGATGCTGAGTGAGGTCCATGACTGGCACCCACACACACAATGTGCAGTGTGCACCGGAGCATGTCGACATCCCCCTACTTAATCATTTATCTCACTTGCACCACCAGCTGTGGTCACCCAGGTGGCATTATTGCAGTGAGATCAAGAACCCTCTCTCCCTCCCTCCCTACCTCCCCTGAAGAGGCAAGTGTCCCGAGGGATGCTCCACCATCCTCCCTTGGCTGGCCTCCGACGACCCTGACTCATTCCTGAACCCAGGTCAAGGGTGTCAAGAGCAATAGCAGTACTGCTTCGCCAATGGACTGAAAAGGATGTATATGTAAACTGTGGAGTAACATTCCAGGGGTTGCATAATTCATGTTATATTATTCAGTGGTTTGCTGGAAATGCATCTGTGGATTATGTAAACTGTGGAATACTAATACACAGATTTATAAACATTCTGCTGTTGGAATTTCAGAATTCTCTTTGCAATGGAATTCCATGGATTTAGGAACAGTTTCTGAAATTCTGCAAAATTCTGGCAGAAGCCACATTTGAAACTACTGCACAGAATTTTAGAAATGACACCTATCATATTTACAAGGTGGGGTAATCAAAAGTCTGTGTTGAAAGTTTGGAATCAAAACCTCAAAAATCAACAAGATTATACAGAAACATTGATATTTTTTAATGTTTACTCAGAATGCTACACATTTTTTTATGTTTTGAACCCACATTTCAACATAGCCTTTTTGACTCCTCCTCATGAACATGGACTTGTCATTTTTCAAACCCCCCCCTACGTAACCTGTTTTTGCAGTTGTTCCACAGAAACACATTTCAGGTGGCATTTGTTCCACAAAACACGTCAGTTGCCAGTTGTTCCACAAAAACACATTTCAGGTGGGATTTGATAAATAAGACCTATCATGTTCATATGCTGCAGTATCTTGAAATTTGGGCTGACAGTCTAAGAAAACAACATTATGTGCAAACCTCTCCAATTCCCAGTCATGACAATGCCACTATTAAAACTTGTATCTGTAATTTGTTAATTTTAACTGCTAAGCTATCAACGCCCAAGAACTATACAGCAGAAACTAGCAAGCAAACATGGTTGGCATTTTCCAGTTCTTGTTTTGACTGGGCTGGTTTAGATATGAAGGTGTTTCCAGATTTATTTCTAGTATCTTGACACCAGGTGGAGTATACAATGATCATTACCTCCAGGAGGAGCACAGGTGGGTGCACAGGGCCACCAGGAAGAGGAGACAACAACCATCTAACAAGCATTTGTCAATGCCGAATGTTTGCTTGCTGGCATTGGCAGTGGCAGTGTAGAAGTTACAGAGCTGGGTAATAGGAATGGCAGTGAAGTATTGAACTGAAGCCAACCCCACCACCACCCTGCAGAGAGTGACAGGCATTGGGGTGTGCGTTTGGGGTCATCAGGCATAACAACCACACCATTTCACCACACCCTACCCTGCAGACACTGACAAGCGTCACGGTGTTCCTTGGGGTCTTTGGCCCTTATGGGCACCCCATTCCATCAGGAAATACGGTGAGAAGGGTGCGGTATAGGAGCATGGGGTGAAGTTTGGGCCCGAAGAGTCCGAGGCACACCTTGATGCCTCTCACTGGCTGCTGGGTGTGGGTGGGGGGTGGAATGGTATGAGCATGACAGGCAAGAATCCCATGTCACACCCCTGATGCTTGTCATACTCTACAGGGTGGGGCGTTATGGTCGGAAACCCTAACGCCTCAGGCATTCGTTGGTATTTTCACTCCAAATTTTCAACATGTTTTTTTTGTGACCCCCACCTCATGAACAGTGGCAATATCAGTTTGTTAGCCGAAAACTGCTTTTGCACAGCAGCTATGGCATTTGGCACCACAGGTGCAAAAATACATTCCGAACAGGATGTAAAAAATGACAGCGGTACTGTTCATGGGGAGGTGTAAAAAATGGCAATGTTGAAAATCTGCTGTGAAAATCTTAAAAAAACTGGTGAAGTCACGATCGTGCATAGAAACTGTGCAACGCACACCCATAATGTAACTAGATTGGGGATTTTTTTTAACCAGATTGATAACACAGGCATTTTGGGACCTCCAATCATGAACAGTGTCAGTGTGATTTTCTTTATCTGTCCCGAACAATGATTTCCCACAGTGACCATGCATCTCTGCACTGAAAGTGTGAAAACACATTTCGGCCATGTTGTGGAAAATGACAGCTGTACTGTTCATAAGGAGGTGTGGAAAAATGCCACTGGTGAAAACCTGGACTGAAAATATTACAAATTCATGAACCTACGAGGGTGCGTGGAAACTACGCAATGCTCACTTGTAACACAGTCATTTTAAGGAGTTTTGTCACTAAATTTTCAACATGGCCATTTTAAGACCTCTGCTCATGACCAGTGTCACTGTGATTTTCTTAATCTGTCCCAAGCATTGTTTTCACACACCGACTGTCCCATTGTGCGCTACATGTGTGGAAACACATTTTGGGTGAGATGTGAAAAATGGTAGCTGCACTGCTCATAAGGAAGTGCAGTAAAATGGCACTGTTGAAAATCTGGTGTGCCAATATTACAAATTCGCAAACTTGCCAGCATGCATAGGAACTGCGCAACGTGCGCTCCTAAAACAGTCATCTTTGGGAATTTTTTCATCAAATTTTCAACATAGCCATTTTAACACCTCTGCTCATGACCAGTGTCACTGTGATTTTCTTAACGTGTCCCATATATTGATTTCGCACACCGACTGCGCCATTGTGCGCTACATGGGCAGAAAGATGTTGTGGGCGAGATGCGAAAAATGACAACTGTACTGCTCATAAGGAGGTGTGGTGAAATGGCAATGTTGAAAATCTGGAGTGAAAATATTGAAAATTTGCGAACTTACGAGCGTGCTTAGGAACTCTGCAACACACGCTCATAAAACAGTCATTTTTAAGAAATTTTTCACAAAATTTTCAAAATAGCTATTTTAAGACCTCTGCTCATGAACAGTGTCACTGTGATTTTCTTAATGTGTACTGTACATTGATTTCTCACACCGACTTCGCTATTGTGCACTACATGGACGGAAACACGTTTTGGGTGAGATGTGAAAAATGACAGCTGTACTGCTCATAAGGAGGTGTGGTAAAATGGCAATGTTGAAAATCTGGAGTGAAAATATTGAAATTTCACGAACTTATGAGCGTGCATAGGAACTGCGCAACGCACGCTCGTAAAGCAGTCATTTTTAGGAATTTTTTCACCAAATTTTCAACGTAGTCATTTTAAGACCTCTGCTCATGAACAGTGTCACTGTGATTTTCTTAATGTGTCCCGTACATTGATTTCACACACCGACCGCGCCATTGTGCGCTACATGGGCGGAAGCACATTTTGGGTGAGATGTGAAAAATGACAGCTGTGCTCAAAGGAAGGTGTGGTAAAATGGCAATGTTGAGAATCTGGAGTGAAAATATTGAAAATTTGTGCTCTTACGTGCGTGCGTAGGAACTGCGCAACGCACGCTCGTGAAACAGTCATTTTTAGGAATTTTTCCACCAAATTTTCAAAATAAGCTTTTTGAAAGCCCACCTTATGAACGCTGGCAGTGTCATTTCATTAATCAGTCCAGAAAGGTGATTTCGCGCAGTGGCTGCGAAATCACCCTTCGGGCCCGAGTAACGCCATGACAGTGACAGCATTCATGAGGAGGGGTCCCAAAAACCCCATGTTGAAAATATGGTGCACAAATTCCAAAAAATGCCTGAGATATGCAGCAAAGTTGAAAAAACCCTATTTTTCCCATTATACAGCTTACTGGCATTTCCTCAGTTCGCGGTCGGCTTTGAAGAGCACAGACGTGTTCCCGGTCCACCAAAGATCGTCGCACTGGACTCCGGAGGTGAGTATGGGGTGGGGAGGTGTGAGGAGGCAGGGTGCACAGTGGGTGGGTGAGGGTTGTGGGGGCAGGAGACTGCGAGGACCTTTTTTCTTTACAGGTTATTTTTTGGAACAGACGACGTGGGACATTTGCCATGCTGGGGGGGCTCCCAACATGGCAGAAGGACGGCGGGGGGGGCGTGGAGCCGACGGGGGATTGGGCACCCCTGTCGGCCATGGCATCTGTTACCACGCTGGGGTGGGCTCCCAGCATGGCATCCTGTACTGGGGGGGTGACAGTGGAGCCAACGAGGGATTGAGCACCCCCATTGGCGACAGCATGGGGGGGAGAGGCAGTGGAGCCAATGGGGGATTGGGCACCTCCGTCGGCCATAACATAATTTTGCCATGCTGGGGTGGACTCCCAGCGTGGCACCTTGATGCTTTGGGGGGGCGTGTAGCCCGACGGGGGATTTGGCACCCCGTCGGCCATAAAACATTTTGCCATGCTGGGGTGGCTCCCAGCGTGGCACCTGGACTCTTTAGGGGCATGGAGCCAATGGGGGATTGGGCACCCCATCGGCCGTGCAGTGTGGGAGGGGAAGGCGATGAGCACGCGAGTGTGCGTGCGTGCATGTGCGTGTGTGGGGGAGCTCTGCTCCTTCAAGAGGAGCTCTCCCTTTCAACTGTATGCCACTGCATTTTCAGCTGTCATAGACAGCTGGAGCAGTGATTGGCACTCTGCGACCGTGCCTGCAAACACACTGAGTGAACTGGAAGAGGCTGACACACCTCTGGAAAACTCGTATGATGGCACTATGTTTCCTGCACATGCATGCAAGCAAATATAAAAACAGACTTCTCAACACAGATTATTATACATTTCTAATTTGTATATGGTGACCACATCTATATAAACTTTTTACATTAATTTTCTTCTAAGTTTTGTGCTCTCTCCAAACTCAAGTAATCATGCATCAAATTGAGCCATTTATCATACTCTGAGGGAATTTGGATCCTTCCAGCAAGTTAACATAACCTTTCTCAGCATCGCCAGGGCCAGGGAAATCAGTGCCGTTTTTTTGGGTTGTAGATTCATCAGAAATGGAAACCCTGAATGGGTAGTTATAGGGCTCAATGTGAAATCCACTCCAACTACCCAACTCAGCAATGAAAATATATGTCCCGAGTATGTTCTTAGTTGAGGGCAGCTGGCTATCATGCATTAGAGGGTACCACCTTGTCAGTGCATCTTAGACATCTATCCAGGTGCATATAGCTAAATGTATTTCAGCATACTGGAGTATAATGTGTGCGATGTAGTACATTGACCTGTAATTGTTTAAGCCTTCTATCTAGCCAACTTAGATGGGGAGAGTTAGGTACTTTGGCTCATTGCAAATCACTCTGAGTGATGCCTAGATCTTGTTTAACATTTCCATATTAATTTAGTAAGAGCAGGGGTCAGATTTTCAAAGGGGAGGGTGCAGGGCTTGCAACAAGCCCGTTGTCAAATCCTTTCCATCTGCCATGCCCATTTGCTGCAACTGCACCTGCTTTTCTAATGCCAGGTGCAGTTACGACTGTTTACCTGCTTTATGGCAGCATGTTCCAGATCTCGGGTGCAAGTTTCATAAAAACAGTCCCTGATATTGATGCAAGCTAGACCAAGAAAAGATGGTCTAGTGTGCATCAGTTGCCCCAAGGGATAGAAAAGCTTGCAGCAATCATGGTCGTTTGAAAATCTGCCCAGGAATTTTAGTATCTCTGAGAAAAGTAAAGACTTTTGTTTTGCACGAACATACGAAATGTGCCAGTAGATAAAGGCCTAGAGGTCTATCAAGTCTGCTCGAATGTGCAGCTAGCACCCCTTATTTTGCAGCTGCCCCTCCCTTCCACCCTGCACCATCATTAACCCTCCCCCTTGTCCTGTCCCATCACCATTTGAAGCAGTCCACTGTTCTACTGCATACCACTTCAGCAGGTAACGCATTCCACCCAGCCACCACCCTCTCTGTAAAAAGTGTCCTCATCTCCTCCTCAACCTTCCTCGCCTCCAGTCTCATACATCATGGCCCTGGTGGCCCTCCCTCCTTACTTTGAACAGCCCTCTGTACCCGTCTTGTTTATTCCTTTCATGTATTTAAAGGTTTCAATCATGTCACCCCATCTCTCCTCTCCTCCAGTGAGTACATCGCTCAACTCCTTCAACCTCCTCTCGTATGATAAGTCCCCCAGCCCCTTGATCATCTTTGTCGCTCTGCGCTGCACCCCCTCCAGTAACTTAATGTCCCTCTTCAGATATGGACGCCATGACTGCACGCAGTACTCCAGGTGTGGTCTAACTAATGACTTATACAGTGGCAGAATCACCTCCTCCCTCCTCGAGGATATACCCCTTGCAATACAACCCAGCATTTTGTTGGCCTTTGCAGCTGCCTTCCTACATTGTGCAGAGTTGTTCATTAGTAATGAGCACACCCAGATCCTTCTCCTCCTCCTTTGTCTGGGCTAGCTGCACTCCCCCTAGCTGGTAACTCCTCCTTGGGTTCTTCATCCCAAAATGCAGCACCTTGCACTTTTTGGCATTAAAGCCCAGTTGCCAGGTGTCAGACCAGGTTTCAAGCTTTGCCAGATCATCCTGCAACCCCTGCCATCCCCCTAGGTCATCCACCACTGCGCCTACCTTGGTATCATCAGCAAACAGATTGATCTTGCTCTTGATGTCCCATGATATGTCTGCAATGAATATCCCAAACAACACTGGATCAGCACTGAGCCCTGTGGAACACCGCTTGTCACTGCCCTTGGGTGTGAGAGCTCCCCACCCACCACCACCCTCTGTTGCCTTCCTGCAGCCAGTTTCCTACCCATCTCACCAGTTTTGCACCCGCCCCTGTGCCTACTAACTTCCTTCCCAGCCTTCCATGGGCACTGAGTCGAGTGCCTTACTGAAGTCCAGATACAGGACATCCACTGCATGGCCCCTGTTCAGTTGCCTAGTTACCCAGTCATAGAACTCGACCAGGTTGGTTTGGCAGGATCTGCCACATATGAAGCCATGCTGCCTGCTATCCTGTAGTCCTTTGACCTCTAGGAGGGTCACCAGCCTCTCCTTCAGGATAGTCTCCATTAGCTTACCCATGATGGATGTGAGGCTCACTGGTCTGTAGTTTCCCGGTTCATCCTTGGGGCCACTCTTGTGGAGGGGCACCACATGAGCCATCCTCCAGTCCTGAGGTACACACCCCAAATGTAGTGAGGCATTAAATAGGTCTGCCAAAGGTCCTGCAAGGACCTCTGCCAGCTCCATCAGTACCCTGGGGTGGATGCCATCTAGGCCTGGTGCCTTGTCCACCCTCAGTATCTTCAAACCCTCTCGAACTCTGCTCTCCATGATTTCCCCATCTGTCACCACTTCCCCCCTGCTTCTGCCATTTCTCCCACCTTGGGTGTCACCCCTTCTCTTCAGTGTAAATACTGAGCAGAAGTGACTCATTTAGTGCTTCCACCTATTGCACCCTGCTTCCACCCAACCCTCCTTCCTAATCCTTACTATGTGGTCCTTACAGCTCCTTTTCTCCATGATGTACTTAAAGAAGTCCTTTCCCTTCTTAATGCCTTGTGCCAGCCTGAGTTCCGTAGATGCTTTGGCCTCCTTACTGCCTTTGTCACCTCCTTCGATTCTGTCAAGTACTCCTCCCTATCCTCCCCCATCCCTGTTTTTTTGTACTTCCTAAAGGCAGCTCTTTTCCTCCTTACCTTTTCCATGACAACCTTGCTCAACCAGATTGGTTTCTTAGCCTTAGGCTTCTTGCTCTGGGCTTTGCAGCAGGTTTTGGTTGCCTCCACTTTCCCCAGCTTTATGAGCTCCTACCTCTGGTTAGTGTCCATACTAAACTGAATTCTGGCCAGGTACCCTTTTACCGCTTCCCCCATCCTCCCAAAGTCAGCCCTCCTGAAGTCCAGCACTATTGTGCCAGATTCCACTCCTTCCTTGCCCATATTCAATGTGAGCCATACTGAGTGGTAGTCACTCCCTGACAGCGGTTCCTCTACTGTAAGTTCTCTCACAAAGTCCTCATTTGCCAGCACAAGGTCAAGGGTATTTTCTAACCTGGTTGGTTCACTGACCATTTGCAGCAGGAAGCTGTCCTGGAAGGCATCCAGCAGTACCTGCTCCCTTCTGTTCCTGGTTGTTGGGGTGCTCCAGTCCACTCCTGGCATGCTGAAGTCCCCCTCAATTACCACACTATCCTTCTCGCAGGTCCTCCTGATCTGTTCCGCTAGTTCCCTGTCTAACTCCTCCGTCTGAGATGGTGGCCTGTACACCACTCCCATTCTAAGAATCCTATTTTTGGAATCCTGGATTTGCAGCCAAAGTGACTCCGTACTACCATCCTCCCCTTCCTCCCTTACACACTTCAGTCCTTCCTTCACATATAGTGCCACCCCCTTCCTTTCCCAAGCACTCTGTCCCTATGAAATAATCTATACCCTGGTACAGACAGGTCCCAGTCATTGTACTGGGTAGCCTATGTTTCCGTGATGACTGCAATGTCCACTTCCCCCTCTGCCATGAGAACCTGTAACTCTGCAGTTTTCCTCCCAATGCTCCTAGCATTAAGGGTAACCACCTTCCACCCTCCCCCCCCCATCCTGCCCTCCTTTCCTAGCATCACCAACAGTACTTGCCATTTGTCCTTTGTCACTGTTATGGGGGGCAAGCTCATATGGTTTCCCAACCTGTGGTCTCTGCATATCTCTTCCCCAACTGCCACCCCCTACTCCTAGTTTAAATTCCCAACTTGTGATATTTGTGATACGTTTTGATGTATAAGATTCATAAGATTTTAGACAGGTCAGATAGCGTTACCATTTTTCATACCTGCACCTGCTAAATATTCACGGAGTAGCAATGCGATGAAAAATTACTATTTATTTATTTATTTATTTATTTATTTATTTATTTATTCATTCAAGTCTCGGATTACAACCTTTGAGCTATTAGCTCATTCGCAAATGTTTCACGTCATGTAGGATGAAATACATAAAGGATACATACAGTCAGTGAGGAGATACACAAGTAAATCAAAGTTAGATACATTAAAATCAAACAATTTGGTAAACAAAAATCCAGGGTTTACAAATTAAGGATACAGACATGGGTAAATATTGATTCGAAATAGTGCTGGGGCAGGTAGGTCACACTCAGAAGGCTGTCGCATATAAAGCATATTGCAAAAATAAGGTGCTAGTTAAAGAGAGGAGTTGGGAAAGAGTGGTAGCATTCAGGGCAGGGAGTTGGAGAGCTGAGCTTCCCTTTGTCAGTTGAAAAGGAGGGTGTTCCTTTAAATTGATTCATGGTTTTACGTATACCACTGATGCTGGCAACGAGTTCCGTCGGGACACCACTCTTTGAGAAAATCACATCCTTCTCTGGTTTTTTCTGTGGTGATCTCCTCTCAACATCATATGATGTCCCCATATCTGTTTAGTATCTGGTCTCATACTTAACCCCATACACTTCCAGAGGTCCTGATTTTCTAGTGCCTTCTAAACAAGGCACGTGTCACCCCGAGTCTTCTGTACCAAAGTGAAAACAACCCTAGTTCACATAGTCTCTCCTCGTATGTCCGCATACTGACATTTGTTGCCAGCTTGGTCACCCGATGCTGAAACCCCTGTATCCTCCTTAAATCTGCCTTACGGTACGGTGTCCAGAACTGGCAACAGTACTCCAAGTGAGGCCACATCAGAGAGAGACAAACAAGGGGGTCACCGCCTCCGTGACCCTACTCCTGATGTTCCTTTTAATAGATGACAAAATACCATATCCCTTCCTGACTACGCTACAGCAATGGTCCGAGTAGCTCACGTTATTATTAACTAAGGTGCCCAGATCCTTTTCTGATATAGTGGTGCTGAATACCTTTCCATTTATCTGATATTTAAAATTTCTTTTTTCCTTCCTAAGTGTATTACTTTACATTTGTCCACATTAAACTTAGGCTTCTTTTTACTTGCTCCAGCTGTTAAAGTGTTAATATTTTCCTGAAAAGATTTTTCAATCATTTTCTTCTCTAATCAATGCTTTAATTTTAATGTCATCAGCAAATTTTGTCATCCAGGCCCTGCTCATACTAATAATGGATGCTATCAAGATAATAAATAAGGCTGGTCCCAGCACCAAGCCCTGTGGGACCCCGCTGGTCACCCCTATCCAGCTGGAGTAGTGTCCTTTGATAGTCACTCTTTGTTTTCTCCTAGTCAGCCAAGCTGTTATCCAATGAACAATACCCTCATCTAAACTAACCTCTCTTAAACTGTTGATTAGTTCAGCATGGGATATACTGTCAAATGCCTTTTCAAAATCTACGTATAGTACATCAACCAAAATATTCTGCAGGGCAGAACTTACTGGGTCAAAGAAGTGTATTAGGTTAGTAAGATATGGTCTTCCCTTTTGGAACCCATGTTGGTGTATATCAATATGCCCCTTATCATGCAGGTTTTCTTCAATTACCTCCTTTATTACCGACTCTACCACTTTACCCACAATGCAGGTGAGGCTAATAGGGCTATAATTGCTGCAAGATGATTTAGGACCTTTCTAATGTGGGCAGTAGTCCAGTCTTCTGGGACTTCACCTTCCTCTAAATATTTCTGGGCTACAGCCTGGAGGGGTTCACATAATACCTCCAACAGCTCTTTTGGGATCCTAGGATGCAGCTCATCTGGACCCACCGATTTGGTAGGGTCGAGTTGAAGTAATTTTTTTTTTTTATCATTTCCAGAGTTATCCCAACTTTACAATCTATAGCACCAGAATTATTTCTTTTAATTTTGTCTCCTTTTGGTAAACACTCTCAACATAGACATTAAATGCCTCAGCCACTTCCTGACAGTCAATAATCATGTTATTACCCCGCTGGATTGATCCAATGACACTGTTGTTCTTTTTTAGATTACCCACATAATTGTAGAAGGCCTTTTTATTGTCCTTTGCTTTGGTAACCAATTTCCATTCTAAATCCTTTTTTTGCTGCTTTTAGTGCCTTCTTAAGTTTCCTCAATTTAACCCTATACCTGTCTTTATGTTTACTAGTTCCCTCATCTCTGGCTTGCTTGTAAGCCCTGTTTCTGGTCCTTAGTAATTTCCATATCTTGAAGTTGAACCAGAGTAGGAGCTTCCCTTTTTTACAATATTTTTTTTTAGTGGATATATATCTAAGGAGAGGAAGAGGAAAGGGGGATGGTTATGTATATGGAAAGTGAAACTTTGTAGCTGGAAAGCTTTATTGTGTAAGAATTATTTTTTTGTGTACATAGTGGTTTTGTATGGTATCTGTTACTTGTATGTATGTTTTTGTATCACTATTGGCTGTTGCTGGTCACATGTTGAATTAAATACAAAAGCACACATGCTGCCACAATGCAAAGCGTCATGGGCTGCAAATGCAAATCACCACAGAATGTTATGCTGGTCCAACTTTAAGCAGAGTTGCATGGTGCCGGAAGGCCTCTCACACAGTTTGCAAAGGGTGCTAACAGAATTGAATTAGATTCACTTAGGTGTGGCTATTTAAGCACAAACTGTATGTTCTCATTCATGCCCCCTAGAAGGCTATAGGCTGGGGTGCTAGTGGCTTGCTTGTAGCCTGAATAAATATTCTGCATTAGCAAAACATCTCTGCTGTGATTTCTGTCTTCTCTACCTGAGTGCACTGGACCTTGGTTTCTATTACTTTGTTTGGGCTGGCTATCCACACCTGTGCACTGGCTTCACCTTGGTAGTACAGTAGTTTGGTGTGGAGACTGTGGATTATCCTGTGCTGTGTTCCACAGCTGCACACAGCCTTTCCTGGTAGCGGGGAGAGCTGCTTGAGGCAGGTAGAGAAGGAGACATATATGAGAAACTTTTGGGCTACTTATTTCTTTGAACCCATCCTGATATACTGTTGTTTGAGCATCGAGTGCTGAGATTTGCAATTTCTTATTAAATATGCAAAACACTGATGAAGCTCACGACTCTGGAACAGGGTTCAGCTGGGAGCAATCTGAATCACTGATCAACAACTGAAACAAAGCAAGAGAAAGACTAGGAGGGAATGAAGAGGCTGTTCCGGGTGCTGGGGACATTAAACTAGCCTTTACTAAATTTGAAAAATTACTCCAAAGGAAGCTGAACATTACATATAACATTACATCACTTGAACAGTACCTGAGAAAGAACCAAGCACCACGAGGACTCCAGATCACCATAATTCCATCAAGTGGATTTGAGATGTTTGAATTTAAAGATGGAACCTCCGGGAGACTGCACCTCCACAGCAGCACCCCAAGTCAGTAAGGAAATAGCGTGCTGGGGTTTCTCCCTCCCCCGGTGCCTTCCCCCTTGGAGAAGGGGGACTCGCCCAGAGATGGGTTACTCCAGGATGACTCGGAGGGCTGGCTGCAGTATGTGGCAGGAGGTCAGTGCGCTGGAAAGATGATGGCCGGGGAGTGGAGATACTAGGAGGCACCGAAGGAGAGGTGGGCACCAGAGCGTTGCAGGAGGTAAAAAAAGATAATACAAACAAAAAAGCTGATATAAAGAAGCACAAGGACCTGATTCTGAAAATTGAAGTGGCAAAGTCGGATGTTTTGAAATACAAAGTGTGTCCATTGTTTAAAGAATTGGACATTGCGCTTAATAAGAAACTTACTAAATATGAGAATGAGCTTATTGTCAAGAAACAGAAAAAGTTGATTTGGGATTAGGAGGATTACAGCAATGGTGGAATCCTTGTCTGGAGATGCAGAGACTGTAGCAGAAGCTGATTAAGGTTCTGTTTCTCAAGTCAGGGTGCCCAACCAGGGAACAGCTCTACTGAAAGGGAGTCTTTTCAGAGCAACAATATCCCCGAACCAGAGCCACCAGACAGAAGAGAAAAACAAGGAGAGGTAGAAGAGAAATTAAAAACTGCAACAGGCAACAAGAAGAACACACGGGGAAGGGGAAGAGGGAAGAATTAAAAATAATCAACTTATCAGAAAAAATCCTCACGGACACAGAAGCCAGTATTTTGAGAAGAGGTCTATCATTCATTCCAACACCACAGATTAATCCATTTCAGATTAATGTGGACTTCTTCAAATTCTTTAGGAAGCTAAAACTTAAAATATTTTTTCAACAAAGAATGAGTACTAAACAAAGGAAGCAGCACTATGGGATATATTGCCTCTGTACGGGAAGAGAGTGAGGACTTGGATTTTGTAATCAATGCCATAAATGAGATGACTTCCATGGACCCCCACCTCCTGCATCAGTAAGTACTGAACACGTTTCTGAATCTCCGATTATAGATGTTTCCCAGGAGATATTAGAAGAAATGCTGGAAGGAGGAAGGGACATTAACACCATAAACGTTAACATAAGTACTGACAGTGATAATGTTAACATTATGCATGAAAGGAGACAGTTGTTTAGACCAGACTTGACATTTATTTCCAATGTTAATAATGCCTCCCTTAATGTGTATGAGAGCATGGTCATGAAAGTGGTTAACAAAATTTTGGGTAAGACATCTAGACCAATATATATAAAAATCTAACTGTACCGGAATTTAAAGCTCTGTCAGAATTGCAGAAAGATCCTTATGTAGTGGTGAAACCAGCTGACAAAGGGGGCAACACAGCTGTCATGGGTAAGGAGCAATATGAGATAATGGTAACGAGATAACTAAATAACCATGACAGCTATGTTACATTGTCCAACAACCCCGCTAATAAGTATAAGATCCAGCTTAGCCAACTACTACAATCAGGAATTTCTGAGGGCCAGATCACTGAAAAGGAATTTGGAAATATTTGGAATGGGCACCCAGTGACCCCAGACTATTACACCCCTCCTAAAGTGCATACAAATCTATTGGACCCCCCAGGGTGGCCTACAGTCTCAGGAGTCAGTTCTCTAATTGACAGATCAAGGAAATCTATCGATTACTTCCTTCAAAAGTGTGTGGTTAATCTTGAGTCATTCACGAGAGATATCACAGATGTTTTAAAAAAACTGTCTAAAGTTATATGGGAAAATATATGGTTTGGGTCACGACTGATGCTGAATCTTTATATGCCAGAATATGTCATGTAGATGGCCTGGAAGCCTGCAGGCACTACCTGGAGAGATTGGCCGTTGGGGTGACATACCTGTGTGCTTTATTTTAGAAGCACTGGAGTTTATATTCAGACATAACCTTTTTGGATTCAAGGGAGAATTCTATACACAAACATGTGGTACTGCCATGGGGACAGCTATGGTACCCTCATATGCCAATCTATTTTTGGGACTATAGGAGAAGCAGATAGTTTTCAATTGAAGTGTAAACAAGTACATTCCAAAAGTGAAATTTTGGACCCTTTTTATTGACGACATCCTGTGTATTTGGCTAGGGGATCCTGCAAAGATTCAAGAATTTATGGAGTGGCTCAATGACAACTTTCTAATTTGAGTTTTGCTTACAAACACAGTACTGAAGAGATACATTTTTTGGACCTGGTCATTTCTAAACCTATGAGAGAGGAAGCGAATATTCAAACTAAATGCCATTGCAAACAGACTGCTACAAACTCTCTCTCTTAAGGGCTGACTGTGCCCATCCGACCAGGTTCAAGGAATCTATACCTTATGGGCAGGTTCAGTGATTACACAGAAACTGTTCCAGTGACCAGGGGCCCGATTCCAGAAGGGCATATACCGATGTAAGGCAAGATACGCCAAACTCCATGGTGTATTTCGATACTTATGCCAGGTGATACGCCAGCCCCATTCCAAGAGGCAAGTTGTGCCTTGGTATCTGTGGGCTGCGACAAACACAGGTCATGCCAACACTTATGCCGCAGCTCGCAATGCCTGCTGCAACTGCAGGTTATGTCAGCAACCTAGCCCAATTCCAGTAGGGTGGCTATTGTAACCTGCAAGTGCAATTATGGAAGCCACATTGGTGTGGCTAAGTTATAACAGCTCCGAGCTGCTCTAAGTGGCAACCAACTGTACCATCTGTTAGGTGCCCACCTTCTGGCACTGTGGCAATGGTGCAGATGTGTCTCCCATGTCCCCTAATGCATACCCCTGCCCCCAACCCCAAATAGCAGGGAACCCCAGGGGTCCATTCTCTGGTACACCCGTGACACCTGTGTCTCCTGTCCTGCCTCCCTCCATGCCCCCTAGTGTGTCTGGTGGTGTTCTGGGGCAGGAGGTGCTTCGGAGGGCTGCCTGTTACCTGTCACATGCTGCGACTTGTGGCTGGAATACACCATGCATGCACTACCACCACACACATGGTGTATATAGGAAGTCACAATTGCAGGGACCCTGCCACTTCTGGAATGTGGCATAGGGTCCCTAGCATAGAGGTGACTGGCATAACTCGCAACTGTTTGTGGATTATGCCAGCTGTCTTGGAATCGGCCCCTAGATCTCTCTGGAACAAGCTAAGGAATGAGAAATGAGATTTCTGAGCAGGGGCTATAGTAAACAGTGTGTAACCAGTGCCCTGAATAAGGCCCTTTCTAAAAATAGAGTGAGTCTTCTGTATGATAAAAAAGGAAAAAGAGAGAACGCTGCTACCCCCATCAATTTTGTAACTGAATATAATTCGTGGGTAGGCCAAATTGGCAATATTAGCTACAGATTTTGGCCTATATTGCAATCTGACCCCAGATTGGCTGAGGCAGTAGGAGAGAGGCCAAGGGTGACATTTTCCAGAGCACTCAATATTAGGGATAAGTTAGTACATTCTAGATGTACTAAAGAAAGAACTGATGAACATTGACTCAGCAAGAAACCAAGTGGATAATTCAGATGTTACAGATGTAATATTTGTTCATACTGTAAAACAGGAAAACAATTTATCCATCCAGGAAATGAAAGAACTTTTCAAATTAGGGAATGCATAACATGTGATACAGCATTTGTTGTGTAAAAGACAAAAAAACCTCTGTGTGCAAGCACTGAGGCAATGGTTACCCCAAAGGGCATTTGACCGGGAAGCCAAGTTTCAAAGAAATACAAAATCACACATGCCCCCACAATGCAAAGCATCATGGGCTACATATGCAAATCACCACAGAATATTATGCTGGTTCAATTTTAAGCAGAAATGCATGGTGCCAAAAGGCCTCTCACACAGTTTGCAAAGGGTGCCAACAGAAGACATAGACACGTGTTTCGTCCTACTAGGATTCATCAGTATGCTTCATCTGTTTGACACTCCAGTGGAATGAACCAGCTACCTAAGATGGTCTATCAGCATTATGTTGTGGTGAACCCAATTAAAACAAAAAAACAATTTAAAAGACAAAAAACCTCTGTGTGCAAGCACTGAGACAGTGGTTACCCCAAAGGGCATTTGGCCGGGAAGCCAAGTTTCAAAGAAATACAAAATCACACATGCCCCCACAATGCAAAGCATCATGGGCCACATATGCAAATCACCACAGACTATTATGCTGGTTCAACTTTAAGCAGAAATGCATGGTGCCCCTGTAAGGCCTTATATATTGGAAGGACAACAAGGTCACTTAAGCTACATTTACAAGAACATGTAAGGAACATCATCAATGTTAGGTTGGACACCCCAGTTGGCCTGCACTACTCAAAATATCATGCCTCTGATCCAAAAGATTTTAAATTCATGGGAATTGAATGGGTTCCATCACTGCCCTACGGGGGTGACAGGGCTAATTCCCTTCTGAGGAAAGAAAGTGAATGGATATACAGATTGGGAAGTGTTAAACCCGATGGTCTTAATGACCAGTGGAATCTTAAGCCCTTCCTGACAAAGTGATAATTATCCCACTTAAAATATAGATACAGGTGTAGATTTTTTGTAGAACACCATATATCTTACCCGAGTTACTTATCCCTTCTTCACAGGTGCATCATTTCATATTGTTCAAGGCTCTACTGAAGACAGGCTACTAGACCAGATGTAAACAAAAGTGTAGATCTCCCACTGCAATGTGTTATGAGTAATTATGGGTGATCACTACATGTTTTAACGAAGGCCTTATACTGCTTTGATGCCTAGATTGATGTTATTGTTTCTAACAGCTTAGCATAGAAAGATGTCATTTGGATGTTATTGCTAAAATGCTGCTGTAGGCTGTGTCTTTTTCTTTTTAGGTGCAACTGTCTTCAACAGCGTAGCATAGGATCATTCTGTTTAGGATGATATTATTGAAATGTTGCTTTTCCCTATTTCCTATAACCATCCCCCCTTTGCCCTTCCTCTCCCTTCCCCCCAAATGTTAATAAACATATAGTTTCAGATGTAGGATTATTTCTAGCTAAAATTTCAATCGTGTATAATGGATGCAGAGTTTTTATGGCCTTGTTTCAATCAGGAGGGGTTGGGAAAGAATTGCTATGTTAATGGTTAGAGAGAAAAAAGATTCCGAACAGGAGGGATAACCGAGTGTTCATGTCAACAGATAGATGTAGAACACCAGCAAAAACATCAAGGAAGTAGATTCTTTCAACCACACTGATATCGGGAAAGTCACAGTGTGACTATGGTACATAAAAAAACAAAAAGTGACATTTCAGGTATCAGTATGGTTAAGATAATCTACTTTTTGATAACTTTGCTAGTGTTATACATCTGTATGAAGGCAGGAACCCTCCTTGGTTTATCCAATTCTGAAACTTTTTTTTTCATATAACACTGCCTAAGGCAGGATACTGTGACATGATTTTTGCCTCTGACTGGGGTGCTGGACTGGCTAGACTGAGCAGTGTTTGAAGCAGAACAGAGCCACATAAAGAAGGGCTAAATTAGGGCAGGATAGAGAACAATAAATACTGTACAGCAATATTATTGGATAACTATGACAGGCAACACAGATATTTCACTAGGGCTTTTCAACAGCCCCCCCCAAAAAATCACAACTCTGCATCCATTATTCAGTAGCAAAAATTTCGCTAGACTGTAAATTAATTAAACCCATAAACAAGATGTTAAACATAACACTTGTAGAATCGGCATCATTACTTTATTTTGAAATTGTTGAGCTTGGTCCCTTTGCTGCTCGATCACCAGGATTCACCAAGTGGTAATGCCAGTTTGATGTGGACATTATCCCTTTATTTATTAATTAGACTCGTGTGGTGAAATTAAAAAAAAACAAACAAAAAACAACAGGACACAGAGTGTTAGATGACTTTGAAAACAAATGATTCTACAGCCACAAGACACGGATGGTCTACACATCCCAACATAATTTTATTACTCATATGCCTGACAGAAAAATCATTCCCTGACATCAATCACACTTTACCAAGCAGAGGAAATGCACAAAGACCTATGGTCCTGCCAGAATGCACTAAATGGCAATCAGAATGGTTAAACTGGTTAGGGTCTGAGGCAGAATTCGGCAGTCATTATCGTTAACGTCTTCCACATCTGAATCATTTGAAAACTGCACATCTTCAGATGTAGCGAGGGACTCAAACATAAACGACTCCGCTGATGGAAAAGCATTAAGTTTGTCTAATGGAAAGTAATAGACTTCTTTTTTTTTTTTTGCAACAGTTTCTGACTGCTAGTGTTACCCTCTGAGGAAAAATGTGCTAACATGGTTCAGGCAAAAATGAGGAAACAAAATACTCGCAAAAAACAAAAAGAAAACATAAAGCCTTGTCTCCCTCTTTCACAAAAAAAAAGATAAAACAAGAAAGACTTCTGTGTAAAGAAAAAGCTGTTATTGAACAGAACATTACAGTTAATACACATCATTGATTATCAAAACAATCCAACGCAGCATAGTGATCAATGGCACTTAGCTGCAAACCTGGAGAACTGGGTTTGAATCTTTTCAGCTCCCACTTGCACACTGTATGACCTTGAGCAAGTAACTTAACGTCAGTGTTTTCCCAGGTCACACCTGGAAACAAGATAAGGCTTAGTGTGCCAGTACTGCTGAAACAGTTTCAAATTCCCCTTTTCCCTTCCATAATAAAACACAGAGAAAAAAAAAACAATTTAGAGCACTACAATTGATCTTTAATACCAACATGTTGGCTAGAACAGAGGAAACTCTTCAACAACTGATAACTGTACAGCTTCTTACAAATTTGCAAATGATTAAACTGCAGTTAGACAAACTATTTCAGAGACAGTCACTCCCATTAAGATCCTGTAGGAATTGATCATAACTTAACTTGCAAATGCACATTACAAAGCAATGGGAGAGTGTATTTAATATATGTATGAGGGTGGGGGATTCCAAATCAAAGGCAGTCTGCACTCAACAATTTAACTTAGACATTGCCTTTTGAATTTCTGAAAATCATAGGGGTACACAAAGGGTTGCAGTAGCAGCCAGGTTATGCAAGCCATAACCAAACAGGGTGGTATTGGCATACCAGACCACCCGGGGAGTAATTTATAGCCCTGGAAGGTCCAGTATTGCCCATACTGCCCACCATGGAGGGTATTATTGCGCTTAGAAAATGGGCGTCACATTAGATTTCTTTGCAGTACTTAACAAATAGGTACAGCATTGAAAAATAAAATCTTAAAATACAAAAAAAAAAAGTTTAATAATAAAGCAGTCCCTGCCTGAAACAGTTGCCTTCCCTACCTAGTACAGTTGCCAGTAGAGGGCGCTGCTACAGGAGGCTAGTGCTTTGGGAAAAGTCTTTGATGAATTCCCTCTGGTTGCAGCATTTAACAGTTTTGTTTTGTTCCCTCTGTGGTACTTCTATTTTTATTCAGTTCTCATGCCCACCCCACACACACTCACACAAACACTCATCACTTAGTTTAAACTTAGGTCTGAGCCCCCAACATGATTTTTAGTTATGTGCTTTCCATCTCCCCTGGGCCATCTTCCCTCTCCAGCCATGTCAACTGATTAAGAGTTTGGAGGTTACGTTCTCACCATCACGATCCTGCCTGCCCACCTTGATCCATCCCACCCTTTTGCCTGATGCAGAAAGAAGAGACTTGTGTACTCAGACTGAGACAGAGATCGGGTACAAAATAGGTGACCTTTTTAGTTCTTGGGAAACATCCTAACTTCAGCAATGGCAGTTGCTCTGATGTGTGCAACTGCAAGCAGAAGATGGGACCAAGTGGGACCCTGGAAGTGGTGCCTGCGATTACCTGGAAATGTTGATTTTGTTAATTTCTATACCAGTTTTCTATCAGCAATAAAAGTTTGTTGAGAACAAAACAAAAATAGTTTTCTTTTATTACCTGCTTATTGACCTCTCTTATAGCTTGTCACTGATCTTTGTTCTGTAAGTGATCGCGGTAGTGGGGGGCGAGTCATATCGGAGCAGACCGGGATTTTTTCACTTGTGAGGGAGGCTGATTCTGTGTTCGCCGACAGATGAGACTGAGCGAGCGGTGGCACACATGTAAAAAAAAAAGAGATGGTTTTAAAACTGGGAAACATATTGGCTGTTGTCTAAGGAGTATGTGTGTGTGTGTGTGTGTGGGGGGGGCTCACACTCTCTCGCTAAGTAATAAAAAAAATGGCGGCCATTTGAAATTATGTGCCCAGTGCTTCAGCCAATGATGAGGCAGGCTAGCCACAAGGATACTTGGCTAGGTATGACACAGGTTTGGACTGGGGCTTTTTATTTGGTGGGCATCTATTAAAAGTTAATGTACCCTTCTGGAAGGGGTACCAGCCAATCAGATGCCTCCAAATAAAAAGCCAATTTTCTAAGGTGAATTACATGGCTACAAACTGAAAAATCATGTTCGGGCTCTCTATCTTGATCTGTGAATGTAGAAGCTCATTTTTTTGCCAGCACAGTGCTGGAAGGTTACTAAGATGGTGACTGCACTGGGTCAGCCTTTATTTTAGCTCCGGTATGAGTCATTTTTATTGGTTTTTTAGTTCTTTTATTCTTGTTACTTATGTTATTGCAGCAGTGCTATTAAGTGTTATCAAGTGTTCGGTAAGCACTGGGAAGCGTTAACGTTGAAGTGTTGAAGCGTTAACCAGAATATGGTTTTGACTATGTGGTTTTTGATTATGCGGTATGTGTGCTAACTCCATTTTGATTAAGGGCTGTGTCTTTCCTGTAGCAGTTGCCAGGGGATGTTTTCAGAGTTTTAACATCAAAACTGTGATTGTCCAGCTTCTTTCTTGGTGCCGGCCGTAAAGAATTATGACTTGGATTTTGTTTCAGCTGTGGCACTAAAATGGAGCTAAAACTGACCCTGTGTTATGTACTGTGCTCCTCTGGGGTGCCTGGAATTTAAGGGGGTCTCTTACTAGATGCAGTGAAGAACTGAATGCCGAGTTTTGGAACTGTTGCCTGTCTGGCATTTTTGGGAAACTGTTTGCTTGGTGAGTGACAACTATAACCGACTGGAGTTTTTGAAGGAGCCCTTGGTGGAAACCGGCTTTATGAGCCACCACTGTAAATGTGGATTTAATGTCTTTGAATATTGCTGCAGACTGAGATTGGGAGACTACTGCCCCTGTATGGTGAAACTGTGTTGGTGGGGACAGAAGGCTGTGAGCTGGTTTTCTTGAAACCTCCCTGAAGTATCTGGGAGGCAGTTTTACTTGCAGTGGCCTAATTAGGGTTAGCCAAACTGAATAACCCTGAGGCGGACACTGGGGGCAGCCAGTTTCTCTGTGGGGTCAGGGGTATTAACCGTAGGAGTACATACTCCCTGAGTTCTTGAAGCGGTGGTGGGCTAACTGACAGCAGTCGGATTGTCCCCACTTCTTAAGTGAAGAGATTTGGTGGTGCTCCTGTGCCCTCCTTCGGGTGGTTTTTCAGGTCTGGCAATTTAACCCATTAGAGGACTGTGACAAGAATATTGCCATGCTGCCAGATATCTCCCTAAAATACTTGGATTAGTGCTGCCATGGACTGTTACTTCCCTATCAAGGAGTTTTATTTTATTTTTATTTTTTGGACTGGCTGCGAGACAGTCTTTTTTTTTTTTTTTAAGTAATTACATATTATATAATCTGTTTTAAATGTGGTTGTGAGAGGGCCATGTTCTCTGGTTTAATTTCAAGTTATTGTTAGGGGGTGGTGAGAGCCCCCCATCAAGACTCACTTTTTCTTTTGTGATTATTAACTTAAAACTCATTGATTGGAGAGCTTATGCAGGGCTTTCAGTCACTTACTGCTGCTTGTAAGTTCGTTTTTAAAAATGTTTGTGTTTTGGGGGGTAGTTATGTAGTTTGGGTGTTTATCGGGTGAGAGCGACTATCCTAGTGGAGTTATTTTAAGGTGTGAGAAAGCTCTAACTTTGTTGTTGTGGGGTCTCATTTATTGAGTTTTGGTGGTTAATTAGCCTGTAGAATGTGTTTGTTCCCCCCCCCCCGGTCGTGCACTATTTGTCCTCTGCTCTCTGTACCCTCTGCCTGTTTCCCCTCACCTCTGAATTTTTTATCTACTAGCGCCGCTCGCGCTGGGCATTATAAATGAGGAGGTGGTAGGGGTGGGGGGAGCTGACATCGAGGACCTAATGAGCAGATCTCTCACATAGGGCTGGTTTGGTTTAGAAGATGCTCTCGGGCAAAATGGAGCCTGAAACGTGGTGTTCCATGTCTAATCCCCATACCCAAGGGCATCACTTTTGTTGATGGGCAAGTAGCTGGGACGGCTTGTGAATCCCATCCAACTCGAGGGGTGTTGTGCAATGCCAGATCAATTAAGAACAAAACTGCAATTATTGTGGATCTTGTTGGAACAACTGATCTGGCATGCATCACCGAGACCTGGCTGGATGAAAATGCTGGCACTTTTTTAGAAGCAGCAATTCCAGCTGGGTACTTGGTGATACACCACCTGAGATTGGACCACGGGGGATGGGTAGTGGTCTGTTTCAAGACCGAGTTGGGCCTCACTGGTGTACCAGTTGAGGAGGGTGAATCCTTTGAATGTACTGTGGTAGCAGGTGTGGGTTGCAGGATAGCTCTCGTCTACCATCCACCCATGGACGAAAAGCGATTCCTGCATGAAGTGGTGGACTTCGCCATCGATATGGCGTTGGAGTCGCCCAGACTGATGGTTCTGGGTGACTTCAATGCTTAGGTCGATGACGAACTCTTGCCTTTTGGATAGCACTTCCTCCAGTTGATGACATTACTGGGCTTCACACAGATTGTTACCTCTGCCACCCATAGTCATGGTCATTCTTTGGATTTGGTGTTCCTCCTGGGGATTGAGGCTTCCGATTTGGGGGTGGAACCTGTCGGTTGGTCTGATCATTACACTGTGAGGTTCAACTTTGCGCCCCCCTTTGTAGGTCTGCCCCTGTGGAGATGGTCAGTTACCTCTCTTTACGGGACATGAGCCCTGAAGACCTAGCGGCGGTGATTGACCTCTCGGAGTTTCCTGTTGCCAGCTCAAGTCCAGAGCCCTTGGTTTTGGCCTATAATAAGGTCATCTCCTCAGCCCTGGACCTGATTGCTCCTGTCTATTTTCATCCTCTCCCACTTTGCCCTCAGGCCTCTTGGTTTGATGGGTCTTGGAGGGAGTTGCAGTGACTAGGACGAAGGTTAAAACATTGCTGGCGGAAATCCACCCTGGAAGCTGATCACCTTAGATTGGTAGAGCATTATCAGACCTACCAATCAGTGATCTCCTTTAAGAAGGCAGAGTTCCTGTACAGGGAGATTGCTGTCACTCAGAATCGACCAGCTCAGCTCTTCTGAACTGTGGACAGGTTGTGCAACCCAGCCTGTCTGCAGCTCCGAAGAGCTTTTTCACAAATGGAGTGTGATGAGCTTGCTCAATTTTTTGCGAATAAGATGTCTGACATCAGGTCAGAGATCCTCCTGACTCATTCTGTGGGGGATGCTGTTGGTCGGTGCTCAGTCACTGCACCACGTATCTCCTGGAGTTCCTTTGACCTGCCGGAATTCAGGGATATTATGCGGATTGTCCAGGGTATGAACCCTACATGCTGTAGTTTGGATCCTGGCCCAACTTCCCTGATTATGGGTTGTTGTGGTATCATTGGCCTGATCCTGGCACAGATAGTCCAGTGCTCCCTGGAATCGGGTCAGTTTCCAAGCTCCCTGAAGGAGGCAGTGGTAACACTCCTTCTGAATAAAGCTTCTTTGGACCTGGACATTCTAGCAAACTACAGACCTATCTCGAACCTTCCCTTTATAGGGAAGGTTATTGAGAAAGTAGTGGCGATTCAACAGGAGAACCATTTGACCATCCATAATATCTATGAACCTCTCCAGTCTAGTTTTCGAAAGAGGAACAGTACTGAGACTGTGCTGGTTTGGGTGCTCAATGATCTCCTGATGGTGAGAGATCGGAGAAACCGTTCCATTCTGGTGCTCCTTGATCTGTCTTCAGCTTTTGACACTGTGGACCATGGGGTGCTGCTTGAGCACCTGAGGTTCATTTGTGGCCTGACATGTACGGTCCTCAGGTGGTTTACATCATTCCTCACGGGCAGAACTCAGAAAGTTGTGTCAGGTATCTTTTCTTCAGACTCACTCTCTCTGTCTTGTGGGGTTCCCTAGGGCTCGGTGCTGTCCCCCACGTTGTTTGCAGTGTATATGCTGCCCCTCGGAGACATTGTAAGATGGTATGGGCTGAGGTTTCACTGCTATGCTGATGATACCCAGCTCTACATAGATACATAGATACATAGATACATAGATACATAGACAGTGTTGGCAGATAAGGGCCCATGGCCCACCTAGTCTGCCCATTTGAGCTTGTAAGTTCAGTTTGTTTTCCTAGAAGTCTGTTTCCCTTACCCCTGCCCCTCTAGAATTCCTTTATGTCTATCCCATGCATTCTTAAATCCCATGATTGTTTCAGCCCCCATCACTTCCTCTGGCAGGGTTTTCCACTTGTCCACCACCCGTTCTGTGAAGAAATTTCTCATGTTTCCTCTGAATCGTCCCTCCTCCAACTTCATCCCATGCCCCTAGTCCTGAAACATCTTTTCGCTTAAAAATAGTGTTTTCCTGCACCTGTTCCTCCCTGTAAGATACTTGTATGTCTCTATCATATCCCTCTCTCCCTCCTCTCCTCCAGGGAGTACATGTTCAGTTCCTTCAACCTGTCTTCATAGGACTTGTGATGCAACCCATGCACCATCTTTGTTGCCCTCCTCTGAACCTTCTCTACCCTGTCTATGTCCTTACATAGGTATGGTCTCCAGAACTGTACACTGTACTCCAGGTGGGGCCTCACTAGTGTCTTGTATAGCGGAATTATGACCTCCTTTCCTGCTGGTGATGCCCTGCCTCTACATCCCAGCATCCTATTTGCTTTACCTGATGCCTTGTCACACTGTTTCTCTACTCCTTAGGTCATCAGAGATGACAACCCCAAGATCCCTTTCCTGCTTGGTGCATGCTATATCCTCACCCCCAACTGATATATTGTGCCAGGGTTTTGTGTCCATATGCATTATCTTGCACTTCTTGCATTGAATTTCAACTGCCAAACCCTTGACCATTCTTCAAGTTTCTGCAGGTCCCTTCTCATTCTGTCTACACCCTCTGGTGTGTCTACTCTGTTACAGAGCTTTGTGTCATCAGCGAACAGTGAAATTTGCACTTCTAGATCCTGTGCAATGTCACTGATGAAGATGTTGAATAGGACCGGTCCTAGCACTGATCCTTGTGGTACCCCACTGGTTACTCTTCCTCTGTGGAGTGACAGCCATTTACCACCACCCTCTGTGTCCTGCCACCCAGCCAGTTACCTACCCACCACACTACTGTCCTGCCCACACCCATATTCCCAAGTTTGTGTAATAGTCTTCATGTGGCACAGTGTCAAAGGCCTTGCTGAAGTCCAGATAGGCCATGTCCACTGCCCCTCCCTGATCCACCTCCCTAGTCACCCAGTCAAAAATTCAATGAGGTTGGTCTGACATGACCTCCCCTGGTGAAACCATGCTGCCTTGGGTCCTGTAGTCCATTGACAACCAGATGTTCCACCAATCTCTCCTTCAGTAGTGCTTCCATGATCTTTCCCACTACCGAGGTGAGGCTGACTGGTCTGTAGTTCCCTGCTTCCTCTTTGTTCCCACTTTTGTATGAGGGACTACATCTGCTGTCCTCCAGTCTTTGATACCTCCCCTGTTTCCAGTGATTGGCTGAACAGGATAGCCAGAGGTTCAGCCACCCCTCTCTTAGTTCTTAAGGACCCTGGGTGCACCCATCTGGCTTCATTGCTTTATCAACTCTTATTACTTCCAGTTCCTTCAGGACCCTTTCTCATGTAAAGGGACTCTGTGTCCATTTCTGCACCATTCTCACCCCTTGTACTCCCTTCAGACCCATTACCCCCTCTTCCTTAGTAAAGACTGGAGCAGAAATACCTGTTCAATATGTCAGCTTTATTGTTGTCATCCTCCACGCTGCTCCCATCCTCCCCTTCAGTCTCACTATCCCTCCCTTTGTCTTTCTTTTTTCACTTATGTACCTGTAAAGGTTTTGTCCCTTTACCCACTGATTTTGCAATGTGTTCTTCTGTCTGAGCTTTGGCTTCCTTACTGACTTCCCTGCCTCCTTTGTTTCTCCTGGTACTTCTCCCTATCCCTTCTGCCTGTGTCTTTTGTATTGCCTGAATGCAATCTTTTGGCTTTCACTTTGCTACCTCTTTGGAAACCATAATGTCTCCTCTTCCTTTTCTCTCTTGCTAACCTGCTTAATGCATAATTCTGTTGTTCTTATAATCCCATTTTAAATACTGCCCACTGTTCCTCAACCCCTGATTCCTGTCCCATTCCCTTAATGCCTCTTTCAAGTATCTCCCATTTTCCCAAAGTCTGCGCCCCTAAAATCCAGGATACATGTTTTGTGTGGTTTGGTTCTGCTCTTTCTGTGATTTCAAACCACAATGACTGGTGGTCACTGTTACCCAGGTGCTCCCCCACTGTTACCCCATCACACTGTCCCTGTTTGTGAGCACAAGGTCCAGTATTGCCTTCTGCCGAGTTGGTTCCATGACCAGTTGCTTGAGGAAGGCACCCTGAAGGGAGTCCAGGATAAATCTGTTCTTAGTTGATGCTGCTGCTGGGATGCTCCAGTCCACGCTGGTATATTGAAGTCTCCAACCAGTACTACCTCACCTTGTCTGCCATCCTTTGGATGGCTAGCATCAGCACCCTATCTGTTTCTTCCTCCTGGGCTGGTGGTCTATAGACCACACCTGTGCGGATGGCTGGCCCCATTTTCCTTTCCAGCTTAACCCACAGTATCTCCCCATTTTGTTCCTCCTGGATCTGTGTGCCCTTATGTCATTTTTCACGACAGTGCCACTCCTCCTCCTTCCTGCCTGCTCTGTCTCTTCTGAATATGTTGTAGCCAGGTATGGCCATCTCCCAGTCATGGTTATCATTACACCAGGTTTCAGTGATGGCCAATGTCCAGGTCTGACTGTACCATGACAGCCTCCAGATCTTCCATCTTGTTGCTTAAGGCTCCTGGCATTTGCACACATGGCTTTCCATGATTTGACCTCCTAGACTGCTTCACTGTTCTACTCCAGCCCCTTCCTTGGTTGTCATTTATCCCTGGTTCTCCTTGCTGTTTGCCCTTCTGCTGAATTTTTCCTTTCTGCTTATCCACCTTTGTACACTAATCTCTATCTTTGCACACTGCTTTGCAGAGATAGCCACCTCTGGTTCACTGGTTCCACTATTCAGCTGTGGGGTGAGCAAGTAGTATGTACCCTCCTTGCTGGCCTGCCACCCTTTTGCTAGTTTAAATGCTTGTCAATCTAGCATTTAAACTTTATCATTGAGTGCTTGGATTCCCTCCAGGATGGATGCAGGCCAGTAGGCTTGAACAAACCTCCATCCTCCAGGTGGGTCCCAGTCACCAATGAATCCAAACCTTCTCACAGCACCAGTTCTTCAACCATGAGTTAAAGTTCCTGGTGCATGCACTCCTATGCTCTCCTGCCTCTCACAGGTAGTACTTCTGAGAAAGTGACAGAAGTAGCTACTTGCTTGAGACCCTCCCAGTTTCCTAAACTCTTCCTGAACTTCCTTTGGCTCCCCATTTGCCAAGTCATTAGTACCTAGGTGGATAATGACATCCAGCTCACCCTCCTGCCTTGCCTTCCCAGTGATCCCCAGTATCTTCCTTCCATCCCTCCATGCCGTGGGCACCTGTAGGCACCTCACCTCCCTGTCCTCCCCTCCTGTGTTCCTAGCTGGATCCCTCTACGATGGAGTCCCCACCAGGATTCCTTCCTCCTCCTCTGGGGTCCACTGCTTTCCCACTGAGGTCACCTCCTTGCCTAACCTCCATCCTTTCCTTCCACTTCCCTGGGTACCTCTATTTGGTTGTCCTCATTTGCCAGTGCGGCATATGAGTTCTTGAGAAGAATAGGATCTGGGATGTGCCTCTGCCTGACTGCTCTAACCCTCCCTGAGCCCACTGTCATCCAAGTGCTCCTGGTTCTCGGCATCCTTTGAGGCAGCTGCATTGGACTGGGTGGTCCCTGGATAAGGGTGATGGTACTCCTGACCCAGTTTACTCCGCCTCTGAGTCTGGCTACCTCATCCGCAGTCCAGAGAGATGCATGCAGATAGGGCAGCACCTCAGTGTCCAGAAGGTCTGTTTGAAATGGCTGCCCTACAGCCACTGCATTGCACCACCTCACATTATACTGCAATTCCACTACTTTCTGCTACTGAAGCTTCTTAGTTCTCTTTTTTTTATTTACAGTACTAAAATCCTGTAACTGATCGTCAGATATATATATTTTTTTAAGGAAAAGAAACCAATAAATAAATAAATGAGTCAAAACACTTGTGCTGAGGTGGTCTTCTTCCCCTTATGCCCTCCTACTTCACACCTCTTACTATACCCTGTGTTTAGCTCCTGTAATCAGATTTATCAGGCATAAATTAAGAGTTGGGGAAGGGGTGGAGGGGAGCTAAATTGCAGCAATTAAAGACAGCACAGAATTACACCACCACTATGTTTTAAATTTTCAACAGCCCAAAAACAATTATAAGTAAAGACAACACAGAAAGAAAGTATAGTGTCACTACAAGCCTACAATCTAAGTTTAAAAGAAAAATACCAATTGCCAGTTACTCTAAAGCACTGAATTGAATATGTTTCCTTCCTTCATCTTCTGGCTTCTTCTGCACCCGACCAGGATAGTGCTCTCTGAATAGTTAAGAACTGCCTCGCTGAAATCCAAGATTGGATGAATTTGAGCTAGCTAAAGTTGAACACGGAAAAAAGAGAAAAAAGATTTATGCCGCATGGCATAAATTGCGCTGTATTGGCAGTGCGATTTAGCCATGTGGTATAATGTCTTGTGACATTATGAACCTATGCTGGTGGGGATGAGATTCACAACAGCAGCGATGGGTGTTTACTCACCTGGTAAAGGTGATTGTGTTGGTTGGCATCCATGGCACTCCAGACATTACCTCATGGGTTACAGCCCACCTGATAGGCTAATGATGCACATGACCCAGATCAGATTTCCAGTATATCCAGGTCCCAGGAACCCCTGCTCTCCAGTTTGAATTTTCCATAGCTAAAAGAAAGAAAGCAGAACACAAGCAAGCAAGATCCACAATAGAGACTACTAAGGATGAGACATGCAACGACAAGTTATAGTAATGGGGCCGGAGGCCTGAATTTATTGCCTATTGTGTACACACTACCTCGAACCAAGGTTCGACTTAGGTTTACTTGTAGAGGAATTAGGTTGAAGGAGTAGGGACCTCCAGCGTCTGTCCTTTTCTTCTGTTGTGGAACGCTCCGAACATACCCAAGGGAGGACCTTGGAGTGCCATGGATGCCAACCAACACAATCACCTTTACCAGGTGAGTAAACACCCATTGTGATTGGTTGGCATCTCATGGCACTCTAGACATTACCTCATGGGAGCTAAGAAGCAGTTCCAGTCCCCGGGTGGGATTCGGATGTGTCGGAGTGTTTGAGGTGTGTGGCTGCTGCGAGGACGTGTGAGACGAAGGCCGGTCTGAAGTCCTGCAGTTGCTCCAGCCTGTAGTGCCTCAGGGAAGGTGTGTAGGGAGCTCCAGGTGGCTGCCCTACAGATGTCTTCAGAGGATACCAGTGCTCGTCCCGCCCAAGAGGTGGAAATCGCCCTAGTGGAGTGCGCTCTGAGCCCCTGTGGTGGGGTAAGACGTCGTTCCCTATAGGCGTGGAGAACGACCCATTTGATCCACCCTGCGATGGTGGTCTTGGCCGCTGCTAGCCCCTGATGTTGGCCCTTGGAGATGATGAAAAGTCTCTCTGTCTTGCGGATGGGTTGCGACTTGGCTAAGTAGACCGAGAGGGCCGATCCGACGTCTAGAGGGTCCGGGGGCTGTGTCCATCATGAGAGATGGGGCAGTTCAGGGTGGGTAGGTCTCATTGGTTGTTCCCTTGGAACTGTGGTGATCTTCGTTGGTATGCGGAACGGTCCAAGTCATACTCCTTGAGGTGAAGGTAGTATAGGGTGGTAGCAAGGACGGTGCACCCAGCTCCCGATTCTTCTGGCGAGCCGATGGCCACGAGAAGGCGGTCTTCAGGCCTACCAGAAGAGGTCTTGCTCTGAGAGATTTCAGTGACAGTGCCCTCACGAGTCCAAAACCAAGGTAAAAGTCCCATGAGCCGCAATTCCCAGGTCTGGTTCTGGGTCGATGAGGTCCACGGTTCTTAGAAACCGGATCGCGTCCGGGTGGGCTCCCTGGAGGGTGCCCCTCGAGCAGGCCTCTGGCTGCACCTATGGCTGCCAGCTGCACTCTCAGAGAGGAGGGCCAACCCTTATCCACCCTTGCTGCAGGAACAGCAGGATAGTGGGAGATCCGCCTGTTCCGTAAGGATCTCGGCGGTGTGCACCACTGTGCGAAGATGGCCCATTGCCTCTCGTGATGTGGAGGTGGTGGAGGCAACATGAGACCGCCAGACAGCGTGCCTGGACTGATTCGGTGATACCCCTGATCCACAGCCGCAGCCTCTCAGGGAGCCAGGCCGTGAGCTTCCAGAGTTCGAGGGCCGGGTGTAGCACCGGCCCGCGAGCAGCATGTCTGGTTGGTTCTGGATCGAAGCTGGCTAGGGCAATCTCTGTGAGTGCTGCGAACCATGATCTTTGGGCCAGTACGGGCACTAGGATGACAGTGATTTGGGATCTCCGGATCTTCTCCATGACTTGGGAATGAGAGGTAGAGGGGGAAAATGACGTTTTGCCCGAGGCCACTCTGCATAGTGCATCAGTGCCCTGGGAGTGCGTGTCCCTGAACCTGCACAGGTACTTGTCCACTTGGGTGTTGTACCTTGAGGCCATTAGGTCTATGGACATGGGGCCCCACGTAGTCTGAATTAGGCGAAACAGGTCTGGGTGCAGATGCCATTCTCCGGGGTGAATCTGTTGGCCGCTGAGCCAATCCGCCCTTATGTTCAGCTTCCCCGCTAAATGGATCGCTCCTAGGTGTGTTAAGTGAATTTGGGCCCAGGTCATTACCTTCACGGTTTCCCGTGACATGGCCCTGCTTCTGGTGCCCCCCTGTTTCGCTATGTATGCCACCGTCACGCGGTTGTCCGATTTGATCAGAACCGATTGTTTCTGTATGAGGTGACGGAAGGACTGGAGCATGTGGAACACCGCTCTCATCTCCAGAACGTTTATGGATAGTAGGGACTCTGCCGGAGACCAGGTGCTCTGGCGCCACTGCCCCCAGGCAGGCTCCCCAGCCGGTGAGACTCAAGGCCCATCTCGATGGGAATCAGAGGGGCTTCCAGCGGGACCCCTCTTGTCAGATTTCCTGGGTGGTCCACCACATCAGGGATGACCGCACTCCTGCAGGCAGCTGTGCGGGCGGTGCAAATTGAACTCGTTTGGCGCTCGCTGCCAGAATGAAGTTTTGCAGAGGCGCATGTGCCATCTGGCCCACGGAGGGCGGTCGATGCAGGAAGCCATGAACCCCAGGAGTTTATGACTTCTGCTACGTGATCGTGCTGATTGTGACCTTAGAATCCGGCCATGGCCGGAGGCTGCGGATCCGCACTGGGGCGGTTTTGCCCAGCCATCTGCTGAGTCGATGGTAGCCCCAAGATGCTCTGGATCTGCTGAGTTGGACAGAGGTGGCTCTTTTCTCCTGCTCACCACCCATCCGTGGTCCCTGAGTGCCCTGTGACAGTGAAGTCTGTGTGGGCTTGCGACTGGTCCCTGGACCGCGGCTCAGATGAGCCAAATCATCCAGGTATGTGCACTATGTCCAGCCCTTGTTCCTGAGCCTGGCTACCAAGGTGATGGAGACCTTGTGAAGACCCTGGGGCTGAAGACAGGCAATGGGAGTGCCCGGTACTGATAGTGATGGCCCAAGATGTGGGCAAGAAACCTTCTGTGGTTCTTGATTATGGGAATATGGTAGTGCCCTTTAGGTCGATTGAGGTTAGGAAGTCGCCTATCCTGATCCCCTTAGGATGGATCGACCGTCTCCATCTTGAACCGACGTGGATCACGTGATGTTCAGGTGTTTTAGGTCCAGGATGGGCCTGAGTTCCCCGACTTTTGGCACTAGAAAAAGATGGAGTACACGCCTTCCCCTGCTCCTGAGCTGGGACTGGTTGAATGGCCCTGTTCTGGATCAGATCTGCCAGGATGCCCTGTACCTGTGTGGGAGGCCCTTCTTCTGGTGATGGGGGACGAGACGAACTGCTGGGGTATGGACTGGTGAGTCAGCTCTATGGTGTATCCCTGAGACCACGCCTCGGACCCACCTGTTCGATGTGGTGGCCTCCAGCGGTGGGCGAAGAGAGAGCCAACCGTTGGCCGACCGTGGGGTACTGAGGGGGTGTTGGGTGAGTGGAGTCACTGTTTCCCCCTGAATCCTCTTCCGCGGCCTCTGGACTTCTGACCTCGCGATCTGAAGGAGGAGGGGGATTTGTAGTTGTTGAAGGCGGAAGTGCGTGGGAAGGATGTGGGGACCCTACTCCAAAGGAATGGGTTTGCATAGTAGGTTCCCTGCGCCTTGGCTCTTGGCTCCAGGCCAAAATCTGCATCTGGAGGCTGGTAGGTGTGAGGATCTTGACCTATTCTTAAGAGGTCCCTACCTCTTTTTTCTGTTTCAGATAAGCCTGTAGGCCTTCCCAAATACATGATCCCCTTGAGCGGTAAATTTTGAAGCAAAGTCTTAGATTCTGTGTCGGGCCCCAGAGTTTTAGCCATAGTGCTCTCCGGGCTCGGTTTAGATGGCGGGCCGCCTCTGGCCTGGAGATTAGAGAGTCCACTGCCATGTCACAGGTACTTGGCTGCATCGAGGGTGTAGAGTAACACCAGCCTCCCTCTACTGGTATTGCCTGCTCCTGCAGTTCCTCCAACCAGCGGATCTGGCCCTCGAGGAATAGACTGCCGCTGTCATTGCCTTGGCCATAGTACCTCGATCTCGAATGTCTTTTCAACATATCCTCAATTTTCTTGTCGGTAGGGTCCTTGAGTGCTATGGTGCCGCCGGCAGTATGGTTTTCTTACTCAAGGCTGCCACTGTGATCGATGGAGGGGCCTTGCACCATGTGTCGGACTTGTCGCCTGAACTGGATACATTTTGAGTAGGTTTCTTCTGTTAGGCATTCTACCTGGATCAGGGATTGCCACTGTATGAATCAGCCCTCGATGGCCGGGCAGACTGGAAAGGTCTCTGGAGTGGTGGTCCTTAGCTGAATCATAGGGTCTAGCTTGGATTCCGTCCTCTTCCCTTCTTGTTCCTCTGTGGCCAGGCCCATTGTGGCCTTGATGACCTTCATGAGACCGGGGATTGCCTCGAATGAGCATAGTTTAGAGTTCAGAGAGGGGGGTTGTTGATCGAGGTCCTCTATGTCGGAGTCCGGGCCATGCTCCTCCTCCTCCTCTTCAAACTCATCCTCTTTCTCTCTGTCCTCAGGGTTGCTGTCCTGGGGAACACGCGAGTCCTCTGGTGCCGGTGTCTCTTCCTGAGGGTCTCCTTGACGGGAAGGTTCCGTGTTGGCCGGTCTAGGTCTGTTCTGTGTGAGCGCTTCCAGCTTCTCCATGACCTTCAGCATGAAGTTTTGCTGGCTCTCCATCATGGCCACCACCGCTTGCTGGTTTTGAAGCAGTAGGGATCCCGGGTCCACCCATGTCGAGTTGCTGGGGCCGGGAAGCGAAGGGGCTAGAGGTGGCGTTCTCTCCATTGAAGCCAGCTCTTCGTCCACGAGGCAGGCTGCGCATAGGGGGCCCGGAGTTTGAGGGAGTAGGGAGGCGCTGCACGTGGTGCATTTCTTCGCTTTAACCATCTGCAACACATGAGAGAGAGATCTGAGCGGAGGAAAGGACTTCGGCATTACCCCCCCAGAGCCAGTAGGAGGGCTGCTATGGTAAGGGCGCTATGTGAGGGTCCTTAGCCGCAGCCTCAAGGTGGAGACTTCTTCCAAAAGCTTCTTCCGTCCATCCCCAGAATGGTCATCCTGCTGTGGGGCATGCCTGCTGTGGAGGGGGGCCAAGCCCCCAGAGCGGGATGGGATCGAGTATCTGCCTGGCCGCTGTGTGAGGTACCCGGGCAGTGGCTCTGCGTTCTCCTGGGGTCGCTGTGGGAGGGACCCGAGGGAATCGTGCAATCTTCCTTTTTTTATTTTTTTTATTTTTTTTTAAATTCAGAGTCCAAGGCCCCTAGCTTGGGATAGGGCCGGAGGGACGTCCCAGGGCCCAAATCACTGGCCAGATAGCCACTGGTTGCTGGGGGCTTGTTCAGCGTCCCTCCCCCCCCTGGTCTGTGCGGGCGTGGTTTAGCTCCCAGGGGGAGAGTGACCCCCTTCAAGACTCAATCTACTGTCGCTACTGGGCCTCGGTGTGCTGGAGGCCTGAGGCTCGATAGGCAGGCAGGCAGGTTTGTGGTGGCCCTGAGGAGTCACGCAACCCTCAACCCCCCCACACTGAATCTTTCGGAGAGCCATTGCAAGGGGCGGGCCTCCCTGCCTCAAGAGTGCAGGGCTTAGTGAGGTCGCGAGTCGCGGGGGCAGTAGCTACTCGCTGGCCTCATCTATAGGCCGCATGGCCTGTCGGTGGACTGGAAAAGGCCGCAGGAGTCACGTGGGAGCAGAGGCGACTCGCTGGCAGGGCTAGTGGGCCCTTCCCCTGCTGGAGGCTCTCTAGGGACTAGGGTGGGTGTGGAGGGTAGGGCGCCCATGGGTGCCAGAGACGACTCGGGGCGGTGGCCGGCCGAGGAGGAGTTAGGCTGCCTGGGACGGTCGGTGGCCGCGGGGTGGGCCGGTCCGGGGAGGACGCTGCATAGGGGTGGCGGAGGGAGAGGCGACCCCGCGGGGGTCACGGGTGCAGAGCGACCCGCTGGGCTCACCTAGGCCGCATGGCCTGTTGGTGGACTGAAAAGGCCACTGAGTCATGGGAGCAGAGGCGCTGGCGGGCCAGCGGCCCTCCCCGCGAGGTTAAGGTGGAGGGTCAGGAACCGCGGAGTCGCGGGGCAGAGGCGACTCATGGCAGCCAGGGTGCTGAGGAGTCGCGAAGAGAGGCGACTAACAGCGGTGGAGCAGGAAGGAGGCCTCTGATGCAGGTCGAGTGAGACCGCGGAGTCGCGGGGCAGAGGCCACTCTGGCCATGCTCCTGGGGCAAGGCCTTGTTAGGGAAATGCAGGCCGCCGCATGGTCGCAGCGCCAGCAGGCAGCACGCTGGTTACCACCAAGGTAGACGCCAGAGACCCACAGGAACGAGGGAAACAGTGCATGAAGGAGGCATAGGACCGATTACCAGGCAATTAACAGAGCTAAACAATGCCTTAATGCATAAAACTGTCACAGCACAGGAGGCAGATTTACAGTAAAAAATTTACTCCTTACAGAAACTGAATTCGTCAAGAGAATAACTGGGAGCCATGGGCTCTTTGCTTATAACAAAAGCATGCGGTGTGCTAAGAAAACACATTTCCTACCTTAAAATGAAGGGCAGACAGGGGTTCACTGGATGCTTCTTGCCTTTTCAGATGCACAAATTACAACTGGAGAGCAGGGGTTCCTGGGACCTGGATATACTGGAAATCTGATCTGGGTCATGTGCATCATTAGCCTATCAGGTGGGCTGTAACCCATGAGGTAATGTCTGGAGTGCCATGAGATGCCAACCAATCACAATGTCCTGTTACAGGTATAAATTTGTTCCATTGTTAATTAAGCAGCTTGACAGGTAGAACTCATACTTACAAAGAAATCCCTTCAAGAAATCAAACAAACAAAAAAGCCTGAACACTTTACAAAGACAGCAGACGATAAAATGATGGTGTCCCTGTCAAAAGACAGCTGCCTTTCCATGCACTCAGCTGTTGAACGTCACTCCTGCAGTGACATCAAAAACTGACTCCAGCTGCAGCATCTCGCAAAAAAGCTCTCCGAGCAGACAGTCAGAGTAAGGGTAGGTTAGGGAGGTTAGAACAGTCAGCAGGTAGGAAAAAATCAACAGGAGACATATTATTTCATGTCAGCACATCATATCTATTGTTCTGCCATCGAACCCACCTGTAAAAAAATATCCCATGTTTGTCATTGCCCTTTAAGGTACAGCGCCTATACATACCAAAGTCAACAAGTTTTTGTCAGATACACCACGGCTGCATAATAAAGTTAGTGAAGTTGTGTGGAATTGTTAAGGAGGTATGGAGAAGCAACACAATGATTTGTAAGTAATATGAATTGTTTTAGTTTCTGTTCTAAGGAAGGCATACACGTTATTAGGAAAATATATGGAGGTGTACATTTTAATGGAAGGAATAGGAAGCACTGTAGGTTTACAAAAGAACCCCAGAGCAAATGCCACTGATGTATATGTTATCCCAGATATTTGCCGGACAGCCAAATTTTAAAGAACACACAGTTGCACATACCCTAATAATGCAAAGCATTATGGGAAACATATGCAAATCCCCATGATGGTACAGAAGGTGGCAGTACATGAAAAAGTAATGGCTGGCATATGTTCAGCCTTGGGATTATTTACATGGGTTTTTTTTTATTTAGACACACAGGGTTTTTGTCCATGAGGTGATGTAAGTTATATTTAAGCAATGTGTTAATGTCAGGAAGTCAGGTGTAATGATGATGGACTGTAAGCAGAGAAAATGTGATAGTAACTTTCAGAGGGGGTTACTTTTGATAAGGGCAAGGTAGTTATGGTTGTGATAATGGGAATATTAGGAAAGTATGAGGTCTGTGCAGAAGTGGAGTACAAATATGCACAGTTTCATAAGTATGTGCTCAGAGTGCAGGCAAATGTGATATGCAGGTTTGTTTTAGAAATAGGTAAAAATAGTGATACATGCAATTGATAGATAAAAAGATAGATAATTACAAAGACATGCAGGCCCTGTCCACACTACACTCAAAAAAGCTGTAATGGATTCAAACCATTACAGTCTGTAAAAGTTACAGAATGTCCCCACTGCCAGTGAACAATGTGGATAATGGTTTGAAAATGTTACAGCCTGTTCACACTGAGTGTGCTAGTGTGTGTGGTGTCAACCCTATAGTAGCAGTACACATCCCATGGTGCACTCGGGGATGACAGCTGCATTTTGAGATGCCCTCCTACATGTCCTGTGGAGTACTGTATATATGGCACAGTCATATTATGTAAATAACCATATTCCACTGTTATGAGACACACTTATGTTGTGGAGGTGACAGAGACAGAGGTCTGGGAGGGAGATCTGTATGTTGGAATTGGGGCTGCGTCAGTGAGAGGGAGGGGTGGGGAGACATGGCATCAGTTCTGCTTAGTATTAGGCACCTGGGCACAATAGACATTCATGCTACTGCTGCTGCATGGTTGAAGGCAAACCCTCTACTACTGCCATCAGTGTTCCCCACTGCTCCACTGTACACAGTGCCACACATCTATTGTCCACCACAGCAGTGCTCCATGATGCACTCAGGAGCTCCACTAATGTATGTGTTCACTACTGGCACTGTTCTGCAGGTAGTTTTGCTGCCACATCACACATAGGCAGGCAGGGTACTCCCAACGCTTGGCACAATGAGAAGAGTAATTAAGGACAGTACATGGATACCATCAGGAGGTGGCCCTCGGGGAGGCAAGTGCAGACAGAGAGGTAGGTTAGGTGGGGACATGGGGGTACACCCGGGGGTGTGTGCATACAGCTGTCGGGTTTCTGTGATATGGAGGCATCCCAGTATTGCAGCCTACATCCATGCTCCACACTGCCATCTGCATATGTCCTGGTAGCCTCTGATCTCCCTGCATGCAGTGAAACAGTGCTGCAATGCATGCAGATATAGTGGGAGACTGGAGGCTACACGGTGGAGCATTTAAACACAATTGCAATTAAAAACTGATAAAAGTGTAAAGCTGTAAATAAGAGTGAAATAACCATGCTGGTATGCACAACACAAAGTGGTTCTTGGAAGGATACAGATTGGGGATGGCTCAATTAAAGGAGTAGTCCACCCAGAATTTACAAAAACATATGTTATGCAGAGTGTTTTGATTTGTATGTAAAGTCCTAGTGTGTCCTTCCCTCTGTCTGCTATTAGGAGTTTTTCCTAAATTAGGCTGCTAGCTTTAGGGTAGTTTTATGACACCTGGGGATCTCCATCACAAATAGGTTTTGCCTTCTGCCTCCCACAATGCACCCTGCCTCATGTGACAGAAAGTAGCCAGGCCCATAGATTTAACATATGCAGTGCTTTTTAAAATCGGTTCACAACAGCAGAGCTTTGTAACTGTTCTTATCCAGTGAGCACAAATGGCAACAGTTACAATTTAACAGATGCCAGAGAGCTACCTAACTGGGGTTTCTGTAAGAAAACAGCTACTAAATAGCTCTAATTCACTATTTGTGTTTTTTGGGTATGTCATGTCTAGCTATCAGTAATATGTGTTTTCATTTTAAAATTTAATTTCATCAAACTACGCACAACAATAAAAAGCACAGAAATTGCCCCAGATCATCACTGTTATAATTAATAAAGACTATAGGAGTTTTCTTATAGAAAGCTCACTCAGTTAGCTCTAAAGTATTTGCTAAACGGTAAGTGTAGGTATCAGCATTCTTTTTTCTTTTTTTAGCAGGAGAGAGATGGTAAAACTTGTTTACAGATGTGACCTGGGAGCACAAGGAAGTTAAGTGATTTGCTCAGGGACACACAATACGCATGTGGAGGCTGTGGGATTCAAACCCAGGACACTAGATTTGCAGCTCAGAGCCTTAGACCACCACACTATACTGCCTGTCTATTCTAATAGGTAGAACTGTCAGTTAGTGCTGATTTTGCTCTGTGACATGATTTTCAAAATTTTTGGGGGGTTACAAATGTGAAGTATCTTTTTAATAAAGTATAAAAATATGTTTGTACGAGTTAGGTTGGCGAATATTTGTTTTATTATTTGAAAAAAGTGGGATACACTAAATGTGTAGTGCAATGAACCATTGTAAAATGGGATCAAATGTGTAGCTGAAATAGTCACTGTCATCCTGTTGTGTTCATGCTATACCACACATAATTTAGTAGGGGTTTTCTTAAAGAAATCCCAGTTAGCTAGCTCTGCTAATAGGCTAGCAGACAGCGGGAGGGACACACTAAGACTTAACATACAAATCAAAACACTCTGCATAACATATGTTTTTGCAAATTCTGAGTGGACTGTGGACTACTCCTTTAAAACTGCAAGCTCCATAAAAAATATACACTGCAGTCTCTTGCTATACTGACATGCTTCAGCTGATGCAAAATACAGAGTAAGGAGGTGGGGGCAGGGTTGCAGGACAGGTCTGAATAACACCATATACCCACCAAGAGGTACTTTCCATCCCTTGGAATGTATTTGTGAAAATGTGTGACTAGGAGAGGAATGTAAGCTGAGCCAATGCTGTTTAAACAAGTGCTATATAGGGATACAGTTTCAGGCTTTTCCTTCTGAAGCTTAGGCTCTGATGCCCCAGCAGCTCTGATAGTCAATTGTGCCAGCATGATAGATCCACCTCATGTCCCTCCCACTTGAACCAAAAAAAAGGTGGGGTGGATCTTTAGGAGCTTCTTGGGTGGAGGCTGGGGTTCATCTTACTCCCCCCAAAAAAACTAATGCTGCCTCCCACTACTCTGGTTCCAGTTCTTGTACCTCCCATTTAAGAAAGAAAATAGTGCACTGCAACCATTGACTAACATGAAAGTGTATTTATTTGAGGGTGGAAAACATTCCTTGGAGGAGGGAAAGACGGAGGAGACTATTTACGCCTTCAGTCAGTCTCCACGGGATTAAGAAAAACATGACATCACTCCTTTTGTACATGCAAAACATCTGCAGGCTCCGCCTACTGCAGCCGTAACAAACACATGCCGCTGCCAAGAGTGTAGCAAAAGGGGAGGAGACACATTTAATTGCTGCTGCTCATAATGAAATGACACGGTACGCTTCATCTCAGCAACAGTGACTGATCTGGTTCAGTCTAGAATGGTAACTCACTATGTCCAGCTTGTGCACGTACTTCCAGCCCCCTCCCCTCCTATGCTTACATGCTACTCCTTGCGCTGCCCTGGAGAAGGAATAATTTCAACACACGCAAGCCTAGTCATTACCATTCTGAATTTGTTGTTCCATCCAAACACTGTTCAGGCCTGAGGGAAAGGGACAAATCATACATCTGCGCCTGATATCTGTATACCCACATTGATTTATCGCTTGCCAGTCACTTACCCTCTTGCATATGCACACTTTTAAACTGGTTTGACTAATCTGAGGCATGCAGTCCTATAAACCATTGCCATATTTTATTTATTTTTTTAAATGTTGATTACTGGGAAAGGCACACTGAGCCAAGGCTCGTTTCCAGAGGCTAGACATATCGGCTGGGCGTCCCCTGCTTGTCATCACTGCTCTGACCCCTAATAGAGTAACTGTTTTTCTTTTTAACATATTTGGTGGGGGAGACAGTGTGTATCTATTATCAATTATTACCAAGAGGAACTACTCTGGGCCACCCACAGCCTGTCATGACATAGAGACACATCATTCAGTATAGCTATACAGGCCTGTCAGCCCCCCATACCACCCTCCTGCCCAAGGCTGCTACTGTAGGAACTCATGTGCTTAAGTGGCAGTATCATCCCCTGACTCTTACTGTTACCATCAATACTGCATGATCCTTATCACACTAAGTGACAAAACTCACTAAGACTCAACCCCCACTGCACCCCACTTACTATCCCTTCCTGTCCACATACTGCATGTGAAAGCCAGTCCTAAGCAGCAGTGAAATTCTGGCCATGGCTTCAGGAATTGATTGAATTTATGGCTAAGCTGGATTCACTGACACTTCTCAAGCCACTTTCTATAGTGAATTTGCCAGATCTCTGAAGGTGGAAGGTGACAATATAGTTATACCTCCTCTATTCATAACACTACTCCCATACACTTTCATCTATCCCTCAAGCAGACTGACCCCTCCCGAACCTCGATAACATCACACAGCTCCTGTCCACGTCATGGACTGCCAATGCCCAATATAACGGCAGCTGATTGATACCTCCCTCCTCCTTTTCCCTGGGAAATCTTCTGTGCCCTGGCAAACAATCACTTAGGGAATGCATTGCTGCTCTATTGTACTTCATTCTCCCTCTGAGTTCCATTTATGGCACTTCACACCTTCCCCAGTCTATCTGCAGCACTTTGAAGTCTTGTTTAGGTCGATGGCTTCCTTCACCATCTCATCCATCTGAGAGTTTGACAAAATATCCTATTCACTGCCCTTTTGTTTTAAGTTAAAACAAAAGAGCAGTGATAAAATATAAAATAAGGTTTGGCTTGATGCGCACGCTGCCCAATCTTGTATACCGCACCAAGACTGCACACTATTAGGTGCTGTACTACCCCCCTGCCTGGCTGCTCCAATCCCCAGTCAGCCTGGGAAGAGCAAATAAATCAGTGAGGGCTAGACAGAGGATAGTTAAGGTTAGGTGTCTGCATCTCTTCCCCCGATTGTTTGACCTGGCCTCTTCTACTGGTGTTGGCCTGCTACTTAGTTGAACTTATTATTTTCATAAGGAGTGATATTACACGTCACAGCTACTGCCCTCACATTGAGAAGAGCATTTTTCTGTGCCTATAGTAGTAAAAGTTACGTTTTCAAAATGTTCTGTTACAATGTCTGACAGATGTCCTCTGTATTATCTGGTGTAGGATGAATCTAGTGTTTGATTCAGACACAATGTTCTGTATTTATTCTGAATAAGATTTCAATACCAAGGCTTGTCATGCTCTTATCGAATGTATATTTTAATGGGTTTGATGAGATAGGTATTATCACAAACACTAGAATCATCATACACCACATAATACAGAGGGCAATGGTCAGATATCTACAGTATGAAGACAGCAGGCAAAGTCACAGCACATCCATTACAAGCTGGAACATGTCTTGGAGGTTGGGGTAAATGAAACAAGTTGGGGCAATAAAAGGTGTGCAAAGAAACAGTGTTTAATGAGTGAAAGTGAAATATTTTTGGATTCTCAGTTCCTGCTGGACTTTGCCGGGGAGGGATCCTGACTCTCCACACTGAACACTTCTCAGCTGCTGCACGGTTGCTGTTGGTCTCTGTTCACAGTCCTTTTCAATGTGGGGATGAACTCACAGAAGAAAAGTTTGTTTCATTATTTAGCAGTATAAATACCCCCCCCCCCACCAGCCATGCCCAGAAAGTGAAGGACTAACACAAAATTAATAGGACAGTCTCTTGATTAAAATGTTAACATCCATTGGTATGGTAGTTCACTTAGAAACATATTATGACAACATAAAATTTATAATTTTAGGTGCCTGTCTGAAACCCATTAATGCTCTTGATTAGTATGACCTTGAATATGGACGCAGTAGACAGGAAAAGAATAAGTAAACAGGAAACAGTTAAGCACTATACTGCACACTCTCAAACTTTAGTTTAGGTATACAAGGGAAGGGAGGTCCATGACTGTATTTTTGTGACAGGAAGGTACTGAAGTGAGTCATTATGTTGCAGTCTGATCTCTGGTGCACAATAGAAACTAACTCAGAGGTGGTTCCTACTGTGTATGGATGATCAGACTGTCTGCCGCATAACGACTTGCATCTATTTGTGAATTTCACTGCAATAGTTGTTATCTTTCAGCTAAGGTCCACAACAACACACTACAAACACCTGTTTCTGCTGTATTGGGACTCCTTGAAGTGCTGTCTTGAACACAATCGAGGATGAATGATGGAGCACCTCAAAGGATGTTTGGCCAGTACAGAATTTCTGGGATGCAATCCTTTGCTGGTTTCTTTTTAGGAGAGGGCAGATTGGCCATATGGCTGTTTATTCTCATTTTTCTGTGGGAAGGTTATGAACCTGTGACCTCAAGAGAAATGTAAGGCAGCCCTAAATAATTTGGGTTGAATAGTTTTCTCTTTTTTTGGTAAGACTGATTTTAATGGGGTAGTAATGCACCTTCTGCCTTCCAGTTATTGCAGTGTTCAAAAAACATTGGGAGTACTATGCCTTGAGAAGAGCACAAGAATATACATGTATGGCTTGATTTTAAAAAGTGGCATTACACCTTAAACAGGGTACCCCCTCACTTTCCGCCACAACTCCTCAAAAATGAGGCTGCCCCCCCCATAGTTTCTGGCACTTATGTCTGCAAGAAGGGAAATATCACTGCCATAACTTGTGAGACTGCAGGGTTTATTTTTACATGGATGTTGTTGCAGGGAATAAAACAATGATTTACTGCAGATGTGTGTGGACAGATAGACAAGTTTATCCATGCATTCATATATGTCCACAAAATAACTATTTTGCAATTGTGAGCACTGCAGCCTTTATGTTTCTGCTCCTGAAGTTGTGTTCCTGAAACCATGCCTGCATTTTGTTGCCTGATGTTTTAGTGCCTGAGTTTTAATGACTGTCTAACAGGAAAGAGTAGAGGATGAAGAGACAAATGTGATAAGATCATTTGAATCAGGTGACTTGACCACATTTTATGATGAGAAGCAGGAACACCCACCAGTGTCTGTAGAATAAAAAAACTATCAGTGTGGCATGTCTGAGTGAATACGTCATTTAGAGAACATTAGCCCATAGCAATTAATTAACTTGGTTTAACTTGGTTTAATTGAACAATATCAACAGAAGAAGGCAAAGTCCATCGAGACTGTTCCCCACACAATGTGGGACTTTATTAATATTTTCCCTGATCCATGTGTCTAATTTATTTCTAAAACTGGTGATGTTTTCAGATTCAATTAAATCTTGTGGTAAAGGGTTTTATAAGCTAGGAGCCCTAAGAGTAAAAAAATTACCCCTTTTGTTGGTTTTATACATTTTATCCTCAAGCTGCCTATTATGCAGTCTAGGAACTAATCTTCTTTTTGAGAGTGCTAGTCCAAATTGTCTCTTAAGGTCAGGTGACTGAAGCAAGTTGCACACTAAGAGCATGTCACCCCTTGTTCTTCTGTTTGAAGTGTAAAAAGACCAGTAGCCACGAGTCTAGAGGGATAATCAAGATGTGCTAATCTAGGCACCATTTTGGTGGCTCTCCTCTGTACCTGTTCCAGCTGAGCCATATCTTTTTAAGACAGAGGTTCCAGAAGGGGGACCTATAATCAAGGTAAGGTCTAATATAAGCCCTAAACAGAGGGATGAGGCATTGTTCTGAGTGATTTATAAAGGTTTGCTTTATTTGCCTCAAGAGTCTATTTGCCATGTTGGAAATGTTAGTTCAGTGGTCCCTTGATGTAATTTTATTGTTAATGAATATGCCCAGATCTTTCTCACAGTTAGATGTTTTAAGTGAGAACTTGTTTAAAAAATATATTTTGTTCGGGTTGTTTTTACCAAAGTGTAAGACCACACACTTATCGTCATTTCATTATGTTTGGCCCATTGTTCAACTTTTTCAAACTCTAATTCTAATGAAGCTATATTATCAGGATTGTTTACCCTACCCCCTAATTTTGTGTCATCTGCAAATTTTGACATATAATTGTTGGATCCTGGTTGTAAATCACAAATGAAAAGATTAAACAGTGTGGGTCCCAGCACTGATCCCTGGGGGACTCCACTCAACACTGTGCCCCAGTCAGACAGCACATCATTAATCCTAACTCGTTGAGTTCTGTTAGTTAACCAATCTGAAGTCCAGTTAACAATTTCAGGGGATAGACCCAAAGTAGACATTTTGGTTATGAGTTTATTATGTGGAACTTTATCAAACGCAAGACTGAATTCTAATAGTACTACGTCAGTGGGAAAACCCACATCCAATAATGCACTAATATTTTCATAGAAGGATATCAAATTAGTTGCACATAAGTGCTTTGGTGTAAACCAGTGCTGTAAAATGTTTTGAATCCCTAGTGTAGTACACTCCTGCTCAATCTTCGTCTTTATAACCATTTCCATTAATTTTCCCACTACAGAGGTCAGACTAATGGGGGCGATAGTTCTGAACACTGCTTCTGTTTCCTTTTTTAAATATCGAGGTAACAGTCACTGTGCAGCATTCTTTAGGTATGGAATGTTCTTGTAAAGATTTATTGAAAATAAGTGATAGGGGTTTAGAGATAGCCTGAGAAGTTTCAACCAAAAACCAAGGGTGAATGTCATCAGGACTGGGACTGGTATTTTTGTTCAGTTTTTTTATAACCTGAGAGATATCAGATATTGTAATATTATAAATATCAGACCGGTTTGGGTAGGTAGGGGTAACTGATATTTGTTTGGAAAAAACTGAGCAAAAGTAATTATTAAATAGGTTAGCTGTGTCAATGTCTGATAATCTAGTTCCATTATTAATCAGCAGTCCTATAGTCCTAGAGTTACTCTTCTTTTTTTAATATATGAAAAAAAGAGATTTGTGGCAGTCCTTATTATGTGACAATTTGAATTCAAGTTTAGTTTTTGCCAATTTGATGGAACATTTCAAAACCTTAACTGATGACCTATATTTATAAAGTAAAATGTCTTTATGTAAATGAGTACTTTTTTTAAGTTTCTTGAGAAGTTTAGTTTTGTGATTATTCTGTGATTTAATAGTTTTATTAAACCATGGGGTATTTTGCCTTTATTATTATGTTTTCTTTTTATTGGAATATATAGAGTTTCCAATTTGAGAATTATGTTTCTAAAGATAGTCCATGCTTGCTCGGTTGTTAAGTTATGAAAATGTTTTTCCCAGTTTATGTTAACTAGTTCACTACTGATATCTGAAAAATCAGCTTTGTTATAATTTTTTATATTCATAGATTTTCTTAGGTTAATGGTGTCCTGTTGGATTTCAAATAAAGTAGAAGAATGATCACTTGTACTAAGCGGATTCCAGATGTAAAGGTTACTGAGTTTAACTTCTATATTAGTAAGCAATAAATCCAAGATATTTGGTCCCCTGGTAGGTTCCACAATCAACTGTTGTAGTCCTTTGTTTGTAACTACAACTACTAAGAGTTTGTCTGCATTCGACTGGCCTGTAAGGGAATCCCAGTTAATATGGGACATGTTGAAGTCTCCTAGGACAATAATGTCCTTGGATTCTGAAAAGGTTAATATCTCTTCTAACATATTAATAGTATATTCCAAGTCTGCTGATGGGGGTCTATATACATTACCAATAGTGATATATGAATGGCCTTTTAATTGTATTTTAACCCAAATACTTTCTGAAGTGGAGAGAGGGTGGACTTCAAAGGATGGAATATCATTTCTTACATAGATAGATAGAAGAAGAAGAATCAGCATTTATATAGCGCTTTTCATACACAGTATCCCAAAGTGCTTTACAAGCACTGCTAGACTGGTAGTAAAGTGACTGAATGTGTGGTGGTGGCCATATCGCACATCATCACCCCCACACAGCCTGATAATTGCATGAACCGTCTTTTATGGAAAGGGGAATGTTGGCCAGGACACCAAGAATATTCCTTGCTCTTTGCGAAGAGTGCCCTGGGTTCTTTACTTCCACCTGGACACCCACCAGGACAACACCAGGATAGGCAGAAGGGACCTCAGTTTAACATTTTATCCGAAGGATGGCACACCTCAGTAGTACAGCACCCCCCAATACTGCACTCGGATGCCAGCAATTTTTAGGTGCAAGTCCAATCCCAGTGTGGGACAAGAACCCACAACCTTCTGGTCCAGAGGCGGATGTGCTACCAACTGAGCCACACTTGTTTGGTCTAGTTTTATAATAGAGTTTATAGTTAGAAATATCCTTAGAACACATTGAGGCCGAGTCCCACCAGGTTTCTGTAACCCCACCACACCTATGTTTAAGGTTCTGCATTTCACCTCAAGTTCTGCTAGTTTAACCTGGATTAATGATCTTGCATTGAGAGCCAAAACTTTACATGTTTTGCGCTCAGTTTGTTGATGCTGTCTCAAAGACTTAGGTACATACCCATTCTCCCCCTTAGGATTTAGTTTAAACATTGATTAATAATTGCAGTAACACTCTTCCCCAGTAATGTACTACCCCTGCGGCTAAGATGTAAGCCATCCCAGCAATATAATGAATCTCTATCCTGGAACGTTTCCCAGTGTGTGAGACATGGGATATCCTGTTTCAGATTATTCACTTGCAAATGCTACCCTTTCAGTCCTTTAAGATATTTATTTCAAACACTGAAGAGCTGATTAACCATGAAGAGGTGAAAAGTATAACAAATTATTGTAGAAGAAAGTGAGGTTTCTATTTTAGTAGATCCTGCTCTATAACCTCGCAGTGATCCAGTCCGCTAAGCTGTAGAAATGGAAAGAAGCAGGACTCCACTGAAGAGATACTGCATCTCAGAAATGTACTGTGGGAAACAAACTGTCAAAGAGATTTTATTCTTGTTACTGTCACACAGTATAATTTCACAACAGCATTCATATTTGTTTTTCCAAAAAACAGAAACAAGGGTATTTCTTATTCATTAATGTAGCTTTATCCTCATCAGCCTCATTTGCAAATCCACTGCACATGCATTCATAATAATAAATTTAGTACTTAGTAGGACCTTTTTCCCATTTCATAACAGGGCTAGCTACTCTATTAGCCTCTCTTTCTACCCTGACAGTTTAAAACACAGCTGTTTTAGAGTAGTAAAATAAAATGAATTATTTGGCAGAGTTTTCACAGTATGTGACACAAGAAAACTCAGCGTCAGGTCCACTCGCCTGTCAAGCAGGCTTCTGTCTCAGCTGGAGATATCAGCAGCTGCCTGACACAATTCCTCCCAAGGTCAATTAGAATACAGTACTTCCTTGTGAATGGCGTGGGACAAACAGAGACAGGGGAGTGTAATTAAACAATAAAACTAATAAATACTTTGTGAAACAACTAAATATGTACAAAACAAACATTGCACAGGTAACTGAAAACCTGGGGATGGGGTCAGGAATTCTGTATATCCACATCAGTACACTCGGTGTTAGGCAGTAGAAGGCAATGCAGTCTACAGGTTAGGGCAGCAGGCTGTGATTTTGGAGTCAGAGCAGACATGGGTGCAAATCCCAAAACTACCACTTGCATACTGTGTAATCCTCAGCATGTCACTAATCCCCCTGTGCTCCTAAATCACACCTGGTAACACGTTTTAGCTCAGTGTATCTTCCCAACCAGTAAGTAGCAACCCAAAATAAATGTTTTCTACATTATGCTACTCAGGATTATAAAAAACTGTTTTGTTTTGTTGGGGGTGTTGATAAAAGGGTATTTACCCCGAAGAAAATAATAAATCCTGTTTTAGCCATTGCCTCTGGTATAGTCTTAGGTACTAGTTTCAGCTCCATTGTGGGACAATGAATGTAAACATCCCAAACGTTTTTCTGAGGCCCTTTCTTTTTTATGTTTGCTGGGGCACATGTGCAAGAAACATTTTGAGGCAGCTTGCGCTTATGCGCATGAATAAGAGACATTTTGTGGCAACTTGCTGGAGTAGCAGGTTGTGGAGGTGCAGCAGTGTTGTGGCCAATGCAGCCACTGCTTTTTGAGGCTTGTCTCTGTGTCACCCATGAATGCTCACGCTGGCTATGACAGTAGTTTTCAAGCATGCCACCAACTTGAAAGAAATTTGCCACTGCAATCAGGGAGTGTCCCATCATTGCAGCATCAGATTCTCATTTGGCCCTGAACAGTCTGCATGCAGACAGATGTGGAGATGTTCACGTGTGCCGCTTGCTGAGACAAGCTGACACTGCAAAGCTGCGGCAGTCCCTGACTGTTGCGGCAATTTGTACCTTTTGTGGCAGTGTGTTTGTCTTCCCTGTCTTTCCCAGTCAGAAGTACCTTGTGCTACTCGGAAGTCATTCAGTTCCATAGTGTGTGCTAAGTGGTACAAAAGAAACCCTTCCACGACTGCCCACTGTGTGATGTACCACCCCACCCCTCCGTTCCTGTTACCGATTCCCCGTACTACAAAAGAAACCCTCCCACTGCCACCCACTGTGCACTGTACCACCCCACCCTTCCGTTCCTCTCCCTGATTCCCCTGTACTACAAAAGAAACCCTCCCACTACCACCCTCCAGTGGTGTAACCATGCATACTTCCCTTACATACAGCTTTCAGCCTGATACACAAACAATTTCAAACTGGCCCTTTAAAAATCCTGAGTCCCTGAGGGCCGGCAGGATGTTAACCTTGGCTAGGTGTATGTTACTGTATAGTTGCTGCAGCAATGTTGGTGCTGGTGGTTCACTGCATCATTCCTTGATTGCACATCACAAGCCGTGGTGTCATCAATGTGGGACCATGGTGTGGTGCTGAGTTCAAATGGTGCAGCAGGTGGTGGCCGGGGTCACATCGTCAGCCATCTCATTCTTTTTTTTCTGAGAGAGAGATAAGAACACAGAGCAAGCAATGAAGCCATCTTGTACAGTGAGTTCATGAAGGTTTTGAACCTAACAAAATAAACAGTTGGGCTACTCCACGCATCTCTCTGCAAATTTATTTGAGACACTACGCATTTCTTATGTTCGATGTTCCCAAGATCCAAACATGATCTGGCACTGCTGCTATTAGCTTTGTTCTTCCCTCCCTTCGGAACTCCCTGCAGAAGGCATTTAAGATTGTTATGGTACTGGGGATATCCATCTTCAAGTCTCTTCTCACAGCTGCCTTGAAAAAAACTTGCTCATGTCGTAGAAAATTGTTCAAGACCTTGCTTTCCCAATCCCACTTTTGTTTGTCAGGGTATTCTAGCACTTCTACTCCTCTCCCCCTTACCCCTTTCCTTTCTTCTCAACCACCCTGTTCTTCTCTCTTCTCATATCTCCACTCCCTGTTTCTTCTTTAGCACATACTTAATATCTTCTGTTGTGTTGTATTATTACAAGTTACTATAGTTTTGTAGCTGTATTCCCATGTTATCCTTTGTGCCTGTAATGTGTATATACTGTTAAATGCACGAAATATATCATCGACTGTATTCAAATGTTGTATATGTTGTGTACCGTATATCAATACCATTGTATTGTTGTCCATTGTAAGTGTTGTCCAGGACCACCTTGCCAACGAGCTCGCTCGAAGGTGAAAAGCCTGGTTAAATATAATTTGATTGACTGAGGAAGCACCAAGTTTGGTTGACAGTGACAATGCCGACCTCCCCCACAGTGACGGCACAATACTGACGCAGGTATTGTGCTGCCTGTTTTAAAGGTGTTTTCTGTCCCCCACAAGAGCTCCCTCACACCCCCCGGACTTTAGGATTCCAACTCCAGGTTGGAATTGGTCCGGGGAGGGGGCGGAACACGAAATGGCCTTTTTTCCTGTTTCGCCGTCGAGGTGTTAACCAAAAGGGGTGCACCGATTGACTGATTAATTGAAACTGCAAGTTGTTAGATTGAGTGAGCCGAGTGCCTTCTTTGGTAGTGATGGTGAAGTATGGAGTGCAGTTAAGTTGCATCAGTTATTGCATCCTGCAGGCGAGCTGAGCACAAAGACGAGCACAGTTATACTGAATATTAAATCAGGTCCCATTCAGAGAGAGTTCCGTTTGTCACTGGAATGGTGAACATTGGAATGGGTATCATTGCTCAGGCAGGCTGCAAGGGAATGAGGGGACCTTCTACCTACTTGTTTAGCTTGTTTTGAAGTGAAATATTGACACTGAGAATATGGGAAATGTGGGGCACAAACATAGAGACATAAACTAAAAACAAGTTGGGAGGGCTTCTTGAACAATGATTTGCACAAAGTTTATTTTAAATTTGGCATTGAAGATGAACAGAAATGTGGCTTTTTGCTTTAATGAATTCTGAGTTTCTGAGGCAGGCAGCAACATACATGTGGGCACAATCTTTTCCAGTACCCACCACTGCAGCTCTACATCCTTCTCCCTTTTGAGTAATAGCAAGTATACATCATCACTTGGGCACCCTCAGTACTTTAATTTAAAGAGAGAGAATGTTAGGATGTGTTGAAAATAGCTGCAGCTCAATCTGGGGGCTCACTGATGCAGAGATATGGTTTGGAGGAGTCATTGGCTTGGAGACAGACTGACCGACTGAGTGACAGTTTGGCCCTGATGATTAGGGAACCAGTGAAAACACGAGGGGTGGGCATATGCACATCACCATATCATGGAGAACTATCACAAGTTCTGAATACTGGGAAATCATGTTTTTATGTCCTGAAGATTTTCTGTTGCTTGGGTATCATCAATCAGGATAAGATTTATATACAGAATAGGACAGAACCCTCTAAATCTGAGAGTGTATGTATGTGTGTGTGTGTGTGGCATGTGTGTGTGTGTGTGTGTGTGTGTGTGTGTAGGAGGTGGAATTCTGATTGTGAAACTGAGGGACATTCCTCTTCATATGGTTTTAAAGTAAATTTCTAATGTGGTTGCTATAAGGTATTGGGCTTCATAGCCCAATGTCTTATAGCAGCGTGAATTCACCGGCAAACAAATTTTAATTTTACAGGTAGTACTTTTACCAGGGGAAGGGATCATAACTGGCACTGAACCCTTAGCCAGCTGATCCTTCCAGCTTCCCTAACTCTCGTCGTGCTCTCTGAAATTGACGTGCCGTTAGACAAAGATGATGAGTTCTATACAAGTCTATGGGAGCTGTTTTACTGCTGTTTTTAGTCATTTCTTCGAGGACAATAAGCAGTCACTTAACTAGTAGGGACCCTACTACTTAAGCAACTTCTTTAATTTTTCCTCAAGACTCTTGAACATGACTAAAAATCGGCTTCGCTGTTATAGGGCTGTATGGGCTTTTCTCCCTGCCTTCCTGGCATGCGTCACAATTACAGAGAGCATGGGGCAGAGCGGGGGCACCAGGAAGCTGAAAGGGATTGGCTGGTTGAGGGTTCAGCACCAGTTACAATCCCTTCCCCTGGTAAAACTACTACCATTAAAATTAAAAGTTTTGTACCAGTGAGCTCCTGAGTCCTGACCAAATAAGGTATTGGGCTATGAAGCCCAATACCTTATATCGAAAACTTCCTCTAATGTATTTGGGAGTGGGGGTGGGGTGTACATCACTGCTGCTGTGAATGGAATGTTATTGTATAAGTGTGATAACAGCTCCACCGCTAAACCATACGATGGGGGAAAGAGCTCCATGTACAGAAAATTTGTCAAGCAAAGATGGAACAGTGCGAACAGAGCTCTAGGTATAAATAACTGAACAGTTATTCAAATCGCATCATTTTCTATGGCATGGACTAACTGGGAATTGGTTAGGCATTTTGGATTTTAGGTTTGATACAGTTGTAGCTGCTGTTGGACTGTCACAGATTCAGCACCTAAATATCATTCATTGCATTTCTTTACTGTAAGTATTGAATGCCCGAGCTTGAACACTTGATGCACAACCCATCTAAACCAAAATCTTTATTCTCCATTGTGCTAGCATAAAGAAATGAATTGAAATATTACATTTCAAAAGTTGACGAGGAAGGGAGAGACAGTTTCAGGTTCTATCAGGGAACTCAATGAAGACAGAGTTCATTATATAGGAGTGTAGTAGACGTCATTAAAGTGACACTATTTACAATTTTTGTCTTTCTTTAGCAATTGTACATAATATGGATATTTTCTATAAAATAGTTCCCCTTACCAATTCTCCAGCTGCTAGTCAAACTGGCCAATAAGAGACTGGCTGCTATTCCAACTGGCCAATCAGAGACTAGCTGCTATTCAAACTGGCCAATCAGAGACTGGGATTTGCTCTGCATCTCTTTAGTCCTCTGTCCATTATGGATTTGTCATCGACAGTTAAACATTGTCAGAGCCCACCTTGTTTATGTTGGTTGCTTGCGCAAGAATTGTTTTGCTAAAGAAAACAGCATTTCAGATGTGTATCATTGACGAGCCCAATACAGGTCAAGCTGCGTCGGGCTCCATTGCCATCCCTATACTACATCTCTGTACTTCCAGCACTACCAATGGCAAAACAAGCAAGCAAACGTCCGGCATTGGCAAATGCTTGTTTATCTCCCCTTTCTTTGTGAAACATTTAATAGCCAATTATATCCTGCCCCCATCCCTCATTGCACTTTGCACCACTATGTTTCAGTGACTGCACAAAGTGCAATTTCCTCTTTATTTAATGTACACTCTAGCTCTTCCTTTTTGTTTTTCAAGCTTCTAGCATTTATTTAGAGTGTTTTCCATTTTTATGTTTGCTTGCACGCATGTGCGATAAACATAGTGCCATCATCTGAGTTTTCGGAGGTGTGTCACCCCCTCTTCCAGTTCAGTCAGTGTGTTGGCAGGCGTGGCCCCTGTCCGCCAATGCATGCTGGAGCTGTCTATGACAAGCTCAAAAATGCAGTGGCATACAGTTGAAAGGGGGAGCTACGCTTCGGTGAGCAGCGATAAGATATCGGCTGCTCATGCGCAGCTCCCCACACACACACACACACACACACACAGAAGCGCCACACATACTGCGTGGTGCTCCCCATGCACACACTCTATAGCTGATGGGGTGCCCAATCCCCCATCAACTGTGCTGCGCTCCCCCAAAGCCTTCCAAATGCCACACTGGGTGCCCACCCCAGCGTGGCAACTTATGTTATAGCCGACTGGGGTGCCCAATCCCGTCGGTTTCACCGTCTCCCCAGTACAGGATGCCATGCGGAGCCCACCCCAGCGTGGCAACAAATACCATGGCCGACGGGGTGCCCAATCCCCATCGGCTCCACGCCTCTAGCCATCCTTCTGCTATGCTGGGAGCCCACCCCAGCGTGGCAAATGTCCCGCGTGTCTTTTTTTTTTTAAATACCTGAAAATTAAAAGCGGTCCCACGATGCTTCCCTGCCCCTCCCACAACCCACATCCACCCACTGTACCCACCTCCCACCCTCACCCATACTTACCTCCGGAGCTCGGCGCGACAATCTTCGTGGACCGGGAACACGCCTGCACTTCTTCAAAGCTGACCGCGAACTGAGGAAATGCCAGTAAGCTGTATAACGGGATAGATAGGGGGTTTTCAACTTTGTTGCATATCTCAGGCATTTTTTGGAATTTTTGCACCAAATTTTCAACATGGGGTTTTTGGGACCCCTTCTCATGAATGCTGTCACTGTCATGACGTTATTCAGGCCTGAAGGGTGATTTCGCAGTTACTGCGCAAAATCACCTTTCGGGACCGATTAGTGAAACGACACTGCCAGTGTTCATAAGGTGGGCTCTCAAGCAGCCTATTTTGGCGTAATTGGTGTGCAAAATCAATGTACGGGACAAATTATGAAAATCACAGTGACACTGTTCATGAGCAGAGGTCTTAAGATGGCTATGTTGAAAATTTGGTGAGAAAATTCCAAAAAATGACTTTTACGAGCGTGAGTTGTACAGTTCCTACGCACGCTCATAAGTTCGCGAATTTTCAATATTTTCACTCCAGTTCTTTCAACATTGCCATTTTACCACACCTTCTTATGAGTAGTACAGCTGTCATTTTTTCATATCTCACCCAAAACGGTTTCATGTAGCTTTAATGGCGCGAGTCGATGAAGCAAATCAATGTATGGGACACATTAAGAAAATCACAGTGACACTGTTCATGAGCAGAGGTTTTAAAATGGCTATGTTGAAAATTTGGTGAAAAAAATCCTAAAAATGACTGTTTTACGAGCGTGCGTTGAGCAGTTCCTATGCATGCTCATAAGTTTGCGAATTTAATATTTTCACTCCAGATTTTCAACATTGCCATTTTATTACACTTCCTTAAGAACAGTACAGCTGCCATTTTTCATATCTCACCCAAAACGTGTTTCCGCCCATGTAGCGCACAATGGCGCAGTCGATGTGCGAAATCAATGTTTGGGAGAGATTAAGTAAACCACAGTTACACTGTTCATGAGCAGAGGTCTTAAAATGGCTATGTTGAAAATTTTCTGACAAAAGTCCATAAAATGACTGTGTTACGAGTGAGCATTGAGCAGTTTCCACGCACCCTCGTAAGTTCATGACTTTGTAATATTTTAAGTCCAGATTTTCACCAGTGGCATTTTTCCACACTTCCTTATTTACAGTACAGCTGTCATTTTTCACAACATGGCTGAAGTGTGTTTTCACACTTTCAGCGTAGAGATGCGTGGTCGCTGTGGGAAATCATTGTTCGGGACAGATAAAGAAAATCACAGTGACACTGTTCATGATCGGAGGCACCAAAATGCCTGAGTTGACAATCTGCTGTAAAAATCCCCAACCTAATTATATTACTGGTGTGCGTTGCTCAGTTTCTATGTACGCCATGTGACTTCACCATTTTTTTAAATATTTTTACTGCAGATTTGCAACATTGCCATTTTTTACACCTCCCCATGAACAGTACAGCTGTCATTTTTTACATCCTGTTCGGAATGTTTTTGCACCTGTGGAAAGCAATGCCGTAGTCGCTGTGCATAAGCAGCTTTCTGCCAACAAACTGATATTCCCCCGCATACGAGATGTGGTCACAAAAAAACCATGTTGAACATTTGGAGTGAAAATACCAATGAATGCCTGAGGTATTCGGGTTTCCAACCATAATGCCCAACCCTGTAGAAAATGACAGGCATCAGGGGTGTGACTTGGGATTCTCGCCTGTAATGCTCATAACATTCCACACCCTGCAGCCAGTGAGAGGCATCGAGGTATGCCTTGGACTCTTCGGCCCCAAAGTTTACCCCATTCTCCTATATCGCACCCATCTCACCGTATTTCCTAATGGAATGGGGTGCGCATAAGGGCCAAAGACCCCAAGGAATATCGTGACACTTGTCAGTGTCTGCAGGGTGGGGTGTGGTGAAATGGCATGGCCGTTATGCCTGACGACCCAAAGGCACACCCCAATGCCTGTCACTCTCTACAGGGTGGTGGTGGGGTTGGCTTCAATTCAATACTTCACTGCCATTCCTGTTACGCAGCTCTGTAACTTCTACACTACCACTGCCAATGCCAGCAAGCAAACATTCAGCATTGACAAATGCTTGTTTGATACGGAATGCTTGTTTAGAGGGATGGAATGATTCCAATCTCTGCCCCTTGCCCCATTTAGTTTAAAAAAGTTTTAATAACTCCTTTTATTCTCTCTGCTAATACTTGTGAGCCAATTCTAATGAAACAAAGTCCATCTGAAGCATATAAGTGGTGGGTGTTGTCAAATCTCTGCCAGTGTTAAAAAAAAGTAAAATTTTCCCTAGCACACCACCTTTTTAGCCATCCATTCATTCCTTTAACCTCTGTAGTTCTTTCTTTGCCCGCTCTTGGGATTGAAAGTATCTCAGAGATGGCAAGAGTGCATTTCTGATTTTTTAAATCATTAACCACTCACTCAAAGGCTCTTTGAATCTCTATAGTTGATTTCCTGTCCATGTTATTTGTTCTAAAGTGTAGTATTACTAAAGGCGCTGAGGAGTTTTTTAAAAACAGGCAATAGTCTTTTAACATCAAGGATCCCTGCCCCAAATGAACTAGACATGGCTACTTTCTCCTTCCTACTATTACATATTATCCAAATCTTGATAGTCCATCAAGACTCAGGGGCAGATCTACAATTTTTTTCAACGAGGTAGCAGTTTTGAGAAAGGGGTAGCACTTTCCCAGAAAAATATAACGTTCCCTTTTAAAACTCAGCTCAGGCTGAAACAGTTATTGTTTGCAAGCCTATGTGGTAGCAGGTGTTACCTCACTACGTAGCCCAATTTGCTAGTGCATCAAATTATTAAAAAGCAACTTCAGTGGAAACAATAATGGTTTAAGATTCTCCTGTTTCCTCCTTGGAGAATCTTTAATTTCTAAATAATTAAGAGGTAGGTTGAATCTAATTCTGAGATCCTCAAAGGAGCAAAATATCACCTCTGTAACGGACTCTTTCATATAGTTATTTATTTTTATTCCAAAATTTTTGGACAGAAAAGACACAGTAAGTCGAAGCTTGTTTCCAGGTGCATCCTGGAAGCACAGGGAAGTTAAGGGACTTACTCATGGTCACACAGTATGCAAATGGAGGCTGTGGGATTCAAGCCAGGTTTGCCGGTCAGTGCTCTTAACCACTACACTATACTTTTATTTATTTATTTTATTTATTAGATCATCGGTTTACAAACTTTTAGTCATAGACTCATTTACATAGGCACCTCATCAAGAGAGCAATACAACACAGCAAACAAAACAGCACAGTACATAAAAGCAACCAGTGTTACAGGCATTCACTGGTGGTACATGCTTGGTAATAGATAGATCACAGTAGTCATAATATAGGTACATGAGTACCACGTCAGGTAGCAAGCAGAGATATTTTATTACAATAGTCCGTAGATGTTGCCTGAGACCCCAGGTATATACAGCAAAAGTAGACAGGCAGACCCAGCCTTGGGGTGAAGGTAAGCAGGTGGGATATTGTGTGCAGTTGCAGCAGCGAGTGCTTGTCAAATGGCTTCTGAGGGAGACCTTGAAAGGACCAAGCTTAGTGGAGTCAGTTATGTTGGCTGGGAGGGAATTGAACCAGGAAGGAGCTCGATAGTAAAAGGATCTCTGGGTTATAGAGGTCCTTACCCTGCATTTTTGTAGCAAAATTATTCTTCGCCATTGAAAGGGGTGCAAAATCAGGAACTTCATGCTAAAGTGCAGGTAGCAGTATATAAATTTCCAGACTTCACCCCCAGTTTTGCATGGTGAAGTTCTTTTTTTTAAACATTTTAAACTCCACCTCGACTGCTGATGTACAGTTCCCACCCACCCCCACCAGCCAGACTCTCTAAAACACAATACCCAAGGTATATCTTCTGTTACTGCTTTATTTTCCTCTGGAGCAAAGTGTTTCTTACAGGGTATATCTTCTCTGAAATTACTGTATTACAGGTGGAGCTTACATTTTTGTGACTTTTTTATCATTGGGCTAAGCAAAAGTACTGTTTGACACTGTGTTTTATTTTATTCTTGTTTGTTGAAAAGGTTTGTTGTCTCAGAGGTGTTTCAGTCTCCTTCTCACATTGAAGGAGCTAATTGCTTTTCCTCCCACAGCTCTTCCACAGGATTAGGTGTGTATGTGGGGGTGGAGCTGGCAAACTGTCAGTAATTTCCAACAGAAAGAAGGGTTAAAAAGTCAGGTTAGTTGATATCTTGGAGGTAGAAGACTTGGTTTGCTGGCCAAGGCACCTAGCTTCACCTGAGCTCTTTCCTTCTAAGACTGCTTGAAAGGCAGAGTAGAGAAACTTACCAGAGCAAGGGAGAAGGATTAAGACTTAGTTTGGCTAAGCAGATTTACTGTGTGGTGGTGTTTTTATTTTTACTCACAGGGATTGCTACTGTTTGTTGCTAACATTTCATTGCTTTATTTTTCTCTGATTCAAATTGTTGTTGCTGGTATACCTTCTTCTGCATTATTACAAGGTGTGCCTACAGGTGTGCTAACAGATTACTGCTGTAATCTTCTGATTCAATTGTCTTTTACAAGGTATATCTTCTGTTACTGCTTTATTTTTCTCTGGAGCAAAGTGTTTCTTACAGGGTATATCTTCTCTGAAATTATTACAGGTGGTGCTTTACAGGTTTTACAGTTTTATCTAACATTAGGATAAGCTTTCAGGGTTACTGCATTTGTTGTTGACTGATTGTTTCTGCTCTTACCTCCTTGTTCTTTCGTCCGTGGTTCTTCTTTTTAGACAGGGGAAGGGCCCAGCCACCCACCCCCATCCCCAACCACCCCACACTACACTCCTTTTATAGGGTACCACAGTTGTGACATTTCCTGTGGCAGAGCAGGAAGGGGCGGATCAGTGGGGCCTCCACAAGGTGATCTCATTTACAGGGCACTAGTAATTTAACTTGTTATAACAAGTTAAACAAAGCACAATTAAACCATTACTTGCATTTTTTTTCTTTCTAATTACTCTGACTAGGTCACAAACCCAGCAACTTATTTGGAATGGATTTCATTAACTGCAGGTACTGTGGAACAATTTTCAGAAGACAGTCTTACAAGATTTAGGACACTGTCCTACATGCTGGGCCTTTGAGATCTTAGGTCTCAGCTCCAGGCAGCATGGGCAGAGATTGCACGCCTCAAATTTCATATTGAAGAGGAAATACATTATAAGAACCACCCGCCATTTCCCCAGCATCCAACAGAAAACCTCGACCGCAGAGGGTAGTTGGTCCAGGAGGTTGGCAGGTGGTTAGGAGGAGCAAATCAGGTGCCCCATCACCTCTGCTCTCCAACACATTACCTCCAAAACCATATAAACACTACAAACAGGTATCTGCCTCTATCTCTGAAATCAAATAAAGAGGCAGAAGACACTGCAGAGCAGGACACTGCTGCACAGGAGCTAGCACAACAATACTCACCCAAATCAGGAACCAAAACTAAACAAGCACAAAGGAAATCCAAAAACTTCTGATCATAGGAGACTCCATGATTCGGGAGTTGATACCCATCTCCAGCCAGGGTGATGGTCAGATGTCTCCCAGGTACATCAGCATGGAGAGACACTGACCGCATTACTAAAATTGTTCACAAAGCAGGAGAAAACATTGATGTCCTAGTACACATAGGGACTAATGATCTCGCCAGCCGGTCAGTTGTGGAGACCAAGGAACACCTGACTAGGCTGGGTGACAAACCATCATCTATTTCGTCTGCATCTCCTTCTCTGAGATCCTGCCAGTCTGGGAGAAGGGAGCAGACGGACGGAAGGTCAGAGAAGGGGAGATAGGGGAGCTAAACACGTGGCTCAAGGACTGGTGCCAGGAAAAGGACACAGATTTGTAGGGAACTGGCAACAGTTCTGGGAGCGAAAGTTCTTTAAATTTGATGGACTGCATCTGACTAAAGAGGGAGTCAGTGCATTGGGGCAGAAGTTTGACGTCTTTGCAGAATATTTAAACTAGCAAATGGGGAGAGGGGTGCAGCACCCATACGTCGAATGGGAAGAACACCCCTCCCCCCTCAGCTAGTGGTCAAACAGGAATTCAGCGTGGTTTGCCGCTCATTTGCATCACCAGGTAAGAAAAAGGTTTGTCTCCCACTATGATGCACAGGGTAATGCCAAACTTCACCCAACAACTAACACACCAAAATCTGGCCAATGGAAAATCATGTACACAAATGCTCACAGCCTGGGAAATAAGATCCCAGACCTGCAGGCAATAATGTCAGAGGCTAAACTGGACATAGTAGCAATTAGTGAGACGTGGTTTACCAGTAACCACACTTGGGAGACTTCAGTACCTGGCTATGTATTGTTCAGAAGAGACCGAGGTGCAAAAAGGGGGGGAGGGGTGGCCCTGTATGTTAATGAAAATATCAAAGCTACAGAAATTCAGAATACACATAAGGAGCCAGAAGAACTGTGGGTCACCCTGGAAACAGGAAATGGGACAGCCATAAGAACTGGGGTTGTCTACAGGCCCCCAGACCAGAGGGAGGACATAGACACATTACTGTTAGAAGATATACAAAACATGACAGCTAAAGGGAGGTTCTGATAATGGGAGACTTCAACATGCCAGATACAGATTGGTCAATACCAGCAGGAACATCTGCCAGAACTAGACTCATAGTGGATTCCTGCAGGGAGGGCCTCAAACAACTGGTACAGCAACCCACAAGAGACAGGGCTATCCTAGATCTAGTACTGACTAACAAAGAAGGGATCACAGATCTCCAGGTAGAAGGTCACCTGGGAGCCAGTGACCATCACATGGTATGGTTCAATTTGGCTACTACATCTAAATCATCCCATTCCAAAGCAAAAATATGGGACTTCAGAGGAGCTGACTTTGATAAGATGGCCAACAGAGTTAAGCTAGCCCTGGCAAAAGAAACACAGGTGAGGAGGTACAGGCAAAGTGGGCAAGCATTAAGGATACAATACTTGAAGCAACATCCCATTGTGTTAGACAGAAAAGGAAGTGCAAAAGAAGAAGGAAACCACTTTGGTTCTCAAATACAGTAGCAGAAAGGTCAGAGCCAAAGGCTGGCCTTCAGAAAATATAAGGGAACACAGTGGATGAAGATAGGGAGGCATACCAAACTGCCCTAAGGGAAGCAGGTAAGGCAGTAAGGCAGACAAAGTCCCAAACTGAGGAAACACTAGCACGAACAGTAAAAGAAGGTGACAAGACTTTCTATAGATACATTAGTGAAAGGAGAAAGTCCAGAGGGGTATTGCTAGTTTAATGAAGAAAAGGAGCATGTGAGGAGGAGGACCCTGTAAAGGCATCTATCCTAAATAGATACTTTTGCTCAGTATTTACTGAAGAGAAGGTGGGCAGGGCCCACAGCTCAGCATCATGGACACAGGGGAGGGAGGTGAGCACTACTCCTTCACAAAAGAAAGGGTCCTACAAGGCTGCTAAGCTCAGGGTGGATAAGGCAATGGGACCTGATGGCATACATCCCAGGGTACTTAAGGAGCTAAAGGAGGAACTAGCAGAGCCATTAGCAGAATTGTTTAGTGAGTCTCTGAGCACAGGAGAGGTCCCAGAAGACTGGAGAAGGGCTCATGTGATCCCACTCCACAAGAGTGGTAGCAGGGAGGAGGCGGGGAACTACAGACCGGTCAGTCTTACCTCAGTAGTGGGCAAGATTATGGAGGCACCTTAAGGAAAGGATAGTGCAACACCTGGAATCCATAGGGCACAGGATCCAAGACAGCATGGGTTTACAAAGGAAGGTCCTGTCAAACTAATCTCATAGATTTCTTTGACTGGGTAACCAGAGTGGTGGACCAAGGGGAGCAGTTGATGTCACCTACCTTGACTTCAGCAAAGCTTTGACACTGTTCCACATAGAAGATTGATAAATAAGCTAGGTAGGCTCGGGGGTGGGTGAAGTTGGTCAACTGGGTGGCAAACTGGTTGACTGGCAGAAAACAGAGAGGGTGGTAAATGGTATACAGTCAGAAGAGATGCAAGTCACAAGTGGGGTACCTCAGGGATCAGTCCTGGGGCCAGTCCTATTCAACATCTTCATTAGTGACCTCGCAGATGGACTAGGAGGGTAAGGCTTGTCTGTTTGCAGATGACACCAAGATCTGCAACAGAGTAGATGATCCAGATGGGGTGGGCAGAATGAGAAGAGATCTGGATAAACTAGCAGAATGGTCAGAAGAGTGGCAACTGGGATTTAATGCAAAGAAGTGCAAAATCATGCACATAGGGAAGAGAAACCTCAAGCACTTATAGGCTGGGAGGGGAGTTGCTAGCAGTCACAAAGGAAGAAAGAGACTTGGGCATCATCATCACTGATGACCTAAAATCATCCAAGCAGACCTCTAAAGCAGTAGGTAAGGCTAGGGGGGTGTTAGGGTGTATTAGTAGGGGTATCACAAGTCGTAAGAGGGAGGTAATAATCCCTCTGTACAAGACATTGGTTAGGCCCCATCTGGAGTACTGTGTGCAGTATTGGAGGCCACACCTTCACAAGGACATTAACCAAATTGAGGCAGTCCAGAGAAGGGCAACCAAAATGGTGCAGGGACTGCATCAGAAGACATATGAGGACAGATTAACGGAGCTCAATATGTATACCCTTGAGCAAGGAGAGGGAGAGGTGATATGATCTAGACATTAAAAACACCTTAAGGGCATAAACAAGGTGAAAGAGTCTAACATGTTTAAATATAAGAAAAATAGCAGGACAAGAGGACACAGCATGAGATTAGAGGGAGGCCGATTAAGGGGAATATGAGGAAATTCTTTTTCACAGAAAGGGTGGTGGATGCATGGAATGGCTTACCGAAAGAAGTGGTGGCTATGAATACAGTGCAGGGCTTCAAACAGGCATGGGATAGGCATAAGGGAGCAATACAAATGACTATGAATAGATAGGTCACTGACAGAGCAAAGGCCGATGGCACATTTATGAGGTAGAAAAAGAAATGGGCAGACTGGATGGGCCTTGCGGTCCTTATCTGCCGTCAACTTCTATGTTTCTATGTTTCTATGTACCTACACCACTATCACACACCCACCTTCACCCCCAATAGTCCGGTGAAGTTTTATAATAAAAATATATGCAATATATTTTCCCTTCCCCCATCCATGCAACATCATTAAACACACCTGTCACCTCCCCCACTTCATCATGTAAATGTGTATCAACCCCCTGCCTTACCCACCCACTAGTACGTGACCTCCCTCTGTCCACCCAGCCCCAAATGTATAAGGATACAGGGACCTGGAAAAAAGAAAATCATTCAGTGCTAGAGAAAGTCACCTTCTTCAGTCACTGATATCCTACAATAGAATGAATGATGATGTTGTGCTGTAAACTGCAGTAACAGCTGCTTGTCTGACAAACAACCAATCAGGAGTTACTATAGAGGAGGATGTCATGGTTCATTCATTCTCATGCAGGACATCAATGAATGAAGAGGGTATCTTGCTCTAGCATGAGACAGTTTTCTTTTTCCAAGTCCCTGTATCCTTATAAATTTAGGGATTGGGGGAGAAGGAAGGTTAGGTGACAAAGTGTGGGTAGGTTGGGGGGGCATTACATTTTATAGGTTGGGGACGTCAGGCACAGGGTGGGTGGAGGTGGTGAGTGTGTTCAATGATGCAGCATGAGAGAAGGCACTTGTGCCAGATATTCAAAACTTTGCCCCGGGGCTAGGTTAGCCCTGCCTGGCGTGCAAACATTGCCTGGACCAAAAAGGCCACCATATTCAAAAGGAATAGCCCAGTACCCAGTACTAAACTGACTGAATATAACAAGCTAAGGAAGCCAGGCAACTGGGCTGGCAGTGCAGTGCAAACATTGCCTGGGAGTAGGACAGCACTGAATATAGCAAATAAGACAGCACTGAATATACCACCCAGGCAGTGCAAACACCCACAGGAACACAGTGTAGATGGAGCTTCCATGCCCTGGACCACAGACAAAGGAGCACAGGCTGGAAAGGGAGCCCAGGAGCAGACAGCAGTGCAGAACCCAGACACTGAAACACACCCAGCCAGGGGAATGGCCAGAGGACACCAGGACCCAGGGGTTGAACCAAAGAACAGAACAATCCTGTTGTAAAAGCCATGCACCCAAAAATAACACAGGAGACAGTGAAAATATGTAAAAGAAAAGTATAATTTGACAAATGTACAGGAAAGGAACCATGTATACAACAGCTGAACAACAACACAAAACATAAGTAAAGCAAAGTAATGTAACACATAATGCAAACACATAAAAGGAAACTTACAGCAAACACCACTACAATGACAACCACTATATACAACAGGAACTACGCTTACTACAACTACTACAGCTACTACTACTACTATGACTACTACTACTGTGACTACTACTAATGCTAACACTACCAGTACATGATTGACTAAACTGCAGGAAATTACCTACGTGAACTACAGCAAGAAGTGAATGGAATATTGAAAACAGAGGCACAGGAACAGAAACCAAACTGGAAAGCAACGGAACAGGAGGGGAGAGGGACACAAACAATGGGGTAAGAGGCCAGTAACAGTCAACACAACCCAGTAAGGGGGGGGGCAAGGTAAGCAATGTCCACAGGAGGGCATCATGGCTGGGATCCCGGAGGTTCAGGCAGTCGTGCCTCCAGTATGGTGGCCACCATCCTCATCTCCGATATGAGCACTGCCTGCTGCTCGATGATGGTGCGCTGCTGGTGCACGAGTCACCTCAGGAGGTCCTCACTGCCTTCTGACCCTTCCGGCCGCATTGCCCACAAAGAGGATCAGAGTGGACCTACAAGAGGAAGGGGGAGCATGTGAGGATGGGAAACCAGCTAGTAGGTGAACTGTAGCCACAGGTGGCCATACAGGGATGGAAAGCATGTCCCAACAGCCATGCCCATGTTGCGCTGCTGAACACAATGGTAGGCACAACCAACCGTTGCCCACAGGGTAGGCCTAGAAGACACAGGTAACATCCCAAACACCCATACACATGGAGATGCAGGCCCCAACAACACCAAGGCAAGGACAGCACCACCCACCCCAGCACCGCAGACAGTGAGACGGTGCAGACACACAGGCAGACTCCCAAATGGTGGTGGGTGAGGGCCACACAACAACACGCATGTGGGAGACCAAACGTTGGGACATGCTGCCCACAGTCAGAAAACAATGTACCAGACAGCAGAGTGCAACAGCAAACAACAGGGGTGCAGGAGCAGCACACTGCAGGCATGGTGGGAGGCCAATGGCCAACCCAAGCCAGGGCAGAACCATCCTGCAGGAGACGCAAGTCCACAGGGTGCACAAACCAGCAGGGATGCACCGACAGATGCTGCCACACATGGCCCACATACAGCAATGTGTGCGGTGGCCTGCAGCCAGAACACCCCCATGGCAGCTGACCAGCCGAACATGGCCAGTGGTGAATGTGGACTGCATGGCAATGCCAGCCATGCATGCTGACACTGCCACATACAGCCCCCCCCCACAGGGCACAGCATCCAGACAGCCAGATAATGGCAGCACCATGAAACAGTGTTGCGCAACACAGCACAAAGCCGCAACAGCAATGGCATGATGCCCATGGCGGCCAAACCCCCAGCACAGTCAATGCCAGCCCAGTGAAGGTACAACACAAATCAGAGGCACAGCACAAATGAAGAAAGAGATGTACTCACACAAAAGGCCCCTGGCCTCGGGGCTACTCTCCTGTGCCTGCTGCTGCATGGCCGGCACCCTGGGGCTGCCTCTGGATGTCACCTGGGACAGCTCCTGGCCCCCCTCCCTGTGCTGGGCTGCACGGTCCACTCTACAGTGGACAGAGGAAACAGCAGTGGTAGTGCAATGCACAGCATGAACCGCGAACTCCACAGCAAGATACACGCCCACCACCATGACACTGTACATGCACGGCAGCCCAGGGACAGTGATAGCATGCAGAGAACACCCACACAGTGGACCCCAGGACCCATGGAGCATGCGCCAGGCACACAGGGCATGTAGGCATGTGGGCACAGTGGTGCAACCGTGCAGAATGCATGTGCACAGCAACTGGAAGCACACACAGCTGGGTAGGCAGTCCAGTTCCCATGCAACAGCACGCCCGCACCACACTGGTGAAGGCTGCAGGATGGTCCTGTAGCATGTCCCGCCACCTACAATGGCCAAACACCATGGCCATGTGTCGGGGCCTCGCATTGCATGACTGCAGTGCCCCCCCCGGACACACAGCACATCACACACGCACCGCCACCACCATGTTGGCCACCTGGCACACGTGGCAGCCGTACCCCCACAGGCCACTGTGCCCCCTCAATGTGCCCCACAACCAGTGCCAGATGCGACCCACCACCTTGCACACCTGTGCACACACCAGTGCGTGCGCGCGCGTGCACACACACACACACACACACACACACACACACACACACACAGGCACACGCATGCACACTCAGGCAGACCACGACACATGCTGCGGATGTGAGCAACATGCACAGGCACTTACCTGGCACCAGCACAGTGCCCTCATGCACCTTGCATCTGTACACCTACAGCTGGCCCCTCTGGTGGCGGCGCAGGTCTGTGTACCTGTGATGGCACTTCTCTGCATCCCTCTGGATACCCATCTGCTCCGACAGCTACCTGGCAATGGAAGCCCACACCTGCTGTCATGGGAGGTCACCCTCCTTGATCTTCCCAAACAGCCATCTGTGCCTCTGCTGCACAAGTTGCACCAGGTTGGCAGACTCCACCTCCCCCCAGCACCTGTCCCTGTGCACCACAGCACGTTGCTGCCTTCTCCCTGGCATTGCCCAAGCACCACTGGTACCCTGCTACCTGTTGCACTGCACAGCCTGTTCCACACCCTGGTCCCTCCAGCAATAAGTGCAGTAGCACCACACTATCACATGATGTAGTGTGGCGCTACCCGGAAGTGGGCACGCTGCACATGCATGACCCCGTCACAACCCTGGAGCCACAATGCCATGCATGCTTGGAGCACCACACTGTGTGGGCTAGTACAGTTGCTATGCCATGCTAAACTGGGGTGCTTGTGCAGCACAGGGGACACAAGCCCATGCGTGGTGGTTGCACTATGTTACATAGCACTACGCTACCAGAACAGCATGGCGCTGGACACCACATAGCCCAGTGATAACATTTGCATGGTGCTAAGTGGATTGCTCGGCTCTATTCAGGCCTTTATTCAACTGGTGCATGCAAATGAGGGCACTTGTGTATGCATGGTGCAAACACTGTGATTAGCATATCATTATCTGATGATTTGCATGCGTAACAGGCTGGATTGCCCAGCTGGGCTATAAAAGAGCAAGCAGTGCTCCACCGGTGTCATGTTGTGGGATTGTAGCACACAGCAGAAGCTGCAGATGAACAGGCACAACAGATGGAGCCATGTCGCAAGAGGCAGAGCAGTGAGAGGCAGGTCTATATAGCAGCTGGAGGCCTGGTGGAAGGGCACTGGTGTGTCACAGGGCTGGTGTGTACACGCAGCACACCAGCAGTCCACAACTGTACAGGCTGGGGACAGGGCTGCTGATTACAGGCCCACAGGCCATCACAGTGCTGCGTAATGGCGTGCAATGCCATTGGGCCAGCTGTCCAGCTGACTGGCCTGTGTGCTGGGCCCGTGCACCTGCATCAGCCAGCGCCATGCAGGCACTGCCTACACACTCTGGGTGCCAGTCACTGGGCCAAGAGGGGTCCCCATTGTGACCTGCAGGTATGCCTCACAAAAGTAGCTCATCGACATGGGGTCCATGGACCCTCGTTTGTTACCCTGGATGTGGGACATGGAAGGTTGCAGACCCTCTGATGGTGGTACACAGCTACAGCCCAGGGGTCACAGGGTCAGGACTGTGTGGATCCCATTGTGACATCGACAGCACCATGTGGTCTGTGTCTGGTAGCCTGCTATTGTTTGCGTACCATCCATAGTGTCCACACCCTGTGTGCAGTGCACATGTCACCTAGTGGGCTGATGGGGGCATGGTACAATGCTAGGTGGCAAACGTTGGGATGTCCCTTGTCCTGGGGAACACATGACTGGTATGGGTGCTGGTGGTGCCCATGTGGGTCCAGTATGTGCAGTCTGTAAGCAGTGTACACCGTCAGTTGTGCAGTGGCACAGTGCACACAGGGGTGGCCACAGTACACTGTGGCTGTGTACGCTGTACACGCACATGCTGGCCTGTGCCGTCACCATGCCACTACCGGGTGGGCAGTGCAGCCATTGTGGGTTGCGTGCACATACTGTTTTGCATGTGCCACACACTACAGGCCTTCCACAGCTGGTGACACATATCCCTCTACATCTCACCCATAGGTACTGCAGCACGACGTGAACGCATATGGGCACATCACTTTTCACAGGATGAGCTGAGGATGACGGTGCACGGTGTGAAGGAGAGGGAGTAGGTGCTGCAGCAGCACAAGGCGAGTGACCCGGTGGTTCACCAGGCATTAGATGAGGTGATGGCAGGGGTGAACACCGACAGTGGCCGTGGCAGGATGACAGATGTAGTGCACAAGCGCTAGAGTAACCTGCTGTGCAGGGCAAAGGAGGAGGAGGCACAGTGTCTTTGTGATAGACTGTGGACTGGAGGTGGCCCACAATCCACACAACAGTGGCAGGAGGACCCACTCACGGCTGTGGTGGCATCTACACTTTGCCCGGTGGCAGTTGCCGGTGTGCCAGGTGGAGGGTGTGAGATGCCTCTTACACCACCTAGGACAGGTCTGTATCTGTGTGTGTGCACCCTGCATGGTATCACTGCACAGGTGCTGGGTGTTGGTGTTGGCATCATGCCTGGGGTGCACTATGGGGGTGCCCTGCTGTGCACACTGTACACATGGGTAGGGTATGCATGCGAACAGTGCCCGGCAAGGCTGCCACCACAGCTGACAGGCAGGGGCATGTGCACTGTGGTGTGGGTGTGTGTATGTGGCCACGGTCTATGACTGTGGGGCTGCTGTGTGAGGTGTGCATGTCTGGGGCAGGTGGCACGTATCCTAGGGTGTGCATGTACTGCTGGTGGTGGGGCACACTGTGCACTTACCAGTCAGTGACCCTGTCCCATCTTCTTCCACAGTAGTGTGTGCAGGGCCTGCAGCACACCAGGACCAGTCTGGGATGGCTGCCATGGGACCGGAGGCAGAGGAGGAGGAGAACCTGCCATCGACCTCTGGACTAAGTGATGGTCGTGGACCCTTGGCTGCGCACCATGTGTGGCACTCACTTGGACATGGGGTACACCTGCCTGGGGGCACCAATGGTGGTGGGGATCTGGACTTCAGTGCAGCCCTGGAGGATGCCCAGGTGGAGGATCTCAGTGGTGGGCAAGTGATCCTGCTGACAATCACCAGCGACATTGAGTCAGATGTGTCAGAGGGGAGTTACATCCTGGCCGTGGAGGGGCCTGTGGAGGGGGGCATAGGGGTGGGGCAAGATGCAGTCCACAACATGGGTGCTGGGGGTGGTGGATTGCCATGCCACCATGGGTGTACCCATGCAGCCAGTGATTGGCCTTGTGGGGGCCATATGTGTCCTGCTGGACATGCCGTGCCCTCCACAGGTACGGATGCAGGTCCCACAGGGGTCACAGCTCACCACCAGTGGCCAGCAGCAGCAGAACATTCCACCGGTGTGACAGCGTCCCCACCATGGTGAGCTGCAGGCACCAGCACCAGCTGCAATTGAGGGTGCCGTGGCCATGGAGCCGGATGCCCCGGGGGCCTGCCTCTGCTCCAGGGCACACTCACATCCTAGCAGGAGGCCTAGCTGGATCTGCAAGGCCTGCAGTGGGAGCTCAGGCATGAGCTCTCACAGATGCGGGAGTCGGTGTCCCTGGGCTTCGCATGGGCAGAACAGTGGTCTGAGAACAGGTTGGGCCACATGGTTGCCACACTGGACTGCAGCATTGCTGGGCTCACGGCCGCGGTGGTCAACCTCACCACAGTGCTGCATGGGGTGCATGGCGGGCAGCAGGCTGAGTGAGGTAGTCAGCATGCCCATGGCACAGGGGCCCACAGGTGGGCCACTCGTGGCTGCAGGACTGACACTGGCATGAGCACCACTGCATCGTGTGCATCGGCAGGTGCCCAGCACTGCCGTGGGCATCTGGCCACCCTGTTTGGCTCTGCCGGTCGGCAGGGGCACAGGCGGTCTGCCCTCCCAGCCTCACCGTGGTCCTCCCCTACTGTGTCCTCAGCTCAGAGCACCCCTGGCTCTGTGTTCCCCATGCGTGGTGTGCGCCATGTACATGGTGATAGTCAACAGAGATAGGCCTGGCTGCCATGCACATGTGCACTGTTGACACTCAAATGTGCATACTAGCACTCCCACAAACCTGCACACACTTGCACTCATGCTGTCACATGCACACACACACACACACACACACACTCTTTCACTTGCACAGTCTCACATGCATGGCCATGGTGTCCCTTTCCACACTGCTACCACACATTAGGCATTGCCCACATCACTGTACCATGGCTGTGTATCCTCATCACATGTGTGTCCTGCACAACCCACCCATCACACTGCCCTCACACGTGCATTCAGTGCCACTGTGTTGTGCACATGCTTTGTTGGTTGTCAGCACTGTTGTGGTTGTCTGTACATATTCAACTGTTTACCATTGTACTGTGTCATGTTGTCTGTACTCACCCTCTGGCCTGTGACAGTGTCTTGATAATGGCAGCACTGTGCTCCAGGGCCCTGCGGGCCATGCGAGGATCCCTCCTCTCAAGTTGCTCCACTGTCCCCCTGACCGCTGGCTCTGGGTCACTATCAGCCTGTTCCTCAGGTTCAGGTGCCTGTATCCCATGGTTCATTGCCATGTTGTGCAGCATGCAGCAGGCTAGGAAGATACAGCATACCTTCTGAGGCCTATACTGTAGGGCGTTGCCTGATGTGTCTAGGCATCAGAAGCGCATCTTCAGTATGCCAAGCACCCTCTCTATGATGTTTCTGGTGGCAGCATGTGCCTCACTGTACATCTCTTCATCCACTGTGGCTGGCCAGGGTACCAGTGTCAGCAGCCAGGGTTGCAGGGGATAGGTGCTGTCCCCTGTTGAGAGATATGCACCTGTTGTGATGTTCTGCTGTCTACCCATTGCGGTCTTGCACCACCTGTGTTGCTCTCCCAGGCCCCTTCCTTGACTTCCCCTGCCTATCCCCACTCCTGCTGTGGTGTGTGTGTGTGTGCCTTGTTTGCTGCTACTCACAGACTAGGTGCCCACTGGGTATCCTGCCCTCCTCGTATGCCTGGTACAGCTGGGACTGGTGCCAGATGAAGGCGTCGTGGGCACTGCCAGGGTACTGCGCATAGACATTCCTGATGTGCCGAGTCACATCGCACACTACCTGGCAATTGATATACACCTCACTGCCATCGCCAGGTGGTGCACAGATGGGGACATGGGTGCAGTCAATGACACCAAGTACTGCTGGTAGGTGCGCAACTCCATGGAATTGCTGCATGGTTTCTCTGTGCTCTGCTGCCATGCTGGAGAATACTATGAACTCCCCAGTGTGTGGCAGGAAAGCTTCAAAGAACTGGGTCAGGAGGCATGAGGTGGCAGACTGTGATACCCTGATGGTGTCCCCTGTTGGTCATTGGAATGTCCCTGTGGCTAGGAAGCACATTGCTGCTGTCACCTTCTCCTCTACTGTCATGGCATGGCTGCGTCTAGTGTTGGTGTGCAGCTGCTCATGCAGGAGTTCACATAGCTGCCTCAACATACCCCTGTTCATCCTGTACTGGCCAGTGATGTGCTCATCTGGCAGGATCTCGAAGGAGACCCTGGGTTGGTACCACCTGTTTTCAGCATACCGTCTCCTTGGCCTGCGTTTCGGCCAATGTTGGACCTGCTCCCTCTCCTCCTCCTCCACTACTGCTGCCATCAGTGGTAGCATTACTGCTATCAGCACTGCAGCCATTTCCACTTCCTGGTGTGGTCACTCCCCCTCACTGGTTTGCCCTGGGTTAAGACCAGCCTTTTATAGGCAGTAGCTAGCACCGCAGTACATGTTGCGCTATGTGTCTTAGCGTAGTGCTATGGCTTTGAATATCCCATAGCGCGTGTTGCTATGGCTTTGAATATCCCATAGCGCGTGTATGCAGGCCACCCCCCTCACTTTGCCCCTTGCATGCATTATCATTTTGCACCACACTATTGCAGTTAGCGCGCACAAACCGGTCCTTTGAATATCACAGCTCTGCACTAGTCCTGCACTATTGGTTTGCGTGCTGCACTACGTTTTGAATATCTGCCCCTCTGTATCATATATATATATATATATATATATATATTTTTTTTTTTAAACAACTTTACCAGGACTGTAGGGCAAAGAAGGAGGTGGTACTATTTTTTTTTTTATTTTACCAGGAAGAGACTCCATTGAGCAATGCTCATTCCCAAGGCGGTCCTGTGTAGGACAGCATACAATAACATGAGCAAGAGCATACATAGAAACATAGAATTTGATGGCAGATAAGGACCGCTTGGCCCACCCAGTCTGCCCATTTCCCTACCTACTGGATAAGCTGCAGATCCTAGTTAACCAGCAGCCTACTTCTTCCTACCCCCGGCCCCTAGAATTGCCTTATGACTGTCCCATGCATGCTTGAATTCCACCACTGTTTTTGACTCCACAACCTCCCTCCGGAAGGCTGTTCCATGCATCCACAACCCTCTCTGTGAAAAAATACTTCCTTAAATTACCTCTGAGCTGCCCCCTCTATCTTCAAATTGTGCCCTCTTGTTCTTGCACACCTCTTTTTTTGAAAGATGCTACCCTCTTGGACTTTGTTGATTCCCTTGAGGTACTTGAATGTTTCTATCATGTCCCCCTCTCCCTCCTTTCCTCGAGGCTATACATATTAAGCTCCTTTCGTCTCTCTTCATATGTCTTCTGGCGCAGACCCTGCACCATTTTAGTTGCCCTCCTCTGGACAGCTTCATCCTGTCTATGTCTTTGCAGAGATTGGGTCTCCAGAACTGCACGCAGTACTCCAGATGGGGTCTCACCAGCTGTCTGTACAGAGGGATAATAACTTCCTGTTTTCTACTGGTGATGCCTCTCCCTATGCATCCCAGTATCCCCAGCCCTCCTTGCTGCCCTCTCACATTGCTTGCCCACCTTTAGGTCATCTGATATGACTACCCCCAGGTCCCTTTCCATTTTTGATGTTGTTAGTATCTCACCCCCCATTGTGTACTCTTCCCTGGGTTTTTGTTTCCCAGGTGCAGTACCTTGCACTTCTTAGCATTGAATCTAAGCTGCCATACATTTGACCATTCCTCTAACCTTGCCAAGTCCCTTCTCATCCTTTCCACCCCACCTGTGCATCAACTCTGTTGCAGATCTTTGTGTCATCTGCAAAGGAGACATTCTTTTCCTTCCAGTCCCTCTGCAATGTCATTATAAAGACATTGAAGAAGACCGGTCCTAATACTGAACCTCAGTGTACCCCACTAGTAACCCCCTTTCTTCTGAGTGGACTCCATTTACTATTACTCTCTGTGTCCTATTCTCCAGCCAATTCTTTATCCAGGCTGTCATCTTGGGACCCACTCCCAGGCTGGCTAACCTGCATATTAATCTTTTGTGTAGGACTGTGTCAAATGCCTTGCTAAAGTCTAGATAGGCCATGTCCACAGCCCCTCCCTGATCTACTACTTTGGTCACCCAGTCAAAGAAATCTATCAGATTCGTCTGGCATGACCTTCCCACTGTGAATCCATGCGCCTAGGGTCCTGTGCCCCTCTGGCCTCTAGATACTCAACAATTCTTTCCTTCAGAAGTGATTCCATCATTTTCCCTATCACTGAGGTTAAACTAACAGGTCTGTAGTTTCCTGCTTCTGCCTTTGCTCCCACTTTCTGGAAGGGAATCACATCTGCCCTCCTCCAGTCCTCGGGTACCACCCATCCTCCCATGATTTGTTAAAAGGGTAGTCAGTGGTGTCACTAGTTCTACCCTTAGTTCTCTTAGAATTCTGGGATGAATCCCTTCGGACCCCATTGCTTTGTCCACCTTCGGTTTTAAGAGTTCTTTCAGAAACCTTTCTTCTGTAAATGGGCTGGTACCAACTTCTGTATCCAGAGTGTTTCCTACTGTTTGTTTTAGGTACCTCCCCCTCTTCATTTGTAAATACTGAGCAAAAATATTTGTTTAGTATCTCTGCCTTTTCACAGTCTCCCTCTGCCCACCCTCCCTCCGTCCCTTTATTAAGCCTCATTATCCCTCCTTGGTCTTCCTTCGCCCCTGATGTACCTATAAAAGGTTTTATCCCCTTCTTAACTGGGTTGGCTATCTTTTCCTCGGTTTGGGCCTTTGCTGTTCTGACTGCTTTCCAGCCTCCTTTTGCTTTAACTGATACAGTTCTCTGTCCTGCTCCTTCTGCGATTCCTTGTACTTCCTGAATGCTTTCTTTTTCTCTTGAACCTTCACTGCCACTTCCTTTGAGAACCATAGTGGTTTCTTACATCGTTTTGTTTTGTTTATTTGCTTCACACAAAGGCTCGTTACTTCTGTGATGGCAGTTTTTATTATTCCCCATTGTTCTTCCACCCCTCCTTCCTGCCCATTTGCTAGTGCATTCCTTAGGCACTCACCCATTTTGGCAAAGTCAGCCCTCCTAAAGTCCAGTACTTTTGCCTTTGTATGGCTTGACTCTATTGCTGTGTTTATTGTGAACCATACTGTTCGATGGTCGCTAGTTCCCAGAAGGCTACCCACTTCTACATCTGTGATCCTCTCTCCATCTCCATTTGAGAGAATCAGGTCTAAGATTGCTCCCTCTTGAGTGGGCTCCAATACTAGTTGTCTAAGGCATGCCCCATGTAGGGCATCTAGAATAACCCCACTCTTTGAAGTGGCTGCTGCAACTGCATTCCAGTTAACATCTGGCATATTCAGATCACCCATCAGCAATATCTCCCCTTTTTATGCCATTCTAAGTATACTTTCTATCATTTCCTTGTCCATTTCCTCCCCCTGAGAAGGGGGTCTGTATACAACCCCTGTGCGGATTGTGGTGCCATTGCCTGTCTCCAAATTTACCCACAGTGTTTCTTCTTCTCCCTGTTTACCCTTTTGTTCTGTTGCTTTTATTCCTTCCCTTATGTAAAGAGCTACTCCTCCTCCTCTTTTACCCTCCCTGTCCCTCCTGTAGATAGTGTATCCTGGTATGTTTACGTCCCAGTCATGGTTTTGTGTGTACCATGTTTCTGTGACTGCCATGATATCCAGATGTTCCTCCTCCATCAAGGCCACTAATTCAGGAAGCTTGTTACCCAGACTACGGGCATACAATACAGCAAGTACAGCAAGTAACATGAATACAAGACAATGCCTACCTACTGTAAGTAGATCAGACACAAAGGCAACAAAGTAGTCCAAGTAATAAGTAATATTGTCTACAGTATCTAGATGCAAAGAATAAGTTAATAAATACAGTGGAACAGTAGTAGAGGGATACAGTGCTAAGAAATTAATACCAAGTAGTAAGAGATCAATGCAGTGCATTTGGTATAATAAAAATAATAGGGCACACACCATCATACAGTTTGTCTATCAACAGGCGGTGGTTAAGTAGGGTGGCTTTTAGAAGAACAAACATCCTTATGCATTTTATTCAGTAGGGCTTTGAAGGCCCCTGTACTTGCTAGGCTGGTAAGTTTAGGAGATTCTTGCAGCTCATTCCACGGCGAGGGAATAATGCAACTAATTGCAGTTTTACCGTAATGTGTGGCATATCTAGGAACTTCCAATAGCAAGCAATTGTTTTTTCTTAGGTCATCATTACTATGGCATCACGTGACCATCCATGTAGAGTAGACAGTGGTGAGTTCTAGGAACAGCACTTGTAACAAATCGTAGAGGTCTGTGATAAAGTACATCCAACACAAACTGTTTAACATTAGAAGTCAGAAAGAGGCCAGTACAAACTACCTTCGTCCCTCTCCAGGACTATGCAGATCAAATTTATAGTTGGAGTGATCTTACCTCCTTGAATAAATTGGATGTCCTTTATCACAGAGCTCTACGATTTGTTACAAGTGCTGTTCCTAGAACTCACCACTGTCTACTCTACTCACTTGTGGGATGGTCTTCCTTAAATAAAAAGATGTTAAAAAACTTTATTTGTGGAGCTACAAAGCTCAAACGAGTAACCTTCCTGGTCACATCTCACAGATGGTCACACAATGTTAGATAGAGATGTTGTGAAGTTTTAATTCACTGGTGAAGTTGATGTGAATTTGCAGGAATTCACACTTTGCAAATTTCATGAATTTTATGTCAGAAGCATCAACTTCACCACATTTGTTTTAAACCCTGGATCTTCAGAAATACCTCCCCCACCCACTGTGCTGTAATGCCACCTCCTCCCATATCCCAAAATGTTCTATGCATGATATAGCCCACTCCTACCCCCAGCTGGCACCCTCCTTCCTCATACTGCCACCCATGCTCTCTCCTCCCCCTCTGCTGAATTACAGCAAAGTAACCAAGGTAAAAGTAGGAGTTGTGTGACTCTGAGGCATGTAGTCTGAAGTAAAGTTCAGTCAGTATCCTATTCTTGCCCCACCTGCATGCCAAACACACTTTCACCCCCCCCCCACCCAACCTCCCTCTGGTCCCTACCATACCCTCATCCCCAAAGCAGCACTCAGAAAAAAAATTGCAATGAAGTAAACAGTTCCCCAGTGCAGAGCTCCTGCTCTGTTCAGTGTCCATCTTGAAATGGCACAAATAAACAAATGGTGAGGTCTTTGGTCCTAGTAAAACCTGATTGGCTGATTTTTAGAGATCAAGCAAAGTTTTTTTTTTGCCAGTGAAGTTACAGCAAAGTCACCAACTTCACCTTGGCAAAGCATTTTGTGAAACTGCTCTATTCTTCAAGGAACTTCACCTGCAGTTCCACCTGGAAGTTTTCTGGTGAAGTTCACTTAGCCTTAACTTCGCCCACCACCTCCTGGGAATTTGCCAGCTTCACATGCATAGTTTCTGACCACATACCTACAAGAAGTTCTAGGACCTCATTCATAGCCAAATGCAGGACAACTTTGTAAACAGGGCCATGAAAGCTCTAAACAGTTCAATGCTGTTGAAAAATATAGAAATAAAAGAAAAAGAACCCTTTCATAAACGTATTATTTATTTATTTCAAAAGTTTCACCAGGAAAGACATACTGATCTGCTAACAGCTTGTTTCCAGATGCATCCTGAGGGTGATGGGAAGTGGAGATAGAGAAAAATCTAAACAGTGATAACAATATTATATTACTTAAAATAGATGTCATGAACGCCTATATAATGTCTCCCTCTCCCTTCTGTCCTCCAGTGAATTTATTTTTTTTATCATAGAATACTTTTTATTTATTCAATATCGTTACATATCACCAGTTATGCAAATACTTAACATATACTATGAAGTATTTTAATCAAACAGAAGTTGACAGGTCTCACCAGGACATATAAAATACGTGGTTCCAGCTATCCCTCAGAGCCAACTGATCATCTTACACATACCAATTTAACTGCAAATTAAACCTATGGGGAAAAAACTAAGACCATCAACATTCTTACTTACAAAGTGTTGCAGTCAATTAAATCCAGTACCCAGGATGGTTCTTATTGAGGGTGTTAAAAGCATCTAGGGAGAGAATCATGATAGAGATGAGAAAGGGAAGATATAGAGGTGAAAGGAGGTGAGTTTAGGCAGGGAATGTCGTAGTTGCTCATCAATCAGACCACACCTTTCTTAGATGTGCAACCCCCTATCAGACCTGGAGGTCTGACAGCCTCCTTATACCGGAGGATTAAGGTGGGGGGGGAGAGGGAGGCTTTGCATAGTGAGGAGTTAAGGTATGCACCCCATTTCCGATAGTATACAGTAAGATTCCCTCTATTGGCATACCTGAGTCTCTCAAAGGTGACTAGTCTAACCAAGGCTGAATGCCAGAGGCAGATAAGTGGGGGAGATGCCTGTCTCCAAGACAGGAGTAGGAGCCTTTTCGCCTCCATAAGGGCTACTAAGAGCCAGTCTTGAAGCAGTTTTGGTAGTTGGGCCAAGGGTGCAGAGTCACCCAGGAGGCGCAAAGGATCAGAAATGTCCAGGGGTAGACCCAGTATCCCAGAGCAATCCATTGCAATGGCTGTCCAAAAGGGGATTAAAACTGGGCAGTCCCACAGCAGATGAAGGATATTGGCCAGCTCATGTGGACACCTCCAGCATCTTGCATGAGGAAGAATGCCCCACGCATGAAGGGCTGCTGGCGTGCAGTACTATCTGAGAAGGATTTTAAGTTGGATTAATTGACTTCGGGCATCCTTATACGTGGAATGGGCTAGGTGTAGGCTTCTGGACCACATTTCAGAGGTAATGGCAACCTGACGGTCCTTACACCATGTGTCTCTACATGATGCTGTGTGGTCTGGTTGTGTCTCATGCAAGGTACTGTAAAAGTGTCCTACGAGGCCATGGGAAGAAGTTTTTAGGTGTAACGTATCCAGCCAGTGCCACTTGGGATCTGCTAGGTAAGTCCTGCTTACAGTCTGAACCGCATTGCAGAGTTGCAGGTATCTCCAAAAGTCTTCAGACTGAAGGCAGTACCGGACCTTGAGCTGTTCAAAGGACTTTAGTGTGGTAGAATTGAACATGTACAAGTCTTGAACAAGACGTATCCCCTTTCTTTCCCATACTGGCCAGTTAAGTGGCTCATTGCCTACTGTAAGAAGTTGATTCCGCCAGAGTGCCAAGTACCACAATCGCATACAGCACAATGCCTTTGAGGTATTAGAGGCTACCATTAGTCTGTACCATGCCTTTCTAGTCTTGAGCACACACAGAGTAAGTTTGTTTGGGTTTGTGTGGGTATTAGTTAATAATGTACACAACGGAGTATTCTGCATTAATTGAGATTCTAGCTGGACCCATTGGGCGGGCAGAGAGGAGGTGGGGATCAACCATTTAGTGGCTTGGGCCGAGATATAGGACCAATGATATCCCTGCAGCCATGGGAGTCCCAGACCTCCCCTGGTCCAATAAGCCCGCATTTTACTGCAGCTTCATCTGGGTGCCTTGCCTTCCCAGAGGAGGAAAGACATGAGCTTGTCCAGTGGGCAGAACACCTTACCCGATAGAGCAATAGGTAGGTTATTGAGAAGATATGATACTCTGGGTAGTAACAGCAAATGGATCACAGCTACTTTACCTGAGAGGGAAAGGTTAAGGCGGCACCAACGATTTACTTCTGCCGCTAATGAGGTTATTAAGGGACCAAAGTTCTCACTCTCCAAGAGTTTCCAGGTAAACGGGATGGTGATACCTAAGTATGAGAAGCTATGCGGGGCCCACGTTAGGTCCAGGTCTTGCAAACAGGAGTTCATGCAAGCCTTATTAAGGGGGGGGTAACACTGGTCTTTTTTTGATTAATTTGCAATCCAGACAGCTGTGTAAATTTTCCCAGGGTTTCTAAGACATTGGGAAGGGATTCCTTTGGGTGGCTTAAAGTGAGGAGTAAGTCCACATACGAAGTAGTTAAGTATACCTGCTGGCCAACTGGTATGCCTGTGATGCCCTCAGTCGTTTGTAGTTTCCGGGTGAGTGGGTCCAAAGCTACCAGGAAAAGGAGGGGGGTAGGGGGCAGCCCTACTGTATGCCCCGTTGCAGTGGAAAGGAAGGGGAGATGTCTTGATTTGTTAAAATCCTAGTGAGGGGAGTATTATACAGTACATTGACCCATTGTCTAAAGTAGGGACCAAACCCATAGAACCAGAGTGTCTCATGAAGATAAGGCCATTCTACGGAGTCCAAGGCCTTAGAAAACTCTACAGCCATGACTGCCTTTGGGCTTTGGGTTGGCATTGCCAGCCATTTAAGATCCAGGACTAACCTAATGTTGTCTACCGCCGCCCTTCCTTTGGTGAAACGGTCTGCGAAGGATGTACAATATAGGGTACGGCCTCTATCAGCCGAATGGTAGCATTTTAGCTGCTATTTGTTATTGACCAAAATAAGGGAAATCGGGCGGTAGTTGGCACAGTTGAGAGGGTTATCTGATTTTTTTGGTAGTAAAGTGATTAGAGCTGCCTGCATAGTGGGGGGGGAAGGATACCTGTCTTATGAGCTTCCTGTAATACCGAAAGGAGAGGGGTGCTGATTTCTGCGCACATAACTTGGTATAGCTTAGTGATCATACCATCTGGTCCAGGTGATTTGCCTTTGGCCAATTGATGAAGGGCGCTCAGTAGTTCCGCTTCAGTAAATGGCTTATCTAACAGTTGCTTCATGTTATCAGGTAGCTGGGGGATGCTAGCAGCAGTACAGAAGTCGGCCAGTTGATGTCCCAGTTGTTTGGGGTCTTGAGAAGCTTGTGATTAATACAGCTGCTGGTAGTAATGCTGCATGCATGCATGCATTGATTTTTTGGGGGTTCGTAACCACGAGGCCTTCCGTGCTTCTCAGGGCATGAATTCGGGAGGCCACCTGTTGTTTCCTCAGCTGGAAAGCCAGGAGTTTACCCCCTTTATCCCCCCCTCCCAGTATGAGTGTTTGGACCTGGTTAACACCCATTCTGCCTTTTGTTGCAGCATAGTATTAATACGGCATTTCAATCCGACTATCTCCCGAAGGAGTGCCGGTTCAGGTGCTTGGGCAATAGAGGCCCAGAACCTGGCTTCCAGTGAGGATAGTTCAGATTGTAAAGCATTTAGCTCTGTCCTTCTTAGTTTATTCTTATGTGCTGAGTAGGCAATAATTCTTCTTCTCAGGACAGCCTTGAAGGCCTCCCATACCGTGGCAGCAGATGTATCTGCAGCCTTATTCAGAGAGAAGTAGTCTCTGGCCGTTTCCTGTACCATAGATTGGAACTGTGGGTCCTGGAGGAATAGAGGATTACAACGCCATCTCGTCCCCAAGCCATTCTGTCCAGAAGGGTTATAGAGACAAGATACTGGGGCATGGTCCGAAACTAGAATGTTGTGTATTCTAGTGCATGTAATATCTCGGGCCGCAGGGGCATTGGCGAGCCAAAAATCAATCCTACTTTACGTAGTATTAGTTGCAGAAAAGAAGGAGAAGTCTCACCCAGACAGGTGGTCCCTATGCCACACATCGGTCATTCCCCATTCCGACGTAACTTCTTGCGGGGCCAATGCTGCTTTAGGGTGCGTTTGGGGAGTTGGCCTGGATTTATCAAGAAAAATGTCAGGAGCAAAATTGAAGTCACCACCGAGTACTACTGGGATTTTTGGATGGCCGACCGTCATGGTCTCCACAGCCTTGTTTAAGTCCAATATGGTTTCGGGATCATCTACATTCGGCCTATACATATTCGCTAATTCCACATGACCCCCATGGTGAGAGAAGCAGACCACAATCCAGTGGCCGTGAGAGTCAAAGACTATCTGCTCTTGTACCCAAGAACAGGATTTCTTAATTAGAATAGCCACCCCTCTAGACTTAGTTGATGCTGAGCTAGCTATAACATTACCAACCCATGCCCTTTTAAGCCACATTACAGTTCTTGCAGTGAGATGGGTCTCCTGGATAAGTGCGATATCCGCCTGCAAGGAGTGTTAGTGTCTAAGTACCATGGATCATTTTACTGGGTGGTTTAGGCCCTTCACATTCCAAGATATAAGTTTCATGCCTGCAGTGGCGTTCTGCATTGTTGATCCAGATAATACAAAATGTAAAGGTACTCACTGCCTGTGACCAGAAGAGACAGAGAAACAAGAGAAGGAAGATTACCAGATACAGAAGAGGGAGAGTTGATTGCGTGGAGTGAAGATGAGTCTGTCCAACAGGTGGAAAGAACTGTACTAACCTAGTGTAAGAATAAAACAAGCAAGTTAAAGCACTAAACACAGTAGCCAAATAACAGTTGAAATACAAACTTTCCCACAAAATGGGATTAATTACTCTATTCCTTGAACAGTAGAAATTGAATGGTTATAAGGAGGTGTACAAGCACTAAGCTAAAGGTGAATTCGTGTATGTGCGAGGTGCAATCCTCCACTCTATCGAGGAGGTGCACTCAGCCACACTAACCTTTCATCTGAGCGGGGGAGGGTAGAGATAAACCAAGTATCAATACGTATCTCCATCCTCAGCTTTATAAATCAAAATAGTGCTCCCAGGGAAAGGGGAGGGGCTAAAGGAGAGGGGGGTGGTGCTCTACAACCAACCACGTAGCGGTTGGTATAGAGGTCAGGGCAAGGTGCCAAGTCCACCCCTGACACCCACGCCCAAGTATTAATTCCAGCCAGGGATCAGTAAAGCGATTAAACTAAGGGGGAAACAGTATAGGGTATCCCCATACTCATCTACAGAAAAGCCCACAGATAGGTCATTTACTATTGAGGGGGGTCATACCACACCTCGATGTCCCCTCTGTAAAACACTAGTACCCATATTGCTCAGAAAAACAGAACAAACTTATTTCAGTCAGTCATTCATGGCTAGCTCGTTGGACGCAGTTAGCTTCATTCTGTGAGGAGAAATGTCCTGGGATAAAGCCTCTGCAAATGTTAGCAATCCAAGTTTCACCAGAACATTGGAAAGGTCCTGGCTATCTGCTAAGTCAGATGGAAAATCTGCCCAGGATGCATTCTCTGCCACTTCCATGAGGAGATCATCAGGGATATCTTATACTTCAGAGTGTTGTGGGTTGGGATGCTCATCCTTGGTCTGCTTCGCTGGTGGCATTCTCCCTGGGCCCTTAGAGGGAGAACCCAAATCTCTCATCGAATGGTGACATATTCAGGACAATTGAGGAGTGCCTCACTGGGAAAGTGAAGAAGAGGGGTAGTCTATGGACCACTGGCAAGTTGCCTTGTATTTGTAATCAGTTCCAGATGGTGCTAGATGCGGAGGAGACCTAGGGGAGGTATTTGGATGTTGCACCGTCTGACAGGAGTAGTGTTCCTCCCTACAACCCTCACTAGGAGAGTCGTTCCTTCTATCCCTCGTTCGAGGTCCCGGGGCCCAGAGCTTCTTGGGAGTTGTAGTATTTAATGACAATCGCGGCCAGTACCTAGAGACCCACTCCACAATCTCTCGGGGAGACTCTGCCACTATGTCCCGGCCCTCTCGGGACACATAAAGGTAGGCTAAATTTTGAAACCCATATTTAGACCCATGTACAGCCAGCATTTTCTTGATGGGTAGAAAAGTTTTTCTTCGAGCAGCTGCCTCAGCAGAGAAGTCCCTGAAGAATGATATTTTAGCCCCCTGCCATGACAGTTCGCCCTTGTCTCTGGCTGCTCTCAGGACTTTCTCTTTCGTGGAGTAACGCAGAATGTATGCAATAATGGACCTGGGAGAGGTCTGACATGGCCATTGACCACCAGGTACATGATGGGCCTGCTCGACTTCAATAGGCCCATGCTTCTATCTCCCAGGATTTTGGGGATCTCCTCATTCAAGAATCTCTCCGTGTTCTGGCCTTCAGCGCCCTCGGGGATTCCGAGGATTCTGATGTTGTTTCATCTCCCCCTATTTTCTTGGTCTTCTGCCTGTTTCCAAAATATGGCCAGCTTTTCATCTTGCTCCTGAAAACGCTACATAATTTTAACTTGGCCAGCCTCTAGATCGTCTGTTCATTGGTCTGTGACATTTAATTTATTGCTGAGCCCCCGCACCTCAGCCACAGTGCCAGATAAAGTTTCTGAAATAGTGTCTACCCTCATCAGAAGGTTTTCCAGCATAGCTGTGATATGTTGCAGTGAGGCATTCAAGTCCGGAGAGTTTGCTTCCTTGGGGGCACTGCCTAGGCTTTGCGTATCCAGATTATGTGAGGCCATTCCCAGGTTATGGGGATATTCTGTTGAATAAGGGTTGATACTTGTTCCCCAAATTGTCCTCTGGCCACTAGTAATCTTGAGCTTTGTGCCATTGAATAGCTCCTAGAGAGGTGACCGCAAGGGCTGCTATGTTAAGTCAGTGCTTCAGGGTCTGTACGGGTCGCACGGTAACTGGCTGTTAAACGTATCGTGAGGAGCAATAAAACCCACGTCGCACCGAGGAGAGAGAGTCTACGGCTATGTTGAACAGGGGTTAATGCTTGTTCCCCAAATCGACCTCTGGCCGCCGGTAGTTGTGAGCGCTATGCCATTAATTAGCCTGTAGAGAGGTAACTGCCGAGGCTGCTATATTAGGTCGGTGCTTCAGGGTCTGCACGAGTCATGGGGTGACTGGCGTTACAGAACTATTGACCAGATCTTGAGGCGCAATACAACCCGCTTCGCACCGAGGAGCAAAACTACGGCACCTTGGAGCACTTTTACGGGGTTAGGGGTCCCTGGATGTGTGCAGAAATGGATAGTTTTCAGAGCTGGAGAAGGAGCTAAAGGGTTAGGCGACCATTTCTCTCGGCTTCCAGGTCTCGCCCCCCTCCAGTGAATTTATGTTGAGTTTTCAGTCTCTCATCACATGCCTATGCCCTGCTCACCATGGAGCGTCTTTGTAGCCCTGCTTTACACTGTCTCTAATTTATCCCTGCCCTTAGGTGCAGACCCCAAAACTGGACACAATATTCCAGATACAGTCTCAGCATCAGTGCACAGCCTTCTTCAAAAGTTCCTGTCAATGACTGAAGATGACTATCTCCTTCCATCTTCCCAGATAGAAATTATCAAATGATGGTGATATGCCTGCTTCCATTGCTGACCCATATTGTTGTCAGAAAAAGTCTAAGTCAAACAAAAAGTAACTGTGCATCAAAATAAACCATGCAGCTTCAGCCAAAAATCCTGAACATGGATCACTGTCTATCTGTTGAGTGAAACACATAAGGAATTGATGTCTCAGTTCAGGTGTTTAACAATTGACATACTGTATAGGGATTTGGGTATTTAGTTTAAAATGGAATGATTCTCACTTGCTCCCGGTCTCAAGTTTTAGTGCATGTTAGAGGTTAAGACAGAGAGGGTGGTTTATGGTTACAGTACACTTCTGACCCCCTTTGGGTCATTGGGTGAGAGCGCAGGGTGTGATCTGTCAGGGTCTGTTCAGTGCCCTTCAGCTTTTGTGAGTGATGTGTAGAGTTCCCAGCACACTGAGTGTTTCTGATACTAATGTGATTCTGTTAGTCCCTGGCATACCACTTAAACTTTTGTCACTCAAATGAGGGACACGAACACCCAAAATAAGGGACAATGAGGGACACTGACTGTCATCATGAGGGACACATCCTCAAACATCAAGATACAAGCTCAGAACACTGTGGAAACCATTACCTTTATTTGTACAAAGTTTATTTTTTTATTTAGCATTTTAGAGTATTATGAATTTCTGCTTTAAAATCTGAATTTATAGCACATTCTCTGTTTGTGCAGCACCTTCTCCATGTTGGAAGAGGGTAATTTTGAGGAGTAAAATGAGGGATGTCCCTCATAATGAGGGACACTTGAGAGGTATGGTCCCTGGTACATCTTCACGTGTCGATCAACAGTCTCTAGTGTAGAGAAGGTACTGCTGCTGGCTCCACCAGCATCCATTGGCACACCTGCATCTTCACAGCAAACACACACCACCGCATCATGAACAGGTGTCTGCACCTCAAGTTGCTGGCTTTCCACTCGACCGCTCATTCACTTCCCCGCTTGACTGCATTTTTAGTCTTGGGTCTCTTAGTACTATGTTGGCGTTAAATGGATGCTGTCAACCCCCTTAGGTCTCAAAGTGTTCCTAGTTTAAAAAACACATTTTATGATTGACAACATTCTGTAAAGATTGCTGATGTAGCTGGTAGTTTGATTCTGACTTTTTTTCTTTAAAAACGTGAAAAACAGACTGCCCACCATACTGATATTACCACACAAACACAGGTTTGTTTACATTCCTTGATCAGCTCCAACTGCATCTTTCCTGGACTTGGGAACACCCAAAACACATTCTAGCCCCCTGTGATGCAGTGGGAGTTTAGAAGGCTACTGCCTCATGAGTGACTGCACTGTTTAGGTGTGTTTCTAACGCTCAGAAAGTATGCAGTAAGAACAGATCCAGGATTGTAAACAAAACAAGGTTGTTTATAAATATACATTAGCACGCATTTCAGCTGTACTAAATGAGAGAGATGAAACAAACAGCAACATCAATGAATATTATATAAGGTAAGCAATCATAAAATGTAGGTTTTTAACTAGAAATAATATGATGAAAACAGGTTGACAGTGTCCCTTTAAGAGGGGAACAGTGACAGGTAGGCACTGCAGTTGGAGTTTTTTATTTAATGACATGCAATAACATGAAGAGTAGTATGATTATTGTATGTCGTTCATGGCATACTTTGACTTACGACTACAGTGTGCTGAAACCTATGCGATGTCTTGGACAAGTGAAACACTATGAAACCTTTCTCTATGAGATCCATCAGGGCTTCTCTGTCTCAAGTCATGAAACTGATTTTATTGTTAAACACATTTTGAGGGACACTTGGACTAGACATGATCTGAGTTTGTTTAAAACATTATTATACAGCTATGGATAAGCAGTGTCTGTGGCTCAACAGGTAGCACACTTGGCTCCAAAGCCAGGAGATCAGAAGACTGTGAGTTCTATCCCCACTCCAGGCCCTTAGATTAAATCCCAATACTGACACTGTTGTGCAGCATGAAGGGGGTGCTGAACTCCTGAGGTGCTGTCTTTCGGATGAGATGTTAAACCGAGGACCCATCTGCCTGTTCAGGTGGATGTTAAAGATACCATGGCACTTATCGAATTTTTATTTGAAAAGGGACTACAAACAAAAATAAACATATAAATCACATTTTAACATTCGTAGCATATACAATGTACAAAAATTCCATGTAGGATGGCCTCTAACTTTGGAGGACATCCATGCCTTCTTTATAACAATGAGTTTACTACAGACACATATTACAGTGCTACCCAGATTTGTTCAGGGGGGTTTAGCCCATTTTTCGCAGTTTACCCATAAGACTTTCAATTTCTCCTTTTTAAATTTCTTGGCATCTAAAGCCCTTAATTTCTGCAAGGAAATGCTTCTGTTCCTGTACACTTCTACTTGGCCCACTTGTCTTTCCTGTATTGCCAACACACAGCGGGCTTGCCACATATAGTACCTAATTATCACTTAGACTGTGTATAAAGTTTCAGGACAACACTGGCCCCACCATCCACTGAATTCTCCATATATTAATGTTCCATAAGGGGTTCCCTCCATTCTTTAGCTAAAAAAAATCCAAAATAATCTTGCATATTTGCATCCCAGAAATAAGTGTAATTGAGTTTGTAATATCTGTGTGCCTGAATCTCTCAAACAACACGTCTTGTTCCGGTTTGTGTTTGTTGTTGTCCCTAACACTGAATTTTCCATACAGACTAAGCCAAACTGAATCCCACACAAATTCAGATATTCTTTTAGAGTTCAGCATGTCTAAATTAAATTGTGTTTTTTCCTGGGGACAAACCCCCAAGATAATATCCCCTCCACTTTCAGTTTGCAAAATCTGCCTGTATAATTCTTTTCTACTTTTAACTTGAAGGCATGTACTTATTATGTTCCATTTAATCATGCTTTTTGTTTGTTCTAACCTGTATTTTGGGAGACCAGAAATTTTGTGTAGTAGCCCCGGTTTTTTCTGGGCCCATACTGTCTAACAAGGAGTGATCCAACCAGCTACATAAACTTTCCATATTCTTTCTCCTGGCTTTAGTGTGCGACTGACATTATAGGCCAAAAAAGTGCTACTCTAAAATGCCCCAGAATTTATCATGTCTAGGCCATCTACCTTTAATGTCCTATAGGTAACTTCTCTTTTGATAGGGTTCAGTCAGCTGCCCCATAAAGCTTGAAAGAAAACACTATAACGAGCCACTAAAAGGGAGTTTGAGGAAGGGGAAATGTAGCTTATATACAGAAATACAGACACTAAGAGAGATTTTATTAACAAGATTCTTTTCCGCTTTGAAATCTGTTGCCCTTTCCAAAAACTGACCATCCTGCTGGCCCTCTGTAACCCTATCTCCCAGTTCTGCCTTGCCATGTCCTCCCCCACAAAAAATAATGCCTAAGATGGTGATCTCTCCTCTAGACAGTGTTATTCCAGCAACGGTACCTTTGCCCATCAATGGGGTATTACCTAAAGCCACACATTTACTTTTGGAAAAATTAATCTTGGAGCCAGACCAATCTGTGAAATCTTGGAAGGCCTCAATCAAAAGGTTATCATTGGTTTTGGAATCTATACACAATACCACATCATATGTGTATGCCAGTAATGTAATGGGAGGGGCTGTTACAGCTAGACTTAGCCCTACAATCTGCTGACTTTGGTCTATTTTCCTTAGAAGCACATCTATGCAAAATACGTAAAGTAAGGGGCTGAGTGGGCAACCTTATTTATTTATTTATTTTATTTATTAAATTTTGATAACCGGGTAAGCCCACTGGGCCCCGAAGGTCCCTTTTTCAGGGGTGACCTGGGGAATTACATGGAATAATACATAGGGTAGCATACAGCACAGGTACGTTACACTAGACAGCGAGGAACATAATACATAGTAGTTTTTCAGCAGTTACATTTAAGAAGTAAGTCATTGATGGACTCCTCCTCTTACTTTTTTCTCATTCCCTAACCAACCATTAATATTAGGAATGAGGGAGGCGTTATTGTACATCAGTTTTATCCATCTTATAAATTCATCAAGTATGCCAAATGCCTGTAGCACCTTATGTAAGTATTGATGTGATATCTTATCAAATGCTTTCTCCTGGCCAATTCCAATTATATAACCTTGTAAATCCTGGTTCTCAGCTTTAAAGAATATCTCCCTGAACAAAATTAAGTTGTCGTTCTGGTTCCTAGTAGGAATGGCACAAGTCTCATAAGGAGTAATCACCTTGTCCGCTACAGCCACTAATCTATTTAATAAGATTTTGCTCAATATTTTCAGGTCTACATTCAAGAGACTCAGTGGTCTCCAATAGTATACAAACTCTTTTTTCCCTTTCTTATATAAAATAATTAGGGAGGCAAGATTCATAGAAGCAGCCAAGTACCCTTCTTGTTGCATGCAATTAAGTACTATTCCAAGAGCTGGGGCAAGTTCATTTATGAACGTTTTATATAGCTCTGCCCCAATACCATCGGTTCCCAGGGCTGAATCATTTTTAAGACCATTAATGGCATTTCTTATTTCTGCTATAGAAAGGGATGCAAACATAAATTCTCTGTCCTCAATCTCGATTTGAGGTAGGTCCTCCAGCATGTTACTGCCTTCCGTAATGTAAAGAGAAGGTAGGGCAGGGCCCACAGCTCAGCACCATGGACACAGGAGGGAGGGAGGTGAGCACTAGTTCCTTCACAAAAGAAAGGGTCCTACAAGAGCTCGATAAGCTCAGGGTGGACAAGGTAATAGGACCTGATGGCATACATCCCAGGGTACTAAAGGAGCTAAGGGTGGAACTAGCAGAGCCATTATCAGAACTGTTTAGTGAGTCTCTGAGCACAGGAGAGGTCTCAGAAGACTGGAGAAGGGCTCATGTGATCCCGCTCCACAAGATTGGTAGCACAGAGGAGGCAGGGAACTACAGACCAGTCAGTCTTACCTCAGTAGTGGGCAAGATTATGGAGGCACTCCTTAAGGAAAGGATAGTGCAACACCTGGAATACATAGGAGCACAGGATCCAAGACAGCATGGGTTTACAAAAGGAAGGTCCTGTTAAACTAATCTCATAGATTTCCTTGACTGGGTAACCAGAGTGGTGGACCAAGGGGGAGCAGTTGATGTTGCCTATCTTGACTTCAGGAAAGCTTTCAATACTGTTCCACATAGAAGATTGATAAATAAGCTGGGTAGGCTCGGAGTGGGTCAGACATTGGCCAACTGGGTGGCAAACTGGTTGACAGGCAGAAAACAGAGGGTGGTGGTAAACGGTATACAGTCAGAAGAGATGCAAGTCACAAGTGGGGTACCTCAGGGATCAGTCCTGGGGCCAGTCCTCTTCAATATCTTCATCAGTGACATTGCAGATGGACTGGAGGGTAAAGTTTTCTGTTTGCAGATGACACCAAGATCTGCAACAAAGTAGATGATCCAGATGGGGTGGGCAGAATGAAAAGAGATCTAGATAAACTAGCAAAATGGTTGGAAGAGTGGCAACTGGGGTTTAATGCAAAGATGAGCAAGATCATGCACATAGGGAAGAGAAACCCTGAAGCCACCTATAGGCTGGGAGGGGAGTTGCTGGCAGTCACAAGGGAAGGAAGAGACTTGGGCATCATCATCACCGATTACCTGAAATCATCCAAGCAGACCACTAAAGCAGTAGGTAAGGCTAGAGGGATGTTAGGGTGTTTTAGTAGGGGTATCACAAGTCAGAAGAGGGAGGTAATAATCCCTCTTTACAAGACACTGGTTAGGCCCCATCTGGAGTACTGCGTGCAGTACTGGAGGCCACACCTTCACAAGGACATTAACCAAATTGAGGCAGTCCAGAGAAGGGCAACCAAAATGGTGCAGGGACTGCATCAGAAAACATATGAGGACAGATTAACAGAGCTCAATATGTATACCCTAGAGCAAATGAGGGAGAGAGGTGATATGATCGAAACATTCAAACATCTTAAGGGCATTAACAAGGTGAAAGAGTCTAACATGTTTCAGTATAAGAAAAATAGCAGGACAAGAGGACACAGCATGAGATTAGAGGGAGGCCAATTAAGGGGTAATGTGAGGAAGTTCTTTTTCACAGAAAGGGTGGTGGATGCATGGAACGGCCTACCTCAGGAAGTGGTGGATATGAATACAGTGCAGGGCTTCAAACAGGCATGGGATAGGCATAAGGGAGCAATACAGATGAGTATAAATAGATAGGCCATTGACACAGCAAAGGCCGATGGCACATTTATAAGGTAGAAAAAGTAATGGGCAGACTGGATGGGCCTTGTGGTCCTTATCTGCCATCAACTTCTATGTTTCTAAGTGTGCAGTGCATTCAAATGTTTCTCTAAGGTATGTATCCACTTGTTCTAAAATGCCTTGAGGGGAGGTGATTATTTGCCCTGATGCAGTTTTAAGTCTGGTGATGACTCTATGGTCCACCCTGTCCTTACATTCCTAAAAGGGATCCATAGAGCCCTTCTTCATGTTGGTCCCAAATCTATGTTCCTGCTCTAGGGATTGTGCCCTATCGTACTGCATTTTAAACATTTGTTTTTTTGTTTCAGCAATTTGGGGTCCATAATTAATTCTCGAGATTTCTGACAATGAGATTAACTTCTGAAAATGAGTTCTTAGTTGGAGGTACAAAATATATTTCTCTGAAGCCATTTCTCTAGCTTGTTTCTGAAAGAAGGCCTTCCAGGACATTTTCGTGTCCTCCCATCAAGCAGCAGCAGTATCACACAGCTCTGCTACTGAGAGTCTGGCTTGCCATTCCCTTCTCCAGGCTGTTCTTACCTCCTCGCTGCTTAAGACTGAGCTATTCAGTCTCCTCATATTTTCTTACTCCTTGGTGCCTCACCCCAGAAGATACCAAGAACAATTCACCTATGGTCAGTAAATTCCCATACTTGTGTGTTGACTGTGGAGATGGATAGATAACAGAAATTAATATAAAATCAATCCTGATTGATAGTTGGCCTCTGAAATAAGTATCCCCCCCTTTGGAATGAACCTGCCTGTAAGAGTCTGAAAGCTTAGCATTACTTAATATGTCTTTTAAGGTCAGAGCCACAAAAAACTTTTCTGTTTTAAACCCCCTGTCAGATCTGTCCACCCCACAATTAAACTTTCCTGCCCAAATGAACAGCCTAGAAGTAAATAAATATGGTTTTATCTGTCTAAACAAAGCAGCTCTAAGAGCTTTCGTTTGAGGGGCATAGGTGGTGATTGTTCAAAACCTTTCTGATTCTATAGAAAAATCCAACAACAGGGCCCTGCCAGGCTCAATGTCCACCAAACTAGATACCTTTTATTTATTTATTTCGTTTTTGTTGACCGGGTAAGTGCACTAGGCAAATCCTGCCTATTTTCAGGCACGACCTGGGGGAGGGGGATACAGATGAATGCCAACTGACCTTGAACCAGATTCAGCTGTCGGTGGTATTTTTAGTGAATGAGGGAAATTTCACCAGGACACTGGGGAAATTCACCTACTCTGCTTCCTGCAAACAGGGTGGACCCATTTTCCTATGGGACCAAGATGGCGGAGGAGGAGGTTGTGTGTTTGGTGGAAGGGAAGGCCTCACCTTTCACTGCATCACAATATGAGGCCCTTCAAGATGGTGAAATTGAAACAGAACAAGAAGAGATTTATCATGAAGCAATGGGATTTTCAGAGGATGATTGTCACAGTGAGCATTTTATTTTCTAAACTCAATCTGTTGTTAAAAGAGAAGATGCTGTAGTTGCTGTACCTGGACTCCCTGTAACTTTAAACAAAATAAGCTTTCAGAATGTAAAAACCTCTCATGAGGCAAATCTATTACCTGATAAAAGTGATGTCTCAGGAATTGATTATTTCAGTAAAATGGAGAGTCAAAGGCCTAAAATAAACCAGGATTGTCTAACACTGTTGACTCAGTTACAGCAACTGAAAAAGATGTGGAAACTAATAAAAAGGCTGGCAGGAGTATCGCACAAGACAACGAGTGCCTAAAGCCTTCATTGCCTAAAAATGTGATTTCACAGAAAAATATTCCTCAAATGGCAGGGGAAATTCTGAACAAAGGATCTACGAACCCTCTGAGTGTCAACAGTACTGCCTTTGGAGGACAGCCAAAATTGACAAAACAAGCTGGCTTCGTGTTTAAAATACTGGTACAACGAGACCTGCCTTTAACAGCTGATAGCGTGGTTATCTATCAGAAGGAAGGAGCACAACAAGCAGGAGTGACAGAATTTTGTTTTACTCAGCGAGATAAATCTTTAACTCAGACTACTGATATTTTTTCTATTGCACCGCCTAAAGATCTGCAGTCACAGATCCCGGATGTAAGAGTGGAGCCTAAAGATAAACAGAGACTTGCAAATTCACCGCTTCACGATGGAAACTGATCATCACATAAAGTGATCCTAGAGGCGGGCTGGCAGATGACAGCTTCAGGATCCTGGACACCAGACCCATTATGGGATCCCTCCTTTAATTTAACTTCTACTCCAGACTGGAAACCAGATACTAAGGATAAGCACATGTTAACATTGCCCCAGAAGTTAATATAAGTGAAAGTACAAAGGGGGAATCCAAGGTTCTGTTAAACTCTGCTGTTCTTAAAAACGATACAATCAATTCAGAGGGTGGTCAAGAGCAGTCTAGTTTAAAAGTAGATCCTAGTGAAAGTAAGAGTGCGCTTCCCTCTCTGGGTCCACAGAAACCTTTAATGTCTGATCTTTTTTCACATTCAAAAAGAGAAGCTGCACCAAGGAGAAACACAGTGCATATTCGCTATAAAGGGGGTTTGACTGAGCACCCTGATAGGTATTATGTAGAAAAATGCTTAATTAAAGATTCCCTCCACTTTTCCCCTAGAGATATCTTTGTATTCATCAACATCTCAGGGGAAGATAACTACGATATTAGCTTCTGAACATCCTATGCCTTAGACTTCTTCTGAGAACGCTATAATCAGGTTAAATTCTCCCCCTTATGGACTCCCTTTTTAGTAATCCCCCTTACAAAGCCTCTGATTAAATTTGTCACGGTTATGTTTAGGAACGAGGGAGTCCATGTGGAGGACATAACTTATTGGTTGGGACAAAAGTGTGAGATACTGAGTGAACCTGAACCAATTCTAGATACTGAACAATTTTGGACGGGAGGATGGAAGTACAAAGTTAAATTTATGACAAATGGACATAGGAATAGAACATATTCCCAATTCCTTCCTGTTAGACAGGGATAGAGGGCTTTGTTTTTATGGGGGTCAGCCAAGAGCCTGCTACAAATGTGGTTCTAGAACTCATTTATCAAGTATTTGTGATCAGCCATGGTGCGATAATTGTGGAGAAATAGGCCATGTAACTATGCAATGCATGAATCATACTAAATGTGACCTTTGTGAATGGTTTGGGCGTGGGCAGCAAAGAATAAAGTTTCTTGCATAAGTCCAGATCTATTGATTCAGCAGGCCCAGGAGGCCTCTTCTAAACAGGAGAAAGGCCCTGAAAGTATGGATGTAACCCAACTGCAGGATGTTACACGTAACACGAAAACTACTAAACCCCCCACCCCTCCATAATTGATCTAGTAAAAGATGTTACTGTGGATAAAAAAAACTGATCAGGTGGTAAATAAAACAGAATTGACAGAAGGTTCTATCAATCTGGAGGTTCTTATTCCTGTTTGTTATAGTGAGTCTGAGAAATCTGACAAGTCTGACAATTCCCCTATTGAAAATGTTGCACTCTCTCCTTTACCACCAAGAAACATAGAAACATAGAAGTTGACGGCAGATAAGGACCGCAAGGCCCATCCAGTCTGCCCATTTCTTTTTCTACCTTATAAATGTGCCATCAGCCTTTGCTCTGTCAGTGACCTATCTATTCATAGTCATTTGTATTGCTCCCTTATGCCTATCCCATGTCTGTTTGAAGCCCTGCACTGTATTCATAGCCACCACTTCTTGTGGTAAGCCATTCCATGCATCTACCACCCTTTCTGTGAAAAGAATTTTCTCACATTCCCCTTAATCGGCCTCCTCTAATCTCATGCTGTGTCCTCTTGTCCTGCTATTTTTCTTATATTTAAACATGTTAGACTCTTTCACCTTGTTTATGCCCTTAAGGTGTTTAAATGTCTCGATCATATCACCTCTCTCCTCCTTTGCTCAAGGGTATACATATTGAGTCCTGCTAATCTGTCCTCATATGTCTTCTGATGCAGTCCCTGCACCATTTTGTTGCCTCTTCTGACTGCGTCAATTTGGTTAATGTCCTGTGAAGGTGTGGGCTCCAATACTGCACGCAGTACTCCAGATGGGGCCTAACCAATGTCTTGTACAGATATTACTCCTCTTAGACTTGTGATACCCTCTACTAATACACCCTAACACCCCCCTAGCCTTACCTACTGCTTTAGAGGTCTGCTTGATGATTTTAGGTCATCAGTGATGATGATGCCCAAGTCTCTTTCTTCCTTTGTGACTGCTAGCAACTCCTCCCAGCCTATAAGTGGCTTCAGGGTTTCTTCCCTATGTGCATGATTTTGCACTTCTTTTACATTAAATCCCAGTTGCCACTCTTCTGACCATTTTGCTAGTTTATCCAGATCTCTTCTCATTCTGCCCACCCATCTGGATCATCTACTCTGTTGCAGATCTTGGTGTCATCTGCAAACAGACAAGCCTTTCCCTCTAGTCCATCTGCGAGGTCACTAATGAAGATGTTGAATAGGACTGGCCCCAGGACTGATCCCTGAGGTACCCACTTGTGACTTGCATCTCTTCTGACTGTATACCATTTACCACCACTCTGTTTTCTGCCAGTCAACCAGTTTGCCACCCAGTTGACCAACTTCGACCCACCCCGAGTCTACCTAGCTTATTTATCAATCTTCTATGTGAACAGTGTCAAAAGCTTTCAGGAAGTCAAGGTAGGAGACATCAACTGCTCCCTTGGTCCACCACACTCTGGTTACCCAGTCAAAGAAATCTATGAGATTAGTTTGACAGGACCTTCCTTTGTAAACCCATGCTGTCTTGGATCCTCAGCCCCTATGGATTCCAGGTGTTGCACTATCCTTTCCTTAAGGAGTGCCTCCATAATCTTGCCCACTACTGAGGTAAGACTGACTGGTCTGTAGTTCCCCGCCTCCTCCCTGCTACCACTCTGTGGAGCGGGATCACATGAGCCCTTCTCCAGTCTTCTGGGACCTCTCCTGTTTCAGAGACTCACTAAACAATTCTGCTAATGGCTCTGCTAGTTCCTCCTTTAGCTCCCTTAGTACCCTGGGATGTATGCCATCAGGTCCCATTGCCTTATCCACCCTGAGCTTAGCAAGCTCTTTAGGACCCTTTCTTTGTGAAGGGAGTAGTGCTCACCTCCTCCCCTTGTGTCCATGATGCTGAGCTGTGGGCCCTGCCTTACCTTCTCTTCAGTAAATACTGAGCAAAGTATCTATTTAGGATAGATGCCTTACAGGTCCTCCTCCTCACATGCTCCCTTTCTCCATTGCTTAGCAATCACCCTCTGGACTTTCTCCTTTCACTAATGTATCTATAGAAAGTCTTGTCACCTTCTTTACTGTTCGTGCTAGTGTTTCCTCAGTTTGGGACTTTGCCTGCCTTACTGCCTTCCCTGCTTCCTTAGGGCAGTTTGGTATGCCTCCTATCTTCATCCCGCTGTGTTCCCTTTATATTTCCTGAAGGCCAGCCTTTGGCTCTGACCTTTCTGCTACTGTATTTGAGAACCAAAGTGGTTTCCTTCTTCTTTGCACTTCCTTTCTGTCTAACACAATGGGATGTTGCTTCAAGTATTGTATCCTTAATGCTTGCCCACTTTGCCTGTACCTCCTCACCTGTGTTTCTTTTTGCCAGGCTAGCTTAACTCTGTTGGCCATCTTATCAAAGTCAGCTCCTCTGAAGTCCCATATGTTTGCCTTGGAATGGGATGATTTAGATGTAGTAGCCAAATTGAACCATACCATGTGATGGTCACTGGCCCCAGGTGACCTTCTACCTGGAATCTGTGATCCCTCTTTGTTAGTCAGTACTAGATCTAGGATAGCCCTGTCTCTTGTGGGTTGCTGTACCAGTTGTTTGAGGCCCTCCCCTGCAGGGAATCCACTATGAGTCTAGTTCTGGCAGATGTTCCTGCTGGGATTGACCAATCTGTATCTGGCATGTTGAAGTCTCCATTATCAGAACCTCCCTTTAGCTGTCATGTTTTGTATATCTTCTAACAGTAATGTGTCATGTCCTCCCTCTGGTCTGGGGGCTGTAGACAACCCCAGTTCTTATGGCTGTCCCATTTCCTGTTTCCAGGGTGACCCACAGTTCTTCTGGCTCCTTATGTGTATTCTGAATTTCTGTAGCTTTGATATTTTCATTAACATGCAGGGCCACTCCTCCCCCCCTTTTTGCACCTCGGTCTCTTCTGAACAATACATAGCCAGGTACTGAAGTCTCCCAAGTGTGGTTACTGGTAAACCACGTCTCATTAATTGCTACTATGTCCAGTTTAGCCTCTGACATTATTGCCTGCAGGTCTGGGATCTTATTTCCCAAGGAGATCTTCTCAGAATCAGAGACCAAAATCCTCTACCTCAGCTACTAGTATTGAAACGCAGAATTCTTATGCAGCATTATTTAATAACTGGGGTGATTCAGAAATGGATATAGTGGACTGTGATTCTTAGAAGTCAGTGCCAGAAACTGGTGGTTTAACTGCAGAAGAATATAAGAGAAAAAAGAAGAAAAAATGCAAAAAATAAAATAGTGTGGTTTTAGTCACTTCATGATCATGGTAGCACACAAATGGGGGTCTTTGAATACTCATAGTATTCTGAATAATATTAAATGTCAAGCACTGTTTCAGTTTATTTATGAGAACAAAATCTCAGTATGTTTTTTACAAGAAACATGGATGTTTTCCTTAGTACAAATTTCTACTTTTAAAAGGGATTGGCCATGGGGACCCTCTTATTGGTCTTTTGGAAGGGATAATGCAGATGGAGTGGGCATTTTGTTTAATTCCTTTCTTTTTTCATTAGATAAATTGACAGATCTAATACCAGGAAGGGTATTGATTCTGGATGGAAAATGAGATACTTGGGACTATAGATTTATTAACATATATAACCCTCAAGTAAAATCAGAAAGAATTAATTGCATGAAAGCAATACAGCCATATTTAATCACGTCAAGACTAATCCTTTGGGGTTGGGATTTCAACTGTTGTTTAATAGAAAAAGGGCTCACCAATAAAAAAAATTACTGTGATTCGCATGTATTAGAGGTAATAATTAAAACCTCAGGGCTCACTAATTGTTTGCAGTATAGGCTTTCTGGGCCTAGTTTTACCTACATGAAAGGAAAATATAAAACCACTATTGCTTATCTATTTATTTCAGCTGAAATCCCTTTTGGAAATTTTCAAATAATACCAGTTGAGTTTTCAGACCACTTATTATTACTTTATTCATTTGGTAACTATTATTACTTTATTCATTCGGTAATTTAACTTCAGTACCAAAATGATCACTTCGATGGAAACTAAATACCTCTATACTAGGTAATAGTTTTGTGAAATTTGCACTGTCACAACTTTCAAAAGCAAGACTATCAGTTACATTTTTATATTCTGATATGGGAGAATGGTGGAGGGAAACTAAAGCAGACTTCAGTAGGTGGTTTAAGAAATATGGATCCGCTCAAAAAACAATAATTTTTTTACATATTTAAAGCTAAGACAACAATTACAGTTTCTAATATCAAAGGCTAATACCTCCAGGTATGACTAATCTGACCAAATAGAGAATCTTAAATTCAAGACGAAACAAGTACAATACGATAGGGCAAGAACATTACAGGCCTTGTTCTCGAATAATACTCAAAAATTAAAAATAGGAGACCCTTTCAAAATGTGTAAGAACTTAAAAGAAACTACTCATATGGAATTCTTAGTATCAGAAGGTAAAAAAGTGGTATCCGAAGCAGAGATTAATTCCATTATAGAATCTCATCATGAAACACTGAACCCTTCTTCTCCAATTAAGACAGAAAATGTCAGAACTTATCTAGACTCAATTTTTCTCCTTCACAAAAAAAAGATAAAACATTACTGGAACCCTTTTTAGAATCAGATGTTGAAAATATAATCCAGAATCTCAAAGAAGGAGTTTCTCCAGGTATAGATGGCCTTCCTTATGCATTATATAAAACTTTTAAAAAATAATTTTCAGCCTGCTTATTTTTAGTTTTTCAATACATTATGATGAGTACAAAAGTGCCTTCTGAGTTTACAGATGGCCTAATTATACACATGTATAAATCAGGAGATAAAAGGGACGTAAGAAATTGGAGGCCCATAACAATTTTGAACTCAGATTATAAAATATTCACAATGTTATTAAATAACAGAATGAAAATTTCTGTAGAAAAAATAATGTCACCTTTCCAATATTGTAGTATTCCTAACAGAAGAATACAATCAGCCCTTATGATTATTAGAGACATTATTGAGTATCTTTCATTAGAAGGAAAAACTGTGTATCTGATATCTGACGACCTGGAGAAGGCTTTTGATAGGGTTAATCACACTTACTTATTTCAGGTTTTGCGTATTTTTTTGGATTTTCACAACAGATTGTCAATATTCTTAAATCCTTACATACCTCAGCTACAGTGTTTCCCTTTATTAAAGGAAGTAAAACTAAAGGGTTTACACTAAAATCAGGAGTTTGTCAGGGATTTCCACTAAGCCCTCTGTTATATGTTTTATCATTAGAACCACTCATTTGATCTTTGATGGTAATACCTAAGTGGATAGGAATTGGTAGAGATCATCCTAATTCTCATCTTCATATTCAAGCATATGCAGGTGATGTATGTATATTTTTCAATAATTGTGAATCTCTGCAGATTTTCCTAGCAGAATTTAAATTATTTGCAGCAGTGCCTAATGCTAAAATTAATCTACTCAAAACTAGGGGTTTGATTATGGGGGCTGGATGTCATCAGGCATTTCAGTATAACAAAATTATATTATCTCCAGAACCTCTAAATATATTAGGTATTTCTTTTGGCCCTCAAAACCTTCCTGAAAAAAATTGGGACAATGCATTAGTTAAAATAGAACTTAAAGTTTCAGGATGGAAAAGTTATAAATTCTCCAAAGCTAAACGTATACAAATCATCAAACAGTTTATTATTCCCTGTTTGCAATATGTGGCTATGCTTTCCCCTCTTCCTACACAGTATGAGACCAGACTTTATAGTAATTTTTTTCAACTATTGTGGGGTAATAGATTAAATCCAGTAAAGAGATGTTTTACTTATCTAAACATCACTAAAGGAGGATTAGGTATAATCGATCCCATACTTTTTTTTATTCCCTTTTTTTTACTCAATCTATAAACAATTAATCCTGAGACCAGAGAGTAGAGAAAGTAGTTGGACTTCATTAGTACTAGGTCGATATGTTAAAGCTTGGGTTAATCTAGCCCCTAAATTAAATCCCCATGTACACACTCCAATATATTTTGAACCAGCAATTCAAAAACTATACAAGTGGAAAATCACTAAACAAACCATTGTTTCTAATACAGTGAAAACCCTATACAAAGTGATTATGAATTCAGTTTACCCTATTGAACCTAGTTTTAAAAATTGTCCCGTAAGACAAAACTCTTATATACGAGACCAATTGAATGATGATAGGGTACCTGCCTTTATGTGGGAAACACAATGGTTGATAATGTACAGGAGATTAAGGATAAGTGGCACAGCCAAATGCAAGGCAAAAGAAGAAAGGAATTGTCCTTATCCAGAATGCATTAACCAAGAGGAAACTATGGAGCATTTTTTCTACACTGTTCTTATGTAATGAAATTATGGGTATATGCTGCCAAAAAGTGGGATTTGTCATGGCTGAAATGTATGAATTATGATGTTCTGGTTATAGGTATATATCCCCCAAGCATGGCCCATCTTACTAAAAATACTCTAGGGCCCGGATATTCAAACTGCGCCAGGCTGTGGCGCAAGCTTGGGCACAGCTCAACTTGGCTGTGCAGGGGTGTGGCCTGGGCGATATTCAAAGGAGCTGCGCCATGGCTCAGCAGCTTTGAATATCGCACCCTGGCCACCCCCACTGTGCATGGCGCAGTGGCACTGCACCAGTGCAAGTGGCCAGAGTGGAGCATGGAGATGCGCTAGCGCAAGTGCCATTGCACCATTCACAGCACCCACGATATTCAAAAGGTGACATGCAAATGGGGCCATAATTTATGCAAGACACACATGGGGCCATTTGCATGTCATTATGGCCCCATTTGCATGCAGGTGTGCCGATCCCCGATGACTTGCACCTGGCGCCCTGCCAGGCAGCAGCTGTTGGGGACCAACATCCCTGCAGCCCGATCGCAGGCATCTGTGTAAAGTAGAAAACTGTCCTATATCCCTGGTGGTCCAGTGGACCGATTTCCGCCTGATCGTGGGCATCTGTGTTATTCATAAAGAAAACCAGTCCAATATCCCTGGTGGTCCAGTGGACTGCACTCTGCCTGATCACGGGCATCTGTTGTAAGAAGAGACCCCCCTCCAAGATCCCACTGACTGCCCGATCGCGGGCATCTGTTGCAAGAAGACACCCCCCCAAGATCCCACTGACTGCCCAATCGCGGGCATCCATTGTAAGAAGAGACCCCCGTCCAATATCCCTGGTGGTCTAGTGGTACCCCTCCCACTTGCCCACTGAGCCCCACCACCCCGCCTCCGGTCAGCTGGCATGACAGCACCCCACCCGCCTGCCGCCCTGCTGCCGCTGACTGACAGCTCGGTAGGGCTGCACACCCATTGGTTCATAGGTAGGCCAATGGGCATGCAGCCCATACCTACTACACATTCCAGATATGTGAACGCAGCCCTACTGAGCTGTCAGTCAGCGGGCAGCGGGCGGCAGGCGGGTGGGTGCTGCCGCTCACTGCTGACCGGGGGAGGGGTGGGGCTCAGTGGGCAGGTGGGAGGGGGTACCACTAGACCACCAGGGATATTGGACGGGGGTCTCGCCTACACCGGATGCCCGATCGGGCAGTCAGCGGGATCTTGAGGTGGGGGTGTCTCACAACAGATGCCCGTGATCGGGCAGTCAGCGGATCTTGGAGGAGGGGTGTCTTCATAAAAGATGCCCGCAATTGGGCAGTCAGCAGGATCTTGGGGGTGTCTTCTTACAACAGATGCCTGCGATCGGGCAGTCAGCGGGATCTTGGGGGGGGTCTCTTCTTACAACATATGCCTGCGATCGGGCAGAGTGCGGTCCACTGGACCACCAGGGATATAGGACAGGGGGGTTTCCTTATTATAACAGATGCCTGCGATCGGGCGGAAATTGGTCCACTGGACCACCAGGAATATAGGACTTTTTTTATTTTATGAATGCCCGCAATCGAGCATGGGAGGGCGCCGCCAGGTGCAGCTGGAACTCTGGTGGCCACCCACAGGTGGCAGCTGTCGTGTTGCACCCTGCAATGCGGCAGCTCACCTGTGGGTGGTCATCAGTTGTTCCTTTTTTTTTTGGCTTAACTTTGTGCTGGCGCAAGTAGAGGTTGCGCATGCATGGCTCTGCACATCCCGGGCTGAATATCGGGCTGTGCAGATTATTCATGGGAATGCCCCCCCCACCTGTGCCTTCATACATTACTGATGTGCTCCGGTGCATCAGGATTTGTGCGGTGCACTTTTCCCTTTTGAATATCGCGTCGGGATGCACCAGTGGGTTGCGCATGGTGCAACACTGCTGTGCCATGCGCAACCCTTTTGAATATCTGGGCCTAGGAGTATTTTTTGGATGTTTGCATTTTTTTTTATGGCAGGTGAGGTGTCAATGGGTTATTTATCAAAAAAGGGTTCTATATGAGGGGGTTTGCCAAATGGTAGCTAAGGAAATGTATAAAGTGTATCTCAAAGATGTCCAAATGTACAACTCCAGTAAAGTATTAAAATGGTGGAAAGGATTTACCCATATAATTAAATTTAAATACGTTTTTTGCTTGATCCACACAATATGAATACTTATAAGCTTTTGTTTATTTCCTTTGATGTTTCTATAATAGATCTCTGTATTTGATTGTATTATGATATTACTGTGAATTTGTTTTCTTTTGAGTTATACTGTATATTTATTTATTTTATTTTGTCAATAAAAACTCCCCTACTCTTTTTGATAAGTGCCATGGGATCTTTAACATCCACCTGAACTACCACTAATATCCCTACCCCATCACAGAGTTCTTGTCCCACTGACCAGAAGGCAGGGCCTTTTGACCAAAGTTTGGTTGCCTGCTGTATTTCGAAGTGTGTTTTGAGTCTGATATCTTGCATACAGAAAATATCACACTTCTCTTGTATCAATGAGCCCAAAACTGTAACCATCTTTGCACAGCTTTTAATGCTGTTGACATTAACAGACAATGTAGTTAAGAAGCTCATTAATACTATGGTGTAAAGAACAAGGGTCACTACACAGAACATTAGGGAGTTTTGCCAAACCTCCTCCATCTAGTTCTTTGGGATATGTGGCTGTCCCCCCAACCCCACCACAGAACTAACCTCTGTAGTGGCAGAGGCCACTGAGGAGGAGTCGGATATTTCTCCACCCGAGTCCTCTTCTGATTTATCAGTAGACAAGACTGAAAATTTGTTCCCTTTTTCCAGGTATCATAGAACATAGAACATAGAATTTGACGGCAGATAAGGACCGCTTGGCCCACCCAGTCTGCCCATTTCCCTACCTAATGGATAAGCTGCAGATCCTAGTTAACCAGCAACCTACTTCTTCCTACCCCACCCCCTAGAATTGCCTTATGACTGTCCCATGCATGCTTGAATTCCACCACTGTTTTTGACTCCACAACCTCCTCCAGAAGGCCATTCCATGCATCCACAACCTCTCTGTGAAAAATACTTCCTTAAATTACCTCTGAGCCGCCCCATCTTCAAATTGTGTCCCCTTGTTCTTGCACACCTCTTTTTTGAAAGATGCTACCCTCTTGAGTTTGTTGATTCCTTGAGGTACTTGAAAGTTTCTATCATGTCCCCATCTCCTCCTTTCCTCGAGGCTATACATATTAAGCTCCTTAAGTCTCTCTTCATATGTCTTCTGGTGCAGACCCTGCACCATTTTAGTTGCCCTCCTCTGACAGCTTCCATCCTGTCTATGTCTTTGTGGAGATTGGGTCTCCAGAACTGCATGCACTACTCCAGATGGGGTCTGACCAGCTGTCTGTACAGAGGATAATAACTTCCTTTTTCTACTGGTGATGCCTCTCCCATGCATCCCAGTATCCCCCAGCCTCCTTGCTGCCCTCTCACATTGCTTGCCCACCTTTAGGTCATCTGATATGACTACCCCCAGGTCCCTTTCCATTTTTGTTGTTGTTAGTATCTCACCCCCCATTGTGTACTCTTCCCTGGGTTTTTGTTTCCTGGTGCATTACCTTGCACTTTAGCATTGAATCTAAGCTGCCATACATTTGACCATTCCTTTAACCTTGCCAAGTCCCTTCTCATCCTTTCCACCCCACCTTGTGCATCAACTCTGTTGCATATCTTTGTGTCATCCAGCAAAGAGATATACTTTTCTTCCAGTCCTCTGCAATGTCGCTATAAAGACATTGAAGAGGACCGTCCTAATACTGAACTCTGTGGTACCCCACTAGTAACACCCTTTCTTCAGAGTGGACTCCATTTACTATTACTCTCTGTGTCCTATTCTCCAGCCAATTCTTTACCCAGGCTGTCATCTTGGGACCCACTCCAAGGCTGGCTAACTTGTATATTAATCTTTTGTGTAGGACTGTGTCAAATGCCTTGCTAAAGTCTAGGTAGGCCATGTCCACAGCCCTTACCTGATCTACTACTTTGGTCACACAGTCAAAGAAATCTATCAGATTTGTCTGGCATGACTTTCCCGTTGTGAATCCATGCTGCCTTGGGTCCTGTGCCCCTCTGGCCTCTAGATACTCGACAATTCTTTCCTTCAGAAGTGATTCCACCATTTTCCCTACCACTGCGGTTAAACTAACAGGTCTGTAGATTCCTGCTTCTGCCTTGCTCCCACTTTTGTGAAGGGGAATCACATCTGCCCTCCTCCAGTCCTCGGGTACCACCCCATCCTCCCATGATTTGTTAAAGAGGGTAGTCAGTGGTGTTACTAGTTCTACCCTTAGTTCTTTTAGAATTCTGGGATGAATCCCATCAGGCCCCATTGCTTTGTCTACCTTCAGTTTTAAGAGTTCTTTCAGAACCCTTTCTTCAGTAAATGGGCTGGTATCAACTTCTGTATCCAGAGTGTTTCTACTGTTTGTTTTAGGTACCTCCCCCTCTTCCTTTGTAAATACTGAGCAAAAATATTTATTTAGTATCTCTGCCTTTTCACAGTCACCCTCTGCCCACCCTCCTCCCCTTTATTAAGCCTCACTATCCCTCCCTTGGTCTTTCTTCGCTCCCTGATGTACCTATAAAAGGTTTTATCCTCTTCTTAACTGAGTTGGCTATCTTTTCCTCGGTTTGGGCCTTTGCTGTTCTGACTGCCTTCCCAGCTTCTTTGCTTTAACTGATACAGTTCTCTTCCTGCTCCTTCTGTGATTCCTTGTACTTCCTGAATGCTTTCTTTTTCTCTTGAACCTTCACTGCCACTTCCTTTGAGAACCATAGTGGTTTCTTACATCATTTCATTTTGTTTATTTGCTTCACACAAAGGCTTGTTACCTCTGTGATGGCAGTTTTTATTATTCCCCATTGTTCTTCCACCCCTCCTTCCTGCCCATTTGCTAGTGCATTCCTTAGGCACTCACCCATTTTGGCAAAGTCAGCCCTCCTAAAGTCCAGTACTTTTGCCTTTGTATGGCTTGACTCTATTGCTGTGTTTATTGTGAACCATACTGTTCAATGGTCGCTAGTTCCCAGTTGGCTACCCACTTACATCTGTGATCCTCTTCATCTCCATTTGAGAGAACCAGGTCTAAGATTTCTCCTCTCGAATGGGCTCCAATACTAGTTGTCTAAGGCATGCCCCCTGTAGGGCATCTAGAATAACCCCACTCTTCGAAGTGGCTGCTGCAACTGCACTCTAGTTAACGTCTGGCATATTCAGATCACCCATCAGCACTATCTCCCCTTTTTCTGCCATTCTAAGTATACTTTCTATCATTTCCTTGTTCATTTCCTCCCCCTGAGAAGGGGGTCTGTATACAACCCCTGTGCGGATTGTGGTGCCATTGCCGGTCTCCAAATTTACCCACAGTGCTTCTTCTCCTCCCTGTTTATCCTTTTGTTCTGTTGCTTTGATTCCTTCCTTATGTAAAGAGCTACTCTCCTCCTCCTCTTTACCCTCCCTGTCCCTCCTGTAGATAGTATATCCTGGTATGTTTACATCCCAGTCATGGTTTTGTGTGTACCATGTTTCTGTGACTGCCATGATATCCAGATGCTCCTCCTCCATCAAGGCCACTAATTCAGGAAGCTTGTTACTCAGACTACGGGCATTGGTACTCATCGCTCTCCATTTTTTGATGGCTTTACCTTCTGTTGCAGCATCCCCCACTGACCTTTCTACCTCGGTCTTTTTCTCATTTAGTACCCTATTTTGTAGGGAGAGGCTGGGATTTTCCTGCTGCTTATCTGTGCCTCCCCCCTTGACTAGTTTAAAAGCTTGCCAATGAAGCATTTAAACTGATTGCTCAAAAGACTTGTTCCCTTCCTGGACAGATGCAGACCATCCTGCCAGTATAGGCTGGTGTCCCTCCAGGTGGAACCCCAGTCCCCAGTGAAGCCAAACCCCTGTGCTCCACACCATTTTTTCAACCATTCATTAAACTGCATGGTGCAAAGTACCCTGGCTTCACTCATGCCATTGACAGGCAGCACCTCTGAGAAGGATACTGTGTGTGCTACTTGTCTTAGACCCCTCCCCAAGAGCTACCTGAACCCTTTGAGTCTCCCACAGTGTTATTGCTCAAGGTTCTCCCTGATCTGTTCCTTTTTTCTGCAGTCACCTTCTTAAATTGGTTTTCATGGATCGGGGTGAGGGAGTCATATCTTCCCCTTCAGGTTTGTCCGAGGCTACCTTGTCAGGGTCTATCAGAGTGGTGACTTCCTCAATTCGGCTCTCTGTGGATACTTGCTCTCCATACCGGGTCATAATGTCGTACACATAATAGTGCACGGCATTATGCTGAAACCCGGACCTGTGCGGTCTCTGTATTGGACCCCCCCAGAGTTAGAATCCTTAGTGGAGGGTCCGGGGTGCAGCCCCATACGGGGTGTAGGGCTAAGCCCCTGTTGTAGTTATTAAAATGTTAACATTGAAGCACGCACGTAGTTTATGTCGCATGACATTCTGCCATACGGTGGTATTGACCCCGTGCTCCTTGCTCTCTATCTGTTTGGGCGTCTCTAGCTCCCCTTTCTGGTAGCTCTTCATTGATGGGAGGGATAGGGGGAGCTGGGCCTGGTGCATTCACTACTCTCTGGGCCTGCTGCTGCTGCGCTGTGTTAATTAATCTTTCTTGTGAGAGGCTGTCTTCCTTGTTGTGTGAGGCCCATTGGCATTTACCATACCCCTGCCCAGTTCTCTCACACAAATTACACTTGAATAAATTCACACAAGCAGAGGAAAGATGACCATAATCTAAACAGTGACGGCACCTAGGTGTGTCGCAGGCAGAGCTCAGATGTAAACGGAAGCTGCATTTAAAACAAGATTTAGGTTGTCCCATATAAAAGAGGACCCCCCCCATCCTTGCCTAAAAAAAAGGTGCTGGGCAAATGAATTGGCCCATTGCTGGTGGAGTACAGCTTAACTTTGATTTTCCAGCCCCCATTCCAAATCTGCTCACTGTCTAGAATGGGGGTAGGTTTATTCAAAACTTAACAACGCTATTTAAGCCAAAAGAGGATGTCCTCTACATGGACAGCCTCATTACGGAACATAACTGTAATTAGTTTAACAGCAGGCTTCGACAGAGGGATCGCCATATAGGGAATCCATAAGGGATTATTTTTCACCTTCTGATACTGGGCCCAAAACTTGTCTAAACTGGATACTGTTTTAAAACTAACATCAAAGTTGCCATAGCCAATATGGATTAGTGCAAAGATCTCTGAAGAAAAAAATGCATGGTTGCTTTCAACAATTGCCTGGCCACATATAATCTGTCTGAGGGGGTCCATGCCACCTTTAAAAATAAGTCTAACTGTGTTTTTCCTGGGGGAAGGTTACCCTTTGTTTTGAAATAGGTCTGACAACTTAAACATTGGATTTAACAGTTCTCTTTTTGATCAGTCCTGCAACAGTTTCTCAGCTGGACCCATCTTATTATTTACATTGTCATTTGTATTTAATGCCTAAAGTTTATACTTGTCTGCGCAGTGACTTCCTCCAGGTTAGAATCGTTGGGGCCCTTTGCTTCCTTGTCTGGTTTGTGCTGCGTGGTTCCGTACACTCTTTAGCTGCTGTAGAAGTGGTAGCTACGCTTGTGGGATGAAGTTGTTTCGAAAAACGCTCCATGTCCTTATCGCTAGGGTCTGGGACCCACTGTCCCGTCCTGTTTGCAACCAGCCTGCTCCTTGAAGCGCTCGAGCAGGCGACCATGCCTTTTCTTGCTCTGTAGGGTTGGATTTCCCCTCTTGCAGTAGTGCCTCAGAAGTAACTTGAGAATCACTCTGGGCATCGCTTGTCTGTACAACTGTGGTTACTTCAGCAGGTACTTCAATTACATTTTTTTTAAATGTGTTTGTTTCCAACCTTAGAAGGGTATGATATGCCAAGGCATTGACCCCTCTGAGCTTTCACAGGTTATTTGTCTTTGTTAGTTTGTCCTGGCTTTTGGCACACAGCAGATTGCTGTTGAAAGCTGCCAGCCAATATTAGAACATTTTTAGTGGTTTCCAAAGTTTTTTCCAGCAGCACCCTCTGATGCAGCTATGTCACTGCTCAGCTGTGTCTGAGTCATTGAGTCAGCGGGACTGGGATTCACAGAAGCTGACTGCAAAGCTGTCGGTTCAGCTTGCAAAGCCTCTCTCTGGTTTTCACATTTCTTTTCCTGCTCCAATATTTCTTGCAATCATGTTTCTTTCTGTTTTATGTCTGCAGTCAGTAACAAAGTCCAAGGGTGACTTCTCAGTGTTTGTAGCCATTTCTTGCTGGGACCAATCCATGTCTGAATAGAAGTAACAAACAGGAACATCTTCCATTTCAGCTGAAAATTGCTCAGTCGCTTCAGCCTCTAGCTTAGCAGGGACAGGGAAGGAAGCCTGCTCTCCTGCCACATCAGCACATCCTCCTCCTCTGTCCAACTCCAAACTGGGTCCCTCCATCCTGTCCACAGGAAGTGACAGCACCCCTGCAGGCATAGTAGGGGAATTTCCCTGGTGTCCTGGTCAAATTTTCCCCCATTCAGTAAAAATACCACCAACAGCTTAAAGGGACACTGTCCGCTTTGCCCCCTCATTTTTTCCAAAATCTCAGCAGTGTGCCTCCATGCACAGATTTGTAATATATATTCTCTAGAAGACCCCCGAGTGTGCCATACTTAATAAATCTTACCCCTTTTTTTATTTTACCATTATTTTCCTTTCCAGTGATCCGAATAAACGTGAGTTGACCTCCGGAAGTGTATCCATTCTGAGTCCACGCATCCTAAATGAAGTGCAGGCACGAAGTGCAGCTTTTCACTTGCCTATAATAAAACGCTGCCGTACAGTCCGTTTGTTAATGCAGAATTAAATGTGCCGAATCTGAATCAAAACCGAGCACTGAGAGTGTTAGTGAATACATTTAAAATCCTGCTCTGTTTCTTTCAGCACCATACACTGAAGCCCATCTGGCCCCAGAGATTTATTGATTTTTAGGCTCTCGTATCCCTTTAGTAGCTGTTTTCTTGTTATCCTCCCCATCTCAGATCTGTCCCTGCATTCTCCATTTAAATTTCTCCTGCTGTTAGGGAGTGGGCCTGGATAATGCGGAACTCCATGAGAATGTGGAAACCTTCCTGATCAGCAAGGCTTTCAAATCTCTGTTTTACATGAGAAATACTTCCGACTACCCGAGTGTTTGTTTTTAACTTACTGGATGAATGGAAAGGGTAGAAGAGGTTTGGATTGACTGGAATGGGTGAGGGGCCGTGGACAGGTGCCTATTACCCCCTTTCTAAGTCTGCTACACCCCCATACCAAGGGCCTGAAGTGTTGAAGCCAAACAGAAGACAGAAGTTCCAAAGCAAAGCTGAACCAATATTATCTAATCTTCACATTCGCTCACTCTTAACTGGGTCTGGCAATAGTGAAAGGACAGTAATAAAAGATGGCAAGACCCACATTTTCTTTGACTCAGATCAGCTGGCAAGCAATCTGAGTGGTCTGTCTATAGAATCTCCAAATGTCTCCTCTTCACCAGACTTAGATTCCAAACTAACTGAAGCAGCCGCTTTAGCTGAGGATTAATACTGTATGTGACAGACTGGTCCTTCTCAGACTCAGCCTGTATCACTGTTACCAGCTTTTTCAATACCACCACAGATTCCATCACTTTGCTTAGACACTCTGTTGGGGAATGTCAGGTTCACATCCCTTCAGAGCCACTGCTCACACAGACCATTAGTCTGGGGACAGTATGGAAAGGCCCTGAGGTGCCTTACCCCACACTTCTTCCATAGACTAACCATATAATCAGACATGAAGTTGCTGCCCATGTCTGACAGAATCTCCTGGGGAACCCCACCTGGCTAAATATCCCCAGCACTTCATCAGCCACCTTCTCAGCCTCAATGGAGGACAAGTGCACTGTTTACGAGTACCTTGTTGTATTACTCTATGACAAACAAGATGTGCCTCTTGCAAGTGCAACTTGGGGTGATAAGGGGCCCCACAATGTCCATGGCAACCCACCGAAATGGCTCTTCAGTAACAGGTAGGGTAATCATAACCGCTTTAGTTTTGTCTTCAACCTTTCCCAACCTCTGCCACTGTGGATCAGTCAGGCAGTAGTTTGCAGCATCTCCAAAAATATTGGGCTGGTAACAATTATACGTTAACTGCCTTTTTGTATGACTGACCCCTAAGTGTCCTGAAAAGGGTATGTCATGGGCTAAGGCTAGAAGCTGCTTCCTATACTCCCTGGGAACCACTATTTGCTGAAGTACCCCTTCTTCCGATCCTCCCTTAGGAACCTAGTCATGGTACAGGAGTAGTGCTGTGCAAAACTGTGAAATTTCGGTCCTTAAAATATTTTGTGAAATTCGCACATTTCGCAAATTGTTTTGCAGTTGTGAAATGTGAAACTGTGCTGGCGAAATGTGGAATTTCACCACTAACAGGTGAAATTCCACCACTTGCAGGTGAAATTGCACATTTCGCATCAGCAAAATATTTCATGGAATGTGTTGAATTTTGCGAACTACTGGTATTTTGTGTGGTGAAATTCATGATTTCGCTGGAATTTCACTAGTGAAATAAAATGTTGCTGCATCTCTATACAGGAGCCTATTCTCCCAGTACACTTCCCTAACTTCAGCACTTGCAGAGTCACCTTCCCCACTGGTGGTTAACTCCCTTAGCTTTTGCAGGGATGTGTCAGCTTGCTGAGCTCTCCCTAGCTCTGCATGTCTGACCTTTCCCAGAACACTCTCTGCTATTGGAGAGCCGTATAGCTGGGCTCTCCTCAGTCCATAGTTATAGCTCAGAACTTCTGCTGCCAGCTTGCTCTTTAGCTATAACGACTCCTGCTACTGAGGTAGGGGTGACTTCCTTATGCACTGCCCATCTGTGTCCTAAGGAGCTGGTTCCTCCCCTTGCTATGGGTAGCCAGGCACAGCTGAGCTGTCCACTATCAAAGTCACACCTCTAATTACATGCGCCAGTAGGTATGGCACAACACCCACCTCCTATATGCCCTGGGTACCTTCCCCTCTTAAAAAGATCCAGGCCAGTGGCACTGAGACCGCAGGACCCATCACTCCCCAAGAACACTGTCCAGGAAGGATTTGTTCCTCTTGAATGAAATCCTGCTTCACCAATAAAATGGTGGCCCCAGTGTCCCTCAATCCCTTGGGTCACCATCCCATTAACACACACAGAATGCAGGTGTGCAGTGGAGTTAGAGAGCACTGCACTCTGTGTGCAGTGGAGTTAGAGAGCGCTGCACTCTGTGTGCAGTGGAGTTAGAGAGTGCTGCACTCTGTGTGCAGTGGAGTTAGAGAGCGCTGCACTCTGTATGCAGGCTTCTAATTGCTTGGAACTTCCTGTTCAACTCCCTCCCCTCCAGCTGCACTTGCACCTTTTTTTTACATTTTCCTGACAATCATAAGATAAAACGTCCTCATTTCAGGCAAATATAGCACTTTCATACACCCGTCCCCATGCTTTTGAGACCAGGGGGCTTATCTTTTTGGGGGCACAGATTGCCCTCCCAGGGTTCCCCTAAAACCACCTGATGGCCATCCTCTATTCCCTTTTTGGTGAGAGGATGGTTGGCCGGATATTAACTGATCAACCGTTTCAGCTGTCTCCCTCACAGAGCTCAGAGTTCTATCCAACAACTATACTCTCATATGTTCAGGTACCATTTTCAAAAACTGTTCCAACAGAAATAAATCCTTTGTCTCCTCTATACAGCAAGCTTTTTGCACCCTCTACATAGCACTCTAATAAGTTTCTTAGCTGCTCTCATATTTCAGAATTGCTGTCCCCCAGGACTTTCTTTAACCCTCTAAATGTTTGCTTGTAGGCCTCAGGGGTTAACTCTACATGCGTTAGCAAGGCATTTTTCACTTTGTCATGGTCCATGCAGTCATTACCATCCATTCAGGCAAATGCCTCTACAGTCTTGCCTGTAAGCAGTGGCAATAGGTGCGTCACCCAAGGAACCCTGTCCAACTCTAATTGCCCACAGATTCTCTCAAAAGACCTTAAAAACACATCAAGATTGTCCCCCTCCTGATACCTGGGAGATATTTTAGAATTAATTTTGGCTTCATGGGTTACTTACCGGTTCTGATGATGATGCCTTCTGGCTCTGTATCTCCATCGGGCCGTCATGTTCAAGCATCTTCACGTTGATCTTGTGCTGGCACTGCTTTTCGTGCTCCTAAGCCTTTTGTTTCTTCATATTGATCTCATGCTGGTGCTTTTTCTCTTGACCCTCTGCTTTTTGCTTCTCCTACTCCTCTGCTTGCAGCCCTGTCTTTTGCAGCTCTGCCTCTGTTTGTTACTTAAGCATGGCGAGCTGCAGCTGCAACATCTGTAACTGGTCTGCTGCCCCAGTCAAAGGCTCTAGCACATCTGCATTGTCCAATACCTCCATCACGACCCCGTCTGCATGGTTTTCCATGTCACTCTTTGAAAGGATGGCTATAACTTGCACCTGTGTTAGGCCCTTCTCATAGGCCAAATGTCTGTTTGGCGTAGGTCCTGTAGCTGTAGCAGTAAGCAGCTGTTATATGACTCAGACAAAATGTCTTCTATCCTTCTAGCCATGCTAAACAAAAAAAACAAATATACTAACAAACAAATATACAAACAAACAAACAAATATACAAACAAACAAACACTGGCAAAATATACAGTCCCCTACTGTATATCCAGTTCTGTGACTGGACTGGAAACCTTTATACTGACAAACTGTTTCAAATCCCACCTGCTTCCTCCAGTCTGTGAGAAATGGGGCCTTCCCAGACTCAGCCTGTATCTCTATTGTATTGTAGCTAATATTTTACCTGACGTTCTTTTTGCAGGCTTGGTAGTTTGTCCAGCGGACCAAGGGAGCGGGAAGTAGGTCTCCTGGTGAACAAGTCAGATTCCTTGTGCTCAGAGTTTTTCTGTTTGGTTACTTGTGTGCTTTCCTTGGCTTTTAATATTCTGCTGTAGACTCAGCTGATTGTTTCAGCAGGAGAGAGCAGTGGCAACTGAGGATTATCCCTCCCACCATCCCCCTCCCACCCACCTGGGGTCATCAACCCTTTAAAGGGGTGCAAGCGGACGTACACATAACTTACAACGGCTGATATCACGCAAACCACTCAAAGTAACAGCAGGATTAAAGTAACAGCTATACTGCATACAAAGATTGCCAACTAGGATACAGGGACAGTAGCAGGAGGGAGAGAGAAAAAAGGACAAAACATTTTTTTGAGGAGGGAACAACATTCAAAAGACAGTAAACAGTGGGTAGAGGAAGTTTCTCAGGACATGGTACACATCTGGAGGCTAGAGCAACCTAAGTGAGTAGGAATCAGGGTAAAACCTTCATAGAGCAGCAAATAAGCTAACACCATATACAGGAGAGGTGATAGTAGAGAAGAGGTTTTTTTTGCATGGTGCAGCTAACCAAGGAAGGCAGGGTAGATAGTAGAGAAGAAGGGTTTTTCAGAGGGCATACGTAACCTGAAGAAAGGCAGAGGTGACAAACTGTTTCAAATCCCACCTGCTTCCTCCAGTCTGTGAGAGATGCACAAGACTGGAAGTAGGGAGGAGGCAGGCAATTACAGACCTGTAAGTCTGACCTCAGTGGTGGGGAAGCTGATGGAGTCCCTGCTTAAGAAGAGGGTAGTGAAGTTCCTGGAGTCAAGTGGTGCAAAACACCCAAGGCAGCATGGATTCACTGAGGGTAGGTCCTGTCAGACAATCTTATCAAATTTTTTGACTGGGTGACCAGGGTGGTGGATCAGGGAAGGGCGGTGGATGTGGCCTACCTGGATTTCAGTAAGGCCTTTGACACCGTTCCTCATAGAAAGTTGCTTAACAAATTGGGGAATCTGGGTGTGGGCTCTGAAGTGGTAAAGTGGGTTGGTAACTGGATAAAAGACAGGACCCAGAGGGTGGTGGTAAATGGCATGAAATCAGAAGAGGGGGAGATGACCAGCAGGGTTCCACAGAGATCAGTGCTGGGTCTAGTTCTATTCAATGTCTTCATAAGCGACATTGCAGAGGGACTGGAGGGGAAAGTATGCCTGTTCGCAGATGACACCAAGATCTGCAACAGAGTTGACACACAGGATGGGCTAGATAAAATGAGAAATGACCTAAGACTACTTGAGGAATGGTCAAGGGTTCGGCAGTTGGGTTTCAATGCTAAGAAGTGCAAGATAATGCACCTGGGACACAGAAATCCAAGAGAGGAATATAGGATGGGGGGCAGGTTCTAGCCACCACAAGTCAGGAGAGAGACCTGGGAGTTATCATATCCAGTGATCTGAAGTCAGCCAAACAATGTGAAAAAGTAGTGGGGAAGGCAAACAGAATGCTGGGGTGCATAGGAAGGGGCATAACCAGTAGGAGGAGTGAAGTGGTGATGCCACTGTATAGATCACTGGTGAAGCCTCATCTGGAATACTGTGTCCAATTCTGGAGACCGCATCTCAGGAAGGACATAGACAGAATGGAAGCAGTCCAGAGAAGAGCAACAAAAATGATACATGGACTGCACCACAAACCTTATGAGGAAAGACGCAAGGAACTAAACAGCTATTTACTGGAAGAGAAGGGAGAGAGGGAACATACTAACATACTAATTGCCAGTAGATGAGGCCTTATGGTCTATCGAGTCTGCTCGAATCTCAGATCCCTAGTTGGGTACCGAGGCCCTCCCCCCCTTGTGTTCCAGCAACCCTTATCATCCATCCCCACCCCCCTGGGCCAGGCCATCATCTGATATATCCACTTTCTGTGTCTGTCCCACCCTCTCTTGAAGACCTCCACTGTGGATCTCTGAACCAGCTCGCCAGGCAGTGCATTCCAAGGGTCCACCACCATCTCTGTGAAACACCTCCTCCTCTTTTCCCCCCTCACCCTTCCACCTTCCAACTTCAAACCATGCCCTCTGGTGATACCTCCCTGCTTTAGTCTAAAGATCCCCTCCATGTTTACCCTATTTATTCCCTTGAGGTACTTGAAGACCTCAATCATGTACCCCCTGTCTCTCCTCTCCTCCAATGAAAACAGGCAGAGCTTCTCAAGTCTGTCATCATACGTCAAATCCCCTAGTCCTCATATCATCTTAGTTGCCCTCCTCTGTACCCTCTCCAGGAGCTGTATGTCCCTCTTCAAGTGTGGTCTCCAGTACTGTACACAGTACTCAAGGTGTGGTCTAACCAGTCCATTGTACAGCGGCAGAATCACTTCCCTGCTCCTAGAGGTGATCCCCCTTACGATGCTTCCCAACATCCTGTTTGCCTTGCTAGCCGCTCTTCTGCACTGCTCAGAGTTATTCATACATGCATCCACCATGACCTCTAGGTCTTTTTCCCCTATTGAGGCCTCCAGCACCTCCCCTCCCCTCCCAGGGTGTACCTGTGTTTAGGGTTTCCCCACCCAAGATGTAACACCTTGCACTTGGTGATATTGAAATTTAATTTCCATGTGTGAACCCAGCTTTCCAGGGTGTCCAGGTCCCCTTGCAGGGCCAACCTCCCCTCTTCCCCCTCAACTACTGCTCCCATCTTGGAGTCATCAGCGAAGAGACTCATTTCACCCTATACCCTCCTGATGTCCGATATGTATGCATTAAACAGGATCGGACCCAGGACCGAGCCCTGCGGTACCCCACTACCGACCTCTCTAGGGTTCGAGAGCTCCCCACCGACCACTACTCTCTAGGTGCGTCCAGCTAACCAGTTTTCAATCCATCTGACTATCAAAGGGCCTACTCCCAACCCCATCAGTTTCTCCACCAGACCATTGTGGGGGACAGAGTCAAACGCCTTGCTGAAGTCCAAGAATAATACATCCACAGGCTTTCACCTGTCCAGTTCTGATAGAGACTTTCAAATACCTTAGAGGAATAAACAGGGTACAGGAGGGGAGCATATTTCAGAGACAAAAGTGCACAAGGTCAAGGGGACATAACATGAGGCTGGAGGGAGGGAGGTTTAGGGGGAAATGCTAGGAAGTATTTTTTTCTCAGAGAGGGTGGTGGATCCGTGGAACAGCCTATCAGCAGAGGTCGTGGAAGCGAAAACAGTACAGGGATTCAAAAGTGCATGGGATAAGCATAAAGGCACCCTGCTGTTCAGCGGAGCGGGGGAAAGACAGTCCAGATAAGAGTAGGGATTCCTTTTTTTGCTGTTAAATTTTTTGTTTTCATTTTCTTTCTTACAGTAATGGTAGCACTTATTCTAAACAGGAGACTGTTAAAGAGTTGTTGGTTACATATACAACTCGGCATCAGAGCAAGAGAAGGCAAATGTTACATTTAACATGTACTTACCCCGATACATATGACTCTTATCCTAAAAGTGATGGAGAGGCAAGGCTTCCATGCTCCACATTCATACCTCGTAGCACTCTTATATGCTTTGGGTGCTGTCTAGGCATCTGGCACCCTAGCTAAAGAAAACAAACAAACACAAAGAACCACTATTCTATATATTATTAGGTACATTTACATAAGAATAAGGAGGCATTATAATGCCCCTATGCATACAGTCCTGGGTAACCAAGTGTGATAGATCTGTTTACATAATCCTATTACCTTAGTAGAAATCCTGGTTGTACAGTTTCAACCCACTCCAGTCTTAGGGGTGGCATATCTGGTAAAGGGGGTCCAACATTTCTCATATATTACTAAGGAGTTATTTATTGGGTGGGAAAGTTTGTCCATACTAGCAGTATGAACCATGGAGGTGAGGAGCTCTTGGACACTTGGTATCTGTGCAGTTCTCCATCTACAGACAAGAAGCCGCTTTGCCTGCATGGCCCATAGGGCCAGCCAACGGTATTCTAGTTCTCTTAAATGGGGAACCTCTGACTTCATACCCAGAAGAAGCAAGGATGGGGAGCGAGGAATGCACTTCTTTAAAACTTTAGCCCCTATCTCACATATATTATCTCACACTGCTTGTATCATTGGACAGGACCAAAGGGTGTGGACCAGGTCTCCAGGGTGAGAGTTACATCTCCAGCATAAATTGGAGTTTACTACCCCAGCCTTATGTAATACTACCGGTGTGCGGTACCATGAATGGAGAATTTTATTTTGTATTAACCTGCTTCTTGCATCTGTAAAATATTTTTGAGCCCCCTTTCAGCACTCTTTCCACTGCAGGTCTGTAATCTTCAGTTGTAAAACCCCCTCCCATTTCTGTTTAGATTTTTCGGTTTGGTTGGGTAGTGTGTCTCAGAGAGCACTGTATACTAAACTGGCTAGCCCCTTTTTTTTGTTATCCAAGGAGGTGTGTTCAGGGTACCTCTTTTTGCCACGTGGGTCATATACTTCTGGGATGTACTACGTATTTGTAAGTATTTCCAAAAGTCGGAGGTAGGAATTGACCATCTGGCCTGCAGGTTGGCAAATGAGTCTATTGTCATAGAAGAAGTTGCTAGTATATCCTCCAGCTTGGCAATACCCTTGTCTGCCCACCCTTTCCAGTACACAGTTCTTTTATCTATACACAAGTTATCATTCCCCCATAATGGGGTTAGTCTGATAGGCATTAAGTCTAACTTCAACTTCCTCCTTACTTTTGCCCAACATTGTAAAGAGGCTCCTATCGTGGGATGTTTTTTAAGATTTGTTGGGGGGTTATTATAGACAAGCAATGACAGAGGAATCTTTTGACTTAAAACTTGCTCTATGTCCACCCATTGAGGTTGTGGAGTAGTCCCTGTACCCAACCAGCGTAGCGACTGTGCCAAATGAAATGCCCATTTATATCCTTCGAACCAAGGAAGACACCACCCACCCAGACTCCAATGAGCTCGAAGTTTGTTCCTACTATACCTGGGGGGGTTCCCTTCCCATAAAAAAACTACCTATTGCCTTAACTATCTTCTGGATCCAGCTTTGTGGTAATGAAAGGGGGATGTGTGCCAGAAAATAGAAAATTTTGGGGGCCAGGATCATCTTAATCGCAGCTATTTTGCCTGCTAAGGTTAAATGAAGTTTAATCCATCTGGACATATCCTCTTGTATTTCCACTAGGAGAGGACGAAGATTATATTCCCATAGCTTAGAGAGCTCAGCAGAGAGACGAATACCTAAATATGTGATACTCTCCCCCGCCCATTTCTGACCAGTGTCCCCCAGTACTGTTGATTGGCACCTGGAGTTGAGAGGGAGAACTTCCGTTTTTAGTGGAGTTTAGTTGAAGGCCTGATATTCCTTTAAAGTGGCGTAGGGTATTTAGTATAGTGGGTAGTGCCTCAGCTGCATCTGCTACAAGGACCAGAAGGTCATCTGCATTTAAAAGGGTAGTGTATTCCTTGTTTCCAGCAGGTATCCCCTTGATAGATTTGTTACTCCGAAGAGTTACCGTTAAGGGTTCCACAGCCAACACAAATAGGAGGGAGGACAGTGGACAGCCCTGTCTAGTACCACGGACCAGCTCGAACGGTGGAGAGAGAGTCAAATTGGTCCATAGCCTGGCCACTGGGGAAGTATATAAGGCTGTTACCCAAGATCGGAAGCGAGGGCCTATTCCCAATTTTTTGTGGGAATAGGTAATCCCACTCCAGGGAGTCGAACACCTTTTCGAAATCTATGGCCACTGCAGCTGCTGGGGTATGTAATTGAGATGCAATGTGGGTTAAGTTAGTCAGAGTCCTCAGATGGTCCGCACTAAACCTACCAGTGACAAAGCCAACTTAGGAGGGGTGTATTAACTGTGGTAACAAGGGGCCCAATCTTAGTGCTAATGCCTTAGTGAATATTTTACTGTCTACGTTTAAAAGTGAGATCGGACGGTAGCTACCTGGGGACGTGGGATCTTTCCCTTTTTTGGGCAGTATTGTAATAACCGCCTCACGTAGTGTGGGGGGCAACATCCCTTGTACCTCGGCTTCGACATAAGTTTGTTGAAGTGCTGGGGTAATGATGTCTGTTAAGGCCTGCCAAAACTCCACTGAGTAACCGTCCCCCCTGGAGCTTTCTCTGGTTTGAGAGAGAGCAGGGCCTTTTTTATTTCCTCTAAGGTTAGTGGGGCATCTAGTTGTTCCGCCTGCAGCGGGGTTAAAGTGGGAAGATTTAGTGTTTGCAGAAAAGTTTTAGTTGCTTGGGGGTCTGCCTGTCTGGATGAGGCATACAAGGATTGATAGTATTCTGCCATGACCACGTTTAATTCCCCACTTTTAGTACACATCAGTCCTGCTGTGTCTCTCAAGCCAGCTATGTAGCGGTCTATTTGGTGTTTCTTTAACCTATATGCTAACACCCTCCCCCGGTTTTCTCCCCATCCCAGTATTTATGCTTCACTCTCAAAATGGAGAGTTCAGCTTTCCTTGATAAAAGAGAGTTTATCTCCATTTCGAGACCAACTATCCTTCTCCAGAGAGAATTGTGCCTCGCTTTCCCTCTTTGCTCCTTTTGCTGTCTCTGCGCTTCCTTAAGCTCCTCTTCCAGGTTCTTCAATTTTTGTTCCCTACCTCTCTTCCTGGCCCCTGCATAAGCAATAATCCTGCTTCTCATGGTAGCTTTAAAAGCCTTACATCCAACCCCAGCTGTGGTGTCCTGTGCTGGGTTTTCCTGAAAGAACCTCTGTGTCTCCACCTTGGCCCATTCTAAAAACTCTACGTCTTTTGTTAACAAGGGATCTAATCTCCAAGAAGTGGAAGTGGGAGTATGAGGGCCCCATATCACAGACAAGCAAACTGGAGCATGATCCGAGATTACTATGGGAAGTATATTGGAATCCATAGCTGCCTGTGTGATCTGAGGAGATGTTAAGAAAAAGTCAATGCGGCTATAAGAACTGTGTACTGGTGAATAAAAAGAGTAATCTCTCCCCCTGGGATTCAGTACCTGCCATACATCCGTCAGACCTTGGTCACCCATCCAGTTCAGCAGGGCTCTCCTACCCTGCCCATGGACCATATCTCTTTTTATCGAGGTTCTATTTATCATGGGGTCAAGCACTAAATTAAAATTCCCTCTGAAAATGGTGGCATACTGTCTTTATTCATATCTAAAAGCACTTGAGAGGTCCAATGAAAAAAAGCTGCATCGTCCTCATTTGGCCCATAAATGTTCCCCGGTACTATAGGCCCCGTGGGAGTCTGAAATGTACCTATCACCCATCTGCCCTGCAGGTCCGCCCTAGAAGTAATGAGAGACCAGTGTAACTGCTTATGTATTAAAATAGCTACTCCACGCTTTTTTGTTGCAGCTGAGGCATGGACCTCTATGCCCACCCAGTCCCTTTTAAGAAGCTCATGGCCCTTTCCATCTAGTTTCGTCTCCTGCAGAAAAACCACCTGGGCCTTAGTCTTTTTCAGATACGACAGTACCTTCTTCCTCTTCACCGGCGTGTTCAGACCCCTCACATTACAAGTGATACAAGTTATTTCAGCCATAATCGTAACTCTCGAGAAGCAATGAAATGTGAAATAATAATTCCAAACCGTCGGCGAAGATGAGAAGGCACCAGTCTATAACATACCAGTACCCCTGGCCTATCCAAGATTTTTGCCCCAGATGTGGTAGGCCTTTTAGGATCCCTTTACCTTGTACAACCAGCCTACCAGTACCTATGAACTTTCCCTGTCATTCCTTGACAGCCAGGTTTCACTCCAATACATATTAAACGTGTACCACCCTATAGTCCTAAACAAAAACACATAAGTCAACCAAACACTGAACCTATTTACATGCTGCACTTCCGTCCTCCATTGGAGCCATCCTGCATATAGGATCTTTTGCCTTCCTTGGAGAGGCCTGATCTGCAGAATGGTTCCTGAGGATGCGGTGGTCTGAGCATAACTCTACCTAGCCATCTTCTGTTTGTCAGAGATTATAGCAGTTGGGGGGGGGAGCTGCGTGCATAGACGTGCCTCAAAAAAAAGGACTGCACCCTTCTAATTGCATTTTGCAGCCTAGCTATCAGTTAGCAGTTACTAAAATAAATCTGGGGTTACCAATATAAGGGGGAACGTAGGCTGTGCGCTCTATAGTATTGTGACCCTTCCCATGCCCCTGTGAAGGTAGATGTTATTTACATAATAGAGGAGGCACTTAATCCTATGATTAAAGGCTTCATAAGCCATATCTCCAACCCCACCAGTGCTGCCAGCCCTTGTACCATTAGTAACCTGGGCCTACCTTTTAAATCATGTAGCCAGGCAGCTCCATCCAACTAATCTCTCATCTCAGAGTACACAGGTACATACGTAGCCCATCCTCCAAATCATAACCTCCGATGGCGCCTGTGAAGCACTTCCCATATACACACACCATACCCAGGAATCAACTTCCATTCACAGTGATTTTGTACTGCTTACCCGCTGCCCCAGCACCCTCCCCATATTAAATTGCATGCAGGTTATTAGCTTCAGCCCGGAGATCAGTGTGCCCTGAAGGGGCATAAGTCCCGGTGTCTCGTGATCTCGTGGGCACACATCTTAAGTAAAACACCCCAGCCCAGGAAGTATCCTTGTACCACATATACCCCTTGCTGCACAAGGCTTAAATACAGAGACTATTTATCTAATCGACTCCAGATGCTGCTTCTCTACTGGAGGAGCTTTGGTCACTCAATAGCGCTGCTTCAGCGGCCTGGCCTCCTTCACGGTCTTCAGGTGCTGCACCTGGTGGGTGCTGCTCCTTCTGTGGTTCCCTGCCCTCACTACCTTTCACCACCGCCTCGTTCAATGTAGCACTGCTGGCCTGGGGAGCTGCTTGCACCACGGAGGTTCCTTCTTCACAGTGGTCCTTAGGGGGAGGTGAGTTGGATCTCAGTGCCTCGTAGGGATTGCGGGTCATGTATCGCACCAGGGCTGTGCTCTCACTATGCCGTGCCTCCTGATCTGTTGACTCGGTGTACAGGCTGGCTCTAATGTGGGAATATTCTTTACACCTGTGGCTGTCTCTCACTGTTCTTTTCCTGCTACGGCGAGGGAGACCATTGGAAGTCTTGGGCTGCATTTCGGGGTCTGTCGCCATTTCTTCTGGTTCAGAAGGGTCTTGGCAAGTGGGAAGGCTAGGCACTACCCAGGTATCTGTTCAAAAAATCTTCCAGGGCTACTGGAGTCTCAAAGAGGAGTGGGGTCCCATTGTGCAATATATGAATTGTGGATGGACACCTTAAATAGTACTGAATCCCCAGTTTTTGCATTTTGTGACACAGTGGGGTATATTCTCTTCTCTTGTTGGATAACTCCCTTGAGAAATCTTGATATATCGATATCGAGTGCCCCTGCCAGCTTAAATTACCTACATTCCTGGCTTGCTGTAGCAATGCTTGCCTTGTGGTATAAGATAACAATTTAAACAAAATAGCCCTTGGCTTGCCTCCTTTAAGCGGCGTTGGGATGGTTGTTCTGTATGCACGTCTGTCTCTAGATGGAAGTCTGCTTGCAGGCCCAAGATTTCGGGAAGAGTTTGTTGGAGAAACTTAGCAGTATCTCATTTTTCCACACCCTCTGGAAGCCCTATTACCCGTAGGTTGTTCCTTCTGCTCCGATTTTCTAAATCGTCGACTTTGGCCAAAAGCACATTTATTTTGCCCCGCTGGTCCCTCTGCATTCCTTTAATGTCCTCGATTGCCGAGTCTTGCAACAATGCTTTCTGTTCGATTTTTACTATCCGCCCAGTTAAACTTTGAATTGCCTCTGTGGCATGATGCGATGCATCGGTTACCTCATCCATCCAATGCAGTAACTTCTCAAATAAGGCACTGAAGTACGCTAAGTCAAGCGCTAGGTCCGCGCGCCCGCCATTCTGCAGGCCACAAATACTGAAAGGGCTCTCTTGCTAGTTCACGGCTGTTTTACCTCTAGAAATTTATATTTATACACCGAGCCTATTTAGGTTTCTCTTGGATATTTCTCATGGTTCTAGCCTCCGTAGATGTGGGTAAATACGGATTCAAATGCCTGCACGCAGCAGTTCCAAAAAATTAAGCTGCCATTCTGCTCACCAGTTAGGCCACGCCATAAGAGTAGGGATTGCCAAACTAAGTAGGGGAATGGGCAGACTAGGTGGACTGTATGGTCCTTATCTGCCGACAGATTCTCTGTTTCTATGTTTCTAACCAGGAAGGCAGAATAGAAAAGGAAGATGATGACAGTGGTGCAGCTCAATGGATGCAGGGCAGCAGTATTCAGGAGGACATTGGAGATGCTGCAGTGCTACCCATCTGCAGGCACCTCTCTGGCCTGTTAAGGCAGAGGTCACCAGTCTCCAGGCCGAGCTTGCTAGGATTCCAGGGACCTTCATCCCCATCCAGAGCCCACCTAGTCAGCCCTCAGTACCTCAACAGTTTCCTCGTAGAAGCAATGGATGGACTATAGTTGGCTCAGGGAGGGTGAGGATTGTGGCACAGAAGCACATTCCCCAACCAGTGACACTACATAACTCCTATGCTGTGTTGGAGGTATGGGAAGGTTGTATGGTGACACCAAAGGTAGTGCCCAGGGAGGATGTGAGGGTCATCCAGGATGGATCCCAGAGGGTGGGAGGCAGAGGACCCCAGAGGAGGAGGAGGAGGAAGCAACTCTTGGTGGGGGACTCCATTGTCTGGGGAATAGAGTTGGGAACAGGTAGTAAGGGAAAGAGGGAGGTAAAGTGCCTACTTGGAGGCACAGCTTGGAGGGATGGGGAGCAAATCCTGACTGGGGCAAGGGCAATAGCAAGGAGGAAGAGATTTTGGCTGCAGTGGTGGAGGAAGAGAAAGATGGGCCCCAGTGCAGGTTATAATTTTGAGCCCCCAACCCCATACCGGCACCTCGACCCCTCCTGGCTGGGCCCCCCTGATTCCTTCCATCCGATTTTAATCCCCCCCATCCAGCCAGGCAGCGCTGCAGCGGAACATAAATAAACAAATAAAACAAAATCACGAACGGTGAGGGGCCCAATCCCAACTCAACTAATGCTGCAGCAGCGCAGCAAGCCTATGGTCGAAAGAGTACAGACAAGTCACTCAAGTCGCTCACAAGTGCTGCTGGGGGGAGTCAGGAGGGACCAGGTCAACTCATCCAGGCAGCCAGAAGAACTGAAGCAGTGACTCACTCACTCACTCAGTCTCCAGAGAGACCGGACTATAGTTAGAAACACAAGTTAACAGCCACTAAGCAAGGGCATTATTAGGGCAAGGGAGGCGCCAGCCACCAGGGCAAGAAAAGAACAACAAGCAATTTAAACTTGTGGCAGCTGCAATTGCAAGCAGTATCAGTGAAGTTCATGTTAGCAGCATCCATCCTGACCTGATCCATCATCCTACCTTCTCCTCCTCCTCGCCTCTGGCTCCAGCCAGCTCCCAGTAGTCCCGGACTCCCAGTCTCCGGCTCACACACACACACATACAGCAACAGCACCGATTCGCGATCGCTGACTGTCACCTGCCACAATCGGTCCACCTTTTTTTTACATACTTTTCTTTTTACTTGTTATTGTTTTGTGTATGGGGGGGGTGGCGCTGCTGTTGCGTGCACAGTGCGCGACAGCGACACGTCCCTCTAATTAACTCCCGCAACTCTGTGGTCAGTGCTGCACTGCTGCTATCTGCAGTCGGGGGGGTGGTGGTGGTGGTAGCAAGCTCGGAGTCGGCAGGCTTGTGTGAGTGACAGAGTCTTGCAGCCACTGAGTGAGTCAGTCACACACAGACAGTGTCAAAAAAGACAACGCGAATAAACGCAATCCAAATTGCTGAGTAATAAATCCTTGATTTTTACTATGGGCCCCTATGTGTGTCGGGCCCCTATGCCACTGCACTGGCTGCATTGGCTGTTCCTCCGCCTCTGATTGACTGGTCGAGCAGTGTGAAATGCTGAACTGTGCCAGTAGAATTCATGTAGGATGGCTATTCTTCTTACTAAATGTTTTTTTTTGCAATTTACTTTATAATTCAATGGAATTCTGAAAAGTATTTCTGTTAAAATATTATTCTACAGATCGCGTGATACAGAAAATGTATCTGTGCTTTCCATAAACTGTGGAGTGCAGTTATGCAGTTAACATTTCGCTTTGAGAATTTTGGAATTCTCCTTCCCAAGGAATTCAACAGAATTAGGTGGAATTTCTGAAATTCCAGGGAAATCTGGCAGAAATGGAATCTAAAAATTGCACACAGCTTTATTGGGTAGATAGTATGAGATAGGAGTCAAGATTTAAGATTAAAGAAAGGAAAATGTGTAGAGAATGGATGGCCTCTTAAGTAGTAATAGCAAGTAGTAGTAATCGAATCTCTAATCTCATGCTGTGTCCTCTTGTCCTACTATTTTTCTTATACTGAAACATGTTAGACTCTTTCACCTTGTTAATGCCCTTAAGGTGTTTGAATGTTTCGATCATATCACCTCTCTCCCTCCTTTACTCTAGGGTATACATATTGAGCTCTGTTAATCTGTCCTCATATGTTTTCTGATGCAGCCCTGCACCATTTTGGTTGCCCTTCTCTGGACTGCCTCAGTTTGGTTAATGTCCTTGTGAAGGTGTGGCCTCCAGTACTGCACACAGTACTCCAGATGAGGCCTAACCAGTGTCTTTTAAAGAGGGATTATTACCTCCCTCTTCCAACTTGTGATACCCCTACTAATACACCCCAACATCCCTCTAGCCTTACCTACTGCTTTAGTGGTCTGCTTGGATGATTTCAGGTCATCGGTGATGATGATGCCCAAGTCTCTTTCTTCCCTTGTGACTGCCAGCAACTCCCCTCCCAGCCTATAGGTGGCTTCAGGGTTTCTCTTCCCTATGTGCATGATCTTGCACTTCTTTGTGTTAAACACCATTTGTCACTCTTCTGACCATTTTACCAGTTTATCCAGATCTCTTCTCATTCTGCCCATCCCATCTGGATCATCTACTCTGTTGCAGACCTTGGTGTCATCTGCAAACAGACAAACCTTGCCCTCCAGTCCATCTGCAATGTCAGCGATGAAAATATTGAAGAGGACTGGCCTCAGGACTGACCCCTGAGATACCCCACTTGTGACTTGCATCTCTTCTGACTGTATACCATTTACCACCCACTCTCTGTTTTCTGCCCGTCAGCCAGTTTGCCACCCAGTTGACCAATGTCTGACCCACCCGAGCCTGCCCAGCTTATTAATCAATCTTCTATGTGGAACATTATCAAAAGCTTTGCTGAAGTCAAGGTAGGCGACATCAGCTGCTCCCCTTTGGTCCACCACTCTGGTTACTCAGTCAAAGAAATCTATGAGATTAGTTTGACAGGACCTTCCTTTTGTAAACCCATGCTGTCTTGGATCCTGTTCTCCTATGGATTTCAGGTGTTGCACTATCCTTTTCTTAAGGAGTGTCTCCATAATCTTGCCCACTACTGAGGTAAGACTGACTGGTCTGTAGTTCCCTGCCTCCTCCCTGCTACCACTCTTGTGGAGCGGGATCACATGAGCCCTTCTCCAGTCTTCTGGGACCTCTCCTGTGCTCAGAGACTCACTAAACAGTTTTGATAATGGCTCTGCTATTTCCACCCTTAGCTCCTTTAGTACCCTGGGATGTATGCCATCAGGTCCCATTTCCTTGTCCACCCTGAACTTATCGAGCCCTTGTAGTACGCTTTCTTTTCTGAAGGGACTAGTGCACACCTCCCTCCCTCCTGTATCCACGGTGCTGAGCTGTGGGCCCTGCTCTACCTTCTCTTCAGTAAATACTGAGCAGAAGTATCTATTTAGGATAGATGCTTTACATGGTCCTCTTCCTCACACGCCCCTTATCCCCTTTGATGTTAGCAGTACCCTCTGGACTTTCTCCTTTCACTAACATATCTACAGAAAGTCTTGTCACCTTCTTTTACTGTTTGTGCTAGTGTTTCCTCGGTCTGGGCCTTTGCCTGCCTTACTGCCTTCCCTGCTTCCCTTAGGGAAGTTTGGTATGCCTCTTTATCTTCATCCCGCTGTGTTCCCTTATATTTCCTGAAGGCCAGCCTTTTACCTCTGACCTTTTCTGCTACTGTGTTTGAGAACCAAAGTGGTTTCCTTCTTCTTTTGCACTTCCTTTTCTCACTAACACAGTGGGCTGTTGCTTCAAGTATTGCATCTTTAATTCTTGCCCACTTTGCCTGTACCCCCTCACCTGTATTTCTTTTTGACAGGGCTAGCTTATCTCTGTTGCCATCTTATCAAAGTCAGCTCCTCTGAAGTCCCATATTTTGCCTTGGAATGTGATGATTTTGTTCTAGTGGCCAAATTGAACCATACCATGTGATGGTCACTGGCACCCAGGTGACATTCTACCTGTAGATCTGTGATCCTTTCCCTGATGTCGATTACAGCCAGATGGGCCCTTCCTCCCAAGTGACTGACAGGAGGATTTAACCAATCCAGAGGCTGTCTACTGCTGTGTTAACTGAAAATATTGCAGACTGGTACCAGACAGTGAACTGTTACCTGTAAATACAAGCCTGCATTGCCTAGACGCTTATGGAGAGAAATGTGCTTTTACAGCCAATAAGGAGGAGGCTATTGTTCACAGCAACTGAAAGAGACAGAAACTGAGCTGCGGCTGAAGGATCCTGCTTTTTACGGTGCTGCAGAGGCTGCAACAGATGACAGCAGCCATAGTTTATTTGGGGCCATCCTCCTGTACCGGAAGGAGGAGGGAAGGGAAAGATAGAGGTGGTCCTGAGAATCTAGGGTACTTAGGTAGGCAAGGATTGGACGGGGACCACCAGTGTCCTCCCACTTGGGAGGGGGTTACATCCTGCTGGGGTGGGGAGAAGAGGAGTTGTTGGGACAGAGCCAGCTGTCCATCCTCTTCTCCTCTTCCCGCTAGGATTCACACGTCCAGTCAGCCCAGCTTTCCAGGTAAGGGCCTAGTAGGCCTGTAATTTTTCCATGCCTGGTGGCTGAAGGCATAGCCAGAGGAGAGAAAGAAAGGTTAGGCTGTTGAGCGGGGCCCTTAAGCTTCAGGGGCTAGGAACTTGGGGAGGCTCACCAAAATTACAAAAAAAGAAAACCAGGTCGTTTCTTTTTCCTTTGTTTTCTGGAACAGGTAACATTACAGGGCTTTTGGGGAATGCCTCAGTGTAGACTAGCTCAGGAGTGGCATTCCCTAGAATAGTTGCCCTACCTGATCCGGCAGTGTGGTCCCAGCGGGTTCCCTGCCTCAGAGTCCATCCTGCTCAGCTGCATGGGCAGGGTGCTTGCAGTTCTCACAGCGTCTGGCTTCTCATGTTCCATCAGTGCTCCCAGGCTTGCTGTGAAGCAGCGCTCCGACCATCCGGTGCCGGGCAGAACCTGGGTTTCCAGCAGTCAGGAGGGTCACGTTCAGCTTGGTAGCAGTGATCACGGAACATTTCAGTAGGAGGTGGAGGGGTCCTGAGTTGCAGGGAGGGGCCTCTGTGGCTTCAGGGTTCTTTGTCAGTGGTGCACTCGGTGCATGGAATGCTGTGACTCCCATGGGCTCCCGGGTATTGTGTCACCGACTGGAGATGGCAGTCAGGGACAGACTGTACCAGATCCACTCATGGGGTCGGAGGCTCCTCGCTGGCTGGCCGGGCATTGTCCCATGATGGTAGCTTTGTCCTTGTTTCTCGCCAGCCACGAGTCCAGTCTCCATGAGAGGTGGCAGGACAATGGTTGGCTGCCAAGGTCTTGTGGGACGTCAGCAGCCATCTTGTGGCTGGCAATGTTGTCTGGGAAGCCAACAGCACATGAGTTCAGTGTCTGTGCCTACAGGTTTGGTGGGCTGAAGGGCCATTAGGTAGGGGTGAGAGTCATCACCAGCAAGCCGAGGGTGTCTCCGTCGTTGAAGGGACCATCATCATAGCAGCCTGTCTTGGGGGTTTCTGTTGTATCCTCGCTGTACCACACCTACTCCCCCCCACACAGGGTCAGGCATCTGTGGGGGCATTTTCAAAGGCTACTGCTGGGGGAGGGGAATGCGAGGTGCTGGGTGGGCACATGCAGAAAAAAAGAAAATATATATAAATAGGTAGAGACATGGGCAGACAATAACTGGTGGTAAGTCACAACGTGAGGCATAGGTGCCCCTAGAGGTTTAGTGCCCCAGGGATGCATGGGTGTCAGGTCTGCCAGTCAGGAGGAGGAGTAGGCCTTCCTCAGGAGCCTTGGAGCAGAGGGGAGCTACCCCTTGTTTGCCTCCCTTCCCTAGTGGCAGCCACAGGCAGCCCTACCAGGTCATAATGTTGCCTGCTTAATAGTGTACGACATTATGGCTAAACCTGCACATCGCTGTAGGTTACAGTGGTGGTGCAATACAAATACTGCTGTAGTGGTTTTGCACCATTTCAACATCCCAGGCAGAGGATAAGACCTCTGCTGGGATGGGGTTTCGCCGAGCAGCTGCCGTGGCTCAACAGGTTGAGCCACTACAGCTAAAGAACTAGGCGCTGCGTCTGGGACTGGTTTGATTTCGGTCCCAGTAACTTTTATTTTTTTTAAACTTTGTGAGTTCCTGAGTTGAACCCTCCGGAGTTGAAAAATCTTTATGGGGATTGTATGCGGGGCAAAGCCCCTCAAAAAGGAGTTATGCCACATGGCAGAAATCACACTGTATTGGTGAAAAGGATGGTCATGCATAGTGTCTTCTTTTGACATTAGAACCCCATGCCGAGATAGCTGCACCTGAGGCAGTCTACCACAGCCCATTCCAGGATGATAATAAAATAAAAACAAAAATAAATAAATGATCTGGCCCTGCTCTGCTGTGGGTTGAGGCGCTGGATGCCACACCGTGGTTATGTCAATGACCCGGTTCTAGAACAGACTCAGGTTGCTGGGGATCAGTGGGGGGACAGAAGATTGAGCATCCCAAGGGATGCTCTCCTCCTCCTGGCATGGGTTACCGGGGGTGCCCTGAGCACCCGACACTCTCGGGGCCGGTGGAAGCACAGGCTTTCAGGGGCAATGGTGGCTCTTCAGAGCCGGGGAGGGGAAGACACTGTGGGCACTTGGCAGTGGCGTGCATTTGCACATTGTCTGCCTGGACGTACATCCTCAACGCCAGCGTCCTCAGGGGTAAGGGAGAAAAGGTGGAAAAACAATCCATACAACCCCAGCCCCAAGCAAGATGAAGCCAGGGCAGGGGCTGCCTAGAGGAATGCCCTGGTGGACGGAGTTGGAGGAGTACAAGACTCCACTGAGGACATGGGAGCTGGACAAGTGCAAGAAAAGAATAATAATAAAAACAATAGAGCATAAGCTCTGGTGCAGTATGAGTGGAGCAAGCAGCCATGCCCACAACTCAGGCTGGGGTGAGGCTGGGGTGGGGCCAGGCTCTCTGAGTATGGGGGGCTTTTAGTGTCCTTACAGACAACATGCCAGCCTGCTAAAGGAAGCCGCCAGTGAAGGCCAACCAGGCTTGGAGTAACAGCCACTAGATATGTACCAGAGGAAGGAGGCAGCATGGCTGGAAGCATGCCTGTAGGGGCTGGAAGGCCTGTCAACATCAGCAGCTGCAAAGGCTTCATCAAAGAAGTGCCTGGACAGGGGTCAAATGGCACCTCCGGCCAAGGTATCTAGGACGCTGGAAGGAGGTAAGCAAGGAGAAGGGGTAAGCCAGTTGAGCAACTGTGATGCGCTTCAAGTACTCGACGTGGCCCTGGGGGATGGGGAACGAGAAATGGGTGAGCCTGAGGGAGGGTCGGGAAGAAGCCGACATACAGTCGGCAGCACTCACTGGTTGCTAGACAACCTGCGAGGACCATACCTGAAAAGGCACCCTGGGGAGTTGACCAATGCGGGGGTTGAGTCAAAAGTTGGACAAACTGCTGGACCTGATGGTGGCTGTGGTGGAGTAAGCGGAGGGACAAGGTTCGAGCACAGGCCCAGTAGCTGCTCCTGCACCACCCTCCACTGAGCCTCTATCATCACAGCCCAGCTCATATGCGGGGATAGACATGCAGCTAGGGTCCCACCTCATGGATAAGGTTAGACAGCAAATTAGGAACCAGAAGTATGCAGACATGTTCTCCCTGCTCATCAAGCCAGTGGAGTGGGATGAGAAGAAGAAGGAGAAAAGTGAGAAATCTGACAGAAAGCCCCCAAAGGTGCCTTGCACCTTTCACAATTGGATTGCGGCCTTCCCCATCTTCACGGGTACCATCCTGGAGGTTGAAAGGGATCAAGGTCTGAGCTTCTTCACCTATCAGAATTGAATTACGCTCATGCACAGGAGGAAAGGGGGCATGGTATGGTTGGAGTATGACAAGGAGGAGGTACCAGGAGGACAGCATGCTGGGGTGGGGTATGGTATGGTGGACATGACCCTCCTGGTGGACATCATGCATGGGGGAGTTGTGCACACAGACAGTAGCTTGCCTCTGAGGCCATCCCCTGCACAAAAGGCAGAGGGGGGTGACCCCAACGCAGGCGTGCCATGCCTACAATCAATCCAAGTTCAATCAGGTGTTATGCCATTTCTGGCACATCTGCATGATCTGTGGGCAGCAGCATCCCTCTGTTCAATGCAACTCCCCGCGCCCCCCCTAAGAGGAGGGGTCAGTGGAACAATCCAGAAGCCAGGGAAGCCACAGGGCAATACACCTGCCAACTCCAGCAAGGGAGGATAGGACTAGCCCGCGGTGAGCCAGCACCTGGACAGAGAGGACACTCTCTATGGGAAGACAGTTTCACGGGGGTTGTAGGGGCAAGCCAATGGCCGGGGGGGCCAGGAAGACCAGTAGCAAGAGATCACCGTGAGATCATCCTCCAGGGTCCGGGGTAGCTGATCAAGGGATGACGGTAAGGGAGGGTTAGCGGACCTTTCAGGGCCTGCCTGGTCCATCCCTCTAGGCGTCGAACATCGGATGGGCATCTGAGAAGGTACTGGGGACTTCTGGATATCAAACCTGTTAACAGACTGTAGGGGACTGAATGTGCATCTTTATTTTGTTAATGCTGGCTGTTAAAACATTAGGTTAAGGCCATACACGCACCCAAGGTACACAATGGAATTGCTGATGCTTTGTCTCGTTCACAGTGGCAACGCTTTTGGGAGCAGGCTCCAGCAGTGGAGCAGCAGCCACGGGGAGCACCCCCCCACACACACATTTTGGGAGGGTAGTGACATCTTGTGACATCTTGACTTGGATATGCATCAGTAATTCCATTGCTCCAAAAACAAGGGAAGTATACAGGAAAGGGGTAGCCCACTACTTGAGGATTCGGGTACAGCAGGGCTGGCAGAAGGACTGGCCCATTCCGGTCGAGCAACTGTGCACATTTATCATGCTGTCCAGGCAAAATGGGGATACACCAGGGTGGTTGGCAGGCACCTTGCTGGCTAGTCTTGGTTCTCCAGGGCTCTGGAGGTTACAGATAGCATAAAGGTTTTTAAGATGCATAAGGTGCTGGAAGGGTGAGGGAAGTCATTGGCTTCTTGCCAGGACACAAGGCTCCCCATCACCTCGTTGATCTTGGCGAGCATATGGAGGGCTCTTCCCAAGGTCTGCTGGACCCGCTTGAGGCACAGTTGTTCGACACCACGTTTCTGTTGGCCTTCTGTGGGCCTTCAGGGTGTCAGAGTTAATGCAGCCCAACCTGCCTCTCTCATTGGGTTGGGGCTTGGGGACATAGTAACAACTGAGGGAGGGTGCATGGCATGGCTTCCAGGGGTAATACTGACCAGCAGTGGAAGGGCCACTGGTGCCTGGTATAGGCTCCACCAGGGGCACCCTGGAGGGATAGGATAGAGTGAAGACTTGTGCAGCTGTGAACCTTCCAACATGCGGATGGCAGGCCTGTCACGGCCTACCAGTTTAGAGCAGTCCTGACCCAGGCAGTGCAGGTGGTGGGTCTGAATCCCAAACAGTTTTGCACACACTCTTTCTGGATTGGGGCAGCCATGTATGCATGGAGCCAGGGGGTGGGCAGATACAGTGGGGTGCTGGAGGTCCCAGGCATTCTGAGGTATGTGCGCCCACACTTGCAATAACAGCTTTCTGTTTCTTCTAGGGTCCCCCATAATCAATGGTTTGATTTGGATTTGTGGCCAAGCCTTCATACAACAGGAGGCAGGTAGAGCGGCAGCCAGGACTGGTGGACTGCTACACAACAAGGGTCATCTGATGATTCAGATCCGATGGCTGGGGTCTGAAAGCATGCTCTGGGATGAGCTGAACCCCCTGCTTTGAGTGAAGGCGAGGACCCAGCTTATTCCAGAGATATTGGTGGTTCACCTTGGAGGGGTGGACCTGGGAAGTCGGAAGACGGTGGATTTGCTGCTGGCCATGAAGTAGAATTTTTGAACCATTAGGGATTGGTGGCTGCAGACCATCCTCATCTGGTCCCAGCTGATCCAGGGACCAAGTTGGCCCGGTGGGGAGGGGGTGGCCCCTCTCAACAAGGCTTGCATCCGGGTCAATCAGGAGATGAGGACGATAATGCGGTCAGTAGGGGGGACCATGGTGAAACATATTCAGATTCAGGCCACTTGTCAGTTCATGGTAGCCGAGATGGGGCACTTGATCAAGCAGGAGTTACAGTGGTGGTTAGGGGCACTGGAGAAAGACTTGGAGGAAGTGGTGAGCAAGCGGCTTGGGGGGTCAGATGTTGTCTGTCCTGTGGAGTCTTGGCAGGATCACTAAGAGATGGCATAGTGGTAAGGGGGAGGTGACGAGCTGAGTTCTTCTGAAGGGCTTGTGACACCCCTTTAGGTTGGCATGGAGGCAGACCTAAACAACCAGACCCAGGGGAGGGGTCACAGTCCACCTGCAGCAGGTATATCTATACTGCAAGGAAAACAGCACCTGATGGGGGACAACCGTACAGCCTTGGCCCAGTATGACCACAGGGGAATTGATCCTCCCAGATGCGCTCGCTACTGTTAAAATACTTGAATATCATTCAATAAACGCATGGCTGTGGCCATTTCTGCCAAGACTTGTGTCAGTGTGGTTCTTTCCGGGAAAGGGGTTATGGAGGGCTACTAGATAAGTCCACCCTGCAGCTGAACCTCAGTGTACAGCCTGAGGGACTGTTCCTTATCTGACCTGTGGGATCTGCAACTGCATCTTTGACAGTTGATTGCACTGTGTAGGACTTGGGTTGGTTGTACCAGCAGGTATCACAGTGGGTTGATACTGTTTCCAGTTGGTTGTACTGGGACTTCTTACCTTGCCTCTTAATCTTTCCTGGGTGGAGGCACCATGTGAATTCTATCTCAAATGTAACTCCAAGTCTTTGGGTAATGAATCCTCACAGGAGTTATAGATCCAGGCCCTCAACCTTATTTGAACCCATAAGGCAGGGTAGTATGTTGGTGATCACAGCTGTAGCATGTTGGTGATCACAGCTGCCCATTCCATACTGTAATAAAATATTGCAAAAATAAATAAAAAATCTGACTGGCTTGCTACGAAACCTTGAAGTTCTAGTGGCATCATAGTGCCACACGTTTGCTCTCACAGTTTTGTGATGTTGCAAGTACCTCTCAGTGTCTGAATTCTCATAGTCAGAGGTTACACCAGATATTTTAATTTTAACTGAAACATGGCTCAACAGCAAAATACCCGACCCTCTGTCTCCAACCCAGGGTATTCCATAATTAGGCAAGACAGAGCTGCCAGAGGAGAAGGTGTTGCCATATAATCCTGTCTTCACTCCAATGCACTAACATTCTCTCTACCTCCTTTACTTCACCTATGAAGCCCTTTGTTATAAGCATAGCATTGCCATCCTCCATCCCAGTCTTCTAGCAGGTCTCTGCTGCCATCCCGTATCAAGCCCTCTGCCACCACCAAACTCATTACCTCAATAACGTCCCTCTCGCTAAGATGAGCTCTACCTGCTTGGAGATGTAAACCTAAACTGGTTGTCTCCTACTACTTCCAAAATACAAAGCAACATTTCTGCTCTTAATCTCGTGCAACTCTTCCATGAACCCACCCGCCTAAAACATAAAACTCTAAACCACTCCTTGTTAGACTGGGCTCTCAGCTCCCACCCCCACCTTAAATCAGGCATCCTTCCAGATGCCAGCAGTGACCATCACCCAACCTTCCTAATCAGGAAAGACCATAGACTCAAACTTCTACACAAAATATTCCATCTCTGCTCCTTCAATTCCCTTGACCTAAATCCCAATACTCCATGATCTTGCAGCTTCTGATTGGTCCCCAATAATTCCACCCTGTCTGTAGACCAAGCCCTCATGTATTTAAAGAACAGTTCCCTGCTTTCTGGAATGCTTTTACCCCTTTCAAATGCACTAGAGTATGCGGTAACAATCTTCCCTGGGTCACTCCTGAATTACTGACCTGCCTCAGAGAGAGAGAGAGAGAGAGAGAGAGAGAAAGCATGGAGGAAACATAAGGACACTCAACTTCCATTAGATTGAGTACCGCATGCTAAGAAATGCCTGCACAAAAGAGAGCAGACTAGCTAAGTCTGGATATTTTAAGTCAGCTTTTTTCAACAATATTAACACCCCCCCCAAATTCTGGAAAGTAGTCCATGCCCTCTTTTCCCTTCCATTACACCTTCACCACCCTGTGCTTAAAATTAACAATACTTTGGTGTCCGACCCAGGCCTGGTGGCCAATGAGTTTAACTCTTACTACACTTCATGTGCCTCGGTCCTTCTAAACTCCCTCCCTCCCTTCCACTTCTCCCTCTCCTCCTCCCCTCTGCTCAAGCTTACTAGTCCCACAGGCCCTTCCTTCCTTCTCATTCTCTGCTGTCTCCCTTGATGATACACTCAGCCTTCCTCTCCCTCAGACCATCCAAAGGCTCATCCCTGGACGACCTTGTTCATGAACTCTGTTTCCTTTCTGCTCCCAGCTATTGCCTTTCCTCTCTCCCCAATTCTAACCCTCTCATTTTCATCCTCATCTGTACCCTTCATCCTGAAACATGCAGTGGTTCTCCTCTTCCTGCTAGTTAGCGACCCCACCTTCCCTGGCAACTATCGTCCCATCTCTCTAACCCCCACCCTTCCCAATCTCCAAAAACACTTAGATTTCCCCAAATTACCTCCTTTCTCTCTGACTCTTCCTTTTTCACCCTGTTCCAGTCTTGTTTTCACAAGAATCACTCCACCACCACCTCCCTTCTCAGACTCACTGATTTCATCCTCATCGGGATGGATACTGGTCTCATCACCTCTGCCATCTTTGTCAACCTCACCAAGGCATTCAGCACAGTCTCCCATGCCCTTCTTCTTGGCTTCCTTACAGCAGCTGGACTGTCTTCCCTGCCACAACTAACTGAGAGTCCATCTCACAGTCTTAACACAATCAGTCAAGATCCAGGATGCTATCTCTCCTCTCCATTATCACAGGAGTCCCACAAGGTTTTGTGTTTGGTCCCATCTCTTTCTATCTTCCTTAATGACTTGCCTTCAGTCTGCTTCCTGACCTCTATCCATATGCACACAGATGACACTGTCTTGTTTACCTCTGGAAAATGCCCTGTTGAAGTTGCAACCAACCTGCAGCATGACTTCCACCAGGTTCAGCTCTGGTTTGCTTCACATTAACTATTTCTAAATGTCAAGAAGACCATCTCCATGACCTTCGGTACTAGGCAGAGACCTTCTAGACTTTAATGCCTCCCCTCTTGCCACGCCTTGGATGGGAAAACCCTTGAGGACATTTCCTTATTCAGATACCTGGGGGTTAGGCTGGACAAACACCTCAGCTTCTCTGGCCACGTTGAACCATCCTGAAAAAACTGCACCCCAAGCTTGGTGCCTTATACAGGAACCATAGTTGCATCCCTCCTACGACTAGGTGTGAACTTGTCCTGAAGATGATACTCTCCATTTTTGACTATTGTGATGTAGTATATGGTGCCACTCCCAAATCTTCCTTGACCAAATTGGACTCTCTTCAATTCCTTCTGTTGTTTCGCCTTGATGCTTCACCCATACTCATCACTGTGACCTCTACCATGCCCTGTCCTTCCCCCTTACAACAAGTGTCTTGCCCACTGTGCAAAACCCACTTCAAATTCTGGCTTGTGACCTCCCACTTACCTCTCAAGCATCCTTTCTACCCTCTGCCTCCATCCCAGTCCCTCAGATCCTCAGACACTCCTACTCTGCCAGCCCCATTCCGTCAACTCTTATGGGTCAGTCTAGCTTCACCCATCGCTTCCCAAAACTCTGGAATGTCTCTCCTCAAATTTGGTACCCTCAACAACTTCCTCTCTTGCCTCTTACCTACATAACTATCTCTCCTCTAACTGCTTCTGCTTTAACCCACCATAACTTCCTGACATGTGCACATAAGAGCTGTCTCCCAAGCTCCTCACCTGTCCTCACCTTCTACTTCCCCCACATTTTAACTATGTTCTGCACCTTTTCTCCATCCCCCTCCTTCCTCTAGCAATGCTTCCACCTTGTCCTGTCCCCTGGCAGGGTTCTCAGCATCCTGGAGGGGTCAGTACTTGGGTCCTACCTCTCCCCTGTTACCTGCCCCCTCCCCCCTCACTGCTTTCCATCCTACACCTCCGCCTGGTGCTGCCCCCTGGCAGGGTTCACTACATCCTGGAGGGGTTCAGTCATGCGGTCTCCCCTTCCCATCTCCCCTTCTGCCATCTTCCCAACCCAATAATTCCTCTTCCACACTGACCCCCGCTTTCTCACTCCTTTTTCCTCACCTAGATCTGCCCCTGGCAGGGTTCCCTAGCATCCTGGAGTGTACAGACCTAGGCATCCCCCCTCCTTCTCTACTAACCTCTCACCCCTTCATTTCCACTGTACCCCACTACATAGCACTTAATAGGTAGCCCCCTTACCTTCTAGCACTGTATGCAATTTACCCTCTCCACTTTTGCCCAATCCTTTTGTGCTGACTAGCTGCTGCTACTCATCTCCCAAGACAGCACCAAGTCCCACTCAAGTAAGCAGGTTTATCTTTATGCTGTGCCCGGTGTTTCCCGCCCCCTCCCCATCCCTCTGCTCCTAGACCTTGCACTTTATGTCTATAATTGTACAGTTCGGCCTATTTTTAACTGTAATGCCAATCCAGCTCTGTGATGGTGATATCATGATATTGTTGGTTCATGCTGTACCCTACCATTATGTAATGCTCATTGTATTTGTATGCTTGTTCTCTGATGTAATTTCACATGTACCCACCAATCAGGTCACACTCATGAGACGAACAACTTGTTGTTCAGTGTGTCTTCCTGGTGAAACATTTCAATGAATGAATAAATAATGATTCTGTATTTTAATTACCCACCTGTGGTGATGGCATTTAACTTGTGCTGTTCAGCACTCCAGGGAAGGGGTAAACTCATGGTAACCTCAGATCTGTCCTGGCTGTGCCTTACTGCTTAATAAATAGCACAGTATTGCAAAAATTTGAAAATGTCATAACAAGAGGATCCTTTTAAATACTAGACCATTTCAATATTGTGCTGCGGACAAAAAAAAGGACAACTGGCCAGTCAAATTGGCTATTGAAATAAAGAAAAGTAGGACATGCCAAACACTGAGCGTACAGATATCCAATGTTCCATCAATAAAAATAAAGAGATATGAAAGCCTAGCTTCACAGGGAGCTGTTCACATGTTTCACAGATTGCTGCTTTGTCTAGGCATTACCAGTGGGTACGCAGAGCTGAGAACACCATTCTGTTTTAAGAGTCCCTGACGCCCCAGAGGAAATTTTGGGAAATCAGTCATAATGTATCCCAAATATTGATACTCAGCCACTTTAGTATACTAAGCAATTATTGTGTTTCAGATAGTCAGCAACTCTTTATATGGCTTGATTCTCTTTATTCCACATGTACAGTACACTTGCGTGAAACAGCTCACACCTAATTAATAGTCTGTTTCATCAGGCATCTTTACATGAAGTATTAGTATAAATTGAATAAACTTATTGAAAAATACTAAGGTACAACATGTCCAGATAACAGAACCAAACAAGTAATAAACCCCTATTCCACCTCCCACCCACCCAAATCTCAACAAAATACGGTATAATAAAAGGGATCCATGACACCGTGCAACAACAGATTCACTGATGTCCTCAACTGCACCAGGAACCCATCGACACCCCTGACCCAGACGCATCCTCAAAAACAACTGGCAAGACAGCAACACTCAATGCGGGGCTGTGCCTCCTTACTCCCCTACTATAGATATCTAATTCCTTGTTGCACAGACAGTGGAGTTAGATATTTATCCCCATCACCGAACAGTCAATCAAGTGAAACCCCTATCACTGTTGATATAGGCACAGTGAGGGTTTCACTGTGGGGGTTTTGTGTGCCAGTGTTGCTATAACAAAGGTATACCTAATAAAACCAGACATAAAAACTATTAACACCAGAGCAGTAGTAAAGATAACAAACCAAGCTATACACAGGTCCCAGAAAGGAAAAGTACTCAGGTCACATGATACATAATAAATATCACCTATATTAGTATTTGATCGAATACAGAGGTCTATATTATATACAAGGGCCTGATTCTAAAGGATGGTGCAAGTCACCCCAAAGGTGACCTACACAATTCCAATTACAGCAAGGACCCTGTGCCCAGTTCTGAAGGTGCAGGGTCCCCAGGGCTAAGTCCTGAGATTTGCAATAAACCCAGAGGTACACCAAACAAAGGGTGTACCTGTTGGGATTGCCACAAGCCACATCCCCAGACCTGACATGTCAAGTGCCCCTCATGCCTACTCCCTCTTGTATACCTAAGCCCCACAGGGCAATAACTGTCCCCCATGCCCCAATCCCCAAAGTGCTAGTCACATCCTGCAGGGCTATCCCCATCCTTCCCCGAATGCCCCAACCCCAGTACATGCACATAATCACCCTGCAGGGCTATCCATGCCCCGTCCCCAATGCCCCAATCCCTGTACTGTTGCCACCCACAAACCACAGCCCCTATAGATGTTCAGGCACACCCATAACCCTGGTAGTCTAGTGGTCCACCACCTCCCCAACCTGGCAGTGAAAGACCACCCCGTCCCCCACCCCTACCCAGCCGACGACTGGCATAGACCCACCTGTCACCACCATGACCAGCTGCTGACCGAGCACCACCAGAGCACGACATTGTGCATATGCATACTAACTCATGTGGAATTTTTTCCCTAATTGCTATGGTTACTGAGATATTGGCAAAAACGTGTTCCAAGGGTTCCAAGGGTGCCATCTCAGTGCTTTTTAGTTCCTGTATCTTGTAAATGATGCAAGACAAGGATCTGGTTGATTATCTCACATGGAGGTCTTGCTGTCATGATTACAACGACACCTGAATTTTTTTTCGTAGCTGCTATGGTTGCTGAGATATTGGCAAATTACTGTTACAAGGGTTCCTTGCCCTATAGGGCTGCTGTATGAGCTCTAGTTATGTGTAAGTGGAGTGCAGGTCCCCGAGGGCCTGTGCTCCCATACACAAATACCATTACACAAAAAATGGGCAACATGAAGGGAGCACAGGGCCCAGAGGGCCCGCACTCCCACTAACAAATATCAGTTACCAGTTACATTACATTTTCTCAAAAAAAAGGGAAATTCATTGCAAAAAACTCTGTTAATGCATCAGTTAGGGTTAATAGCATAGCGACAAAAGCATGGAAATGTGGTGTTAGGATTACCACCCCTGCCACCCCACCCCAACCCCCTCCACACACCAACAGACGTTGGGGTGTGCCACAGGGTCATCAGGCCTAACTCTCACCCCATTCTCCTACACTGTGGCATGTCAGCTTGCTTACACATGGAATCTTTTATTTTATGTATTTGTTTTATTTATGGAACCTTGAAGAGCCTTGGCTCAATGTACTTGTAATCCTAGATTCAAATAAAAAAGAAAAATAATGTATTTTATTTATTTCACAACTAGGATTACAATTACCTTTGAACCAGGGGTTCTTTACAAAGGTTCCATGTCAAGTTGATTTGCTAAGGGTCACACAGTATGCAAGCGGGGCTGTGGGATTCAAACCCAGGTCTCCAGATTTGCAGCTCAGAGCCTTAAACCACTGCGCTATACTACCTCCTGCCTGATTTGACTGTGTCTCTATTGTGTTGTCCACTTTATCCACCTACTAGTGGTGGTGTCATCACACATGATGGGGAGGAGCTCCAGCCAAGCAAGAGCACATGAGTCACGACACTGTCTTTCCCACCACAGAGTAGACAGGCTGCACACTACAGCTTGGAGGAGTCGGTGAGCCCTGAACTCTCAATAGCAGTGTTGTGGTGGCATATTTTTGTTGGTCTGCTCTTAGTGAGTCTCCGTCTCCTTGGTGGCTAAAGGGGCAGAGGGTGAGCTAGAAGCTAATCCCCAAGAATCAGGCTACCATTTACCTAGTAGGCTCACCACAAAAAGCACAAGCCCCCGCCCAGCAGAAAGCTAGGTCTAGCAGCAGCAGTGACAGCAGTGTGGCGGTCTTCTTAGGCCTTGATCAGTGCAGTGCAGCAGCAGCCAAGCAAGAAGCAAGCAGTACAGTTTGGGTGGGTTCAATTGGTGAGGACATGGTCGTGTACCACATTAAGGACCTGGGATGGTTGGGTCTAGCATCCAGCTTCTGGCAAAATGATGGAGGAGGAGTAGACTGAAAACTGGGTAGTTGGCATACCGGCCAGCTTCAGGTTCTGGTCCGATGGCCAAGTAAGCAAGCAATAATATCTGACAGTGGGTGGTATTGGGCAATACCAGACCACCAGGGGCTTAATGAGGCCCGACACTGCAGGCCACTGAAAAAATTCAGGATCGGACAAGAGATCACTTATTACATCCAAGAATAGGGCAGGAGACACAACATGGTGCGACGGACAATAAAATAGTATTTTCAACTATTTATTCGGATACATTTTTTGAAATCAAAGGAACTGTACTTAAACGCTGGAATGTGTTACAAGCCACTACGATGGGAAAGAAAGTTTTTCACAACCCACCAATGGTGGTACCTAAGAGAAATAAGACTCTTGCAAACAGATTAACAAAGTCAAACCATAAGATACCAGAAAATAGAGCCCAACATTTTATATCAGTATTAGATTTAACAGGAAACTACCAATGTGTTCACTGTACCCATTGTCATAACACATACAAGGTGAAGAAGATCAGAAATTCAGCAAGCGACTAGGATATTAAAATTCAGCAGTTTATTAACTGTCAAAGTGAGGGAGTGATCTATGTTCTAAAGTGTCCTTGTGACAGGTTATACATTGGGAAAACAGGGAAAGCATCAAAATACGAGTAGGAGAACACAAAAGTGACATAAGGAGAGGGTAAACATAAGTCACCTGTGGCAAGACATTTTCTAAAGGCTTGACATCAGATCCTACACTTAAGATTCTTTGGCCCAGGGAATGTGGAGCCAGACCCTAGAGGGGGAGATTACAGGACACAGGCATTGACTAGGGAAGCTTATTTTATTGATAGATTAAATGCAACAAATCCAAGATATCGGTTGAATGATTCTATCAATTGTCAAGCTATTATTTAGAATTTATGCAAATGGACAAAAGATTGTTTATAAATCAAAACTTCAATTTTGCTGTCAGGATTCAATATGTATATCTATTAATACTGTTATGGCATTTTGGTCCTGATCAACCTTTCAAGTTGTGAACCCCCTTCCTAGTCTCAGTTTTAGACAATTTTAACAGCTGATTAGGTACAGAGGCCTTATATATCTATAATTTTTTGAAGAAGTACAAGGAGGGATGAGTGTATTTTCAGCATACGTAAGAGATATGGATGTAAGAATTAAATAGACTGGGGAGTTTAAGATATTTGTATCTTCAATAACATTTTGATATATCCTAATAGTCACTGTCTCCATGGCTTTTCAGTTTCAATTTTAGGTTAATAAGATGTTTACAACATCATTGGAGTTGACAATTATCTTTCTGCATATCCTGGCCCCCACCCCGACGTGCGCCAGGCCTTCTATTTCCCACCTCCTGGCCAATTGGGTTTCCCATTCCTGAGTGGGATTTCGGTGATGCAGCCCTATGCACGAGATTACCTGTTCAGTAGAAACATTAGCATTACCTGTCAAGGTGTAAAAGGACTTGTGGAATCATAAATTTACAGGAAAAGAGAAAAACACTTTAGCAGTTAAATATAAGGGACACCGAGCTACTCTTTTCAGTGCTTGGTGCTATCTCATGACGGGTTGGGCGCACAGGGCTCTTGCGCATTGGTCAGTTGACCATACGCGCTCCCCTACACCCAGTTCCCTTGCAGGTACACTATTTAAACTGCACCACGGCTCCTTGTAAACAAACCTCCATTACTAGAGAGAGCATGGAGGGGGACCACTGAATCTTAAACTTAAAAGTTTTAAAAGTGAGTACACTCTAGATTCTATCCTTCCTTACAAAGTTATTGCATATATAAAACAGAGATTATAAATGCCACTTCAGCACTTTTGTTTTCCCAGCACAAATTAACAAGAGACTTACAAAACGCTGTTCAGCAGATAGTTAGGAGATTTTTCCTGCAATGAAATATATATTTAACAGCCTGCTGTTATAGCTAAAAATAATAAAAGACATGGGAAATTGGTTGTTTATCTAATCCCTTTCTTTAACAGAATGCTCCAACTGTTTGATATGAATGCAAAGATTTGCAGGTATACTTTCTGTATTATTCTGAGGCAATTTCAAACGTGGAATGGAATAGCTGGTGATTAGAAGAGACATGGTTGGTTGAATACTTGTGCAACAACAGGATGGAATAAGGAACTGGTAAACAATGCATACAGTACATTATGGGCGGGCCCCTAGTGCTCGGTGGCAGCATTTTTCTGATTTCAGCGGCAGGCCTCCTAGGCTTCTGCAGTAGCACTTTCTGATTTCTGTGGCAAGATTTATTCATTTCTGTGGCAGATGCAGTCTTGCCATTGGCTAAAATATGATGTGATATCATTGATGAGCTCACTTGCCAAGCATAGAGGAGGGGCTCCGGGATAAACAAGGTGGGTTCAGAAGCCTAGCACTATGGAAAAACTGTATATTTGAATGAAATTCACTAAAAACAGTGAATTCTGTGGCACTATATGAATTCTGCAGCATGATCCAAATTCTGCAGAAAATTCCACAACCGCAGAATCGCAGGATTCCAGGGGCCTTGATTATGGAGCACAATGCTGAGGAGTGCTTAAGAGATTGGTGAACAACAGGGTAACATGACTTAATTTTCAGCGCTTGCTTTTTTTAACTTTATAGTCCTATGAAATGGCTTTCTAACCCTCCCCCCGACCACCACTAGGAGTGGTAATTAGAAATGGGAGCTGAAAAGGTTGGAAGCACCAATGGGTGCATAAATATAAACGAGCTACTAAATGGAGTATAGAAACATAGAAACATAGAATTTGACGGCAGTTAAGGACCGCTTGGCCCACCTAGTCTGCCAATTTGCCTGATGGATAAGCTGCAGATTCTAGTTAATCAGCAACTTACTTCCTCCTACCCCCCACTAGAATTGCCTTATGCCTGTCCCATGCATTCTTGAATTCTCCCACTGTTCCTGACTCCACAACCTCCTCAGGAAGGCTGTTCTATGCATCCACAACCCTCTCTATGAGAAATACTTTCTAACATTATCTCTGAGCCGTCCCCCCTCTATCTTCAAATTGTGCCCCCTTGTTCTTGCACATCTCTTCTTCTGAAAGATGCTACCCTCTTGTACTTTTGTAATTCCCTTGAGGTACTTGAAAGTTTCTATCATGTCCCCCCACCTCCTTTCCTCAAGGGTATAATATTAAGCTACTTTAGTCTGAGTACGATGGACATACATTCTGGAGAGAAAAGGAAAATGTGTACTGACTAAAGTAGGAAAGGACAGAATGCAGGCATGTGACTAAGGGACCAAGAAATAGAGGACCAATGTTTGCATCTTGAATTTTCAGAAGTATTTGTTGAGAAAATACAGGAGGAATTTGGCACATTAATTAAATACAAGTCAGCATAGAGGGTTGAGGTGCTGGTGCTTTACCTCGATCCACGCCGTGACCCGGTTCAAAACGGACTCAGGGCAATGGCAGGGGTCGGATAATGTGTAGAAACAGTGTCTACCTACTGAGGAAGGATGTTTATCCAAACGCTTGGGTTAAGGAACACTGTAATGAATTGATTCCTGAAAATGCATATAAAAAAAATTGAATTATAAAAATAAAAAAATCAGATTTTTGAAACAGTTTACACTTGGTGAGTTGGCTCAGTTGTTACCAATTTGTTGCCCAGTTTAAATAGCCTTGATTGGTGCGGAACTACTCCTTACTGAATATTTTTCCTTTAACCGACGCTGACAGTTCTGGACCTTGAATTTTAAGTTTGACATATAAGTGTGCCATATGTTGTGAAATCATATGCACAGCTGTCAAACTCAGACAGCAGCAAATGGTACAATCTAATGAGCTCCTAAATTTGATTAGGTCTTTGGAAACTCAGATTTCACATTCTTACTCCAACAGTTTATTTAAAAAACTAACTATCAGGAATGGTATCATGAACTAAATAGAGCAAAGACAGCATATAATATAATTAGATCCAAACTCAATTATGTTTCCTTCTGGGAATGCACAGGTAAGATCTTTGCTATGCTATCAAACAGCAGGAGACAACTAGATCTATCAAATGCATATATGATCCCACAAATCAGAAATCAATAACCACCCCAAACAAATAGCTGGAGAGTTTTGTAAATTCTTTTTACCTTATGTGGTATTGAAGACCCTAAGTCTAGAGATCAGGAGATAAATGAATATTTAGATTCCAGTGATCTACCAGGGTTAGATTCTAAAGGCTGTGAATTTTTACTTTCTCCTCTTACAGTGCCCAAATTACATTCTGCTTTGACTGCTATGGCCAATGATAAAGCCCCCAGCCTGACATTTTTTCTGTTTTATATTATAAGACTTGTTCTGATATATTATTACATCACCTACTTCGAGTGTTTGAAGAAGCATGCAAATTTGATGAGCTACAGTAGATACTTCCATGCAAGAATCTAGTATTTCCCTTATACTGAAAGCTGGGAAGGACCTTACCAATGTAAAGAATTTAGACCTATATCCCTTTTGAATATAGATTTTAAAATCTTGAAACGTGTTTTGCCTTTCAGATTCAGAAAAGATGGTCTCAAATTGTAAGCCCAGAACAGATGGGCTTTATGTCTAACAGACACTGTACGGATCACCTTAGAAAGGTTCAACATTTAATTTCTGCATTGAGATAGATAAGATTCCCTGTGATTCGTGCTCTCTCAATGGTGAAAAGCTTTGATGAAGTTTCATGATGATATCTTTTCGTAGCACTTGAGAAATTTGGATTCCCCGAGACTTTGTTAATTGCTTAAAATTGGTATATACTCATCCCAACTTCTAAAATTAGATGTAAAAAGGTTTTTCCTTCTTCCTTATGGTAAAACAATGGGCACATCAAGGATGTCTCCTTTTCTATTTAATTTATACATTGCATCCCTTATTCATATTAAATTCAACCTGCATATTATTGCATAAATACAGGATCCCGCAATAAGTTCTCAGCATACGCTTACGATCTTTTGCTTATTTAAGAGACCCACATAAGTCCCGAACTCATATGTTAACCAAAATTAAAAGATTTAGCTTGATTTCAAATTATAAACTAGATATAAAAAATTTCAAAAAATATAGACAAGATGCACATTCTACCATTAAACAAGTATACAAGCAAATACAATAGTTCCCTTTGTGTCCTGCAAAGTTTACTAAAGAATTATTGTCTTGGTGTTTATATTTCCACTTCTGATTCAGTTCTGATTCTGAAGAATGATACTCTTCCTTTATGTCTAATTAAATCAGATTTTAATAGATGGGACAAACTACCTTTTTCTTTGGGGTAGATTGAGTTTAATAAAATGAATATATTACCAAGGATACTGTATCCTATAACAATGCTAACAATTAATTTCACATCCAAAAGGTTTGCTGACTTACATAAACTATTTTCAAAATTTCTCTGGTTGGGACTTAGACCTAAACTGGGATATCTTAAACTGACTGCTCTAAGCAGTTAGGGGTTGATTGCACCTGGTTTTATGGCTATCATCATGCAGCACAAGGATCTACGTATTTTCACTGGGCCTCTCAATGTCAATCACATCAGTCTCAGAACCAGATTGGACCAATACTGGGAGAGAGAGGTATAATTTCTGACAATAAACAAATGGCTGAGGTTTTTAATGACTTCTACTGCAGTGTATATGACAGGGGCCAAACTTTCCACCGAACTGCATATATAAAACCTAATGATGAAAATCATCATCAGGAAATTACTGAAGAGGAAACTGAGCAAAAAATAAAGGCATTGAAATCAGAATCATCTCCAGGACCAGATAGAATATCTGCTGGAATTCTTAAAATGATGTCCAGATACATTACATCCCCGCTAAAATTTCTGTTCAATCAATCTTATATGCAATCCAAGGTACCTGCTGATTGGAAAATAGCTCATATTGCCCCAATTTTTAAAAAAGGAGTATGAGAACTAGTGCAGAACTATCATCCAATTAATCTAACAAGTGTGATAGGAAAAGTGATGGAGAGCATAATTAAAGATAGAATATCAGAACAAAGAAGTAGCATGGACCACGATCAACATGGGTTTGTTAACGGTAAAGGGTGTACATCAAACTTGCTTGTTCTTTATGATCAGATAAGTGCACACTTGGATAGTAATATACCATGTGATGTGATATATCTGGATTTCTATAAAGCTTTTGACTGGGTGCCACATTGGGCAATAGCAGATAGAATGATAAAAATTGGTATTCCCACTTCTACAGTGAAGTGGGTAATAGATTGGCTGTCTGAGAGGAGACAGTGTGTTACAATAAATGGACATCTGTCTGGTGAAGGGTCTGTCATAAGTGGAGTACCCCAGGGCTTCGTCCTGGGCCTGACATTGTTCAATGTTTTTACGTCTGATACTACACAAAAACTGGAGAGTACAGTTATAAAATATGCAGATGATATAAAGTTAGGTGGCCCTTGTACCACTGAAGTGGAAGTAGCAAGACTTCAGCAGGATTCGAATGATATTTTCCTCTGGACCCAAGAATGGGATATGAAATTGAACATAGAGAAGTGTAAAGTGCTTCATCTGGGAAGACTTAATAATAAATTGAATTATTTTTTGGATAGTGCTCCACTTAGTAAAACTGTTAGTGAAAAGGTCCTGGATATATATATATATATATGTGACAATTTAAATACACAAAGGCAAGTTATGGAAGCTACAAATAGGGCCAACAGAGCAGTATGGTCTATAAAGAAAATTATTGTGTCCAGATCCAGTAGTGTCCTTGTTGCCTTATATAGGCATACTGCTCACCCCATCTTGAGTGTTCATCTGAGATTTGGAACCATTGTAAAGTTTCTGAAAGAAATAAGATGGAACAAGTACAGTGTCGCTTTACAAAAAGTTGATGGTTACAGTAGCATGCTTTATGCAGAAAGATTACATTCCTCGACTTATGTCTTTGAAAGCACGAGGGCACGTGGGGACATTCTGTTTCTGTATGATGTACTTCAAGATCCTAGACTGATGTGTGATTTAGATATAACCTTCAAAGAAAATAATATGGAAATAAGGGTCATGCAATACAAATTAAAGGAAAGACGCTTAGAATGAATGCTAGGAAATATTCATATATGGTTAGAGTGGTAAATCTGTGGAATTCAAGTGTATAAATCTGGTATACAGCCTAAAGCCCTCTTTTTCTTAAATCTTCTATGCTTCCATTACAACTGAAAGACTGATCTATAGGTACCTCACTAACAATATTTAAACAGTTTCAAAGAAGCTTAAGTTTCACTTTGTGACCCTGGAGCAACCCTGTGGCTGAATCCGAATTTCAGATTGCATAAAAAAAAAACCTCTCAGAAATGTTAACTGGCAGTCTCATGGCATTGAATCCCCCGTACAGTTTCTTCAGTTGGTTAGTCTGGTCTTTTTTCTAAACTGAAGAAGGAGCATAACTCAACTAATAGAGATTGGATTGATTACCACTGAATATGGCATCTGCTCTTTGTTGTTTTAGGTAATCCAAAAGCTAATAGCACCCATTCTTCTCCTTTATTCACCCTTCCCAAGCTTTCAGTTGAGCGCGTTTCTTTCCAAACTATATACAGATACACAGCAGATTTAGGCGTACAAATATGGCCCCATCTCAATATTGGTCCAAAGTTTTGAACCTTCCTTTATCTGAATGACAATGGCAATCTATATGGTTAAACATTCATAACTTTATTAAATTTGATGGATATCGGTTCACCCAATACAAAATTATACACGGGATCTACAATACTCCTTTTAAGTTATATAAGTGGGGTATTCTTAATTCTCCTGTTTGTATTAGACATCAGCAAGGGTCCGGTACACTGGTTCATATTTTATGGGATTGCCTTAAAGTGCGTACTTTGTGGACAAAAATAATGGATTTAATATTTCGCAATCTGGGAATTAGGGAACTTTTTTCTAAACATAACTGCATTTTGGGTCCAATTGATCAGCATTTAACAGGGAATAAATGTTTCTATTTTATGTTAATTACCATTGTAGTTAAAACAAGCATTTGTCAATGCCGAACGTTCGCTTGCAGGTATTTGCAGTGGTGTTTGCATGTATGGTGCTTACCCTAATGCCCTGTGCGATTGTTGCTGGTATTTGGACAATAAATTGTCAGCATGACCTTTTGTTAGCCCCATTGTCCGCTACATAGACAGAAACACGCTTTGGGCAGGATGAAAATGACAGCTGTACTGCTCATAAGGAAGTGTGGTAAAATGGCAATGTTGAAAATCTGGAGTGGAAATATTGAAAATTATAAACCTAGGAGCTATGGAACTGTGCAATGCACGCCATGAAACAGTCATTGTTAGATTTTTTCACCAATTGTCAACATTGGCATTTTAAAACCTCTGCTAATGAACAGTGTCACTGTGATTGTCTTACTGTGTGCCATATATTGATTTTGCACACCGACCGCGCCATTGTGCACTACATGGGCGGAAACACGCTTTTGGGCAGGATGTGGAAAATGACAGCTGTACTGCTCATAAGGAGGTGTGGTAAAATGGCAATGTTGAAAATATGGAGGAAAATATTGAAAATTCAAGAATTTACGTAGCCGCATGAGGAACTGCACAATGCACGCCAGAAACAAAGTTATTTTTAGAATTTGTTCAATAAATTTTCAACATAGCCATTTTAAGATCTCTGCTCATGAACAGTGACACTGTGATTTTCTTAATGTGTCCCATACACGGAGTTCACATAGCGACTGTGCCATTGTGCGCCATATGGGCGGAAACACGCTTTGGGCAAGATGAAAATGACAGCTGCAGTGCTCATAAGGAGGTGGTAAAATGGCAATGTTGAAAATCTGGAGGAAATATTGAAAATTCGCGAACTTACGAGCCCGTGAGGAACCGCGCAACGCACGTCAGAACAGTCTTTTTGATTTATATCAATTAACATTATGACTTTGATGTCATGTCATGGTGTTGTTTCAGCCGAAGGGTGATTCAGCAGTGACCGCGCAGTGCTCCATAAATCACCCTTCGGCCCGAATAACGCCATGACAGTGACATCATTCATGAGAAGGGGTCCCAAAACCCCATGTTGAAAATTTGCTAAAAATTCCAAAATGGCTGAGATATGCATAAAGTTGAACCCCTGTTCAGCCCATTGTACAGCTTACCTGCATTTCCTCAGTTCGCGTCGCTTTGAAGAGTGCAGACGGTTCCCGGTCCACCAAGATCATCGCGCCAGAGTCTGGAGTGTAGGGGTGAGGGGGTGGGGAGGCTGGAAAGAGTGGGTGGGTGCGGGTTGTGGAGGGGGCTGGGAGACACGCTATGGACCGCTTTTTATTTTACAGGATAAAAAAAACGACAACGCGATGTTTGCCATGCTGGGGTGGGCTCTCAACATGGCAGAAGATGGCTGGGAGGGTGCGAGGAGCCGACGGGGATTGGGCAACCGTCGGCAACGAACGTTGCCACGCTGGGGTGGGCTTCCAGCGTGGCACCAAAGCTTTGGGGTGGCATGACGCACGCCGGGGAGCTGGTGATGAGGGGGGACGGCGGCGGTAAGCTTGCATGGCAGCAGTGTTTTCCTTTTGAACAGAGGAACACCGCTGTCATAGAGCTCCTGCACCTATTGGCATCATCGCCATGCCTGCTCAAGGGAGCAGTGCATTGGATGGGAGAGGCACACCTCCAAAGTGTGCTACTCTCCCAAAACGTTCCTTGCGCTTGCACACAAGCGAACATAAAAATTATACTTGGACACTGAATGTATCATGTTCTCTCAATTTCTGAGCGGTATGAGGGAATACTTTGGATTTTAAGATTTGAAAGAATGCTGGCTTCTATAAGGAATAATTTCCCTGCTTATACTAGAGGATGGATCCTCTAGAATACCGGTTTACCACTTTACCTCTTTAATTTTGTCTATACAAGATTAGTTGAGTCATAGGCTTTCTTTTTTTTTACTTTCTATTTTAGCCCCCTGTCACCATGCCTAGACCTCTCTCTCAGGACTCCCCAGTGCACCTACTCAGGCTATGCTGACAGGACTGGGGATCTCTCCATAAATACCCCATTCTGATACATCAAGAGGCTTGCATGAGCCCCCCAGGTGGGGCAGAGGAGGCCTCCCCTTACCTCCCCCAAACTTCAGGGATCATGCACCTGGAGTCTCCCCCGGTTCCTCTGCAGTTACAATGGTGTGGGAGCCCATTGCCTGGCCCAGACATGGAGTCTTTTTCCTTGTTTCTAGTCCCTGACCCTGATGGAGTCAGCACACAGGGAGGACCAATGAGACAGAGGCACATAGAAATGCACCTCCACTCCGGTCCTTGGCCAATGCCTGACCCTCCCTACTATTCTGCTTCCTCGCTGCACCAGCACCACCTATGGTCACCCAGGTGGTTGTGGTATTGTAGCGAGGAGAACAACCCACCCCTCCTAGTGAAGGAGAGCAGCCCATAGAGTGCTCAGTCTTTCTCCCCCCAGCTGGCCCTCTGACAATCTAGGCTCATTACCAAACCCGGGTTGCTGGCATCGGAAGTGGTAGCGCTACCGCTGCACCAGTGGGAAGGCGATAATAAGGTTTCTTGATATTATATTTTTCTGCCCGTACACTCTTACCTAGCATGAATGCATATTTTTTGGATGATAAGGTGAGATTGGGTGGGGATTTGGAATGGTCTTTCATTGCATAATAATTTGCACTGTCATGCTATGGTGTGTACATTTTATTTATTATATGTTATATGAGAGGTATGACTCATACACACCTTTGCCTTCTTCAATAAAATGTATCTAATTGGAAGGTGACCTATAAGGTGTCAGCATGGATCAGTTGGTAGCACATCCACCTCTGGACCAGAAGGTCATGGGTTCTCATCCTTCACTGGGACTGGGCTTGCACCAAAATGCTGGCATCCAAGTGCAGTATTAGGGGTGCTGTACTGATGGGATGTGCCGTCCTTCAGACGAGATGTTAAACCAAGGTCCCTTCTACACACCCTGGTGCTGTCCTAGTGGGTGTCCAGGTGGAAGTAAAAGAACCCAGGGCACTCTTCACAAAGAGTAGGGGACATTCCCAGTGTCCTGGCCAGCATTCCCCTTCCCATAAACTGGTTCATGCAATTGTCCAGGCTGTGTGTGGGTGTTGATCTTGTGATATGGCCACCACCACACATTCAGTCACTTCACTACCAGTCTAGCATTGCTTGTAAAGTGTTTTGGGATGCACTGTGTATGACAAGTGCTATATAAACACTGATTCTTCTTCTGGAATTGAATGAGATGAAGAAGGATGAACTTTTGGACACCATTGACTAGCACTGCAAAAAAGAATGGGAAGAAGTACTGTAAGATGCCACATGTATGCAGAACTTTGTATCAAGCCACTGTGCATGATACTCAGTGATTCCAACAATGCAAACAATCAGACAAATTGTAATATATCCAAACTATAAATGATAGTGCAAAAGTATCCATGGTAAAATCGTTCCTCTGTTCATGTCACTAATGAAAACACCAGCAATAGTTGATTTAAAGTACATATTGTTTATTTTCCCTTTAAAGCTATCATACTTCAACCAAATATTCTGCATTAACAGATTCTTGTTTTTCTTAGATTCAGATTTAACCCATCAAAATACTGTCCTAGTGTTTATTATGTGCAACTACATCTGTCTGGTGCTGAAAAGGCAGGGCTGTACCCACAGGGCATCTGGGGTGATAGGATTATGGACTAAGGACCAGCAAAGAGATAGCATGAAGGGACTCTATAGCCAGGTAGAGGCCTTTGATGCTGGTGAAGGATATACAGTTGGTAGGCCTGTAGGAGGAAGAATATGTTAAAAATTAGAGCTGAGTGGCTGGCTTGGTGGTGCTGAGGCTGAGATGCTGGATGCCTTCCTCATAGCTACGCCGCACCTGTGTTCAGGAACGGCACGGGTCGCCAGGGCCAGCAATAGAGGAGAGGGATTGAGCATCCAATGGACTGCTCTCCAGAAGGGAGAGGGGTCTCCAGCAGTTGGCATTTAACTGGCCCAGAGTGGCAGCTGGGGGCAGCATGCCGATGCTCCAGAATGGGGGAGAAGAGGCAGACGCTGGGAGGATTGCTTGCAGATGCGTGCGCACTCTCTCCATGGGCCATTGCATGCCTCATCTCTCTGGGGGATAAAAACAGAGAGAAAAAGTGTCTCAGGAAACTGGATGAACCCAGTCCTCACAGGTGCCACTCCTGTGAACAGCAGGAACCTTCAGCACTGGATCCATTTTGGCAGGTTGAGGGATCCTCACTGCCCGCCACGGGAGTAAGCCATGGAGGAAGCTGGAAGGTAAACTGCGTAGCAGAAGACAAGGCTGTGGGATCAGTTGAGATGGAGTGCCACCCAGACAAAAGGAGTATAAAGAAACTAACTAAAAAAATTGGAGATGAGTCTTATCTCCCAGTAAGGCATCAAGAATATATATATATATTTTTTTGTGTGTGTTTTAGATAGGGAAGGAATATTGTTTCAGCTAAGTGGAGCTGGGCATCTGACCACTTCTACTTTTAGGAGAGCTTACCCCACCCCCATGCTGACACACACTGGTAGCATCCTGCACAGAAATGAATGGGCGCGATCAATCACATATATTTTTTATATTTCAAAGGGCCACTTGCTACAGTCAATGCCACTTCTCAGCTAACAAGGCTCTTTAAAACATAGAATCTGACCCCAAGGCAGCAGGCTCCCACACTCTGAGCACATGGGTGGGGCGGTAAACTAGGAAAATGAAGGATTAGGCAGCCAGCTCCACAGAGCTAAAATCAATCTCTTCCTCCCGAAAATGCAAGAACTTCAGAAATGATGTTCTGCTCCTGATGTCTCACCGCCTGGTAATGCGCCATTTATTGCCTTGAGTACACGTTGTGCTCCATAAATTTAAAATTGTGAACATAATATACAACGAACTGAGGCACCATACACACTGATCTTGGAAAAAATTAAGAGCCAAGATGACCATTGGGATCTGAAAATATGTGAAGCTGGCACAGAGCATTAAGAACAGAATGGTTAACACAAGCTGATGGTTGTAAAAAACCCAAATAACATTTTATTAATGGGAACAAAATGCATAACTACTCAGCTGTTTTTTTGAACCAGACAAGACAGAATGTTCAACTGAAGTAAAACTTTCACAAGACTACTACTTTACAAAAATGTTCTTCCATGCCCCTTTAGTCTTGAGAAGATCTGTTATGTGAAATTAGAATGTTTTAAACATACCCTCTCTATAACAGTTACTCAAAGGGACACAGTCTCTGACCCTTCCAAAAGCACTGTCCTATAAAAGGCTTTAATAACAAGATGAGTAACGTCTATAGACACAAACATTAGCGTCTTGTCCCGGAGTTGTATAAATGTAAGTGCTGGCTTTCCTTTTTTTTCCGTTAGTTTTATTCACAGTATTCAGTATCAGACATAACAGACAACTGAAGGGTTGATTAGATAAAACAGCTGGATCATTTAAAACCTAGACAAATTTCATATGACTAACACAGACAATTCAATAAAGGCAGTTGGGAAGCGAAATTGGCTATTGGGAGACAAAGTAGTCTACCATGTCAACCAGAGAGAGGAAGCAATATGTAGCAGACAGGTTCATTCAAAATACACAATTTATCATCACATAGCAGGGGTGGGACTACAATTCACAAGTAGCAGAGTCATGTGTGCTTGATGAAACTCCTGCCCCTTCAAAAGCAAGGATAAACTGCATATTCGGAGTAAAACCATTGTATATTCAATTTATACTACATCAGTTTACTAGTTATAGCTTTTAAATCTGCTGTTTGCATGAAGATTTAGTGTTTTCTTTTTTATTTCCACTGTGGCCTTTCGTACTGCACAAGGTTATTGCAATGTCATCAGCATTGAGAAAGCTGTTCTCTGATTGGTTCAGCATGCATTTGTGATATACCCAATTTTGCAAGACAATATTATTTTGCTATGTTATGTCATGATAACACTTTTTATCTTGTTATTAGTATAGCCTGCTGTACAAATCTAGAAACAAAACTGTAAAATACCATTAAAATAAATAGCATTTTGCTGTGATATATTTAGAGTTATACGTGAGGAGTAAAATAGAATATAGTATATAGTTAACCCTTGTTGTGTATGGAATCCATATAAAGCATTTTATTGTTGAAGGACAGTTTGAATGTCATTAAAAGGTATTGTAGTATTGGTCTGATGTCACAATTATAGTACAACAACTTTCCACCTTGGAAGCGTGTACCTACTGTATTCTCCTTGTGCCCTGCTTTTCAAATTATATCACCCTGGCACAGCTCAAACCACATTGAAACACAGTGCATTTAAAAACATGCTTTCTAGTAGGCTGTTGAAGTTTCTAAATATTCAGATTTTACCTTTCAACAATCATGCAGATAGATGAGTGAGTGAGTGAGGAGAGGTGAGCTGAGGCTGGCGCATCCCTATCACTCCCCAATAAAAAACGAATTATTTAACCATATGCTATATAAAGTAGTAAATGGTCAGCCCTACACCAGCAAGGACTGTGTTCCTATCTCGGAGTTGAGATGATGTGGAGACCTCTCGAGCTTCATTCTGCAGGACCCTATGATGTCATCTCAATCACTTGATGGTGACACAACCGTATAGTGAATGGTGGAATGCAGTTGTCTATGGAAAACCATTCACTGCAAAAAGTCATTCTGCTGCTGTAGTGATGTCCTCATTAACGCAGAATGACTTTTTGTTCTCCGTTAATGATGATGTCATAATACAAGGGACTCCAGCAGCAGTTGCGATTCATCCCTTGAGTTGCTGTGTGAGAGTTGTGCATGTGTGCTGGGCAGTGGCAGTTAATCAAAAATGGACAGCAGAGCTGATCTAAAAATGGAGAAAAGTGATTTTTTTTTTTATTTTATAGTCACCATACACTATATAGAACAGTGTATGGTAACTATACACCACTTGGCTATTCTTCCACCTTGTGAATACAATGCTGACTTAGGGACCTCTTGAGATTCGCTCTCGAGGTCATCGGTTGGCATTGTATCTGCTCGGTAGAAGAACAGCCTTGTAGTATATGGATATCCATACACTATCCTATAGGTTGAGAATGGTTGCCCACACACTATTCTATATGTTTTATTTATTAATATTTCAGATGACACCTTTGAGCCTTAGGCTCTTTTGCAAAGATTCCATGTCAAGGAGACAAGGACAGGTAGATATCACATAGCAACATCATCAACAAATGGAACTACAGGAACAGATAATAAGGTAAACAGTAGAAGCAGCCAAAATGCATTTTCTAGGAATTTAAGTGAGTGCAATTTATACAATACAAGTAGTAAGGCAAAAACAAATTAGCCAAACAAAGCCATGTCATAGTCTAGACATAGGCAGTGGTATAAGCTGTAGGGCAGTACAATCGCAGATTGTACAGGGTATACCTAAGGAAATTGCAAAGGAGGTTGAAGCAGAGGCAGTAGGTAAGTAGGTACAGGGTGCAGCACCAACTACTTACTTAATAATGGTAGACTTAATGGGGAGGAGGGAAGGCAGTTCAGAGAGCTTTGTCTTGGGAGGATTGGAGAGAAAGAGGAAAAGGGTAGAGGAGTGGGGGAGCTGGTAAAAGAAAGAGGAAGGTGGAGGGATAGAGGGAGGGGAGAGTAGGGGGAGTGAGAGTAGGGTATATGGTAGATGGAGAGTGGTGAGAGGGAAACAGAGAGGGGATGAGAGGGAAAGGGAAAAGGGAGACATTCCACCCTTCCTCCTAGAGTGGGGTAAAGGAGGAGTAGGTGTTGATGGAGCAGGGAGGGGAGTATACGAGGCCAGGCCTAGAACAGGATTATATGAAGCAATGACATGAGGCACTAGCCACTAGAGATGGGTGAAATGGCCCCAATTCGGTCCAGTGATTCGTGGAGTTAAGGCGATTATAACTCTACTCAATGCAAAGCAGAGTACTTTTGCTATGATGAGTAATGTGAAGTCCATTGAAAACAATGACTTTGCGTTACTCCGCCTTCCCAAACCACTACTCCACCAATTCTTAAGGAGAAGTACATTGAAAACAATGTACTTCGCCTCATTTCACCTTGTTTTTAAGCTCCAAAGGAGAATTTTGCAGTGATTCATGGGATTTCAGGTCACATGGGCTCTAGATTGTTCTGCACAGCCTCAGTTTGGGGTAGTATGTGTAGGAAGCTGTAGTAGACAATCTGTTCTGAGAGCTCTCTGCGATTCAAACTTTCTAAAAGCTGTTAAAAAAGCCTTTTTGAGTCATTTTTTTTGCTGAAACTTTAGCTCATCGATTATAGGAAACCCTCCTGTGCTCATATCATCGAGTGTTTATTGTTTGTGTGTGGATTTTGAATGTTAATGTACAACATTCAAGTCTGTGTACTGAGAGACAGTGGAAGTGTGCTTTGGGGAGGGGCGATCTGTGGTGTATGGAGATTAACTTGGAGAAAAAGACAGTGCTTTCTGTTTTGGGGATATTTTTCTGGTATAACTGTGTTAATGTAAACACAGTAATATTTTCAATAATTCTTGCCATTTTTTTGCTGATTGTTGTGGTGCAGCAGTGCATAGTTTTAAATTGTTTAAAACGTGTGGTTATATTCCTGAAGTTTTCAAGTTGCTATGCATTACTTATTGTGTGTGTGAGTATGTGTGTGACCCATGTCATCAAATCAAACACCTTTTATTGTATCATGTAATAATGTCAGCAATGTGAACCTGCTATCTACTGCAGTTGTATGATTTTTGTACTTTTTTGTGGTATCTTTACTGGTACTAGTACTAGTGACTGTTACTGCAGCAGTGCAGTGCAGTACACTGCCCCCTCACCCACTACGGCCCTCCTCAACCGACAAAGGTATTCTTTTCCAGATTTGAATTTCTGATGGTGAGCAATGGTTAGGTGTTGTGTCTTTGCATCTGTATCTCTTCAGTGTGCAGCGCAATCTTAATCTGTCTGTGCATTTGCATCTCTTTAGGGCCCAATCTCCATCTGTAACTTAAGTCACAGTTGTTTCTTTGGCTTCCTTTCAGAGTACTGGACAGGTGTGGTGCATAATTCTGAATGAACATTGTACTCATTAAAATGCATTTTTAAGTCAGAACCATCATCAGGAGTCACTCGTGATACAATCACGTTCTTCATCATCACGGTCACAAATGCAGTCACAAATCACGATTCACGATCACATCACGAATCACAACATTAATTTTTTTACTAGTTTCTTCATTGTATTGTAAGCCTGTTTTGTAATATTTTTCCAGGCTTTACCACCCCACCATTGTACTCATTAATACGTGATTTTAAGTTGGGGAGTTTTGTGCTACAGCTTATCAGGGAAGTACAGCCTGAGGCATTCGCCTTCCCAGTACAGTTCTATATTGGTTATTTCACACCGACACCGAATCACGTTCTTCATCATCATGGTCGCAAATGCAGTCACAAATCACGATTTACGATTCACGATCACAAATCACAACACTAATTTTTTACTAGTTACTTGACTGTATTGCAAGCATGTTTTGTAGTATCTCTCCAGGCATCACCACCCCACCATTGTACTCATTAATAGGCATTTTGAAGTCGGGGAGTTTTGTGCTACAGTTCATCGGGAAGTACAGCCATAGGTACTGCTGTCCTTCCCACAGTATGTGAGTTACAGTACTGTAAGTAATGGTGGGCTATGGCCCAGTTTGCTCTGTGAAGTGATTCACTGACTAACGCTGAATCCATGGAGGACTCCACAGTGTGAAGCAGAGTACTTTGCTTCATAATGAGGAATGCAAAGTCCATTGAAACCAATGACTTTGCGTTATTCCACATTCCCCAAACCACTTCTCCACCACTTTTAAGGCGAAGTACATTGAAATCAATGTCATTTGCCTCACTTCGTCCTGTAATTAAGCTCCAAATGAAATTCTGCAGTATTCATAGTATTGCAGGTCACATGGGCTCTAGATTGTTCAGCACAGCCACAGTTCTGGCCTGGGTAGTGTGTGAGTAGTGGTAGCTGGAGACAGTTTGCTCTCAGAGTTCTGCAATTCAGAACATCTAAAAGATGTTTAAAATGCCTTTCTGAGTAATATTTTTTTTGTGCTTAGAATTTAGTACATCGATTGTAGGAAACCCTTCTGTGCTCATATCATCGAGTGTTTATTGTTGTGTGTGGATTCTGAATGTTAATTTAGAACAGTCAGTCTGTGTACTGTGAAGTGTGCTTATGGGGAGGGGCGTATTTGCGGTGTAGGTAGATTAACTGGGAGAAAAAGGCAGTCTTTCTGTTTTGGTTATATTTTTCTTGTATAACTGTTAATGTACACACGGTAATATTTTCAGTAATTCTTGACATTTTTTTGCTGGTTGTTGTGGTGCAGCAGTATACAATTTGCCTGTTTAAAACATTTGATTATATTACTAAAGGTTTTCAATTTGCTACACATTACTTGAGTGTGCGTGTGAGTGTGTGTGCGATGCGTGCCATTAAATCAGACACTTTTATTGTGTTGCATAGTAATTACAGCAGTGTGAACCTGCTATCCACCACACCTCCATGAATTTTTTATATTGTTTTGTGGTATCTTTACTGGTAGTGGATTGTTACTGCTGTGCACTAATCCCTCAACTGGCAAAATGTATTCCTTTCCAGATTTGGATTTGTGACTTGTAAGCACTGGTTAGGTGGTGTTGTGTCTTTTCGTATGCATCTCTTGAGTGTGCAGTGTAGTCTTAATCTGTCTGTGCATTTGCATGGCACCATTAATTCTGGGAGACTGCATTTCTTGTTACGCTCTCATTTCACTTCGACAGCACTGGGGAATTTTCTGGACACAAGACAGTAGCATTTTGGGGATGCACATTAATTCTGGTGACTGTGTGACCTGACCACTGCATGCATGACTGAGTGTGCCATTAATTCTGGGAGATTTGCATTTTTGTTACGCTGTCATTTCACTTTGTCAGCACTGGGAGTTTTCTGGACACAAGACAGTAGCACTTTGGGGATGCACATTCATTCTGGTGACTGTGTGAGGGATGCTGCCAGTGTTGTTGTCATTCGCCTCATTTCAAGGCGCACAGGAAATACAACGTTAGGCACACAATAAGGCGGGTGAGTTTTTCCTATGGGCACTCTGCAAAGAAGTGCCAACACGAAGTGGCAACTTCGCGTTCACTTTACAGGTGGATTTTAAATTGGCTGCATCTCTACTAGCCACAAGGTGCTGTTGAAGCTTATGTTTAAAAGTGCCAATCGTGGCAATGTTGGAGATTTCTGTAGTAGTAGTAAAGTAGTAACAAAAAGCTAATTTTTACACAGGAAGCAGTGTTTAACATCATTGGGTCAAAAGACCCTTTTTCAAGATGAGCCTGTTGCAGTTACATATAAAATTTTAGACATATTGCTGAAGAGACAAACTATTACTACATACATCATAGCAGCAATACTTAAACAATTATTAAGTTTGATTTATCATTCACCAGATCATTACATTCACTCAAGTCAAAGTCAAGACTAGAGTCAAGATACATGCATTATCCAAAAACTTTGAAATTCAGCATATTCCTAAGATTTAGGGAAGCTTCACTGCACTCGTCATGCACATGTTAATCAGTCCATCCATGTACAAACACTTCAACCATTACACATGCATTTCATTGCTAAGTCATAACCAATAACTTTGGGGAAGTGAGTTGAACCAGTTTGTGGCTCTGACAAAGAAGAAGCACTGAGCTTGAGTAGTCCGGCAGTGAGGTATTGCATAGGTGTGACTGTCTGACCCTCTGGTTAGGCGGTGGACACAGTGCGGGGTCAGCATTGATTGGACCCCAGGGGGCATAGGGCTAAGACCAGTCTTCATTGCTAGGACTCAGGTGGGGTACTTTAGTCTGCCAGACAGCTGGAGCCAGTTCAACAGCTTGTAGATGTCACACATGTGAGAAAGACTGGTGGCTGAAGTAAGGAGCCTACAGGCCTTGTTTAGGGCTACAGCTATGTATCCCAGAGTAGCATCAGTTATGTATCCCAGAGTAGCATCAGTAGCGGATCCATAGATCACAAGCCCATAGTCAATAGTTGTGAAAACCGAGCTGTGAATAACCAGATTTAAGGCCTGTTAGCCATTAGACAGTGTTTATGTTGTATAACAGCCCTATGCAGGTAGTCACAGTTTTAACGATAGTGTCAATCTGTTTGGTATATGAGGGAGCAGTCAAGGGTCACACCTAGGTATTTAAACAGGTGCCCTGGTTGAGGCCACCTCACAGTTGTTAATTATAAACTAATGGCCCTTGTACTTATTGTGGGTTCCATGGAACAACATTATTTTTGTTTTTTTGTAGTTAAGGATGAGTTTGTGTGAGCTTAACCAATCTTCCATGTCTGAGAAACTTTTCTGCATTTGAGACTGTAGGGAGATGAGGTCAGTGTAGCAAGTGAAGATTACTGCATAATCCGCATAAAGTATTATTCTGTCATAGCATGAGGCAGGGAGTTTGTTCAGGAATTTGCTAAATAGCAAGGGACCTAGGATTGATCCTTGGGGCACTCCAGAATGGATGGGAAGGGGCTGTCGAGAGGAATTCACTGATCCTGACCTGTTGGGTACGGTCACTGAGGTAGCTTTGAAACCAGTGGGTAGCGTCACTTGAAAGACCGAGGAGGGACTCCAGAGGGGCTGTAAGAGGTATAGCATCTCTTCTTCCAGCTTACTTTCTGCAGGGGTGTTAACCCATCGGCACTGCACACCAACCCTCTGAAGGTCAGCTCTACCTTTATTGCTGCGTACTTGTCATGTGACATGTCACTTGACCACTCCTTCTGCTTTCTAAGTGTCCACTTTCCCATTTGCAGCTTACAGTTTCTGACCACTAGGAGTTGCTGCAGTTCCCTTCCAGGTACCGCCACTCTGTTCACTGTCCTCATCTCCACTCCCTATTTGCAGATAATTTTTTTTTTTTCAGATCACTAGGAGTCACTACAGTGCCCTTCCTAGCCCCTGTTTTTGCCTTCCTCACACCACTCTGTTTACCCTCCTAATCTTTACTCCATCTCACTTTCCTACTACTATACCCCCACTTTAGCCCCTTTTCCCCACAGTTTGCTACTGTCCTGTTGCAGGTCTCAAACCCTGTATCATTGACACCAAAGTCAGCAGCTCTACCGCTAAGCCAACCTAATTTCTCTCAATTTTTTTAAAGCTCTTAAAGTTTTTGGCCCCCAACCACATTGTGCTCATTATGACACTGCTTTCTATTACCAGCACTGCCATGTGGCTTGTACTGATAACACTAGCCTCCATCATTTTTCTAGGGGATGCTCCACATGTCTCCCAACATGCTGAGCCAGAACCACCTCTTACCTGGCTTCTCACCTTAGCCCCCCTCCCCACCTGTACCATTGAATGACCCCACTCACTCTACCAGTGGACCATGCTCCCCTACCCTCAACTCCCCAATTGGCACCACCATGGTACAGCAGTGGATGCTACTCTACCTTGCCTCTCCCTCGCTATAGGACCTACCCATCCCCATCTCCATACGCTGCTGTTCCCCCTCCCAACTGGTGCCTAAGCTAATGAAGAAGTGACTAAAATTGGCATCCTTGCGCATCCTCCTGCTCCTGCTCCTCCTCTCTGGAGACGTCCACCTGAACCCAGGACCAATCCCCCCCCAAAGGTTACTACTCCTAAGGATCTCATAATCGCCTCCCTTTATATATGTGGCCTCCTCAAGAAATGTGATTCATTTCAGGGCTGGGTTTCCCAGAATTACCCTGATGTCATCTCGGTAGTTGAAACTTGGCTCAGTGACCGCACCCCAGATTCTGCAGTCTCACTTCCTGGTTTTACACTATACCGTGCCGACAGAACCTCAAAAAAAGGGGGGTGGATGTGCACTGTATGTCCAGGACTCATTACAGTGTGTTGCCCTCCCATCCCCAACCCACAAACACGGGGTCCAATCTCTCACTCTGAAGATCACTCTTGCCCCACATTTCCTCTCCACCATACACATCCCTCCCCGAAATCAGACGACTGCTTTCCACTCTGTTCTCACCTATCTCCAGACACTCCCTGACAGTGCTGACATCATTGCCGTCAGGGACTTTAATACGAACTGGCTAGCTGATGAAATGGCACCCATTAGGGATGCTGCAGCCTCTCAAAACCTGTCCCAACTTGTGACCACTGCCACTAGAATCAACCACAAGACTGGTACTGCCACCCTCCTTGATCTAGTGTTCACCAATACACCACACAAAGCAACCCAGGTCAGGTACTACCCAATGCCCTGAGGGACCACTCCCCAGTGCTGTGTCACTGGTCATATAGTGTTAAAAAGGCCCTCCCCCACAAAACTATCTTCCAACGCCGTCTCAAACCCGGCAAACTTCAGTCCCTCAGACAGTGCTTCTTAGCTAGTGACTGGTTCCCCATCAAAGCGGCATTGAACATTGACTCTGTTCTCGACCATTTTGTTGACACTGTCATCGCTGCCTGCAACCGGTATGCACCCCTAAGCAAACAAAGAGTTAAAGGGGTTGACACACCTTGGATGTCACAAGCCCTGTTGGACCAGATGCACAAACATGACAATCTATGGCACATTGCGCTGGATACTGGTAAACCCACTGATAGGCAACGCTACCAAGAAGTGCATAATGAATGTACTTGGAGTATTCATAAGGCAAAGGCTGAGTACTATCAAACCTTGCTCACTGCCACATGGGGCTCAGGCTGCAAGTTCTGGGACTCCCTCAAAGAGCTCAGTAGCAAAGCCTCCACTGCACCTCCCTCCCAACTCAGGGCCAATGGGTCTATCACCACAGACCTTGCCCTGATTGCAGATACATTTAATGACTCCTCCTCCGACCTTACTGATGTTCTCCCCCCAACTTCTTCTCCCCCAGCCCCCAGTACCACATTGCTCCTCTCCACCGCCCCATTCCGCTTAGCAATATCTCAGTGTGAAGCTACCCCTCTTCTACTCAAGGCCCTCAGCAAATCACGTTTCAGCAGTGATTCACTAGACCTTAAACTGCTTAGACTCACCTTCAACGAAGTTCTCCCCCCTCTCATCATGCTCCTGAACCACTCCCTATTGCTGGGCCAGTTTCCTTCTAAATGAAAATCTTCTCTCATCACACCTATCCTTAAAAGCGGTGACCGCACCCTGCCTGGGAACTACCGCCCCATCTCAATCCTGCCTGCCATCTCAGAAACCTTGGAGAAAATTGTGGCCATCCAGCTAATGGACTACCTCTCCAAATATAACCTCCTGTGTCCTGAACAGCATGGCTTCCACCATAACCACAGTACCACCACAGCCCTCTTGGAATTTGCAAATACCCTCCACATCTCTGGACACTGGCCACACTGTTGGTGCTTGTTTTATAGACCTTTCCAAGGCATTTGATACGGTGCACACACACTACTCCTGGATTCCCTCACACAGATAGGCCTGTCCCCTGAGACCACTAGCTGGTTAGCCAGCTATCTGTCTGAGAGAACCCAGACAGTCAAGATTGCCCATACCCTGTCCTCCCCCCTTCAAGCCAGGTCAGGGGTCCCACAGGGCTCTATTCTTGGCCCTCTACTTTTCTCCCTGTTCCTCAACTCCCTGCCCAAGGCTTGCTCCAGGAAACTACAACTGTATGTGGACGATGCCATCCTCTACAGCTCCCACACTGATCCCATAACCCTCCGCTCGGTGCTCCAGAAATATTTCATGGAAGCTGAATCCTGGTTCATTCAACATAGGCTAGTCTTAAATTAAAAAAATCCATGGTGTTTGCACCCCCCCAAAACAAGAACATAGGACAGGCCCTGCTCATACTGAACTCCCTAAATGACACCCTTGAGCAGGTTACCTCGTTCAAATACCTTGGTAGCACCCTAGACTCTGGGCTCGCCTACCATGACCACATCCGAATACTGAGCTCCGCTGTCAATGTGCATATTGGTCTACTTCACTGGTACAAGCACTGCCTCCCACCAGAAGCTCTCCACCTAGCTGTCTCTGCATCTATGCTATCACTCATAGACTACAGAATCATCGTCTATGAGGCAGCCGACAACACGTACCTAAACAAAATTAGACTGGTCCTTAATAAGGCCTGTAGACTTGCTACTGGCTGAGCCAGACTCACACATATCTGCACCCTTTACGCCTCAACAAACTAGCTAAAGTTTGACAGGAGGCTCAAATATCATGCCTACCTCTTTGCTAAAAAAATAACAGCAGGGCTACTCCCACCTGCTCTCTCCCCCCTACTACAGTCACCATTGTCCACCTGTCTCACTTGGCAATCAGCGACAACCCACTTCAGGGTGCACGCTGCAAGACCACTGGGTCAAGAACTTTTAGATACCTGGCCCCTAACTGGCTCAACTCACTCCCAAACTCCCTCCTCACAGAACCCAAACTTGGTCAGTTCAAGTCCCAACTAAGAGACCTAATCACTCATGAATCAGTCTGTAACTGCCCTTGAATTTGACCTACCCACCCCCACACATGACTATGGACTTAACTCTGGTACAGCCACCCTGGGCATGCCCATATTTTGACAATGGACACCTCAGTCCAGCCTGGGCCTGCAAATAACCACCAGGGCAATGCTTGTGCCACCGCCTGCAGTGTATGTTTTGCTACCTACTACCATCTGCGCTGTGTACCTATGTTTGGCAGCACTCTGTAACTCTGTATCACCAGCTACTTTACTGTGTTATCTGTAACCATTTTGTAACCATTTCTGTAATTATTGTGTTTAGTTGTTGCTATTGTCCCTGATGTCTCTGTTTTCAATGACGTGGAACCTTTGTAAAGGAGTCTTTGACTCAAAGGTGTTATCCGATATCATCAATAAATAAATAAATAAATAATTGTTCACTCAGAAGTGAGTGACTGATAGTGTTAAACGCATTTGTCAGGTCAATAATAGAGGCACCAACCAACTGGCCCAGATCAAGGGCATGATGGATATATGTGGTGAATTCAAGGAGAGCAGAGGTAGTGTTGTGCCCTTTACGAAAGCTGTGCTGCTGGGGACATTGCAGGCTGTATTTTCCAAGATACTCAATGAGCTGATCAGCTCACTGTTTCAATACTTTGGTTAGTGGGGGTAAGATGGAGCAGTGTAGGCACATGTGCAAGATGAATGTGTTATCCTGACACCCAGTGTGCAAAATAACATACTGTCTTGCAAGGTGAGCATGTCACAATCACTATTTTGAAGGTTGGGTGAATCACAATGGACCATCGAACCAATTAGAGTACAGCTTTCACAAGGCCGTTGACATCACAATAGCCTCAGGCTGCACTGAAAGCCAGCAGCTGAAATCAAAGAGAGGCAGGTGATTCTTCACACAAGCAGGTGATTTAAAACCGATAACTATTTTAGTAAATGGATGTTGTATGTAAACCAAATATGCAGTGTCGTGAGTGAAGATATGCTGTTTATAATATACTGTTATATCACTGCTGAAGGCAGAAGAGCTTTTATAAGCCACTCAAGACTACACAACTTACGAGTTATGATCCTATCCCCTCATACTTGAACAAATTGCATATTTTCAGTTGGGCAATTGCATATCCCCTATATATCTTCTCTGGCTGCCACTGTATAGCTGTCCTTTGGCTTGGTCACACTTGCCAGGAGCCCTCACTAACTCTCTTTAGGAATCAAACCTGGGACCCCAAGTCCCAAAGGTAGCAGTGCTAACCATTCAGTTTCAAGGAAATTCCTACTAGCTTATAAGTTAATAAGATCTCCGAGGGGTGTCCCTTATGGTATAGAGATTTTAAGAGTAAGGTTGAGGCGAGAGGACCTCAAAGTGAAGCTGTCTTCCTAATCCTCACAAGAGGGGTCTCTAATAGCATAAGAGAATTCCTTTGGAGGCCCTATTATCACCATATTATAAATCCTCAAGTTTAGCGTGAGTGACTTTTAATAAGCTTAGTCTTTTTTTATTTTATTTTTCTATATCCCTCCTGTGCTTAAGTGGTGTGTTCTATCCTAATGCTCCCGCACAAGAGCACACTGTACACAGGACAGGAGGTACAGTGGCTCTGGACACTGATTGATTGACATTGCATTCACCATGGATCATTTTGATCACTCTCCTTTGAACTGATTCTAGATGGTCTCTATCCTTAACATAGAAACATAGACTTTGATGCCATATAAGGACCGCTTGGCCCATCTAGTCTGCCCATTTCCCTACCTATTGGATAAGCTGCAGATCCTAGTTAATCAACAACCTACTTCTTCCAACCCCCCACCAGAATTGCCTTATGTCTGTCCCATGCATTCTTGAATTCCCCCACTGTTTTTGATCCCACAACCTCCTCAGGAAGGCCGTTCCATGTGTCCACCACCCTCTCTGTGAAAAAATACTTTCTCACATTGCCACTGAGAAGTCCTCCCTCTATCTTCAGATTGTGTCCCCTTATTCTTGCACATCTCTTTTTCTGAAAGATGCTACCCTCCTGGACTTTGTTGATTCCCATGAGGTACTGGAAGGTTTCTATCATGTCCCCCCCCCTCCTTTCCTCAAGGGTATACACATTAAGCTCCTTTAATCTCTCTTCGTATGGCTTCTGTTTCAGACCCTGCACCATTTTAGTTACCCTCCTCTGGACTGCTGCCATCCTGTCTATGTCCTTGTGGAGATGGGGACTCCAGAACTGCATGCAGTACTCTAGAATTTTAATTTGTGAACTAGATAGTTCTTTTCTGAAGGTGAGAAACCTCTACTGGCAAAAACTACTGGGCGTGACCCCTTAGGGTACTCTTGATAAAGTATGGCCACCAGGTCACCCAGGCTTGCATCTGTGTGAAGCATGTATGGTTCAGAAGGATCAGCATAGGACAACACAGGTGCATGGGTTAACCAGTAGATGATTTCTTCGAAAGAAGCATCATAATCAGTGGTCCATCTTTGACCAAAAGGTTTGTGGGGTTTAAAAGAGGTTTTAAGAGTCTCTTGGACACAATTGTGCTTGTAAAGCGAAGTGTCTTACAGTATATGCCCCTTCTTACCAGCTTGTGGTAAATCATTGTCACTGTAAAACATTAGTATCAAACCGTTCACATACATAAGTTATAGTAGCAGTTATTTGCTGTACCTTGGAGAAGCTAGGTGAGGGGTCTTGTGTTACTTTCTAGCCTGCAGGGTTGCTATAATTTGATGTAGAGGTGATCGCAGGAGAATTTTGCACAAATTATTATAATACACCCAAGTAATTCATTACATGCAGGTTCAGGTTTAGTTTATCTTTCCTCAGTAGAGAAACACTTCTCAGCCCAGTTAACTATTATAGGTTGTGCAGTCTGTTTGTAATAGCAGCAGGACAAACGAACGGCACTGGGCACAATATGTCAGCTGTTTTGTTAGGCTTAGGCTGTCAAGAGGGACAGCGATTTGGGTAGGGGGATGGTTGTAGTTTATCATAGTCTTACACCCTGCTTACTGGCAATGGAAGAAGGCGACCTATCTTTTGTCCCCAGTTGAATTAAGCATAGACTGGCTAGAGGGACAAAGATTTAGGTAAAGAGAACTACTGGCACTGGAAACTTAGCAACCAGGCTTTAGTTAAAACTGTTAAGGGCAGGCACAGTAACAAGCTTAGTTAAAACTGTTTGGGGCAGGCGCAATAATTAAATTATAAGAATGATTGTCTGTTCATCAGGGACTAGTGGGCATGGCCTGTGAGCATTTAAGGGGAAGAGGGAATGGGGCAGATGGGCAGGAAAAATGTGCCCCTGGTTCTCTGCTCCGACAGCGCATAGAACAGGTAATCAGCAACTGCAACTTTAAGTTTGTCCCTCGGTCTCCACTCCGACAAGCTGCACAAAAACAGGTACTCAGCAATTCCAACTTTAAATTTGTCCCTGGATTCTCTGCTCCGACTTGTCGATCCGAAAAGGTGCTCAGCAAATTCCAGCCTTCCATTTAAAAAAAGGAAAATGAGTCAAAGGTAGCAAACGGGCTTCTGCTCAAGAGCAGGGGAAGTTTTCTTTTTAAAATCGGTGTTCAAATTCAGCAGACAAACTCCTGCTCGGAAGCAGGGGAAGAATAGCTTTTTGATCATGAGGGAGGTCCGCCCGGCAAAGAACAGTAAGCCGGTGCCTCAACCCCACCGTTCTCTAACATTTGTCTATGGACAACTTTAGGCTGAATTCTTCTAGTCAGTCAAGTATTTTAAACAGCAGAGCTTCATGCTTTTCTAGTGTCTTTCCGAAAATTATAATGTCATCAAGATACACCAGACATTCGAGAAGAGTCATGTCACCCACTGCATGCTCCATGAGTCTTTGAAATGTTGTGAGTGCACCTGAGATTCCCTGTAGAATTCTGAGGAACTCATAAAATCCCTAAGGACAAATAAATGCAGTCTGCTCCCTATCCTCAGGGGCCATTGGGATTTGATAGCACCCACTATGTAAATATAGAACAGAAAACCACTTCTCCCATTTAAGCAGTCCAAGGCATCTTGTATGCGTGTCATAGTATACTGGTCTAGTATAGTTCTTTTATTGAATGTTCTGTATTCCATGCACATTCTTACAGTTCAATTTTTCTTTCTTACCACCACAATTGGGGATGTATATGGATTTTGAGGCTCCTGTATTATTTCTGCAGCTAACATTTCTTGCATGTGATGCCTCACATTGTCTATATCTGCAGGTGAAAATCTTCTGGATCTCTCATGAAAAGGGCATTCATCATGAAGGTGTATGTGATGTTCGGCACCAGTGACACATCCTACATCCCACTCTCTAAGGGAAAACCCTTTAGGTCTCTGGGACAACCTTCTGCTGATTTGAGCTTTCCATCCATCTGGAATAGGTGACTCTCCAAAATCAAACATATCTGTAGACACTTTACATTCTTTTCCATTTTCCTAGAAGGCAGCGCAGCAGTGTCTGCACAGTAGACCTTGGCCAAGGTGCATCCTCTATTAACTTTAATGTCTCTGTCAGTGACATTCTGTACTTGGACTACCACACGACAGACATAAGCATGAGCTTGTACTGTGAGTACGCTAGTCTTGACTAGCAATCCTTCAGGCAGCTTACCATCTCAGCAGCACCTAGCATGAGTATCTGGTTGGTCACATCCTTTTTTTAACTACACAGTTTCACTGATACTACACTCAGCATTTAAAGGAAACACAATAGCAGACAGGTTTTTCCATATGATGTCCACAGGCTCATTCTTATCTTCCTTTTTGGGCTACATTTGTAGTTCATAAGCCTTCTTCACCATAGCATGGATGTGCAATGCTCTACCAGTTCTCTTATGTTGTCTCTCTTGGCACAACTGGACAAGGTGACCAAACATGTGGGCATTGGTGCCAATTAACACAGGTATGCCATCATACAGCCCAGAAGGAGGGGCACACCAGAGCTAACATTTCTACAGCCTCTCCCACACCAGTAACAGAAGAAGGAAAAGAAAGCCAGATTTTGAGATAACCAAGATATGGATATCACTGCCCTGGTAGGAATTCTTTCAATATGAACAGTAGTCTCCATAGAGGGACCTACCAACTCCCGCCCAGTCTGGAGAGGCATTGACAGAATTCTTAACTGTAGATTTATCAACGTATGGCTTGTATGAAGATTTAACTGAAGGCTTTGTATTGCTTTGTCTGACTTGGTTGAGTAGCTTAATATTCATCTTTCTTAAGTCTTCATGGGACTGGCACGTTCTCTTGATATGACCATCTTCCCCACAGTGGTGGCAGAAAATATCAGTCCTAAGAGGGCAAGAATGAACAGCTTCTTCACCAGGATTGGCACTGGTTGACTGGTAAGGCTTGGAGTCATCCGGCTGTTTATAGTTGTGATCATATCCACCAGACCTTTTCTAACTCATTATACCCTGGGTGGCCATTTTGTGTCAGGAGAATCAATGGATGGTTCGGACTTCATATGGAGTTATTGGGTACAATGAGTTAAAGTGGAGACTGGTTAGTGGGATAAGCAAGGTTACTTACAAGGGATCCCAACTCCCTCATTTCTCTTAACATGTCATTAGCGGGTTCTCCACTAGGGCTAGGGGGTTGCAAAGAATATGTACTCGAAACACAGGCAGGGGCACTGACAGCAGTGGGTCCTGGTTCAGTCTTCCCCCCCTCCTTGCCAAGCCGGGGGCTGCACACTACGCCCCACCACTTCCTTTACCAGGTCAGACAACTCATTGGTTCAGGTCTCTATGCCTCCATGCAAAAGGGGTGCCTGGGCATGTGTTCCCAATCCAATGACAGATGAGTTCTGACAGGTATCTTGACCTTTATCTGGGTGGCCTTAGTGGTAGCACTAGTTTTCAGTTTGCAAATTTCTTAAAGTATCTCTTGGAGTCCAGGAACATCAGGAGAAAGCCCTCTCTCAGGGATGGGAATTGCAGTTGCAACAGCAGCACAGGGGACCCATGAGTCTTCTTCTTCCTCAGCTTCTCGTACTTCCTTTACCAACACATAAAAAGATGGGGACTAGCTCTTTGGTCATTCAGCCATAATCTAAGCAATATCCAACTGGAGAGCCTAGCACACTTGAGTATCTGATCCACTTTCACTCAGTTTAGCTCACTGGAGGACACACACACTTTCCTGAAGATTTTCTGTAACAATTTCTCTAATGTGGCTAAGTAAGCAGATAAGGGTTCTCCCATCCTTTGCCTAGCAGCTTTAAACTTCCACATCAAGTGTTCTGCAGAGTCAGTACTCCCAAATACATACTCCAGAGTGGTCTAATGCTCCTGTGAATTGGCATCTGGATTTGTGGCCGTCAATGAAAGAATAACATCTAGGACTTGTAAGGTTGTTTTATTATTATGGATATCAGGGATGCCTAGTAAAACAAATTTGGGGTCAAAAGTAAAAGGATGACCAATTACTTTGGGCACAAATTGATAAACAGTACACCAAAAATTGAGTATAAGAGGACAATGCCATAAGATATGCAGTAGGTTCCCACTGGGGGAGTTACAACGCCAACAGTTATTATTATTCATTAGGCCCATTTGATGTAATACTGCAGGGGTTCTATACCATAAATGGAGAATTTTCTTTTGTATAAGAGAACTACGAGAGTCTTTGAAAGATTCATGGCAAGATAACCAGCAATTCTGCCATTGATTCTCTGATATATTGTAATTTAGTGACATACTCCATTTATTTTTTGCCTTAAAAGTCTGATCCAGAAGACAGTCTTGAATATTTTTGTACATAGTGCTGCTTAAATTGGATTTTGTATTAATCCATTGCAAAATATGTTGATCCGAAAAGAGCATGCGGAAAATGATGAAAAATGGGTCAACGCAGTACGAAGTTGAAGATATTTCCAAAAGCCATGTTTGGGGATATTCCATGTGTGACAAAAGATTAGAAAAAGATTTATGTTTAAGAATATTGGGTTCGAGTAAGTCACCTAAAAAGAAAATGCCCTATTTTTCCAGTTCCAATTAAAAATTGGGTGATTATCAAGGAAGATGCTTGATTGCCCCAAGCTGGAGTAAAAGCGATTGGGTTGGATGGGACTTAAGAATTCTGTGAACTGCTTTCCAATAGAATACTGAAGCTGCTATTGTAGGATGTGATTTAAAGTAGTGAGGGAGTGAGTTATAGATGTAAGAAGTCAGGATATTCCCAGGACAAAGTGCTGCTTCCATATTGATCCATAATGGTGATTGGGTAGAAGGTTTACAAAACCATTTAATAGTTTGGGCTGTGCGGAAGGCTCACAAATATGCTTTGAACCAGGGGAGTCCAAAGCCACCCTTAGACCAATGGGAACGAAGTTTAGTTTGGATAAATCTTGGGATTTTCCCATCCCATAAGAAATTACCAATCATTTTATCAAGATTAATTAATAGACTAGAAGGAAGGATTAAGGGAATATTAGCAATAAGATATAGTATTTTGGGCGAGATAGCCATCTTAATGGTGGAGACCTTCCCATTAAAAGAAAGATTGAGTAATTTCCATCTAGCAAATGTATCCTTAATAGTAGATAACAGGGGGTAAAATTTACATCCCATATTTTTTCTAATTTAGAAGTAATATGAACACCAAGATACGTGATACCATGAGGGGCCCAACGAAAACCCAGAGGAGCATTCATTCCTGGTTTGCAGTGATCATTTAAGGGCAAGGTTTCAGATTTATTGTAATTCAGAGTTAGACCAGAGATGGAAGTAAAATCTTTGAGCGATTGAATTAATGATGGTCCTGCTGAGTACAGATTTTCTAATAATATAAGAAAATCATCTGCATAAGAGAGGGATGTATAAGAAGAGTTACCAATGTGTATGCTTTTAATGTTGCTAGATTGACAGACATAGGCTGGTAAGGGCTCCATGGCAAGTATAAATAAGGACGGGGATAGAGGGCAACCTTGTCTGGTGCCTCTAGCTAGTTGGAAGGAGGGTGAGAGAATGGAATTTGTAAGAAGTCTAGCAGATGAAGATTTGTATAACAGTTTAATCCAGTTACAAAAATTATTAATAATGCCAAATTTAGATAGTATTAGATATAAATAATTCCAATTTAAAGAGTCAAACACTTTCTTGAAATCAGTGGCGATAGCTGCTGCAGGAGATTTAAGAGATTTTGCTTTATGAATTAAATTAAGTAAAGAGCGAAGGTGGTCAGAGCCCGATCTGTTCTTAATAAAGCCGGCTTGAGAAGTATGGGTTAGTTTGGAAATTAGTGGTTCTAAAGGTGAGTTAAAAGTTTAGCAAAGATTTTGCCGTCCGTGTTGGAGTAGTGAAATGGGTCTGTAGCTGGATGGGAGAGAAGGGTCCTTATCTTTTTGGTAGAACAGTAATGACAGCTCGGTCATTGTGGGAGGAAGATGCCATTATTAAATGATTCTAGAAAGACTCTATGAAGCAAAGGGCAGAGAGTGTCTGAAAGGGATTTATAGAAATCTGTGGGGAAACCATCGCCTCCAGGGGATTTGAAAGATTTTAAAGAGGATAGTGCTGTTTGAATCTCCTGAATGGTGAGGGGTTTATCAAGAATAAACCTATCCTGTTCAGAAAGATGTGGGAGAAGTAAGTTGTCTATAAAGTTTTGGATATGACTAATTTATGCTTGATTTTGTTGAGAGTATAATTTTTGAAATAAAGATTTCATGATGAGATTGATCAAAGAGTTGTCAGTGTGGATTTGGCCAGAGGGGTCTTTTAAGCCAGCTAAATGCCTGTCCATTTGTTGAGCCTTAAGTTGGTATGAGAGCATTTACGTGATCTGTCACCTTGTTCCAAATAATTATGCTTGAGCCTAAGGAGAGCTAATTCAGCTTTACGAGATATAAGGTAATTAATTTTGATCCTTAGTTGCAATATTTCAAGATAAAGTTGAGAGTTGGGATTAGGATGACCAGTGTTGAAATATTGGTTTCCTTTATCTTTAGTTTTCCAGTTCCACTAGTTGATGCTCTCTTAATTTCTTTCTGTGGGCAGCATAGCTAATAATTTTCCTGTAATTGTGATTAACGAATTGCTTCCTAAATAGAGGCCATGGAAGTCTCAGAAGGTGTGTTAAAAGAAAGGAATTCATGAATTTGGGATTTTGATCCAGGGTAAAAACTCAGGGTCTCTAAGAAGAAGTGGGTCAAGACGCCATGATGGAGATTTAGAAGGCAGAGGGCCCCATAATAAATGTAACTGAATAGGGGAATGACCGGATATTGTAATGGGGAGGATTGAGGTTTTAATTATTTTGTCAGTGATGAATGGGGAGGTAAACCAATAATCAATTCTACTGTATGATTTATGAAGTGGGGAGTAAAAAGTATAGTCACGATCCCCAGGATGTAACAATCTCCAAGTGTCAGAGAGTCCGTAATCTTTTAGTAGCATTGATAGAGCATTAATACATCTAGGGTGCACATCTTTGGAAGAGTTACTCCTATCAAGGCAGGCTTCCAAGACAAGGTTATAGTCACCCCCATCAGGATTGGTATGTTACTTTTGTTATTTAACATAATTTGGTGAGCCAAATTATGAAAAATTCTGGAGAATCAGAGTTAGTGGCATACATATTAATTAACGTAATAGGGCCATTAGGAGTATTCAATATAACTATTACCCATCTGCCTTCTACATCAGTAATAGTATTAACATGGGCCCATTTGAGATTACCTAATTCTTCAGGATGCTCACTTTCTAAGGCTGGGGGGGCAGGTCCTCACCCATCATGGGTGTAGGAACCTTGGGATTTTGGTCAGTTAGACTGGGGATAAAAGGGATTTTGTTATATTTTTTTGGGGGATGGGGTGATTGATACACAGTGGGTGGTGGTTGGTTACCCTTCTTTCATATATTCTAGTCTATTGGGGGACCTTTTATATTTACTTACACTGCAATTAGAGTTTGCATAAAGTATATATTTGTGTTTCAGTGTTTTTGACTCACATTTCCCCCTTTGCTATTGTCTGGATGGGGGAGTGTTACAGAGTTCATTGGTTTGTTTAGGATCTTATGGGTTTTGGTGGGGGTATGGGGTCTGGGCTATGGGTGGGTGGGAGGTTCCCAGAGTGCTCCAAATTCCTTTTTGGGCTAGTAGTTTCTTTTGATTTACCTGGTAATGTTGGTCTCTTATGAGTATCCATGTCAAGTTTATTTCCTGGAATATTAAGGGCCCAATGCAAGTGTAAGAGGTATATGCTGTGCGGACATCTCCACAAGCTCCTCTCAACTGTGGCTATGCTGCAGGAAACCCACCTTAGAAGGGATGAGATTATGTTATTCAGAAGGTATTGGGTGGCCCAGGCTTTTGGGGCAGGGATTCACACTTCTAAGGAAGGGATTGCCATCCTTGTGGCAAGGTGTACAGCCTTTCAGTTATCCCATGAATACTGGGACCCTGACGGCCATTATGTTCTTTTGCAGGGCTGCCTGGGAACAACAGAGGTCATTTTGGGTTCAGTTTATGTACCTAACTCTGATTCCCCTCAGTTTTGTCCTGATCTTGCCTCCCACCTTTCTGCCTTTCCTTGCCTACCAATAATTTTTTTGGGGGGGGATTGGAACATGGTCCCTGATAATGACCTTGATAGATTGGGTACTGTGAGGCAGGGCCTTTCTCTGGGCAGAAGAGTTTCCGAGATTTGGTTGACCACTTAGGTCTTCAGGATCCATAAGTAGGGAGTACACTTTCCTCTTCTCCTTGCATGGCTCCTCTTCCAGAATAGATTTTTTCTTTTGAGTAGTAACATGCTAAGTGGGGTAATTTCTGCAGAGATTATACCCAAAGATTTATCCGACCATGCCCCTGTCAAGTTAACCCTGGTTTTAGAAGAGGGTGAGGAGAGGGATGGTATCTGGAGACTTAACGCTCAGCTTTTGAGAGACCCTGACTTAGTCATTCTCCTGTGGGACTTCATTCAGGCCTGTATGGCTACCAATACAGATTAAGTCTCTAGGCTGGATTGGTTATGGGGGCCCTCAAATGTGCAATCAGGGGAGAATGTATTAAGTTGGTGGCTGCTCATAAGAAAGCCCGATCTCTAGATAAGGATAGGGCATTGACAGAACTTAGACAACTCAGGAAGAACCTCTCGTCCACCTCCCCGCCAGACATCCGACAAAGATCAGAAATTTTACATTTTAAATATGCTGAGATTTCAACAGAGAAGGCTGAACTGGCCAACCTAAGCATGAAGTCTCAATATCTTGAATCTGGAGAGGAGCCAGCTGACTTCTGGCTTGGCAACTGAGAGAGCTGCATGAAGTCCGGCGGTTCCCTTCTTCAACCTTCCTCTGGTCAGGCTATTTTAACCTGGCCATGAGACATTGCTGAGGCTTTTAAAGATCTCCACCTCAGCCTTTATAAAGCAGACCCCTCCTCTCCAGAAAATATGACCTGGATGAGCTGCCTCTCCCCTGTCTCGCTGCTCCTCAATAAGATCTTTTGTCAAAGACAATTAGTGTCTCCAAGGTTCGGATGGTTATCCTTCACCTCCCTCAGAACAAAGCATTTGGCTCAGATGGCTTTGACAACAATTCTTACTCCATTCTTATTGAGGATTTAGTGCCCCTGCTCACTCAGCTATTCACCTCCTTCCTTACAGATGGCTTTTACGATTTCTCCTTCACCCAAGCATGGATGTCACTTATTCAGAAGCCATGTAAAGACAAATTATCCCCAGTGAGTTATCACCCTATTTCATTACTTAATTTGGACCTAAAACCTTTGGCAAACGTTCTGACTACAAAACTGCAAACTATCTGGGATGGGCTCATTTCACCCGACCTGGCTGGTTTTAGTGACCACCTGGGGAAGCTTTTGTATCTGATGTCTGCATCTGGGGAGGGCAGGATCCTTGTGGCTTTGGTCTTCCTAAATGTGGAAAAAGCCTTTGACCAGGTCTTCTGGCCTTTCTTGTTCCAGGTCCTGCAAAAATGTGGTATTCCTACAGCTTTCCACAAATGAATTCAAATTATGTATAGCAGTCTTTCAGCTAGAATTCACTGCAATAGCCTCTCCTCTTCTTCTTTTTTTCTGGAGAGGAGTTCAAGGCAAGGTTGCCCCCTTTCCCCATTTCTTTTTAATCTGTACTTAGAACCCTCCTCCTTCATCTCCAATGTTCTCTGCAGGTTAAAGGGATACAGGTTAATTAACATAATTAAGATGCAGATACTACCCAAAGTAATTTATATTTTAAAAGCTCTTCCAATCCATATTCCTCCAGAATTTTTTAAAACTTTAAAGAAGATAATTACCAACTTTATTTGGATAAACAAAAAACAAAAATATCATATGAGATATTAATATTGCCTAAAGAACAAGGAGAGTTATCTCTACCTCATTTTTATAAATATTATCTGGTATCACAAATAATTATTTGGAATTGGATAAACTATCAAAAAGAGCAAAATATTTCAACAGAAATGGAAATTAATAGATGTGAATATACAAATTTAATGAATGCATTATTTTCCAAAAAAATAATGAAAATAAATTTAACTTCAGTGATAATAAAGTGCTAGCATGATATCCATAAGATTTTTAAAAATGGAAATTAAGGTAACAAAATACACACCAATATATAGTAATTATGACTTGCACCTCACAATACGTGATTAAGTCTATAAGCAATGGAAGACACAGGTATTGTATGAAATGGGGACAACTTTTCCGAAACAACCAGTTTATTGCTTTCAAGCAACTGAGGGCACAGTATAATCTACCTGTGGCACATTATTTTAAATATTTACAAATAAAACACTATATTACTAAAACTACTGGCAAATTGGAACTTTTATCCACACCAATTTTGGATAAATTGGAAGAAGAAAGAGAGAATAAAAAATGAATTTCCATACTTTAGTCTATTTAATATTAGATCAAATGATATACTGAAACTGAAGTCAAGATGGGAACAAGATATGGAGAATGACATTTCAACAGAAATATCTGAAGATGAATGGATGAGAATACTGGCAACCCCATACATAAATATTAGATCAAGCAAGATGCAACAAATACAATTTAATGTTCTACATAGGACAACTGAGTCCCTTTACCTCTGTAATCCTGGGCTGCCTATTTCCCGTGTCGGCCAGCATCCCTTTAAGGCGACCATCCCCCCTCCTACCTCCCCCCCATCAATTAGCTTTGCAATGGGCCTCATTCTATTAGGCTGCCCTATTTTTCCCTCTCTACTATGTGTCTGATACCCTTTCTTCCCACTGCCCTTCTCCATATCCCTCCTTCCTCTCCTCACTTGTACTCTATAACCTACAACCTGTATACGCTACACTTTAAATGCTTATATTTGCACTTGCTTTACATGTCTGATTCATCCAAGTACTGAGTAACTGCCTGTACCGATGTCTACTTTTGTATGAAGTGTTGTCTACTGTAAGCAACAGTATCATCTGTGTCCAGGACCATCTTGAAAATGAGCTTGCTCAATAATGTAACTCCCTGGTTAAATAAAGTTTGATTGATTGATTGATTGATATTTTACACCCCACAAATTACCTAAAATTAACACCAATATAGCAGATAAGTGCCCTAGATACTCCAAAACATCAGGCACCTTAATACACTTGATCCATAGTCGTCCATACCTTACAAACAGCTGTTCTAAAATATACAACATTATAAATCAAGTGTTAAAAATGTGTATTCTTTTAAGATACTATTCACTATGTTCGCAATACTCAGAAAAAATCAATCAATATCAACAATCGTGTATATCTATAACCATGACAGTTGCAAAGAATTGTATTTTATTAAAATGGAAAGATGCAAGCTCACCAAATATTAAACAGTGGATGAATTTTATGACAGAAGCTATGAACCTAGAGAGAATGCAATACCTGAAAGAAGCTAAGGAAGAAGATTTTGAAAAAAAATATGGCAAACATTCCACATATTGTTACAAACAGGGAATACAAATATGATATTGAAAGGGACAGTGAGAGGGGAAGAGAAAAAAGGAGAAGACGCTAAAAAAAAAGGGAAAAAAATTGTCATCATCAAAAAATATTTAGAATAACAAATAGTATCCAAAGTTAAAATAGTGCTTCTTTAAACAATAAAGTAATATATGTTTACAATCCCAGATCACTGCCATAATACAGAGTAGGAGGTTATGATGAAGTAAAAAGGAGGATTAATATATCCTGATATACACTAAATATCAGATAAGTAAATAACCCCTTTAGAAATACATCTGAACCTCACAAAAAAAGGGATACAGGTAGAAGGAAGAGATTTAAACTGTCAGCTTACACCGACGATTTACTCCTCCACTTCGAGGACCCTACGTCCTCTATCCCGGAGGCCCTGGCTGAAATCTCGACCTTCTCTAGCCTCGCAGGATACAAGCTAAACCTTTATGAGACCCAGGTTATGCCATTGACTGTTTATGTTTCTAAGTTGGATATTACCAACCTGGGTCTTTAATGGAGTCTAAAGCCCTTACCTATTTGGGATTTGAGTACTGCATTACCTCTCCAACCTAGTTTCCTTAATCTCTCTCCTCTCTTACAAAGTATAAAGTTTGACCTTGCTAAATGGATGGCACTGCCATTTTCTTTTTGGGGTCACTTCCATATCATTAAGATGAACATTTTACTGTGGGTTCTTTATCCCTTGGGAATGTCGGGGGTCTTTTTACCAAGGGCCTGGTTCTCCTCCTTGCAACGGCTCCAGAACTGCTTCTTCTGGAGGGAAGGGGCGGTCCATTGGGCTTACAGCAAACTCATCTTCCTGAGAGATAAAGGTGGCTTGTGGTTGCCCCATTTCGACCTTTATTACTTGGCCCTGCATGGGGCCAAGTTTCTACAATGGACCAGTGCTCTTGACAGACCAGGCAGGGAGGGATACACGCCACTTTGGTTGCTGATTGAGGCCTCCCTTACCCGGCAGGGGTATCCAACTTCCCAGCCTTTTAAATGCCAGATTGTCTAGCTTCCTTGGCCTTATAGAGATTTTTTAAAGGCTTGAGGACAACTGGAACATTTTCTTGGGCAGATGTAGTATAAGTCTCTGGACCAATCGGTTCTGGCTAAACCAAATATATGTATTGGTAGCAAGCCGATCCTGTTTTCATTTGCCCTTATCTAAAGTCAGCCTCCATGTTCTCCCACTTGAGCAGGGTGTGTTCCTACCGCCTGAGCACTTTAGGAGGTTTTCTTGATCCCCTCTTCTATCCCTTTAAATATTTACAATTGTCCAAGGTCCTAACTTCTCACTTTGGTAGCAGCCCCTGGCACAGGGAGGAACAGCATTTGCTACCACAGCTTGTGGCCCTGACCGCCAAGCCCCACCCTGTGTCCCAGCTATATGCCTCTTTACAACTGGCTGCTTTTACCCCTGCTTCAGGCATCTGCTACTACCGGCAGCAGGCATTGGGTGGAAGCCTGGAGCTGAGGCGCTGGCATGCTATTTGGACAAACTTGTACAAATATGTGAAATGTGACCACTACAGATGGACCCAATTTCAGATCCTCCAGGATATGTACTATACCCTCCTTTGGTTATTCTGGATGGGAAAGCTGGACTCTCTGGCCTGTTCCCAATGTGGTCAAGAGACTGAGAATTTGCTGCATACGTTGTGGGAATTCCCATTAATTCTTCCCTTTTGGTAGAAGACTCAGGGTTTGTTAGTTCTGTTGTTGGGCCTGGAGGATGCCGTTACACCTGAAATGTGCTTGTTGGGGGGTTACCCCTGATCACTGGCTGTCCATCGTAGGGTGCACATTGCCTTCATTTCAGTGGTGGCTAAGGTCATCATCTTGCACCACTGGCAAGATGATGCCACTTACTTATGGGAATGGTTTAACGAGTTACTATCAGGCTCTTATGCTTGAGAAACAAATCTCCAGGCTGCACCAAAGAGATGTCCTTTTCCGCAGCATTGGGAAACCTTGTATATCCTCATATCAGTTCAAGCACGTGTCTGAATAGCGTGACCCACTTGTGTCCTTTTTTATTTTTCTCACTCCAGCTCCCTTTTTTCTTTTGTTGGCACATCTTTTCTCCTTTCCCTTATGCTTCTGAGTGGTGCTCTGGGAGGGTAGGGGTTTGTGGGTTGGGGGGGTTGTTTTTTTTTTGGTTGGTATTATTATATTTTACTGCATAATCTTTGTTCTCAGACCCTTGATCGGGGAGGGGTGTCATAGTTGTTTATTGTTTGGGGTGTTTTATTATCTTCTTGTTGGATTTCTTGAGTCATGAAGGTGTGGCCTCCAGTACTGCGTGCAGTACTGGAGGCCACACCTTCACAAGGACATTAACCAAACTGAGGCAGTCCAGAGAAGGGCAACCAAAATGGTGCAGGGACTGCATCAGAAAACATATGAGGACAGATTAACGGAACTCAATATGTATACCCTAGAGCAAAGGAGGGAGAGAGGTGATATGATTGAAACATTCAAACACCTTAAGGGCATTAACAAGGTGAAAGAGTCTGACATGTTTCAATATTAGAAAAAAAGCAGGACAAGAATACACAGCATGAGATTAGAGGGAGGCCGATTAAGGGGTAATGTGAGGAAGATCTTTTTCAAAGAAAGGGTGGTGGATGCATTGAACGGCCTACCTCAGGAAGTGGTGGATATGAATACAGTGCAGGGCTTCAAACAGGCATGGGATAGGCATAACAGAGCAATACAGATGAGTATGAATAGATAGGCCATTGACAGAGCAAAGGCCAATGGCACATTTATAAGGTAGAAAAAGAAATGAGCAGACTGGATGGGCCTTGCGGTCCTTATCTGCCGTCAACTTCTATGTTTCTGTGCTTAGTTCAAAAATGTAATAAACTTTTGATTATAAAAAGTACAAACAAACATACTATGGCAGCGATCGGGACACAAGAGGGTTTTGTGGCAACAGGTGGGGGATTTCTGGCTGTCAGTCTCCCAAAGTGCTGATGTATTAGTCACTCATTGAAAACAGGTCCTTTTAAATGTTTCAGTGATATTTACGGTTAGGGTATGTAATCAGTTTCTATTGAAGTGATCATAGTGATGCAACTTGTGGCTTTTGACTCTGAAGTCAGTGCTGCTAATGTGTCTTTAGTAAGCAGGGTGCTGAAAGCTGCCTTTTAAACTCAGAATGAATTTGCATGTTTTAATATTGGGACAGAACCCCCCTCCACCTGCTGCCAACAAACTCCCTTGTCCCCCAATCATTGCCACAGTTTGAGAGTGGGAAAGAGATCAGGGGAGAGAGAGATGCAAGAGAAATGGCTTGGAGGGACAGAAAGCGAATCCTCAGGATTGCAGAAGCAGCTGAACGGGAGAGGGAGCTGGACTTCATTGCCCACCTAGGGACAAATGTCCTACCTGGGCATGGGATCAGAGCAGTGCAGGAGGAGTTTGTGAAGTTGGAAAGAGGCCTTAGACAAGTAGCACACACGGTAACCTTCTCGGAGATGCTGCCTGTCTATGGCATGGGTAAGGTTATTGTACTCTGCACAATGTGATTCAATGAATGGTTGAAAAACTGGTGCAGAGAACAGGAACAGAGTTTTGGCTTCATTGGGGACTGGGGGTACACCTTGAGGGATACAGACCTATACTGGTATGATGGTCTGCATCTGTCCGGGAGGGGAACCAGGCTCCTAGGTGATAGGTTTAAATGCTTCATTGGCAAGCTTGTAAACTAGCCAAAGGTGTAGCACTGATAAGAAGCAGGGAATTCTCAGCCTCCCCCACAAACCATGGTAGTTAGCAAGATAAACACCAAGGCAGAGAGGTCGATAGGGAGCAGGACAGGGGTAAATGGAGAAAAAGGCAAGGGCAGGGATGGGGCTAAAAGGGATAAGACCATCAAAAAATGGAGAACGATAAGAACCATTGCCCCTAGTCTTGGTAATAAGCTTTCTGAACTAGAGGCCTTGATGGATGAGGACACCTGGATATTGTGGCAGTGACAGAAACATAGCACACAGAGAACCATGACTGGGAAGTCAACATATCAGGGTACACAATCTACAGGAGGAACAGGGAAGGCAAAGAGGAGGAGGAGTAGTTCTCTACATAAGAGAAGGGATCAATGTAACAGAACTAAAGAGGAAACGGGGAGGAGAGGAGGTACTGTGGGTCACCTTGGAAACAGGAAATGGCACCACAGTCTGCATAGGGGTTGTATACAGACCCCTGTCTCGGGGGAGGAAATGGACAAGGAAATGATAGAAGGTATCCTTAGAATGGCAGAAAAAGGAGATATTGTTGATGGAGACCTGAATATGTCAAATGTTAACTGGAGCACATTTGATGCAGCCACATCCAAGAAAAGGGTCATTCTCGATGTCCTACAGGGGGCATGCCTCAGACAGCTAGTGTTGGAACCCATTCAGGAGGGAGAAGTCCTAGACCTGGTACTCTCAAACGGGTATGGAAAGGGTTCTATGTCAATACAGTGCATATTATTGAGCAATAACAATTTGGTTGAATATTATAAAGTGCGCGTCTACACAGCAACCACACATCTCGGTAACCGCACATTTCAGCAACTTCACAATAAGCACATGATGCATTTGAGTGAATTTCCAACATATTATACATTGATATGTATGTTGTAAGCAACCCCATGAAGGTACTCCGGGCAGGGACGAGAGAGTACTCACCCACATCCTGCACCATTCTCTCAGTGAGGTTGCGGTACCCTCCTACAGCTCAACCCGTCAGCTGCACCAGAAGACTTGCTCCATCCTTACTACCGACAATCTCAACAAGTTCTGAGTCATCCATACCTGAGATACATTTATTCACCATGCCCTACCCATCCTCTCCAATGTTATGAAGGGGCTATGCACCTGCACCCCCACGGGAGGCTATGCCCTGAACTCCCCCATCTCAGGATTACCACCATGCCACACCTGGATCATGGGGTAGGCTATTTACACTGCAGATAAGCGATTTCATTTCCTCTTATGCTCTAGTTGAACCATTGCCCCTATGGCACAGGTGCTGTATTTTATTGGTAGCCCCTTTTGTAATGCACTATAATTCCCACACTGTAATGACATGATTATGTGATACCAGTGAAAAGAGGATCACAGATTTAGAAGTGGGTAGCCATCTAGGAACAAGCGACCACCAAACAGTGTGGTTCATGATAAACACAGCCGTAGAGTCAAGCCATACAAAAGTGAGGGTACTGGACTTCAGGAGGGCTGACTTTGGCAAAATGGATGAGTGCCTAAGGAATACATTAGCAAATGGGCAGGAAGGAGGGGTGGAAGAACAATAAGGAAAAATCATAGCTATCATTACAGAGGCAACAAACCTTTGTGTGAAGCAAATAAACTAAACAAAACAAAGTAAAAAAAACACAATGGTTCTCAAAAGAGGTGTCAGGGAAGGTTAGGAAGAAAAAGATAGCATTCAGGAAGTATAACGAATCACAGAAGGAGCAGGACAGAGAACTGTATTAGTTAAAGCAGAAGGAAGTGGGGAAGGCAGTCAGAATAGCGAAGGCCCAAACCGAGGAGAAGACAGCCAGTTCAGTTAAGGAGAGGGATAAAACCTTTTACAGGTACATTAGGCAGTGAAGAAAGACCAAGGGAGGGATAGTGAGGCTTAATAAAGGGGAGGGGAGGTGGGAAGAGGGTGACAGTGAAAAGGCACACAGCCAGCAAAATGCTAGGATGCATAGGAAGGGGCATCACAAGTAGAAAGAGGAAAGTGATCATGCCACTATACAAGTCCCTGGTAAGGCTCCACCTTGAGTACTGCATACAGTTCTGGAGGCCTTATCTCAGGAAGGATATGGATAGACTAGAGACAGTACAGAGGAGGGCAACAAAAATTGTACAAGGCCTCCATGAATTGCCATAAGAAAGCAGATTACGGCAACTCAGCATGTACTCACTGGAGCAGCACAGAGATATGGGTGACATGATAGAGACATTCAAGTTCCTGAAGGGCATAAACAGAGTCCATACCCAGGAACTCTTTCTGATCAATAGTTCCACAAGGACAAGGGATCATGAAATTAAATTAAGGGGAGGGAGGTTCCAGGGTAACATATGTAAGTTCTTCTTTACAGAAAGGGCGTTGGCTCCATGGAATAGCCTACCTGCAGAAGTCATTGACTCCAAAACAGCAGGACAATTCAAATCTCCTTGGGATAGGCATAAAGGGATTGTCTCTAAGAAATTCAAGGGGGTGGCACTCAGGGCAGACTAGATAGATCTTTGTCCCCATCTGCCATCACTTTCTATGTTCCTATGTTAGAGATACTGAACAAATACTTTTGCTCAGTATTCACAAAAGAAGAAGAGGGGGAGGTACCTACACCAAACCATAGAAGTACTCTGGACAGGGGGTCAATATCAGTCCACTGACAGAAGAAAGAGTCCTGAAAAAACTCCTAATCCTCAAGGTGGACAAAGCAATGGGGACTAGCGGGGTTCACCCCAGAATTCTAAAAGAACTAAGGGAAGACCTAGTGACACCACTGACTCTTCTGTTTCACAAAGCATGAGATGACGGTGTGATGTGGTACCTGAGGACTGGAGGAGGGTGGATGCGATTCCCTTTACAAAATTGGGAGCAAGGCGAGGCAAGAAATTACAGACCTGTTAGTTTAACCTCAGTGGTAGGAAAATGATGTAGTCACTTCTGAAAGAAAGATTGTTGAGTACCTAGAGGACAGCGGGCACAGGACCCAAGGCAGCATAGATTCACAGCAGGAAGATCATGTCAGATGAATGTAATAGAGTTCTTTGACTGGATGACCAAAGTAGTAGAGTATCCAGTGAGGATGGTGACTCAATATGAGCGACCATCAAAGCGGCGACTCATATTCAACACTTTCCTCCTGGGCTACCTTGCAAGGGTAGTGACCCTATGTGAATGCGAGGGTAGTAAAGTGTGACGGAAGGGGGGGTTAAGGGAAGGGGAGGGACAGGAAGGGGTTTTGGGGACTGGTGTGCCTGCTGCCACCAAGTTAGCCATGTGGTCTGGTGGTGTGTGTGGCTAGCTCAGGTGTAGTAGGTACAATGTTTGGGACTGGGTGCTTGGAAATTTGCCACAGCCGCAGTGTAAGATTGTGCTCCCTCCCGACATGCATCCCCCTGGAATTGAGAATCTATATTCAGGGGTATGGGGGGCCCACCTAAAACCATTTTTCATTGTCCAGACGTCAGGTTACCTGGGGTGCTTTTCGACAGCATACACTTGCCATAATAGCAGTCGCTATTTTGCAATCGCTATTGTGACATGGACCTGTAGTAGACCAGGGAGGGGCTGTGGATATAGCTTACCTAGACTTTAGCAAGGCATTTGACACAGTCCCACACAAAAGATTAATAAATAACTTGCTCCAACTTCAAGGGAGGAGAGCCTACCAGGCCTGCCTCCTTGCAAAGAAAATATGTCTTCGGCTTACATCTCCAGCAACACATGCCTTAATGTTGCCCACCCCTCACACTCGATGCTTGTGCAGTGCCAACAAATCCACTTTCCTGGTTCCCTTTTGCCGAACCTCTCAGGCCCAATGCTCCTTATATGTAAGGGCCCCTCCCTGGTGAATGGACTCTCTCCAGAAGTCACTGCTGAGAATAAAGTTGGACCATACAAATTCATACTGCTCCATTACCTCACCAATCTCAACAGTTGCGTCTATACCCAATAGATTTTAGTGGCACTCCTTCATGGCACTCCTTCCCATTATATGCCCAAGTACTCCTCTCCCTCTTCCTCTCTTCCTCCTTCTCATCCCCTTCCTCCAATCCCTTCTTCTGCTATACACCTCCTTTCTTCCTTCTTTGTCCCTCCTTCCCCCATCCCACCGCCTTCCTCACCTTTACCTACTGTTACTCCCTCTCTCCCTTACCCCTCACTCTGCTCCTCACTCCCTCTATTCCTACCCTACCTTCAACCCCCTTATTACACCCCTACCCCTATGTCTACCCCACCCTTCCTTCCCCTGACTGCTCATACACGTTTAACCTCCTCACCTGCCCCAGTCCACTTCCACTCTCTCCCACCTTTTCTCCCTCTCACCTCTCTCACTAGTTCCTTCTCCCCCTCCTTACGAATTGCCCTTCCTTGCACTTCTTCGACCACAAGCACTTAATCAACAAAGTCACAGTTTTGATTGCCTCTTCCACTACACTTTTCCCATGCCCTATACTCCTCATAATGTGCTCTGGTTCATTTCTTTAGTTTCTGATCAATTCATTTTATGTTCCTGATTGTATTAATCCCTATGTATTTGACATTGCATCTGCTCCACTCCTATTGTTTGTTCCTGATTGTATCTGATGTGGAACCTTTGTTAAAGAATCTTTGGTTCTAAGGTATTTTGTAACCCTAGTACTCAATAAAATAAAATAAAATAAACAAGTTATCCAGCCTGGAAGTGAGTCCCAGGGTAGTAGCCTGGGTAACAAATTGGCTGGACAACAGGACTAGAGGGTAATAAGAGTCCACTCTGAAGAAAGGAAGGTTACTAGCGGGGTACCGCAGGTTCAGTACTTGGTCTGGTTCTCTTTAATGTCTTTATAAGTGACATTGCAGAAGGGCTGGAAGGAAAAATATGCCTCTTTGCAGATGGACAAAGATCTGCAACAGGGTTGATACACGGGAGGGGTGGTAAGGATAAGAAGAGACTTGGCAAGGTTGGAGGAATGCCCAAAAGTATGACAGCTTAGATTCAGTGCAAAGAAGTGCAAAGTAATGCACCTGGGAAACAAAACTCAGGGAAGAGTACACAATGGGGGTATAACAAAAAAAAAATGGAAAGTAACCTGGAGTAGTCATATCAGGCGATCTTAAGGTAGGCAAGCAATGTGAGAAGGCAGTAAGGAGGGCTGAGGGGATACTGGTATGCATAAGGAAAGGCATCACCAGTAGAAAACAGGAGGTTGTTATCCTCTGTACAGACAGTATTTTGGTGAGACCCCATTTGAGTTCTGCATGCAGTTCTGGAACTCCATCTCTGCAGGACATAGACACCAGAAGCCATGAAGAGAGACTAAATGAGCTTAATATGCATATCCTTGAGGAAAGAGGGAGGGAGACATGATAGAAACTTTCACGACTCTCAAGGAATCAACAAATTCTAGGAGAGCAGCATCTTTCAGAAAAGAGATGTGCAAGAACAAGGGGACACAGTTTGAAGACAGTGGAGGGGATGGCTCAAGGGCAACGTGAGGAAGTATTTTTTCATGGAGAGGGTGGTGGACTCACGGAATGGCCTTCCTGAGGAGGTTGTGGGGTCAAAAACAGTGGTGGAATTCAAGAATGCATGGGACAGACATAAGGCAATTATAGTTGGGGGGGTAGGAAGAAGTAGGCTGTTGGTTAACTAGGATCTGCAGCTTATCCAATAGGTAGGGAAATGGGCAGACTAGGTGGGCCAAGCGGTCCTTATCTGCTGCCAAAATCTATGTTTCTATGTTTCTCTATGAGATTGGGTGCAAATGAAACAGAGGTTGCAGTGAAGGGAATGGAGATTGGGGCAGGGAAGGGAGACTTGCTACAGAGGGAGAGAGTTTGGGGAGAGAGATGGGGGTGGGGGAAAGAGTTGGGGTGGGTAAGTGGGGAACAGAAGTCAGGAGCCGGTGAACTGTCTTAATGAAAGGCAGTGCCTTCTACTTCATACCTGATTTGCAGAGAAAACAAAGACTGGGACAGAAATCGATGAGGAGGGGATGGAAGCACAGAGAGAGAGGGAACATCATGGCAGGGGAGGTGGGTTGTTTGGGGTAGCGAGAGAGGAAGTGCACTGATTTATGCATACTCATTATGTGATTCAGCTCCACTGGGTGGAGCATAGAACAAACATTGTGTGATGCGTTCGATATCCGGTCACGACTTTCCAGACCCTTTATTTTCTCTCCTCCTCCATTCACAATACTTCAGCATAGCTCTCGTTATACAGCCATAAAACTGGGGAGTTTAGAAAATCAAGTGAAATATAACAATCTGAGGGTAGCTGAGTTGCTTATTTTTGTTATTTTTATGTTATTTGTTTCACCAGGAAGGTGGACTGGATGAATAATCCGTTTTCAGACATGAATGGGGAGATTGGGTTCACAGCAGCTGTGCAAAGATTGCATTTACTATTGTATATCTCATCTCATTTTGTTACATGACCTGAAATGTTAAACTTTTGCGCGTATTTCTGTTGTTTATGAATTATAGTTGTACCTAGTGTCTATTTGTCTAAATAACCGGCATTATTGCTGTATCTGTTGTTTATGATATACTGCTGTAATAGTTTGCTCCCCCACCCGGGTCGCACGTGGAATCAAGCCTCGACTGATTGTGCCTTGCCCGGAGTATACTGGGTGGGATATTAAGACTGCACCAGGCTGTGGTGCAAGTCTGGGTGCAGCGCAACTGGGATGTGTCAGGGCACTGACAGGGTGATATTCAATGGTGCTGCACCATGGCTCAGCACCGTTGAATATTGCTCTGTGGCCACCCACACTGTGCATGGCACAGTGGCACTGCACCAGCACAAGGGCCAGAGAGGGGCAGGGGGATGTGCTAGTGCAAGTGCCGTTGCGCTAGGTGCAGCAACTGCAATATTCAAATGTTCACATGCAAATGGGGCCATAATGCATGCAAGGCGAAATGGGGCCATTTGCATGTCATCATGGCCCCATTTGCATGCAGGTGCGCTGATCCCCGGCGACTTGCGCCTGGCGGCCTGCCAGGCTGCAGTCATCAGGGACCGACGCCTCCTGCACAAGTGGCAAAGTGCCCCACTGCCTGATCACGGGCATATGTATTGGATATGTAAGTCCTATATCCCTGGTGGTCCAGTGGACCGCTTCCAGACCGATCGCGGGCATACCTAGTAAAATAATATAGTCTTAAATCCCTGGTGGTCCAGTGGACTGCTCATAGCCCGATCGCAGGCAGAGTTAAGCAAAATAAGATTATACCCCATCCCTGGTGGTCCATGGTTCCCCTCCCACCCTCCACTGGGCCCCACCACCACTCCCCCGGTCAGCGGGGGGTGCTCCCCACCATAAGCCGCCCGGCCGCCATGACTGACTGCATACAGTACAGCTGAGCGCCCATTGGTCCACAGTGTGGGCCTATGGGCGTGCATTCTCATACCGTACTACACAGTCCAGATATGTGATGGATTCATTCACATATCTGGACACAATATGTCTGATGCAATCTGCATGCCCATTAGTACGCTGTGGACCAATAGGCGTGCAGCTGTACTGTATGCGGTCGAGTGAAAGCGGCAGCCAGGTGGCTTGCAGGTGAGGAAGTTGCCGCCTGCCGTGACGAAGAGGAGAATGGCGAGGAGCTCAGTGGAAGAGTGAAGAACCACTGGACCAGAGATGAGATATATTTTGTTAACTCTGCCCTCTTGATGAGCTTCAGCGTCACTGGACCACCAGGGATCTGGACAGTTTAATCTACTACATCTGCCGCAGATCAGGCATGGAGGTGCCACCCATGGACGGTGCCGCCGGAGTTCGGTGGCCACACAGCGCTGGCAGCTGCAGTGTTGCACCCTGCAACATGGAAGCTCACCTGTGGGTGGCCAGCTGTTGCTCCTTTATTTTTGGAACAACTATATGTGGTGCATGTAGAGGTTGTGCCTGCATGGGCTCCGCACATCCCGGGCTGAATATCGGGATGTGCGGGGTATACATGGGCACGCCCCCCCCCACTTGCACCACATACATTACTGATGCACCGGGAGCATCAGGATTTGTGCCATGCACTTTCACCTTTTAAATATCATGCCAGGGCACAACCCTTCTGAATATCCCACCCACTGTGTACAAGTTGACTGCGACTGAGCACTTTCAAAAAGGGTGACTCAATCATGGCACCTGTGTACAGGGCTACTTGGCAGGGTAGTGACCAGATATGGGGGTAGGCGACTACGGCGACAGGATGTTGCTGTATATACATGTGCACGGGGAGGTCACGTCACGTGACAGGTGGAAGGGGAAGGAGGGTATGTGGGGTGTAGTGCGGTGGTCAACTGCTGAGCTGGCTGTGTGGCATGGTGGGTAGGTAGTGGGCTGGGGTTGGGAGGGTGCCTGGTTCAGTTCTGGTCATGATCGTGCTTTTGCGTATGGCCATTTTTTTTTTTTTTAAGTTTTACACCCCTTCCCCCTCCGAGATGCACCCCCTGGAGCTGAGAATCCTTTAGTAACCAGTCCCAAGGTTTTCTAGTCACTGCGAGTGTACATCGCCGTAATTCATTTGCGATTCATTTGCAGCGATGTACCCTCACCCTAATGGTGATCGGTATTCCGTGATCGCCATTATCGCATGAAACCCTTTACCAGTTACCAAATGTTTAAATAAACTAATAAATAAACAGCAGGTACAAGCAATACACGATTAACAGCTCATGCCATATGTAAGATAAACAACACTCTGTAAATATCATATTATACAAAAATGTACATAATTTCATATAATAAGAGTAATAAGCAAAGTAAGAAGTAAATTCTAGTGCTTAGGAATTTCACTTGGCAGCATCAAAACAATTGCAGATTGACAGTCATTTTAAAAATTCCCACAATTACATGCAAACATACGAAATCGGCAGCAGATACAGGCCATATGGTCTATCTAGTCTGCTTGAGTGTGCAGTACTTCAGTCCATTAGACTGTAGCTACCCCCCTCCCATTAACTCTTCCTTCCCCAAACTGCCCCCCAGTATGTACTTTCCCCCTTGAATTTGTCCCAACCCCTCATGAAGCACCCCACAGTCTGCACTGATGCGAGTTGCTCAAGCAGTGCATCCTACCCTGTTACCACTCTTTCAATGAAGTAGTGCCTTCTCCTTTCCCTACTGAATCTGTCCCCCTTTAACTTCAGGGAGTGCCCTCTAGTATCTCTTCCATTCTGGTGAGTGAACCCACCCTGGAAGCCTACTCTGTTCATCCCCTTCAGGAACCTGAAGGTCTCGACCATGTCCCCCCTCTCTGTCTCTCTCTTCTATCCTCCAGGGTATACATGTTGAGCTCTTTTAGTCTTTCCTCGTAAGTTCTATCCTCCAACCCCTGGATTATCTTTGTTGCTCTTTGTTGCACTGCCTCCAGTAGTTTGATATCCCTTTTCAAGTATGGGCATCAGAACTGCATGCAGTACTCCAAGTGTGGCCTCACCAGAGACCTGTACAGGGGCAATATGACTTTGCTACATCTGGATGTAATCCCCCCTTGCTATGCAACTTAGCATCCTGTTAGCCTTAGCCACTGCCTTCCTACACTGGGCTGAGTGGTTTAATTCCCCAGTAACCAGCACCCCCAGATCCTTGTCCTCATTGGAAGTGGACAATTTGATACCATCCGTCCAATAGCTGTATCCTGGGTTTTTGGCTCCGAAATGTATCACCTTGCACTTCTTGGCGTATTATGCTGTTTGATAATGATTTTCCTTCCATTACAGATATTCTGAAACTATTTTTTTGTTAGTAGTTTCCCCTTCTTCAGAAAGAGTGCCATCAGTAATGTCTGCTTGTTTGTTTATTTTTGTTAACTGGGTGGTACACTGAAAACAAAGTACCCATTTTCAGGGACAACCCAAGTGTTTAGCACAACAATATGATCTTGACAGTAAACTTCAGCATATACGAAAGACATTGTCATGCAAGTACATCACATAGTTATACATTCATCATACTGAGAGTGTTTAGAGTTTATAACAACGAAAAAAGGGGAGGGAGAGTCAAAACCAGCTAGGCAATAATAGCACAGACCACAGGGAGCAAGAACAGGAACCGATTTTGCCCAAAGCAACTATTTTCATGCTACTGTCATTAATGAGACTGATCATAATTTAACATTTAACATTCCTCACAGTTCAGCTACCCAATTGTCTACCCCCAGCACACTGCACTACCATGCCTGCAACCCTGGTTTGTGGCTGCTCAATGACCTATCAGGAGCACACTGCACTACCATGCTTGCAACCATGATTTTGGCTGCCCAAAGGCCTAGTGGGAGGTGCACACTGCACTACCATGCCTGTGACCCTGGTTTGCAGTTGCCCAAAGGCCAAGTGGGAGCACACTGCACTACCATGCCTGCAACCCTCGTTTGTGGCTGCCTGATGGGGTAGAAAGAGCATACTGCACTACTGTGCCTGCGACCCTAGTTTCTGGCTGCCTGATGGCCTAGTGAGAGCACACTGCACTACCATGCCTGTGACCCTGGTTGAAGCTGCCTGACGGCCTTGCAGGCAGACACTGCACTACAGTGCCCGCGACCCTAGTTTGCAGCAGCCCTATGGCCTAGCGGGAGCACACTGCAGTACCATGCCTGCGATCCTAGTTTGCAGCTGTCCAGTGGCCTATCGAGAGTTCATTGCACTACCATGCCTGCGACCCTGGTTTCCAGCTGCCTGAAGGCCTAGTGGGGGAACACTGCACTACTGCGCCTGTAACCCTGGTTTGCAGCTCCCAATAGCCTAGTGGGAACATACTGCACTACCGTGCCTGCTACCCTGTTTTGCAACTGCCCAATGCCTTAGTGGGAGCACATTGTATAACCATGCCTGTGACCCTCGTTTGCAGTTGCCCAAAGGCCAAGTGGGAGCACACTGCACCACCGTGCCTGCAATCCTAGTTTGCAGCTACCCAGTGGCCTATCGAGAGCACACTGCACTACCATGCCTGCGACCCTGATTTCCAGCTGCCTGAAGGCCTAGTGGGGGAATACTGCACTACTGAGCCTCCAACCCTGGTTTGCTGCTGCTCACTGGCCTATCAGGAGCACTCTGCACTACCCTCCTTACAACCCTAGTTTGTGGCTGCCTGAAGGCCTTGCAGTAGCACACTGCACTACCGTGCCTGCAACCATGGTTTGCAGCTCCCAATAGCCTAGTGGGAACATACTGCACTACCGTGCCTGCTACCCTGTTTTGCAACTGCCCAATGCCTTAGTGGGAGCACATTGTATAACCATGCCTGTGACCCTGATTTGCAGCAGCTGATGGCCTAGTGAGAGCACACTGAATTACCATGCCTGTAACCCTGGTCTGCAGCTGCCTAATTGCCTTATTCTCAGAGTGCTTTACTTTCTGTTGTTTTTAAAGTTTTGCCGTGCATACAGCTGCACCAGACTTATCCCTCATGTGCACATGATGTCAGTGTTTGGTTTATTACCATACCCGTGACCCTGATTTGCAACTGCCCAATGGTCTAGTGACCGCACACTGCACTACTGTGCCTGTGAACCTGGTTTGCAGCTGCATAATGGTCTAGTGACCGCACACTGCACTACTGTGCCTGTGAACCTGGTTTGCAGCTGCACAATGGTCTAGCGACAGCGCACTGCACTACTGTGCCTGTGATCCTGGTTTCTTGGCTGCTGTTGGTCTAGCAACAGTGCACTGCACTACTGTGCCTGTGATCCTGGTTCAGGCTGCTGGCGGTCTAGCGACAGCGCATTGCACTACTGTGCCTGTGATCCTGGTTTGCGGCTGCACAATGGTCTAGCGACAGCGCACTACACTACTGTGCCTGTGATCCTGGTTTGTGGCTGCAAAATGGTCTAGCGACAGCGCACTGCACTACTGTGCCTGTGATCCTGGTTTGCGGCTGCACAATGGTCTATTTATTTATTTATTTTAACATCAGTTTAACAACCTTTGAGCTGGTGACTCATTTACAAAGGTACCTCGTCACATAGAGGACAAAGACATACGTACAGGAGACAACCGCAGATCAGCAATGCAGTTCAACAATTGGGGACAGTCAAGGTTACAAGTATTGAGGGACATAACACTGTTAACAGCTAAATTAAGGTAAGCGATTAAGTGGCTGGATAGTAGAGGGTGAAAGGAGGCCCTGCAGGAGGAGAGTGGGCTGAGTAAGGAAGAGTGCAGCTCAGTGAGCATTGTCGGGGGGGAAGGGGAGGTTAAGGGCAGTGACAGTTGTGTGAGGTGAGCAAGTGATTTCTGAGGCTGTATTTAAAACATGCTAGTGAAGGAGCATCAGTGATTCCAGCAGGGAAGGAGTTGTACCAAGACGGGACTCTATAGGGGAAAGCCCTTTGGCCCTGGGAGGTCCTGGACCTTGGAACGACCAGTGCAGTTTTGCAGGAGCTGCGAGTGCGCACTGTGGGATTAGTTCAGTGGATAGAGTTAGCTAGGCCAGGAGGGGATTGACCATGGGTGCTTTATAGGTAAGTTGGCAGGTTTCGTACATGAGGCGCTCATCAAGGTTGAGTAGGGTGGCCATGGAATAAAGAAGACAGGTGTGGGTGAGTCTATGAACACTGGTAATAAGTCGACAGGCTTTGTTGAGCGTTAGGCATACCTTGTGGAGGGCCATCTGGTCTGCCGCGCCATAGACAGGAAGGCCATAGTCGATTAGGGATAAAACCGAGGAGGTGACTGCCAGGCGGAGGGTGTCTGTGGGGAGGCATTTTTTGTGCAGTAGAGGATACCAACCGTGCGTTGGAGGCAGAGGTCAGGGCAGAGATATGGTCATGAAAAGAGAGGGCAGAGTCAAAGATTATACCAAGGTATTTATAGGAGTGCAAGTTCTATAGGGAGATTACGGGTGGAGTGGACAGAGAGAGAAAGTTGCTGGACTTATTTTGGGGGTGCAAAGAGCATGGTTTTAGTTTTCTTAAGGTTGATGATGAGTCGGTGCTCAGTGAACCAGGTTTCAGTAGAGTTGTAGGCAAGCTGAAGGGAGTTCTGGAGTGAGACGGGGTTACTGTCGGAGGCAAAGAGTACTGCGCCATCAGCGTAGAGTAGGACATGTCCTGCACACACGTTGGGCAGGGAGTCGAGAAAGAGGGAGAAAAGTAAGGGTCCGAGAATAGAGCCCTGGGGGACTCCCGAGCGGATTGAGCAGGTACTGGAAAGAGTGCCACCTACTTTCACACATTGAGAGCGGTCAGTCAAGTAGCTGGCACACCAGGAGACTGATCCAGTGGCAAAGCCCAGATGGGCAAGGGTAGCTAACAGGAGAGGATGTGAGACAGTATCAAAGGCTTTTGATAGGTTGATAAATACAGCACCAGCGAGGGAGCCAGCGTCAAGTGAGGTGTGAAGGAAGTTAGCAAACTCCAGGAGTGCAGTATTGGTGCTATAACCGGCTCTGAGCCCATGCTGTTCAGGGCAAAGGACATCATATTTAGCGAGGTAGTCTGAGATTTGGGTAGCCACCATTTTCTCTAAGGCCTTAGAGAGGGGAGAGAGGATAGAAATAGGCCGGTAGTTACCTGAGAGCGTCCTGTCACCACCCTTGTGAATAGGGGTAACAGTAGTGACCCTCCAGACAGAGGGGAATTGCCCTAGGCAGAGGGACTTATTAAGGAGGCAAGTGATAGGTGAGATGACCTGATCCAGGACCTGACGTAGGAGACAGGGATCAAGGAGTCGTTACCACTAATGTATTACACTTTAGAGGCTTTAAGCAAGTGTGGCCTGACTTCTTGAGTGGTGACACAGCGAAGGTGGAACAGGGAGAGAGATGGGAGGGCAGTCATGGGGAGGAGGATTGAATAAATTGCCTGGGAGCACTGAGCTAAGGTCAGTAAAGGAATTGGGGTGAGTAGCAATGAGGGCAGGGTCGGAGGAGATAGTCCATTGATGTCAAGCGATGGTGGAGGGGCGTGCTCCACCATTTAGCTGCTTGACATTGTCCCAGAAGGACCTGGGGTTCCCCATGAGGAGGTAAGTGAGGCTTGGTAATAATCGGCCTTTGCTGCGGATGGCCAAATACACTTATTCAGGCAGCTGCGTGGGCCTGTCTGTCTGCAAGTAAGCCAGTTTCAACAGCGATGTGCCATAAGTTATTCAGCTGCTTAAGAAGTATGGAGTAGGCAGGGTGACCCATGGGGTGTGTCTTACTTTGGATCTATGAGAAGTTAAGGGTGCAAAGATGTCAGAGGCAGAGTTAAAGGTGCGGACAAAGAAGGCGAGTGCCTTGTCAATGTCAGGGTGTAATAAGGGGACCAATCAGTCGGCCTATGTAAAGTTTTAAGTCTTTCAGCCCACCAGGTCTAAGCCACCAATGACGAAGTGGTATGTACAGAGGGCTTGGGCAGGAGAGTTGCCTAGTTGAAAGAGAACCAGGAGTGGTCACTAAGGCAGTCCGGAGGATTTGAATATTGTGGACGTGTAAGGGGCCTGTTAGTGAGGACCACATCCAGAAGAGTGCTAGTTCCCCTACTAGGATTTATTCTAGTAGGCTGGGAGACTAGTTGGGTTAGATCAATAGCAGCAAAAGCCTCACGGGAGGTGGAGGATGTGGGACTAAGCCAATTGACGTTCAAATCACCCACCAGGATTTGGTCAGAGGAGTTGGGTAAGGAGGTAAGATAGTCAATTAATGGGCCCAGTGCCTGAGCTTGGTTATTTAGAGGTATGTAAGCTGTAGTCAGGAAGATAGGACCCCTGGAGGGGTCGGGTGATAATTTTAGTGTTAGGGCCTGGGCCTTATGGTCAAGGACAGGGGAAGGAAGGGCTAATCCAGTGAGAGGGTCTTTAACATAGATGGCACATCCACCACCTCTCCTACCGATCTGGTCCAGCCGGTGGAGGGAGTAGCCCGGGAGGGAGACCTGGGCGTTAGAGGTGGAGTCAGACAGCCAGGTTTCAACCAAGGCAATCACATCCGGTTTATGAACAGCCACCCAGCATTGTAGTGAGTCCAGTTTTTTGAGGAGGCTACATATGTTCATAGATGCGATACGAAGTCCAGTGGATTTCAACGGGGAACCATTGATAACAGGCCCAGGATTGGGATGGATGTTGCCAGACAGGAGCAGGGGAAGGAGAGCTGCCCTTGGACACAGGTGGCAGAAGGAAAGTTTACGCCGATTGGGGACAGAGGTATGGGGGGGTAAGGTGGTACAAGGGGTTGGTAGGGTAGCACAGGCTGGAAATGCTAGCGTGATGAGATAAAGAGAGGAAGTGGGGGTGGGAGGGGGGTGCCCAAGGGAACAGTGTGAGGAGGAAGTAGGGTGTGTGAAGGAGGAGGGGCCGGAGCCTAAGGGGAGGCAGGAGGACAGCTCCGAGGCATAAAAGTGTGGCTGGTGGCGGGCATATGGTGACAGCACACTGTACTACTGTGCCTGTGAACCTGGTTTGCGGCTGCACAATAGTCTAGTGACAGCACACTGCACTACTGTGCCTGTGAACCTGGTTTGCAGCTGCACAATGGTCTAGCGACAGCACACTGCACTACTGTGCCTGTGAACCTGGTTTGCAGCTGCACAATGGTCTAGCGACAGCACACTGCACTACTGTGCCTGTGAACCTGGTTTGCAGCTGCACAATGGTCTAGCGACAGCACACTGTACTACTGTGCCTGTGAACCTGGTTTGCAGCTGCACAATGGTCTAGCGACAGCACACTGTACTACTGTGCCTGTGAACCTGGTTTGCAGCTGCACAATGGTCTAGCGACAGCACACTCTAATACTGTGCCTGTGATCCTGGTTTCAGCTGCCCAGTGGCCTAGTAGCAACACACTGCACTAATGTGCCTGTAACTCTGGCTTGCAGCTGCCCAATGGCCTAGTGACAGCACACTGCACTACCATGCTTGTGACCCTGGTCTGCAGCTGCCTAATGGCCTAGCAGGAGTACACTTCACTACCATGCCTGCGACCCTGGTTTCCATCTGCCTGAAGACCTAGTGGGGAAACACTACACTACAGAGCCTCCAACCCTGGTTTGCGGCTGCCCAGTGGCCTATCAGGAGCACACTGTACTACCGTGCTCACAACCCTGGTTTGTGGCTGCCAGATTAGCTTGCGTGAGCACACTGTACTACCATGCCTGCGACCCTGGTTTGCAGCTCCCAGTGGCCTAGTGGGAGCACACTGCACAACCATGGTTGTGACCCGGGTTTGCAGCTTTTCATGGTCTAGCAATAGCCACTGCACTACCATGCCTGTGACACCCCCTCCCCCCCGTTGAAGAAAAATTGTGTCTTTGAAGCACCAGGGAACTATCTGTGGATGTGTTGAATAAAGTTAACTTTGTGAGCCTTATTCTGTGAGCGTTGTACTACCATGCTTGAGACCCTGGTTTGTGGTTGCCCAATGGCCTAGAAACAGCACACTGCACTATCATGCTTGAGACCCTGGTTTGCAGTTGCCCAGTGGCCTAGAAGCAGGACACTGCACTACCATTCCTGCAGTCTTGGTTTGCGGCTGCCCAATGGCCTAGCAACAGCACACTGCACTACCATGCCTGTGACCCTGGCTTGCAACTTCGTAGTGGCCTAGCAGCAGCACACTGCACTACCACACCTGTGACTCTGGTTTGTGGCTGCCCAGTGACCTAGCGACAGCATACTGCACTACCATGCCTGTAACCCTAGTCTGCAGCTGCCCAGTGGCCTGGCAGAGCACACTTGCCAATATAATAATAATAATCTTTATTTTTAATGCGCCTTTCAAAAAATCAAGGCGCAGAACAGTCTATAAAATACATCCAAATAACACATCATAATAAAATCAGTAGAATAAATAATATCAACATCATAATAAATAATAAAATCAGATCAGTTCAGTATCATCCCCAAATGCTTTCCTCCACAAAAAGGATTTCAATGCTTGTTTAAAACCCCCCACCGTCGTGCACTCTCTAATCCAATGGGGTAGAGAATTTCAGAGGGTTGGTGCCATGAATACGAAGGCCCGGGCACCGGAAAATTCAAAACTACCCTCGGAATCTCTAGCAACCCCTCGTTGGCTGAGCGGAGCGGTCGCTCTGGGATGAAAGGGACCAGAAGCTCTTTCAGGTAGTCAGGGCCCAAACCGTGCAGGGCTTTGCAAGTCAGCAAACCAACTTTAAAGGAGATCCACCACTGAACGGGCTGTCAGTGCAGGCCCCGCAGCACCGGAGTAATATGGGAGGAATGAGGCATCCCAGTTAACAACCAGGCTGCAGAGTTCTGCACCAGCTGCAAGCGGTGGATATCAACCCCCGGGAGCCCAAAGTAAAGGGAATTGCAGTAGTCCAAGTGCGAGGTCACGAAGGCATGGATCAAGGTAGGTAGGTCTCCAGACAGAACAAGGTGCTTGATCCTACCGATATTCCTAAGATGATAAAAGGATAACTTAATGACAGCCGACACTTGCGCATGCAGTGTCAGCTGGTCATCAAGAATTACCCCTAGGTAGCGCACCTGTTCAGAGATAGGGAGCTCAACCGCCCCCAGGAATAAACCTGAGGGATGGTTTGTCCCACACCCCCTTGTCCGGAGACCAGGATCCACGACCATCACCGCCATCTTTCCAGAATTCAGCTTTAGCCAGCTGGACCTCATCCATCCTTGGATTTCACCGAGGCAGTTATTAAACGCCGAGAGTGCTCCATTCTGGTCAGGTGCAAAAGACAGGTAGAGCTGGGTATCATCAGCATAACAATGAAACTCCAGCCCATACCGTCTTACAATGTCTCCGAGGGGAAGCATATACACTGCAAACAGCATAGGGGACAGCACTGAGCCCTGAGGTACCCCACAAGACAGAGAGATAGGGTCGGAGGAAAACACCCCCGACACCACTCTTTGAGTTCTACCAGTGAGGAAAGATGTAAACCATCTGTGGACCAAACCTGAAAGCCCACAGATGATTCTCAAGTGCTCAAGCAGTACCCCATGGTCTACAGTGTCAAATGCTGATGACAGATCCAACAGGACCAAAATGGACTGTTTTTTATGGTCTCTCGCCATCAAGAGATCATTGAGCACCCAAACCAGCACAGTCTGGGTGTTATGCCTCTTTCTAAAACCAGATTGGAGAGGATCGTAGATGCTATGGATGGTCAAATGGTTGTCCAACTGAGTAGCCACTACTTTCTCAATTATCTTTCCAACAAAGGGAAGGTTTGAGATAGGTCTGTAGTTTGTGAGGGAGTTGGGGTCTCCTGTGACCCTGGTTTGCAGCTGCCTGATAGCCTAGTGGGAGCACACTGCATTACCCTGCCTGCAACCCTGGTTTGCAGTGGCCCAGTGGCCTAGTGGGAGCACACTGCACTACCATGCCTGATACCCTGGCTTGCAGCTGCACAATGGCCTATTAGCAGCACACAGTAATACTGTGCCTGTGACTCTGGTTTGCAACTGCCCAATGGTCTAGCAGCAGCACACTGCACTACCATGCCTGATACCCTGGTTTGCAGTGGCCCAGTGGCCTAGTGGGAGCACACTGCACTATCATGCCTGTGACTCTGGTTTACAACTACACAATGGCCTAGTGACAGCACATTGCACTATCATGCCTGTGACCCCGATTTGCATCTGCCCAATGGTCTAGCAGCAGTACACTGCATTACTGTGCCTCTGACCCTGGTTTGCAACACTGCCCTATCATGCCTGTGACCCTGATTTGTGGTTGCCCAGTGGCCTAGCAGCAGTGCATTGCACTACCATGTCTATGATCCTGGTTTGCAGCTGCACACTGGCCTAGTGACAGCACACTACACTACTGCACCTGTGACTCTGTTTTGCAACTGCACAATGGCCTAGCGACAGCACACTGCACTACCATGCCCATGACTCTGGTTTATGGCTGCCCAATGGCCTAGCAACAGCACACTGCATTACTGTGACTGTGACCCTGGTTTGCAACTGCCCAATGGCCTAACAGCAGCACACTGCACTACCATGCCTGTGACCCTGGTTTGTGGCTGCCCAGTGGCCTAGCGGCAACTCACTGCACTATCATGTCTGTGAGCCTGGTTTGCAGTTGTCTGATGGCCTAGTGACAGCACATTGCACTATTGTGCCTCTGACCCTGGTTTGCAACTGCCCAGTGGCCTAGTGACAGTGCACTGCACTACCATGCCAGTGACCCTGGTTTTCAGCTGCCCAATGACCTAGTGACAGCACACACTGCACTACCATGCCTGTGACCCTGGTTTGTGACTTCCCAGAGGCCTAGCAGCAGCACACTGTACTACTGTGCCTGTGAACCTGGTTTCTGGTTGACAAAAGGTGTAGCAGCAGCACACTGCACTACCATGCCTGTGACCCTGGTTTGTGACTTCCCAGTGGCCTAGCAGCAGCACACTGTACTACGGTGCCTGTGACCCTGGTTTGTGGTTGACAAAAGGTGTAGCAGCAGCACACTGTACTACTGTGCCTGTGAACCTGGTTTGTGGTTGACAAAAGGTGTAGAAGCAGCACACTGCACTACCATGCCTGTGACCCTGGTTTGTGACTTCCTAGTGGCCTAGCAGCAGCACACTGTACTATTGTGCCTGAAACCCTGGTTTGTGGTTGACAAAAGTTGTAGCAGCAGCACACTGCACTACCATGCCTGAGACCCTGGTTTGTGATTTCCCAGTGGCCTAGCAGCAGCACGCTGCACTACCGTGCCTGAGACCCTGGTTTGTGGTTGACAAAAGATGTAGCAGCAGCACACTGCACTACTGCACCTGTGACCCTGGTTTGTGGTTGACAAAAGGTGTAGCAGCAGCACACTGCACTACCATGCCTGTGACCCTGGTTTGTGGTTGACAAAAGGTGTAGCAGCAGCACACTGCACTACCATGCCTGTGACCCTGGTTTGTGGTTGACAAAAGGTGTAGCAGCAGCACACTGCACTACCGTGCCTGTGACCCTGACTTACAGTTGCCTGATGACCTAGCAGCAGCACACTGCACTACTGCACCTGTGACCCTGGTTTGGAAGCAGTCTTGGGTACTGGCCACTGGAGGATCAGGAGTGCAGCCATGTGGCAGTGCTACCAAGCAGGGAGGGCTGACACCCAGTTACAGCACCACAGCACCCCCTGTGGAGGGAGGATGAGTTACCCCTCACAGAATATTATTTATGTGCGTGTGTGAGGATCACTCTGGTCATTAGCAGGCACCTTTGAAGGTGAGTGGGAGTAACAAATGGTTGAATAACAGCCAGGCTCTGTCTAGATGATGGCCTCAGCTGGTACACCTGGGTCTCAGTGCTTGCCCTGGATTCTGACTGAGTTACCTGAGAGAGGACAGCAACCCTGCCCAAAGACCCCTGCCACAGAGGGTAGGACCATGGGAGTTGGTTGTAGCAGTGAGTTTAGTTGAGGATGGGGCTGCGTGGTCATGTAACAGCTGGAAGAAGATGACATAGGTCTGGCCATGGAGAAAAACCTCTACTGTAAATAAATAAACACACTATTGGGGGTGTCATTAAGCCACCCCCCCAGGATATAATTGGGGTGTCCTTTATAGAGAAGTTACATTTTATATCATCAATAAAAGCAGCAAAAAACAGCTCCGGCTGCAAGGGAGTGTGCACGGATCGGGAAATCAACAGCAAACAGCAAAACCAGCACCACTCCGGACTTCTTGAGAAACAAAGGCTTTATTAAATAAATATCAAAGGCAAAATGCCCACAACATGCTAGAAAAAGGCAACGATGTTAAAACCCTGACCGGTTTCGCAACTAGCGTGTCATCAGGGGGACGGTCCATTCACATAATGAGACCAAATAAATAGTGATTCTCTTAAAGAGACAGTATATTGCACAAAAAAGGTTTTTAGTATATACATATATACTTGTTAACTCTTTTCTTCTCTTCATCCTTATCTGCATAAAAATATATGTATATACATTGTGTTTCGTTACCACCACCAAATATTAAAAAGTGCAGCAGGAGTTACTACAAACCAATTATTAAAAAATGTATATACTATAAACATATCTATAGTTGGAGAAAAAACTCTCACTAAATGGACTGCATTAGAGACACACACTAGAATTAACCTATACGAATGTAGAAATCCATTTGAAAGGATATTTACACAGAGAACTACTGATTCAATTGGAATTTCAACCAGATTAATCCATACTTAAGAAACTACTGCTTTGTCTTTAGTTGTGTAATATTCTCTGGAGGTTGATGGATCAACACAAACCATTAAGGACCTGAAAACAATAAGAAAGAATAATATTTTTGATTAGGGTACATTGACCTAAGTGTAACCAAAACAATACTTTAAAGTTCACTTTCTCATACATGTCAACAGATCAATTCTATCGTTGAGGCCAGGTAAATCCAGTGCCCCTAGTGTATTGATCCAAAATGATTCCCTATATTTCAACTTTTCTTTAATATTACCACCTCTAGGCCCCATTCTGATCTTTTCTATTGCACAGAACTTAAAAGTATGACTACCATTCCTTGTCACCATACAATGATTAGCTAGCGCATTCGTAGAATCAGGAGTGCAGCCATGTGGCAGTGTTACCAAACAGGGAGGGCTGACACCCAATTACAGCACCACAGCATCCCCTGTGGAGGGAGGATGAGTTACCCCTCACAGGATATTATTTATGTGCGAGTGTGAGGTTCACTCTGGTCATTAGCAGGCACCTTTGAAGGTGAGTGGGAGTCACAAAGGGTTGAAGAACAGCCAGGCTCTGTCTAGATGATGGCCACAGCTGGTACACCTGGGTCTCAGTGCTTGCCCTGGATTCTGACTGAGTTACCTGAGGGAGGACAGCAACCCTGCCCAAAGACCCCTGTCACAGAGGGTAGGGCCATGGGAGTTTTTTGTAGCAGTGAGTTTAGTTGAGGATGGGGCTGCGTGGTCATGTAACAGCTGGAAGAAGATGACATAGGTCTGGCCAGGGAGAAAAACCTCTACTGTAAATAAATAAACACACTATTGGGGGTGTCATTAAGCCCCCCCCCAGGATAACATTGGGGTGTCCTTTATAGAGAAGCTACATTTGATATCATCCCTGATCTCTCTCTTGCCACCATGCAGTGACACTTGAGGTGCCAGGCATACTAGAAGGAGGAGATTCTAACAATTGGGGCACATTTTTCCAGACTCTACCCTGCCAAATGTTGGGCCGTGTAGCCACGCCACTTGGCTTCCCATGAAGTGCCGTGGGCATTGGGATAGGTCGAGGAGTCAGCCTGAGGCTATGGAAGTGGGGGCGGACGTCATCTAGGCATTGGCAGGAGGAGATTTTTTTGTCCCTTGGGGAGGCAGGGATATGCAATGATGACCAGCTTCCACCCTACCCCCTAACTCTAGCTGTGTCAGCTGCTGCAGTACCCCGGCCTCCGCCAGGGGTCCGTCGTGCACCGGACACAGTTCCTACCCTCCCCCTGGAGAAGAAGAGCAGTCCACAGGATGCTTCATCCTTCTCTCCCTGCCGGCCCTCTGGCAACCAGGATCTGTTCCTGAACCCGGATCGCCAGCGTCACAAGCGGAAATCCAACCGCTGCGCTGACGGGCTGGCCAGAACACATATATTTCCTTCAGAGCTGGATATCTGGCCTGGTTTCTAGTTAAAGGAGATAGGAAAAGTTAATAGGAAATCATTTTTGCATAGTTAACTGCCCTTCCATCTCCCTCTGCATGCATGTTGTGTATTCTGATTTGCTTTGACCAATTGTTGATAAATAATTTAACTTTAGGGTACCCTCAGATCTACAGAGAGTTTCAATCTCCGCAACAGTTGCTGCTCTTTCTCTACATTTTCTAAATCATTCTATGACATCACCAACACCAATCTATGCTATTCATCGGAATGCCCTGGAATGGTATTATTCGTCATGTCATACAATGTTCGGGCAGTATGGAAAGAGAGAACATCAACTGCTACGGAGAGGGTGATTCAGGGTAGTTACAGAGACAACATTAGCTTATCAACTGAACAAAAAAGGTAAAAAAACATATCAGAACATTGGATGGACACTAAAAGGACAAAATGAGGGCATATAGAGGTGTAAAAAAACTGTTTCCTGTCATCTTTAAGAAAAAAGCAACATTTTCAAACACAAGAACATTTGGAACAGTAAGATATGCAGGAGGAAGTTTAATCGGAAGAAGAGTCAATATTGATGCTGACCAGCTAAGATAAGCTTTGTTATTTGACATGTTTAACTTTCTAGAATCTATTCAGCTGACTTTCAGGAAGTTTGACCTAACTTGGACACAAACACTAGACAGCAGGCTGGGGAACTTTGTGAAATCAATAGTTTGTTTATTAAAAGAAGGGTCCTTGAACTTGTTTTGTTCAGAATGTGTATTATGTTGTGGACAGATGTGTATAGCAAGAATGTGCTCTAAGTTGAGTTTGATGGGTACATGAGTTACCACGTTAACATGAAGTAGGTGTCTCATGTACTGTGAAGTTCTGTTACATTACTGGTGTGTACAGCATGATTATTTTCCCCAGTGATATCTGTGCCTTCATTTCTTACTTTGCTGATGACCCTGAAAATACATTTCAGACGTATTAAGAACCTGATCATTTTAGAATATATTATCATGTGACATACCAGACAGAGAAATAAGAGTTTGCACTATTGCTAAATTAAATAAAAAAAGAATTTATGTGAGATAGCAATGGTAAATATTATTGTAAGTGAAAATTTTAATGGAAATACATGTTAAAAATTAAAAGCAAGAACTTTCAAACTGCTGTACCTACTGTAAATATGAACATACAAACATACAAAATTGCCAGCAGAATCAGGCCTCATGGTCTATCGAGTCTGCTCAAGTGTGCAGCTAGCACCTTATCTCACAGCTGCCCCCCCGACCCCCTCTTCCCAGTATCCCTTCCCCTGTCCCAACCCCTCTTGAAACTGATCACCGTCTTACATGACACTATCTCGTCTGGTAAGGTGTTCCATTTGTCCACCACTCTTTTAATGAAGCAAATTCTCCTCATCTCCCTCCTGAATCTTCCCTCCTCCAATCTCAGTCCATGCCCTCTTGTGTCCCTCTCCTTTCTCATCTGGAAAATCTCCTCTGTGTTGGCCTTGTTTATTCCCTTTAGATACTTAAAGGTCTTGATCATATCCCCCCATTCCTCCTCTCCTTCAGTGAATACATATTCAACTCTCCCAGCCTGTCCTCGTAGGACTTGCTCTGTAATCCCTGGATCATCTTTGTGGCTTTTCACTGCACCCCCTCCAACAATCTGATGTCCTTCTTCAGGAATGGACACCAGTACTGCACGCAGTTCAGATGGGGCTTGACCAATGACCTACACAGGGGCAGGATAACCTCCCTCCTTCTGGAGGAGATCCCTCTTGCAATACATCCTAGCATTTTGTTGTCTTTTGCTGCCACCTTCCTGCACTGAGCAGAGTTGTTCATGCTCACCGTAATGATCACTTCTAGGTCCTTCTCCTCTGTGGAGCTCCCCAACTGTACTCCATTCAAGTGATAATCCCTTCCCTGGTTCCTGACTCTGAAGTGCAGAACCTTGCACTTCTTGCCTTTGAACCCCAGCTGCCATGTTTCTGACCACTCCTACCACTTAGTCAAGTCCTCCTGCAACCCCTTCCACCCCTCCACATCATCAGCCACAGCTCCCATCTTGGTATTGTCTGCGAACAGACTACTATGACCTAGGTAGGGGTGGTGGTGAGTGGACAGCTGGTAGGCGGGGATCCCGAAGAGAGGAGCCAAACAAGCTTACCCCCCTAGCTAGCAGGGAAGGATTTGGGGAAGTTGCACAAAGGGGGACTAGGAGGGAGGAGAAGCATGGAAAGGTAGGGAAGGGGACAGGATGTAGGGTGGTCTTACTGAATGCGAGAAGCTTAGGTAACAACTCAGCTGAGTTACGGGAGCTCTTGGCAGTGAGGAGGGTGGATATTGCAGCCATCTTGGAAACATGGGCTACCGAGTACTGGGATTAGGATCTGGTAATCCCAAGGTATAAACTGTACAGGAAGGAGGCGTGGGGTGGGGAGGGGTGGGTGGCAATCTATATGAGGGATGGGATCAAATGTACAAGGGAAGAGGGGGAGAAAAGGAGAACAGAGGTAATTTGGATGCAGCTCCAGGACTTCAAGGGTAGGAAGCTGAGGTTTGGGGTGGTGTACAGGCCACTGTCTCAGGCAGAGGAGCTGGAGAGGGAGTTAGCAGAACAAATCAGGAGGGTATGTAGTAAGGGGAATGTAGTCATCGTGGGGGATGTCAATCTGTCAGGGGTTGACTGGAGCACTCCACTCACCTCCAGTGCTAGGAAGCTGGTGCTGCTGAACACAATCCAGGAGGGACCCCTGACAGGGAGTGGAGTGGAGAGACTATGAGAACAAGCTGGGGGAACTGAATATGTACACCCCGGAGTAGAGGAGGGATAGGGGGACATGATTGTAACTTTCAGGTATCTGAAGGGAATCAACATGGATGGAGCCTATGGGGTTTTTAAACTGAGGAAGGGAATGGACACTAAAGGGCAAGGGCTAAGAAAGAGGGGTGAAGATTTAGGAAGGAAATGAGGAGGCATTACTTCACAGAGAGAGTGGTGTCAAAGTGGAATGCCCTACCAGAGAGGGTGATATCATGCAAAACTGTGGGCAGCTTTAAAAGTGCATGGGACAGAGAACGGGAGAGTACGGGTGGGTGAGGCTGAGAATGGCCGAGGGCAGACAAAAGGGAAGGAGGTGGGGCAGCTGCAACTTATGGGTACTTGCTGCACACTTGAGCAGACATTGATAGACCAGGAGGTCTGTTTCTGCTGGCATATTCATATGATCTTGCTCTGGATACCGTGAGAAATATCTGCAATAAAAATCCCAAATAGCACTGGTCCCAGTACGGATCCCTGTGGTACCCTGCTTGTCACCGCTCTCAGTGATGAGAGGCCCCCCCACCAACATCCTTTGCTTCCTTCCCTTTAGCCAGTTTGTGAATCATTTCACCATTTTTGGTCCCTCCCCCACATGTTCCAGTTCCCCCCCCAACCTGCCATGCGGCACTGAATAAAAGGCCTTGCTGAAGTCTAAATACAGGACATCCACTGCATGGCCCTTGCCCAGTTCTCACATCATCCAGTCAAAGTACACTACAAGGTTTGTCTGGCAGGATCTGCCCACTACAAACCAGTGCTGTTGACCATCCTGGAGACCATTTTCCTCCAACAAGCTTACTAGCCTGTTTTTTTTAGGATGGCCTCCATGAGCTTTCCCGTGATTGATGTGAGGCTCACTGGCCTATGTTTTCCTGATTCATCTTTTGAACCACATCTGTGGATGGGCACCATGTGGGCCATTCTCCAGTCTTGTGGTACCCATTCTGTGTCCAGGAAGGTATTGAACATGTTGTCCTGTTACTCTGCCAGGACCTCTGCTGACTCCCTTAGTACTCTAGGGTGAATGCCATCAGGTCCAGGTGCTTTGTCCACCTTTAATGCCCTCAACCCATCTAGTATTCTGTTCTCTGTAATCCCTACATCTGACACCCACCTCCTCTTTTCTTCTGTTTACAAGATTTATTCATGTATTTGTTTTATTTCTTTATTTGTTTACTGGGTGGGTGCACTGGTCTCAGGGACCATTTTCAGGCACGATCTTGTCCATTAAGATTGCACATAACAAGTTTTGGGAAAAAGAATACACAGAAAAGTCAGGTAACATATACAGGATAAGATTAAGTTAGAATAACACAATACAGGGTGGTGCTACAGAGCCACCTTCCCAGCAGGACATGTACTGTATGAGTTCCATCTCTAGATCTAGCACTTTACATATAACTTGCATAGTTGGTATTTTAAGGAGGATTTGACTGCAGAGTTGACTCCACTCAGCGTTAAGGATCAGATAGATACCAGAATCACCATGACCTGCCTGAAGGGACCACTAGTGGGTACCTCTAAACCTGCACCCACCCAACAGAACAAGGCCATAGATAGTGTCGGAGCTGGCAGCCTGCCCTCTTCAGATGAACATTGGCACGCCTTGAGGCTCATAACGTACAACTTAAAGAACATTCTACTCAGACAGCAGACACCGACGAAAGATCCACTACTGTGACGGTGTCTGTGGCCACTCCCACTCAAGAGAAAACCCAGCTGAGAGGTCATATAGAGGCCCTAGAAAATGAGGTGAGGGCCAGCAACTCGAGACTTATTGAGGTCCCAGAAGGTAGCAAGGTCTTTAACTTGCTGGGGTTACTTATTGCCTCGCTTACAGCTTCTGTTACCTTACCTGACAACTGTGATACCATCCTTCTGCTTACAGCCTACTGAATAATTCTTCGTACAGCCTCTTCATCTTCAAATCAAGGCCAGACTATACTGCTGTGGACTGTTGGGGTGAAAATCTAGGATCTGAGCCTCTCTGTGGCCAGAATACCATACCCTCTTACTCTCGAGAGAGTAGATGTGAAGCTGTACCCAGATATGTCATTCCAAAGCAGGGTTCACTGTAAGAAACTCAACACTATTCACCAGCATCTGCTAGCCCTGAGAGTTGTGCATTCTTTTTTCTTGCCCATGCATCTCTGGGTAGTATATGGTTGGAAAACATGGCAGATTTCTGACCTAGGAAACACAGGTAGCTGGGTGGCAAAAACTGAGGAAGAATTTGCCACGAGATGAGTGATTGAACCAGAGGTGCATTTGGAGGATGACTGTGAGATTCATGTTGAAAAGAGGTATTCTACTGCTATGATACCTTGTGGACTGGTGTTCAACATGTACTCTGTACTGACTTTGGGAAGGGGCCATACTATTACCTAAATAATGTTTTTTTTCCCTCTGGACTTTGTTTTAGGATACAGGCTAGGCAGTAGGGATGCTTAGCATACTGTTCTAAATTTTCTATAAATGGGGCCAGCTGCATGAATTGTGTGGTGCAGTTTCCAGTTTACTTACTGGGTACCTGTCTGCCCAACATACCACTGCTACAGATACCTAAAGTAACTTGTATCAGTGCATGTGCTCAACTTTCCTTCCTAAAGTTTAAATGCAGTATTTTTCAATATTTTATTCTGCAGTGTAACAGGATGGAATATGACCCTGTCCCAGTTGTTATGGAAAGAGTTTAAATGTAGGGATCTGTTTTATTCTCTCCTTTTCTGTCTCTTGTCTGTCTGGTTGCACAACCAAATTTTCTTGTGAGTCCTAGGATTTGATCACCCCGACGGTCTCGCAATTATTTGCCTCTCACTATCTCTCAGTCTTCCCTTGCTGTTCTGTCTTTTTTCCTCTCTTGCATATCTGCTGATATGCAAATCATTATGTGGAAATGTAACTGATATTGGGATCCCTTTTGTTTAGAAATTATACAGTGTTACTGTCGGAATGTATATAATTATAGTTTGAGATGATTGCAGAAAGCTATTGGAAACTCAAGAGGTTACCTGAATACAAATGTTTTATCCTTTTGCAGAAGAGCTGTGGAAAAGGGGCCTCATCTCAGGCACACTGTGTTCCTGCCAGCACCTGCCTGAAATATACTAGAACACTTTAGAAAAAAAAACAGGATGCTTGTTAATAATGGGGGTTGCAAAGACTTATAAGAGAGCTGAGCTGCAATTGCTTGAAAGAAAAAGAGGGACAAAGAGATTGAAGGAAAACTCAGGTGACTTTTTCTGTTTATTTGGCCTTTGTAAATAGTTATACTGAGCAATTTTATTTTTCATGTTACTGCTAGTAGAAATAAATACTCTTGTTGTGAATTTTATAGCTGCTCCTTGTTTTTCCTATGCTTCCTGACCTGTGCCTTGAAGACAGATGGTGTCAGCCTAAGCAGGATTTACACCATGCATACTCTAAACCAGGAGTTTTGTGCATGTTTATTGGACCTAGTACCAGGGAAGCACAGAGAAAGGTATGGATTCTGCAGCAGCAAGTCCAGGAGTAGTTAGCAGGAGAATGGCAGCCAAACTAGCAGAGACAGAAGTCCAAGCTGAGACTGTACAACCAGCACAAGTTATGGGAAAAGAACAGTCAGTGATGGAACCTGAAAGCCTGATGGACTGTTTCAAATGATGGGCTAGACAACAAAAAGAAATGGAGAAGCAGAGGAGAGAAGAGATGCAGCAACAGGAGCAGCAGGTGAGATAAGAGATGCAGTGACAGGAGCAGCAGATTAGAGAAGAGATGCAGCGACAGGAGCAGCAATGGCTTGATACCTTGCAAGCTATCAAAGGCAAAGGATCTGGCACAGATCCAGATGAGCAACAAAACACAAGCAACTTAAAAGCCATTAAACTTACAAAGTTGTGTCCCTTGGATGATATTGAGGCATACATGATAACTTTTGAAAGAGTTGCCACCGCCTGCCAATGGCCAAAGCAGCAATGGACAATCAGACTGGTACCCTACCTGACAGGGAAAGCCCAACTTGTGTACAGCAGTATGGACACTGCACAGTCAGAAAACTATGACCTGGTGAAAAGTGAAATCCTGAAAAGGCATAACATCTCAGGGCAGACCTACAGGCAGAGATTTTGATGTCTGAAGTACAACTCAGTTGACAATCCTCGAGAAGCCTTCACACAACTCAGAGAATGCCTGATAAAATGGCTCCAACCAGAGGGCAAAACAATCCCACAGATCATTGACACATTTGCAATGGAGCAATTCATTAACATCCTGCCTACAGACGTGCAGCTTTGGGTAAAGGAACACCGACCAGAAAGTGGGGAACAGGCTGTTTCTTTGGCTGAGGACTACCAAATGGCCAGACAGATGCCACATCAGTGAGGCAACAGCCAAACACTGGTAAGACACTCTTTTTCCCATTTAAACTCCAAGTCTGATAAGAACTCTGGCTGGGGTGTTAAGCCTGGGTTATGCCCCCTATCATCCCACATACACCTCACACTGTATTCCTCGTTTATCGTACTGTGGTACTGCTATTACTACTAACATATAGATTTAGGCATCCATCATATAAGCATGAGTGCCAGGAATGTGCTTTGCTGCTAATATATGCTAATGTTTATCATGCATAATTCATTATGCCTCACTATAATACATTTATCTACATTATGTTTGTCTTTCATATATGTTCCATACATAATCTACCCTTGGCTCAGCAGCAATCAATTTCTCACTTCCATCACTTTGGAACACTATGCAAGACTCATTAAAATTATTCTCACTTCCAAGCATTTTCACATTCAAAGCTCTATTAACGGATTATCTGAAGGAATCATGCGACTGTTTCAGACGCCGATGACCCCTAAGCCGCGGGTGCCACTCTCAAATCCTATGCCTAAGTATCTCATCCAATCCACATTCCTAACAACAGAAATCCTAGGACCCATGCTCAGTTCCCTTAATCCAAGATGGTCCTGCCTATTCTCTACCTTTACCTATTCTGGCCTCCCTTTTGGCTGCCTACTCTTTCACCCCAGTTTCTACCCTATTCTTTAATACCTCCTTATTTTTTTATCATTTAGGTATGAGCTCTTACTTAGCGGAGACTATATGGGATTGTTGTCTCTTCTCATTTCAGTAAAGCTTATCATTATGTACCTTTGCATGTTAATTATGTTGACCGGTATGTATAGGCCCATATTGACCGGAACTTCACAAAGTTTTTTTTTTTTTTTTTTTTTGCACCGTTGTCCATCGTAATTGCAATCTTATGAAGTGTACTGTATTGTATTAATGCCCAGGACCACCTTGAAAATGAACTTGCTCAATGGTGTTTATGCCTGGTTAAATAAAGTGATTGATTGATTGATTGAATCTACCTTATCACTGATAGGATGACTCTGAGGGATCATCAGTGATTATTGTATACCTATATTCTCATATAATTATATGTAGTGTGTGTTTTACACTCAGGCAGATATGCCACGTGTAATAGAGCCCTGTCAGCACTTCTCTGTGTCTCTTTAGAGAAAAATTCTTTGTTATCAAGGTTCAAAAGCTACCGTGAAAACCACTCACAAAAGGTGAAAATTGCCAATGCCCACTCTGACACCTTGCCAGTTCATTCGGGTGTCCCACAAGGATCAATCCTGGGCCTGCTCCTCTTCAGTCTCTTTCTAAACTCTCTACCTCAATCCTGCACTGAGAATATCATCCTCTATGCTGATGATGCTGTTGTTTTCTCCTCTCACAAGGTTCCCATGTCCTTACAACAGAATTTCCAACTTGCCTTCAGTACCATTGAGTCATAGTTTTCTAAGCATAAACTTGTCCTTAACCACAAAAAAGACTAAGTCCATGCTATTCTGCAACTCCCACAATCGGCACAAGCTTCACCCCTTGGCTATCTTGACATTGCATGGGAATACCCTGGGACAGGTTCCACACTTCAAATACCTAGGGATACTGTTGGACCCCAACCTCTCATACGGTGCCCATGTTGACTCGGTGGCAAAGGCAGCGAACACCAGAATTGGTCTCCTCTACAGACACAGACAACATCTCACCCCAGAAGCCTTGAAGATCACCATACAGAGTTCCATGGTCTCGATTATTGACTATGGTCTCATCATTTATGCCTCTGCCACAGCAACTACCCTCAGACATATCTCAACCGCCCCTCAATAAGTCTTGTCGGCTCATCTCTGGAGCACACCGTCTCACCCACACCTATGATCTGTATTCTAAAACTGGCTGGCTCCAGCTCTCAAATTGCATAAATTACCTGACCTGCACAATGGCCAAGAAAATCGGCCTTGGCCTTGCACCTCCAGGGGTCACTGCCCTGCTACAAAATAACAGGACTAGCATGCAGGTCACCAGGGGTTCAAAATCTCAACTCCTGCAAGTTCCCCACTGTCGCACCACCCAGGGTCAATGTTCTTTCACTTACAAAGCTCCTCTTTGGCTGAACAGCCTCAACCCTGCCATCTCTACTGCCCCTACACTGGACACTTTTAAGTCTAGACTATGGTTGCACCTTACTACCTCCAGCTCCTGTGACTGCCCCCATGACCGTAGCTGACATGTCCCTGGGGTCACTTCTGCCTCTCTCCCCTCCACCCATCTGGCCTCCCCCTAACCCCACTGATGCTCTTATTTCATCTTCTGCCCCACACCACCTGCCATCCACCTCTCCCCTTTACCCACCCCCCTCTTGTCGCCAGCGCTTAACCCCTGTTTTGCATGACAATCACCTATGGCTACATCGTTGTTGCCCTTCCTTCTACCCCCTTCTCTGTCTTCTATACCACTGTTTCTCTTCATCTAATCTCATCCTCGCTGCAGGTTATCCCGTCTCATCTGAACAGCTAGTAATCATGCCTTAAAATGTTATTTTGTTCTATTCCGTTACTATAGTGCCATATTGTTGACTATTGTTGTAACATTCCTACCACTGTATGTCTCTTGCCTCTGATGTGGAACCTTTGTAAAAGAGCCTTGGCTCAAAGGTATTTGTAATCCTAGACTTGAATAAATAGATAAAAATAAAAATAAATATGTCTTATATTATACATAAGCAAGAAATGCCACATGTAATAGAGCACAGTCAGCATTTCTTTTGTCCAAGCTATAATGCTAATGGAAGCATATTCTGTCTCATATGATACTCATTAGTATTTCTGTCTCCTAAGTCACCATCCAATGTAGAATGACTTAGGACTAATACATATTGTTTCTCATATGCGTAACTATGAGGTAATCTCTGTTGCTATGCTGTTATCTGTAGTATTTAACTTTCTGCAACCCAGTTCCACAGGGAGAGAGATTGAGATCTTGGAGAACCTGATATCCTACAATCCTGGAGATTATGTACGTTCTTCAGGAGAGTGGTGAGAAACCCATCTCCCTTGTGATTGTCTTTGTCACGTGCTTGCCGTAAGTAGTCTAATAAACATTTGTTAGTACTTTTGCTTGTTTAAGAATGTTTCTTGGCAGACTCCGAAGACATAAGAATCTGTATTATTATTATTGTTTACCCTACACACCAAGAGTGTTTAGGCAACATAAAATGGTGACCGGGTAGTGTGCCTCGGTGTTTGCCAAGTTTCATTTTAATTTCCCCTGTAAATTAAAACACTGGGTGAGAAATCTCCAGTAACAAGCAGCTGAAAGTGTCTTCTTTTTAAATGTTTGGTCTGTTGTGTGTTCTATAGTGCAGAAAAACAATCTCTTGGCAGTTATTCAATCTCTGTGTAATAAGTTGTTTTATTTTTGTTTTTTTCCCTATGCTTTCTCTGTAGGAACACACAGCTGTAAAGGAATCTGAACAGACAGATAGACTGCTTTCTTTTGTGGATTCAAATCCTAATGGGTATATACTCATTTAGGAGTCCGCATACGCCAAAGGCTGTTTGTGTCCTGTCATGAACTTTGGTTGCAAACAAAGTTTTTGATCTATAGACAGCTAAGGGTTTCTTGTCTTAAAAGACATGTCTACAAATATTAGTACTGAGTTAAGGCTGTATGCCTTAATATACCAAACTGCCTATGGTGGTTGGTGTGATTCTGCTGAGGTAGCAGAATCCAATGGTAGCCCTTTAAGGGATATCATTGCCCATTATGGGGAATTGAAAAATGGTTCCAGAAGAGTTGATCCTGAAGGATTATTAATTGCAACATTGTTTAAATGCTTTGATGCTGTTCAAAATAAACTATCTGTTTTGGAATCTGAGTATGATGCTTGCAAAATGGAGAATGCTGCTTGCAAGCAGGAAATTAATCCAGAAAAAGGCTAATCATAAAGAACAGATAGATGAACTGCAGTCTAAGCTGCAGTCTCTCTGTCTAGAAAATGAGTCTCTCTTTAATGAGAGAAGCAGCAAAGACCTGCATGCCTTAAGAGATAACGCTGAAAAGGCAAAACTTGTTAGAAAAAAGTTTTTCAAATGATTGATGTTCTGGCTAGTAACACTGATTCCTTACGTTTTGAAGACAAGGAACTTGGGGATGCTAAGTCTGAACTAATTACTGAAAGAGTTAATGTGCTGGTATTTCAACACCAGACCTTGACTGAACAACGTGATTCAGTATGTTTTCAGTACAGCAGACTTGAAACGAACATTTTGAATCTAAACTGTGACACAGATTCTGTCGATAATAGGCATGTTTTACAAGATGAGAATGTCTTGTGCAACCCCCCTACAAATGGGGGTTCCCAAAAGTCTTTCTTGAGCTTGCCTAAATGCTCACTTCCAGGCTGGTGTCCTGCATTTTAGCCATTTAAATGTTATTACCAGAGCCTGTATAGCCTCTGTGCACTGTCTCTTTAAGAGCTGCCTGATTGCAGCTTAAGTAATCTGAGCGGGAGCTCTGTTGAAAGATGTAACTATTTACCGAAAATCATTTAGAGTGATAATGATAATGTAGTTTGTCTAACCTGCTTTCTTTGTAGTAAGGACTGTTTTGTTTGTCGCCACTATCTTGGTCCTGGACTGCAAATTAGACCAAACAGTACTGGTGGGACTTAAAATGTAGCCGGACTACAGGAGCTGTCTGAATTCAAAATCTGTAGGAACTTCAGTTTGGAGCTTTTTGCGCCTTTTTTGCAACTGAAGGGAGAGCTCTTGCTTTGATTGACAGCCAAATCAGCAAACCAAACCTTTTGGATCTTGGGGAAGTCCTCGGCTGCTTGCAGTTTTCAGTTAGATCTAAGCTGGAAGCTGAACAAGAAAGAGCTGAAGTAATTTTGAGCAGCAATCCTGAGTGGATTCGCATGGGAGAACTGTGAAAAGACTGAGTTTTTGGCTTGCATGTCTGCTGCTGCTCCTGAGAGGGAGAGAAGAGAATTATTTTGAACTAAATCCAAGTTTGTGTGGCTAAAGTAAGCTACTGAAGTGTGCCAGGCTCAACCTGAAGAAGACCGAAGATTTTGCTGAATGCGATCGGCCTGTCAGGAGTTCCAGCTACCCCTAAGCTCTCGGTGTGTGCAGAGATTTTGTGACTGTGACCGGGGAGCGCTTTGCCTGGTACAGTAGAATTCTCGTACATGTAAATGTGCTATGAGCTGCTAGTGGGTTGTGAGTTAGTTCCCCACTGTGTGAGCTGTGTTTTACTTGCTGAAAGCTGTATTCAGCCCAAAACAGACTGCATCCGAATTTGTCTCCATGCAGTCTGGGCCTTGCCAGACTGGCCCAACCAGACTACCCACTGCACAAAGAAGCCATTGACAAGAGACTTGCCTGGGGATCAGCCCCCTCCTCCATGCTTGAACAGGAACGACGCCTCCGTGACTTGTGTGGGCCCTGCTTCTCCTGGCATTCCAGATCAACCACCTGCAGTCTCGATTTTCATCCAGCCTGTGTCCAGTCTTGAGTATCATGAGTAAATACCAGGGTAGCTCCCTGCAACAACAGCTTAATCTGAGTGTGTCATCTGATTGTCTTGTTTCGCTTCCTTTACTTAACTGAGCCCTCTGGTCTGACTGCAAATATCAGTGTACTGCGTGCTGTTAAGTTTGCACACAGGGCCTCAACCACCTGCAACCCCGGCAACAGTCCTGGCTAGTCCATCTCTTCTCCACCTGGGTACCCAGAGGTGTGACTGTGTGGGGGGACTCAAAGCACATGCATAACTGCTTGACTGATATAACCTTTAAGCTAATTAACCTGATTTTGCCCCTTCCTTGTTCAAGTCCCCTGAATAAATCAGATCTAATTTTTTCTACATGTAATCTGACGGTGGTTCCAGTTTGTGCTCAAAGTACTGTACTGTTGCTATTTGCTGTGCATAACCTTGTTTTACAGGGGGTCCTCAGGGTCGAGCCAGAGGAACCAGCCCTGGTGGTAAGTGCAAACAGTGTGGGTACTTGTGTGGTCTACCAGGGGTATTGTGAAAGTGATTATTGTACAGTGTTCAGGCCACTAGAGGGAAAGAGGGGGTTACAGTGTCCCAGAGGGCTGTGCCCAGGTTAGCTTGAACGCTACCAACCCTGACCTCTGGGTGGAGGCACCCATTTCAGAACTCAGGCCCCTTAACTTGTTACTAGCCAAACAGGCAGGGGTAGTAGCCCTTGGGATAGCGCCACCTAGGGGTTACACTTGCCATCTGAAAAAATGCGCTTTACAGCGTGCTAACTCCTGTATCTGAGCAGTTAGAATGTAGGAGTAAAAAGTCAGATATGGTGAACTTGCACCATCAGATGGAAGTATTGGCAGGGCATACTAACTTAATGTCCATAGACCTTGCCTCTTCTGATGTTGAAGAGTTTGATTTTGAACACTCACAGTATGCTGTGGTGTGGACTAGAACAAAGGCTAGCCACTTGTTTTTCTGTGATTCACAAAATGGAGAATTGTTAGAGTCTCAAAATGGTGGACACACATGTGATCAGGTTGCATCCCCATACCAACCCCTAGATGACAGCTGTGAGAGAGTGAAGTCTCCCCCCCTTAGGAAGATAGTGGTCCTGGATGTACTTCTATTTCTTTGTCTTTGTGTAATTGTATCATTATATGTTTACTTGTTGGGCTGGCCACCCACTTTGTTTGTATGTTTATTGTGTTATTGTCTGTCTTTGTCTTTCTATCTGTTTTCAGTACATCCCAGAATCACTGCCTGCCTATAAAAGCCCTGGTTTTAACAGAGATTGAGGAGGTCAGGACTGCTCCCCTGTGTAATGCTATTAAAGCGTCCTGTCCCTCTTTACATTATATGCCTGGAGCTGTTATGCTCCTTGTAGTAAAAATGCATTGCTTACCCCTTTAAAAAAAAAGTATTTGTAGTTGTTTTTGCTCCACTGGCTTTCTCCTGTAAAATGCTTGCTCATCAGCCAGTTTCTGTGAGGGAATTAAAAAGAAAAATTCTTCATTTCGAATATTTAGAGGGTGCTGCTTTAAATTGCATTGTTATGCTTTCAACATTTACTTTTCTGTAGGAACAAAGTATTTTAAGTTGTACATACCCTCCCTGCTTGAAACAGAGTGTTGTTGAGGTTTTTCTGTAGACCTTGAAAAACAAAGGATTTCCAGCTGCTGCTGGCATCTCCAGCTCCTGATGCACACCACCCTCAGCTCTAGCTTCACACTAAGAGCTGGCCGGCCACTTCCTTGTTGTTTTTATGCTATAGCTAGAAGGGGGTGGTGCTTCCTGGTACCCAGAGAATAATTTAAACCTTCAGAAAGAGTGTAATTCACTTTAAAGACTGCATGCAAGTTGCTAGTTTGATTTCAATGCATTTGTGTGATGTAAATAAAATAATTGCACTGTATTTAAAGAAATAATGGTTGAATAAAAAAATCAAGGGTGGAGTTAGCTAGTCACATGACCCCTGATAGGTATAAATGCTGTTCACCTAGAAAAGACAGTCAGTCAGCAGGAGGATGTGAAGCTGTTAACATCCTGTTTAGCTAGCTATTACTAGCTGTATGTATTTTTTTTGATTTATATGCATTTTACTTCTCTTTTATTTTGTCGCCTTCAGTTCACTTTATATTTGTAAAAATAAATACTTTCTTTTGCTGCCAATCTGCCTCGTTGGTCCATCATTACCCACAGCCTACGACAGCCACTCATGGTCATGTGATAATGGTCATAACACAGTAACCCAAGATGCCCAAAAGTAATGAAGTAATCCAACATGGCCTACCACCACATCACGGAGGTTCAATCGTGCAGTCACAGGGACCTATGATTGCTGCCATAACCAAACAAAACATGCCAGAGGTTTCTGACATGATTAATAATGTTATCAGTAAGACTAGTGTTTCTGAGGGACAGAAGAGTCTCATTAAAAATGATGCTGACGTACTTTTGAATAAGGCTGATATGCAATCTGTCATGAAATCAGTGTCTGATGCTGCAGAAACAGTTTATGATGTTAACAGTGTTTACTATGCTAGGGTGACCTTGGTTAAAGAACACATTGCAGTTAATTACATGAAATGTTGTGATTCTTCCCTATGCAATTTAGCATCAGCTTTCCCTGAGAAGACTGAATGTACTGCTTTTCCTATGCAGTGAATTAATACCTTAAGCAGTAACATTAGAAATAATGTTGCTACCATCCACCAATGTTCCGGTTGGGAAACCTACTTTACATTTGAGGGGGGAAGGGACAATCCTGACTATTAAAGCCCCGTGGCTGTGATATTTTCAGCATCACAGGCCATGTTGGGGGGGGTTACAGGTTTGATTTCTGAACCTGAGCTGACAGCTGTTTTAGTACTACTTTCTCCACCCCTGAGAGCTACTGAACCACAATCCATAGCTGGAGAACTACGTGAAAATTGCACACCACTTTTCTCCACCGTGCAGGCACCCCAGATAGTGCCAGCACTGCCTGCACATGATGCAGAATCCCCTCCACCAGTGACATCCCATACTGCGGATGCAACGGCAGGCACAAGTCAGGAACAGTCTGTGTTATTCCCAGTACAAACAACAGCAGATACCTCTTCCAAGAAGGTACAAGGTATCCTGATACTAATATCATTGTCTTTTTCTTTCGGGATCACTAAGCATGGTCCCAGCATTGGTTAATCCTAACACAGCTTTAGGGCATTGTTTTGAAACTGCCACATCAGATAAAACAATCTCAGCAGTTTTAGCCCAAACATACAATGGACACATCAGACCCACTGCTTATGCATCCCAGATGCTTGCCCCAGTGGAGCTGAAATACAACCTTTGTGAAAGGAATCTCTTGGCTACATATTGGGCAATGAGAAACTTTATGTACATCATTGGACATGCATCCATTGTGCTGCATTCCAATCATTTGCAAACTAACTTTCGTGTTGTCAGACAGAGTAAAAGATGTCTCTGTATCCAATGCCAAACTTACACACTGGTCTCTCATTTTACAGGATTTTGACATCACTGCCCTTCCTATCAATACTTCATCCTTGTTGGCCCGTGGCCTACAATTTGCAGGAGAGACCCATGATTGTTAACTCCAACCCCCTGATCTGTCTGTCCCAGGGCCTTTTCTGGCAGAACCTCAGAAAGTGCTAAAATACACCATTGTGTGTCATGTTTTTTCACTGATCACTTAGCCACATATACCAACGAGGGTCAGATAGCACTGTTTGGAATTATTTTACATTTTGTTGATGGCAGAGTGCACGTGGCTAGTAATTGCATCATCGTATATGTATGATTCACAGGCAATGTTAAAACATGCCTGGCAAATAAAATGAAAAACAGGGAGGTGAGGAGTCTCCTTATTACCACAATTATTTGTGGATGGTTTAGAGAGCTGGAAAGTCCTTGAGATAAACACAGCTTGTGTTAAGAGAGGGATAAAAATACATTTTTCCTTATGTAAAATGATACCAGCACTCCACAAGAGGGTTAATTCTGCACGCTTTAAGAAATGGCCTTGAGATAATTACAGAAAGCACTGCAGATGCTCTGCTTTTATCACAGATTCTGATTGGGTCTGTTTCTCTTTAAAGTGAATTTCTTTGGAAGAAAAACAAACTTCTGTTCCAGCACTCTATAGTATTGCTGTGAAATACAGTGATTTGTTTGTGTACATCACAACCGAACAGTTTAAATACAAACTGTACATTCATAAGGTTCAAGCATTTTGTATATATATTTTTTATGATCCATAAGAAGGACCATCATTTGAGGGCAATGTATAGGTTCCTTAATAAAGGAACTGGGGAATAACTTCCAGAAATAATCTCTTATATCCCAATTGTATTGTATTATAAGAAAGTGAAAATGACATTCACCTATCCAGCAGTGGCCTCCTCATTTGGAACATCACTGCTGTAACACTCATGAAAAGTTACAGGTAATTCCTGAACACCTGAGAGTAGATTTTATCTACTGTACCAAGTACATGATACTCCAGCTGGTGGGCACCAGGGAGTCAATAAAACACTAGACAGACTGAAATCTTCTGTCTTGAGGCTGCACGTCAGAAATGATGTAGAACACTGCATCAGTAACTGTTTGATCTGTGCACAGAACAATCCTATACCAGCCAGGAAAAATAAATTGTTACCCCAGAGGCAATCAGGCCCCTGGAACAACATCCAGAATTACTACAGTGGCCCTATGCCAACCACTAAGAGCAACAATCAAAGTGACTTCAAGTGTCTTGGTAAACCAGCTTTTTACCAGGCGAGACATTATCCCTAAAAGTAAATTCTGATTACAGGGATCCAGCTTTATAGCCTAAGTAATGCAGGAAACTCTGGATTTGTTATGGGTAAAACAAAGGTTTCATATCCCTTGCAACCCACAGTCATCAGGACAGGTGGAATGGGCTAACATAGAAACATAGACTTTGACGGCAGATAAGGACTGCTAGGCCCATCTAGTCTGCCCATTTCCCTACCTACAGGATAGGCCACAGATCCTAGTTAACCAACAGCCTATATCTTCCTGCCCCCCACAAGAATTGCCTTATGTCTGTCCCATGCATTCTTGAATTCTCCCACAGTTTTAGACCCCACAGCTTCCTCAGGAAGGCTGTTCCATGCATCCACTACCCTCTTTGTGAAATAATACTTCCTCACATTGCCCCTGAACTGCCCTCCTTCTATCTTTAAATTGTGTCCCCTTGTTCTTGCAAGTCTCTTTTTCTGAAAGATGCTACCCTCTTGGACTTTGTTGATTCCCTTGAGGTACTTGAAAGTTTCTATCATGTCCCCCCTCTCCCTTCTTTCCTCAAGGGTATACATATTAAGCTCCTTTAGTCTCTCCTCATACAGCTTCTCTTGCAGACCCTGCACCATTTTAGTTGCCTCTCCTCTGGACTGCCTCTATCCTGTCTATGTCCTTCGGGAGATGGGGTCTCCAGAACTGGACACAGTATTCAGATGGGGTCTCACCAACTGTCTGTACAGAGGGATAACAACTTCCTGTTTTCTGCTGCTGATGCCTCTCCCTATACATCCCAGTATACCCCGGCCCTCCCTACTGCCTTCTCACATTGCTTGCTAACCTAAGGTCATCTGATATGATTATCCCCAGGTCTCTTTCCTGTTTTGTTGTTGTTACTACCTCCCCACCCATTGTATATTCTTCCCTGGGTTCTTGTTTCCCAGGTGCATTATTTTCACTTTTTGCATTGAATCCTAGCTGCCATCGCCTGACCATTCCTCCAACCTTACCAAGTCCCTTTTCATCCTTTCCATGCCTCCTTGTGTATCAATCCTGTTGCAGATCTTTGTGTCATCTACAAAAGGCATACTTTTCCTTCCAGTCCTCTGCAATGTCACTGATGAAGACATTAAAAGGACTGGACCAATACTGAACCTCTGCGGTACCCCACTGGTAACCGCCCTTTCTTCAGAGTGGACTCCATTTACAATTACCTTCTGTGTCCTGTTGTCCAGCCAATGTTTTACTAGGCTACCACCCTGGGACCCACTCCCAGGCTGGTTAATTTGACTAATGATCTTTTGTGTGGACTGTGTCAAATGCCTTGCTAAAGTCTAGGTAGGCAACATCCACAGCCCTCCCTGGTCTACTACTTTGGTCACCCAGTCAAAGAAATCTATTAGATTCATCTGACATGACCTTCCCACTGTGAACCCATGCTGCCTTGGATCCTGTGCTCCACTGACCTCTAGGTACTCAACTATTCTTTCCTTCACAAGTGACTCCATCACTTTCCCTACCACAGAGGTCAGACTGACAGGTCTGTAGTTTCCTGCCTCTGTCTTGGTCCCACTTTTGTGAAGGGGAATCACATCCGCCTTCCTCCAGTCCTCGGGTACCACACCATCCTCCCATGATTTATTAAGTAGCCAGTGGTTTCACTAGTTCCTTCCTTAATTCTTTTAGAATTCGGGGTGAATTCCATCAGGACCCATTGCTTTGTCCACCTTCAGTTTTAGGAGCTTGCTTAACCCTTTCTTCTGTGAAAGGACTGGGATCGACCCCCCTATCAAGAGTGCTTCTGTTAATTGGATTAGGCACTTCCCCTTCCTCTTTTGTGAATACTGAGCAGAAATATTCATTCAGTATTACTGCTTTTTCACTGTCCCCCTCTGCCCACCCACCGTTGATTCTATTCAGCCTCACTATCCCTCCCTTTGTCTTTCTATGCTCGCTGATGTACCTATAAAAGGTTTTATCCCCCTTCTTAACTGAGTTGGCTATCTTTTCCTCAGTTTGGGCCTTTGCTATTCTGACTTCCCCCTGCTTCTTTCTGCCTTAACTGGTACAGCTCTCTGTCCTGCTCCTTCTGTGTTTCCTTATACTTCCGGAATGCTATCTTTTTCTTCCTGACTTTCACAGCCACCTCTCTTGAGAACCATAGTGGCTTTTTCTTTTGTTTTGATTTGTTTATTTGCTTCACACAAAGGCTTGTTGCCTCTGTGATGGCAGTTTTGATAATTCCCCATTGTTGCTCCACACCTCCTTCTAGCCTGTTTGCTAGTGCTTTTCTGAGGCACTCTCCCATGCAGATCAAAACTATGTTATCCAAACTTGTTCAGAAAACCCCAAAGGACTGGGATTCATTATTGCCTTTACGCCTTATGGCAATAAGAGAGACACCCTCTGCAAGTACACAGTGTACCCAATTTTTGAAATCATGACTGGACGGTCCATGAGACTCCCAGAAAACGTAATTCTGGACCTGTGTACTACCACTGCTGATGGAGCATCAGTAGATAAATATGTTAAATAACTCAAACAAGACATCCAAAAGGTACGCTTGTTTGCTGCACAATGTATGGGCAAGGCCCAACAACAGGCCCTATCCAAGTGCAAACAAACTCAGTCCAGCAGTCTACCAAGTTAGACTGCCTCACTATGATAGTCATTGATAAATGGCTACATGCCAATCAAATGAACCTGTTGAAAGGAGATTAAATTACTTTTCCATACCCCAATGGGCAGAATAGTACTAAGGGCTGTCAGTACAGCCTAGAGGTTAGAGGAACGAGGTGTGAAAGAGCTTGATACATTCAGCAGACCAGACATGAGTTTGATTCTCACAACCTCCACTTGCATACTGTGTGACTCTGAGCAAGTCACTTAACCGCCCAGTGCTCCCAGGCCACCCCTGAAAACAGGCACTTGTGCCTAGTGGGCCTTAAGTGGTTACCAAAGACTAAAATAAATAAATAAATAAATAACTATGTTTTTAATTTTCTCTTTCCTTTTAGGTTCCAGAGAGAGATGCTTGCTTTTATGCTTATTATTCTTTTAAAAGTAACGGTCTTCTTACAAGCCCAAACTGCGCATCTTATTGCAGATAAGAACCAGTGACCTAAACCTAAGCAGCTTGTTGAGGCAGAGTACCTCACAAGCCCACATGATTTAATTGTATCCTGTGGAATTCACACTAAAGCCCTAAAAGACATGTTCATCATCCAGCAGGGTAGTGAGGCCCTACTGAATATTTTGATCATTGCATTAGCTCAATTCTAGAAGTTAGACTTGATCTGGACTCCTATTTACATTTTACTGATAATCAGGAATTTTGTATTCAAATTTATATGGTACTAAAAGTCATTAGACCTTAAAGGTTTTTACCCAGTGATGCCCCATAATTTATGACACTTAATACTGAGTGCCCAAAACAGAACCCTGGCCTACCCAGTGGTCTAACAACCACTTCTCAACCAGGTACCCTAGTCAATAATGTGCAGTTTGTGCACATCCCAGTGATTTTAAATCTCCCCCTTTAAACTTGAAATTATTTGTTTTATGTTTCACAACAAACATTTCCCACTTTTTTTAAAATAATAATGTAATTGGATTCACTGGCAGCATACCAGGTATTCATTAATGACCCCTTATAAAAGGGCTCATAGCACACATGCACCACATGCACACACAGGATTTTCACATCCTGACCGCTAGTGGGACATCTTATAATAGTAAACCTGCCCAAATGCACTAATTGTTGTGTTTTGTTTTTTGGTTTTTATTTATTTAAAAAAAAACATGTTTAGACTCAGGCCTATTTGGCTCTGACATTTCTATTTGAAATAGGGCTGATATAGCCATTATTCAAGCACATATGTTAAAGGTGTTAAAGGTTCATGAGAGTATGAAATATAATATCATATCCCTCCCATTGCATGGTATACATGGTTTTGCTCATAAAGAGTGATCAACAATATTAAGGATATTGTGAAGGGGTTTGACCTGACAAATGTTCATGTTAATGAATTCATTTCTGTTTACATTAAGGAAACAGATGAGCATCACATAGCTAGGAAAGTCCTTTGCACTGCCTATAGCTATTATGCTCTTACAACCCTTTGGTTATCTCCGGGATCTGGAATTAGGACATATTCTTAGTCTGATACAGGACAGACGTATAGCTCAGTGGCATTGCCACATTATGCACTTCTATTGCATGTGTTAACAAACGTTTATTTGAATCTAGCACTAGTCCCTTGTCAATGGCAAGAAACCTTGGATATGTCACCACACACACCAGTATCACCAGTATTGTTCCATGTTTTGAAACTTATTCCTGCATAATCCTCGAAGCCACGTGTGTGGCTCTCAAAGTGTCATTGCCGCATTTTCGTCTGGCAACATCCATCTCTGATTGTCTGGCAAGCATCCATTGTATTGATCATCTTGATGGGAACTTTTACTGTGAAAAGGTTGAAACTACCTCCTTTCCTTGTTTACCATGAGGTCTTGGAATTGTGACTGACTCTGAACTTTGATTGCCGTACGTGAAAGGAATATCACCTCTTATGCAGATGTGACATCTTCCAACTTGTCTTACAAACTGGTGAATACTGACCTAGTAACTAAAATTAGGCTTCCACTTGTGAACTTTCAAATAAACTGTATTCAGTCCAGCCAATTAAGAGTCTACAATCAAGCTCTTTGTTATGCATGCTATGAAGCTAGTCTGGGGTGGTGGCAATCCTCTAACTCAGCAAGAAGACTCTTCTTTATTTGATCTACAGTCAAGAAATTAATTTTCTTCACTGCTTGTTTTCCAAGCCTGGCTGGCACCTCATACAGATGAGAACTAAGTACTTTCATAAACATTTTACACTTTGTGCAGCCGTGTGATCATCTTCAACTGAACACTGTTGCTATTCCATTGCAAAGCTCAATGTGCAATCTAATGCACCCCCTGCTGAGGCCTATGAAAATACTGCTGCTTCCTGAACATTTGGATCTACCTTTGGAAAATCTGAATGCATAGAAGTTGAACTATGAATTTTCATTTAACACTTGAAGAAACCCTGGATTTATACCTGGAACTGTTCATAGTTTATGCCTTGTAGACATTGACCTTTCATGCCCTGTTCAACTTACCAACTGAAAAATGCCATCTCCAAGGTGATATATTCTGCTCATGTGAAACATTGTGTGGTGACCAACTACACTTTCTTCTGATATGGACTAAACCTTATGCAAAGTGAACTTTTCTAACTTCTATTGTATTTCCCTAAATGGGTAATAAGTTATACAGTAATCACATCTGTTCCCATCCTGGAAACAGATACCATTAAGTCTAGTCCTAATTATCTTGATGCTGTATCTCAGTTTTACTGATTTTTGATATCCATACAGGCAACTTAAGTTTGTCTCTTCAATTTCTTCCCAATAGGACAGATACACACCTGATATATATCAGTATTTACTGATTGTTTTGATATTGGAAAAGCCTATTACGAAGTTTTATTCCAAATGTTTATAGTAATACAAGGTTTACTAACAATTTCCATTATAATTACATTTTGTTGTTTAAGGAAAATCCTGATACACCACCATAGAAACATAGAAACATAAAATTTGATGGCAGATAAGGACCACTTGGCCCACCCAGTCTGCCCATTTCCCTGCCTACTGGATAAGCTGCAGATCCTAGTTAACCAGCAGCCTACTTCTTTCTACCCCCAACCCCTAGAATTGCCTTATGACTGCCCCATGCATGCTTGAATTCCACCACTGTTTTTGACTCCACAATCTCCTCTGGAAGGCCATTCCATGCATCCCAACCCTCTCAGTGAAAAATACTTCTTAAATTACCTCTGAGCCGCTCCTATCTTCATATTGTGCCCCTTGTTCTTGCACACCTCTTTTTTGAAAGATGCTACCTCTTGGACTTTGTTGATTCCTTGAGGTACTTGAAAGTTTCTATCATGTCCCCTCTCCCTCCTTTCCTCAAGGCTATACTTATGAAGCTCCTAAGTGTCTCTTCTTCATGTCTTCCAGTGCAGACCCTGCACCATTTTAGTTGCCCTCCTCTGGACAGCTTCCATCCTGTCTATGTCTTTGCAAAGACTGGGTCTCCAGAACTGCACACAGTACTCCAGATGGGGTCTGACCAGCTGTCTATACAGAGGGATAATAACTTCCTGTTTTCTACTTGTGATGCCTCTCCCTATGCATCCCAGTATCCTCCCAGCCCTCCTTGCTGCCCTCTCACATTGCTTGCCCACCTTTAGGTCATCTGATATGACTACCCCCAGGTCCCATTCCATTTTTGTTGTTGTTAGTATCTCACCCCCCATTGTGTACTCTTCCCCTGGGTTTTTGTTTCCCAGGTGCATTACCTTGCACTTCTTAGCATTGAATCTAAGCTGCCATACATTTGACCATTCCTCTAACCCTGCCAAGTCCCTTTTCATCCTTTCCACTGCACCTTGTCCATCAACTCTGTTGCAGATCTTTGTGTCATCTGCAAAGAGACATACTTTTCCTTCCAGTCCCTCTGCGTTGTCGCTTATAAAGACATTGAAGAGGACCGGTCCTAATACTGAACCCTGTGGTACCCCACTAGTAACCCCTTTCTTCAGAGTGGACTCCATTTGCTATTACTCTCTGTGTCCTATTCTCCAGCCAATTGTTTACCCAGGCTGTCATCTTGGGACCCACTCCCAGGCTAGCTAACTTGTATATTAATCTTTTGTGTAGGACTGTGTCAAATGCCTTGCTAAAGTCTAGGTAGGCCATGTCCACAGCCCCTCCTTGATCTACTACTTTGGTCACCCAGTCAAAGAAATCTATCAGATTTGTCTGGCATGACCTTCCTGCTGTGAATCCATGCTGCCTTGGGTCCTGTGCCCCTCTGGCCTCTAGATACTGCACAATTCTTTCCTTCAGAAGTGATTCCATCATTTTCCCTACCACTGAGGTTAAACTAACAGGTCTGTAGTTTCCTGCTTCTGCCTTGCTCCCACTTTTGTGGATGGGAATCACATCTGCCCTCCTCCAGTCCTCGGGTACCACCCCATCCTCCCATGATTTGTTAAACAGGGTAGTCAGTGGTGTCACTAATTCCACCCTTAGTTCTTTTAGAATTCTGGGATGAATCCCATCAGGCCCCATTGCTTTGTCCACCTTCAGTTTTAAGAGTCACCCTCTGCCCACCCTCCCCCTCCCTTTATTAAGCCTCACTATCCCTCTCTTGGTCTTCCTTCGCTCCCTGATATACCTATAAAAGGTTTTATCCCCCTTCTTAACTGAGTTGGCTAGCTTTTCCTCAGTTTGGGCCTTTGCTGTTCTGACTGCCTTCCCAGCTTCCTTTTGTTTTAACTGATACAGTTCTCTGTCCTGCTTCTTCTGTGATTCCTTGTACTTCCTGAAAGCCTTCTTTTTCTCTTGAACCTTCACTGCCACTTCCATTGAGAACCATAGTGGTTTCTTACATCGTTTAGTTTTGTTTATTTGTTTCACACAAAGGCTTGTTACCTTTGTGATGGCAGTTTTTATTATTCCCCATTGTTCTTCCACCCCTCCTTCCTGTCCATTTGCTAGTGCATTCCTTAGGCGCTCACCCATTTTGGCAAAGTCAGCCCTCCTAAAGTTCAGTACCTTTGCCTTTGCATGGCTTGACTCTATTGCTGTGTTTATTGTGAAACATACTGTTCGATGGTCGCTAGTTCCCAGAAGGCTACCCACTTCTACATCTGTGATCCTCTCTTCATCTCCATTTGAGACAACCAGGTCTAAGATTTCTCCCTCTCGAGTGGGCTCCAATACTAGTTGTCTAAGGCATACCCCCTATAGGGCATCTAGAATAACCCCACTCTTCAAAGTGGCTGCTGCAACTGCACTCCAGTTAACATCTGGCATATTCAGATCTCCTATCAGCAATATCTCCCCTTTTTCTGCCATACTAAGTATACTTTCTATCATTTCCTTGTCCATTTCCTCCCCCTGAGAAGGGGGTCTGTATACAACCCCTGTGCGGAATGTGGTGCCATTGCCGGTCTCCAAATTTACCCACAGTGCTTCTTCTCCTCCCTGTTTTCACTTTTGTTCTGCTGCTTTGATTCCTTCCCTTATGTAAAGAGCTACTCCTCCTCCTCTATTACCCTCTCTGTCCCTCCTGTAGATCGTGTATCCTGGTATGTTTACGTCCCAGTCATGGTTTTGTGAGAACCATGTTTCTGTGACTGCCATGATATCCAGATCTTCCTCTTACATCAAGGCCACTAATTCAGGAAGCTTGTTACTCAGACTACGGGCATTGGTACTCATTGCTTTCCATTTTTTGAAGGCTTTACCTTCAGTTGCAGCATCCCCCACTGACCTTTCTACCTTGATCTTTTTCTCATTTAGTACCCTGTTTTGTAGGGAGAGGCTGGGATTTTTCTGCTGCTTATCAGTGCCTCCCCCCTTGACTAGTTTAAAAGCTTGCCAATGAAGCATTTAAACCGATTGCTCAAAAGACTTGTTCCCTTCCTGGACAGATGCAGACCATCCTGCCAGTATAGGCTGGTGTCCCTCCAGGTGGAACCCCAGTCACCATTGAAGCCCAACCCCCCATGCTCCACACCATTTTTTCAACTATTCATTAAACTGCATGGTGCAAAGTACCCTCGCCTCACTCATGCCATTGACAGAAAGCACCTCTGAGAAGGATAATTGTGTGTGCTACTTGTCTTAGGCCCCTCCCCAGTTCTACAAAGTCCTTCTGCACTGCTCTAATCTCATGTTGAGCCAAGTCATTTGTCCCTAGGTGGACAATGACGTCCCGCTCAGACTCCCGTGCAGCTGTTCTCGTGATCCTGAGGATGCACTTCCTGTCCCTCCAAGCCATGGCACCAGGCAGGCACCTTACTTCAGTTTTCTCTGCTCCCCCCAGTTCTATCCCCCTAATAATTGAGTCCCCCACCAGGAGCTGCTTCCTTTCCTTGTGGTATCCTCTGCCTCCTTCCTGTGGGCCTCCCTTGTGACAGGTGTCCTTGGCCTCCTTAAGCTTCTCTGTGAGTGCATCCATAGGGGAGCTGTGCTCCCCCAGAATGGTGTATGGATTGTGGAGTGGAACAACTGACTGGGTGTGCCTCTGATCCACCATCCTCACTCTCCCTGAGCCCACTGTGGTCCAACTGCAGTGCTTTCTTTGCAACCTCTGAGGCAGTGGTGGTGGCGCTGGTGCTTCCTGGATGGGGGAGGTTCCCTTCTTACTATCCAGTCTGGCCTGGGGGAAGGTTCCCTTACTGCAGTCCACTGTGGCCTGAAGATGGGTAAATTCCTCCCTCAGGGCAGAGAGTTGTCTGCAAATAGGGCAGCATCTCAGCCTCCAGAAAGACTCCCAGAAGACTGCTGCTCCACAGCCATTACATTGCACTACTCCCCACATGATTATGTACTTTTTTTGTTTGTTTGTGTGTGTTTTTGTGTGTGTGATTGGTTTGTTATATAGAAATATATATATTATACAATGTGCATGCTTATATTTTCAGTGCTGTGTGCCAGAGAGGATATGACATTGATATGCACCTTGCACTCTTGAAGAAATTATGTCAGAACCCCAGGTATAAGGGAACTATTTCGAGGGGTGGGTGGGTGATGGGTGGAAGGGGTTGGGCCTAAACTGTGCCCTCACAAAACAATCAGCTAAGAGCTCTGATCCACTGCTGCAATGAGTGCTTTCCTGTCAGCAAGATACCATACACAACAATTTGACAGAGCAAATCCCCTGCTAATCAAACAGAGAAAAATCCAGACATTCAAGTCAGACACAAGTAAACCTCCCCAGCCCCAAAACAGCCTGGTGGTTTGTGCTTCTGAAAGCAGTCAGACCCAAAATAAGTCAGCTGTGCTTAAAACTCTTCCTGCACTGAAAATCTTAAGAATTGTAACAAGACCGTCTTTTCCTGATTAAGTTCCTTATTTCACCTTTCAGTTAGAAGTAGCCTCCACCTGCAGAATATCTGCTACAAACCAAAGACAATTGTAAGGTTCACCTCCCTCTGTTGTGAGCACAACTCACTTTCTTGCAAATCCTATGTTCAGTATTGTAGCTCCCAGCAAGAGGTAGCTTGCTTTAAAAAATATTAGCTGTTCTGATGAGTTTGCTATAAAACACATGCTTATAATACTATTGTTCTCAGGTCTGTTACCAAAGCTATTGGCTAAGTAGCTGTGGTGTAATTACTTCCTGAGAAAGTCTGGAATTTCCTTTTAAAGCACACAAAAGATAAACCCCAAAAACAGTTTACTGTCTGGGTCAAATACACAACCTGTACCTGCACTTTTTTCAGGATTTGTGACAAATGTTAAGTCCAGGGTTTAAACTCTTCCTGCACTGAAAATCTTAAGAATTGTAACAAGACTGTCTTTTCCTGATTAAGTTCCTTATTTCACCTTTCAGTTAGAAGTAGCCTCCACCTGCAGAATATCTGCTACAAACCAAAGACAATTGTAAGGTTCACCTTCCTCTGTTGTGAGCACAACTCGCTTTCTTACAAATCCTATGTTCAGTATTGTAGCTCCCAGCAAGAGGTAGCTTGCCTTAAAAAATATTAGCTGTTCTGACAAGTTAAAATTTCCTCTACCAGACTCGTGCCTTGGGCCTGTGCACGAATGGTGCCTAACCACTGTCTTTTTGTTGTGTTGCCACTTTTGCAATTAGAGCAACAAAGAGGGGACTGTTACACCTGGGTTATGCCCCCTATCATCCCACATACACCCCACATACACCTCACATACACCTCACACTGTATTCCTGGTCTATCATAGTGTGATACTGCTATTTTGCACTAACATGCATATTTAGGCAACCATCATATAAGCATGAGTGCCAGGAACGTGCTTTGCTGCTCATATATGCTAATGTATATCATGCATGATTCATTATACCTCACTCTAATACATTTATCTAGATTACGTTTGTCTTTCATATATATTCCATATATAATCTACCTAATCACTGATAAGATGACTCTGAGGGATCATCAGTGATTATTGTATACCTATATTCTCATATAATTACATGTAGTGTGTGTTTTTACACTCAGGCAGATATGCCACATGTAAAAGAGCCCTGTCAGCACTTCTCTGTGTCTCTTTAGAAAGAAATCCTTTGTTATGTTTTATATTATACATAAGCAAGAAATGCCACATGTAATAGAGCCCAGTCAGCATTTCTTTTGTCTGAGCTATAATGCCAATGGAAGCATATCCTGCCTATATGATACTTATTAGTAATTCCTGTCTTCTAAGTCATCATCCAATGGAGGATGACTTAGGACCAATACATATTGTTTTTTCATATCTGTAACTATGAGGTAATCTCTGTCACTATGCTGTTATCTGTAGTATTTAGCTTTCTGCAACCCAGTTCCACAAGGTGAGATAGACTGAGATCTTGGAGAACCTGAGATCCTACAATCCTGGAGATTATGTACATTCTTCAGGAGAGTGTTGAGAAATCCATCTCCCTTGTAATTTTCTTTGTCACATGCTTGGAGTATGTAGTCTAATAAACATTTATTAGTACTCTTGCTTGTTTATGAATGTTTCTTGGCAGACTCTGAAGACACAAGAATCTGTATTATTAGTATTATTATTATTTACTCTACACACCAAGCATGTTTAGGCAACAGGGGTAATGAATCTCTGCTGAAATATGTTATCTGCTATGACTGTAATAAGCCAGGCCATATTGAAAGAAACTTCTGTAGTAAGGAGAGTGGAACTGGAGCAGACTTGTCCTTAGCAAATTGGAGTCAGTACTTAACAGATGTGAAGGTGGGAGATAAGACTGTGAAGGGACTCATTGATTCAGGAAGCAGACAGGCCTTAGTGCATATTGAGGAGCTGGGAAAATTCTGTGCAAAATGACCAGATACTGGTGTCATCTGCATCCACAGAGACACACGATACTACCCCACCACCCAAGTAACTCTGACCATTAAGGGTGTGTCGCACCAAATGAAAGTGGGGGTAGTACCTAAGTTACCCTTTACCCTTGATTATTGGAAATGACTTCCCAGAATTTACTGAGTTAATCAAAGAAGGCATAAATCCTGATGTTTCAGCAGCTGCAGTGACAAGAGCTCAGGCAAAGAAAATTTCAGATGGTAGTGACTCTTTTCCTTTCAGTGATTTTGATTTGGACTTGTTTGAGCACAGCTCCAAGATCAGGAAATCCAGGAAAGAAAGATGATGCCTGAAGAAACTGTGTCAACAAATGAATGCTGGACATAAGGGGTTAACTTATGAAAATGCTGAATCTAAATTGATAACTGATTGCGATTTTCTTTCAGAACAAGCTAACAATGTTTCTCTCCAGGGTTATTTTAAGCATCTGGGGGTGAAACCAAAACAGGGTGGACCAATGTTTAAAAAAATGTAATGGGTTATTATACAGAGTTTAGGTTAGACCTTAAACACAGGAACAGACAGAACAACTGGTTATACCATAGAAATATAGGACAGAGTTGTTACAGATAGCACATGATAGTCCTATGGCTGGTCAATCAGGAAGGGGGGGAGGGATTGCACCCTTGCCAGTTTGCTGTATAGATTTTACTGGCCTGGGATTTATGAAGATTTTGCTACCTATTGTAATTCCTATGCTGAGTGCCAGAAAGTAGCCCCAGTCACTAGAAAAGACAAGGTGCCCCTGGTGCCCCTACCCTTGATAGATGTGCCTTTTGAAAGAATTGCAATGGATGTGGTTGGTCCTTTACACAAAAGTAAAAAGGGAAACACATTTACTTGATACCCAGAAGCAGTTCTAATGTGTACTGTCACAGCTTCAAAAATTACAGCAGAGCTAGCAAACATTTTCAGCAGAGTGGGCATACCTACAAAACAGTATTACTGATCAGGGTAGTAATTTTGGTGCTGCATTACTTAAGGGGCTGTACAGACTACTAGGTATCACTACTATAAGAACCTCTCCCATTACCCTCAGATAAACGGTCTTGTTGAGTGTTTTAACCAAACCCTAAAAAGTATGTTAAAAAGGTTTGTAAAAGAGGAAGATTGAGATCAATACTCACCTTACCTACTTTTTGCTTACAGAGACGTGCCACAGGCACCAACAGGGTTTTCACCATTTGAAATGCTGCATGGTAGGCAGCCAAGAGGGCCACTGGATGTGATAAAAGAAATGTGGGAAGATAACCCCACTCAGAAACAATCTTTAACTTCTTATATGTGTGCCCTGAGAAAGAAGCTGGTAAAATATGTTGAAATTGCCCATAGTAATCAGGAAGAGGCCCAAACCCAACAAAAGGTATTATATATTATGACCATTGTGTAAAAGAAAAAGTTTTTCAACCAGGTAAAAATGTTGTGCTACTGTTACCCACAACAGAAAATTAACTGTTAATGAAAAGGCAAGGGCCTTATAAAGTGCTTAGATGTACTAGCACATTAAGTACGAGATTGAGACCCCAGACAGGAAAAATCCTACTAAGATATACTATGCAAACCTCCTCAAGAAATGAACTGAAAAAATGCCAAAAGCTACTTTGCTAGTTTTACCAGAAACTGATAAAGAAGATATTGATGTAGCTTATGATAGACTGGAACAAACTGTAACTGCTGATGCTGTAAAGGTGAATGTGTTCTTAACCTCAGAACAAACTGCAGGCATTCGTAACGTGCTAAAGACATTTAACAGTACTTTTATCACAGTACCAGGCTAAGTAAAAGGGGTTGAGCATGTCATAGGAACAAGGAATGTTTGTCCTATTAGACAAAAAATAATCAGGTTACCAGAGCAGTTAAGAGCTGATGTGGTTAAGGAAATACCAAAAATGAAAGAACTGGGTATCATAGAGGAGTTGAGTGCTTGGCCATCTCCAATAGTAATTGTAAACAAAAAAGAAAGGGATGTTAGAATCTGCCTTGATTTTAGGAAACTTAATCAAGTGTCAGAATTTGACAGTTATCCTATATCCAGAATAGATGATTTGGTGGACAGACTGGGGAGTGCAAAGTATGTCAGTACCCTCGATCTCCCAAGGGTTATTGGCAAATACCTTTAGCTTAAAAATCCAGAGATAAAACTGCATTTGCCACTCCCGTTGGATTCTATCAGTTCACCACCATGCCATTTGGTTTACATGGTGCGCCAGCTACATTCCAGCGGTACATGGATGTAATTTTATCCCCTCACACGGGTTATTTGTGCTGTGTACCTGGATGATGTTGTGGTGTACAGTCCAGACTGGAAAAGCCATCTCGAACACCTATGAGCAGTTATCTAAGCTATTCAAAAGGAAGATCTGACTGTTAATCCTACCAAATGTGCATTGGGCATGCAGGAAACCAGATAGTTGGGCTATGTGTTGGGAAATGGAGAAGTTAAACCAGAGGTTTCTAAAATAGAAGCTGTTGCTAACAGCCCTGTCCCTAAAACAAGTCAAATCAAATCTTTATTTATATAAAACCTTTCGAAATCAAAGAGCTGTACACAATATAAGCAAAATATTAAAATGAGCAATAATATTAATTATTTAAGATCAGTCTGGGAAAGCCAAAAAGAATAGATCAGTCTTTAACATAGATTTAAAACTACTGATGGTCAGGCATTCTCTTACAAAGAAACATGTCAGGTCATTTTTAGGGCTGGCTGGTTATTATAGGAGATTTGTCCCCAACTTTGCTGAATTAGCTACTCCCCTCATTGAACTCACAAAGAAACTGTACCCAAATAATATGAAATGGATCCCAGAGTGTGATGAAGCTTTTCAAGCCATTAAGGATACATTATGTTCAGTCCCTGTTTTAAGAAGCCCAGACTTTGTGAAACCATTTTTGTTGGAAACAGATGCATGAGAGGTAGGTCTAGGTGCAGTCCTAAGTCAAAATATAGATGGGACAGAAGATCATATTCTGTATTTAAGTAGGAAGTTGCATGACAGAGAGAAAAGGTACTCCATCATTGAAAAGAAATGTTTAGCAGCAAGGTGGGCCATGGAGTCCCTGAAGTTTTATTTGCTAGGAACTGACTTTGTACTTATAACAGATCACAGTCCTCTCTGTTAGCTTAACCAAATGAAAGATAAAAATTCCAGAATCACAAGGTGGTACTTGGCACTATAGCCATTTAGATTCAAGGTGATACACAAATCTGGCAAAGAGAATAGCAATGTTTTTTTTCTGTCAAGATGTGGATCAGGAATTGAGGGTCCTGAAGGTTGAAAAACAAATGTATGAGTTTAAACTTTACTGTTTGCTGTACTGTTACAGAAAAAAGGATACTGCACATATGTTTAATTTCTGAAAGTTAGAAGCTAATATTATTAGGGAATTAATAAAAAGTTTTGGAAACCTGTTTGATAAAACAGGTTCCTTCTTAGGAAGGGGGGCTGTATGTGACAGGGTGGAATAGTATCCTGTCCTAGTTGTTATGGAAATTGTCTGTTTGGTTGTGCAACCAAATTTTCTTGTGAGACCTAGGATTTGATCACTCCGACAGTCTTGCAATTCTTTGCCTCTCACTATCTCTCAGTCTTCCCTTGCTGTTCTGTCTTTTTTCCTCCCTTGCATGTCTGTTGATATAAAAATATATGCAAATCATTATGTGGAAATGTAACTGATTTTGGGATCCCTTTTGTTTAGAAATTATATAGTGTTACTGTTGACATGTATATAATTATACTTTGAGATGATTGCAAAAAGCTATTGGAAACTCCAAGAGGTTATATGAGTGCAAATGTTTAAGCCTTTTGCAGAAAAGCTGTGGAAAAGGGACCTCAGCTCAGACACACTGCATTCATACCAGCACCTGCCTCAAATATACTAGAACACGTTAGAAACAAGTATTTGTCAATGCCGCATGTTGTCTCACTGGCATTGGCATTGGTAGTGCTGGAGTTAGAGATGCATAATAGGAATGGCAGTGAAGTATTGAACTGACGCCAACCCTACTCCCACCCTGCAGATACTGACAGGCACTGGAGTGTGCCTTTGGGTCGTCAGCTGTAACGCTGATGCCATTTTACCTCACCATACCCTGTAGACACTGACAAGTGTTGTGGTGTGCTTTGGGGTCTTTGGGCCTTATACTCACCCCATTCCATAAGGAAATATGCTAAGATGGGTGCAGTATAGGAGAATGGGGTGAACTTTAGGGTCAAACACTCCAGGGCAGACCTCGATGCCTGTCACTAGCTGCAGGATAGGGGGGGTGGTGGTGGAATGGTGTGAGCATTACAGCCAATGATCCCAAGTCACACCCCTGACACCTGTCAGTCTCTACAGGGTGGGGTGTTACAGTTGGAAACCCTAATGCCGTAGGTGTTTGTTGGTATTTTCACTCCAAATTTTCAACATGGGCTTTTTGTGAGCCCACCTCATGAAAAGCAGCACTATCAGTTTGTTAGCTCAAAGGTGGTTTTGCACAGCGGCTATGCCATTTGGCGACAGAGGGACGAAAACACATTTTGGGCAGGATGTGAAAAATGACAACTGTATTGTTCATGAGGAGATGTAAAAAACTGGCAACGTTAAAAATCTGGAGTGAAAATATAAAAAATTGGTGACGTCATCAGTATGTAAAGAAACTGTACAACACACATCCATAACCCAATTATTTTTGGGATTTTTTTAACCACATTTTCAACATAGACATTTTGGGACCTCCTCTCATGAACAGTGGCACTGTAATTTTCATAATCTGTCCCAAACATTGATTTCCTAGAATGACCACACCATTGTGTGCCACAGGTGCAAAAACACATTTTGGGCAGGATGTCAAAAATGACAGCTGTACTGTTCATAAGGAGGTGTGAAAAAATGACAATGTTGAAAATCTGGCATGAAATTATTGTAAATCTGAGAAGTTACAAGGGTGCGTGGAAACTGGGCAACGCACTTGTAACACAGTCATTTTATAGACTTTCATCACCTAATTGTCAACATAGGCATCTTAGGACCTCTGCTCATAAACAGTGTCACCGTCATTATCTCTAACTGTTTTTTTTTTTTTTTGAAATTTAAGTTTATTAGTTTCAAACAATACAACCCAAACAAAGAAGCAACAAAAAACAAAAAACAAAACCAGAAAACATACCAAAGCCCAAACCCCATCCCCCATTAAACAAATGTACAGGATATCCGGAAATGTTTTAAAAGATAAAGAAAACATGAAATACATATCCTGCAGCCAAACCTCCAGGAAAATACATAATCCCCCCACCCATCCCCCCCCCCCTCCCGATAAGGTGCACCAGCAAAAGACCGCAAACACAAAAAACTCTGAAATCTGGATACCACAGTCTATTTACAGAATAACTTAGCAACCTAGGACAGTTTAAATTACTGACAAAAGAAAGAGAGCAGGTCTAGGATCCACACTAACACAAAGAAAACTAAAAACACCATATGTGCTATATGAGGGCCGAGGGATCGGGTCGTCAGACCTTGCTATTAAGGTGAACATAAGGACTGAAGTTTACCCCATCTTTTATGAAATAAGTCCATATGATCCTTATAACTGGCAATTAAGTTTTCGGACTGGAGATACGACATTAACTCCTTTAACCAGTCAGCATATGTTAAAACCAACTGGTCCTTCCAATATCTTAAAACCAGTTTCTTGACAGCCATAGATATTAAGACCATATGATATCTGCGCTCCACACTATCTATATGAGAGAAATCACCCGGCACACAGATTTTGGGACAGAAAAACCTACTCAGACCCAGAAAGGAATCCAGATTGTCCCGGATCAAAGACCACAGTGGAGCAACTTTAGGACATTCCCAAAAAATGTGAATTAGGTTGCCCTCGGCCTGTGAACACCTGAAACAATCTGAGACAGAGACCAGTTTACACTGAAAAAGTTTAACGGGAGTATAGTAAAGATTGTTAACAATATTATATTGTACTAACCGAAACCTATCTTGGGTATGGTATCTATGTAAATTAGGCCAAAAATTTCTCCAGAGCGGAACCTAGTCAGGAAGAAGACGTGTCCAGACCAGGGGACCCCCAACTTCCTCCTGTGAATTAAAACTCAGGAGATGGGAATAAATCAGTGATGTGGAATGAGGCTAAGAGGCCAGGCTTATAATATTAGATAGGAAGGGGTGTACAACCGAGCGTCTGACTGTAGTACCAAATTTGCTACCCACCAAGTGCCGGAGCTGAAACACCTTAAAAATACTTTTGGTTGATATATCAAACCTGGTAAGAATATCATCTGATGTAAGGAGCGAATCTTGACCAAACAAGTGTTCCACCCTAGAATCTTTGAGTTGTGGAAGCCAACTTGATCCTATCCAAGATTTTCCCAATCGAATATTGGGGTTGCGAACTATCGGCTGCCCTAGATCCGTGAGATTAGAAATCAGAAAAAACTTGAGACATTGAGCCCACAATCTAAGAGAAATTGCCACCGTCTCATCAGAGACCAGCTGTGAGAGGGCTTTCGGGGTCTGGTAGGATAAAGCGGACATATCGACTCTAAGTTCGAGAGAAAGGCCTTCCAATTGAAGCCAGATTGGGCAAAGCTCTCAGTATTCAGAGAGAACCATTTCCCTAACTTAGACAAGTGGGCCTAATAATACAAAAAGAAAGTTAGAAGTCTCAGGCCACCTTATCCTTAGGAGCGATAAGGTGGCATAGGAGCGGCGCACCCCCTTCCCCCGCCAAATAAAAGTGGAAAACAGTCAGTGCAACTGTTGAAAGAAGGAAAGAGGGACCCAGAGATTGGTAAGGTTCAACGGATAGAAAATCCGGGGAAGAACATTCATTTTGATAATATTAATTCTGCCCCACAGTGAAATAGGGAGGGCTGACCAACGTTGTAGGTCCTGGCTAATCGAGTCTCTGACTCTAATCAGATTTAATTTTGTAAGAAGTGAGGGGTCAGTGGAAAAGTGAATTCCAAGGTATTTAATTGATCTGGGGGTCCATCTCATTCCGAAGGGAAGGAAATCTTGTTTAAACGTATACTTATTTAAGGGAAAAATTTCACATTTGGAAATGTTTAATTTGTAGCCCGAAAAAGAGCTAAACTGCCTAATAATATCTAGGGCTGCTTCTAAGGATGTTACCAGTTCCATTAGATGCAGCAAGACATCATCTGCATACGCAGACAGAACTAACTCCCGCTTGAGGAGCGTGATACCTTTCACACGGGGAGAAGACTTGAGTTTAATCAGTAAAGGTTCCAAATATAAATTAAACAGCAAGGGAGAGAGGGGACAACCCTGCCTGGTACCAGCAAAAAGACAGAAGGAGGGGGACAAGACCACATTACAGTAAATTTTAGCGGAGGGGCACTTATAAAATACCTGTATCGTGTTCAAAAAGGAGGTCGGAAAGCCCATTTCCTCCATTACTGTCCATAAGAAGGACCAGTCAACCCGGTCAAATGCTTTCTCAGCATCAAGAGATATTAAAGCAGCAGAACTTGAGGTAGACCGGGCCTGCTGAGAGATGTGTGACAAGGTCCTCAGATGGTCAGCTGCCGACCTCCCGGGAACAAAACCAGTCTGCTCAAGGCTCAGAAGCTCCAGCCAAATCTTCTTGATCCTTTCAGCTAGTATTTTGGCTAGTATTTTAATATCATAATTTTGAAGGGAGATAGGACGGTAACTAGCCAGATCAGAGGGATCCTTATCTGCCTTAGGGATTAAAACTATAGTAGCCTCGAATAAGGCAGGATCAAGCTCAGATGAAACCGGGAGATAATTATATAGCTTAAGAAGAATGGGTGTTAAATCCTTAACAAAAACCTTATAAAAGTTTGCCGGAAATCCATCCGGACCCGGCGCCTTGTCTGGGGCCAAAGAAGCAATAGTGCACCTTATTTCTTCAGCTGAGATAGGGGCTAGCAGACTCACTTGTTGGGACTCTGATATGCACGGGACACCTATTTCTCTTATATATTCTTTGACATTTGCTATGGAGTGGCGTGCGGGAGTAGCTATAGAGGCCCAATAATACTCCTTAAGAACCGCAATGTCTCTGGTGAAGAGACACTATTACCAGACAGGGAGGTCAGGGAAGGGATGATCCTCGAACTCTCGAGTGCACGCAGGCGCAAAGCTAATAGCTTGCCGGATTTTTCACCGAGATCCAGATATTTAGCTTGGGTTTTCAGCAGGCAGTATTCTGTCTTATCTTTCAGGAGACCTGAGTATTCATTCTTAGCTGAACGAAGCTCCTTAAGGTCCAATACCGAGGAAGTTGACGAATACCTACTTTCTAAATCCCTAATCCTACCTACCAACTCCAATGACCTAGCTAAGTGTGCCTTCTTTCTAGAGGAAGCCATTTTGATAAAGTCACCCCTGAGATAACACTTTAGAGCTCCCCATATCATATCAAGCCTAGGGGTAGAGTTCACATTGTCAGCCAGAAAGAGAGATATCCGGGAACTGATTTCTGAGACACACTGACTGTCTTTTAATAATTGAGTATTTAATCGCCACATGGAGTCACGAGAGTAAGCAGGGTTTACGGACATCTGTACCCAGACTATGGCATGATCCGACACAATGATCGGTTCAATGCCCGACAGAGAGACATGTGGGAGGAAAGAGAGACTGACTAGTATCATATCTAATCTTGATTTAGTACCATGTGATTGGGATTGGAAGGAAAAAACACAACAGGAAGGGTTGGTCAGGCGCAAGGGTCACCAAGACCCAACAACGAAATCATTTCACAGAAAGCTCTCTGAGCTGGAAGGCGCATGCCTATTCTTGAGGTTCCCTATCCAACGTCGACGAGAAAGGTACATTCCAGTCCCCCCCCCAGTATAATTTGGACAGGCAAAAAGCTAGCCAACTTATCCGCCAGAGTCATAAAGAACTCAGGATTCCCTCCCACCGGTCCGTATACTGAGCCAAGAACTATGCTTTCTCCATTTAAATTACCTTTCACTAGAACATATCTCCCTTCTGGGTCTGAGAGAACTAGGTCTTTGGTAAACAGAACATGCCTTTTAAGAAGAACCGACACCCCCTTACTGAAACAAGAATTCCCAGCAAGATAAAATTGAGAAAAACCAGATCGAGAAAGCAGCCTAGCTTCGTCATGGCATAGGTGTGTTTTCTGCAAAAAAAGGATATCAATGTGGAGCAATGAGCAGTGATTAAAAGCCTGCAGACATTTGACCCGATCCCTAAGCCCTCTAACATTCCAAGATGCTAATTTAGCTGTACTTCTAGCCATTTTAAAAATATACCAGGCCAATCAGATATCCAGACAGAGTGATTATCAGATATAGTAGCAAGATGCACCTCCCATATACAGGTCTGAAACCCCAGTAATCCTCCTCCTCCCTCCCTCCCCCATCCCCCAAAATCCAAAACCCACCAACAGTCATGTCAACCAGAAAAGGCCATTTAAACAAACCAACCAAAATACAAAAAGTTAGATGAAGAATCAATCCATGACCCTCACCCCACATATCCCTTCCCGAGCCTGAACTGAGGCATGGTGAAAAACCAGAGAATGCCAGGAAAACCCCTTCTCCCCCCTAAAGAAAACAGACAAACCAAAACTATGGCGTACCATACGTTACCCCCCCCCACAAACAGCCCCAACTATAAACCCCGAAAAAACTATGTACAGTTGGAGGTCCGAAAAAATATGGTCCCAGATATATTCTGTTATCCCGGATCACGAACCTCCTTAGCCCCCACGCGAACCTCCAACCCCCCAAAGCCGGAAGCGAGTACCCATATGCTGCAAGGTAGAGGTGTACCCTAAAGGAGAACAAAACCCAGACGATAATAAACCCAGCCCTTCCCCGATCCAGCCCCGGTCGGAGGTTAGCAACCCCTAACACACGGCTCGCAATCCCACATCCAGCGAGCAAGCCCACTAAGTCCTCCCCCCCATAGCCGCCCTCCCCCACCCCAGCCCTCCGACATATAAATAGGACAAACCAAAACACAGCAGAGATAATAGGATAGGGCATATGGAGGGAAAAGAATAAAGCAAAACATAAAGGGCCTCTAGGCCCCGAGTTATAGAGGGAAGCCAAGCCCCACTCACCCCAAGGAAACCAGCATGACTCCCATCACCTCCCCTCCATAGTCGACTGCTAGGCACACCTACCCGGATCCACGCTGACCCTGGATATAGAAAGGCCAGACCTCCAGGTGCCAATCCAAAGGGCGATAGGGAGAAATCACTGGAACCACCAGATCAAGGGTTGCTGTTTCCGAGGGGACCGCTATAACCATAGGACCCAAAGCGGTCCGTCATCCCGAAAGTTCCCTCCCGGAAACCGCAACCACCAAACAGAAGTTCCTCCGCGGGGATGCCGACGCTAAAAAACGGACCGGGAACCCCAGCTAAGACCCAAACCCAGTCGATCCGTCTCCTTCCAGCCCCGACAGACAGCCCGTAAAGAGGACCCCAAAGGAAAGACCAGAACAGCGGGGACAGCAAAACGATGACTGGCAGGGAGAAACCAGAGACAGAGGCAGGTAAGAAATAAAGTAGATAGACTCAGATGAGAGGCCAGAGAAAGGGAAGCAGACCACCAGGGAGACCAGAGACAGAGGCAGGTAAGAAATAAAGTAGATAGACACAGACGAGAGGCCAGAGAAAGGGAAGCAGACCACCAGGGAGAAACCAGAGACAGAGGCAGGTAAGAAATAAAGTAGATAGACACAGACGAGAGGCCAGAGAAAGGGAAGCAGACCACCAGGGAGACCAGAGACAGAGGCAGGTAAGAAAAAGTAGATAGACACAGACGAGAGGCCAGAGAAAGGGAAGCAGACCACCAGGGAGAAACCAGAGACAGAGGCAGGTAAGAAATAAAGTAGATAGACACAGACGAGAGGCCAGAGAAAGGGAAGCAGACCACCAGGGAGACCAGAGACAGAGGCAGGTAAGAAATAAAGTAGATAGACACAGACGAGAGGCCAGAGAAAGGGAAGCAGACCACCAGGGAGACCAGAGACAGAGGCAGGTAAGAAATAAAGTAGATAGACACAGACGAGAGGCCAGAGAAAGGGAAGCAGACCACCAGGGAGACCAGAGACAGAGGCAGGTAAGAAATAAAGTAGATAGACACAGACGAGAGGCCAGAGAAAGGGAAGCAGACCACCAGGGAGACCAGAGACAGAGGCAGGTAAGAAATAAAGTAGATAGACACAGACGAGAGGCCAGAGAGAGGGAAGCAGACCACCAGGGAGACCAGAGACAGAGGCAGGTAAGAAATAAAGTAGATAGACACAGACGAGAGGCCAGAAAGGGAAGCAGACCACCAGGGAGACCAGAGACAGAGGCAGGTAAGAAATAAAGTAGATAGACACAGACGAGAGGCCAGAGAAAGGGAAGCAGACCACCAGGGAGACCAGAGACAGAGGCAGGTAAGAAATAAAGTAGATAGACACAGACGAGAGGCCAGAGAAAGGGAAGCAGACCACCAGGAGACCAGAGACAGAGGCAGGTAAGAAATAAAGTAGATAGACACAGACGAGAGGCCAGAGAAAGGGAAGCAGACCACCAGGGAGAAACCAGAGACAGAGGCAGGTAAGAAATAAAGTAGATAGACACAGACGAGAGGCCAGAGAAAGGAAGCAGACCACCAGGGAGACCAGAGACAGAGGCAGGTAAGAAATAAAGTAGATAGACACAGACGAGAGGCCAGAGAAAGGGAAGCAGACCACCAGGAGACCAGAGACGAGGCAGGTAAGAAATAAAGTAGATAGACACAGACGAGAGGCCAGAGAAAGGGAAGCAGACCACCAGGAGACCAGAGCAGAGGCAGGTAAGAAATAAAGTAGATAGACACAGACGAGAGGCCAGAGAAAGGGAAGCAGACCACCAGGGAGACCAGAGACAGAGGCAGGTAAGAAATAAAGTAGATAGACACAGACGAGAGGCCAGAGAAAGGGAAGCAGACCACCAGGGAGAAACCAGAGGCAGAGGCAGGTAAGAAATAAAGTAGATAGACACAGACGAGAGGCCAGAGAAAGGGAAGCAGACCACCAGGGAGAAACCAGAGACAGAGGCAGGTAAGAAATAAAGTAGATAGACACAGACGAGAGGCCAGAGAAAGGGAAGCAGACCACCAGGGAGACCAGAGACAGAGGCAGGTAAGAAATAAAGTAGATAGACACAGACGAGAGGCCAGAGAAAGGGAAGCAGACCACCAGGGAGAAACCAGAGACAGACACATCTAAGATAAGAAAGGTCAGATTAGAAGAGCATTAGAGCAACCATCCAAAGTCCACCGTATAGTCTTTCAACCAGGCCCTTAAACAAGTCCGCAGTCTGTTGACGAAGTTCTTTTGTGGGCCGTCAGGAGTGCTAAAATTAATAGCAGAACCTCCAACAGTCACTCTCAGCGTGGCAGGATATACCATCTTGAAAGGGATTGCTGCTGCTATTAACTTTTGTACAACAGGGTGATACGCTGCCCTCTTCCCGGATTTCTAGGTAGGTCCTGGGCACCGGGATCCCCGATGCTCCCCACAGAATCTCCTTCAGCTCCCGGCCTTCAAATAAACGTGCTGCCTTTCCACGTAACTGAGGAACTTCATAATGATCGGATGTGGGGGAGATCCAGCTGCAGGTCGAGGGCGCAATAATCGGTGAGCCCTTTCAAGGTGGTAGGAGGTATTTATAGGGGATGGGCCCACTATTTTACCGAGAAATTTTTGTAAGAAAGCCACGAGGTCTGGGCCTTCTTCCAGCTCAGGAAGGCCCATTATCAGCAGATTATTTCGGCGGTTTCGCCCCTCCAAGTCCTCAGTTTTAAGCTGCAGCCTCTTCACTTGCTGCCTGAGTTCAACTATTTCCTTTTCGGCCCTAGATCTTCACTGCTCCGAGAAAGCGACTCTGACTTCCACATCTGAGACCTTTTTAGAGACCGAGGATAGGTCATTTCGCAATGACTTAAGCTCTCCAGTCAGTTCCAAGAGAAGATCCTTCAGAGGGTTAAGTTCTTGGAGGAATTTGTCCTCCGACAGTGGAGTAGGTTGTGGCATCTTATCTCATCCGTGGTCCGGCCTAGTAGGGGCCTAGTTTCTTTGCTTTTTCGCGGCCTTCTCCGGGGAAGCAGGGGGAGTGTGCTTAGTTGGGGCCTGCTTCCCATCCACCTCCATCGTGACCCAACAAAAGCTTAATTTCCCAAGATGAGGTCTCCAATCGATGGTAGTGTACTAGCGCAGCTACTTTCTGGCGAGATTTGCCGAAAAAACTTCGGGATGCAATGTAAAATTGTACAATAAAGGCGGCCAGAGGGGGGAGCTCAGTATTCCAGCTACTGCTTAGGTGGATGCCATCACGTGACCCCATTATATCAAACTGTTCCAAAAACTGATTTCATTCAGCGACCATGCTATTTTGCACTGGACGTGCGAAAACGCATTTTGGCCAGGATATGTAAAATGACAGCTGTACTGTTTATAAGGAGGTGTGGAAAAATGCCAGTTTTGAATTTCTGGAGAGAAAATATTACAAATTCATGAAGTTATGTGCGTGCGTGGAAACTGCACAATACACACTAGTAAAACAGCCAATTTTTGGATTTTTTCCACCAAATTTGCAACATAGGCTTTTTGAGAGCCCCTCTCATGAACAGTGGCACTATCATTTTGTTACTCAGTCCCAAAAGGTGATTCCGTGCAGTGACCGTGAAATCATCTTTTGGGACCGAATAACGCCAGGAAACATAGAACGTAGAAACATAGACTTTGACAAGATAAGGACCGCTTGGCCCACCTAGTCTGCCCATTTCCCTTCCTACAAGATAAGCTGCAGATCCTATTTAACCAACAGCCTATTTCTTCCTACTGCCCACAAAAATTGCCTTATGTCTGTCCCATGCATTCTTGAATTCTCCCACAGTTTTAGACCCCACGACCTCCTCAGGAAGGCTGTTCCTTGCGTCCACCACCTTCTCTGTGAAAAAATACTGCCTCACATTGCCCCTCAGCCATCCCCCCTCTATCTTCAAATTGTGTCCCCTTGTTCTTGCACATCTCTTTTTCTGAAAGATGCTACCCTCTTGGACTTTGTTGATTCCACTGAGGTACTTAAACATTTCTATCATGTCCCCCACCATTTCCTCAAGGGTATACATATTAAGCTCCTTTAGTCTCTCCTCATATGGCTTCCCTTGCAGACCCTGCACCATTTTAGTTGTTCTCCTCTGAACTGCCTCCATCCTGTCTATGTCCTTGCGCAGTTGGGGTCTCCAGAACTGGATGCAGTACTCCAGATGGGGTCTCACCAACTGTCTGTACAGAGGGATAACAACTTACTGTTTTCTGCTGGTGATACCTCTCCCTATACATCCCAGTATCCCCCCAGCCCTCCCTACCACCTTCTCACATTGCTTGCCAACCTTAAGGTCATCTGATATGATTACCCCAGGTCTCTTTCCATTTTTGTTGTTGTTACTATCTCCCCCCCATTGTGTAATCTTCCCCTGGGTTTTTGTTTCCCAGGTGCATTACTTTGCACTTCTTTGCATTGAATCCAAGCTGCCATACTTCTGACCATTCCTCCAACCTTGCCAAGTCCCTTCTCATCCTTTCCACACCTCCTTGTGTATCAACCCTGTTGCAGATCTTTGTGTCATCTGCAAAGAGGCATACTTTTCCTTCCAGTCCCTCTGCAATGTCACTTATAAAGACATTAAAAAGGACTGGACCCAGTACTGAACCCTGCGGTACCCCACTAGTAACCCCTCTTTCTTCAAAGTGGACTCCATTTACAATATCCTTCTGTGTCCTGTTGTTCAGTCAATGTTTTACCCAGGCTACCACCCTGGGACCCACTCCCAGGCTGGTTAATTTGACTACTAATCTTTTGTGTGGGACTGTGTCAAATGCCTTGCTAAAGTCTAGGTAGGTCATGTCCACAGCCCCTTCCTGGTCTACTACTTTAGTCACCCAGTCAAAGAAATCAATTAGATTCATCTGACATGACCTTCCCGCTGTGAACCCATGCTGCCTTGGGTCCTGTGCCCCACTGGCCTCTAGGTACTCAACAGTTCTTTCCTTCAGATGTGATTCCATCACTTTTCCTTCCACAGAGGTCAAACTGACAGGTCTGTAGTTTTCTGCCTCTGTCTTGGTCCCACTTTTGTGAAGGGGAACCACATCCGCCTTTCTCTAGTCCTCAGGTACCGCACCATCCTCCCATGATTTGTTAAAAAGGGTAGTCAGTGGTGTCACTAGTTCTCTGCTTAATTCTTTTAGAATTCTGGGGTGAATTCTATCTGGCCCCATTGCTTTGTCCACCTTCAGTTTTAGGACTTCTTTCAGAACCCTTTCTTCTGTGAAAGGACTGGGATTGACCACCCCTCTCCAGAGTGCTTTTGTTAATTGGATTAGGCACCTCCCCCACTTCCTCTTTTGTGAATACTGAACAGAAGTATTCATTCAGTATCCCTGCTTTTTCACTGTCACTCTCTGCCCACCCACCATCCATTCTATTCAGCCTCAGGATCCCTCCCTCCCTCTGTCTTTCTACGCTCCCCGATATACCTATAAAAGGTTTTATCCCCCTTCTTAACTGAGTTAGCTATCTTTTCCTCCGTTTGTGCCTTTGCTATTCTGACTACACTCCCTGCTTCCTTCTGCCTTAACTGGTACAGTTCTCTGTCCTGCTCCTTCTGTGTTTCCTTGTACTTCCTAAATGCTATCTTTTTCCCCCTAACCTTCACCACCACCTCTTTTGAGAACCATAGTGGCTTTTTCTTTCATTTTGATTTGTTTACCTCTGTGATGGTAGTTTTGATAGTTCTCCATTGTTGCTCCACCCCTCTTTCTAGCATGTTTGCTAGTGATTTTCTAAGGCACTCTCCCATCTTGCCAAAGTCAGCCCTCCTGAAGTCCAGAACCCTCACTTTTGTATGGCTTGACTTTGTAGCTGAGTTTATCGTGAACCACACTGTTTGGTGGCCACTTGTTCCCAAATGGTTACCCACTTCTAGATCTGAGATCCTCTCACTGTCTCCATTTGAGAGTACAAGGTCTAAGATTGCTCCCTCACGAGTAGGTTCCAAAACTAGCTGTCTGAGGCATACCACCTGAAGGGCATCAAGAATGGCCCTGCTTTTGGATGCGGCTGCCACAAAGGTGCTCCAGTTAACATCTGGCATGTTAAGGTCCCCCATCAACAGTATCTCCCCTTTCTCTGCCATCCTAAGTATGCCTTCTATCATATCCTTGTCCATTCCCTTCCCCTGACATGGGGGTCTATATACAACCCCTGTGCAAATTGTGGTGCCATTTCCAGTCTCTAAGGTGATCCACAGTGCCTCCTCTCCTCCCTGTTTACTCTTTTGTTCAGTTGCTTTTATCCCTACTCTTACATAGAGAGCTACTCCCCCCTCTTCTGCCCTCTCTGTCTCTCCTGTAGGTTGTGTACCCTAGTATGTTAACATCCCAGTCATGGTTCTTTCTGTACCATGTTTCTGTGACTGCTACAATATCCAGGCATCCCTTTTCCATGAAGGCCACCAGTTCGGGGAGCTTGTTGCCCAGACTATGGGTGCTGGTACTCATCACCCTCCATTGCTTGATGGCCTTACCCCTTTTTGCCCCACCCCTGTCCTTATTGCATTTGTCACTTTCTCCATTTACCCCTGTGCTTCTTCTTATTGACATCTCTATGTTGGTGTCTACCTCACTTAGTACCCTGATATTTTGGGGGAGCTAGGATTTCCCTGCTCCCTTCTAGCACCTCCCCCCTTGGCTAGTTTAAATGCTTGTCAATTAAGTATTTAAACCTGTCACCTAGGATCCTGGTTCCCCTCCTGGACAGATGCAGACCGTCATGCCAGTATAGGCCTGCATCCCTCCAGGTGGACCCCTGGTCCCCAATGAAGCCAAATCCCTGAGCTCTGCACCAGTTTTTCAACCACTGATTGAATCCCATGGTGTGGAGCACCCTAGCCTCACCTGTGCCATAGGCAGACAGCACCTCCGAGAAGGTTACTGTGTGTGCTATTTGTCTAAGGCCCTCCCCATCTCCACAAATGCTTCTTGCACTGGTCTAATCCCTTTCTTAGCCAGGTCATTTGTCCCTAGGTGGACAATGACATCCAGCTCCTTCCCCTGTGCAGCTGCTCCCACAATCCTGAGGATTCGCTCCCTGTCCCTCCAAGCCATGGTGCCAGGCAGGCACCTTACTTCCCTCTCTCCTTCCTCCCCCGGTTCTACCTTCCTAACAATGGAGTCCCCACCAAGAGTTGTTTCCTTCCCTGTGGGGTCCCATGCCACCCTCCAGTGGGTCTCCTTTGTGGAGGTTCCCAGCATCCTCCTTGGTCTCCACTGTGGGTGCCTCCACAGAGGAACCACACTTTTTCAGAATGGCATAGAAATTGTGGAGAGGTACAACTGGAGGGATGCACCTCTGTTCCACCACCCTCACCCTTCCTGAGCCCACTGTGGTCCAACCACTCCTCTTTCTTGGCAACCTCTGAGGCAATGGCAGTGACCCTGGTGGTCCCTGATGGGACAGGAGGTCCCACAAATCCTGGCCAACTCAGCCTGGAGATGAGTAACCTCCTCCCTCAGCCCAGAGAGGTGTCTGTAGATGGGACAACACTTCATCCTCCAGAACATCTCCCAGAAGACTGCTGCTTCACAGCCACTGCACTGCATCACTCCCATCATGTCTTTTTTCTGGCCCCCTAACTGTTATTTTGAATACTTACTCTTTCCTCTGTTTGTTTATTACTTTTTTCTTCTCTTCCTACTTACCTACTGCCTCTGCACCCTTTTAGCTCCTGATCATCCTCTTCTGAGACAAGAAGTTTCTATATTTCTCAGTAGTCTCCTTACTTGCTCAGAGTCAGACTTCCAGCAGCTGGGGGGGGGGTGATGGAGAGCTACTCTTGCCCTTCTAGAATGGTGAGTCTTTGGTGGCTCTGTGATCACTCACTTCCTCCTCCCAAACAGGAAGTTCCTGTTGTCAGTTAAATCCTGTGCCTATAAAAGTAGAATTGGTTTAGGGTGGGTGGGTGAAAGGGAGGGAAGGAGGGCAACATAGTCCCAGTAGAGAAGTTTTAGTTATACCAATAGCTCCTTCCTCCTGGTATTCTGTCTGTTCTCTGGCAGAACTTAGAAGCTATCTAGGCCAGTGTTTATATCTGGTCTTAACCTGGCTTCTTCTAGCTAAGCCACTCCCCCTACTTTGCAAATCTTTCTACGCTTAATTTCACAGATAACAATTCCCTTCTGACACCTGTGACAAGCACCTAGATAAGTACACAGATAACACAGATAACAGATAACAATTTACTTCAACTACCTCTGACAAACACACCAACTCCTTTTTTTGTTTTTTACCTTAAATTGAAAGTCCCAGTACAAGAGATCTAGTTCTTAGTCCCAGTAGAGAAGTTTTAGTTATACCAATAGCTCCTTCCTCCTGGTGTTCTGTCTGTTCTCCATGACAGTGACTTGAATTCATGATGAGGGGTCCCAATAGCCCCATGTTGAAAATTTGGTGCCAAAATTCCCCAAAATGCCTGAAATATGCACCAAAATTGAAAAAACTGTATTTATGCCATTATACAGCTGACCGGCATTTCTTCAGTTTGCAGTCGGCTTTGAAGAGTGCAGACGTGTTCCCGGTTCACCGAAGATTGTCGCGCCATGCTCCAGATGTAAGTATGGGATGGGGGTATGGGGAAGCAGGGTGCACAGAGGGTGGGCGTAGGTTGGGGGAGGGCCACTGTACTCAACAAGGGACTGTTTTCTGGTTTGCAGGTTTAAAAAAATCTCATGGGACAGTTTTTGTTTTACAGGGGCATTTGACATGCTGGGGTGAGCTCCCAGTGTACCACCTGAGTGTTTTGGGGAGGTGCTGTAGCTGATGGGGGATTGGGCACCCAAGTTGGCAATTACCAAAGGGGGGGACAAGAGCCAAGGGGGATTGGGCACCTCCCTTGACACACAATAAAAACAGGGAGACTGACAGGCATTGGGGTGTGCCTTTGGGTCATCAGCTATAATGCTCATGCCATTGTACCTCACCTTACCCTGTAGACACTGACAAGTGTCATGGTGTGCTTTGGGATCTTTGGGCCTTATACTTACCCCATTCCATAAGGAAATACACTGAGATGGGTGCAGTACAGGAGAATGGGGTAAACTTTAGGGCTGAACACTCCAAGGCAGACCTCAATGCCTGTCACTGGCTGCAGGGTGAGGGCGGGGATGGGGGTGGAATGGTGTGAGCATTACAGCCAATGATCCCAAGTCACACCCTTGACGCCTGTCAGTCTCTACAGGGTGGAGTGTTACAGTTGGAAACCCTAATGCTGTAGGCATTTGTTGGTATTCTCATCCAGATTTCCAACACAGGCTTTTTGTGACCTCGCCTCATGAAGAGTGGCACTATCAGTTTGTTAGCTGAAAGGTGGTTTTGCACAGCAGCTATGTCATTTGGCGACACAGGGATGAAAACACATTTTTTGCAGGATGTGAAAAATGACAACTGTATTGTTCATGAGGAGGTGTAAAAAATGGCAACATTGAAAATCTGGAGTAAAAATATAAAAAAATGGTGAAGTCATGAGCATGCATAGAAACTCGCAACATACGCTCATAACCCAATTATTCTGGGATTTTTTAACCACATTTTCAACATAGGCATTTTGGACCTCCCTCATGAACAGTGGTACTGTGATTTTGTTAATCTGTCCCAAAAGTTGATTTCCCACAGTGACCACACCATTGTGTGCCACAGGTGTGAAAACACATTTTGAGCAGTATGTGAAAAATGACAGCTACACTGTTCATAAGGAGGTGTGAAAAAAAATGCCAGTGTTGAAAATCTGGCATGAAAATATTGCAAATTTGCAAAGTTACAAGGGTGCATAGAAAATTGGCAGTGCACGCTTGTAACACAGTCAATTTATGGACTTTCATCACCAAATTTTCAACATAGGCATTTTAGGACCTCTGCTCATGAACAGTGTCACTGTCATTTTCTCAAACTGTCCCAAAAACTGATTTCACACAGCAACAGTGCTTTTCTACGCCGGACGCACGAAAACACATTTTGGCCAGGATATGTAAAATGCCAGCTGTACTATTGGAAAATGCCAATTTTGAAAATCTGGAGTAAAAACATTACAAATTGATGAAGTTATGAGCGTGCATGAAAACTTCACAATGCACACTTGTAAAACTGCCATTTTTTGGATTTTTTCTACCAAATTTGCAACATAGGCTTTTTGAGAGTCCCCTCATGAACAGCGGCACTGTCATTTCATTAATCAGTCCTGAAAGGTGATTTCATGCAGTGACCATGAAATCACCTTTTGGGACTGAATAATGCCATGACAGTGATTGAAGTCATGAAGAGGGGTCCCAATAACCCCATGTTGAAAATTTGGTGCCAAAATTCCCCAAAATGCCCAAGATATGCACCAAAGTTGAAAAACCCTATTTATGCCATTATACAGCTGACCGGCATTTCTTCAGTTCGCAGTCAACTTTGAAGAGAGCAGACATGTTCCCAGTCCACCAAAGATCATCATACCATGCTCTGGAGGTAAGTATGGGGTGAGGAGTGTGTATGGGAAGGCAGGGTGTGCAGAGGGTGGGCATGGGCTGGGGGAGGGCCACCGGACTTGATGAGGTACCTTTTTCTGGTTTGCAGGTTTTAAAAAAAAAAAACATTGCGGGACAATTTTTGTTTTACAGGGGCATTTGGCATGCTGGGGCAGGCTCCCAGTGTGCTACCTGAGTGTTTTGTGGGGTGCTGTAGCTGACGGGGGATTGGGCACCCCATCAGCACATACTGAAGGGAGGGGACAAGAGCCGAGGGGGATTGGGCACCACCCTTGGCACACAACAAAGGCGGGGGGGGACATTATGCCAACAGGGAGTGGACTCCCCTGTCAGTAAATTAAACAGGAATGGGGGGACTGAAGTCGATGGGGATTGAGCCCCTTGTCAGCAAAGAAAGACTGTTTGGGGGGGCATTATGCTGATGGGGAGTGGGCTCCCCCATCAGCAAATGAAGTGAGTTGGGGCACTCTGCATGGCGGCAGTCAGTGCTGCCATATTTATTGAACTGCTTCATGAGGAAAGGCACGTTGAGAGGGTGTGTTATTCTGCTGCTGCATGATGAGTTTGCCTCCCATTGCAGCAACACTTTCCTAAGATCTGGTAGCCACTTTATGTATAGCTGGTGTCAGTGCCTGCATGCTGCCATATTGGGGAATGAGGGACACACCTACTGATGCATGCCCTGCATTCGCCCACAGTGACCGCACCTCCAAATCTGCTACTAATGCAATATGTTGGCTGGAGCACACGCGCGAGCCAACACAAAAAAACAGGATGCTTGTTAGGAATGGGGGTTGCAAAGACTTATAAGAGAGCTAAACTGCAATTGCTTGAAAGAAAAATAGGGACAAAAAGATTGAAGGAAAACTCAGATGGACTTTTTCTGTTTATTTGGCCTTTGTAAATAGTTATACTGAACAATTGTATTTGTTATGTTACTGCTAGTAGAAATTAATACTCTTGTCAGTTTTACAGCTGCTCCTGGTTTTTCCCATGCTTCCTGACCTGTGCCTCGATGACATGCAGGTTTGCGTTTTCTTACAAGTTCAAGTGCACTTGCGTAAAGTGTGATTGTGATGTTGCTGTAGTGGGGGGGGGGCGTAGCTTAAGACCAACTTTTCTGTACTGTGAGACTCCTTTACTCCAGTTAAAATCACAATGTTTGTTAACAGTGTTTTTCTCTCCCTTTGTTTTCTCCCTGTTGGAACCACCAAAAGCCACTGAAAAGTCTAGCAGTGACTTTCTACAACCTCGCTGTTAAGATCATTATTTTTGTCTACCCCGGCCTCCTGCTGCTCAAGATTACAGGATAACTAATGTGATTTTCAAGCTTTCATGTAGAATGTATAAGGTTTCTTGCACTGAGAATTTTTATAATCCTGTATGAGTATATATTGTTATTTCAACACCGGAAAATAATAAAACACAGTATAAGTTAAAAAAAATTATACAACATTTCCACCCATGACTCCAGGGTGGCAAATTTGTTAAAAGGCATTTCTGTCTCTTGAATTTGTAACTAATTATGAAACTATAACTAAATGACAGGGAAATAAATCAGAAGGGTACAGGACAGTGTCAACTGATGAAGCACAGTTAGGAAAACTGAACCCCAAGCAATAAATACAAACAATTAACATGACACACAAAATATACAAAGGCATTGAAAGATAATATTAACAAGGCATTTGTCAATGCCGAATGTTGTAGTGCTGATATTGTCTTTGGTAGTGCATTGTGGAAACACATGTTTGGCAGGATGTGAAAAACGACAGCTGTACTGTTCATAAGGAGGTGTAAAAAAATGGCAGTGGAAAAATGTGGCATGTAAGTATTGCAAATATGCGCAGTTACAAGGGTGCATGGGAAATGCGCAACGCACACTTGTAACACAGGCATTTTATGGAGTTTTGGCACCAAATTTTCAACATAGGCATTTTACCACATCTACTCATGTACAGTGTCACTGTTGTGCCCTCAAGCTGCCTCAAAAAGTGATTTCACACAGCGACCACACTATTCTTCACCAGACGTGCCAAAACACATTTTGGGCAGGATATGTAAAATGACAGCTTTACTGTTCATCAGGAGGTGTGGAAAAATGCCAATGGTGAAAATCCAGGGTGAAAATATTACAAATGCACGTTACGAGCGTGCCTGCAAAGTACGCAACATACGCTCATAACACAATCATTTTATGGAGTATTGTCACCAAATTTTCAACATAAGCAATGTAGGGCTTCTGCTCATGAACAGTGTCACTGTCATTTTTGCAATCTGGCCTGAACACTGATTTCCCACAGTGACCGTAGTATTGTGTGTCGGAAGTGTGGAAACACATTTTGACCAGGATGTGAAAAATGACAGCTGTACTGTTCACAAGGAAGTGTAGAAAAATGACAATGTTGATAATCTGGAATGAAAATATTGTGAAGTCGCGCAGTTACGAGCTTGCGTAGCAACTGCACAACCCACGCTTGTAAAACAGCCATTTTTTTATTTTTTCCACCAAATTTGCAACATAGGCTTTTTGAGAGCTCACCTCATGAACACTGCCACTGTCCTTGTGTTAATCGGTCCCAAAAGGTGATTTCGTGCAGTGACTGCAAAATCACCTTTCAGGACCAATTAACGTCAAAACTGTGACTGAATTCATGAGGAAGGGTCCCAAAAACCCCATATTTAAAATTTTGTGCAGAAATTCCAAAAAATGCCAAAGATATGGAGCAAAGTTGAAAAAACCCTATTTAGTCCATTATACAGTTTACCGGCATTTCCTCAGTTTGCAGTCGGCTTTGAAGAGTGCAGATGTGTTCCTGGACCACCGAAGATTGTCGCACCAGACTCTTGAGGTAAGTATGGGGTGGGGGGTGTGTGGGGACGCAGGGTGCACAGTGGGTGGGTGCGGGTGGTGGGTAGGGAGACTACGAGGGACAGTTTCCGGTTTACAGGTACCGAGGGGGAAAAAAAACACGGACGGTTTTCCTTTTTACAGGTCATTTCTTTGTTTGGGGGTACAGTAACTGATGGGGGATTGGGTACCCCCACAGCACAGAAGAAGGATATGATGCCGACGGGAGGGGCTCCCTGTCGGCACGGTACAATGGGAAGGGGGGGTTGATGCTGATGGGGATTGGGCACCCCCATCGGCAAACAAGGTGGGGGACACATTCTGCCAATGGGGAGTGTGCCACCCCATCAGCACATGCTTCACTGGGCAGGGCAAGCTGACCAGGGGATTGGGCACCCCGAAGTCGGCGTTGTCGGCAGTAAAGCGGCCACTGTGCTGCCATGCTACTAGCTGGTGAGCATGTAGGAAGTGTACGCTACGTATGATGAGCTTTGCTCGGATTGCAGTGGACCTCTCCTTAGATGTGCTCGCCAGCTTAGTATGCATGGTGTGGTGTTGGCATGCAGGCTGATTGGGAATGAGGGACGCACCTACTGGTGCGTGCCCTGCATTCGCCCAACAGCAACCGCACCCCCAAATCCCCACTGCCGCAAGATGTTGGCTGTGCATGTGCACCAACATAAAAATCAATCACTCAATAAGTTAATTCAAATCATTGAAAAGGAACAAAAAACATCAAGGAGGCATTCATTCACAATGGTGTCCCAATCAAATGAGTTTAGAACTGTTTCATGAAATACGCAAACTGACACGGAGTACAATGTACTTACATAATTCACTTGTAAACATTAAAGGTAATATTAATTAAATGCAATATTAAAAGAAGAATAACTTTCATTTATATAGCACTTTTCATATACACTATGGGCAGGATCCACAAAGGTGATGCGCCAGGCGCAAACCAAAAGTGTGCCATGAAATGATTCACAGACAGGGTGGATGCACCGGTGCATCAAGATGTGTCAAGCCAAACTGGATGCACTGTAGAAGCATAATAATATTATGCAGAGCATCTAGAGAAGGCATACACGTGCATACACATGCATACACAGCACAAAGTGAGTCACAGTGCAAAATGAAGTTGCAACGAGAGAGCAAACCAGGTGCAAGTACCAAATGCACCATGAAAAGATAAGTATAAAAAAAGCAGACTTAAGTGCAAGCAACCACCAGCTCAGCGCCAGAACTGTAGCACCAGCACAGTGACAGACAGAGAGGGAGAGACTGCACACCACCAGCATGGATGCAACACCAGCAGGTCAGTGACAGAACAGCAGCACCAGCACAGTGGCAGACAGAGAGGGAGAGACAGCACACCACCAGCATGGACGCAGCACCAGCAGGTCAGTGGCAGAACAGCAGCACCATCACAGTGGCAGACAGAGAGGGAGAGAGAGACAGCACACTGGCAGACAGAGAGGGAGAGACAGCACACCACCAGCATGGATGCAGCACCAGCAGGTCAGCGGCAGAACAGCAGCACCAGCACAGTGACAGACAGAGAGGGAGAGACTGCACACCACCAGCATGGATACAGCACCAGCAGGTCAGCTGTAGAACTGTAGCACCAGCACATTGTGAGAGTGAGAGTGAGAGAGAGAGACAGCACACCACCAGCATGGATGCAGCACCAGCAGGTCAGTGACAGAACAGCAGCACCAGCACAGTGGCAGACAGAGAGGGAGAGACAGCACACCACCAGCATGGATGCAGCACCAGCAGGTCAGTGGCAGAACAGCAGCACCAGCACAGTGGCAGACAGAGAGGGAGAGACTGCACACCACCAGCATGGATGCAGCACCAGCAGGTCAGTGGCAGAACAGCAGCACCAGCACAGTGGCAGACAGAGAGGAGACTGCACACCACCAGCATGGATGCAGCACCAGCAGGTCAGTGGCAGAACAGCAGCACCAGCACAGTGGCAGACAGAGAGAGAGAGAGACACAGCACACCACCAGCATGGATGCAGCACCAGCAGAGCAGCAGCAGAACAGCAGCACCAGCACAGTGGCAGACAGAGAGGGAGAGACAGCACACCACCAGCATGGATGCAGCACCAGCAGGTCAGTGGCAGAACAGCAGCACCAGCACAGTGGCAGAGAGAGTGGGAGAGACAGCACACCACCAGCATGGATGCAGCACCAGCAGGTCAGTAGCAGAACCACAGCACCAGCACAGTGGCAGACAGAGAGAGGGAGAGACAGCACACCACCAGCATGAATGCAGCACCAGCAGGTCTGTGTCAGAACAGCAGCACCAGCACAGTGGCAGACAGAGAGGGAGAGACAGCACACCACCAGCATGGATGCAGCACCAGCAGGTCAGTGGCAGAACAGCAGCACCAGCACAGTGAGAGTGAGAGAGAGAGAGAGAGAGAGACAGCACACCACCAGCATGGATGCAGCACCAGCAGGTCAGCGGCAGAACAGCAGCACCAGCACAGTGGCTGGCAGACAGAGATGGAGAGACAGCACACCACCAGCATGGATGCAGCACCAGCAGGTCAGTGGCAGAACAGCAGCACCAGCACAGTGGCAGACAGAGAGGGAGAGAGAGCACACCACCAACATGGATGCAGCACCAGCAGGTCAGTGGCAGAACAGCAGCACCAGCACAGTGGCAGACAGAGAGGGAGAGACAGCACACCACCAGCATGGATGCAGCACCAGCAGGTCAGCAGCAGAACAGCAGCACCAGTACAGTGGCAGACAGAGATGGAGATGGAGACAGAGGGAGAGACAGCACACCAGCAACAGCATGGATGCAGCACCATTTTCAATGGTCAGAGTACTAATGAGGATGAGGAAACGGGGATGCGGAAGGCACCATAGGTGGCCTGCCCCATGGCGGTATTGTGCCAGGCTGTCCTTTGAACAGCTGACAGATGTGGAGACAGTAGGCTGATACCACCTGAACAAGGCCATTTGAGGCAGCTCTGTGAGCTGTACCATGAAGAAATGCAGGCACCCACTGCACGCGTCATGCCGTATCGGTGGAGACCAAGGTGACAACAGTAATGTGCTTGCTCACCACAGGAACCTTCCAGAGGCCTACTGGGGACACCACTGGTGTATCACAAGCCTCCACTTCCTGCCTCCTCACACAATTCCTTCCCACACTGCTACCACATGCTTTAGAATATATCCATTTCCCCAGCACACAGGCAGAGCAGACAGAAGCCATGCAGGGGTTCTACAGGGTGGCACACATGTCAGGCATCATAGGGGCCATTGACTGCACCCATATGGCAATCTGTGCACCACCTGTGAAGACGCCATCACCTACATCAACTGCAAGGGATACCACTCAATCAACTGCCAGGTGGTATGCAGTGCCACAGGGCGCATCAGCACTGTCTGCACCACACACCCTGGTAACACACATGATGCCTTCATATGGCAACAGTAGGCCCTCTGCCAGAGATTCTAGGCAGGGGACATACCAAGTGGCCATCTAGTAGGTGTGTGGGACATTGCAACTAGCTGCGCAACTGGGCACCAAAGCCAGGACAGAAGGGTGTGTGTGTGTGTGTGCAGAATGCACCATGCAGAATGCGCATGGGGAGCAGCAGCCATTGGACAGTGGAGGTGTGCAAGGGGACACAGGCAGACACCTATGGGTACAGGGAGGCACAAGTGCAATGCATATTATGTGTGATGCAGTGCCATCGGTGGGCATGTGTGGCAGGGACATGCACAACACAAGCAGACAGTGGGCAGCATCGGAATGCACACTGGCAGGGCAATGGTGGGCATGGCATGTGTGACCACAATGGCATTGGTGGCCTGGGGTCAACAACAGGCACAGGCCCAGCAACAGCAGGTGGAGTAGGGGGTATGAATGCAGGGAAGGGATGGGCACAGGCAGTGGTGGATGCCTGGTGCACACATCAGTTTGGAATGGTGCAGGGAGTGGGGGCACGCTTCAGATGTGACCAATGTACTAAAGAGCTACCCTCCCCCCCACAGGTGATGCCGCATACCCACTGAGGCTCCTGACGACCTGGAACAGAGGTGGAGGAGCATTACAATGAAGCACACATCGCTATTCGCACCATCATCGAGCTTGTCTTTGGCATGTTAAGGATGCGCTTTTGGTTCCTGTGTAGGTCAGGTGGGGCCCTTCAGTATAGCCCTGTGGCATATTCCTGGCCTGTTGTATGCTACACAACATGGCCATTGACTGTGGAATACCTGTCCAGGCCAGTGAGGGCAACAGTTCCGGGATGGATGAGGAGGATGGGGAGGATGAAGCAGCACCACAAGGCCCCAACACTGGACCACCAATCGGCTGCCAGGACCCATGGCTGGCTGCATGGGTGAGACAGTACAGAAGCATGCTGGTGGAGGAGCATTTAGGAACTGCAGGTGCGTATCGGAGGTATGTATCTGGGAGGTGTGCAATGGTGACAACAGGTAGGCACAGAGCCGTGCATTACATGGTGGACACAGGACAGTACACGAACAGCCCTACACAGGCACACACACACACACACACACACACACACACACACCCCAACACACACATGTGCCACCATGACTGTGCCAGGGATGGCATGGATCAGTGTGCACTGCAGCTGGCACACAGGCACAGCAGACACTGGACTGTACTCATCACACCCATGCCACATGGCACAATAGTGGTGCACACAGACACGCAGGTGGCACTGCACAGGGGGCCCATGGTGGTGGTGCACTGTGGCAGGTGCCTGCCTCACATGCCACCCCAGGTGTCATCATCCAGGCATGTGGGACACTGTAGTGGAACTTGCAGCTGCCATTGGAAAGGGAATCTGGACATCACAGGGTGACACCACGGCTGCCACGGACACATGGGCATTCTCTACCACGAATGGTGGATGCAGCTGTGGTACCACCAACCACAGGGGGTGTATCCAACACCCCTGTAGGGGTACTGCAATGAGACTGTGAAAGGGTGCTCGTTGGTGTGGTGGCCCCCACGAGCCATGTCAGGACTGGGGATGCTGGGTGTTGCAATGTATGGTGATGGCATCAGTAGCAAAGGGTTCACCTGACACTGCAGCCTAGGTGTGCAGGAGGTGCTCCTGGGTGTCCAGCTGGATGCCCAATGGCCAGGGCGCACAACAGATGCACACACCACCTCTGCAGCAGCTGCAAGTTGCTCCAATGTTGTGGTCGTGCCCACCCACAGAAGGCATTCCTCAGTCAACATCTGGGCATGCTATGCAGCTGCAGATGTTCTCCAGGACCATCACTGTCCTGTGGCTCTTGAACTACACACAGAGGGCTGCCTGCCCCTACATGGTGTCACGCAGGAAGCAGACAAAGTGCTGCATTTTGTCAGTGATGGGTCAAGGTGGCATCACTGATGAGCAGGGGGTGATACATCCTGCCCTGGGGCATTCACGGGCAGCTGTTGCACCACAGCAGGCTGTGGCATGGGCGGGCCTTGGTCATGCTCAGCCACTACATGTCCACAGCTCATGTTGTCAAGTTCCAACAGTGCCTGTGTATGTCCCGCAGCACCTGGATTGGATGCCTTTGATGGCTGTGCCTCCACACCTGGACCAGATGCAGGGTGCACAGCACCCACTGCCACAGGCAGCTATGTGGCCACTGCATCCATGCCATGTGCAGCAGGGCCATCAGTGGCATCAGGGGCCACCTGCACAGGTATCTATGTGCTGTGTGTCCCACTGTTGGCTGTGTCCCCCTCTATCTGTGTGGTGTCATCATCTACAGTGACATTGCTGTATGCCCCCTGCATGCCATATGCAAGCACAAGTAGGGCATCAGTGATGCCCACTGAATCTGCAGGGTCATCATCAGACAAACCCAGCAGACCCTCCAGCCATGTGGTGTCATCGCCGGCCGCTCTGGCGGCATTGACCAAGGGGGCTGATGGGCCCGCCATCACTGGGGCTGTGTGTGGTGAGGCCGGTCTGGTCCAGGGATGGCACCATCCAATGCAATGACCACAGCCCTGTGTGACAGGCCTGCACCATCGCGTGATAGGCATTCTGTGTAGCTGTGCCCATGACTGCACCTGTGAGGCATGATGGAGCTGTGAAAAGAAGAAGGGAGAACATGGTTAGAGCACTAGAATATACATTGGCATACATACATGCAAACATACAGAAATGTACAGTGTGTCACAGTGTAGTGCAGTGGTTGTGCATGACAGTCCTCGGCATGGCTGTGCAGTGCCTACCACGCTGCTCCAACCATGTACCAGCTATGACCAGTACTGTGTGGTGACAGGCCATGGCCACATGGAACCATGTGTGACAATGGTACGACAAGCCCATCCAACAGTGTGTGTCTCCCACCAGCCTGACTGGCAGTGGCACAACCCATGCTCCACCATATGCATGGGTAGTGAGGCACAGCGTAGCATGGCATGGGACACACATGCACCACTGCCACACATGGTACATCCTCTGGGTACACAGTCGCACAGCACAATACAATGGGATAGGCATGGCAGCCAGGGCACACATGTGGCCAGACGTGTCATGCACATGGTTACTTACAGTGCTGTGATGGGCTTCCACCAGTCTGCAACCACCCACCTTGGACACCCTGCAAACTGGATCTGGCAATGGTTGCCATGAGTAACTGCTCATTGGGGCTCAGGTGGCCATCTGCCTGCAGGCCACCCCCTATCCACCTCAGGGAGGCTTCTATGTGGGCCACCTTCTCCTTTGCCCTCCATTTCCTGTTGTTCGGATGCTTCCTGCACTCCAGGAAGGTCCTGTTGTATGTTCCTACAGCATCACATGATGGGCCACCACCTCCCAGCCCTCCTCCCATGCCGTACGGCTGCCACCCCTGCCCAACAGTACATCACGCCTGAGATGGTATGTCTCGATGAGGGCCTGCTCCTCAGCCTTCATGACATTTGGCCACCTTCTGCTGGCGGTACTGTTGCCTCCTGACATTGTGGTTTCTGTGGAAGAGTACAGACAGACATTAGCCATGCTCATGTAGATTCCCATGTGCCCATTACCAACATACAGTGGGTGTATTTGGCCACACCAGCGCCTGTAAGACAGGGCCTGCAGGCAGTGCATGTGTGATGGGGTGCACGGTGTGTCATGGTGATCGGTTCTGTGTCAGGTGTGTAGAGTGAACCCACCATGAACAGCTGCAAGGCCACGGCCTTGCCACTTTGGTGCAGGCACATTGGCCGCCATGGCTCCCCTCCATTGGTGTGGCCTGTGGGACAGTGCGTGACACACCATGACGCCCAACAGGTGTCCCTGCACATGGCTGCCCCACGACAGGCTGTCCACAGCCAATTACAACATGTGGATTGGCTACACTGAGACTTGGCCTGTACACACATGGATGACTCTATAACACGTCCCTGTGGCAGTCATCTGTATCCCCCTCCCCTTGGTTGTGCCTAATTCTAGGCATCAATTGACTAGTGCACATACCCTGTCCACAAACCTGCTGTTATACATGTAGATATAAAATTGTACTCACCGCCAAGGCTGTGAATCCTCTCAGTCACCTATTCTCGTGTGGGTTGAGTTGGGAGCATTTATGGTAAAGGGCATGCAAATGAGGAATGGGGCAGAGTTAATGAGATGTTAAACAACTGAGATGCCCCTGAATACGTTATTAGTCTGATCTTGGATTTTTGTCTGTGAATTACATAATTGCCCTTAGCTCTTCTTAATCAGTACAGCGCATCTGCTGAGTTGGGCGCATCCCTACACGGCATATTACCAGGGCATGCACATTGTGTTCGGAACATCTTTCTGAATGGGATACAGATGCTTCGGCACATGCAGTGCACATGTGCTGTGCATTGCATCCATAGTGCAGCACCACAGTTGCGCAATTGTTCTGTCACTCGCACCACAGACATGCATATGGTACCCATCGCGCAGTGTGATCTGTCCATTCACGCATGCCCCCCTGTGCGGTGCTCATTGTGACAGTTGTGAGCTGTTGCATGCGGATCGCGCATTACATGTCATGGCACAACAGTGTGCTACCACGCATCACAGGCACTATGCACGATAGCATGTGCCACTTGTAACATGGTGGCCACCTACGCATTGCACATGCCCAACCCAGTCATGACTCACGACCCCGCATTCCCGCCATATCATTGTTCATCACACATGTGCCAGTGGGTGCATAATGGACCAATTGCACTTCACGCCACTGTACGTGGTAACATGCATGTGGCCCAGAGGCACATGTGGCACCATTTTGCATTCCAGCTGCACATACAGTGATTGCAACAGTGTGTTGTTCCTGGTATGGGGATGCCTAGGGCAGGGAAGACTGAGCCAAGGGTCATGAATTGGTCAGAGATGGAGCTGCTCCACACCTGGTGACCCTGTTGCTGCATGTGGAGGGGCAGCTGTTTGAGAGTGAGGACCTGCAGGTGCCCAAAGTAGAGGTGTGGGCCACCATTGCCCAGTGGCTGGTGGAGTACACAGGTGTTCCCCACACTGGACAACAGTACAGGCACCATTATGGTGACCATGACTGGAGGGACAGGCCCATCTTTAGTAGCTGTGTGAGCGTGTCTGCAGGGGTGCACTTCCATGACCAGGTAGGTTGCACGCATCCATGTGCAGCACAGGTGCATGCGGGGTGTGGATGGGTCACATCACATCACACTCACGTGGGCACTCCACAGCTTGCACACATGGCTGTGACTGCACCTGCCCTGTGGTGTCCTGTCATACATGCGACATGGGGTGTGCACTCTCCAGTGGAGTGTGTGGGACATGTACACTGTGTCGTACATGGGGTGTGATCACCGTGTGTGGTGCATATCCATGGGACGACACTTTGGGAGTTCAGGCACTGCTGTCGTGCACAGCTGTGGGCTGCATGGCCAGTTACTGGTGTTGCACTGCCTGTGTACACCAACACTGCATACCTACATTGGTGTTGCGGGTGGGTTTGTGCAATGACATATCTACTCATTGTGGTATCTGTCTGTTGTGTCTTGCAGGGCAGGAGGCCAGGTGGGGGGCTGTGGAGGCCGCTGAGACAAGGCAGCAGGGGGCTGCAGCTGGTGATCGACATGGTGGCCATCTGAGAGCAGGCATGTGGCCCTCTTCTGTGTGCACTGTCTGTCTGGGCTACTGCTAGGTGGGAGTTGTGTGTCTGCCATGGTCCTTAGTATGTGTACTCTGTGTACTTGCTTTAGGTCCCTGAGATCATTATGCAGCGGCCAGAGGTGGAGGTGCCTTAGACCAGCTACAGGACCAGGACAGGAGGATTGAACAGGCTATCCAGGGGTCACTCAGGCCCATCCACCGGATGCTGGGGGACCTGAACCACACCATAGGGGCCGTCCTCTGTCTCTTGCCGGCACATGGCCATGTGGAGTTGGGGCGCAGCGGTGTGTGGCCACGCCTGTAGCCCCCTTCCTTGTGCTGGCCTTTCTCAGTTGTATATAGCCCACTGTTTTCCACACCCACCCTACCTATGTTGCCGTCCCTGCCCCTCCCCCCTTTTGCCCACCTGTACTTGTATGTAGTCTCTCACACTCCTTCCCTTTCGGATTGATCTGTGTACATAGTTTCTGCTGTTTCTTCTGTTTATATTGTTAACTGTTCATTTGGTTATTTATATAAATCTTCTGAATCTTTGACATGGTGTTTGTGATCATTCATTGTTTCATGTTCCTGGGTTTGTGTACTATCAGGAGCTCTTAACTGTCCCTTTACTGCCATGGTCCTGTGTGCCTCTGGCTATGTATGGTCTCCTTCCCCTCTGCAACCCCCCCCTTGAGGCCCCCATGTTGTCTGTAGCATGTATGTGGGCCTCATGTCCTGCTGCTCATGTCTCTGCCCCTGGTCTGTGTGTCCGTGCTGCTTGTGGCCTGCATACATTGCACTGCTGCACTCTTGCTCTGTGGCCCTGTGTGCAGTGTCCTGTGGTTGGGGATGTGGCCTGGCTGTGTGGCACTGTGGTGGCACGGTGTGCTGGCCACTGTTTGGCATGGTGTTGCCCTGTGTGTCGCCCCCACACACAGCCACAGTTCTGGCCACCTGTGGTGTTGGCCTTGCCCAGTGGCCTCCACCTTGCTCCTTGCATCTGCACACTGTTGTGTGGTACCATGCTGGCTACAGTGTGCCTGTTCTGTGTGCCTGCTGTGGACCTGTGTGGGTTGTGGCCTGGGCCTCTGTGTGTTGTTCTCTGTTCTGTGTCCCAGTTTTGTGTCTGTTATGGCCACTGTTGTGCCCTTGGCCTCTCTGGGGTGTCTCACTGGTCTTGTGTTCCTCTCTCCTTTGTCCCGATGCTTTGTCCCCTGTTGCTCCTACATGCCTTGCTGGCTTGCTCTGTATTCACTGTCTTGCTCCCCTGAGTGGCTTTGTGCATCCAGGACATTCTGGGACATCTCCACTTGTGCTCTTCCCTTTCCATACGATTCACAGTGGGATTGCTCATGGCGCATCCCATGGCACATCCCTTTGTGAATCGCTCGCTGTTTGGTGAGTGCATCCACTTTGTGCCAGCGCACCTCACTTGCACCCGACGCATCTCTTTTGTGAATCCTGCCCACATCTTAAAGTGCTTTGCAAGCAATGAGAGACTGGTAGAAAAGTAACTGAAAACATATTGTGGCAACCATTCAACACGTCAACACCCACACACAGCCTTGGACAATTGCATGAACTGGCTTTATGGCAGGATAATGTTGGCCAGAACACTATGAAAACTCCCCCACTGTTGGTAGAGGGCACTGTTGGCTGTCTGGCCAAGATGGAGGATCCCAAGGCTGCAAAGGATGAAAGTGTTGACAGCATGCTGTGGAGTGGTTCTCTCTCTCTCCCAGTCAGGATAACCCAGTAGAACAGCAATGTTTTAAAAAGGACTCCTACTGTGGAGGGAGTGGAATCTGCGGATGAAACTGACAGTGATTTAATGGTGGAGAATAGCTTACCAGTTATGGCTGCCAACGATGCTGAAGCAGCTGAAGATCAGCTTGAATTAAAGACGGCAGAAAGAAGATGGCTCCTAGTATCCATGATGGCCGAAGATGAGGAACAATATTCAAAAAGAAAAGCAACTTTAAAATGAAGGCAGCACCAAGAGGTGCATACGCATGGAACTATGGCACATGCAAAATCTAAGATATCCATGGTGCAGGAGGAGAGAAGTACGAAAACAGGTGAACCCTTACAATGCTGTTCTGACAGTCCCTTAGCTGATGTTGACAATCAACTGAAGATGGGAGATCAAAGCCACCCTGATGACAGCTCAATGGAGTATTACTACAGCATTTAGGATCTAAACGATTCAACAGATGGAAGCTTCCAAGTTGTCTGGAAAAGCCCTTTCTGAGGTGGATGGATAAGAAATAGTGAAGGAAAATGGATACTAGATCTGACTTGGGATTCAGTGTTCGGTACACAGTCGGGGCGTGTACCATACAAAATTTCAGCCACATGGAAACAACTGGGAAGACGCTCTGCAGCATTGGCCCAAGTAATGGAGGCTGATACAGCTGCTGTAGAACAGGAATTACATGTACAGACTGCAGGTATGAAAACTGACACTGACATTGTGGGATTTGGCACTGGGGGGGGTGTGGATGCTCTGGAAAACAATACGGGACAGCAACAGAACAGAGATATGGATGTTAATTTGAGGTTGCCCTCTCAAATAGAAGGTACTAATATGAATAAAAACACAAATGTGAATGCAAGGATTAAAGGTGAACAGCCCCCCCCCCACTGGTAAATTTAGGGGAAGAGCACAACACACTTATTATTGATTCCAATATGTCTGAAGTACCAGATATCGCAGAGGAATTGGGTCATCAAGAACTAATGTGCAAAATAATCAGACAGCAACCTCAGCACAGGGGTGGTCTGAGCCCCAAAGGCCCCCCACCATTCAATCTAGAAATGCCAGGCAGCATGATTCAGACATTTCAGACTCAGAAGAGGTGAAAAGGAATTCCCTGTGGCATGCTGTGTCATCTCACAAGGGACCCAACATTTTCAGACTTATTTAAGAACAGAACTGAATCTATACCGTGAAAAAATGTGGGAAGACTCAAATGTAAGAAAGCGATGGAGATGAGAGCGGATTAGGGTTTTGCAGGGAGGAAGCTCCTAAAGGATTCTCCAAAATTCATGGCATCTGAAATTTACACTTTAATTCATTTATCTGGGGAAGAGAACTGTGATGTCAGTTTCAGATCAACCCAGGATCTGGAACCTTTTTGGATAAAATATAATCAAGTAACATTCTGCTTTCTTTGGGTCCACATTATGGCAAATCGCTCTTACTAAACACATAGTGAAACGTATCACAATAATGTTTCAGAATGAAGGGGTGAAAGTGGGGGGCATACATTATTGGCTGCAGCAGTGCTGTGATATTTTAGGGCCACCTGAGACACTCATTGACTCAGAGCACCTGTGGACAGAGAGGGTTGGCATTTTCAAGTAAACTTATGCCAGAATGATGCTGAAATTGTCCATGTGTCAAACATGTTCTTCCTTGGCTGGGGCAGAGGAGTGTGTTTCTACTCAGGTCAACCCAAGGTATGCTATAAATGTGAGGACAGGTCTCACCCTTCAAGTGTATGTAACAAATGCTCTATGCGGGGAATTTAGTCATGTCAGCTTTACTTGTGGAAGTTGGTTCAGGTGTAATCTCTGTGAAGAGTAAGGTCATGTCTTCCAGAACTTATCCTCAGGTGGCCCACAATTGAAAGGATGGTTTTGACTAGGAGGAACTTGTTTGGAAGGCCCAGACAGACAGCCAAGCTGGTAATAAACCAGAGCCCAACAAAAACCTCAGTAGTCCCAAATGATAGCCTGATTCCCCTTTTGCAAGGAAATGTAGTAGATTTGCAGGACTGTAGTACTTCTGATCCCTGTGTAACTCCTTAGGCCCACATTGGCTACACAAAGATCCAGGCCTGAGTGAAAGACCACCTCTTTTATTTATTTATTGAAATGTTTCATCAGGAAGGCAAATGAAGAATTAGACATGCCGTTTACCATTTAACATATCTGAGAAATTAAACATTCAATTACATTTGTAACAAGACATACAGTTAAAAAACATCATAAATGATCATACCTGTTGGCAGATATCTACCAGTTACTAGCAGCTGAGATCACAACTCCACTGTAGCAAGCACTGAAGGTGGCAGAGAAAAACTTAATCCTGCTCCCAACCATGAGAGAGGCACTTATAACATTGCTCCCCAAGAAATCCACAGACCCTCTGGACTGTGCTAATTTTTGGTCTGTTTCTCTCATCTCAGTGGCCACAAAGGTGCTGGCAAAAACATTGGCCATAAGGCTGGAGAAGGTCCTTTCGACCATAATACATCTGTCACAGGCTGGATTCAGCAAGGGAATAACAGAGGCAGACAATATACGCACGGTCCTGAACCTCAGATGGTGGGCACTACACTCCTCCAAACCTATGGTGGCTTTAGTGGTCGATTTCACCAAGGCCTTTGACTCGGTGGAATGGGGATATCTCCATACCACCCTGGGAGCTTATGGATTTGTCAAATATTTTTCTAATTGGATCAGGATTCTCTACAATATGCCAACAGCCGCTGTCCTTACTAACAGAAATATATCCCAACAATTTCCGTTGCAAAAAGGAACAAGGCAGAGATGTCCATTGTTCCCCTTGCTTTTCTTAATAGGCATCAACCCCCTGGCTCGGAGGTTAATACACATGAAGGAAGTCAAAGGCATCGACATAAGGGGAACACAATATTTGATAAACTCGTATGCGGATGACATCCCCTTGACGATGGAGAACCCCAAGGTAACACTACCCCACATACTGCAGACACTCCAGGACTTTGCAGAGATTTCAGGGCTGAGGGTGAACAACACAAAAATCACCCTTTCACCCCTCAACCTCCACTGCACACAATGGAGTCAGCAGGACCTGCAGGTTACTTTGGCTCCGGGTGGATTTAAGTACCTAGGAGTGAAAATTTCAGCCACTTGGAGACAACTCATCGATGACAACTATGGCCCAGTTCTTGGAACCATAGAGGCTGAGTTGAGGAGGTTGCAAAAGATGTGACTCTCCATTAAGGATAAGATAGAGGCAGTGTGAATGTTCACACTACCAAAGGTGGCATACCTGTTCTGCATTCTACCGGTGGAAATGCCCCACAGAATATTCAAAGTGCTAGGTAAGATGATCTCGAACCTGTTATGGGAGGGTATACCTCCAAGGTTCAGTAGGACAAAGCTCAGGGCCCACTGTGGGAAGGGTGGCCTAGAACTGCCTCGGTTCCATGGCTATTGTATAGCATATAGAATGGCACAAGCTACCTGGTGGTTCCTGCCCAGAGTGGGGAACAGGACCAGCATGGATTCAACTGGAGAAGGATCTTATGACCTCCCAATGGCCGGGCTCTTTCCAGGAGAGGAAAAAGCTCCCAGAAAGTGCAACCTCTGCTGTGATATTGGAAACATGCAAAGCCTGGCAAAAGGGTATGGAACTTACTAACACACCTCAGAAAGACTGAGGGCCACCATTGAGATACTCATACCTCTGGGGCAATCCCAATATACAGATCAATGGCCGCACCATCAGCTGGGGGGGAGTGGACAGGGAAAGGGATACTAATGATAGTGGATTTATGGGACGAGAGCACTGAAGAACTTTTGACCTTCCAGCACCTCCAAGAAAAATGTCAGCTTCCCAGGCAGGATTTCTGGAAGTATCTTCAGATTAGAGAGGCAATCAGGGCCTATAAATTTAAGAAGGGATCAGGGAAAGGATGGGAGTGGCTGGCATTACTGCACAAAGTGGGGGCACAGAAATGGCTGGAAGGGAAGATATACAGAATGCTCAGAGATGGGCAACCTAACACCACTGAGAAATGTGGGGTACAATGGGGGCAGGACTTACATATTAACATCCCACCGACAGTGTGGAGCAAGTGTGTAAGGGATGACCATCTAAAGTACTCAGATGCAAGAAGCCCAGTGATTCAGCTTAAATTGCTAACATGTTGGTATCATACCCTGGCAGTATTGTACCATATGGGTGTCCTCCCACACTCGCAATGCTGGAGATGTGGGGCATCAGAAGCCAACCTCCTGCATGTTATCTGGGAATGTACCCATCTTAATGCTTTTTGGATAGGGGTGATAGAGAACTGCTCTAAGGTTCTGCAGGAGGCTATCCCCCAGGATCTGACTCTTACAATACTAAGGGATACATCAAACCTGCATTCTAACTGCCCCCAATCACACAAGTGGCTGTTAGCAGTGTTACTGGAAGCCAAAAGATTTATTTTAAGGAAATGGTGACAGGTTACCCCACCTTGACTCCAAACCTGGCATATGACAGTGGCCCGGCTGACTTTTTTCAAATGGCTATCCTTTGCTAGTAAGCATTAATTGGGGACCTATCATAGGCACTGGGACCCCTATTTGAACTGTGTACAGTTCCCCTACCTATATCTGGCAACCCTCTTCTGTAAGGCAACTATTCCCGTGTCCCACTGAAAGATTCTAGGATATACAATATTAAGCTTAGATTACTTTGTAGACTACCCTCAAGGGATCATATAAAAATGAAAGCGTATTCCTCACTCTGATTCTGTTGTATAATGTCATTACATTTGATAGTTCCTTGTTTTGTTCTTAGATGTAAGAGATTGTAGGGAAACCAGGTATGTCTGAGTGGTCACTCTCTCTTTTAGGAGTTGTCATACTGTATTTGAAGAAACTGTTATTACTCTGTAGTATGACTTTATCTGTTTTCTTATCCGCTTGGATGGTATGTAGACTGTTACATATTGCTCATCTGAAAACCCAATAAAATCTTACATGATAGAAATAAATAATCATACAATCAAATTTGTGACATAACATACAGTTAAATATATCATAACTGTGGAATATGCCTTTAATTACAAGTGGCATATCTGAGGAATGTAGAACAGAAATTTAATGTAGCCTTGGAGCCAACTCCTTGCAGGAATGGATTATAGTTGAGAGGCAGATCATTTAGCAATTATTGAATGAATGAGGTGCAGTGAGGGGACATCAAAGAGGGCAGAGGGGTAGACAGGGGAAACCAGCTGTGGGAAGGAGAGGATAATGATGGATGGAAGAGGGATGTAATAATCCCTCTTTACAAGACATTGGTTAGGCCCCATCTGGAGTACTGCGTGCAGTACTGGAGGCCACACCTTCACAAGGACATTAACTAAATTGAGGAAGTCCAGAGAAGGGCAACCAAAATGGTGCAGGGACTGCATCAGAAGACATATGAGGACAGATTAATGGAGCTCAATATGTATACCCTAGAGCAAAGGAGGGAGAGAGGTGATATGATTGAAACATTCAAACACCTTAAGGGCATTAACAAGGTGAAAGAGTCTAACATGTTTCAGTATAAGAAAAATAGCAGGACAAGAGGACACAGCATGAGATTAGAGGAAGGCCAATTAAAGGATAATGTGAGGAAGTTCTTTTTCACAGAAAAGGTGGTGGATGCATGGAACAGCCTACCTCAGGAAGTGGTGGAAATAAATACAGTACAGGGCATCAAACAGGCATGGGGTAGGGATAAGGGAACAATACAGATGAGTATGAATGGATAGGCCATTGACAGAGTAAAGGCCAATGGCACATTCATAAGGTAGAAAAAGAAATGGGCAGACTGGATGGGTCTTGCGGTCCTTATCTGCTGTCAACTTCTATGATTCTATGAAACTTTACTGGAGCAAAGTTAGCAAAAAAAATCCATTGTGAGGTACAAGTAACACAGGGCTAGTGCAATCTGGGAGCACCTCAGACAGAACAAAAAGTGAAAGTTATTAGCTCAAATGAACTAATTCCTTTGTTTAAGTGTGGTGGGGGTAGAGAGGGGGCTCAGGAGGGAGGTGGGGGTAAAGGATAGGGTAGGGAAGGATGAGTCATACCTGGAACTGGCCCCTTCAGAGTGCGGAGATCGCTGCCAGTGGCGAAATGAGGTGAGAACTTACAATAAGGGGCAGAAGTAGGCAAGGACAAGTTGGGTAGAGACAGTAGAGGGGATGGTAAAGGAAAGGAGGAGGGGTGGGAAAAACTTGCTTAAGATTAGGCCTCTTCAGGATGCTGAGAATCCTGCCAAGGGGCAGAACTAGGTAAGGACATACTGGGAAGAAAGAAAAGAAAGGATGAAGGGAAAGGAGGAAAGAGGAGGGAAAGAAGAAGCTTGCCTAAGACTAGGCCACTCCAGGATGCTGAGAACCCTGCCAGGGTGCAGAATCAGGTGAGGACTAGTTGGGTAGAAAGGATAGAGGGGGAGAGGGAGTGAAGAAAGAACAATTGCCCAGTACTGGGTCCCTCCAGGATGCAGAAAACCCTGCCAGAGGATAGAATTAGGCGAGGACAAGTTGGGTGGAGGGAAATAGAGGGGATAGAAGAGGAAAGGAAAAAAGGAGGGAGGGAAGACACTTACCTGAGAGTAGACATCGCCAGGGTGCTAAGAATCCCAGACATTGTGTTAGCAAATCTTCCATTGTGCATTTCAAACATTGAAATTCCTGAACCTATAGGAACTAGTGACCACTATACAGTAATTTTTAATATTAATAAACAAAAAATTTGCATGAGGCATAATGCATATAAACTCAACTACAGCAAAGGGAATTACACAAAAATAAGAACCTCACTAAATAACTATGAACGGGATAAAATACTTTCTGATACGGGTACAGATCAATGTTGGATTATATTGTGAGATATTATACATGACCTTGAACATAGGTTTATTCCACTAAAAAACTAGAAATACTAAAGAAAAAATACCACCATGGCTAACACACAATGTGATGAAGCAAATAAGAATAAAAGAAAAGGCCTTTAAAAAACTAAAAATTACTCAAACAGAGGAAAACAGAGCCATATATAAGTTCAAACTTAAAAAAACTAAAGACCTTATTAAAAAGGAGCAAAAGAAAATCAAAGTTAAGCTCTCTGTTTCCAAGGGTAATACAAAGGCTTTTTATTCATATATCAACTGAAATAAATATTGTGATAACACTATTACATTTATATGTGAGAATGGGATCAAAATTGATAATACAAATAATATACATCGCACTGTCTTTGCTAAAAAAATACAAGTTAGCATAAATATCCCCCACATACATAACTGTAAAGAAATAACAATAGATGAAATCAAAGCAGAAATAGTATCCCTTAAAAATAACTTGTCACCTGGTCCTGATAACATAAATACATATTTTTTTTAAAATAAACATTGAATGAGTTGTTAGGCCCTTTAACAGTCATTCTTAACAGATTGTATAGTGAGGGTGTGGTACCAGAGGATTATCGTAAGGCAATAGTTGTGCCTATACACAAACAAGCATTTGTCAATGCCGAATGTTTGCTTGCTGGCATTACCATTGGAAGTGCAGGAGTTAAACAGATGCACAATAGGAATGGCAATGAAGTACTGAAGTGACGCCAACGCCACCTCCACCCTTCAGAGATGGACAGGCATTGGGGTGTGCCTTTTGGTTGTCGCCCATAATGCTCATGCCATTTTACCTCACCCTACCCTGCAGACACTGACGAGTGTCGAGGAGTACCTTGGGGTGTTCGGGCTTTACACTCACCCCATCCCATAAGGAAATACACTGAAACTGGTGCTGTATAGGAGAATGGGGTGAACTTTGGGGCCAAAGAGTCCAAGGCACACCTCGATGCCTGTCACTAGCTGCAGGGTGGGGGTGGAGGTGGAATGGTATGAGCATTACTGTCGACAATCTCAAGTCACAACCCTGATGCCTGTCAGTCCCTACAGGGTAGGGCGTTCTGGTCAGAAACCCTAATGCCCTGGGCATTTCTTGGTATCTTCACTCCAAGTTTTCAACATAGGCTTTTTGTGACCCCACCACATGAACAGTGACACTATCAGTTCGATAGCTGAAAGGTGATTTTGCTCAGCGACTGTGCCATTTGGTGCCACAGGTGTGAAAACACATTTCAAACAGAATGTGAAAAATGACAGCTGTACTGTTCATGAGGAGGTGTAAAAAAATGGTAATGCTGAAAATCTGGAGTAAAAATATAACAAATTGGTGAAGTCATGAGCATGCATAGAAACTGGCAACGCACACCCGTAATGCAATTATTTTGGGATTTTTACACCAGATTTTCAACATAGGCATTTTGGGACCTCCATCATGAACAGTGGCACTATGATTTTCTTAATCTGTCCTGAACATTGATTTCACACAGCAACTGTGCCCATTGTGTGCCACAGGTGCAAAACATGTTTCAGGCAGGATGTGAAAATGACAGCTGTACTGTTTATCAGGCAGTGTGCAAAATGACAATGTTGAAAATTTGAGTACAAACATATAAAACATTGGCATGCTGGTAATGAGCTTGGAATTTCACAAATTGTGCAACATGGCTTTTTGGGACCTTCCTTATGAACACTGTCACTGTGATTTTCTTAATCTGTCCTGAACATTGATTTTAACAGTGACCATGCCATTGTCGCCAGATGTGAGAAAACACATTTTGGGCAGATGTGCAAAATGACAGCTGTACTGTTCATAAGGAGTGTGGAAAATGGCAATGTTGAAAATCTGTAGTGAAATATTAAAGATTCTCAAATTACGAGATGCGTGGAACTGCGCGATGCACGCTTGTAACACAGTCATTTTGGGAATTTTTTCACCAATTTTGCAACATAAGCTTTTTGGAAGCCCACCTCATGAACAATGACACTGTTGATTTTTTAATCAGTCCCAAAAGGTGATTCCGCGCAGTGACCGTGAAATCACATTTTGGGACTGAATAACAACATGACAGTGACTGAGTTCATGAGGTGGGGTCCCAAGAACCCCATGTTGAAAATTTGGTGCTAAAAGTCATAAAAATGGCTGAGATATCTACCTAAGTTGAAAGCCCCCCATTTATGCCATTATAAAGCTTACCGGCATTTCTTCAGTTCCTGGTCAGCTTTGAAGAGTGCAGACGTGTTCCCGCTCCACCAAAGATTATCACACCGGGCTCCTGAAGTAAGTATGGGGTAAGGGGTGGGGAGGTGGGTGCACAGATGGTGGGTGCAGGTTGGGGGAAGGGGCACGGCAGACAATGAGGGACCTTTCCTTGTTTACAGGTTTAAAAGAAAAACAACTTTCCGGGAAGGTTTTCTTGTTTTATAGGTATATTTGACATGCTGGGGTGGGCCCCCAGCATGCCACCTGTATTTTTTGGGAGGGGGGGACTGGAGCCAATGGGGATTGGGTACCCCGTCGGCAAAGAAAAAGGGTCTGTGTTTGGGGCGGCATGATGCTGAGGGGGATTGGGCACCCCCTCGGCAGACAAATTAGGGTGGGACATTATGCCAATGGGGATTGGGCTCCCCCATTGGCAAATGAACTGGGGAGAGGGCATGCCAACAGGGGGATTGGGCACCCCCCAATGTTGGTTTTCATGGGACTGTGAGAGTTGGATGGTGACAGCTGCCGCCATGTTTATTGAAATGTGACACCAGGCAAGGCACGCCCGGCAATGAGGGAGCACTCCCTCATTGCAGCAGCGAAATCATTTCAAGTTGGTGGCATGCTTCTGAGCTGCTGTCATAGACAGTGTGCTAATTTATTGGTGCCACAAAGACAAGCCCCCAAAAGCAGTGGTGGCATTGGCCACAACACGACCGCACCTCCACAACCTGCTTCTTCAGCAAGTTGTCACAACATGTTTCTTGCGCATGCAGACAAGCAAACGTAGAAAGGGAATAAAAACAGCACAGAGAATTACCACCCTAATAGGCTTACATCTGTAATGTGCAAGGTTATGGAAAAAATATTAAATTGTAAAATAGAACTTGAGCTAGAGAGTACAAAAATGATAGATAACACTCAGCATGGATTTCATAAGGGGCATTCATGCACCAATAAGTTGGTTGCATTTTATGAGAAAATAAGTAATAACCTGAATAAGAACTGCCCATCAGATATCACATATCTTGATTTTAAGAAAGCCAATGACAAGGTATCCCATACAATATTAATTAAAAAAAATGATTACCCTTGACTTAAATACCCATACTATCAAGTGGGTAGAAAATTGGCTAAATAACTGAACACAAAATGTTAGGTTATTAGATTCCTTATCCCACACCATTGATGTCACTGGCAGAATCCCTCAGGGATCGGTGTTAGGCCCAACACTTTCTGGGATATATATATATCAAATTTTCATCTGGGCATTACAAGTCAAATAAATAAATTTGCAGATGATACAAAGATCTCATCAGAGGTGGATTCCGAAGAACAAATCACAAGATCTGATACTTATTGAAAACTGGGCGGTTTAAAGTGAAATGCTTTTTAATATAGAAAAATGTGCAGTTATTCACCTGGGATCAAAAAATCCAAACATTAGTTACGCACTAAACGGTATCCCTATTAAATCAACCAAATCTGAAAAGATTTGGGCATTATTGTGAACAATCTTTTTTCCCAAAGTGAGCACTGTAGCAAAACTGCTTAAGTAGGTAATTGTATTCTAGTTGCTATTAAAAGATCCTTTATAACAAGGAATGAAAAATGTATCCTCCCACTTTATACAGTGGCGTGAAAAAGTATTTGCCCCCTTCCTGATTTTCTCTATTATTGCATATTTGTCACACTGGATGTTTTCAGGTCTTTAGACAAAATATAATATTAGATAAAGGGAACCTGAGTGGACAAATAACACTTTTTTTTTTTTACTTATTTCATTTATTTAATGAAAAAAGTTAACCAACACCAACTGGCACTGTGTGAAAAAGTAATTGCCCCCTAGTTAAATCAACCCAATTAAAGGGATAATTAGAGTCAGCTGATTGAACACAGCCAGGCTTGATTACAGCCAGCCCTGCTCAATATAAACCTCACTTATTTTGGCCCTTACCATCAGAGTCACATTGCCAGCACAAAGATTCAACAAGCACATTATGCCATGATCAAAGGAAGTTCCTGAAAAGATCGAGAAAACATTTTGTTGCCCTCCATCAGTCTGGAAAGGGTTACAAAGCTATTTCTAAGGCTCTGGGACTCCATCAAACCACAGTGAGAGTCATAATCTCCAAATGGAGAACACTTGAACAGTAGTGACCCTTCCCAGGAGGGCGGCCCTGCCAAAATTACTCCAAGGGTGCAGTGTAAAATCATCCAAGAAGTCTCAAAGGATCCTAAAACAACATCCAAAGAACTGCAGGCTCTCTTGCCTCAGCTAAGGTCAGTGTTCATGACTCCACAATCAGAAAGAGACTGGGCAAAATGGGCTTATGTGAGAGTAGCAAGGCAGAAACCCCTACAACTAAGAAGAACATAAATGCTCGTCCTCATTTGCCAAGAAGCACCTGGATGATCCACAAGCCTTTTGGGAAAATGTTCTATGGACAGATGAGTCCAAAGTGGAACTTTTGGACAACATGGATCCCATAATGTCTCGTACAGAAGCAAACACAGCATTCCACAGTAAGAACACCATACCAACAGTCAAACATGGTGGTGGTAGTGTGATGGTGTGGGGATGCTTTGCTGCTTAAGGACCTGGATGACTTGCCATAATTAAAGGAACCATGAATTCTGCTCTGTACCAGAAAATTCTTAAGGAGAATGTCCAGTCATCCTTCCGTCAGCTGAAGCTGAAGCGTAGTTGGGTCATGCAGCAAGACAATGATCCAAAACACAAAAAGCAAGTCCACATCAGAATGGCTAAAAAGAAGTAAAATTAAAGTTTTAAAGTGGCCTAGTCAAAGTCCAGACTTAAACCCAACAGAGATGCTGTGGCAGGACTGAAACGAGCAGTTCATGCTTGAAAACCTACCAAATGTTATTGAATTAAAGCAGTTCTGCGAGGAAGAGTGGGTTAAAATTCCTCCACAGCGATGTGAAAGACTGATATTGAATTATAGGAAGTGTTTGGTTGCAGTCATTGCAGCTAAAATGTGACGTAACCAGTTATTAAGTGTAAGGGCAATTAATTTTTCACACAGTGCCAATTGGTGTTGGTTAACTTTTTTTCATTAAATAAGTGAAATAAAAAAAAAAACAAGTGTTATTTGTTCACTCAGGTTCCCTTTATCTAATATTACATTTTGTCTAAAGACCTGAAAACATCCAGTGTGACAAATATGCAATAATAGAGAAAATCAGGAAGGGGGCAAATACTTTTTCACGCCACTGTACATCATTCATAAGGCCTTATACTGATTACGCAGTCTCCTTCTGGGCTCCCTACCTCGAAAAAGATAAGAAAATTATAGAAAGTATGCAAAGAAGAACCACCAAGTTAATACCAAGGGTAAAAAATCTGTCTTATAAAGATAAATTAACTGCTCTAGGACTCTATGACTTGCAAGCTAGGAGAAACCACGGGGACTTGCTGCTGCTATTTAATATATTACAAGATGGCACATTCATGAAGGAGTGTGACATTAAATTTGTTGAAAAACCTATTAAATTATGATGTCATAATCGGCTGCTCTACATTCCAAGATCCATTACAAAAAAGTGCAAACACTACTTTACCATCAGGGCGGCCACATTATGGAACTCCTTGCCTCAACATATAGTTGAAATCAAACATTTCAAGACATATAAAAATGAATTAGACACATTCTTGCTAGGGTTAGATATCTAATGCTCCCCACTGGTGTGGGGAGGGTGGTCTTAATGAGCCGAGTGCCTACTTCCACCCTAGAAAAACTGAGTAATACTGACTAATACTGAGAGGGCAGATTTAGGTGAGGACAAGTTGGGTATAATGAGGGGGTGGGGAGGGGGAGGAGGAGGAGGCTTGCCCAGTACTAGACCCATCCAGGATGCTGGAAACCCTGCCAGAGGTCAAAACTAAGCAGGGGCAAGTTGGTAATGGAAGAAGTTTGGGGTAGGAGTGAGGGGGTAAGCAGTAAAGGTAGAGGAGAGCGTGCTGACAAGCAGGCTTGGGGCGGAGGAAGGTTTAATAAGGGGTGTGAGTCATAGAGAGGAGCAGAGGTATAGGAGGACAGTTAAGGAGGGTTAAACCAGGAGCAATTAGATGAAAGAAAGTTGTGTAAGGCAGAGGCAAGGGAGTAGTAGTAGTAGTAGGAGTGCTATATTTGGGGGGGAGGGAGTTCCAGATTTGCAGAAAACAATCAGTGAAGCCTGACTGATCGATGAGAGTGGTTCGATGGGGGACCAACAAAGTGCGAGTGTCAGAGGATCTTAGGGAGTTGGGGGGGGGAAGAGAGTGAACATGAGAGGTAGGAGGAACAACAATGAGACACCTCTTTCACAAGAAATTATAACTGAAACTTTGGAACCCGGACAAGCAGGCTCACTACTGAAGGAGACACTGGAGTTCCTGCTGATGTAGTGTCCATCATGCCTCCCCATTCAGAGGATCAGGAAGAGATAATGAAAGAGGGGCCCTCCATCATGCCCCCCCAACACACACACACACACACACACACACACACACACACACACACACACACACACAAAACTAAGATCACAGGCTCAGGGAGATGTTCAAGGTTAACTTAACATCATATCAAAATCTCAGGACATTTTCCTTTTAAATGAATATCAAGTGTTGGAAGGGAAAAATAACTGAGGTGATTCTGAAGTGGGGGAGCCAGACTCTGATACATCATCTACACATTCCTCCCAGTCAATACCTGGACTCCCACTAGCTACAGATAGACAAAGAAGGAATAAGAATTAACAAGAGGGGTCTCAAAAGGGGACTTGAAGTTGAGACTAATAAAGCTTTTTGTCTGCATCTTTGCTCTATTTGGCCTTATCTATGGTACAGTTTAAAATAACCATACCATATAACAGCAATAGTTGCAGTATTAGGAATCCCAGAAAAGAAAGGCAATTTTTTCCTTACTCCAGGAAGTTCACCTGGACACAATTTTCCTGCTGGAAACCTGGATATCGTCAGCTTTTTCTTTAACCCAAGGTAAGAGGGATTGGGTCTGGGGACCATCATTTTGGTCATTTGGGACAAGGCAGACGATGTAGGCATTTTATCCTGGGACTCAGATTTTAAATGTTCATGGTTAATTGATCTAGTACCAAGTCGTGTGTTGATTTTGGATGGCCTATGGCATAACTGCCTATTGTTTTATTAATGTCTATGTGCCACAAATTAAAGCAGAAAGGGTGGTTTTATTTGAATCTATTCTGTTCAACCTTTTTTGGCAATAGCAAAACAAATTTTTCTGGGGGCGATTTCAACTCTACTTTAGATTTTTCTATTAGACATGTTTGTGGCAAGAAAGTTTATTGTAATTCTTTTGCTTTAATAAAATGTGTCTCTGTGGCTGGGGTGATGGACTGTTATTGGGCTTTACATGATGGAGGGGAAACATATGTCAGAGTGACCCTAGAGACCTGCATAGATTATTCTCATCAACTGAATATAAAAGAGATAAAGACAGTTCCAGCTGAGTTCTCCAATCACTTAATGCTGTTTCCTATTTCTGACACAGAGCAAGGTAAGATAAGAACTGAGCAATGCTGGAGGTTGAATTCCTCACTTTTGGCATTGACGAAGGTTCAACATGAGATTCATCTCCTTCAGGCAAATAAATCAGTGAGTTGTCTTTCTGACAATTTAGGTTTATGGTAGGAAGAGATAAAATCAAATATTAATCACTGGTTTCAGAAATTTGGAAAAAGAAAACAGAGAACTAAATATTCTCAGTATTTGGCTTTAAGATAGCAACTGCAAAGAGTGATTTGTTTAGCCAGCAAGGGTCAAGGGAACATTACAGATCAGATTCAGTCCTTAATATTTGACATGCAAAAGTATCAGTGTGATAGGGATAGCACATTGCAAACAGAACTGGACTATAGGTCAGAACAGCTAAGACTGCATGTGTAAAAAGCATCCATGCTGCAAAAGCACACTTTTACATCTCCACCCTGCAGCGAGCCAATGGGAACTCCGAAAAAGTCTGGAGGATACTTAAATCGATTGAAGGCTGGCCCTCAGCTCTGTCTATTCCAACTAAGATATTGACCAATTGGAGGGCGGTGGAAAACAATTCCCAAATCCTCGAAGAACTTAATTCACACTTTGTTACTGCTGGTCATGCTTTTGACTCCTCGCCCTACGCAAACCATGCAAACAATTGTGTTGGCTCTACCTCTGCTACCTGCATTCCATCCCATCCCTTTCAGCTGCGTACTATTACCTATAAAGAAGTTGAAGATTCACTCCTCAACCTAGATCACAGGAAGAGTGCCGGGGATGATGGACTTGAACCGTTCTTCCTGAGACTAGGTTTTGCCCATCTCACTGCCCCTATCCTTCACATTTTCAATCTATCCATTACTTCTGCCACAGTTCCATCTTGCTGGATATCTGCTCACATTCTTCCTCTTTTCAAATCCGGAGACCCCTGCTACTTAAACAATTACAGGCCCATCTCCATCTTGCCTATCCTCTCCAAAGTTCTTGAAAAATTAATCTATAACCAGTTGAAACAACATATTGAATCCCACACTCTCCTAAACCCTGCCTAGTCTGGTTTCAGGTCTAAACACAGCACTGTCACAGCTTTGGCTAAGGTCACCAATGATTGGATCTCTGCTGTGGATTCTAAGAAGATAACCGGTGCAGTCTTCTTGGATCTTAGTAAAGCATTTGATACTGTTGATCATCTCCTCCTAATTAACTGCCTTACTAACCTAGGTGCCACTCCATCTACCGTACAGTGGTTCACCAGCTACTGTTCTGGTAGGACACAGAAAGTCAAAGCAGATGGTCTCCTCTCAGTCTCCCTTCAGATTACCAGGGGAGGCCCTCAAGGTTCCATTTTAGGACTAATTCCATTCTCTATTTACATCAATGACCTTGATTCTCACATAACACACTCCAATCTTCACTTCTTCGCAGATGACACAGTCCTGTATACCTCTGGCATAACCCTAGCAGAAGTTAGGGAAGTTTTACAAGCCGACTTTGCTCAGCTTGAAACTAATCTTATTAAAGCTAAGCTCCTTTTAAATGCCAAGAAAACCAAGGCAATGATCTTCTCACGTAGTCCTTCCATTTGTACCCCCCCTTTGCTTCCAAAGAACTTTATAGTTACCTCATTGGGTGAACCCCTAGAAGGAGTTACTAAATTTAAATATCTTGGCTTCTGGATAGACAATAAGCTCTCTTTCAATTACCACATTGAAGACTTATCTAGGAGGTTAAAAACATGGCTAGGGTTTTTCTTTAGAAATAGGTCCCTTTTCCCTCTTGTTATCTGAACCAGACTTGTACTGGCCACATTTCTTCCCCTACTTGATTACGGTGATTTTATCTATGCCTTCTCTGCAATCTCTAGTCTAAGTAAGCTGGACGTTCTCTATCACCATGCCCTATGGTTCATCACCAGTTCCCCTTATAGAACCCACCACTGAGACCTGCATACAGCTGTTGACTGCTCTTCACTTGTTACCAGGCGCTGGCTCCATGCTGGTATCTGGACCCTCAAGATGCTTCTTCACAAACTGCCGAGCTACTTAATGTCCCTTTTTCACTTCTCCTGCAGTGTATACTCACTTAGGAAATCAAACTTCATCCTGCTTGATGTCCCATGAACTCATACTACCTTTGGCCAACAAGCCGTTACATTCTCCCTACCTACTTCATGGAACCAACTCCAATCTGTACTAAAACTAACCAGCATCATCTCAATTAATCTCTACAAAGCATTAGCCTCATCCAAAATAAAAGATATCTGTCGCTTCCACTAAACCTCCCTCTTTTCCTTATGTTATTTACTCGTGCATCATCTGTTCGTGCTTGGCCCAACCCGGGACCACAACTGATAAAAGTAAATTGTCATAGTCTTGATACCCAGATTTTGCTTATTCTGCCCTTCTCCTCCAGAACTTCTAATTACATCATTCTCCCCTTTACTTTCCTAACTCCTAGCCTCCTCTTCTTGCTCGTAATCCTCAACTATACCTGTCCTCTTATGCTTTCTCCACCATCCATGCACACTAACCATTTATTTGGATGCACCTAACTGTATTAGCTGAAAAGAACCAGATTTCATTTTCAGAATCCTGCCATATATGGTTGTGTCCATTCATGATTTGCCAGTGATGAACTTTGTAAGCACTTGGTTTTCTATTGTAACGATACCTTGTATGTAGTGTTCGTATGTCTGTGTAAATGTTCCAGGACCTCCTTGTGAATGAGCTTGCTCAATGGAGTTTTCCTGCAATAAACTTGAACTTGAACTTGCAATAAGTGCCATACAGAGATCCTTTGACAGCATATAGAGACAGACAGGTGGTTCTATTTTTTTTTGGCTTTAAAAGATCAGAGGGGGAGTGTAACTACAAACTGAAAAATAATTGTTAAGATAGTGAATCAGTATATGATAACAACTTATGAAATGGTTACAGTGGTGTCAGATGAGATTAGCTCCTGTCTCGGGACTTCACCTTTTAAGGTACGAGAAAAGGAGAAAGGCTTATTAATAGCTCCAATTACTAAAATTGAGGTTAATTCAGTTGTAAAATTCTTAAAATGAGGAGCATCACCAGGATGAGATGGGATACCTGATGAGTTTTATAAAGTATTTTCTGCAGAGCTGGCTGAGTTACTGACTCTGGTGTTTTTATATTTTTGAATAATAAGGTACTGTAGTTCCCTCATCTTTTGCTAAGGACTTCACAATTTTCTTTTGTTTAAATCTGAGTGTAGAACAAATATACAGAACTGGAGACTGATTTATTTATTGAATACCAATTTTTAAATTTTGACAAAAATATTACACAACAGACTGGAAACTGCAATGTGTCTGATTAACCCAGCCCAGCCTTGCTCAGTCCCATCAAAGAAAATACAGGAAAATGTGTTTATCATAAGAGGTGTTGGAATATAATTGAAATTGAATATAAATGGAAATATTGTGACATCTCTAACACTGCTACACTTGGCTCCTTCAAACATAAGCTTTGGCAACACCTTGTGGAAAATGCCACATGTGATTGCTACAATTAGGCTGTCACATGCCTTTCCCCCTCTGCCTACATCCCTTCACCTAATTCCCCTGCCATTACCCTCCCCTAACACCGGAGTGCCTACTTCCACCCCTCCCTTTCCTACTTCAACCCCTGATTCACCACAACAACAATAATCTATCTACCTCTCATCTCCTACCTTACCATCTCCCCCTCCCACCCTCGCCTGCTTCCCCACTCTAAACTCCTACTCTGATTCCACTCCACTAACTCTTTAGCCCTCCTTACCCCCCACATACATTTTTTTTCCAATTGTTTAACCAGGTGAGACACTCTAAGCTGAAAGCTTGTTTACAGGTGCAACCTGGGAGCACAGGGAAGTTAAGTGACTTGCTCAGGGTCACACAGTATGCAAGTGGGGGATGTGGGATTCAAACCCAGGTCTCCAGGTTTGTAGCTCAGAGCCTTAAACCACTGCGCTATACTGCCACTTTGGCACCCCCTGCCTACTCCTCTCTCACCCTAAGCTTGATACATTGTATCTCTCTCCTCTCTCACCCTAAGCTTGATACATTGTATGTCCCTCCTCCCTCACCCTAAGCTTGATACATTGTATCTCTCTCCTCTCTCACCCTAAGCTTGATACATTGTATGTCCCTCCTCCCTCACCCTAAGCTTGATACATTGTATCTCTCTCCTCTCTCACCCTAAGCTTGATACATTGTATGTCTCTCCTCCCTCACCCTAAGCTTGATACATTGTATGTGCCTCCTCCCTCACCCTAAGCTGGATACATTGTATCTCCCTCCTCTCTCACCCTAAGCTTGATACATTGTATCTCCCTCCTCCCTCACCCTAAGCTTGATACATTGTATCTCCCTTTCCTCCCTGACAAGGCCCCAGAGCTGCTCTACTTTTAATTCATACTTTAAATGTTACTTGTTCTAGGACTAGAAATTATCTCTCTTAACACTAGCTATTTGTTCAGTTAGCTTCAGGCATACATTGTACAATGCCTGTCATTTTTTTGTTCATGTTATTAACTATACTGCTTTTGTACTGAATCTTGACTTCTTGCCGTTTGTCCTGTACTCTGTCATGTCAAGACAAGGAATCTATGCAACTGAGTTCTTAGCTCATAGGTATTAATTCCAAGACTTAAATAAATAAATAAATATTGCAGCAAGACTAATTATTATTATCACTTGACCAGAGCAAGGCTTTTCATAGGGTTAGCCATGCCTGTTTGTTTCAGACCTTGCTCTAGTACAGTCTTCTGACAGAATTTGTTGCCTGAATTAAGACACTTGATGCCAATGCAGCAGTGATTCCATTTATTTTAGGAACAATGGGGAAAGTAATAGTGATTAAGACTGGGGTCCCACAGGGCTGCCCCCTCAGCTCTGTACTGTGTGCAGTCTCACTGGACCAACTGATTAAAGGTATCATTAACTCCTGATGGATAGAGGGAATTCCCTCACCTCAGGAGGTGGGTGTTTTGAAAACTATTGAATACATGGATGATATATGTGTCTTTGTGGATAACGGCCAGTGTGCAAGGACTTTTAGAGATTATGCATAATTACTCAGTGGTGCCAGGAAGTAGGTTCAATTTAGATAACCGTGTAGGTATTAAACTAAGGAAACAATTAGCTTTACCAGTGCAGGGGATCTATGTCATAATGATGAAAGCCTAAAGGTGATCGCCGTTATGCAGAAGTCAAGAGTGCAAAAATTTATTTCGGCACTCTGACACCCGCCGTTGCCCTCTAAAGTTCTCAACTCCAAGGAGGGTGCATGTCGGGGTGAAAACATAAAAAGTTTGGGCTCGGTGCAACAAAAACGCACCAGCGCCTGGACCCGAACACAGTACCCTGCCAACCGAATCTGGCAACCCACCCACCATGCCATGGATTTGGCACGGCAACTGACTGCGGCACCACCCCCCACATCCCTTGCTGTGCATGCCTGCTCCCGCCCCCCCACACTTGTGCATATGTATAGTGACAGGATGTCGCTATAGTCGCCCACCCTCCCATCTGGCTACTGTATCCCCTTGGAGATGTTCCTGCAGTGTGCTGGGGAGCGGGTCACAATTATTGTCAGTGCCCTCTCCCCAGCGCCCTCATCACAGGCTACCCAATGCAGGTAGCTGGGATTAAAATTTTACAGGAGCCTATTAAAATATTTGGAATTAAGTTTGGAGATGGTGATATGGCTCAGATCAATTGGTTAGATATATTAACTTCTTGTTACCAAAAAGTGGCAAGATGAAAGGGATGGAGATTAGTGAAACAAAAAAGCGTGCTTATTATTCGTCAAATTTTAGTTCCCAGTTTGCTTTGCATAAGTTATGTTTTTCTGTTACTGATAAAACTGGAAACTAAACTACTGAGTATTTTCTTTCAGATGCTCTGGGGTAGTCACTTTAATCCCATGAAGAAGGAAGTGGCATACCTCCAAAAGAAAAAGGGAGGGGTCAATATGTTAAATGCAGTGGTATTTGGACACACAGGCCCCCCTATTCAAAACTGCACCTGGAAAGGGTGCAAGTGATTGTACCATGCAACTGAGATGTGCTGTCGCAAATCAATGCTATATTCAGAAGATGCACGGTAGAGATGCACCAGTGCACATCAGTCTGACTACAGCGACAATGCGCTATAGCACAACCTGAAATGTGCCGGCGCACTTGGAAATGCGCGGGAGCAACTGGGCAGAACTGAAGATAGCAACAGGAGCAACCTGGCCTGCGACAGTGGAACAACAGGGAAAGATGTGCAATGGGAAATGAGTGAGGTACAACAGCCCAAACAGGGAGGAAAGAATCCCAAGGTGAAAGGGGTGGAGAAAGACACTGACAAAGTGCACAATGGACACAGACCCAACCCCCATGGGCATAGTATGAGTCACTACACATACACCACCAACCCAGGAAATGAAGAGGCACACTGGTTATGGCACAGAGGAGGGCAGTGACAGAGCACCACAGCACCAGAGGCACAACAGACAGTATGGCCTGGCCATGCACTGTGACAACAGTGCAGGGGAACCAAGCAGGGAGTTCATGTCAGCCACGGCACAGGCACAGTGGTCCAGAGGCAGACTGGTACACAGGCTGGTGGCTGTGGGCTGCACTGTTGGTGCATGCCCACATGTACACAGCACTGCAAACAGTGCAACACAGCAGCAGGAGGACCAGGAAAACAGCAGAAGTGTGCACAGCACCAGAACAGGGGCGTTGTACAAGTAACAATGACAGCAGCACAGATGGACACCCCAGAGGTGGCCGTGGGGACAGCATATGGTTGTGCTAAGGCACACACACAACTGGGGCATTAGGCAACCATGCAACACAACAGGTGAATGGAATAACTGTTTAGTGAGGACCACACACACGCAGTTATCAGAAAAAATATTTAATAATAAGGAACAGCGGAAAAACTACAAAAAACAACAGGAAGAACAATGAAACAAGAACAAAACCATAAGCATATATGAAACTATTTACAATAAAACATCTGTGGGACAGGGTGGAAGGGGGAACAGGGACTGCAGGGGTAGAACTATACAAAATGGGGAAGACAGGTGTGGTCATGGGTGCAATGTCCAGAAGCACAGAGGCCTATTGCCCCTGGCCATGGGCTGCCTGGCCCTGCATCAGCTCCCTCAGCTGGTGTATCTCACTTACCATCCTTTGCACCAAGGGTAACTGTGCCCCTTGCCTTTGGAACATCACCATGAGGATCCGCTCCCTGGTGACCATCCGGCCACCCATCATCATCATCCTTGGCCTCCTCCATGGTGCAGAAACTGGATGACCTATGTTGGGGAAACAGAGAACACATACTCAGTGCTACAGCTCACACAGGCCCCAACCAAATGGGCTGGGTGTACATGCCTGATGCTGGCTGGCCCCATGCAGAGGGCCATCAACCAACCATACACAGCACACACTGGCAACATGCCGGGACACAGAGCCATACAGTGACTAGGAAGTGGCACAATGAACAGGCTGAGGATTTCACCAAGGGACAGGTGGCCATGTCCTCCACAGTGTGGGAACCAGCCCCCTGTGAGTACCAATCACACAGACCCTGAGGTGACCCCATGTGAGCGCCATTGGGCGCCCACCGCTATGACTAGATAGGGCAGCAGGGGACAAGCACATAGATGCCATGGGCACAGCAGGATCACCACACGCTGCCAACACTATGATTCATGTGTGCGTGACTGCCACCACATGGACATGCACAGAAAGCAGGCAATGGCCCACTGTGGGCAATGTAACTGCCCCCATACCCCATATACACAGAGAGGCAGCACATGTAGTGCACCTACCTGCAGATTTGCACCATCCACGCACCTGTACGCCACCTCTGGTTGCCCTGGACCACTGTTCAGCATCTTCCAGGGCCTGCTGTCACTCCTCCTGACCTGCCCTGCAAGGGGAACACAAAGGAACAGCACCATGAGCAGCATGCTGGAACATACACCCCCCAAACAGCGACATGATGCAGCATGCTGGAATATACACACCCCCAAACAGTGACATGACACAGCATGCTGGAACATACACCCCCCCCACCAAATAGTGACATGACGCAGCATGCTGAAACATACACCCCGCACCAAACAGCACCATGAGCATCATGCTGGAACATACACTTCTCCCCACCAAACAGTGACATGACGCAGCATGCTGAAACATGCACCCCCCACACCAAACAATGACATGATGCAGCATGCTGGAACATACACCTCCCCAAACAGCACCATGAGCATCATGCTGGAACATACACTCCCTTCCCCACCAAACAGTGACATGACGCAGCATGCTGGAACATACACCCCCCTCACCAAACAGCGACATGGTGCAGCATGCTGGAACAAACACCACCCCACCAAACAGTGACATGATGCAGCATGCTGGAACATACACCACCCCACCAAACAATGACATGGTGCAGCATGCTGGAACATACACCGCCCCACCAAACAGTGACATGACGCAGCATGGCGCAGCATGATGTGTGTCCAGCTGATGGGCAACTGACAATGTGATGTCACAGTGCCATAGCAACAGGACAGTGGACCACCAAGCCACAGAGGGCAACCCATGGCATGCATGGAACCCATGGCCCGGCCCTGCAACCAGGGCCATGGTGACTATGTGGGCAGGGATACACACACCTGCCATGCACCTAGAAACCCCCAAGAACAGGTGAATAATGCATGCACACAGCACATACGTACCTGGGCATGGCACTGCTCTCATGCGGGCTTGAGCCTGCAGCCTCCATAGACTCTCTGGATTCCACCTCTGGAGGTCCTCATACCTGTGTTGGCACTGCTCACTGGTCCTGGGGATGTCAGTTTGGTGTTGGAACTGCGCCCCCACATGTGCCCATGCCTGGGCCCGCACCTTCTGGAGCTCATCCCCATTGAATAACTGCCCCTCCAGGGGGGCCACAATTGCCACCAGCTTGGCCAGCTCAACTTCTGACCAGTTGAGTGCTCTGTGCCTACCCTCAGATGCACGTACCATAGCTTTCCTATCCAGGCTGGTGACAGTGCAGTGTGACAGTGTGGCAGTATGCACAATGTCTGGCCAGGCCACACCTGTTGCATGATAGGCCACTATGTAGTCCACTGTGAGACTTGCACATGTGTGCTAGGGATGCACCGTCGGCACCAATAGTGCAGTATCACGCATGTGCAGTAGTGAAAGGCCAGGCAGGAAAATGGGGTCATGACCCATTGACCCACGCATGTGCATCTGCATTCAGGTGCCATCTTGTTGAGGGCGGTTAATACCACACTTGCAGCCAACCACATGGTGCACGTGTGCAGATATGCATGATAGAGGGCAATGGCACAGTACTGGAAGATGCACAATATGTGGAAAATGCCAAACAGGCAGCCAACCACATGGCACATGTCCTCAGATATGCACAATTGAGGGGAAATGGCAGAGTACAAGGAGATGCGCAGTACATGACAGGTAAACTACTGTACTGTGCATCATGCATGCACGGGAACTGCGCCATGTGGAGATGTTCAGCGCATTTCAGATGCACGGCCCAAACTGAGTTGGGCCTGAAGCAATTTTGCAGTATTCAGCCAGGATATACTAATGACCTCATTGGCCAATCCAAGCCTAAGTCAACTGATTAGCATCTCTTTACTGGCTGCTGCACAGTTCATTTGCATGAGATGGGCCTGAAAAGCTCCACACCACATCCCAGGTACCTGACAGGAACTGCAGCCTGGAAGGTCGGTTTGTTTACATTCCTCACACTACAGCCTCTTTCCTACTGCATTCTGTGGGACTTTGCTCAACTCCAGGGCATGCTGGACATGTGCTCGTTCCTCTCACATTCCTGTCCACAGGCAACAGAATGACTGATGGTGAGGAGGAGGAGGAGCAATCAAAGAGGCAGGGGCCTAACTTTACAAAGGATGAGCAGCCTGCCTGGTGGAGGCACATTTCCAGAGAGTGGCACTACTGTCGGGCAACTCAGGTACCCGGCAGTAGAGGACAAAGGGCTGAGAGGAGGTGGCAGTATATGTCAGCACCCATGGGGGTACAACCGCATGCCGCAGGAGTGCATCAAATGCATGATAAGCAACAAGTAGAGGACCAAGGAGAAGATCGCTGCCATATGGTCCTCACTGGGGTGGACTGGTGGTGGCCTCTCCACAGCATCTACCCTCACACCCACTGAAGAGATGATCGTAGTCTCTATGAGCCGGACATCCATTGCGGGTGTCATGGGGGGGGTTCCAGACTGGGGGCAGCCCATCACAGCATTGTGAGTATGTACGTGTCACCCCCTGTGGGGGGGGGCAGTGTGTGCCAGCAACAGGTGTGTCTGGTATGCCACACGGGGACCTGAACCATGTCCAGAGTGTGCTGTGCAGGTCTGCTAGCAGTACACAGCCATATTGTGGGCACAGATGCTGCCCTGTGTGCCATTGTGCATGACCAGTGGCATGCTGTAGGACTCAGGGTGGCATAGCCCGACAACACAGGCTGCATATGGCTATACATGCCCACAGGGACCTCCATGTTATGTGTGGTGCCATATAGCCATCCACAGAGGGTCCATGCAACATCTGGCTACAGCGGTCTGGTGTTCCACAGTACAGTGGCAGTGTCTGTGGCAGGGCCGGGTGGGGGCATTGGCCCAGCTGTAGCCTGTCCATTGTGGCACCGTGTCACATGCTGCCATGAGTGTGCACCCCTGCACACATGCATGTCTCACACCAGTGCATTTGCACTGCACAGGCCACAGTGGCAGTCCCAGGCCTGTGTGGTGGCACAGGCACACCTGTGGTTCACATGCACATGCCCCCACATCTAACTGTCCACCTGCATTACAGCCATGTATCACTTGCCATGTGTTTCTTCTGCCTTTCAGCTCCATCACGCCTCAGGGGTGCATCACCAGTGGGTGCCTGTCTCGTTGCACTGGCAAAGGACTTGCGCTCAGCGCATCTCAGATGCCCCGGCACAAATGTGATACGCCAAGCACAAACAGTGGTACTCACAGAAGATGCACCGGGGATGCTCCTGGGGTGCATCCCCTCTGTTAATACCAGTGTTAGGCCCAGCCTTGGATGCACTGGCACAACCCCCTGGTCAGGCTGGGCAGACAATGGGGCAGCGCATCTCCCAATGCACTGTGCTGAAAGACGCCATTCACAGACATGGACATGCAGATGGGGCCATTAGGCATGCAAGGTGCAATGGGGCCATTTGCATGTCATTGTGGTCCCATTTGCATGCATCTAGCAGGGCTGCACCCAGCAGAATGCACCGGGCCCCCTGCAAGGGCTGTGCACTGCATGACACCCCCATGACTGCCAGGACAACCGGCGCCCATCCCCCACCCCACCCACATCCCTATTAACCTGCCGCTCCATGCGGCACTAATGTAGAATCAGACCCTCCTCCTGCCCACATCCCTGTTAACCTGCTGCTCCCTGCAGTGATAATGTAGAAATCAGACCCCTCCCACCTGCATCCCTGTTAACCTGCCCTTCCTGTGGCAATAATGTATAAATCAGACCCCCCACTAGCATCCCTGTTAACTTGCCACTATCTGTGGTGATAATGTAGAAATGAAACCCCCTCCTCATCCAGATCCCTGTTAACCTGCCGCTATCTGTGGCAATGTGAAAATCAGACCCCCCCTCCCGCTTGCATCCCCATTAACCTGCCACTATTTGCTGCAAAAGTTGAATAGCAGAACCCACCTCTCCCACCCCAACATGAACAGCAATCCAAGCCCCCTGGTAACAACAGACCTTCCCCCTCCCACTCAGGCACTCCCAACTCACCCAGCTCCCTCGTCCCAGCTGGGTCCACCATCAGCAGGCAGCACAACCACCCTAATACCACCACAGCTGCCACACGACATGGCTGTCTGTGAAGACAGCTGCTGTACTAACTTCAGCAAAGTCCATTGGTCAATACGGTTAACCAGTGGACTTACAGGTGTACAGTAGTTGTCATTCACAGACAGCTCTGTCTTTGAGTAGCCGTGGCGGCATGAGGGTTGGTTGTGCTGCCCGCCGACGGTGGGACTCAGCTGGGACGGAGCTGGGTGGGTTGGGGATGCCTGAGTGGATGGGGAAGGTCTGCTGGGCTACAGGGAGGCTTCTGGATTGTCGCTTGGGTTGGGGTGGGGAGGGTGGGTTCTGCTATTCAACTTTATCGCCTCAGAGAGTGGCAGGTTAATGGGGATGCGGGCAAGGAGGGGGGGTTTGTTTGCAACATATCCATCACTGAGAGCAGCAATATAATGGAGATGCGGGCAGGGGGGGCACACTGGACTGCCATGGTGGGCAGGCTGCCGTGCTGATGTCTGCAGTATGGCAGCCTGCCTGTGGGTGGCAAGTGACATACTTGTTGTAGACTTATATCTAGGGGGTGCATCTCCAGATTTGCCCTGGAGATGCACCTCCTGGTCAGACTGTGAATCGGGCTGTGCACCATATGCATGGGCACACCCCCATCACAGCCCCTCCAGATGTGCCGCATATCATTATAGGTGGTATGCAGTACATCTGCAATGCATTGGTGCATCAGCGATTCACTGGCTCATTGGTCCCCTTGCTGAATTGTGCCAATGCATAACTCGGGGATGAGCCAGCGCATCTCGGATGTGCTGGGCGCATCCCTTTTGAGAATCCTGCCCAATAGGTTCTGCTTTATTTTCTTGTAGTTTTCTTGAGGGTTCAATTTCAGTTAATGTACTTAGCCGTGCTTTTGTTGAAAATTGTTTATACCATCTGATTGTTTTCATGCTCTGTCAACCTTTATATTGTGTGGCTCCCAGAGCCTCCAGGATTGAACATAGAAACATAGAAACATAGAAGTTGACGGCAGATAAGGACCGCAAGGCCCATCCAGTCTGCCCATTTCTTTTTCTACCTTATAAATGTGCCATTGGCCTTTGCTCTGTCAGTGGCCTATCTATTCATAGACATTTGTATTGCTCCCTTATGCCTATCCCATGCCTGTTTGAAGCCCTGCACTGTATTCATAGCCACCACTTCTTGTGGTGAGCCATTCCATGCATCCACCACCCTTTCTGTGAAAAAGAATTTCTCACATTCCCCTTAATCGGCCCCCTCTAATCTCATGCTGTGTCCTCTTGTCCTGCTATTTTCTTATATTTAAACATGTTAGACTCTTTCACCTTGTTAATGCCCTTAAGGTGTTTGAATGCCTCGATCATATCACCTCTCTCCATCGTTTGCTCTAGGGTATACATATTGAGCTCTGTTAATCTGTCCTCATATGTCTTCTGATGCAGTCCCTGCACCATTTTGGTTGCCCTTCTCTGGACTGCCTCAATTTGGTTAATGTCCTTGTGAAGGTGTGGCCTCCAATACTGCATGCAGTACTCCAGATGGGGCCTAACCAGTGTCTTGTAAAGAGGGATTATTACCTCCTCTTACGACTTGTGATACCTCTACTAATACACCCTAACACCCCCCTAGCCTTACCTACTGCTTTAGAGGTCTGCTTGGATGATTTCAGGTCATCAGTGATGATGATGCCCAAGTCTCTTTCTTCCTTTGTGACTGCTAGCAACTCCCCTCCCAGCCTATAGGTGGCTTCAGGGTTTCTCTTCCTATGTGCATGATTTTGCACTTCTTTGCATTAAATGCTAGTTGCCACTCTTCTGACCATTTTGCTAGTTTATCCAGATCTCTTCTCATTCTGCCCACCCATCTGGATCATCTACTCTGTTGCAGATCTTGGTGTCATCTGCAAACAGACAAGCCTTACCCTCTAGTCCATCTGCAAGGTCACTAATGAAGATGTTGAGAGGACTGGCCCCAGGACTGATCCCTGAGGTACCCACTTGTGACTTGCATCTCTTCTGACTGTATACCATTTACCACCACTCTCTGTTTTCTGCCCGTCAACCAGTTTGCCACCCACTTGACCAACTTCTGACCCACCCAAGCCTACCCAGCTTATTTATCAATCTTCTATGTGGAACAGTGTCAAAAGCTTTGCTGAAGTCAAGGTAGGCGACATCAACTGCTCCCCCTTGGTCCACCACTCTGGTTACCCAGTCAAAGAAATATATGAGATTAGTTTGACAGGGCCTTCCTTTTGTAAACCCATGCTGTCTTGGATCCTGTGCCCCTATGGATTCCAGGTGTTGCACTATCCTTTCCTTAAAGAGTGCCTCCTTAATCTTGCCCACTACTGAGGTAAGACTGACTGGTCTGTAGTTCCCTGCTTCCTCCCTGCTACCACTCTTGTGGAGCGGGATCACATGAGCCCTTCTCCAGTCTTCTGAGACCTCTCCTGTGCTCAGAGACTCAGTAAACAGTTCTGCTAATGGCTCTGCTAGTTCCACCTTTAGCTCCTTAAGTACCCTGGGATGTATGCCATCAGGTCCCATTGCCTTATCCACCTAGGCTTAGCAAACTCTTGTAGGACCTTTCTTGTGCAGAGGTAGTGCTCACCTCCCTCCCCTGTGTCCATGATGCTGAGCTGTGGGCCCTGCCTACCTTCTCTTCAGTAAATACTGAGCAAAAGTATCTATTTAGGATAGATGCCTTTGACAGGGTCCTCCTCCTCACATGTTCCTTTTCTCCATTAAAGCAGCAATACCCCTCTGGACTTTCTCCTTTCACTAATGTATCTATAGAAAGTCTTGTCACCTTCTTTACTGTTAGTGCTAGTGTTTCCTCAGTTTGGGACTTTGCCTGCCTTACTGCCTTCCTGCTTCCCTTAGGGCAGTTTGGTATGCCTCCTATCTTCATCCTGCTGTGTTCCCTTGTATTTCCTGAAGGCCAGCCTTTGGCTCTGACCTTTTCTGCTACTGTATTTGAGAACCAAAGTGGTTTCCTTCTTCTTTGCACTTCCTTTTCTGTCTAACACAATGGGATGTTGCTTCAAGTATTGCATCCTTAATGCTTGCCCACTTTGCCTGTACCCCCTCACCTGTGTTTCTTTTTGCCAGGGCTAGCTTAACTCTGTTGGCCATCTTATCAAAGTCAGCTCCTCTGAAGTCCCATATTTTGCCTTGGAATGGGATGATTTAGATGTAGTAGCCAAATTGAACCATACCATGTGATGGTCACTGGCCCCCAGGTGACCTTCTACCTGGAGATCTGTGATCCCTTCCCTGTTAGTCAGTACTAGATCTAGGATAGCCCTGTCTCTTGTGGGTTGCTGTACCAGTTGTTTGAGGCCCTCCCCCTGCAGGGAATCCACTATGTGTCTAGTTCTGGCAGATGTTCCTGCTGGTATTGACCAATCTGTATCCGGCATGTTAAGGTCTCCCATTATCAGAACCTCCCCTTTAGCTGTCATGTTTTGTATATCTTCTAACAGTAATGTGTCTATGTCCTCCCCCTGGTCTGGGGGCCTGTAGACAACCCCAGTTCTTATGGCTGTCCCATTTCCTGTTTCCAGGGTAACCCACAGTTCTTCTGGCTCCTTATGTGTATTCTGAATTTCTGTAGCTTTGATATTTTCATTGACATACAGGGCCACTCCTCCCCCCCTTTTTGCACCTCAGTCTCTTCTGAACAATGCATAGCCAGGTACTGAAGTCTCCCAAGTGTGGTTACTGGTAAACCATGTCTCATTAATTGCTACTATGTCCAGTTTAGCCTCTGACATTATTGCCTGCAGGTCTGGGATCTTATTTCCCAGGCTGTGGGCGCCTAACAAATAATAAATTACTTACTTACTATGCAAGCTGACTGTAAGTATAGTAATTCATTTTTCTTTGTTGCCATAGATTTACACTATTTAGCTAACATTCTGTAGAATTTCAAAATTTACCATTCTGTTTGATGGATTGCCTGCTTATCTAATTCAAAAGATATTACTGTATGGTATGTTTGTAAAGGGGAAACATTTTTGTGATACCAGTTGTTTTTGTTAATGTATTGTTGTGTTTATTTATGTCTTAATAACATTCCCCTACTCTTGCAAGAGTGCTCTGTGTTCTTTTACTTCCACCTGGATACTCACCAGGACAGAAACAGAGATGGGCAAAAAAGGACCTCAGTTTAACATTCCATTGAAAGGACAGCACACCCTAACCAGTATAGCATCTCCCTAATGCTGCACTCATGGTATAAGCCCAAGTCCTGCAGTGGGACAAGAACCCATGACTTTCTGGCCCAGGAGCAGATGTGCTATCAACAAAGCCACAGTGACACCCAAACATATACTAACCTGAATAATACTGAAATATGATACATCCCTCTAATGCAGGCATAATACATGAACACAAAGATATTTATTTATTTATTTATTTATGTCTTTGGTTAGCGGGTAGGAGCACTGATCCAGAGGACCATTTTCAGTCACGACCCGGGCGACAAGGTGGCAAAAAATAGGTGCAGGTGCAAACAGTCAATTACAAGATGCAATATGTGCACGCCCAACAGCTGGCGGCGAGGGTGAAGAGAGAGAACAGTGGTAATGCACAATGTGCAATGCAGGGTAGACAACTAATGCTGTATCAGTATGTACATGAGCATAGCCAAAATACAGACAGTGCAAGACACAAGCAGTAATGGTATACAAGTACATGGTCCAAGTTTGGACCAAGAAGGTTCTCTGCACAGAAGCTTTTTTCCAGGCATGATCTAAGAGGTGAGAAGAGATTACAGAGGGATAATGGAAGGCACAATAAGAAAAAACATGATATGATAATTATATGGCAAGCGCAATAAATGTATTAGGTTAACATTAAGGAAACTGTAAGGAAAATATACTGCCATGTCAAAGCATTAATTGACAGCAACAATACATATTCGGCAGTTTACAATTTGAAGAACAGTGGGTGCTACTTAGGAATGCCACAACAGAAGGAGGAGGACATCAGAGGAGCAGGGGAGCTAGGAGAGGGCTTGAAAGAAACAAGAGGACTGTACATATAGCAGTGAACTGCAGTATAGTATTGGATTGACTAGTTCAACTATTCAGAGCCCAAATGGACATAACATTTAAAACCCTCAGCAATAATCTCCTGTGCCAGCATTGGTGGGATCACTACTTAACATGTGTACTTTCCAGAAAGGTATGCTGCAGTGTGTTGATTAGCGTTGCTTGGAACCCATCCAGTGGAATTTAATGGAACGGATTCCGGCATTTTTCCATTATTTGGATTTTCGATATTTAAGAACCTGATTGGATGCAGATTTGGAATTGGAATCCGATTCTGCGTCCAACCGCAGTGTATACAACTTGTACTCTCCTAATTCCCAAGTTTCAGCTTCTCACCCTCCACCCATTTGCTTATCTGGGGTGCTGCTGTGCTGGGTGTGTTGCCGAAGGGTGGTTTTTCCTTTCACGATGGTTGGGCTAGTTTCTTCTGTACTCACTCACTACAAGTAGTTCTCTTTTGTGCAGACTCATGTTGAGCCCCCCCTTGTCCATACCCCCTACCTGACTCCGAAGCCAGGTAATCCAGTGTAGTGTAGTGACTGAAGTCATCATGGTCCCTTAACTCCATCCCATGTGGTTCCTCCCTGACTACCATGACCCTGGCTGAGCAGCACCGGACCTCCACACCCCCTGAACTCCTCAACTGCTCTGTCCTTTGTGTCCTACACTCCTGCTGTCCATCCAGTATTCACTTCTCCCAAAGTGAAAACCCTCCCAGAAGCCTCAGTTAAAAACATAGACACATTTTATTTCTCAGCATAAAAGGACTGCTTAGGCCCACCCAGTCGGGCCATTTTGTTCTGTGTCTATTCTGTCCCAGCACACCCTAACTGGTCTCTGGCAACCCTTCCCCCTTTTTATTTGTTAGTATTCCCCTATGTCTTTCCCATGCATGTTTGAAACATCCCACAGTTCCAGGTGTCCACCACTCTTTCAGTGAAGTAGTATTTCCTCACATTCCTCTTAAGTTTTTCATCTTCTAGTTTCATTTCATTCTCTCTTGATCTGTTGCACTTTTTCATTTAAAACAGGCTCCCCACCTGTATCGTGTTCAATCCCTTGAGGTATTTGCACTGTTGGTCTCTATTATGTCCCATCTCTCTGTCCTCTCCTCCAGGATGTACATATTGAGATCCTTCAGTCTCTCATCATTCGGTTTCTCATGCGAGCCATGTACCATTTTAATTGCCCTTCTCTGGACTGCTTCTGAGCTATCAATGTCTTTTCTGAGATGCGGCCTCCAGAAATGTACACAATATTCTAGGTCTTGTCTAACTAATGATCTATACAGCAGTAATATCACTACTCTCCTTCTGCTTGTGATACCTCTCCCTATGCACCCCAGTAATCCACTGGCCCTGCCCACTGCCTTCTCACACTGCCTTGCGACTTTGAGGTCAACAGATATTATAATGCCAAGGTCCCTTTCCTTCTTAGTGACCAACAGTAATACCCCCCCTCCCATTTCATACTCAACTCCTGGGTTTCTATACCCTAGGTGCATGATTTTGCATTTTTTTGGCATTGAACCCCAGCTGTCATACCCTTGACAACTCCTCAAGTTTTCTTAGGTCCTATCTCATTTTCTCAACCTCCTTCTGCGTATCCACTCTGTTACAGATCTTGGTGTCATCTGCAAAAAGGCATACCATCCCTTCAGGCTCTTCTGTGATGTCATTTATGAAAATGTTGAACAGGACCGGCCCCAAGACTGAACTTTTTGGCACCCTGCTGGTCACTCTTTACTCATTAAAATGAGTGCCATTTATCACCATCCTCTGTCACCTATCCATTAACCAGTTGTTGACCCAATTAACAACTTTGATTCTTACTCCTAGACTATTCAGTTTTATTCTGGGGTGGTGGTGGCCAATGTTAAGAAAGCCCTATGTTCCCACTATGTACTCGAAGCCATACTACTGTGGTGTTTGCTGGTGGCCTACCTCAGGGCTTTCTTAAGTGTTGGCCACTTCATTTTAAGTGTCAGTGTAACTGCAGGGTAGGTAATTATTAATTACATGCAGTAGGGGTAATTACACTGTAGATGTGTTGGCTACCTCTACTCCAGGATAACTGGGGATTCTGGGATGATTTTTACTAGGGGAGAATCGATTTTACTGGATGGTCAAAACAAAGAAAGGAACTGCACTGGGGTGGGGTGCTCACGATAAGAATGCATAAATAAAACCAAATCAGGCACTCACCACCTCAATATTGCTTAAAAACACCACTCGGAGTATAGAGATAAAAATAATTTTTTATTCTGCTCCATGCACGTGGCACAAAATAAAAAATTATTTTTATCTCTATACTCTGAGTGGTGCTTTTAAGCAATATTGAGGTTGTGAGTGCCCAATTTTTTGAGTTTTATTTTGCTGGATGGACAGCAGGAGTAGGACATGGAGGACAGAGCAGGGAGTTTGAGGAAGTGGAAGTCCAGAGCAGCAGCGCAGCCACCAGAGTCACAGCAGACATCACATTGTACAGACTCGGGTCCATGAAAAGTACATATTGTTTTACTTGGCTTTAAGGTAGGGTCAGGAACTGGAACTGGGAGTTAGAGAGCAGAGGGGAGTGTTGTGCTTAGTTGAAGCTGGAGGAGTGGAGGCTTGTGGGGGGAAGGGTTGTTCACTGGGGTGGCACTGGGAACTGGGGAGAGACCGGAAGTGGACTTCTACATACTTAAATGGATTTTCAGTACCACCAGGGTCAGACCATGCCACCCTCTCCAAAGGCTGCATGAGCATCCAAGGCCCATAACCAGTCATGATGTTGACAGATAAGTGGAAAGGGACAGGGGAGGGCTTCTGGTAATGCATGGGGGGGGCATTTTCACCCTCTTGTAAAATGGATACAGACTTGGAACTTGCAAATCCATCTCCAGTTCCATTCCAATGCTTGAATCAGAGGTGGAATGGAATCGGAGGCAAAATCAGAATTTTTAAAATTCCTTTGTCTGCACGCCAGAATGGATTTCTGAAAATCTGAGCAGCCCTAATGCTAATAAAATAATAATAATAAAACTTTATTTATTAAGCATCTTTCAAGCACCAAGGTGCTGTACAAATGAACAATAAAATCAGAAAAATACACATATAAAATTAGAACAATAACAACAACCTCAAGCCATAAAAGTCTGACTCCACAGATGGGTCATAAGTTCCCGCTTGAAAATCTCCACGGTCATGCATTCCTAAAGCTGGTGAGGCAGAGAATTCCAGAGGGTTGGGGCTATAAACATAAAAGCCCGAGCCCCAGAAGATTTGAAAATAACCCTCGCAACCTCCAGCAACCCCTCGTCAGCCGAACAGAGCTGTCATACAGGGCTGTAGGGAATCAGAAGTTCTTTCAAGTAGTCAGGGCCAAGTTTGTACAGGGCTTTGAAGGTCAAAAGACCTATTTTAGAGGTGATCCACCACTGTATAGGCAGCCAGTGCAGATCACGCAAAACAGGGGTAATGTGTGTCCTTCCTGATACCCCTGTCAGCAACCTAGCAGCAGCGTTCTGCACTAGCTGCAAGTGGTGGATATCAACCCCAGGAAGCCCCAGGTACAGGGAGTTCCATTAGTCAAGGTGAGAGGTCACAAAGGCGTGGACCAACACAGGTAAATCGCTTGATGGAACAAGGTGCTTCACCCTGGCAATGTTCCTGAGATGGTAAAATGCAGACTTAATGACTGCTAACACCTGATAGCGAAGGGTCAGCCCGTCATCAAGTACCACTCCCAGGTTATGCACTAGTTCAGAGGTAAGGATCTGATCGCCCCCAGGAATAAACCAGAAGGCTGATCAGACCTCAACCCCTCTATCCTGTAACCTGGGTCTACAACCATAACCTCGGTCTTACCTGCGTTCAACTTTAACCAGCTTGAATTCATCCAATCATGGATTTCAGCGAGGCAGTTATTAAATACAGAGAGTGCACTAGCCTGGTCAGGAGCAAAAGACAGGTAGAGCTGGGTATCATCAGCATAGCAGTGAAACCTCAGCCCATACTGTCTTACAATGTCTCCGAGGGGCAGCATATACACTGCAAACAACATGGGGGAAAGCACCGAGCCCTGGGGAACCCCACACTGCAGAGAGAAATGGTCAGAGGAGAAAATCCCCGACACAACTCTCTGTGTTCTCCCAGATAGGAAAGATGTAAACCATCTGAGTACTGTACACGACAGTCCACAGATGGACCTCAGGCGCTGGAGCAAAACCCCATGGTCTACAGTGTCAAAGGCTGAAGAAAGATCAAGGAGAACCAAGATAGAACAGTTTCTCTGATCTCTCGCCATCAGGAGATCATTGAGCACCCGAACCAGAGCAGTCTCAGTACTATGCCTCTTATGAAAACCAGACTGGAGAGGTTCATAGATATTATGGATGGTCAAATGGTCCTCCAGCTGGTTTGCCACTACCTTCTCAATAGCCTTCCCAATAAAGGAAAGGTTAGAGATAGGTCTGTAGTTGGCAAAAATATCTGGGTCCAAAGAAGCTTTCTTCAAAAGGGGAGTCACCACCGCTTCCTTCGGAGAGCTAGGAAACTCACCCAGTTCTAGGGAGCACCAGATTATTTAAGCCAGAAATGGGCCCACGATCTCAACACAGCCCAAAATCAGGGAGGGTGGACCTGGATCTAAACTACAGCATCTAGGGTGCATCCCCTGGATGATCCATATAACATCCTCGAACTCCGGCAGGTCAAAGGAACTCCAGAAGGCCCGGGGTACCATGGCCGTACGCCGACCAACAGCATCCCCCATAAAGTGTGTCTGGCAGATCTCTGATCTGATGTTGGCAACCTTATTCACAAAGAATTGAGTGATCTCATCACACTCCTTTTGTGAAAAAGCTAGACGGAGCTGAAGACAGGCTGGGTTGCACAGCCTGTCCACAGTTCTGAAAAGCTGAGCAGGTCGATTCTAAGTGACAGCAATCTCCCTGGACAGGAACTCTGCCTTCTTATGGGAGATCTCTGATTGGTAGAGCTGGTAATTCCCTTCCAAACTAAGGCAGTCAACTTCTAGAGCAGATTTCCATCAACAACGCTCTAACCGTCGTCCCACATGTCGCAGCTCCCTCAAGGACCCATCAAACCATGGGGCCCAAAGGCGAAGAGAGAGGGGACAAACATGGACAGGAGCAATTGAGTCAAGATCCAAGGAAATGGCCTGGTTATAAGCCAAAACCATCGACTCCGGACTCATGCTGACAACAGGAAACTCTGAGAGGTTCAACGCCACCATCAGGTCTTCAGGGCACACATCCTGTAAAGGGCAGTATCGAACCATCTCCACAGGGGCAGACCTACGAAGGGGAGCACAAAAATTGAAGCCCACAGTGTACTGATCAGATCAACTGACAGGTTCCACCACCAAAGTAGAGGCCTCAATCCCCAGGAGGAAAACCAAATCCAAAGAGTGACTGTGATTATGAGTAGCTGCAGAAACAATCTGTGTAAAGCCTAGCAATGTCATCAGCTGGAAGAAGTATTGACCAAATGATGAAAGTTCGTCATCGACCCAAGCACTGAAGTCACCCAGAACCATCAAGCTGGGTGACTCCAATGCCATATAGGCAATGAAGTCTGCCACTTCCTGCAGGAATTGCCTCTTATCCCCTGGTGGATGGCAGAAGAGGGCTATTCTGCAACCCACACCAGCTACTATGGTACACTGAAAGGATTCAGCCTCATCAAATGGTACACCCATGAGCCCCTTCCCTTGTAAATAAACCTTTTGCATCTTGGTCCCTGAGTATGCTTCCTGTCTCTCCTTCCAGATTTGTCTGGCCTATCCTGAAATAGTTATGGAGTCATGAACCCACATTCCAAACTGGGACCCTTCTGGCCCTCTACAATTGGTGCAGCAAGCAGGGTGAGAAACATCAAGGAGTCCAAAGCTTGAAGCTACCCACACCAAGATGCCTGCAAGAGAAGCTATGAAGTGGTATCCCTGCCATGTTATGCAAGAGGAGCTGGCCTGAGTGGCATGTCAAGTGTGAGAGCTGGTGGCACTCATCACAGAAATGAGGTAAGGGGCCTGCCTCAGGTTGTGCAGTGCCCACGCCGGCATGGGAGGAGAAGAAACCATGGTCAAAGATGCATGGATCAATGGGTGGAGCAGGGCAGAACCGTGCAGCCTGGCAAAGAGACCATGGGGCCTGTTCAGCAATGGTGTGAACAGAGTGATGCCAGAAGCAGTGAGATCAAAAGAGCTCAGCACCGGCTGTATGAGGACAGCAGAAGTTAGATGGAGAGAATCAAGCAGCACAACCAAGCTATCATGGCACCTTCAGGAGGTCCATCCAGAGTTCCAACTGCCTGAGTACATGGCAAGTTCTGTCACCTGTAATGTGAGCAAGCAGGTTCCGGACTGGAATATCCAAAAGGAAGCCCAGTACCAGGAGCTTATAAAGTGGGCTGTAAATTATGCCAAGGAAAATTCCAAGCTGTGGAAAGAATGTATGGACCTCAAAAAGAGTCTCCAACAGTGAGATCAGAAGATTAAGGAACAGGCTGAGCAGCCATCTGCCAAAAAGAGCCGGTGGCCCGGTGCACCACAGTTATCAAAAGCTATGATGTTATGTCTGAAAAACTGAGCTGTGCACTGCTCATCAAGAAGCAAAAGAAGGAAGAGTTTGGCCAACACTTGGGGGGAGCTACAGGCATCCTTGCAAAAGGAGGAGTGCACTTGACTAAATGCTTCATGCCCCCAGAAATCACCAGGAACCCATGGAGCCTGACACCCCAGTAGTGTTAAATGAGCCAAACAGCCAGCATCTGCACCCCGAGGCCCCTGGAGTTCACCTGGCACCCAAGACTTAACCAGTATAAGAACCAGATCCAGTTTGGGTCACCATGACCAATATCAGTTGGCAGAGCATGCAGGCCACACCCCCCATTCAAATGTCAGTCCTGGCAGTGCAACCATGCCACTGAAAGGAAGAATGGATGCCTCCCCAAGCAGAGCCTAAGTCATCGGCCAGTCAAAGAAGGTGTATAGACCAAGAAGACAGGAAAGGGTTGGACAATGCCTATGATCAGGAAACACCCTTACCCATAGGGTAGCAAATGCTGGTGAGGTCCTGGAGTGATGAAGAGTCATCATCAAGGTTGGAACTGGACCCATATGTCATCATGGACATCCCTTTTCCCCAAAATGCATAGCTACCAGCTTCAAGCCTTGGATGGAATGCAAAAGCTAGTGCACTGGGTTCATCTAAAGTCTTGCCCAGTTCCTGTCAAGGCAGGGGGACTAATCGACAAGGGGAAGCAGGAACCACTCCCGGAATGCACCCCAAGGCCAGTCATCCCTCTTCTTGGTTCATTTTGCAGTTAATTTCTTTATTAATTTTGAATAGACAGAATGACATACACAGTATTACAGCATAGTGACTAGTAAAATACACATTTGGTAAACAATGAAGAAATGCACTCTGTGCTTGGTAGCAGTAAAGTAAGGGGGTAACGGTAAAGTGTGGGTTGTAGTTGTGCTTATTGTTAAGGAAAAGTAAAGAACAGAAGTATCACGTAAAGTGATTTTACACAGAGTAAAAAACATAACCCCATGCTGTGTAATACTAGGAGAAGAGAAAAAAAGATTAGAACTTACAGTAAACAAGACTTGTCAAGTCTGACCAAGGATATGGCTAGTCATAACTCGAGCCTGTATTATGGACTTCTATCATGTCTTGAGGGGGACGGGAGTGCACTGTCTGGGGACCATAGTAGTAACTGTGATTGTATATAGTTTGGGGGTGTACATAGTTTCCTCATCCAGTTTGGGGATGTGGGCCTGGGTTTATACCTGGGGATGTTTATGTATGTGTACTTGCTGGTTACAGTAATAAAATCTCAATAAAGAGGTTAAAAAAAAAAGAACTTACAGTAAACATTTTAACACATTTTAAATAACAGAGAGATACCATATATAGAGAATATAAGCAACAATAATAAACATTAGAATGGTGGACTGATGGTTTAGAAAGTACATTAATCCTCTAAATCACATAGATTTCAAATAATTTAAATAATTCTCCCAACACAAGTTGTATTCGTGCAGTCGGTCTAAGAAAAGGTAAGAAAGACATTCCAGAGAGGCAATTTGGGTTACATTTTTAAGGATGTCTACAATGGCAGGTATTGTAGGGGATTTCCAGTGCAATAAGATAAGGTGCTTCACTTGCATAACAAATATGTTTAACCATCTATTTTGGAATTTGGAAAGTGTATTGTTATTCTGATTCACAATCCCCAGTAAGAAGTATTTAGGATTAAAAGAGATATCGGGGCCTTCAATCTTAAATGCAAGATGATAGACAGATTGCCATACTTTATAAGTAGGTTTGCATAACCATAAAATGTGTAATAAATCACTACCTGGGGCATTACAGCACCAACAGTGATCATTCGATATTAGTCCAAAATGGTACAGCATTGATGGGGTTCTATATCATAGGTGGAGAATTTTAAATTGGATAAGCATACTGCATACATCCTTAAAGGTATTGTGACAAAAAGTCCAACATTTGTTCCATTAGGTGTCAGTTACAGTATATTGTAAGGTTGCATTCCATTTAGTTTTTGCTACATATAATTGGTCCGGTAAATTGTCTCTGATATTTTACACCGGCATGGAGGCGCAGAGGGCTGAGGCACTGGATGTCTCATCTCATGGCATGCTGGCGACTTAGGTTCAGGAGTGAGCCTGGGTCGTCGGAGGTTGACGGGGGGCGGGTAGAGCTGGATGGAGTGGCCGTCAGGCAGCTCTCCTCTCCGGGGAGGTGGGGTGGCATTTCTCATTCACAGCTACCCCCTGGTGGAGGCTGAGGGGCTGCGCAAGCAGGGTGCTGGTGATAGACCAATGGGGTGGGCAGAGGAGGGCCATTACCAGGGCTGTAAGATGAAGAAGAAAAAGAAGAATCAGCATTTATATAGCGCTTTTCATACATCCAAAGCGCTTTACAAGCAATGCTAGACTGGTACACATGCATGCATCCTTCTTCTGGGGTCCTCATGAAAAATGGGGAGAAAATGGGAAAAACCGGTGGCAGGATGGTGACCAACTCTCCAAAGGCACCACTCCCGGACCGGGCGTAAGGTAAGCCCTGGTAATTCCGGGGGACAGAGCTGGGGGAGCCAGTCAGAAGAGGGCCGTACGGGGAGGAGAATAAATAAAAATACTAAAAATAAAAATAAAAAATTGTCTCTGGTATTTTTATTTATTCTACTAATTAAACCAGATGAAATGCCAGTCCACAGAGTGACATAATTATCAATAAGGGGTTGTCTAGATAATTTTTGTAGTGAAGTTGACAATGCACAGTGAAGTTGTAAAACCTTCCAAAGCACATGCCTAGGTATGCCCCAGTTATTTTGTAATTCAGAAAATGAATTCAGGGTTAGAGAATTATTAATTAAAATATCTCCCAGAAAATATATTCCTCTATTCTTCCAAGAGAGGCAGAACAGTGGGTGGTTATCAAGGTTGATATTACGGTTTCCCCAAATGGGGGTATAGAAAGCAGTGGTAGTATTGGATTTTAGCCATTTGTGTAATTTGAACCAATAATAAACTGATGAGGCAATAGTGGGATGTTTCCTTAATTTAGAGGTTAGGGTATTATAAATAAAAGTAGTAGGGATATAACCTGGCGTCAGTGAAGATTTCATGTCCACCCATGGGAGAGGGGGTTTGATGTTGGTTTGGTGAACCATCTAATAGTTTGAGAGGCTCAAAGGGCCCATAAATAAGCTAAAAAACAGGGCAAACCGAAACTGCCTCTGGACCAATGGGATTGGAGTTTATTACGATTGAACCTTGGAATGCAACCTTCCTAGATAAAGTTGCCTATTAGTTTATCTATTTTAGCCAGAAAGGGGGAAGGTGAGATTAGTGGAATACTGGCAAAAAGGTAAAGTATTTTTGATGTTATAGTCATTTTAATGGCAGCTATCTTACCAGAGAAAGATAAATTCAGAAGCTTGCATCTGTCTAAAGTCATTTTAATGTTGGATAGTAGAGGGTTGAGGTTCGTTTCCCAAATCCTGTCCAAGTTCCATAGAATCTTAATGCCTAAATATGTAATACCTTGAGGGGCCCAACGAAATCCTAGGGGATCATTCATATTAGGCTTACAGAAGGTATTCAAGAACAAAGCTTCAGATTTTTTGTAGTTTACTGCTAACCCAGAAAGTTCGGTAAACCTATTAAGTAAATTAGTAAGGGGTTGGGTGGCAGATTCTAAATTTTCTAAAAGGATTAGAAGATCATCAGCATAAGACAATGAGGTATACTGAGAACCACCAATAGAAATGCCTCTTATGTTGCTGATTTGTCAAAGGGTAGCTGTCAAGGGTTCAAGGGCTAGAATAAATTGGGACGGGGACAGCCTTGTCTAGTACCTTTGGCAAAATGGAATGAGGGGGGATAACATAGAATTGGTGAGGACCTTTGCAGAGGGAAGGGTATAAAATAATTTAATCCAAGAACAAAATTGATCACTGATACCCAAATATAATAAAACCTGATATAGAAAATTCCAATTTAAAGAATCAAAAGCTTTTTCAAAATCAACCGCAATAGCTGCTGCAGTGGATTTGAGGGTTTTGGCTTTATACATGAGATTAAATAAGGAACGTAAGTGATCTGAACTGACCCTATCTTTATCAAAACCTGTCTGAGATTGATGAACTAATATTGGGATGAGGGGTTCCAGACGCAGTATTAAGAGTTTAGCAAATATTTTACCGTCAGTATTAAGTAGGGATATCGGGTGGTAATTGGATGGTAAAGAGGGGACTTTATCTTTCTTTGGAAGCATTGTAATAATTGCTTCAGTCATAGTTGAAGGTAACTTACCAAGACAGGTGGATTCTTGGAACACTTTACAAAGTAGAAGGCAAAGTAAATCAACAAGAGATTTATAAAAGTCTACAGGGAAACCATCTCCTCCAGGAGTCTTGCCAGTTTTAAGAGATGATAGTGCATTTTGGATCTCTTGTACTGTGAAGGGTTTATCTAATAGTTCTGTTTCATGTTTGGAAAGATGGGGAAGTGTTATTTTTTCCAAGAAATTTTGAATTAAAATAGATTGTGGAGGGGTGGGGGTAAATATAACTTTTTATAAAATCACCCATCTACCTTCAGTGTCACTAATAGTGTTTAAAGGGACCATTTTAAATTCTTATAAATCAATATTGCAACCCGTCATTTTTAAAAGAAAATGATGATGCATATACGTGACCGACCCAGTCACGTTTCAGTCTGTCATTATCCTCGGCTAATAGCTTAGTTTCTTGTAAAAATGCTATTTGAGCTTTGTGTTTTTTAAGATGATTTAAAACTTGTTTACGCTTGCTAGGCGCATTGTGTTCCTTCACATTCCATGTGTAAAGTAATAAGTCAGTCATAATGACTTATGTAAAGACCAATTATATTAGAGTTTATGGAATTATCAGGGACCAACGCACCGAGCAAAAAGGAGAGAGTAGATAGCACATAGCAAAGCACAACTACAGACCTAATACAGGTTATTAACCTATAGATAAGGTTAAAATAACAATTTGAAGGTTGACATGACCTAAGAATGATAGTGAATAAGAATGTTCTAAAGTACGAAAATGTGCATCTCTCTGTGTTAGAACTCTTTAGTAATAACATTAACAACTTTAACAACCAGGGTATTATAAAATACCAAAACATAGTCATCTTAGAAGTGTGGGGAGATATGGGTCGGTTGAAGTAGCAAGACCCTTTCTCAACACATCAGGGCACGAGTACTAAAAGAAAGCAATTAAGAAGTGTGGATATAAATCCACACTCCTTATACCTCGCAGTATGTTACAGAGCAGGTACCTACTGTCAGACACCCAGCTCCCCTCAAACATATATAATAGCAGATCTGCTCTACTGTTGAGGGGCATTAAAGAGCATGTACCTACTGTCTGGCACCAAGCTCCCCTCAAACATATATAATAGCAGATCTGCTCTACTGTTGAGGGGCATTAAACATTCTATGCGCTTCCCTCTGGTTAAAAAGTTATAGCACCCCAAATTTGCACCCCCATATAAACAAAGCCTTATCTGACACGCCTCCTTTTGTGATGTCAGAAAATGAATACTGAGGGTGCATGTCATTAACCTGTATGTATGCGATATGTCTATGGCGTTTAGTACTATTTAGAGGAGCCATGTAGACAAATCAAAGCAGCCGCTGGAATAACTCTCCCTGTTTACTGGAGCGGTCACTTTCATTGTTCCAAGTGGCAACTCTAAATAGTACTAAACATCATTGACAAATGGTACCAATATAGAGCTATGGAGCACACACAAGCAGCCTTCATTTTCTGACATCACAAAAGAAGACATGTCAGACAAGGCTTTGTTTTTATGGGGGTGCACATTTGGGGTGCTATAACTTTTTAATCAGAGGGAAGGGCATAGAATGTTTAATGCCCCTCAACAGTAGAGCAGATCTACTATTATATATGTTTCAGGGGAGCTGGGTGTCTGACAGTAGGTACCTGATATTTAAAGTAGTATAATATTATGGTAGATAGATGCAGAATAAAATTCAAAACAAATAAAATCCTAATAGATTTTTTGACTAAAACCTTATATCACACCAACATCATTTGTATAAGAGATCAAATTAACAATCAAACGTTTCTAATAGTTGCTGTTATAATGCTAATAATTGAGTGGATATTCAGTTACTATTTATATGCTATGATTGTTTATATCATTCATACTCTTATATATGGCATAAGTGGGCTGTAGATATTCATAAAGGTAGAGGGTAATTGGGGTAGTAACAAAGAAAAAAAGCTCATTGCTAGTGTAATTAATTTAAATATTCACTTATAGACTATATTCATTAGGGACAGCAAAAAATAATCTGCTGGCAATACTGTTATTTATTAAAGGTATACTGGATTAATTCAAAGGCTGAACAGGTCTAAATAGTTTCTGAGCAGCTGCCCTAGCTGTTGGTAATACAACACAGTTCCTTGAATATGTGTCTCCCTAGGAAGTCATACACAATAGCAGATTTAATGGAGTCAGGCTTCAAATTTATAAGTGCATTCCAGAGAACGTAGGGGTGGAGGAGCAGAGCATAGGTGGTGTTTTGCACAAACACTGGGTTACGGAATCCATTGTAATAGACCTCGAAGACCCCAGCTATAACAACGTTGGGTTGTATCACGGTGTGGTATATAGGCTTCGAGCAGCACCGCAGTTGCAGGGAGGAATATGTTTCAAATTTGACTAGATTGTACACAATGGGATGCACCAAAGTGTTCAAAAATAGCCTGTATAGAAAGTGATTATAGATGTGGTTTGATAATTTGTGATGGCCTAAGAGATATCACCAAATGTATTTATTTATTTAGCTTTTGTTTACTGGGTAGGTACACTAGACAAGTTGTATGCCTATTTTCAGGAACGACCTGGGAGAGTACAACAAATAATACAGATACATCAGAACAGAGCAGCAAGTAATGCGAGTACATAGAGTAACAAAATGCATTCAGTCACAAAATGCATTGAGTCACAAAAACGGTTAGGCATAGAATGATCTGCTATGACAGAAATTGTTAACATACATATGGACAACAATATATAGTCTAGAACATACATCGCGCAGCCGAATGCCATGGAGAGCATAGGATCGGGAGAAATGAACAATTGAACATTAGCAGATCCTCAAAACAGTTAGGTTCCAAGTATGTGGTCAAGTGCGAGTCCAGTGCATGGGACATTAGGCCACAGAGGCTTGGGACACTCGCACGCTGAGGCCAGCTTCAGATACCCCCACAGGGACTTCCGGAGGCACTTAGTATAAAAAGAAAATATTTAGATGTATCCAATGATATTAGAAAGAAAAAGAGAGATAAAGTAGGGAGAAACAGTTATATAAAGGAACAGGTTTATGGGGCTTCAAAGGTGAAATGAGTTAAGCCCACAGGTAGAAGCAGCTGCTTCAGCTACTGTAAGGTCCCTTTAAATGCTTTATTGCTGGTTATTTTAAAAGACTTATAGTAATTGCCATGCAGAATAGATCTGATATTACTAGACTATCCTGTCTTAGAGAGAATTAATATTTAATCTATGTCTAAAGGAAAACACTAGCACGTAATAGCATTGCTTAAAATAAACAGTTTGAGACAGGCTGTTTCTCTGTAAACGATGTACAGCTTTGTCAGTTCAGTACATGCAGGAAACAATAGTTACTGCAGGAGGTTGTACCAGTGAGTGTAAAAGAAAGGATGTTTATCCATATATGGACCCACTCCGCTGTCTATATATGGGTTAAGTAATAAAGTTTAACCCAGCAGAGCACAGTAGCAAGATACAGTTACAGGGGATTAAGAAGGCTTGTTCCTGTGAGAGTCTAGCAGCGATGCTATGACTTTGTTTTTTATTTTGCTTCTTTGCTTCTTTTTGGGTGGTTCCATACCTTTCAGAGGTGAACTAGCCACAATTTCAGCCCAAGAAAAATTAGCTGAATTGCAGCTTAGCCCGAATGTGGTTGCATGGGCATTAGTTGCAGAGGGATCATCGTGGGAAAGGTCCTCTTGTGATGCATTAGCGGTATCTTGTAGTGGTGCAAACTTATTGTGCAAAGGAATGGGCGAGCTGAGGTTAGGTGTTCAAGCCACTGCCATCGATTGATTGTGTGTACCCTCTGGAGTGCAGCAAGTATTTCTGCTGATGGTCGCACCCATGGAGACCCTCTCCTGAATTTGAACAGAGTGCCTTTACATTGGGCCATCAGGGCAGGCCTTAGAGGTTGAACTGGATTTGGAATTGACCCTGGAGGTAGGAGGGTTATCTGGGTCACTGTTCTGAGTGGCTTCTTGGTTCACTTTGTTCTACAGTTTAAGAATGTTACACTACACCAGGTAAAAATTAATGTGTCAAGTAGACTACATAAATAGTTGAAAGTAGTAAAACGTTGTTTGTGTTTTAACACTCAAAATAATAATTCACCTCATACATGGGGACATGAATGTTTAAGGGAGGGTGAATTGTAGTACCCTAAAGCTAGGGCATAACAAAGAAAAAGGGACTCTCTCCTCAATGAGGGGATTTTCTTTTTTTTCTCCTAGTTCCCCTGGCCAGAAGCCAGCACCTCCTCTGCACTACAAGAGGGCCGGGGAGTGGCTCAAGAGTGGAGTCGGCATCACAGTGTGCAAGGTGGAGTATGCGAGGAGCATGGATGAAGCAAAGGGCACCTGAGTCAAGTCCATGGCTCTTCCAGCATCGCTTCCCACTGGTCAGCATTCTGGGTGCATGCAGCAGGGTCAGTCTGGTGGAGTGTGGCTCACCGACATGGTCTGTCCTCCCCGGGCACAGCCCCAATCATCAAGAGGGAGACAGTAAATATCGGCAGATCAAGTGGTGTAGCGCCAGAAGCAGTCTGGTTGGGAAATTTACCCTAGATCTTTAGTTGTGCCATGGCAGTTTAAGAGATAGGCCGGATGGGAGTACTGCTCCCCAGCCAGGTTTTCTGCCTCCCCCCAGCAGCACTGGAGTCCCAGATCATGGTGGTGAGTGGGCTGAGTGCCTGATTTTGATTACACTGGCACCACAGGCACTAGGGAATGAGAAGTGGAATTGAAGGGGCAGAGTGTCCAAGGAAAAATATTTAAAGGGCCAGTGCCCTAGTAAGAAAAAGGTGGGCGCAATGAGCTCCCTAGGTGAGCTGCCAGCCCTGAGGGGAAAGGGAATTCATGGTTGGAGGCCCAAGTGCCCCATGAGGAAGACAGAGGGCCCCTGGTGTGGCCAGAGTCCACAGAGTTACTTATTTTTGTTATGTTTGTGTAGAGTGTCTCCAGGGGAAGGACAGTCTCGGATAAACAGCAGCTCATCCCAAAACAAAAAGGACAGGGGCTCCATGACTCAGAAGCTCAGTGGGGGGGGGAGGAATGGTCCTAGGGACTAAGCTGCCTAAAGAGTTATGTGTAGGTGTTCTGGGCCCCACCCAAACCGAACTGCGCTGTTGCCTACCTGGCACCCCCTTAAAGATTGCACTCTTTGCAAGAACTGAACTGTCTGCTTAGAAAAACAAATCTGAACTGTTTACTTGCTTCTAAACTGCATTATCTGATTGCGTCCTTGCATACCTGATGCCCAGTGTTGCCTTTGTTGCTAGAACTAGCTTCTTCAGAGCCTGACGCTGACCCAGGGAGGTCCCCGGCCCATCCTCCATCTGAGCAGAACTGTCTCCAGTGACGCCAACCCACCTTGAGGTTCCACCACAATGTTCCAGCATAGAAACATAGAAACATAGAAGTTGACAGCAGATAAGGACCGCAAGGCCCATCCAGTCTGCCCATTTTTTTTTCTTTCTTATAAATGTGCCATTGGCCTTTGCTCTGTCAATGGACTATCTATTCATCCTCATCTGTTTACAAACCAACTGAGTGCGCACTGGGACATAGTGCTCCAGAAACCAACAATGGAATACTTGTAGGAAAGGCTTCGAGCACATACAACTCATAAGAGAAACACGTAGTATAAAAAGCTTTATTTTACAAAACTCCTAACATGTTTCGGACTGCTCCCCCAGTCCTTTATCAAAGGAAATAAAAAAGCAAGTGTCAGAGAACACCATATATAACACACAATTGATTCAGGTGTATTCCATCAGAACAATGAATACTTAGCTAAACCATCAAACTAATTGTAATCCTCCAGAGAGACCGTCCATTCAATTAAATTAAATATTTTAAACATCTTCATGTCTAATACAATAAAACAAAAGTGCATATAACAATGTAGTCTTATACTACTTCTTCCAGAACTAAATTGTGAAAATGTAAAGATACAAAAAACTAAAAACTCAAAAACTAAAAGGGGACACTGAACAAGGAGTTTAACAAGATAGTCAGACCATATGGTTCATGCTGATCAGATATGACCAAAATTAACTGCGATCCTTTAAATATGGATAAAGCTCTAAGGGCCATTTAGCCCTGGACTTTTGTTAGCTTTAAGGTTAAAATCAGTAATTTTCTCTTCTTAGTACTAGATTATTATAATCTCCACCTCTCGGGTTCCTATTTACCTTATCGATTGCCATAAACTTAAAGGAATGTTGTTCAGGTTCTCTAGTATTAGCAACATGTGCTGCAGTAGCATAAGTCATGTCCCCCTCTGAATAGCTCTCATATGTTCTCCTACTCTGATTTAAAACTCCTAATCGTTTTCCCCACATAAAAAGCCTCACAGTTACATATTGCCAAATAAATAACTCCCACTGTGTCACAGTTCATGAATTGTCAATTTCAAAACTTCTATCACTGTTGTGACTCAGAAAATATTGCCCTGTAACATATGAACACCAATAAATCGTCGGTTTGCATTTAAAATTACCCTTCCTTTTATCTAACCATGTACTTTTAGACTTATTTTCATAATGACTTCAGTAAGTAAGTCTCCTATAGTGGGAACTTTCTTAAAACACATTCTGACGGGTTGTTCTATCACTCCTTGTAAACCTGATTCAGCTCCCAATATATGCCAATGCCTATTTATAATATTTTCAAGTTCTTTCGCTTTTGCTGAATATCTTGTAACGAAATTAAAACGGCAATCTTCATGCTGTATTTTGCACTTATTTCTCAAAAGATCATCCCTGTCAGTGTTTTTGGCTGTGTTGTAAGCTTCCTAATATAGTTCTTACCATAGCCCTCTGTGTCAGTCTATTTGTTAATTCTTTGCCCCTCCTCAAAATCTTCCACTTCTGTACAGTTTCGTTTTGTTCTTAAAACTGACCGATTAGTATATTTTGATAGTGTGCCTGGATGACAACTGTTAGCCCGTAATATAATATTACATCAACTTCCTTTCGAATAAAGAAGTTTTATCTTATTTGCTTTACGTTCAATCTTTAAGTCTAAAAGTAATTTGTTCCTTGGAGTGACTAACTGTGAACTTCAGAAAAGGATTTGTTCTATGTAAAAGTCTACAAACAATTTTAACTCATTTTCATCCCCTTCCATATCAAAAAATATAGTCAATAAAACATTTCCAAACCATCATAAAATTATGAAAATATTGACATTATGATTAAAAATAAAATCCTCTTCCCACTTTCCCACAAATAAATTCGCAATCGATGGTGCACAAGTGGCTCCATAGCTGTTCCCTTATCTGTAGAAACAATTCTCCATCAAATACAAATACATTACATTTAAAATGCATTCCAAAAATTTAATAAAACATCAGAACCACTAATATTCGCTTTATTTAAAAAGCAAGCTATTGCATCTAGTGCTTCTTCTATTGGAACATTGGTATACAGTGATTCAATATCCATTGTGACTAAAATTCCTTCTTCTGGTAATGTCCGTCTTTTCAAAGAAATTAAGGACTTCTTTTGTATCTTTGATGTATGATGGCAAGTTCCACACAAAGGTTTCAAAAGAATCCACATATCTCGACAAAGGTTCTGTTAGTGAACCTATACCACTCACTATTGGACGACCAGGTGGATTAACTAAAGTTTTATGGACTTTCGGAAGAATGTAAAAAGTGGCCCTGGTGGGATTAGAAACTGTAAGGTAATTTTTCACATCTTGGGTAATTACTCCACTAGACAAGGCATCTTCAATAATCTCATCAATTCCATACTTGAACTCATATGTTGGATCTTCTTTTAGTCTGATATAGTACTGGGTGTTATAAATCTGTCTTTGCACTTCCAAAATGTAATTTTCTCTATCCATTAGGACCACCGCTCCACCTTTGTCTGCTTGCTTTATCACTATATCTGTATCCTTCTTTAAAATATCTATAGCTTCTTTTCACTGCTACTTAAGTTCTGATAAGAAAAATTATTCACTGGAATGCTTAATGTTTCAGTGTCTCTCTCAACCAACTCTTTAAAATAGTTACTGCTGCACATGGGGGCACCAGACCGATGTTTTTAAAAACATTTGTATCCTTCACTGAATGTTCCATTTCTTGTAGTCCAGCATTTCTCTTGGGAATAGAAAGCCTTAATATTAAGTTTATGCAGTTTAAATTCAAATCTATTAAAGTTTGTACTCGATTTAAAGGGTAGTAGGAGCAAAACTCAAACCTTTTTACAAGTTGATTTCTCCACTTGTCAGATCATGTTTAGATAGATTAATAATTTGAGTTGTAGGGTATCAAAGATTCAGTTCTTATCTCCTCTGCTGATGTGGCCCCCCATTGCCATAAGGCTTCCTCCATGCATTCCGTCCCCTGTAATTCCTCGAGAATCCCTGTTTCCATAAGGTTTTGTTCTTTCTTCTCCTAGTCGGGTTCTCTTTCCTTAAATCCTTGCTTCTCCTTGAAATCTTGGACTCCTTCGAAAGGTGGTGGAATATAAGGCTCGGTGTACACCTGATGCTCCCCCACTGGTTGTTGCTCCGATGTTGATTGCTCCTTCTGAAAAGGATACATGTTGTTGTTGTCTCCCTCTATATCGCTATAGTCTGTACTGAAATCTGTGGAATACTCAAATGATACATTCTTAGTTCTGTTCTTTAAAATACCTTTCTTCTGGTTATTTTTCCATTTAAAAATCGTGCCCCTTTCAAAATCGACTTTGTCTCGTAAAAACTTGGTCATTTTAAGTTTTTTAACTTCAGAATCCAATTTAAAATACAACTCATGGGGGAGCAGTCCGAAACATGTTAGGTGTTTTGTAAAATAAAGCTTTTTATACTACGTGTTTCTCTTATGAGTTGTATGTGCTCGAAGCCTTTCCTACAAGTATTCCATTGTTGGTTTCTGGAGCACTACGTCCCAGTGCGCACTCAGTTGGTTTGTAAACTTTGGATGTTTGAGTGTTACGCACAGGTTAGGGAGAAGGAATTCATTACAGGTAAAGGTTTTTATTTGTGTCTGTATTTACCTTACCTGTGTCCTGCCCTGTAAAACTCGAGAATATACACGTTTTGAAGATTATTTGAATTAGAAAACCTAAGATGTCTTTAGAGAACACTCCAAATTTGATTTTTAATTCAATGAGTGATGGAACTCAAATGAATCCTCTGGCTTATGTGGACCAACTTTTAAAGACTGCAGATATTCATAATCCTTTTTTGAACATTGATTCAAGATATGCAGCAGACTGTACTGATTTGTCATCGCCTTTGGAGGCTTTCAGGAATTTAGAAAAATCCACACATCAGTTGAGACGCCTTTTTTGGAACAGTACAAATTTAGAGGCATATTTAGAAGTGAAAAGAGTTCCCAGAGGTTTAAGGTTATTAAAAGAACCAGCATGTGGAACTGAAAGCCCTTTGTTTTTACAAGAATGGGAGAATATCCTTTTAGATGCAAGCTTTAAATTAATGCAACTCATTGTTAAACACAGTAAGGAGAAAGAAGCTGAGCTGAAGGAAGATATAAAGAAATGTGAAATAGAAGTGTTAAAGTTTCGTACACATTTGGACTTTGAGCGTTTAAACTTGAGACTGAAAGATTCAATTTTTAAATTGGATTCTGAAGTTAAAAAAATTAAAATGACCAAGTTTTACGAGACAAAGTAGATTTTGAAAGGGCACGATTTTTAAATGGAAAAATAACCAGAAGAAAGGTATTTTAAAGAACAGAACTAAGAATGTATCATTTGAGTATTCCACAGATTTCAGTACAGACTATAGCGATATAGAGGGAGACAACATCAACATGTATCCTTTTCAGAAGGAGCAATCAACAACGGAGCAACAACCAGTGGGGGAGCATCAGGTGTACACCGAGCCTTATATTCCACCACCTTTACGAAGGAGTCCAAGATTTCAAGGAGAAGCAAGGGATTTCCGATGGAAAGAGAACCCGACGAGGGAGAAGAAAGAACAAAACCTTATGGAAACAGGGATTCTCGAGGGAATTACGGGGACGGAATGCATGGAGGAAGCCTTATGGCAATGGGGAATCGACATCAGCAGAGGAGGTAAGAACTGAATCTTTGATACCCCTACAACTCAAATTATTAATCTATCTAAACATGATCTGACAAGTGGAAAATCAACTTGTTAAAAAGGTTTGAGTTTTGCTCCTACTACCCCTTTAAATCAGTATAAACTTTAATAGATTTGAATTTAAACTGCATAAACTTAATATTAAGGCTTTCTATTCGAAGAGAAATGCTGGGACTACAAGAAATGGAACATTCAGTGAAGGATACAAATGTTTTTAAAAAACCATCGGTCTGGTGCCCCCCCCACCATGTGCAGCAGTAACTATTTTTAAAGAGTTGGTTGAGAGAGACATTGAAACATTAAGCATTCCAGTGAATAATTTTTCTTATCAGAACTTAAGTAGCAGTGAAAAAGAAGCTATAGATATGTTAAAGAAGGATACAGATATAGTGATAAAACAAGCAGACAAAGGTGGAGCGGTGGTCCTAATGGATAGAGAAAATTACATTTTGGAAGTGCAAAGACAGATTTATAACACCCAGTACTATATCAGACTAAAAGAAGATCCAACATATGAGTTCAAGTATGGAATTGATGAGATTATTGAAGATGCCTTGTCTAGTGGAGTAATTACCCAAGATGTGAAAAATTACCTTACAGTTTCTAATCCCACCAGGGCCACTTTTTACATTCTTCCGAAAGTCCATAAAACTTTAGTTAATCCACCTGGTCATCCAATAGTGAGTGGTATAGGTTCACTAACAGAACCTTTGTCAAGAAATGTGGATTCTTTTTTGAAACCTTTGGTGTGGAACTTGCCATCATACATCAAAGATACAAAAGAAGTCCTTAATTTCTTGAAAGACGTGACATTACCAGAAGAAGGAATTTTAGTCACAATGGATATTGAATCACTGTATACCAATGTTCCACATGAAGAAGCACTAGATGCAATAGCTTGCTTTTTAAATAAAGCGAATATTAGTGGTTCTGATGTTTTATTAAAATTCTTGGAATGCATTTTAAAATGTAATGTATTTGTATTTGATGGAGAATTGTTTCTACAGATAAGGGGAACAGCTATGGGAGCCACTTGTGCACCATCGATTGCGAATTTATTTGTGGGAAAGTGGGAAGAGGATTTTATTTTTAATCATAATGTCAATATTTTTCATAATTTTATGATGGTTTGGAAACGTTTTATTGACTATATTTTTTTGATATGGAAGGGGGATGAAAATGAGTTAAAATTGTTTGTAGACTTTTTACATAGAACAAATCCTTTTCTGAAGTTCACAGTTAGTCACTCCAAGGAACAAATTACTTTTTTAGACTTAAAGATTGAACGTAAAGCAAATAAGATAAAAACTTCTTTATTCCGAAAGGAAGTTGATGGCAATACTATATTAAGGGCTAACAGTTGTCATCCCAGGCACACTATCAAAAATATACCAATCGGTCAGTTTTAAGAACAAAACGAAACTGTACAGAAGTGGAAGATTTTGAGGGAGGGGCAAAGAATTAACAAATAGACTGACACAGAGGGGCTATGGTAAGAACTATATTAGGAAGCTACAACACAGCCAAAAACACTGACAGGGATGATCTTTGAGAAATAAGTGCAAAATACAGCATGAAGATTGCCGTTTAATTTCATACAAGATATTCAGCAAAAGCGAAAGAACTTGAAAATATTATAAATAGGCATTGGCATATATTGGGAGCTGAATCAGGTTTACAAGGAGTGATAGAACAACCCGTCAGAATGTGTTTAAGAAAGTTCCCACTATAGGAGACTTACTTACAGAAGTCATTATGAAAATAAGTCTAAAAGTACATGGTTAGATAAAAGAAAGGGTAATTTTAAATGCAAACGATGTATTTATTGCAGCCATATGTTACAGGGTAATATTTTTTCGAGTCACAACAGTGATAGAAGTTTTGAAATTCGACAATTCATGAACTGTGACACAGTGGGAGTTATTTATTTGGCAATATGTAACTGTGAGGCTTTTTATGTGGGGAAAACGATTAGGAGTTTTAAAATCAGAGTAGGAGAACATATGAGAGCCATTCAGAGGGGGGACATGACTTATGCTACTGCAGCACATGTTGCTAATACTAGAGAACCTGAACAACATTCCTTTAAGTTTATGGCAATCGATAAGGTAAATAGGAACCAGAGGTGGAGATTATAATAATCTAGTACTAAGAAGAGAAATTACTGGATTTTAACCTTAAAAGCTAACAAAAGTCCAGGGCTAATGGCCCCTTAGAGCTTTTATCCATATTTAAAGGATCGCAGTTAATTTTGGTCATATCTGATCAGCATGAACCATATGGTCTGACTATCTTGTTAAACTCCCCCTTGTTCAGTGTCCCTTTTTAGTTTTTGAGTTTTAGTTTTTTGTATCTTTACATTTTCACAATTTAGTTCTGGAAGAAGTAGTATAAGACTACATTGTTATATGCACTTTTGTTTTATTGTATTAGACATGAAGATGTTTAAAATATTTAATTTAATTGAATGACGGTCTCTCTGGAGGATTACAATTAGTTTGATGGTTTAGCTAAGTATTCATTGTTCTGATGGAATACACCTGAATCAATTGTGTGTTATATATGGTGTTCTCTGACACTTGCTTTTTTATTTCCTTTGATAAAGGACTGGGGGAGCAGTCCGAAACATGTTAGGAGTTTTGTAAAATAAAGCTTTTTATACTACGTGTTTCTCTTATGAGTTGTATGTGCTCGAAGCCTTTCCTACAAGTCATCCTCATATGTATTGCTCCCTTATGCCTATCCCATGCCTGTTTGAAGCCCTGAACTGTATTCATATCCACCATTTCCTGAGGTAGGCCATTCCATGCATCCACCACCCTTTCTGTGAAAAAGAACTTCCTCACATTACCCCTTAATCGGCCTCCCTCTAATCTCATGCTGTGTCCTCTTGTCCTGCTAATTTTCTTATATTGAAACATGTTAGACTCTTTCACCTTGTTAATGCCCTTAAGGTGTTTGAATGTTTCGATCATATCACCTCTCTCCCTTCTTTGCTCTGGGGTATACATATTGAGCTCTGTTAATCTGTCCTCATATGTTTTCTGATGCAGTCCCTGCACCATTTTGGTTGCCCTTCTCTGGACTACCTCAGTTTGGTTAATGTCCTTGTGTAGGTGTGGCCTCAAGTACTGCATGCAGTACTCCAGATGGGGCCTAACCAGTGTCTTGCAAAGAGGGATTATTACCTCCCTCTTCCGACTTGTGATACCCCTACTAATACAACCTAACATCCCCCTAGCCTTATCTACTGCTTTAGTGGTCTGCTTGGATGATTTCAGGTCATCGGTGATGATGATGCCCATGTCTCTTTCTTCCCTTGTGACTGCCAGCAACTCCCCTCCCAGCCTATAGGTGGCTTCAGGGTTTCTCTTCCCTATGTGCATGATCTTGCACTTCTTTGCATTAAACCCCAGTTGCCACTCTTCCGACCATTTTGCTAGTTTATCCAGATCTCTTCTCATTCTGCCCACCCCGTCTGGATCATCTACTCTGTTGCAGATCTTGGTGTCATCTGCAAACAGACAAACCTTACCCTCCAGCCCATCTGCAATGTCACTGATGAAGATATTGAAGAGGACTGGCCCCAGGACTGATCCTTGAGGTACCCCACTTGTGACTTGCATCTCTTCTGACTGTATGCCATTTACCACCACTCTCTGTTTTCTGCCCATCAACCAGTTTACCACCCAGTTGACCAACTTCTGACCCACCCCAAACCTAACCAGGTTTTTAATCAATCTTCTATGTGGAACAGTATCGAAAGCTTTGCTGAAGTCAAGGTAGGTGACATCAACTGCTCCCCCTTGGTCCACCACTCTGGTTACCCAGTCAAAGAAATCTATGAGATTAGTTTGACGGGACCTTTCTTTTGTAAACCCATGCTGTCTTGGATCCTGTGCTCCTATGGATTCCAGGTGTTGCACTATCCTTTCCTTAAGGACTGCCTCCATAATCTTACCCACTAGTGAGGTAAGACTGACTGGTCTGTAGTTCCCTGCCTCCTCCCTGCTACCACTCTTGTGGAGCGGGATCACATGAGCTCTTCCCCAGTCTTCTGGGACCTCTCCTGTGCTCAGAGACTCACTAAACAGTTCTGATAATGGCTCCGCTAGTTCCACCCTTAGCTCCTTTAGTATCCTGGGATGTATGCCATCAGGTCCCATTGCCTTGTCCACCCTGAGCTTATCAAGCTCTTGTAGGACCCTTTCTTTTGTGAAGGGAGTAGTGCTCACCTCCCTCCCCCCGTGTCCATTGTGCTGAGCTTTGGGCCCTGCTCTACCTTCTCTTCAGTAAATACTGAGCAGAAGTATCTATTTAGGATAGATGCTTTTACGTGGTCCTCTTCCTCACACGCCCCTTTATCTCCTTTGATCTTAGCAATACCCCCTCTGGACTTTTTCCTTTCACTAATGTATCTTTAGAAAGTCTTGTCACCTTCTTTTACTGTCTGTGCTAGTGTTTCCTTGGTTTGGGACTTTGCTGGCCTTACTGCCTTCCCTGCTTCCCTTAGTGAAGTTTGGTATGCCCCCCTATCTTTATCCCACTGTGTTCCCTTACATTTCCTGAAGGCCAGCCTTGTGGCTCTGACCTTTTCTGCAACTGTTTTTGAGAACCAAAGTGGTTTCCTTCTTCTTTTGCACTTCCTTTTCTGTCTAACACAATGGGATGTTGCTTCAAGTATTGCATCCTTAATGCTTTCCCACTTTGCCTGTACCCCCTCACCTGTATTTCTTTTTGACAGGGCTAGCTTAACTCTGTTGGCCATCTTATCAAAGTCAACTCCTCTGAAGTCCCGTATTTTTGCCTTGGAATGGGATGATTTAATTGTAGTGGCCAAATTAAACCATACCATGTGATGGTCAGTGGCCCTCAGGTGACCTTCTACCTGGAGATCTGTGATCCTGCATCAGTCCTATGATGGTAAGTGTACAGAGTCTCTAGTCAGTTATCCAGTAGTGAGTCAGCTTAGGGGCTGCCCTGTCTCAAGCATGAGGGACCACAGTTAATGTCATGCATGCCCTTTTTCTTATTTTGCCATCCGTCCATAAGTGTGCTCGTACCTTTGTCACTCTTTAGAGGCTGCCCAAAGGTTGTACTGCCAGTAGTCTTCTTGTTGTGAGGTGGTCTGGGTGCCAGGGACCTGCCAGTGGTCATTGCTTGGATCATCCAGAGAACAATCTGCTGACCGGGAGTCTTCAGCTTCTTGACTGGAGCCATAGAAGATTGCTAAGTTCTTCACTGACCAGCTAGCAGTGTTCCTCTTTGTGTTCTGTTCATCCAGGGGACACTCTGCTGTGGCCTGTTTGTAAAAGTGATTTGCGGGGGCAGTGCGCACCTGCTAATCAGCTGACTCATCTCATGCCGAGGATTGGTTTGTCTACCATTTATCATCTCTGCCAAGTGCATGCAGGACATGGACTAAAAGGGGTTGAACCCCTGTTCTCGGTCCGACCAATTTTTGGTCCTGATCAAACTATTTTGTTGTTTATTCCATTCTCCTGTAGTATTGTAGAACAGTTATTTTGATATTCTTCTTACAACTTGTAATTAACCCTTTTACATCTTGGTCCCTGAGTAAGCTTCCTGCCTCTCCTTCCAGATTCATCTGGCCTATCCTGAAATAGTTGGGGAGTCACGAACCCCCATTCCACACTAGGACCCTTCCATCCCGCTACACTTTCCCCAGTCTCCCCTTTTCTTTCTTTATGCTACAGTTTCCTGCCAACAGTTCAAGGACTAAAAAGTGCTTTCTGATATAGTATGGCTATCCAGAGAACCAAATTCCTTTCCTTCTCTCTACTTCACACTGGCATGTATGGTCATCATTATAAAATGGCAGACAAATGCAAGGATAGGACTAATCTTGCTAATTAGTTCTGACCTGTGATGATACACTGCGATATCATCAAATGTCAGACATTGTTTCAGCCAATCAGCTTTCAGGATTCCTCCTATCCATTGTTTTCCATTATCATTTATTCAAATGTACACAGCTGAGGGTGCAGCACTGGGGCTACTGCTCATGCTGCTGGGGATCCTGGATTGGGGCAAGCACAGGACGCTGGTGGCCAACCAGATGGAGGCAGATAGAACAGCCCATAGGATGCGCTTTTTGCTCTGGGGTTATCAGCCTCCACTCTGATACTACCACCTTGGTAACCATTGGAAGCAGTGCAGATGGAGCGGCTTACAGAAATGTCAACTCCAGCTTTTTCTTTATTCTTTGCTAACCGGGTAAGGCCCACTTGCCCACAATGCCCATTTAATGGGTGACCGAAGGGCACTGGGGAGGTTAAGTGATATGCTCAGAGTCACATAATATGCAAGTAAAGTTTGTGGGAATCAAACCCAGGTCTGTTGGATGCACCCAGCTCATTCACAGCTTATTACTCTAACCTCTAGGCTATACTGCCAGCCCATGATACCATGTATAGCCATGTGATTGCATGTATATTTAAACCTGGCACCATGTATAGCCATTCAATTGTGTGTACATGTGCACATGACACTATGTATAGCCATGAAACTGCATGTACACGTACACATGGCACCCTGTACAGCCATGTAGTTACATATACTTGTGTACATGGCAACATGTATTGCCATGAAATTGCATGTACATGTGCACATGGCACCGTGTATAACCATGCAACTGCATGCATATGTGCACATGGCACTATGTATAGGCATGCAATTGCACGTAGGTGTGCATGTGATACCATATATAGCCATGCAGTTGCATGTACATGTGCACGTGGCACTATGTATAGCCATGCAACTGCATGTACCTGTGCAAACAGCACCTTCTATACTGTAGTCATGCAACTACATGTACATATTCATATAGCAACATGTATAGCCACACAATTGCATATACATATACACCTACCCCATATATAGTCATGCAATTGCATGTAAATGTACACGTAGCACCATGTATAGCCATACATTTCTGTGTACATGTGCACATGATGCTATGTATAGCCATGCAGCTGCATGTACATATTCATATGGCACCATGTATACCAGTTCCATCATGTTTGCATGTACCCATAACCCCATGTATAGCCATGCAACTGCATGTACATGTACTAACGGCAGCATGTATAGCCATGCAACTGCATGTAATGTGCACATGGCAGCATGTATACCTATGCAACTGCATGTCATATGCACAAGACACCATGCATAGCCATGCAACTGCATGTCATGTACAAATGAGAAAATTTATAGCTGTGCAATTGCATGTATATGTGTACATATGCACACGGCACTATGCAATTGCTTGTACATGTGTACATGGCACCATGTATACCATGCAGTTATGTGTCATGTGTGCATGACACTGTCTATACCATGTAATTGTGTATCATGTGTACATGGCACTGTGTATACCATGAAATTACATATCATATGCTCATATCACACTGTGTACAGCCATGCAACTGCATGTACATGTGCACATAGCACAATGTACAGCCATGCAATTATGTGCACATGTGCACAAGACATGTATAGCCATGCAGTTGCATGCCATGTGCACATGGGACCATGTATAGCTGTGTAACTGCATGTAATATGCATATAGCACTGTGTATAGCTATGCAACTGTTTACATGTGTTCATGGCACTACAGTATGTATAGCTATTCAACTATGTGTCATGTGCAAATGTCACTATGTATAGCCATGCAATTGTATGTACATTAGTACGTTGCCAACTGATCCAGGTGAACTACCTTCCTCAAAGAGCAACTATTGCAGGTCTGTATACGCCTCCTTCCTTATCTCTAATCAATTTGAGTTACCCCCACTGGCGTTACACAGCCAGAGTATTAGCCTCAGTGTCCTTAGGCTTGCATAAATTAAAAAACAAAGCTTGGCACCCCGGTTCCTCCTCCATGCCAAGCCGGAAAAAGCCTTGAGCTCATTGCCTTTCACTTGAATACCTGAAAAAATTGCTACTCCTCCTCTTACTCTGCTCTGGCAATGTCAAGCTTAATCCAGGGCCCATAAATAAACTTACCTCCCCTTCTGAGTCACTATCTCTTAAAGGTATTAGTTTTATGCACATTAACGTGTACAGCCTGCTTAAAAAATTCACCCTTATCCAGGCTTGGACTGCCCGTACAATGCCAGATGTGCTTGTTATCTCAGAATCCTGGCTATGGCCTTCTACGCCAAATAGCATGATTAATATACCTAACTACCAGATCTTTAGATGTGATGGGCAATCCAGAGGAGGTGGGGTCGCCATCTACATCAAAGATAGATTTGTGGCATCAACACTTAATTCTAACTCACTGGTAGCAGGATTTGAGTGCCTGGACATAAAAATTGACCTATCCCCATCGTTAGCACTCCGAGTCATAGAATATTATAGACCACCATCTACCGGTACTCAGCTCTTGTCCTATCTTACAACTATCTTGGACACTAGCCCCCCGGAAACAATTATCCTCGGGAATCTAAACTACGATTGGATGTCAGAAGCCGGTCACCTGCTTAAATCTTTCTGCGACTCCCTTGGTTTCACCCTACTCTATGAAGAGCCCACCCATATCAACAAAAAGAATACAGCTGTAAGTACCCTTCTGGATGTCCTGCGTGTGAATAAACCCCATTCCTTCTCCCACATTGGAACCTTTGACGTGGATATTAGTGACTATTGCCTAATAGCTGGAGTTTGGGCAGCCAACAAAGTGCCAGCTATGGCCAAATTCTCCATTAAAAGGTCAGTCAGGTCATTAGACCCAAAGGCATACCTACTTGACCTAAAAAACTCACCCTTGTGGCAGAATTTTTACCTTGCTAAAACAGTGGAAATTGCATATTCTATACTACATGAAATCATTACCTATGCCATGAATCTACATGCGCCTCTGTCAAAAATACGCATAAAGGCTAGGAAATGCCATTGGTTCACTCAAGATCTCAAGGCTGCACTACTGTCCAGGGATAAACTCTGGAAAACTGCCCACAAATCCCAAAAAACAGGAAGACTGGTGCCTCATTAGAACAGCCAGTGCACTGCACCAAACTGATTAGGGTTGCTAAAGTCTGCTATTACCAAGCAGAACTAGATACTGCAGCCAACTGTCCCTCCAAATTCTGGGCCACATTCAAAGAACTGGCTGGAGCCACGTCACAAAATATGCTCCCTACAAAAATTACCTGTGACAATGCAGTAATCAATGACAAAAAAGAGATATTGCAGGCATTCAACACTCACTTCGCCACAGCAGGCTTAGCCTTCAATAACCCGCCTGCACGTAGCCTGCACACCCAACTTGGCATGACCCCACCAAATGTTGGCTCCGTTAGTCAACATTTCTCATTCTCATTGGTTTCCCTCAAGGAAGTGGAAGACTTGATTCTCCACCTGGATACTAAGAAAAGTGCCGGCGCAGATGCACTTGAACCATACTCCCTAAAGATAGCATGCCACGTATTGGCAGTGCCTATTACTCATTTATTCAACCTGTCCCTAGCACAAGGTACCCTCCCTTAAGTATGGAAGATCGCACATGTTGTCCCGCTATTTAAATCTGGAGACACTTGCAACCTTAATAACTATAGGCCAATTTCTCTCCTACCCACACTCTCGAAGTTACTGGAAACAATAGTAAATGGCCAACTAAGATCCTTCATCGACAGAGAAAAATTACTAAACCCCCTTCAGTCCAGATTCAAAGCCAACCACAGTAGAGTCTCGGCATTAGCTAAAGTAACCAATGACTGGCAACTGGAGTTGGAGCATAAGAAGTCAGTATGTGTTGTGTCTCTTGACCTCAGCAAAGCATTCGACACAGTCGACCATGACCTGCTCCTCGACTCGCTAAAAACACTAGGACTGGATGCTACTTCTCTAAACTGGTTCTCTGAACATCTGACAGACAAATACCAGCAGGTGAAATCAGATGGTGAACTATCTGCCCTAAAACTCTTACACAGAGGTGTCCCTCAGGGATCCATATTAGGTCCCCTCCTCTTCGTAGTGCATATCAACAACATTGATGAGGGGATCAAGGATGCAAATATTCGCTTATTCGTGGATGACACAGTGCTGTACCTGAGTCGTTCCACACCAAAAGAAGCTTGTACTGACCTACAAAAAGATCTCAACCTCCTATAACTCCAACTAATCAATACAAAACTGCTATTAAATGCTAAGAAAACTAAAGCCATGTTATTTTCCCCTGCAAAGTACACAAGCGCTACTGACTCCCTGCCCCCAATAACCATGATGCTGGGAGAGCGCTTATAGTACATTCCAAAATTCAGATATCTTGGGGTCTGGATCGACTGTAAACTCTCCTTCACTGACCACCTGGAAGACTTGCTGAAAAAATTAAGGCAAAGATTTGGCCTTTTTTTACAGGATAAGAAGACTTCTTACAGTAGATGCAAAGAAACGACTAGTCCAAGCCATGTTCCTGTCCTTAGTTGACTACGCAGACTTCATATACAGTAGCTGTGTGGCTTTCTTTCTTGGAAAATTGGATACACTCTACCACAGAGCTATACCCATCATCACTGACCTCCCCTTCTCTACCCATCATTGCGCACTATATGCCGCCATGGGCTGGACCTCACTTCACTATAGGTGCAACTTTAATGCAGCACTCTGGACACTTAGAGCCCTCAGTGGCAAACTCCCTCAATACATCATCAACTGTCTGTCTCTGATTGTGCCCAGGAATTATTCCCTTAGAAGCTGCTCACAACTCCTGCTAAATATACGTCTTTGGAGTCTCACTCCTATCAATATGGAATAAAACCCGAAAAATACTTAAGCTGAAAACTCCAGTAAGTACCCTTTTGTTCAAAAGGCTTTACCGTGATGGCATTACGGAAATTTGCAACTGCTTTACTAGACACTAACTAACCTCCCTCTCGCAAACAGCGGCCCGCAAACTGCACTCCCCCAGCTGAAATGTGTGCCTCTGCCTCTAGCATGCCCACCAACAGATCCACAGGATTTATTGCCGAACTCCCATATCTTATTCTTTGATGCTCTGAACAGCTGCAGCCTGATTCTAGCACATGCTACCGCACTTGGGTATAATTATCATCTTTCACCCCCAAAAATATTTGGTCCCTCGTCCATCCAACACCTCCCTCTGCCCCAACCTTTAGGACCTGGCAATTATGTCCCTGCTACTATATTCCTCCTCTTGCACTTAGTACAATGGCAGCTTTTCTCCTCCATATGTCGCCGTGTTTTGGGGCAAAAATTGCTTCATTGCCTTTCGTTCAGTCCTCCGCCCTCCCAATCCTTCACTCTGCTCTAACAATTGGGTCCTCTTCACTTGCACCCCAATTCCCCACCTCTCCCTACATTGTGCGCTTGATATCTTCTATCTGTTATGCCTACCTTCTCCCTAACATTTCCCACTACAAAATGCACAGATTTTGAGCTTGTATCTAGCACAAGTTCATTATCCACAACTCCTTGTAGTTCTATGTTCAATGTATATTACCTGTAAATGTGCATTTTTGTTATAATAGCAGCTATTTTTACTGTTTGTACTATTGTAACTTGTCTTTCTGTATTACTACTGTAGGACCGCAAGTAAATGAGCTTGCTCAATGGTGCCCGCTTGGATAAATAAAGATATTGATTGATTGATAGATTGATTGATTGATTGATTGATAGTACATGGCACTATGTATAGCTGTGCAGTTGTGTGTCATGTGTACATGGCACTATGTATACCATGCAGTTGCATGGCATGTACACTTCACCATGTATAGCCATGCAAAATACCTAGAGAAGGTACTGGGGAAATCAAGACATAGCAGGGACACCCTGGACCTTAATGTGTTGCTCTGACCCATGAAGAAGTCCTGAGCCCTTTGAAGTCAATAATTAACCTGTCCCACCGCCTCTCACAACTCCCCCAGTGATGGAAATCTGTGACTGTAATCCCAGTCCAAACTAGTGGGGACAGGGCATTGCACAACAACTACAGGCTAATCTCCATACTCCTGCCACTTTCCAAAACGCTTGAATGGATTGTGGCAGATCAGCTCGTGGAGTACCTGAGCCTGCACCAACTCCTTTGCCCAGAGCAGCATGAGTTCTAGGCAGGGCACAACACCATATGGCTTTGCTGGAATCTACAGGCTTCATCCACCAAGCATTAAATCTAGGCCAGCTGGTGGGGGCTGCATTTATTGACCTATCAAAAGCATTTGATACGGTGCATCATACTCTCCTCCTTGAGCAGCTAACCAAGACTGGACTCTCTCCAGATACAGTTGAATGGTTCAACAACCATCTCTACAATCACTCACAGCAGGTCAAGATTGCGGACGTCGTCTTCTATATCAGGTCAGTCAGTTCAGGTGTCCCACAAGGGTCAATCCTGGGGTCCCAAATGTTCAGCATCTTCCTACACAAACTCCCAGTCTCCTCCCCCAGTTGCATGCTCCTGTACGTTGATGACGCAATCATGTTCATCAGCAATCCTCACCCCGAGCACCTACAAGCAGACCTCCAACTTGGTTTCTCCTCCACCAAAGCTTGGTTTAAAGAACACAGACTAGTACTCAGCTATAAAAAACAAAGACCATGGTCTACTCCAGCTCCCTTAGTAAGCATAAGGCCTTCCCCCATCTGTCAAGAATGACAGTGGCAACACATTGGATCTTGTACAGCACTTTAAGTACCTGGGTATCACAACTGACTCCACCCTGTCCTACACCCAGCACATAGACAATACTGCAAAGGCCATCAATTCCAGAATTGGGATACTCTACCATCACAAACACAGCCTAACAAATGAAGCCCTGAACCTGGCCATCAATAGTTCATTGTTTCCCTCATCGATTATGACCAGGCCATATACTGGTCAGCAACGGGCACTGCCCTCTGCTGCATCTCTTTGGTACTAAATAAGGCCTGCCGCCTCCTCTCAGGTGCTGCAAGACTCACGCACACCTGTGAACTCTATGCTCAGGCAGGTTGGCTCCAACAGAAAAACAGAATTAAATACTAAACCTGCCTACTTGCCAAAAAGCCTCACTAAATCTGCTGCCACCAGGAGTTCAGAACCTGCTCAAACAGCATGCAAGTGCTAGGCTGACCAGAAGCTCCAACAGTCAAATCTTTAGTGAACCTAGATGCCGCACTGTACTGGCACAACATGCGTTCTCCTACCTTGCACCCCACTGGATCAACGATCTGCCACCTGCAGTCTCCAGAGTAGCAACTATTTGTGCCTTCAAGCATAAGCTTCATCAGCACCTCACTGCCGAGGACAACTGTGACTGCTTCATCTAACTTTTGGTGCATACAAGTGAAGTCTTCATCAGCACCTCATTATCAAGGACACCTGTGATTGTATCCTCTTACTCCCCTCCCATAGTAATCACCTGCTGCACTTAGACACACCTCTTGACCCAGGGGGCACCTCCCAACCTCAGCACTTCACTGATCCCCACCCTGCCCCTGCCTCCCCACATCTCATGGCACACCCTTCCTCCCCTCCCTCCATTCCTCCACTATGTCACCTTTGTCTGTTACCTTCTCTGTGTCCATCTTCTCCAGGGTGTTTGAACTCATGGACACAGGCATACGTTGTACAATTCCTCAGCAGTGTCTACTTGAGTGAACCTTTCTTTAACTTACTGTACCATCTCTGTAAATGTATAAATGGGTGTTCTCTGCTATTTTCTGTTCAACTGATGTGCAACCTACAAAACAGCATCCACTAATCGGTGTTATCCAGGAACTCAATAAAAATTAAAATAAAATTATATGTACACGTGTACATAGCACCAGGTACAGCCAAGCAACTGTGTGTACATGTGTACATAGCACCAGGTACAGCCATGCAACTATGTGTACATGTGTACATAGCACCAGGTACAGCCATGCAACTGTGTGTACATGTGCACATGACACCCTATATAACCACACAATTGCATGTACACATGGCACCATTTATAGCCAAGCACGTGTGTGTACATGTGTATATAGCAACATGCATAGCTATGCAGCTGAGTGTCATGTGAAGATGGCACCATGTATAGCCATTCAGTTGAGTGTCCTGTGTACAAGGCACAATGTATAGCCATGCAACTGCATGTAATGAGCACATGGCACTGTGTGTAGCCATGCAACTGTGTGTACATGAGTTCATAACACTATGTATAACTATGCAGTTGTGAGTCATGTACACTTGTCATTATGTATAGCCATGCAATTGCATGCACATGGCAGTATGTATAGCCACATAACTGAGTGTACATCTATACATGATATCATGTATAACCATGCAACTTTGTGTCATGTGAAGATGGTAACATGCATAGCCATTGCAGTTGCATAGCATGTGCATAGGGACCATGTACAGGCATGCAACTTCATGTAATGTTCACATAGCACTGTGTATAGCCATATAACTGCATGTACAGGTGTACATGGCACTATGTGTACCATGCAATTGATTGTACATGTGTACATAGCACCAAGTACAGCCATGCAACTGTGTGTACATGTGCACATGGCACCATTTATAATGATGTCTTCTGCTGGCTTCTTTGTATGTTCATATGTTTGTATGCAATTGTATGTGCTAGAGCACATGACACCATGTATAGCCATGCAATTGCATGTACATGTGCACACACTGTACCATGTATAGCCACACAAATGCATGTACATGTGTATATGGCAGCATGTATAGCCATGTAACTGTGTGTCATGTGAAGATGGCACCATGTACAGCCATGCAGTTGCATGTCATATGCCCATGGGATTATGTAATATACACATATCACTGTGTAGTGCCATGGAACTGTGTGTACATGTGTTCACAACACTATGTATAGCTACTCAACTATGTGTCATGTGCACATGGCACCATGTACAGCCATGCTTTTGTGTGTCATGCACACATTGCACCATGTATAACATTCAGTCATATGTCATCTGTACCTGGCACCAGGTATAGTCATACAGTTGCATGCACATGTGTACATAGCACCATGTATAACCATGCAATTGCATATACCTGCCCACATGATACCATGTATAGCCTTGCAATTACATGCACATGTGTACAGCTTCATATGGCACAATGCTTAGCCATTAAATTTAATTTATATGTGTACATAGAACCGTGTATAGCCATGCAACTTTGTGCGCATGTGCACACAGCACCATGAATACACAGGCAACTATGTCATGTACAGATGGCTCTATGTATAGCCGTGCAATTGTTACATGTGCACATGGTACTATGTATAGCCATGTAAGTGTGTGTACAAGAGCACATGACACCATTTATAGCTGTGTAATTGCATGTACATGTGCAGATGGCACCATGTATAGTCAAACAATTGCATGTACACATGCACATGGCACCATTTATAGCCATGTAATTGCATGTACATGTGTATATAGCACCATGTATAGCCATGCAGTTGCAAGTCATGTGCATATGGGACCAGGTATAGCCATGAAACTTCATATAATGTGCACATAGCACTGGGCACAGCCATGTAATTGTGTGCACATGTGTTCATGGTACTATGTATAGCTATTCAACTATGTGTCATCTGCACATGGCACTATGTGTAGCTATGCAGTAGTGTGTACATGTGCAACATGGTACCATGCATAGTCATGCAATTGCATGTACATGTTACTATGTATAGCTATGGAGTTGTGTGTCATGTGCACATGGCACTGTGTATACCCATGTAATTGCATGTCATCTACACATGGCACCAGGTATAGCCATACAGTTGCATGTACATGTGTACATAGCACCATGTGCACCTTTACACCATGTGTGTAAAGGTGCACATGGCACCTTAAATAGCTATGCAATTGCGTATACCTGTCCACATGGCATTATGCATATCCATGCAATTATGTGTACATGTTTATGTTCACATGGCACCATGTATAGTCATACAATTGCATGTATATGTGCATATATCCCTATGTATAGCCATCAATTTTGTGCACATGTGCGCATGGCACCATGTATACCAATGCAACTGTGTGTCATGTACATATGGCACCATGTATAGCCATACAACTGCATGTCATGTGCACATAGTAATATGTATAGGCATGCAATTGCATGTACATGTGCACATGGCACCATGTATAGCCATGCAATTGCATTAATATGTGCACACAACACTATATATAGCCATGTAATTGTGTGTATATGGGCATGTGGCACCAGTTATAGCCATGCAATTGCATGTACATGTGCACATGTCACCATGTATACACATGCAACTGTGTGTCATGTATATATGGTACCATGTATAGCCATGCAGTTGCATGAATATGTGCACACAGCACCATGTATGACCATGTAATTGCATGTACATGTGCACATGGCACCAGTTATAGCCATGCAATTGCATGTATATGTGCACACGGCATCATGTATAGCCATATAATTGTGTGTACATGTGCACATGGCACCATATATAGCCACATGATTGTGCATACATGTGCACATGGCACCATATATAGCCACAACATTGTGTATACATGTGCACATGGCACCGTATATAGCCACACGATTGTGTATACATGTGCACATGGCACCGTATATAGCCACACGATTGTGTATACATGTGCACATGGCACCATATATAGCCACATGATGGTGTATACATGTGCACATGGCACCATATATAGCCACACGATGGTGTATACATGTGCACATGGCACCATATATAGCCACACGATGGTGTATACATGTGCACATGGCACCATATATAGCCACACGATGGTGTATACATGTGCACATGGCACCATATATAGCCACATGATTGTGTATACATGTGCACATGGCACCATATATAGCCACACGATGGTGTATACATGTGCACATGGCACCATATATAGCCACACGATGGTGTATACATGTGCACATGGCACCATATATAGCCACACGATGGTGTATACATGTGCACATGGCACCATATATAGCCACATGATTGTGTATACATGTGCACATGGCACCATATATAGCCACTCGATGGTGTATACATGTGCACATGGCACCATATATAGCCACACGATGGTGTATACATGTGCACATGGCACCATATATAGCCACACGATTGTGTATACATGTGCACATGGCACCATATATAGCCACACGATGGTGTATACATGTGCACATGGCACCATATATAGCCACATGATGGTGTATACATGTGCACATGGCACCATATATAGCTACGATGGTGTATACATGTGCACATGGCACCATATATAGCCACACGATGGTGTATACATGTGCACATGGCACCATATATAGCCACACGATGGTGTATACATGTGCACATGGCACCATATATAGCCACACGATGGTGTATACATGTGCACATGGCACCATATATAGCCACACGATGGTGTATACATGTGCACATGGCACCATATATAGCCACACGATGGTGTATACATGTGCACATGGCACCATATATAGCCACATGATGGTGTATACATGTGCACATGGCACCATATATAGCCACACGATGTGTATACATGTGCACATGGCACCATATATAGCCGCACGATGGTGTATACATGTGCACATGGCACCATATATAGCCGCACGATGGTGTATACATGTGCACATGGCACCATATATAGCCGCACGATGTGTATACATGTGCACATGGCACCATATATAGCCACACGATGGTGTATACATGTGCACATGGCACCATATATAGCCACACGATGGTGTATACATGTGCACATGGCACCATATATAGCCACACGATGGTGTATACATGTGCACATGGCACCATATATAGGCACACGATGGTGTATACATGTGCACATGGCACCATATATAGCCACACGATTGTGTATACATGTGCACATGGCACACATATATAGCCACACGAAGTGTGTAGTACAAATGCACATGGCACCATATATAGCCACACGATGGTGTATACATGTGCACATGGCACCATATATAGCCACATGATGGTGTATACATGTGCACATGGCACCATATATAGCCACACGATTGTGTCTACATGTGCACATGGCACCATGTACAGCCATGCAACTGTGTGCCATGTGCACTCGGCACCATGCATAGCCACGTGCATTGATTTATTTATTGATGTAGTTAGTTTTTGATAATTGGGCGAGTGCACCAGACATGAAAGTGACCGTTTTCAAGCATGACCCAGGAGGTTACAACATAGCAAGGAACCAGGTACAAGGCAATACAATGTAGGAATACAACATATAGGAATACAGTAGAAATGGATGACAGTTTGACAATTGAGGTAACAGGGAAACAGTAGGATATTATACATTTCGAGAGCGCAGTAAGTGCCCATGATTGTGGTTAGAGTATTAGGCAATTCAAAGTGTAGAAGTGCCAAAAGTTTACATTTCTAACATCAACTATGTTATACAAAACTAGCCACATAAGATATTATGAGAGAGAGGGAGCAAGGAAGCAGGGAGGTTTGGCACAGTACGACATCGCATGGAGAGAGAGAGAGAGAGAGAGAGAGAGAGAGGGGATGGGAAAGGAGGCTGGGAGGTTGGCACAGTATGACATCACATGGAGAGAGAGAGAGAGAGGGGGTGGGAAAGGAGGCTGGGAGGTTTGGCACAGTATGACATCACATGGAGAGAGAGAGAGAGAGGGGGGATGGGAAAGGAGGCTGGGAGGTTTGGCACAGTATGACATCACATGGAGAGGAGAGAGAGAGGGGATGGGAAAGGAGGCAGGGAGGTTTGGCACAGTATGACATCACATGGAGAGAGAGAGAGAGAGAGGGATGGGAAAGGAGGCTGGGAGGTTTGGCACAGTATGACATCACATGGAGAGAGAGAGAGAGAGAGAGGGATGGGAAAGGAGGCTGGGAGGTTTGGCACAGTATGACATCACATGGAGAGAGAGAGAGAGAGGGGGAAGGAAAGGAGGCTGGGAGGTTTGGCACAGTATGACATCACATGGAGAGAGAGAGAGAGGGGATGGGAAAGGAGGCAGGGAGGTTTGGCACAGTATGACATCACATGGAGAGAGAGAGAGAGATGGGAAAGGAGGCAGGGAGGTTTGGCACAGTGCAGACGTTGCATGGAGAGAGAGAGAGAGGAATGAGAGAGGGGGATGGGAAAGGAGGCTGG